>JBANSL010000016.1:6294296-7786092 GCA_037127255.1 Persicaria tinctoria | reverse complement strand
ATTTCTCTTCAATCCACTTCAGCCACATTGGAATGCCATGATTTATCTGCTCAGATACCTCAAGGGATCTTTTAATCTAGCCCTCTCCTATCCTGCATCTTCATCTGTTGCAGACTTGCAGTTCATGCCTACACTGATTCTGACTGGGGAAATTGTGTTGATACAGGAATATCTTTATCAGGGTACTGTGTGTTTCTAGGATCTTCATTGATTTCCTGGAAAGCCAAGAAACAGAAAGTAGTTTCCAAATCTTCCACAGAAAGTGAGTATAGAGCTATGTCTATAGCTGCAAGTGAGCTTGTCTGGGTCCAGGGTTTGCTAGTTGATCTTGGCATTGCTGTCTCTCTTCCTATCTCCTTATTTTGTGACAACAAGAGTGCTCAGCAATTGGCTCTTAATCCTATCTTCCATGAAAGGACAAAGCATGTCCGGATTAATTCCCATTTCATCAGAGAAATGGTTGCTCAAGGCTTCATCTGCACTAAGCATGTGGCTTCTTCCTTACAAATTGCTGATATCCTGACTAAGGCTCTTGGAGCTCACCAACATACATTTCTTCGTGCCAAGCTTGGTCTAGTATCTCCTATGGCTAGTCCAGCTTGAGGGGGGCCTATGAGCCCATATGGTCTAAGTGACAGAGGGGTATTTTTGTCACTTCAGGTGAGGTTGTTTCACAACCGAGACCACAAGCTCAAATAGAGCATTTTGGGCGCCAAATTCAGTTGTAACAAACTGAGCTTCTGTGTGAACACAAATCTCATCTTTTGCTCTCTCTTTCTCATGTAAAAGATGATTTTTGGTTTCTTCCATTAATACAGGTTCATTTTTCTTCCAATTTTGGTTTGAGATTGTCCAAAAGCATATAACGTAAAAAAGGTGAAATCGCAAAAAATGGGATAAGAAAGCAACATCTAATTAGACCAACATTTATCATATAAACATACCTGAAGAGAGGAAACATCAAGATTTTAACTAGCTTGTTCTTGGAAAAAAAAGGCACAACTAGCATAATTAAAGTGTTGTGGTGTTCATACATCAACCAATGATCGAGTGCATGAATTGATATGAACAATATAGAAAGAAAAAATTGTACCTTTCTTGTACGAAGTCTTGATTCGAAATCACCTTTGGAGAAGAGAGTCTCAAACATGACTCCTCTACTTAGTCCACACGAGCACGTGATTTGATCTCCTTGTCTCCGTTTGCTAGAACGAACAGTCAAAGGATTACAACTCACACCTAACACTTTAGGGATGGGAGTGGTTTTTGGTTGGAGAAGAAAAGATGCACGTACAACTGCCAAAAACTGGGTTAAGACTTATTCTCAATAAGTCTCCTTATATAGTGTACAAACTAAGTCAAACTTATGTTCACCAAAAAAACTAAGTCAAACTTATTCCTAATAAGTTGCCTTTATCTTCTATCCACAATATCTTTCCATAAAGATATTATATCAACAATAATAACCTATTATTATCATCAATCAATTATCCAATTCCTAATACTCTTTTGTGTGTGACCTTATAGGACCCGAATAAAACAACAATAGATTAAATCCAATTTAATCTCTAAATTATAGTTGGCTTCTAGCAAAGCACTACAATTACCTAAATTATTCAGATTATAAGTCTCCATTTTAATCCTATTATATCATTAGTATTTTACACATCAATTAAAGGACACCAATTCCTTCAATATCCCACTTGTCCTTAAATGGATGTGCGATTTCAATTCCTTTGTCACTTAATGTTCAATTTGACGATATAATAACATCTCATGTATCCATATCAATTCAAATTATTTCTCGATCATGAGCTTGAGCTGTCAAATAAACAAATGATTACTTATTAATTCATTTGAGCATGTCCATGCATTTTACAGTTCTTACTCTTCGAGTGGCCAGAACACTAGTCTGAGATAAAAATCATCACCTTCCTTTACCTAGTGGAAGATTTCAATAAGTATATGCGTTGTTCACTTACCTTTTTTTTTTTTTTCTGTGAGTGAGTTATCAAGGTAAATGAACAATAGCATATAACGTAAAAAAGGTGAAATCCCAAAAAAATGGGATAAGAAAGCAACATCTAATTAGACCAACATTTATCATATAAACATACATGAAGAGAGGAAACATCAAGATTTTAACTAGCTTGTTCTTGGAAAAAAAAGAGGCACAACTAGCTTAGTTAAAGTGTTGTGATGTTCATACATCAACCAATGATCGAGTGCACGACCGAGGCTCTACCCTCTATCGTTTAACTAAGGGGCGAGTTTGTAACAAATTAAACTACTGTCTCCCAAATGAAAAAAAACACTCCGAACATTTCAGTTGGACGCCCAAAGAGCCATTACATCTTCAACCACAGCACAGTTGTGTCCTAGCGAGATCTTGATTTACTGACTTCTCAAAGAAGCCAAGTCTATGATCCGACAACCTCGTCTTATAAACAACTTTCTTAAATTCCCACCACGTAAACTCCTTATACAAGCTTTCTTCCCCGTCGTCCATCAAGCTAGGTAAGGGTGCTATCTTCTCACTTGGTGGCGGCCCTCCAAAGTATATCATCGATATCCTTGATCTTTTTCCTTCTGCCACCACCCTATGCTTCACACTTCTAAACCTTTCATTCGTCATCACCTGAAAATACACATAAACATATGCATTTAATCAGAATCTAATATAAATTTTATGTGATATAAACATATAGCGGTTCTCTTTAGATCTATATTTTCTTTTCCTGATATTATATATTCGTGCAAATGCGATGTAGTGCAATAATAGAGTAATGCTTACTATATTTAGAATAGTGCTATCTTATCATGAATTTGACCATATTTTGAGGTATTTTTTCCTCGGGAAGATAAAAAATAGTTTCTGAAAGCGATTGAGAGAAATCGAAGAAGAAGAACGATATTCTAAAATTTGTATTTGATCACATCAAATTTAGATGAAAATCTATCATGAAGACAAAAAAAAAGCAATATTTTGGTCTTTTGAATTCTTAATTTGCAATCCCTTGTGCAATCCGATAGTTTTTATATTAATTTATTCAACTTCTAACATGCAATTGTGATATCACCTCTCTTTCTCAAAAACCTTGCACACAAATTTGATCATACCTTCACAGTTAATGACAATCAGGCTTCTCAAAAACTATATCAGTCTATTAATGGGTAAGCATTCATAATTTGTTATATATTTTATAAATTATAATGATTTTTAATTGATTTACTTTTGGTATCTCAAAGGTCTAAAAACAATTCATTACCATAAAAACCAAAATTACATGCAGATAGTTCGAGATAAAAATCATCACCTTCCTTTACCTAGAGAAAGATTTCATTAAGTATACGTGTTGTTCACTTACCTTTTTTTTTTTAGGTGTGTGAGTTGTCAAGGTAAATGAGCAATAGCATATAATGTATAAAAAAGGTGATCGAAATCGCAAAAAATGGGATAAGAAAGCAACATCTAATTAGACCAACATTTATCGTATAAACATACATGAAGAGAGGAAACATCAAGAGTTTAACTAGCTTGTTCTTGAAAAAAGAAAAGCACAACTAGCTAGCTTAATTAAAGTGTTGTAGTGTTCATACATCAACCAATGATCGAGTGCACGACTAAGGCTCTACCCTCTATCGTTTAACTAAGGGGCGAGTTTGTAACAAAACTACTGTCTCCCGAATGAAAAAAAACACTCCGAACATTTCAGTTGGACGCTCAAAGAGCCATTACATCTTCAACCACGACACAATTGTCTCCTAGCGAGATCTTGATTCAAAGACTTCTCAAAGAAACCAAGCCTATGGTCCGACAACCTCGACTTGTAAACAGCTTTCTTAAATTCCCACCACGTAAATTCATTGTACAAGCTTTCTTCTCCATCGCCCATCAAGCTAGGTATGGGCGATATCTTCTCACTTGGTGGCGGCCCTCCAAAGTATATCATCGATATCCTTGATCTTTTTCCTTCTGCCACCGCCCTGTGCTTCACACTTCTAAACCTTCCATTCGTCATCACCTGAAAATATACATAAACATATGCATTTAATCAGAATCTAATATAAATTTTATGTGATATAAACATATAGCGGTTCGCTTTAGATCTAATATTTTCTTTTCCTGATATTATATATTCGTGCAAAGGCGACGTAGCGCAATAATATGTCACTATCTTATCTTGAATTTGACCATATTTTGAGGTATTTTTTCCTCGGGAAGATAAAAAATAATTTCTGAAAGCGATTGAGAGAAATCGAAGAAGAAGAAGATTGATCAACGTTATATATATATATACCTGTAACGAGTCACCAACAATGACGAAGTAGGATTTATTATCGGGTGGTACTGAAACCCAAACCCCGTCCCTGGTCAAAATCTCGAACCCAGATGTGTCATTTGATCGGAGGACCGAGATGATCTGAGGGTCCGTGTGCTCTCCGAATCCCATCAGTTTTTCTCCTCCCAGACCAGCTTCCATCTCCGATGTGTAGGGTGGATAGTGGTTGACTCGGAAAACAGAATCGCTATTCTCGTCCTTTAACAGCCTGCTAAACGCGTCGTTTTGATCCATCCTAAGCCCATCCGCTATCGCCTCCAGCACCCGACATGCCACCTTTTTCACCAACGATAAATAGTTTTCCACAACACCACTATAAATATAAACATAATAAAAAAATTAGTATATAATTAGTCTATCCGATGCGAAGTGGACTTTAATTTTTTTTTTTTTTTTAATAAAGGAAGTCGAAAATAAAAGCACACCTGAACTTTTCAGGGTTATCAGGGAAGATGGAGTTGGAGAGCTGGGAGATGAACTCGGAGGAGGAAGAGAGGAGGAGATATTCGAGCCAACCGACGTCGCCGTTGCTTCCGATCTTCTTGTTGCCGTATCCGAGAGGGGAGGCGGTGGAGCCGGCCTTCACCTTATCTTGAAGAGGGAGGCTGAAGAACTTGACCACCAAATCCTCTAACAGGGAAATCAGCTCGGTGGGAACTCCATGGTTGGTCACCTTGAAGAACCCGACTTCTTCGCAGGCCTTGACGAGGAGTGGCTCCGATCCCGGGGCCGATAGATCGATGGCCGGGATTTGCTGGTGGCTGGGGGCGGTGGGAGGGATTTTGGGGGCGGTGGGAGGAAGTAATATGCAGGGATTGAGGTGGGAGATGAACCTGTCTGGTGGAGTTGGATATGATTGAACCACCATTTTTTTTTTGTATTGCTTAAATTGTTGAAGATGATTAATTAAAAGTAGTTTAATGTAGATCTGGTTGTGTTTGTTTGAACTTTGAAGGAGATGATGGGTTTGGGTTGAGGAAGAGAGATGAGCTATTTATAGGCTTGTTTAATTAGTTATCTTCATCAAGAAGCACTCCACCTCGGAAGTAATAAACTAACTAGGATATATGTCAAGTTTTCGAGGAGTTCGGATCCTCTACAACTCGGATACAATTTTAATGTAAAATTTTTGTTTAAAATTTTTATAAAATTAAAAGATCAATTGTATTAGAAAATAAATTTATGTTTTTTAAGACATAATTTTTTTCCAAAGAAAGTTTATAAATAGGTAAATGCAAGTACGTGAAATGTAAATATATATTTTTATTTTTTTTAAAGTCAAATTATATACCCGAAATAATTTAGTTGTGTACCGTAGGATGCACCGGGAGTTGTAGAGGATATATACTCATTTTCAAGTGTAATGATTCGCCACATAGTCTTTCTTTATTCATGAGCAAAAAATAATAATTTCTTTCTTTATTGGGGTCTCATCTTCTTCCATGTCGAATTACATTTTTTTAAAGAAAAAATAGACAAAAATAATACCAAGTATCAATTTTTGATCAAAAATAATACGAACTTTGAAGTTGACAGTTTCATATACGAACTATCGCCCTATTAACCAAAAACAATACATATGTGTATTCCGGTGAACTTTCCGACCAAATACGCCACGTGAACGCCGGAAAACACACATGACATAAATTTTTGCGACGTCACCAAACTTGTAAGTTTTGCCATGTCATAAATCTTTTTTTTCATTTTTTTTTAAAAAAAGAAAAATTAAGCAAATAGACAAATAGCTACAGTACATACCTTTCGATGTTTATAAATCGTCTACATCCATCACAACTTCTTTAAATATTTCCATGCTCGGAAAGCGCAATCGTCTATAAGCATCGAAAGGTACGTATTGTACCTATTTGCCTATTTGTTTAATTTTTCTTATTTCTTTTTTAAAAAATGAAAAATAAATTTATGACATGGCAAAACTTACAAGTTTGGTGAGGTGGCAAAAATCTATATCATGTGTGTTTTTCGGCGTCCACGTGGCGTATTTGGTCGAAAAAATCACCGGAATACACATATGTATTATTTTCGGTTAATAGGGAGATAGTTTGTATATGAAACTGTCAATTTCAAAGTTCGTATTATTTTTGGCCAAAAGTTGATACTTGGTATTATTTTTGTCCATTTTTCCTATTTTAAATACCCTTTTTCTTCCCTTTAGGTCGTTTCTCGGAGTTTATTTCTTGAATTGGTAAATAAAGAGCGATCATTCCGGGGTTCGAACCGGGAACCTATGAGTACTACCCACAAGTCCTTTCCGGTTAGTTATTCTGGAATAGTTCTCGGAGTTTATTTCACTTGTTCGAAAAGATGTTATTGGTTGGCGGGTCAACAGAACCCGACATCTTCTCAAATCTTATCTTGTACTTCGTATATAAAAAAAGAGGAAAAATACTTTTACCTTGTAAAAAAAAGAAAATGGATTAAGATGTTTGGAAAAAAAACATAATTATAAATTTACATACAAATTATAATCATACTAATAAGAAGAATTAGCCAAATTTAAATTTAAATTCGAAAAAAAGGATAACTAGCGAGGACTCCTAGGAGTAGCAAGCATATGAGATCGCTAGCTCCTCTATGCCTTCATCTTCGATCGATCACGGTTAGCAGTTGCAGAGGTTGTTTTGTTTATTCCCTTTGCTTTTTTCTCTTATTTCTTCAAGCTCGCTTGATTATTCACCTCCGTCATCTTCCGGAGCCAGGTTTTGAGTTTCAGATCTGAACATTCGCCTCCGTCGTCTTTTGCTTCTCGGATCCAAGTGCCGTACGGCCCGATTTGTTGATCACTCCAGATTTCCTTCCCCTCTCTCTCTCTCTCTCTCTCTCTCTCTCTCTCTTATCTTCTACGCCCATATAAATGGGCTCGCTGGCGAAATCGGCCGCGAATTCGAACCTCGCTGCTCCGAGATCAAGCAGACGATTCTGCGACAGGAGAGGATCGAAATGGGCTCGAAGAAATCAAATCCGAGTGTCCCCGTACTGCTCGGAAGGAGACGAGTAGTCGATGGGGCGCAGGAGCTTTGAGCAGACCGAGATGAAGTTTTGGTCCATGGCCTGCCATCAGTGGCGGACCCAGAATCCGAAGAGGGTGGGGGCACACCCGTGTAAACAACAATGAATAACACGAACTCGTACAACACATAACGTCTTCAACACTACAAACTAGCGATAAAAATAAAAGAGTTCACTAGTTCAAAAAATTATTCATTGCTAATTAGAGTTTTATAATAAAATAGTTCAACTCGACAAGGGGTAAATCCATTTTATTGGTTTTCATATACCCTACAAATGTTGAATGATAACCTCATTATCAATGCGTTTGAAAATATCTTTTTCAACCTAGCAGACAAACTCTTAGAGAAGAAATCTTCTCTTATCTTATTGTGCAAATATGGCTTGATAATATCCACGGAGAAAACATTTTCCACTACAGTTTTTGCAACCGATAACACTAAAATCAACTTGTTGAGATGATATACAAAATCAAAAGCTTTATGAATTCCTTTCTCGATCATCTTTTTAAGAAACAACACGAATATCTTGCAAAGTAGAAAATCTGACATTTTTCTTCATTTAAACCTTCGTAATTTCTTACTTGATTGTCGAAATGAGTAATATGACACCTCATTTCAAATATCTCAAAGATAAATTATAAGTATAGGAATGTCAATCTAAATAAAATATAAAGAATTGTGGGTTATTTAAACAAGATTTAAAGTGATTATTATACCTTCAATTTTCAAACATTCATAACTTTTTACTCGGATATCGGATTAATGCGTATTATATATCAAAACGAAGCTATCGACGAGGAGAATACATATATGGGGTTTGTCGGATGAAGGTGGGGGCACGTGCCCCCACATGCCCCCGTTTGAATCCGCCCCTGCCTGCCATTGAGATTGAGGGAAGCAGCCAGTAATTGGGGGTTTTTGTAGTTTTGCCTTTCAATTTTCAATGTTTAAGGGTGTAAGTTTGGACAGTTTTCAATCAAGAGGAGTAGTTTTTGGGTGCTCAAGTTTTGTTCTGTATCAACAGAGGAACCAATTCAGTTTTGTGATGATTTTGGTTGATTGTGGTTGTGGCCCTTGTGGGTGTTGATTCCTGTCCAATTTTGAACAGTTTTCGCATATAATGTTGGGGTTTCATTTGAATTCTAGAGTAAATTTCACAAATAAGAATTAAGATGAAGCAATGCTACTGATTTTTATTTTTATTTTTTTGTAAATATGCTACTGATTTGTTTTTTTTTATTTATTTATGAAAAGCACTACTGATTTTATTTATTTGCAACTTACATTATATTTCATTTCTTTTTCGTGAATCATCTTTCTCTAACTCCCTTGCATGTTAATTTATTAATTAGTAACTCCCTTTCATTAATAATGGTTAAGATTGGTTCACTGGGTGTGGTTCACAAGATTTGGTTCACTGGGTTTGGTTAAGATTGGTTCACTGGGTGTGGTTCACAGAATTTTGTTAAGATTGATTTATTGAGTGTGGTTCACTGGGCTTGGTTCACTGGGTTTGGTTTACCGGGTGTGGTTCACTGGTTGTGGTTTAACAGTAAATGATTCACTTCTTGTTAATTTTTTTTTCCACAAAACATATACAAAATGAGAGTAACTATGGGTAGATAAAATTAAATTACACTAAAAAATATATATATTTTTATTTTTTTAAATAAGTGGAACTAGTACGATCCCCGCGCCATGTTGCGATTTTTTTATAAATAATATTTAGATATAGATAAATCATAGACATTAGATTGAATTCAATATTTTTCATTAAACCCATTGATTAGTAAATGAGTTAAAAATAATAGAAAAAAATACACTTTGAACATGGAGAGCACATGTGTAATTAATAGTGAAAGATAAAAGTTTTGAATTAATCCCATTGGTTAAAAAATGTAACATCAACTAATATTGGGTAATTAATATTAGAATATTTTTCAAAAAAAATAATATTAGAAAATATAGTTACCATAATAAAATGATATTATGTAAATAATATTTTTACAAATAACTTTGAACATGGAGAGCACATGTGACATAAATTAATATAGTATATAGATATAGATAGTTAGTAAATGAATTTGAGTTAAGCTCAATAGTTATATTAGATTAAATTCAATGTTTTGAATTAAGCCCAATAGTTAGTAAGATTAAATAGAAAAAAGAGAATTAAAAGAAAACGAAGAAAAAAGGAGAATTAAAAAAAAGGATTAAAGAGAAAAAATAAAATTATAATTGGTCAAAACCCCTACAATCTCTTTAATGTTGACACCTCAACATAAACTCTTCTAAATTAAGAGTTTACTAGCTTAGTGCCCAGGCACGGTGTATACGTGTAATTTGATTAAATTAGTATTTTATTATATTATGATAAAGTACTAATAAATTATTTTTTATATCAATAACTTTTATTGAATTCCTTATTTTTTTATTTGAATTCTTTTATATTTTATAGAATATATATATATATCAATTTTTTAAAATAAAATTTTTATTTTAATATTTTGTCATCGCTCCCTACATACATTATATCAAATTTTATTCTATCCAACATTTAATAATATAACCAAATTTTTTAAAGGTAAAATAATTTATTATCTTTTCCTGAAATTTCCAGTGTATTATAATCATATTATTATATTTATCATTTCACTTTCAAATCTACTCTTTAAGTTTACTAATTATGGGGAAAAAATTGATCCGTAATCAACTTCACTCGAGTTTTGAAAATTAAAGACATTATTGACTCAATAATAATAAATTAAATCAATTGAATATTTATTATATTATGATCAAATTGATAATAATTAAAGTTAAGATTATTAAATATTTTATTTGTATTTCAGGTCTTATGTTACCCTTAAATAACGGGGTGTGTGTGTGTGTGTGATAACGAAAATTTTAGAATGGTTGATTATGGTAAAGTTGTGAAAATATCTAAAATGCTCAAATAATTTAAAAAATTCAAATTTAAAATCTATGAGAATAATCCGAATTTTCATATTTAGAGAGTTTTTTCTACATTCATTAACTCTATGAAAACAACCTAGATTTTATAGGTGGCTAGTTATTCTTTTAAAATCAATCTTCAATTAAATTAATTTAAGTTCATTTTAGTTGTCCATCTATATATATTTACTGAATAATAAACAATTTTTTTATATAAATTTATGTATTAGGAATATATTGTTTACATACTCATAAAAAACTCTTATTGGTTTCATAACTCTCATTAAAAATATGTTTTTACTTATAAGTACGTAAAAGATTCCTTTTAAATATTTGTCTTAACCATTTTTCAAAATATGCTTTTAATCAAGGTGTATAATTGTCAAGGAATTACTAATTTACGGAATTCTATCAATCACAATTGTTAAAGAATTACTATTTTTTTTACATTTATAAGTCAAATGTACAAAGTATAAATAATTTCAAAATTCATATCTAATTTACTATTCAAACCTAATAGGTTAGGTGTGTAAGATAAATATTAAATTAAACTATTTATTTATATAAAAGGTATGAAGATATTTGATAATCTTACCTGATAAGGAAATTCATACAAATAGGGTGATTCGACAAAAGAAATCAAATATGGATCTACACCTTAACCTAAGTGATGATTACAAAAAGTAATTTATCAGGATTAAAAAAAGTAACTTAGAAAACTCCCAGTTAATGTGGGTAATATCGGTTAACATGCACAATAAAAACAACATTTAAAAGATTGAATCCGTTAAGAATAAGATTTGATTAAAGATTTGTTTTTTTTTTATCTAAATATTTGATTAAAGATAAATCTAGATTACCTTGTTAAGATTTGATTATAGAAACTTAACTAAAAAGTTAGCAATAAATCTTTATGTATTTTTTTAATTTGCCTATTTTTTTTTATCATTAAATTCAATTAATTTAATAAAACTTTTAAAGTTAGGGATTGTGTAGCCCACGCCCTTCATGTTTAGAATAAGGGAAATTTTAAGCACGATCATAATAAAACAAAAATTATGCAAGAACAATAGAACACTAAAAGCTATTGAATGATTAGGAGTAACATATTACATGTTGGGGACTTCCGAGTCGTTCTTACTACTTCATGTGAGGCCGTGAGGGCATATGAAAAAAAAAATTAAAACAATTTACAAAGTTGAAATGTATTATTGATTTAAAATTTTTTAGCTTCAAAAAATATTGGATGAAAAATAATCTGCAAATTTGAAGAAATTGTTATGATTTGATCAACAAATTCAATATTTTAATTAATAAAAAATAATTTTAAGTAGATTTATTTTAAATATATATGGGATAGGTTAAGTGAATGGCTGCCACGTGACACTTTTAATGGGAGGCCGTCACGTGTATCTTTCACAGCTGTTTTAGTATTATATTAAATATTAGATATAGATTGTGGAAATGCCAATTTTTTTTCTTTTAAAGTTTATGTGGTAATTGAATTAAAGGTGAACCGGAGTTATAATTGAATTGGAGTTGGGGAGGAGTAGTAATTGAATTAATTAATATTAATTGGCAGATGGCAGTAATTTAATTAAAGGTGAATTAGGAGATGAAGCGCGTACTGATGCATCATCAGTAATAATGGGGGAGAAAATTAAACCCCCTTTTTGGGGCTGGATAACTCCGTCGCCGTCCTCCTCTTTGGAGGGCCAACACCACCTCTTCGGAGGCTGACAATCCCTCTTCGGAGGCCAAACACCACCTCTTCAGAGGCCGATAATCCACCTTGCAAAACCAAGAGTTGTTGGCCTACCCACCCTCTCCGCCTCCTACCTCCTGGTCATTCTGCCACCCGGTCTATTCACTCCATTTGAGTCGAATCTGTTCACCGGTGTTGAAGTCACCGCCACTGGCGCTCTCGTGCGCCGCTTCTCTCTTGGCGGTGGCGCCGCCTTGTTGTGGTTGGTCCCCTACCTGGATCCCGGTCTGGATTCATGCCTCCTTTCCTCCTCCATCAAATTCAACAGCAAATCCCATATTGGAGGTATTCCTCCTTCCTTGGTTGTGAACATCCCTTTGGGGCCTAATTAATCCATGCCCGATTGTTTGGTTCGCCTCAATCGGTGCTCCTAATTGATAGATTACATATGTCTCATATTGTATATGTAAAGGCTCGGATTTTTAAATCCTAATTTTTTGGAAAAAGGGGAAATTCAAAATGAATTTAAAAGCGGAATTTAACGAAAAACTCCCTAAATCGGATTTTAAAACTCATGGAATGAATTTCTCCGACGAATTTCAATTCCGCTACATTGATTTAAGGTTTTGGAATATGAGCGAGATTTTATCGGATTAATTAATTCGGTTTGAAAATTCGATTTAAAAATAGATAAGTCGGGGTAAGGTCGAGAAAGAGGATTACGATATACTGTATTTTTTTTTTCTTCCGGGTATTAAATGATATTGGGACCACTTGAAACCTTTATCTACTTCCTTCCTTCTTACACAATTCGGCAACCCCTCAGCCTTGCCTTTTTCACAGTTCCACAGAAGACCAAACCCAAAACAAACCCCCTTCATGTTTCTCCTCT
This sequence comes from Persicaria tinctoria, assembly GCA_037127255.1. Taxonomy (NCBI): domain Eukaryota; kingdom Viridiplantae; phylum Streptophyta; class Magnoliopsida; order Caryophyllales; family Polygonaceae; genus Persicaria; species Persicaria tinctoria. The sequence goes on along the minus strand of JBANSL010000016.1, from coordinate 7,773,171 downwards.
GTACACGCCAGACAACCCAGCTCACCTTCTTCTCTTGGTAAAATCCTATCTCTATTTCCCTCCCTCCTTCTTTGATCCTTTGTTTTCTTGGGGAAACAAACAAGAAGCTACTGGATTGACCAGCTGCAACCTCTTTTCCCCTTCAAAGTCTGAACGCAGCCCCCCATTCCCTACCTTTTCATTTCAATTTCAAACACTCTTCTTCCTTGACATTGCCAAGAGGAAGGATCCTTCTTCCTCCTCCATTTCAATCGACTCCCACCACCACTCTGCAGCCTCCGGAACCACCACCTCCCCGTGCCGCCGTCAGCCACCATCGCCGGCCACCGCCAAATCTGCAGCCCCTACCTTCTTCTCATCTGTTTTCCGAGAGCCCACACAACAGCAACTCGACCCTCTCGCTTCCCTCCTTCCACTTCAATCCAGCGGCAGCCCGAGCACCTCTGAGCTCCGACGTCCTTCGAAGCGAAGCCGAGCCGCCCAGGCGCAGCCGACACCGCCGAGCCTCCTCGCTCTGCTTTCCGATCGAAGACCACCGGTGAGAATTACTCCCTCTCTTTTTCTATTCAAACCTCGAAAAGCTTCGCCTTTAACCTTCCTCGTCCCCTCCTAGACAGATTCCGGCGAGAATCGGCCCTGTCGCAGCCGAACGAAGCTCCGACGAATCTCCGACGACGATTTTCGGCGAGCCGACGCCCTCGGTGAGCTTCGAACCCTCTTTCTTAACTTGTTTCACCTCTTGTGTGCTCCTGTATTCCTATTGACTTGCCTGGTCGGAGAGAGTGAGTGAGGGCGGGTCGAGAGCGTGAGCGATCTTGAAGTTCGGCGAGATCGAGAGCGAGCAAGAGACCAGGGAGTGCGAGTGGTGTGAGAGAGTGAGCGGGAGCGCGCCTGGGGAGACGAAGGCGCTGTCCGAAGTGCGAGATGGCGAGTGATAGCGGTGCGAGCAACAGCGACGGACCTCCGGGCTCCCTGACGAACAGCCATGGCGGATTGAAGCAGGAGGAAGAAGATCAGGCGGGTCCCGCGCGTCTCCACCTTGGCGTCCAAGTCAGCACAGCCGGCCCCACTCCTGCTTTCCCACGACGTCAGAATTGGAAGAATGAGAGATTGAAGGCCTGGGCCTAATGGTTTGGGCCTAATTGGTTATAAAGGGTTTTCGGTATTGGGTTTAAAAAAAAGAGGGAGAGGGGTCTGTTTTGGTACTTGGCAAAAGAAGGGGATTCTGTTGGGGTTTTAAGCAAAGGCGATGCTCGATTTTGGATTTTACAAAATGAATGAGTCGGTTTTGGTCATTTTAAAAGGGTTGATTTTATTAAATATAAATGGTTGGAGTTTGAAAGGATTTAGAAATATTTTATGAAAATGTTTAAAAGAAAATGGTATTCAAAATACTAATATTATTACTTGAGCTTTGAAATATAAAATATTACTATTAAGATTTAAAGGTATAATATCATAGTGATTTAAGAAAAATAAAATATTATGAGACTTGGAGATTTAAAAAGGTGTTATCGGAATTTAAATTGAAAAAGGAAATTGTCAAGTATTTTCGAGAGGACGGAAATTCTAACTAGTTAACTCGAGAACTATGTGATCGGTGACTAACTAGTATGATTGATGTGAATGATTGTCTAATAGCATGATTGAGTGACTAATAGCATGATTAGATGTTAAGTGATATACCGTTGGTTTATGCCTTATGACCTATGATGAAAATGATGAACTTGAGATATGTGATATGCGGATTATTATTGCGGATATATTGTTGTGAATACAAGAATGTGGCTGATGGAAGATGAGAATGATATGGTCTTGTGAAATGTGGCGATATGATAAATGGTTGGACTTGACGGAACGATGATTGTGATATGGTTGCTATTCTCGTTGAATGATATGCTTGAGTGCTTGGATGATTAGACGTAGACTTATATATATGTTCCTATATGTGTCTAGGTGATCTTTAATCTATCGTAATGCTTGCCTTGCTGTTCTGCACCGCCAGGTAAGTCTCTTCGGAGCTTACTCAGATTGAATAGAGTGATTCCCTGCTATAGGTGCATGATATACTAGGTGTTGCATTCATTATCAGCATGCCATGTAGTACCATGCTAGGTTGCATTGATCGTTGAGCATTCTATTCCTCTATGCGTATGTAAACAGAACGGCCGTTATCTGTGATAGTCCTAGAGTCTTTGCTAGGGTCATAGGGTAGCCCAGCCTCATCGGGTACCCTGAGTCAATCGAGTACTTCCTTATATTATGACATGCCTGCGGGCTTTATTGTGGAGCGGGTTAGGCATGCGTGCCGCCCTATTATGAATGAATGCATTCACGAGCTGGCCAGTCTCCACCTATCGGAAGGGGTGGAGGTAGGAGAGGGATATGCCACTTGGCATTGTCTTGGGCCCTTTACAGTATTTCTGCACATTATTATGAACTAGGAGCATGCTAGTGTGTTTGAATTTCGTACTGCATTAGAGCATCTTTATTAGGTATAGCGTATATGTGTGCTTATGGTTGGGATGCAGAGTTAAGTGGGCATCGATCTGATCCCGCCCCAAATCAATTTTTTTAGGAATTATTTATGTTCATCCTATCGGTGCTGTTTGCTTATTGCGCGGGTCATTTTGTCGGCGGAGAGTGAGCGCTGGAGTTATAGACTTCACCAGACTCTGATTATATTGTTTTGGATTTATACTTTTGACTCCGTTTTGACCCGGCTCCGCCGTGGCACCCCTTTGTATTATGCTTTACTCCCGCTATTGTGTGACCTTTGGTTTTCCCACGCTTAGACTTATGACAGGTACAGGGGACTTCCCCGGGGATTCCAACGATCCCTTCGAATTTTGGGTATGAAATCCCACTTGAAACGTTAGAGTAGAATTTCAAACCTTCAACCTGTACTCGGGGCGCAAGATCCTAACGAGGGGTTTCATCCCTCGAAACGTAACTCGGGAATCATAATCCCGGGCCGTTACAAAGATGGTATCAGAGCTGAGGTTGTGCAAACCGAGTATGATAGGTTGAAGTGGTTTTGAAATGGCCCAAGGTTTTCAAATGGTTTTTCAAAATGTTTTGGAAAGGGCAAAATGAATTTAATATGACTAACTCAAATAGACTAAATATGAACTTGACTTAACAAATCCAGTAATCAAACAAAGGGAAAATGAAGGGGTAGTAAAGGCGCTAGACTATCCCTATTGGATGTAGTTGGGAACGGGTAGGCAAAATGCTAGCTTTCTTTTACAGACGGGGTTGAAGACTTTAAGAAACCCGAAGGTTGGAGTGACATGGGTTAGGAGGCCGTGAGGTAATTGCCCCTCCGACCGGCCGTCCCTTGAAGGACGGCATAGATCATTTCTGTAATTGTATGCATTATATCCAATTGGGCCCGAGGGCGATCCTCCTCGAAGGGGATTATATTAATCTCGTTGATTGCTTCCGTGTTGAGTGCTATTGTGCGTAGGATAACGAACTAATCAGTGTGCCTTAACTTGAACCATGTGTTGAATTTGTAAACGGGATAGCGGGAGGAAACCTTGTCCTTATGTTGTCGGAATTCCCTTCTTGTCAGGATAGCTCTTCCCTTATTCAAGCCCTTGATGATTATGACTCTGTCAATCGTCCCACCAAAACATTTAGGCATGATTAGCAAGGGTCGAAGAGCATTCGCTCTCCCCGTTTCGGGTCCTGTTTGGTACCCCACCACCTATGCTTCTACCGAGTCTTGTACCGGAGGCTGGTGTCTTCCACGGGAAATTTGGGTTGGTTAACTAATTACCTTCGGGAATTGTGTCGGATGCGAGGGTCACTTGAGTATGTTAGTGGGAGTAATGACTGAAGTAGTTTCGAGTTAGGAGTGAGTTTGTCTCATGGAGTCACCCCTTTGATCCCCGTAATGGTCAGCCATGTCTTCTTTCCATAAGATTCTAAACACGAGTTCTACTCTCACCTCTTGTGAACAACGTGAATGTCCTTGTGTCCTACTGATCGAGTCATATTAGCATCCTATGGGAAACGGGGTAACGAGTCGGTGATTGTATGACATGGTGTGTTGGTATATTTCAGCATGACTTGCCTGATATCTTGCACGTTTGCACTTATGAATGCACATATATGTGCCAAATGTATGAATTCCCATGATTGTTACTCTCCCTCGAATTAGGTCCATGATAGTGTGGTCAACTCTCTTGTATGAGTATCATGTGAAATAAATTCCTAGCATGTTAAGTTGATCAAATTGAACCTCGTTGACTATGTACTGCTTAATAAGTGTTGGTAGTATCATGTAGGATATATATCCCCTAATTATGGACCATCATGCAATCATGTGCCATACTTGTCATGATACATGTTCATGGTTGTATTTGATGTGATAGTTGTTATGCCCAAATGACTTAACTATACCCCTTGACACGATTATTAGAGTGCATCTTGACATGCTTACCTGGAACCCATATTGTTTTGACCTGCTTATGTGTACACTTAAAATGAGTAATGAATCATACATGTGATGTCATATAATGCTCGCTATGTCATATATAACTTATGTTGAATATGTCTATTGTCGGCTCGTGCATACATGATCTTAATATGACAAGCATGATTAGTGCATGAGATGATAAGTTTTAGCCTATCCGCTTGCATGCAAAGTTGATTATGTGAAATGTTATGGATGCATAGGACGCTATTCCTTCAATAGGTACATGATAGTGTGGAATGATATGATTGAAATATTTTGTGATTGCCATGTGCACCTGTGACCTTATAGAATACCTTAAGGGGATTGTTGCAACTCTCGAGTCTGTGTCTTGTCTTGAGTCTTGTCATCTCTAGTCCTGGTTTGTGACTGAATTCTTAAGAAAGTCGTTTGTCCTCCCTTGCCCTCCCCTATCTCCGTGACTTCTAACCCCTCGTGATCCCCTTGATGGACGTTGACATAGAAGAGAAAACGAGCGATCGAGTGGCACCAGAGTGGCGCAACGGAAGTGGGGTGGGCCCATGGCCCATGGACCCTAGGATCGACGTCGCCAAAGGAAGGACGCCTTTCGAAGATGGTGGTTGCAGACGTAATCCTCCTAGATGACTCAAGGGATGACGTTCTTCGTCTGAAGTGTGATCTCTCCTATGCGATCTGGAATTGGTGTCGTGCGATAGGCTTGGAACTAACTAAATTGAGGTGTGATGACTGATAAGCTGAACTGGTAGTGAATGACTGCCTGACTAACTTGTGTTTGTGATGATGTGCCTATGTGCTTAAGTATACTGACCTGCTAGTAAATCGGTTATGGGTTATATATGTGGTGGTGTATTCTTCTTGGGAATGAGCCGAGTGTTTTCCTTGGTGAGACGGATCGGGAAATCGCAGGTAGATTGAGGTGTTCGAGTTGGTCATTGGTTATGCGAGATGGAATGCATGAAGGATGTGTTAGCTTGGGTAGAGTCGAGTGAGTTATGGCTTGTCGGAGATAGTGTTCAGTGAGTATATTTGAGCTTCCAGGTAGGTCTTAGGTGAAGAGTGGAGTTAGCATGGTGAGATTTCGAGGAAGAGGTCCTAGCTAGAAGTGTCGGTAGGTAGTGGGTGCAAGTATAGGTGGTTAGTGTAGTTCTAGAGGTGGATGAGTGAGCTAGGAATGGATCGGAGGGATTCTCAAAGGGAAGTGTTATTAGACGGATTGGTGAGCCAAGGAAGGTGTCTAGACAGTCTAGGAGCGAATCGTGGGCGGCATCGAGAATGATTGGTTGAGGAATGTCTAAGGAATTGCAGAATTAGGGACTAGGTTTTATGTGCGGTGATTGGGAATTGTTTATGGTAAAGGATGAGATTGAGGAGTCGCTAAGAAAGAGTAGTAGCAGGCTGTATCTGGGATGTTTACTTGGGGTTGCTTAAATAGGGTTAGTGATGCTTAGAGGATTCCTGGGGGAAGGATTTCTAGATGCGTTGTTGGAGGATTTTAGTATAGGAAAGGAATCGAGGTTGATGTGTGGAGATTGTTTTGGGCTATTGAGGTATTTGGGGATGTGAGATGATTGTTCGAGAGAAGGCTGGTAGTTAGGCAAGGATGCCATTGAGATTGTAGTAAGATTGTGGGCATGAGATTGAGATAGGGAGATCTTGAGCATGGATTTGGGTACTACTGTACTAGGCAAGACAGAATGCATTGAGAACGTTAGGGGAATTGGTTTTAGAAGGTTTGGCGAAGTTGCGGTACTTGAGAAATTCGGATAAGGATGACTTAGGGATTTACGGAAATGATGATCGGTAAAAGAGGGCTTTGGACGGGAAGGTGTCATGGGTACGGAGTAGGATTACTTGAGGATTTCGAATGGTTAAGGTTTAGTAAGATTTGGAGTGAAGAAATTTGGGAAAATGTTGAGACAAGGATCTAGAATAGGTCGGTTGAGGAGTTGTGGATGTTCAGGTTTCTTGAGATTCGGAATGGGATAAGTAGGTAGAATATGTGATTGGTCGTTGAGAATAGACGTGGGTGATGAGGAACTCGGTGATTCGTGGTTATGAGTTAGCACTAGACGGTTTTCTGGGTTAGAGTTAGTCGGGAGTGACAGGTGTGAGATGATCAGTATGAGTTGGGTTCTTAGAGGTGGATGGATAGTGAGAGTGGTAAGTGGTACAGGAAGTAAGATCATGGTAGAAAGTGATTCGAGATGTCTCCTTGGGAGTGATGGTCAGGCAAAGTATTGAGGACCTAGGAAGAGTGAACGAGTTGTTAAGGAGCACCTAGATCGATCGATAGAGAAGTTCAGTTGCGGACTTGGGGTTTCTCTTAGAAGGTGAAGATGAGACTGGTAGAGGACCTCTAGGACGAGGGTATGCTTTATAGAGAGTCTTGGTAGTCAGCCGACTTGTTAACCTTGTCGAAATAAGGGAATTGTGCGATTGGGAACTCCGAGATATGCTTTTAGGTGGTCGAGTAGGATTTGAGGTCGGGATGCCGAAGTAGGCTGGTTCTTAGATGGTTTGATGGCATGGAAGCTGGGATACCTAGTAGTTGGATTAGGTATTTGGCTTGATTTGCGGATAGTTATGAGGCTAGAGAGTTGGATATGAGCAAGATGCAATGATAATTGGGACTAGTATCTGATTGAGTTGGCAGACCTAGGTGAGGATAATCTTGATGCGAGAGATGATGAGTAGTGATCGTGTCTTATCGTGGTCGGTAGCTATAGACATGCTTTCTCGGGGATGTGATCTAGTGTTATGCATTACTTGGGGGCTGAATGTTGTGCGAATTCTATGCTAGAGACGATGTTGATTCTCTGAGGTATTGTCGTAGACAGTAGTGAGTTGTTAGTACTAACATAATAATCACTTAAACTTGATGAAATGCTGGTGTGCGGAGGTACTTGATGCCTCCAAATTTGATGATGCTTGGTGGCTGGTATGAGTATGATGCGATTATCGAGTAAATATGATGTGCAACCTCTACAATGTGATGCGATGGATCATACTATGTATGACACTATGTTATGTATGTTATGGTATGTGACTATCCTTGACATGAGTATGACCCGGTTATGAATGTGTGATACGATTGTTATGATGTACGGTTGTTATGTTACATGATGCCTTGAATTGGAATTGCTAGGATGATAGAACTGAAATGATGAGATTTGAGTTTGACTTGGAACCTAGGGAGGAAATATGGGAATAGCCCTTAGAGGTGGATGATTCCACCTCCTGAAACTTGAAACTTGCTTGACTAACGTCGGGTTTAAGGGATTTTGAATGACGTTTAAAAATGACTAACTTAGATTTTGAGAAATTGAACGCGATCGAGTATTTCAGTAATTTTGAAACCAACCCTTTTCGAACTAAGACCCCCCCCTAAAATTTTCTGACCGAGCTTGCATTGTGACGCCCCACAAAGTGGATACAAGCATTTTATACGGGCCCTTATAGACTGCTTGCTAAGACCTAGTGGAGATGCCGTAATGCTTTTTTTGAGTTATGATATAACCGAGAAGTCGGGGTAATGATGTGATGAGGGCCCATATCACATACTTGCTACGACCAATTGGGGATATTGTGATCATAACAACGATACTGTGAGAATCTCATAGGGGCACTTATGAGACACTTACAGATCAATGGAATGATCCTTGGACTCACCAATTTCAAACTTCATCCCCTTCCTTTCAAATGATTTTAGTCTCGGGGACGAGACTTGTTTTTAGAGGTGGATGATGTAAAGGCTCGGATTTTTAAATCCTAATTTTTTGGAAAAAGGGGAAATTCAAAATGAATTTAAAAGCGGAATTTAACGAAAAACTCCCTAAATCGGATTTTAAAACTCATGGAATGAATTTCTCCGACGAATTTCAATTCCGCTACATTGATTTAAGGTTTTGGAATATGAGCGAGATTTTATCGGATTAATTAATTCGGTTTGAAAATTCGATTTAAAAATAGATAAGTCGGGGTAAGGTCGAGAAAGAGGATTACGATATACTGTATTTTTTTTTTCTTCCGGGTATTAAATGATATTGGGACCACTTGAAACCTTTATCTACTTCCTTCCTTCTTACACAATTCGGCAACCCCTCAGCCTTGCCTTTTTCACAGTTCCACAGAAGACCAAACCCAAAACAAACCCCCTTCATGTTTCTCCTCTGTACACGCCAGACAACCCAGCTCACCTTCTTCTCTTGGTAAAATCCTATCTCTATTTCCCTCCCTCCTTCTTTGATCCTTTGTTTTCTTGGGGAAACAAACAAGAAGCTACTGGATTGACCAGCTGCAACCTCTTTTCCCCTTCAAAGTCTGAACGCAGCCCCCCATTCCCTACCTTTTCATTTCAATTTCAAACACTCTTCTTCCTTGACATTGCCAAGAGGAAGGATCCTTCTTCCTCCTCCATTTCAATCGACTCCCACCACCACTCTGCAGCCTCCGGAACCACCACCTCCCCGTGCCGCCGTCAGCCACCATCGCCGGCCACCGCCAAATCTGCAGCCCCTACCTTCTTCTCATCTGTTTTCCGAGAGCCCACACAACAGCAACTCGACCCTCTCGCTTCCCTCCTTCCACTTCAATCCAGCGGCAGCCCGAGCACCTCTGAGCTCCGACGTCCTTCGAAGCGAAGCCGAGCCGCCCAGGCGCAGCCGACACCGCCGAGCCTCCTCGCTCTGCTTTCCGATCGAAGACCACCGGTGAGAATTACTCCCTCTCTTTTTCTATTCAAACCTCGAAAAGCTTCGCCTTTAACCTTCCTCGTCCCCTCCTAGACAGATTCCGGCGAGAATCGGCCCTGTCGCAGCCGAACGAAGCTCCGACGAATCTCCGACGACGATTTTCGGCGAGCCGACGCCCTCGGTGAGCTTCGAACCCTCTTTCTTAACTTGTTTCACCTCTTGTGTGCTCCTGTATTCCTATTGACTTGCCTGGTCGGAGAGAGTGAGTGAGGGCGGGTCGAGAGCGTGAGCGATCTTGAAGTTCGGCGAGATCGAGAGCGAGCAAGAGACCAGGGAGTGCGAGTGGTGTGAGAGAGTGAGCGGGAGCGCGCCTGGGGAGACGAAGGCGCTGTCCGAAGTGCGAGATGGCGAGTGATAGCGGTGCGAGCAACAGCGACGGACCTCCGGGCTCCCTGACGAACAGCCATGGCGGATTGAAGCAGGAGGAAGAAGATCAGGCGGGTCCCGCGCGTCTCCACCTTGGCGTCCAAGTCAGCACAGCCGGCCCCACTCCTGCTTTCCCACGACGTCAGAATTGGAAGAATGAGAGATTGAAGGCCTGGGCCTAATGGTTTGGGCCTAATTGGTTATAAAGGGTTTTCGGTATTGGGTTTAAAAAAAAGAGGGAGAGGGGTCTGTTTTGGTACTTGGCAAAAGAAGGGGATTCTGTTGGGGTTTTAAGCAAAGGCGATGCTCGATTTTGGATTTTACAAAATGAATGAGTCGGTTTTGGTCATTTTAAAAGGGTTGATTTTATTAAATATAAATGGTTGGAGTTTGAAAGGATTTAGAAATATTTTATGAAAATGTTTAAAAGAAAATGGTATTCAAAATACTAATATTATTACTTGAGCTTTGAAATATAAAATATTACTATTAAGATTTAAAGGTATAATATCATAGTGATTTAAGAAAAATAAAATATTATGAGACTTGGAGATTTAAAAAGGTGTTATCGGAATTTAAATTGAAAAAGGAAATTGTCAAGTATTTTCGAGAGGACGGAAATTCTAACTAGTTAACTCGAGAACTATGTGATCGGTGACTAACTAGTATGATTGATGTGAATGATTGTCTAATAGCATGATTGAGTGACTAATAGCATGATTAGATGTTAAGTGATATACCGTTGGTTTATGCCTTATGACCTATGATGAAAATGATGAACTTGAGATATGTGATATGCGGATTATTATTGCGGATATATTGTTGTGAATACAAGAATGTGGCTGATGGAAGATGAGAATGATATGGTCTTGTGAAATGTGGCGATATGATAAATGGTTGGAGTTGACGGAACGATGATTGTGATATGGTTGCTATTCTCGTTGAATGATATGCTTGAGTGCTTGGATGATTAGACGTAGACTTATATATATGTTCCTATATGTGTCTAGGTGATCTTTAATCTATCGTAATGCTTGCCTTGCTGTTCTGCACCGCCAGGTAAGTCTCTTCGGAGCTTACTCAGATTGAATAGAGTGATTCCCTGCTATAGGTGCATGATATACTAGGTGTTGCATTCATTATCAGCATGCCATGTAGTACCATGCTAGGTTGCATTGATCGTTGAGCATTCTATTCCTCTATGCGTATGTAAACAGAACGGCCGTTATCTGTGATAGTCCTAGAGTCTTTGCTAGGGTCATAGGGTAGCCCAGCCTCATCGGGTACCCTGAGTCAATCGAGTACTTCCTTATATTATGACATGCCTGCGGGCTTTATTGTGGAGCGGGTTAGGCATGCGTGCCGCCCTATTATGAATGAATGCATTCACGAGCTGGCCAGTCTCCACCTATCGGAAGGGGTGGAGGTAGGAGAGGGATATGCCACTTGGCATTGTCTTGGGCCCTTTACAGTATTTCTGCACATTATTATGAACTAGGAGCATGCTAGTGTGTTTGAATTTCGTACTGCATTAGAGCATCTTTATTAGGTATAGCGTATATGTGTGCTTATGGTTGGGATGCAGAGTTAAGTGGGCATCGATCTGATCCCGCCCCAAATCAATTTTTTTAGGAATTATTTATGTTCATCCTATCGGTGCTGTTTGCTTATTGCGCGGGTCATTTTGTCGGCGGAGAGTGAGCGCTGGAGTTATAGACTTCACCAGACTCTGATTATATTGTTTTGGATTTATACTTTTGACTCCGTTTTGACCCGGCTCCGCCGTGGCACCCCTTTGTATTATGCTTTACTCCCGCTATTGTGTGACCTTTGGTTTTCCCACGCTTAGACTTATGACAGGTACAGGGGACTTCCCCGGGGATTCCAACGATCCCTTCGAATTTTGGGTATGAAATCCCACTTGAAACGTTAGAGTAGAATTTCAAACCTTCAACCTGTACTCGGGGCGCAAGATCCTAACGAGGGGTTTCATCCCTCGAAACGTAACTCGGGAATCATAATCCCGGGCCGTTACAAAGATGGTATCAGAGCTGAGGTTGTGCAAACCGAGTATGATAGGTTGAAGTGGTTTTGAAATGGCCCAAGGTTTTCAAATGGTTTTTCAAAATGTTTTGGAAAGGGCAAAATGAATTTAATATGACTAACTCAAATAGACTAAATATGAACTTGACTTAACAAATCCAGTAATCAAACAAAGGGAAAATGAAGGGGTAGTAAAGGCGCTAGACTATCCCTATTGGATGTAGTTGGGAACGGGTAGGCAAAATGCTAGCTTTCTTTTACAGACGGGGTTGAAGACTTTAAGAAACCCGAAGGTTGGAGTGACATGGGTTAGGAGGCCGTGAGGTAATTGCCCCTCCGACCGGCCGTCCCTTGAAGGACGGCATAGATCATTTCTGTAATTGTATGCATTATATCCAATTGGGCCCGAGGGCGATCCTCCTCGAAGGGGATTATATTAATCTCGTTGATTGCTTCCGTGTTGAGTGCTATTGTGCGTAGGATAACGAACTAATCAGTGTGCCTTAACTTGAACCATGTGTTGAATTTGTAAACGGGATAGCGGGAGGAAACCTTGTCCTTATGTTGTCGGAATTCCCTTCTTGTCAGGATAGCTCTTCCCTTATTCAAGCCCTTGATGATTATGACTCTGTCAATCGTCCCACCAAAACATTTAGGCATGATTAGCAAGGGTCGAAGAGCATTCGCTCTCCCCGTTTCGGGTCCTGTTTGGTACCCCACCACCTATGCTTCTACCGAGTCTTGTACCGGAGGCTGGTGTCTTCCACGGGAAATTTGGGTTGGTTAACTAATTACCTTCGGGAATTGTGTCGGATGCGAGGGTCACTTGAGTATGTTAGTGGGAGTAATGACTGAAGTAGTTTCGAGTTAGGAGTGAGTTTGTCTCATGGAGTCACCCCTTTGATCCCCGTAATGGTCAGCCATGTCTTCTTTCCATAAGATTCTAAACACGAGTTCTACTCTCACCTCTTGTGAACAACGTGAATGTCCTTGTGTCCTACTGATCGAGTCATATTAGCATCCTATGGGAAACGGGGTAACGAGTCGGTGATTGTATGACATGGTGTGTTGGTATATTTCAGCATGACTTGCCTGATATCTTGCACGTTTGCACTTATGAATGCACATATATGTGCCAAATGTATGAATTCCCATGATTGTTACTCTCCCTCGAATTAGGTCCATGATAGTGTGGTCAACTCTCTTGTATGAGTATCATGTGAAATAAATTCCTAGCATGTTAAGTTGATCAAATTGAACCTCGTTGACTATGTACTGCTTAATAAGTGTTGGTAGTATCATGTAGGATATATATCCCCTAATTATGGACCATCATGCAATCATGTGCCATACTTGTCATGATACATGTTCATGGTTGTATTTGATGTGATAGTTGTTATGCCCAAATGACTTAACTATACCCCTTGACACGATTATTAGAGTGCATCTTGACATGCTTACCTGGAACCCATATTGTTTTGACCTGCTTATGTGTACACTTAAAATGAGTAATGAATCATACATGTGATGTCATATAATGCTCGCTATGTCATATATAACTTATGTTGAATATGTCTATTGTCGGCTCGTGCATACATGATCTTAATATGACAAGCATGATTAGTGCATGAGATGATAAGTTTTAGCCTATCCGCTTGCATGCAAAGTTGATTATGTGAAATGTTATGGATGCATAGGACGCTATTCCTTCAATAGGTACATGATAGTGTGGAATGATATGATTGAAATATTTTGTGATTGCCATGTGCACCTGTGACCTTATAGAATACCTTAAGGGGATTGTTGCAACTCTCGAGTCTGTGTCTTGTCTTGAGTCTTGTCATCTCTAGTCCTGGTTTGTGACTGAATTCTTAAGAAAGTCGTTTGTCCTCCCTTGCCCTCCCCTATCTCCGTGACTTCTAACCCCTCGTGATCCCCTTGATGGACGTTGACATAGAAGAGAAAACGAGCGATCGAGTGGCACCAGAGTGGCGCAACGGAAGTGGGGTGGGCCCATGGCCCATGGACCCTAGGATCGACGTCGCCAAAGGAAGGACGCCTTTCGAAGATGGTGGTTGCAGACGTAATCCTCCTAGATGACTCAAGGGATGACGTTCTTCGTCTGAAGTGTGATCTCTCCTATGCGATCTGGAATTGGTGTCGTGCGATAGGCTTGGAACTAACTAAATTGAGGTGTGATGACTGATAAGCTGAACTGGTAGTGAATGACTGCCTGACTAACTTGTGTTTGTGATGATGTGCCTATGTGCTTAAGTATACTGACCTGCTAGTAAATCGGTTATGGGTTATATATGTGGTGGTGTATTCTTCTTGGGAATGAGCCGAGTGTTTTCCTTGGTGAGACGGATCGGGAAATCGCAGGTAGATTGAGGTGTTCGAGTTGGTCATTGGTTATGCGAGATGGAATGCATGAAGGATGTGTTAGCTTGGGTAGAGTCGAGTGAGTTATGGCTTGTCGGAGATAGTGTTCAGTGAGTATATTTGAGCTTCCAGGTAGGTCTTAGGTGAAGAGTGGAGTTAGCATGGTGAGATTTCGAGGAAGAGGTCCTAGCTAGAAGTGTCGGTAGGTAGTGGGTGCAAGTATAGGTGGTTAGTGTAGTTCTAGAGGTGGATGAGTGAGCTAGGAATGGATCGGAGGGATTCTCAAAGGGAAGTGTTATTAGACGGATTGGTGAGCCAAGGAAGGTGTCTAGACAGTCTAGGAGCGAATCGTGGGCGGCATCGAGAATGATTGGTTGAGGAATGTCTAAGGAATTGCAGAATTAGGGACTAGGTTTTATGTGCGGTGATTGGGAATTGTTTATGGTAAAGGATGAGATTGAGGAGTCGCTAAGAAAGAGTAGTAGCAGGCTGTATCTGGGATGTTTACTTGGGGTTGCTTAAATAGGGTTAGTGATGCTTAGAGGATTCCTGGGGGAAGGATTTCTAGATGCGTTGTTGGAGGATTTTAGTATAGGAAAGGAATCGAGGTTGATGTGTGGAGATTGTTTTGGGCTATTGAGGTATTTGGGGATGTGAGATGATTGTTCGAGAGAAGGCTGGTAGTTAGGCAAGGATGCCATTGAGATTGTAGTAAGATTGTGGGCATGAGATTGAGATAGGGAGATCTTGAGCATGGATTTGGGTACTACTGTACTAGGCAAGACAGAATGCATTGAGAACGTTAGGGGAATTGGTTTTAGAAGGTTTGGCGAAGTTGCGGTACTTGAGAAATTCGGATAAGGATGACTTAGGGATTTACGGAAATGATGATCGGTAAAAGAGGGCTTTGGACGGGAAGGTGTCATGGGTACGGAGTAGGATTACTTGAGGATTTCGAATGGTTAAGGTTTAGTAAGATTTGGAGTGAAGAAATTTGGGAAAATGTTGAGACAAGGATCTAGAATAGGTCGGTTGAGGAGTTGTGGATGTTCAGGTTTCTTGAGATTCGGAATGGGATAAGTAGGTAGAATATGTGATTGGTCGTTGAGAATAGACGTGGGTGATGAGGAACTCGGTGATTCGTGGTTATGAGTTAGCACTAGACGGTTTTCTGGGTTAGAGTTAGTCGGGAGTGACAGGTGTGAGATGATCAGTATGAGTTGGGTTCTTAGAGGTGGATGGATAGTGAGAGTGGTAAGTGGTACAGGAAGTAAGATCATGGTAGAAAGTGATTCGAGATGTCTCCTTGGGAGTGATGGTCAGGCAAAGTATTGAGGACCTAGGAAGAGTGAACGAGTTGTTAAGGAGCACCTAGATCGATCGATAGAGAAGTTCAGTTGCGGACTTGGGGTTTCTCTTAGAAGGTGAAGATGAGACTGGTAGAGGACCTCTAGGACGAGGGTATGCTTTATAGAGAGTCTTGGTAGTCAGCCGACTTGTTAACCTTGTCGAAATAAGGGAATTGTGCGATTGGGAACTCCGAGATATGCTTTTAGGTGGTCGAGTAGGATTTGAGGTCGGGATGCCGAAGTAGGCTGGTTCTTAGATGGTTTGATGGCATGGAAGCTGGGATACCTAGTAGTTGGATTAGGTATTTGGCTTGATTTGCGGATAGTTATGAGGCTAGAGAGTTGGATATGAGCAAGATGCAATGATAATTGGGACTAGTATCTGATTGAGTTGGCAGACCTAGGTGAGGATAATCTTGATGCGAGAGATGATGAGTAGTGATCGTGTCTTATCGTGGTCGGTAGCTATAGACATGCTTTCTCGGGGATGTGATCTAGTGTTATGCATTACTTGGGGGCTGAATGTTGTGCGAATTCTATGCTAGAGACGATGTTGATTCTCTGAGGTATTGTCGTAGACAGTAGTGAGTTGTTAGTACTAACATAATAATCACTTAAACTTGATGAAATGCTGGTGTGCGGAGGTACTTGATGCCTCCAAATTTGATGATGCTTGGTGGCTGGTATGAGTATGATGCGATTATCGAGTAAATATGATGTGCAACCTCTACAATGTGATGCGATGGATCATACTATGTATGACACTATGTTATGTATGTTATGGTATGTGACTATCCTTGACATGAGTATGACCCGGTTATGAATGTGTGATACGATTGTTATGATGTACGGTTGTTATGTTACATGATGCCTTGAATTGGAATTGCTAGGATGATAGAACTGAAATGATGAGATTTGAGTTTGACTTGGAACCTAGGGAGGAAATATGGGAATAGCCCTTAGAGGTGGATGATTCCACCTCCTGAAACTTGAAACTTGCTTGACTAACGTCGGGTTTAAGGGATTTTGAATGACGTTTAAAAATGACTAACTTAGATTTTGAGAAATTGAACGCGATCGAGTATTTCAGTAATTTTGAAACCAACCCTTTTCGAACTAAGACCCCCCCCTAAAATTTTCTGACCGAGCTTGCATTGTGACGCCCCACAAAGTGGATACAAGCATTTTATACGGGCCCTTATAGACTGCTTGCTAAGACCTAGTGGAGATGCCGTAATGCTTTTTTTGAGTTATGATATAACCGAGAAGTCGGGGTAATGATGTGATGAGGGCCCATATCACATACTTGCTACGACCAATTGGGGATATTGTGATCATAACAACGATACTGTGAGAATCTCATAGGGGCACTTATGAGACACTTACAGATCAATGGAATGATCCTTGGACTCACCAATTTCAAACTTCATCCCCTTCCTTTCAAATGATTTTAGTCTCGGGGACGAGACTTGTTTTTAGAGGTGGATGATGTAAAGGCTCGGATTTTTAAATCCTAATTTTTTGGAAAAAGGGGAAATTCAAAATGAATTTAAAAGCGGAATTTAACGAAAAACTCCCTAAATCGGATTTTAAAACTCATGGAATGAATTTCTCCGACGAATTTCAATTCCGCTACATTGATTTAAGGTTTTGGAATATGAGCGAGATTTTATCGGATTAATTAATTCGGTTTGAAAATTCGATTTAAAAATAGATAAGTCGGGGTAAGGTCGAGAAAGAGGATTACGATATACTGTATTTTTTTTTTCTTCCGGGTATTAAATGATATTGGGACCACTTGAAACCTTTATCTACTTCCTTCCTTCTTACACAATTCGGCAACCCCTCAGCCTTGCCTTTTTCACAGTTCCACAGAAGACCAAACCCAAAACAAACCCCCTTCATGTTTCTCCTCTGTACACGCCAGACAACCCAGCTCACCTTCTTCTCTTGGTAAAATCCTATCTCTATTTCCCTCCCTCCTTCTTTGATCCTTTGTTTTCTTGGGGAAACAAACAAGAAGCTACTGGATTGACCAGCTGCAACCTCTTTTCCCCTTCAAAGTCTGAACGCAGCCCCCCATTCCCTACCTTTTCATTTCAATTTCAAACACTCTTCTTCCTTGACATTGCCAAGAGGAAGGATCCTTCTTCCTCCTCCATTTCAATCGACTCCCACCACCACTCTGCAGCCTCCGGAACCACCACCTCCCCGTGCCGCCGTCAGCCACCATCGCCGGCCACCGCCAAATCTGCAGCCCCTACCTTCTTCTCATCTGTTTTCCGAGAGCCCACACAACAGCAACTCGACCCTCTCGCTTCCCTCCTTCCACTTCAATCCAGCGGCAGCCCGAGCACCTCTGAGCTCCGACGTCCTTCGAAGCGAAGCCGAGCCGCCCAGGCGCAGCCGACACCGCCGAGCCTCCTCGCTCTGCTTTCCGATCGAAGACCACCGGTGAGAATTACTCCCTCTCTTTTTCTATTCAAACCTCGAAAAGCTTCGCCTTTAACCTTCCTCGTCCCCTCCTAGACAGATTCCGGCGAGAATCGGCCCTGTCGCAGCCGAACGAAGCTCCGACGAATCTCCGACGACGATTTTCGGCGAGCCGACGCCCTCGGTGAGCTTCGAACCCTCTTTCTTAACTTGTTTCACCTCTTGTGTGCTCCTGTATTCCTATTGACTTGCCTGGTCGGAGAGAGTGAGTGAGGGCGGGTCGAGAGCGTGAGCGATCTTGAAGTTCGGCGAGATCGAGAGCGAGCAAGAGACCAGGGAGTGCGAGTGGTGTGAGAGAGTGAGCGGGAGCGCGCCTGGGGAGACGAAGGCGCTGTCCGAAGTGCGAGATGGCGAGTGATAGCGGTGCGAGCAACAGCGACGGACCTCCGGGCTCCCTGACGAACAGCCATGGCGGATTGAAGCAGGAGGAAGAAGATCAGGCGGGTCCCGCGCGTCTCCACCTTGGCGTCCAAGTCAGCACAGCCGGCCCCACTCCTGCTTTCCCACGACGTCAGAATTGGAAGAATGAGAGATTGAAGGCCTGGGCCTAATGGTTTGGGCCTAATTGGTTATAAAGGGTTTTCGGTATTGGGTTTAAAAAAAAGAGGGAGAGGGGTCTGTTTTGGTACTTGGCAAAAGAAGGGGATTCTGTTGGGGTTTTAAGCAAAGGCGATGCTCGATTTTGGATTTTACAAAATGAATGAGTCGGTTTTGGTCATTTTAAAAGGGTTGATTTTATTAAATATAAATGGTTGGAGTTTGAAAGGATTTAGAAATATTTTATGAAAATGTTTAAAAGAAAATGGTATTCAAAATACTAATATTATTACTTGAGCTTTGAAATATAAAATATTACTATTAAGATTTAAAGGTATAATATCATAGTGATTTAAGAAAAATAAAATATTATGAGACTTGGAGATTTAAAAAGGTGTTATCGGAATTTAAATTGAAAAAGGAAATTGTCAAGTATTTTCGAGAGGACGGAAATTCTAACTAGTTAACTCGAGAACTATGTGATCGGTGACTAACTAGTATGATTGATGTGAATGATTGTCTAATAGCATGATTGAGTGACTAATAGCATGATTAGATGTTAAGTGATATACCGTTGGTTTATGCCTTATGACCTATGATGAAAATGATGAACTTGAGATATGTGATATGCGGATTATTATTGCGGATATATTGTTGTGAATACAAGAATGTGGCTGATGGAAGATGAGAATGATATGGTCTTGTGAAATGTGGCGATATGATAAATGGTTGGACTTGACGGAACGATGATTGTGATATGGTTGCTATTCTCGTTGAATGATATGCTTGAGTGCTTGGATGATTAGACGTAGACTTATATATATGTTCCTATATGTGTCTAGGTGATCTTTAATCTATCGTAATGCTTGCCTTGCTGTTCTGCACCGCCAGGTAAGTCTCTTCGGAGCTTACTCAGATTGAATAGAGTGATTCCCTGCTATAGGTGCATGATATACTAGGTGTTGCATTCATTATCAGCATGCCATGTAGTACCATGCTAGGTTGCATTGATCGTTGAGCATTCTATTCCTCTATGCGTATGTAAACAGAACGGCCGTTATCTGTGATAGTCCTAGAGTCTTTGCTAGGGTCATAGGGTAGCCCAGCCTCATCGGGTACCCTGAGTCAATCGAGTACTTCCTTATATTATGACATGCCTGCGGGCTTTATTGTGGAGCGGGTTAGGCATGCGTGCCGCCCTATTATGAATGAATGCATTCACGAGCTGGCCAGTCTCCACCTATCGGAAGGGGTGGAGGTAGGAGAGGGATATGCCACTTGGCATTGTCTTGGGCCCTTTACAGTATTTCTGCACATTATTATGAACTAGGAGCATGCTAGTGTGTTTGAATTTCGTACTGCATTAGAGCATCTTTATTAGGTATAGCGTATATGTGTGCTTATGGTTGGGATGCAGAGTTAAGTGGGCATCGATCTGATCCCGCCCCAAATCAATTTTTTTAGGAATTATTTATGTTCATCCTATCGGTGCTGTTTGCTTATTGCGCGGGTCATTTTGTCGGCGGAGAGTGAGCGCTGGAGTTATAGACTTCACCAGACTCTGATTATATTGTTTTGGATTTATACTTTTGACTCCGTTTTGACCCGGCTCCGCCGTGGCACCCCTTTGTATTATGCTTTACTCCCGCTATTGTGTGACCTTTGGTTTTCCCACGCTTAGACTTATGACAGGTACAGGGGACTTCCCCGGGGATTCCAACGATCCCTTCGAATTTTGGGTATGAAATCCCACTTGAAACGTTAGAGTAGAATTTCAAACCTTCAACCTGTACTCGGGGCGCAAGATCCTAACGAGGGGTTTCATCCCTCGAAACGTAACTCGGGAATCATAATCCCGGGCCGTTACAGTATAGTGGGCTAAAAGCCCATTAAGGCCCAATATCTTTGTAACCTATATATATGTTATATCAATGAATGAAAACCCTCAAGGAGGACTTTACATCAATTCTACCTTTCTACATGGTATCAGAGTCTTTTCTGCCTCACGGAACCCTAATCTGATCCTCCCGCCTACCCTCTTCCCTTACCGGCAAACGCCCCTCTTTTCTTCTCCTTCCTCGACCTGGAACCTGCCGCCGCCGGTAACCACGTACGCTACACCAACACCCATCCGACCGGATCCACATCCGACTGGATCCACATCCGACCGGATCCACACCAACACCGACATTCCCCGACTCTTCTTGGTACATGGACACTGGTGCCACCTCCCACATGACGAACTCCTCAGGTAACCTCTAATCTATTTATTTTAAGGGCCCTGCCCACTCTATTATCGTCGGAAATGGGGGTCGTCTTGCCACTTCGGGGATTGGCCACGCCACATTACAGACCCCAACCCCCCCACTACACCTCAACAATGTCTTTATTGCCCCAAAGATTATCAAAAACCTTATCTCTGTCCGTCGGTTCACTACTGACAACAACGTTTCCCTTACGTTTGATCCCTACGGTTTCTCTGTGAACGATCTTACTACGGGGGTTACTCGCATGAGATGTAACAGCACCGGGGAGCTCTACCCTGTCACACCACCACCCGCGTCCAGTCAGTCGTGCCCGGTCGCCCTCTCGGCATCGTCGTCCAGCCCGTGGCATGCACGCCTGGGCCATCCCAGTGCTGCCGTTCTAGATGTCCTTCGTTCTCAGAGCCTTATCACCTGTCCTAAAGACCCACGCTCTGGTTTATGCTCTTCCTGCCAACTAGGCAAACATGCCAGACTGTCGTTCCAACGGTCTTTGACCTCTACCCTTGCTCCCTTTGATATCATTCACAGCGACATTTGGACCTCTCCCGTGCCTAGTAAGGAGGGTCACAAGTACTACCTCTTGTTTCTTGATTATTATACTCATTACTTATGGGTCTTCCCGTTGCATTTCAAGTCTCAAGTGTTTCCTATCTTTGCCAGATTCCATACCTACATCAAAACACAGTTTCACATGTCCATCAAATGTTTCCAATGTGACAATGACCGTGAATTTGACAACAAAGACTTTCACTCCTTCTTTGCCGCAAATGGGATCTCCTATCGCTTGTCTTGCCCCTATACTTCTCAGCAGAATGGCAAGGCAGAAAGAATCATCAGAACCATTACCAACATGATGCGCTCTCTCCTCTTCCACGCATCTATTCCCCTTCCCTATTGGCCTCACGCCTTATCCACCACATGTTATCTCCTAAACATTCTCCCTTCCACTACCCTACACCATCGCTTGCCAGGTCAGACACTTTATTACGTCGAGCCTAGGTATGATCACCTTCGCACCTTCGGGTGCTTGTGTTTCCCAAACCAGTCCTCCACAGCCCCGCACAAGCTTCACCCGCGCTCCACTCCATGTGTCTTCCTAGGCTATCCTTCTGATCATCGCGGTTACATTTGCCTCGATATCAAGACCCACAAGATCATTCTCTCACGTCATGTCACCTTTGATGAGTCGCGATTTCCCTTTGCGTCTCCCACACCCCATGTGTCTCCGTCAGAGTCTGAGTCACCATTCCCTCACTTCCTTTTTCCCCAGAGCTCTCCCGGTGCTCCTGCTTCTCCCCCAACACCACCACCACCACCACCACCCACCACCAGACCACACACCCGCAGCGTCTCCGGTGTCTTCCGACCCCGTCAGATCGTCTCCATGACCACCGCCCATCACCCCGCTATCCACCTCCCATCACCCCGCCAAATAGCCTCCCGTCACCTATGTGCGGCGCCCGCAGCATGGCATGCGGCGCCCGCCGCATGTACAAATGCTGTGCCACAGCCTTAAACCCTTCCCTGGCGGCGCCCGCCGCAAGTCATGCGGCCTTTGACCCGCCTGCCGCCTCTTCCCCTTGCTTAGCCCCTCTTGCCCCCGTCCTTCCCGACTCCCATTCACCATCTGCCCCCACCCAGACCTCCCTTTCCCCCGTTCCCACCTCCCACAAAACAGCCCTCCTCGACCCGAATTGGCAGGCGGCTATGCTCGACGAATACAGGGCCCTTACGAAGAATGGTACTTAGGTTCTTGTTCCTCGCCCTCCTGAGGCAAACGTCATTCGCTGTATGTGGCTTTTTCGTCACAAGTTCCTCTCTGATGGGACATTGGAGCGCTACAAGGCCCGTCTTGTAGTGAACGGTAGATCTCAGCAAGCCGGTATTGATTGTGATGAGACGTTCAACCCTGTGGTCAAGCCTGCCACTATCCGAGTGGTCCTGAGTCTGGCTCTGTCGCGCAATTGGGCCATCCATCAGTTAGATGTCAAGAACGCCTTTCTGCATGGTCATTTGAACGAGACAGTTTACATGTTTCAGCCGCCGGGGTTTACTGATGCTGAGCATCCAAAGCATGTCTGTCTCCTCAAGCGCTCTCTATATGGTCTGAAACAGGCTCCGCGGGCGTGGTTCCAGCGTTTTGCCTCTCATCTGCTCCGTTTGGGTTTCACTGGCAGTCGTTCGGATACGTCTCTGTTTATCTATCGTAGAGGCTCAGACTTGGCATTCCTGCTGCTTTATGTCGACGACATCATTCTCACCGCCTCTTCTGATGCTCTTCGGACATCGATAATCTCGCAGTTGAGTGCGGAATTCACCATCTCTGATCTGGGTCAGCTGTCTTACTTCTTGGGAGTTGATGTTCAGTGGCATGCGTCTGGTCTGTTTCTCTCACAAAGTAAGTATGCTACAGAGATTGTTGCTCGGGCTAAGATGGTCAACTGTAATCCCGTCGCAACCCCAGTCGATACATCCAACAAGCTCAGTGCTCATTCTGGTCCTTTGGTTGACGATCCCACACTGTATAGGAGCCTTGCTGGTGCTCTTCAGTATCTCACTTTCACCCGGCCTGATATTAGTTACGTCGTTCAGCAGATCTGCTTGTTCATGCATGCCCCTATGGAACCTCACTTTCAGGCTTTGAAGCGGATCATTCGGTACATCAGCGGCACCCTCGAGCTCGGCACCACCATCACTCCTTCCTCTAAGCTTGATCTTGTTGCTTACACTGATGCGGATTGGGGTGGTTGTCCAGACACACGTCGCTCCACGTCTGGTTACTTTGTCTTCCTCAATGACACTCTTGTATCTTGGTCAGCCAAGCGTCAGTCCGTCGTGTCTCGCTCCAGCGCTGAAGCCGAATACAGGGGTGTTGCCAACGTTGTCTCCGAGTGCTCTTGGCTCCGCAATCTCCTGCTTGAGCTACGTTGCCCCTTGCAGAAGGCCACTCTGGTCTACACTGACAACGTCTCCGCCGTCTACCTGGCTAGCAACCCAGTCCAGCATCAACGCACGAAGCACATTGAGCTTGATCTCCACTTCGTCAGGGACAAGGTTGCCATTGGACATGTCCGTGTTCTACATGTCCCGTCCTCTTATCAGTACGCTGATATATTCACCAAGGGTTTACCTAGACAGTTGTTCATTGATTTTCGTTCCAGTCTCACTGTACGGACCCCTCGCGTTTCGACTGCGGGGGCTTGATAGATTACATAGGTCTCATATTGTATAGTGGGCTAAAAGCCCATTAAGGCCGAATATCTTTGTAACCTATATATATGTTATATCAATGAATGGAAACCCTTAAGGAGGACTTTACATCAATTCTACCTTTCTACACTAATTTCAAATCGATTCCCCTTCTCCCCGATCTATATCCCCAATTTATGTCCTAATCTCCGCTTACGTTGTGCCCTCGTCCGCCGTCGTTGTCGTCGGCGTTGGCCCTTACCTCAATCCGCCTCTTGTTGATCTGCTCTCGGCCGGAGTTTTGTCACCTTCTTCTTGGATTGTCGAATCCTCGCGGCGGCCATCTTCGATCTGTCGCCACCGCCTGTAACTATGGCTTTCCAGTTTCCACGTCTCTCCTCTTTGGCGTTGAGGAGGAAAAAAAAAAGGAAAAAAAAAGAAATTAATCCTTGCAGCGCAAGGATTGCTAAACCAAAAAAAAAAAAGAGGACTCCTTGCGTTGCAAGATTGAGAAAAGTGATTTTGTGTATTTATTCGGATTTTATAGATGTATTTATTCGGATTTTCTTCTGTTATACGTATATAAAATTCCACTCGAAAGGGTTTTTAAAAAAAAATTCGAAAAGGTTTGAGTAAATCCACCCGAAAGGGTTTTGAGTAAATCCCGTAAGGGCTTGACAATATTTTTGTAGTCGAGGAAATTCCGAATTGGATCTGTAGTGTTTGGCAGGTTGCCGGATTGCTTGGTGGTGCGATGGTGGGGCTTTCGAGGCTAGTAGTTCTTGAGCGGTGTTTTCTTCTTATTTGTCGAAGTGCGAGAGGTCGTGGACGTGATCGAGACCTTATGACTCATTGACAGAGTCCAAATCTGAGGTTTCCACTTAGTTCCCCAGGGATCCCCTGCGTTGCCTCTACCAACTGATGGATGAATTGTCTCACACTGCTTCGGTTCTTTCATCATTAGCTAGTCTTGGCCTTTATTTGCACTCTTGTAATTTGCTGGTTCTGCCTTATTGTTGGTTTATGTCTTTAGCTTATTTTGACGGTTTATCCGTCGCCGAGTTCTTCGGCCCATCGACTCTCGGGTCTGTCCGGGCGTCGAATTCTTACTTAATCAAAAAAAAAAAAAAAGTAATAATGGGGGAGGTGGCAGGTGAGCGCATGTGAGAGTGGGGGAGCGCGATCAGTTGGGGGAAGGTATTGGGGGTTGGGTTCAACGCGTTATTTTTTTTATCGATAGAGATGCTCTCATCCGAACCCTACCCTACCCTATATATTTATGTCACAATCACCTTATACTCTATTGTGAGTGTTTTCGGCTTTGCTACTCTCATCGTTTAGTAAAATATGTCGCTTATTATTAACACACAATTTTTTTTAAAATGATATATAATATAAAATAAAATTCACAACCTTTTTATATATAAATTCATACTTATTACACTTGAAATTGTAAAAAAAAAAATTATCATTTAAAAATATATAACGAGCTAGCAACTAAGTGGTTATAGAATATTGGGATTTTTTTAAATATAAAACCATGCATCGTTGGACACTTCAAACTGCAATTCAAAAACATTATCCACATATATCTAGTTTTGGAAATATGGATTCCTTAGATCCAATCCATTTGGAAGAAGTTACTATAGCAATGAGCATGCGCAATCACCACAAACACGTATATGGACCCTCCTCATACTTTATTTGTGATAAGTGTTCAAGCAATGGTTGTAGTACATGATACCCTACTTCCCTCCAATCAATATATCATATCCAATATGTAGATGAGACTTAAAAACATTTAGAGAATGTGAATCATTCAAAATAAATATAAACGTTTCAAAAATATGAACCATTAAAGTTAGATAGTTGATTGGTACGAAGATAAAACATGGAATAACTAACCAACACAATAAGAAAATTAACCAAGTAAATAACATGAGTTAAAACAAAAAAATTTAGGAAAGTATTTTATTTAGGTGTATACATATTAAGAAGATTTTAAAAAAAAATATTGAAAAGAAAAACTAAAATTGTTATTTAAATAGGTTAAATTGGGTAACTATCCCTTTTTCAGTTTTTGTTTTAGTAAATATACCATTGAAGATTTTGTTTTATTAATGATATATTTGCCCATTTGAATCAAAAAAAAAATCCCTAATTAATTCTCATTCTATTGACGCTTCTTCAATTAATTGACGCTTCATAGATGCACCTCACTTCAAGCACAGGTATTACTTGCAAAGATATTGAAAGTCGCTTTTGTGTTATTTGTTCAAGTGATTGCTACTATAACTTCCATGGTAGGTTATGTAAACCATAATTTGAAAACTCACAAAATATGTCTTTAAAGAATCGGTTATGAGTTCAACCAAGATTGATAAGTTGCTTGTGATTTATGTCGTAATTCATAATTAGATGCAACGCTTTTTTCAACTAGGAATTTTTCTTTGATTTCATTCAAAAACAGATTCACAGTAATCACTTCATGTGATTTGATGAAGCGCTTATTTGGCTACAATAATTTTAGGTTACAATAATTGTTATATATGACTAAAATAATTTTAGGTTACAATAATCGCTACCTATTGTTACAATAATCGATTCATCTAGGTGATTTCTTGTAACTCAACTCCAAAATTCAATTGTGGGTGTATAGTAATAGGTACAAGACTTCACTCATTATAGGAATTCACTCCGTACACGAAATCTTGTATTGCGTGAGTTGATTACACATGGATGATTGATGATTAACAATACAGGAACGTGGTATTACAAGAATAACATTGTATTACAAGAATGTTATTGTAACATAAGAACGAGATTGTATTACATGATTTTGTAACAAGAACGCTATTCTATTACATGAAACATATTGTAATACAAGAATGATAGTGTCTTACAAGAATCGACCACATACATGGATTATGGTTTGTAAAATACAATCGTCAGTAAACGATTCTAAGCAAATAATTTGAAGATTCAAGAGTTATTTAAAAACCTAATCAATTTCACGTTGAGAAAAATATCTTCATCTGTCAAATCTTCTATAATAATTTAACTGGTTACTTTTTAAAAGTATAAAATTTGATTGTAAGGGTATATAGGTAATCTACATATAAAAAAAGTACAATTACCTTAAAAAAACTCAAGGAGTATAATTAGAAAAAAAAATACTTGAAAAGGGTATACTCCACCCAATTTTCTCATTTTTTAAATATAACTTTTTTTTATTGAAATAGTTGAAAGAAACCAAAAATATAGAAATAAATCAAGAAGAATTATTTTTAAAACAATATTGAAAAGAAATGTTAAATATATAATTTAAATATAACATTTTTAATTACTTTCCTTCCTTTACTACTCAAGCTAGATAGTACTTAATTTTGTTTCAGATATCATTATCTTATATTATCTCAACAACAACATTTCCAACTTATCCCGCCTAAGCAGGGCCTGGGGGGTCAAGTTGTACATATTCTTTCCCCGACCATGTCGAGAGTGTTTCCTAGTGACCTAGACATGCCTACATAAACTTATGGCAAAACCAAAGAGAAAAGTATAACAAATGATATAGTAAAAGAGATTAGGAAATGGCATGGTGTGAGAATTAGGGGAAATGATACGATCTTTATCACTCCTTTGAGGCCCAGCCTAACCCTCTCTAACATGGATGATCCTCCTCCATTGCGTTCTATCCCTAACCATGCTCTCGCTGAGATTCAAAAGAGCAAAATCTTATATAATTAATCATGTCTTTTCAACTTTTCTTTGGTTTCCCTCTACTCTGTCGTACTCTATCAATCTCCAAATTAACTATCACACTTACGCACTGGCGCACTCAAATCTTTCCTCTGCACATGACCACATACTAATGAAGTCTTTACTCCTGTAACTTATCACAGATAATCCCAGATAATCCCATTCCTGATTTTGTCAAGTCTAGTAAAACCACTCATCCATCTGATCATCCTCATCTTTGCCACCATAAGCCTATGCTCTTGTGCTTTCGTAGTCGCCCAACACTCATCTCCATACAACATTGCATACCTAATTACCGCTTTGTAGAAATTTCCTTTGAGTTTTGGAGGCACTTTTCTATTGTATAAGACTCCCAACGCAGCCCTCCACGTACTTCTACCATCCCATTTGAATCTGATGTCTAATATCTTTGTCAACTCCTCTGTCACTTTGCATCGCCAATCCTAAATATTTGAAACTATCTTTTCTCGGTACAACATCCTCACCCAACATCACGTCTTGATCCACTTCTCCCCCCCCCCCCCCAACATGAACTCCAAATATTTTGTCTTTGTTCTACTCAGTTTAAAGCCATGGTCTTCCAACATCTCTCTCCAACCTCTAACTTACTACTCACCTCAGCTCTCGTCTCATCCACCAACACAATGTCGTCCGAAAAAAGGCATATACCACAGGACCTCATCTTGAATAGGTCTTGACACCATGTCCATAATCAAGGTGAAAAGGAAAGGGTTAAGGGTTGATCCCTACCCTCATCGAGAATACTCAGTATCCCTTACAGAGGTGTAAACATTTGTCATAGCACCTTCGTACATGTCTTCGATGATCTTGGTGCATGATCCCGGAACATCCTTGGCATCCAAACACTCCTAAATGAGCTCTCTCGGTACTTTGTCACAAGCTTTCTCCAAATCAATAAAGACCATGTGTAGATTCTTTTTCCATTCCCTGCATTTCTCTACCAGTCTTCACATCAAATGTAACGCTTCAGTAGTTGATCATCCTGGCATAAAAGCAAATTGGTTATCGGTCACGCAAACAACCCTTCGTAACCTCAGGTCAATAACTCTCTCTCGTATCTTCATCGTGTGGATAAGGAATTTAATGCCTATGTAGTTCCCACATTGCTACTATGTATATAGAACTGAAGTGGGAGGGACGAGAGTTGTAGCACAAGTTTTTTTTTTTTTTTTGGCATCACGAGCTAGCCAAGGCATGGGTAAGGGTATTTTTATCTATTTAACAAAAATCTCTTCCAAACCTTATAACTACCAAACATCATTCATATTTTTTACAAGATTATTAAAAAGAATCTCAACTTTCTACGTCTCCATAATCTTTTTAAAAAAAATACACCTAAAAAAAAACTTCCTCAAAAAACTTTCCTTTGTCAAACACAGCCTAGCTAACCGACGTCCACCAAATCCACACATACACATTAAGGGTTCGTTTGGTTCAATGTGAGAATTGAAATTCCCGGGAAGTTACTTCGTGGAAATTGAATTTTCGGGAAATCCAATTGATGTGAATTGTGAAAATGTGTTTGGTTGATTTTTTTATTTTAGAGGATTAAAAGGGAGAATTGGAAATTTCCAAATACAAAATGAAGGAAGTTGAACTTACCTAAGGGAAACGTACTAGGTAAGTGAACTTGCTCCATTTTAGAGGAATTCAACTTTCCGGTAAATTGAATTCATGCGTTTTCTAATTTTAAAAATACCAACTAAACATATGAATTTCTCTTATTTCCCGAAATTTTAGATTGCCAACCAAACGAGCTCTAATATTGTATATAGTTTGATGGAGAATACAAAATGGGTGGAAATGAAGGGGGCGTGCCCTAACAAACAGAGGCATGAGGATGGCATGCGAAGCCACCGTACCCTCAAATGGGGCCGCCCGTTTCAACACTTCCACGTACACTCACACTCTGCATTTGCGAATTATCGACTTCGATCGATCAACAAACCATATAATATAATAAGTGTGAAAACATGTAGTGGGTTGGAACTTGTTAAATCACGGCGGGTCATACGACGTGGGGTCACACGCTCAAGCATCCACACGTGTTAACCAAGGCGAGTGAGATTCCATTCTAAAATCAATTTGTGTTAAGTGGGGTAGTCCACCGACTTATATGTAAGGTTTGAATTCATATTTTTATCAATATGGAATGTTATTTCACATCTTTCCACATTACTGGTCGATTTGTGGAAGTTGGGCATGAATTGGAGCCCGCCAGATGGGTTCATCACGTGCCTTTTGCCTATGTGGCGCATCACCATTAGCCACTTCGTATATCACCACGTACTGCCTATGTGCCTCCTCCCCTCTTTATTCCTCTTCATCTTAATTTCTTATGCACCCGCGCCCTCATGTCAATTTTTTTTTTTAACAGTTGGTAAGAAGTAGATCGACAAACGATTTTGAAGCCATTAACAGATAGTTTGGATGACCCTACGCAGAAGGTCGCCATGCAAAAAAAAAAAAACTAGCCTAAAACTCCGATTACAATTACAGAAGAAGATATACTTAAAATTAGAGGTGGAATTGGTACAATACCAATTAGTTTTTGTCGTTACCACGTACCAACCAATTATAATTGGTAATCTTAAAATCCAAACCATTACCAACCATCGAAGGGCTTGTACCAACTTAATTGGTAACCAATTAAATTGGTTGATACATATTGGTAATGGTAATTTACCATGTTTTTTGTGTTGAAGAAAAAAACATACAAATAATCAAAGGCAATACAACTTAATTAAAATTTAAAATTTATAAGTAGCAACATAAATATTTAAATTGTCCATACATTTAAGCACAAAAGCAATATAAAGACTTAAATAGACCCGATAATATTCAAAATAAAATGTCTACTAGTTTCCGAATAACATTTAGGTTTTAGTCTGAACCGAGGCCGAGCTAGCATTCATCCCTTGATTAAAAGCATTTTCTGAAAATAAAAAATATAAAAAGAAATCAAGTTAATAGATAATACTTATTAGTTATTACTTAATATCAAAAGCAAAATAATAAATAAAAAAGAAATAGGTATATATTAGTACTAATTAACTTGAATAGCTTGCAAAAAAAAAAAAAGATTCTCCTATATAGCAATAACATATAGAAATATTGAACAGCAATAAACCACACAAATTGTGAAAACGGCAAGTCTTGAACAAAATAGCAAATAAAAATGAAAAAGGTTCAACAACATCAATAACAGATAGCAAATTAGCAATAACGAACAGCAATAACAAACAGTAGGAAGTCTAGAAATAAGCTTTTAAAAATAGAAATAAGCTTTTAAAAATAATTTTAAAAACCCCAAATATATATTGGTAATATTTGGTTGGTAATTACCGTACCAACCAATTGAAAATCGGTTGGTAATGGTAATCCCAACTTTTCTGTTTTGATTATCATTACCATGCCGACTTCTGAAAGTTGGTACGGTATATCGTACCAATTAAATTGGTAACCAATTATATTGGTTACCAATTTAATTGGTTCGGGTGGTACGTCTTGGTACGGTTTTCATGGGAAAATTACCCCATCCCTACTTAAAATATCTAGAACTTAAAGCTGGTTTCTTCATATTTGGGCGATGATGGTTGATCTTCCGACTAAGTTTGATGGATTGTTGATGACTTGTGAACAAAAATTCTTCTTAACTCTGATGAGCTTCGCGATTTGCATCATAGCTACTGATGTCGTTGTGGGTTGAATAGAAAAGCATCGGTCCACAAGAACCAAGGCTCGAGATACCAAAAAACAAAACAGGGGCTGCGGTGTCAATTTTTTCCCCAAATCGAGAGCCAAAGTCTCAAATTAGGCCACCAAAGTACGTGCAGCAGAACTCAGAGAAGTTGTTGCATGTGATGTCTCGTTTGAGGATTAGAAGTTTGAAGGTTGCACAACCTTAAATTAGGAGATTTGAAAGAAGAGATTTAGGTTTAAATTTAGGCAAATTGGAAAGCTCATTGTCATTTGTTTTGGATACACCTGTCAATTTGATTGTACGATGTCAAATAGTATCAACTGTCATAATATTTATAAAATTTTCCCACCAAAGAAAAAAAATGATATTTTTAAATTTTATTTAATTTCATAGTAATTACACATGTATATACACCCTTCGTTTCCTTTTAATTGACTTTTTACTATTTATGCATGTTTTTTAAGGTGTAAAAAAACTATATAAAATAATAATTTTTTAAATAATTTTTTTTAATAATCTCATACTTATTAGTGATAAGTATAATATTATTAAAAAAATTATTAAAATATTAATATTCAATATAGTATTTACCGTTCTAAAATTACGTGTTTGACTTGAAAAAGTTACTTAAAAGGAAACAGAGGGAGTATATTTTTGTGTCTAGTGGCTGAGTTAAGGGAAGCGTGTGTATTTATATATATTCTTGTGTTCACACGGACTTGAACTCAAATTTCGACCCTTCAGGGAGATTAGCTCGGAGCTTTATTGTTAGTGGTTGCTATGCTAGATCGGGCTCCTTTAGATCTCGCATCGTCGTTCTAGGTGGTTTACCTCCTGGAGGTGGTTTGTTGTTTTCGTTGTATATAATTTGCTCCTCATTTTCAACCATCTTGCTTGTATGCTCTTTTCATAGCCTCTCGAGAGTTTTTTCAATTTCTAAATCCAAAGGCATAGAGAGATTAGTACCACGGTTGTGGACCCTACAAGATGGTCCACATGATTCTTAACAAATAAACACACACAAAAATTTGACACTCCTCGACAACGTACGACCCCAAAATTTGGGATAAAATGATTGTTGATCCCAACAAAGATAATTTCAAACTCAATAACTTAGTATGGTCGTAGAGTAGAGAAAACAATAGTAGTAATGATGAAAGCAATAATGAAGTAACAAGAGCAATGGTGATTGATTTAAAAGCAAAGTAAATAAAGATAGTTTCACTCACGATTCGCAACAAGGGTTGATTTCCTGATCCTCGGGCTTAATTTTCTCTAGTTAGTTGGTTTCTACTTAGTTACTCTAAGGTTTGGTTTAACTTAAGTACAGTCTTTAGTAGGTCGTCAATTCAATCACCACTTAAGTCTCTTACTCTAGTGTGGGGGCGAGTAGCACTAGGTCCCAAACTCCTAGCATCTAGGCACTGTCACTCTCATCTCGTCGATCTTCTCACTGATTGTCAGCTCAACCATTGCTTCCACTAAAAGTGATAAATCCTAGGTGTCAACCTTCCGACCTACAACGTCAAGATTCTCGAATTTTTCCTGCAAGACGTGTTGGCTACTTATGGACTAAGGCCCGCAAGCTGAATGAAGATATAATCCCAACGCGACGCGATTCTATCTTAGTGGTCAATTAAGACACAATCAACAATATTAGAAATATTAGCACAAGAAAGATTGAAATAAACTTAAACAGAATTAACCATAAATCAACCCTCACAATTCATCAACCATGTCTTGAAACGTGAGCAAAACTATAGAAATGATTAGCCACTCATGGCTTACCTCAAAACCCTAAAAAGATGAAATTGTAAAGTTGTAGTTGTTGTCTATCAAGTTGTGTCTAAAACCCTAAATGAACTACCTTGTTTATAGTGTTAGGGTTTGCCCGAAACCCTAGAAAGACCGACCATAAGGTGATAAGAAGGAATCTTTAAAAGATAGAAATAAATCTTCTCGGATAAGCTTCGGAATGGATCCGATCGACCTTATCCACTATCAGCGGGCAGCGATATTTAGCATCTCGGGCACCGATCCGACCTTATCCAGTATCAACGAGCACCAATCTTTAGAAATAAAAGTACTTGCATGAGTTAAAATCGGGTGATGATATCTTCACCGCTAATTTTTACTATTTCAACCGCTAATCACCGCATAGGTATGCGGTGGGTTTAATGACAGTCAACGATCACACCGCATAGGTATACGGTGGGCCACCGCAATACTTTACGGTGGGTCGAGAAGTATACATGTCAAAACCATCGCCATAACGGTCTAAAACCGTCGCCGTAACCTATGAGGTGGGTTTAAACCATCGCCATACAGTAAAAAACCGTCGCCATAACGGTCCAAAACCGTCGCCATAACCCACCACATACCTATGCGGTGGGTTATGGCGATGGTTTTGGATAACTTCTACAAACCCTTTCCAATTGTCAAAAACCCGCCGCATGTATACGGTCGTCATAACCCACCGCATACCTATGCGGTGGGTCTGGGAAAAAGTGGATTAAGGCCACCGCATACCTATGCGGTGATTAGCAGTGGAAATAGTAAAAATTAGCGGTGTAGATATCGTTTCCCGTTAAAATCTCCTATTCTCTTTCCTATCCCCTGTCCAAAAAAAATTAATTTTTTATATTTTTTAGTTTTATTTTATTTTTGTCTTTTTTTTATTTGAATTTGTGAAAAGGAAGGGATGAAGGGATATGAGGAGGTACACAATTAGAGACACACATAGGATTTGGAGCCACTTGGCGATGGATATAGGATCAAGATCTAGATGGGACTAGAGGGTTACTTGATGGGTGTTACTGGTCTAGGCAAATTTAGATGACCTTGACGGTGAGGTGGGATCTGTGGCAAAACTTGAATTATACATTGGGGGGAGGGTAAAAAGTATCTGAGATTTTTTTATTGTTTTTATATCACATTCACAATAATATATATATATATATATATATATATATATATATATATATATATATATATATATATATATATATATATATATATATATATATATATATATATTGTTCTAAAAGGTTGATATGGAGATTTAAACCTCTGATTTGTAGATTAAAATACTTTTTATTTAACAACAACTAAGCTAGAGAAATTAATTGATAAAATACTCTTTTACTACTAAATATAATAATAATTTTTTTTACATGTAATATTAATTTCTTTCTGCCGGGGGGGGGGGGGGCATGGCCACCTCCTGCCTCCATTAGGGTGGCGCAAAAGACCTGATCCGACCCAAACAGGTCAGGCTAAAACCAACGACCCGGATTTTTTGGAGGAGTGGCCCGAAGCCTAAGCTAAGAACCGGATTTTTCAGTTAAAGTTTTTTCGGTTTTCGGCCCGAAAAAACCGATTTGCCCTAAGTGTTTATTTGTCCCTAAAAAAAACTGTAAGCACGTAAGCTTCAAATTTCTGTCAACTCACAATCTCACAACAACCAAAATTTCAAATTACCCTTGTTTCTCTATAAACATAAATCCTAAATTTCTCCCAACTCACCAGTCTCACGTACAACAATCAAAATTTGGCTTCCAAATTTGAAATCACAACTACAATAACAATTTGATGTCAAGATTAACCCAAGAAAAAGGTGAATTTTTTTGGGGAAAAATCGCTGATTTCGCATTTTCGCTCACCTCGCTGACTCGTTCTCGCTACTGCTGGATGTTGCGGCCTGTGCTACTGGGCTACTACCATGGGAAGGGACTGCAGATCCGATGGTGGTGAGTGGAGTAGGCGATGGCTACGACTGAGCAGGGCTAGGAAGTCAGGAGAGCCGAGGAGGAGATAAGGCTCTGTATGGGACTCACTCGGGAGAGGAAAAGCGGACTAGAAGAGGAGTGAGGAATGGCGCTAACTTTTTAGTAGATTAGGTCTAACTTTTAAAAAAAAAATCGGTTTTTCATGCCATAACTGAATTTTTCGGTTCGGTTATGGTTTTTGGCCCAAAACCGAATTTTGGAATTTGAAGGACCGAAGCCCGAATCGAAAAATATTGAGCCGACCCGAAATCGACTTTATCGTTTCGGTTTTCAAGTCGAGCCACATTTTGAGTAACCCTAACCTCTTATAGAGTTTCGTCATTGAGTGGAATTAAGGGTTTAGAGGAAGTCTAGACAGATCTTGATACATTCCCCAGGAGCGGAGTCAGGGGGTGCTAGGGGGTGCTCGAGCACCCCCTGGCGGGAAAAAAATACAATTTTTTGTGTGCGTATATTTAGTATTTTTAAGGTAATATAACATCTTTAAATGATATTTGAAACATGAATGTTATCTAGCTCAAGTGGTAAATAAAGGAAGGAAGTCGAATCAAAATCGAAAGGTCTTGGGTTCAAATCCCCCAACTCCTTCACTTTTTATTTGTTTTACTATATCATTAATTCTTTTTTTTTATTTCTCTCTATATTTTTTGTTTCTACCAACTATTTCATTAAAAATTCTCATTTATGTTTAAATTATACATTTAATATTTTCTTTCAATATTGTTTTAAAAGTAATTCTTCGTGATTTACATTTTAAAAAACCACAATTTTAGTGTTTTTTCAATATTTTTTTTAAAAAAACTTCTTAATAATAAGTATACACCAAAAAACGATTTTTTCTGTTTACTATATCATTAATTAATTCTTTTTTTTATTTCTCTCAATATTTTTTGTTTCTACCAACTATTTCATTAAAAATTCTCATTTATGTTTAAATTATACATTTAGCCTTTTCTTTCAATATTGTTTTAAAAATAATTTTTCGTGATTTACATTTTAAAAAATCACAATTTTAGTGTTTTTACAATATTTTTTTAAAAAAATCTTCTTAATAATAAGTATACACTAAAAAAACAAAAAAAAATTAGCACTCTCTGACCGAAATTATTCCTGGCTCCGCCATACTAAATATATATATATATATATATATAATGGAAGGTCTTGATTAAGTACGTGTGTGTAAATGTTAACATAGGAAACAAATAGTAAAAAATAGATAATGGAAGGTCATGAATTAAGTACGTGTGTGGGTGTAAACGCTGCATGGAATGGATGGCAAAGGTGAAGCCATGCATGCAGGTGCAGAGCGAGGCATGCGCGCACGTGGTACTTAGCTTGAAGCCACTGTACAGTTTACGTACAGGTCGTCGTGGCTGTCGCAATGCTGAGGAACAACAAAACACAAGAGGTTGGGAGTTGATCCTTTTTTTAGGAATCGTCGTACATTACCATTTACATTTACTTACGGCGATAGAGCGATCCCTATACCATTTACATTATACATATACTGTGTCTGTGTGCGTCTTCCCTTTCACTACGCCAGATTGCACTTCGGGCGATGGACTGATGAGCTTCCGTCACCTGAGTTCACTTCCGGCGACGAACTTAGAAGAGTTCGTCGCCTGAATGTCTAGGGCTTTACCCCCAACCCAAATCACATTTGAGCGACCAATTCTATACAAAGTTCGTCGCTTGAATCAACTTTAGGCGACGGACATATTTAGGCGACGAACAAAGGAATAATATATGGTTGCTCGAATAAAGAACTCATCCACTTTTGTCAGAACTACCATTCAGGCGACGAACATAGGTCAATGTTCGTCGCTTGAGTTGACTTCAGGCGACGGAAATTACATGTGTGGTCCATGTTGGTCGCCTGAATGAGTGATAAAAGTTGGTCGCTCATTTAGGTGACGACATATTTTGAATGTTCGTCGCTTGAGTTAAATTCAGGGGACGGAGATAACATGTGTACTCTATGTTGGTCGCCTGAATGAGTGACAAAATAATAGCAATTATTTAGGCGACGACATATTTTTTAATGTTGGTCGCTTAAATGAGTGACCCCATTAGACATTTTTTTACAAAAAAAAATGTTTTTTTATAAATCTTATAAATTAAAAATATATTTTACATATATTTTTAAAATTAATTATGTAATATTAATCTTATAAGTTATATTTATAAATTTTAAAACCATAATTTACAATGTTATATTTAAAAATTTTAAACCATAATTTTAAAATTATTTAATTGTGTAATAAATCATATAATTAACTAATAAAATCTTATACTAAGTAATAAATTCTTATTATAATACTATAAGGATATGTTTTGAGGAAAACTCATATAAGTAACTAATAAAACCTTATACTAAGTAATAAATTCTTATTATAATACTATAAGGTTATGTTTTGAGGAAAACTCATATAAGTAACTAATAAAACCTTATACTAAGTAATAAATTATTATTATAATACTATAAGGTTATGTTTTGAGGAAAACTCATATAAGTTGCTAATAAAATCTTATACTAAGTAATAAATTCTTATTATAATACTATAAGGTTATGTTTTGAGGAAAACTCATATAAGTAACTAATAAAACCTTATACTAAGTAATAAATTCTTATTATAATACTATAAGGTTATGTTTTGAGGAAAACTCATATAAGTTGCTAATAAAACCTTATACTAAGTAATAAATTCTTATTATAATACTATAAGGTTATGTTTTGAGGAAAAATCATATAAGTAACTAATAAAACCTTATACTAAGTAATAAATTCTTATTATAATACTATAATAAGAATTTATAGTATTATAATAAGAATTTGGTCGGACATGTCCCTGTTGTTGGTGTGCTGCGTTGATGGCCTTGGTGGTTTGGTCGGATTCCTTACCTTATTCATTCAGGTAGTAGTTAACAACAAAGTTGTCTTTATATGCTCTATTCTCTAATCTATTATAGTGTTTATCCATTTGCAGCAGGCACCAAGAATAGCAAAGGCAAACTCCAATGGGAACGGTGAAGATTCTGTCAATGAAACTGTGTTTGCTAAGTGCACATGAACTGTACAGAGCCTTATCAATTACCTCAATGTGATGAGAGCAAACTATGTACGTATTAACTGTTTGATCGTATAGTAATTTTATTTTCTTTTCACTTGGTCTCTTTAGAGTTATTTTGTGTCAATATGTAGGCTCTGATTTTCACTTGTGCAAGCATTATGTTTGGTGCAACTGATTTTCACTTGTGTAGCATCCTAAAATCGCTGAAGAGTTCGGTGATTCAGTAGCCGAATTAACCAGCAAGGAGGAAAAGGGGCTTGTACATCTCAAAGAGATTCATGAATTCATCGAGGCATCTTTGAAGGTAAATTTTGAATCTTTGCATTGGATTAGTATAGAAAAGAGACAGGAAATGGAAATTCAGATTTCGTTTGGTGATTGAAGATGTTGTGGTAAAATGGGCATTTATGTTCTAATTTACTTTCAGTTTTAATTTTAATTTTTGCTTTAATTCACTGTTGGAAGGTAAAGGAACTGTTTTAGCTTGTGTTGTGTGACTTGTGTCCTTCTATTGGAATGTGTTTTATTTAAATGAAAATAAACAAATGCAAAAAAATGAACTATCTTATTTCAGATTTTGGTTATCTATTTCTCTTTTTGAAGGGAACTCCCAAAAATTGAAGCTTAAGTTATCTTTGTTGGAATTATGATATGGAGCAACAATGCTCAACTATTTAAATGGACGGCTATGTTCAAGGTTATGTTCAAGGTTATTGTTCCTTGAAGGTGTTATTTCTTGTTTGTTAATTTGTAATATTTTTCCCCATATCAATTTTCTTCTTGATATTAGTTGCTTTGTTATTGACATGTTTGATTTACATTTACTTCTGATTTTGTCATGAGTTTACTTTGTATTAATATTTTTTTCCTCCTTTCTTTACATATCTGTTTTGATAGTAAAATTAACCTTGGACAGATTTCTTGCAGGGTAATTCTGATGGCTTGTTAGGGCCTTGGAAAAACAATTCATTCCTTCCGAGATTTATCAACATAAGAAATGCTCAGAGAATATAATCCTTGGTACGTGATGTACTAAGCTAACAATTCAAAGTGTATTATTTGCTTTGGTGATTCAAGCCTGAAATTAGTCTAAGCTGATAAGTTTGCAGTTATTCAAGCCTAAAATTGGGAATTTCTTGATTTATTGTTGCTACTGTGAAATTGAAATCCTATATCCTTACATGTGCTGTTTAGTTTTTTGGGTTGTGAACAGCAGATAGATGCATTT
The DNA here is from genome assembly GCA_037127255.1 of Persicaria tinctoria. NCBI lineage: Eukaryota > Viridiplantae > Streptophyta > Magnoliopsida > Caryophyllales > Polygonaceae > Persicaria > Persicaria tinctoria. The sequence continues at coordinate 7,733,756 of JBANSL010000016.1, read as the reverse complement.
GTGCAGGTTGTTATCTATGAATGAACATGTTTTTTTAATGTGAATGTGTTTTTTAATGTGTTTCCACGTACTCAGATTTCAAAACTCGTTTAGAGTTGCCAAGCTTATGATTTTCAGCATTATTTTCTATCCCAACTTAAGAAGTTTAGTTCTGTTTGCAGTCAATTGTTGACATTGTGAGCTTGATTTTCCTTGCACACCAGCAGGAGCCACTTTTCTAGAGTTTTTATCATGTAATCTTATACCAACTTTCTTTTATTTTAGTAATAAAAGTTCAAGTTACAATTTATGTAATTGGTTTTACTTACACCATCTTTTTCTTTGTTTGCAGAAAATGATTCAGCATTTCATCTTCTTTTTTGCACAACATTCAAGCTTCTAGATGATCAATGGCTTTAGATAGTGACTTTGTAAATATTTGCGCCTTCGACTTTGAATACGCAGCGGCCTTCTCAACACTCATCGGATCCGCAACCGGCTTCAGCTTCTGATACACAGCCTTCTCAGGTGCATTCGGATACGCAGGATGCTTCGACTTTTCAGCCCTCGTCCGCGCAGCAGTAGCAGGTATCTCTCGCACTCCTCTTCTACTTCCTCTTAAGTAATGGACTTGGATTTGTGAATAGGTTTGTATTTGTGATTTGTGAATTTGTATGTAGTTGCAAACTTGGATTTGTGAATCTGTATGTGGATCTGTATGGGGTTGTGAACTTGCCCATGTTTTTTGTGTGCTTGTTGTGTAAGATGAAACAGGTTTGTGCTAAAAATGTGCACAATTTTGGTGCTATTGCAAACAGGGGGCATCGGCCATTTTTCAATTAATTTTTTTAAAAAAACAAATCATACTCAGGCGACGAACATTGACATAACTCTATTGCCTAATTTTTTTTTTAAAAACCAATCATATTCAGGCGACGAACATAGCTTGTTTAGACGACGAACTTAGCTAAAAGGATGGTCGCCTGAGTTACATTTTATATTTTATAGAATTCCCTAACCAAATTGGGGCGACGAACCTTTGAGGATAAATCCGTCGCCTGAAGGGAAGTCGGCTCGGCTCGGCTTGGAAAGCCTTTTTTTGGTCTGACAATCAATTCAGGCGACGAACAATTTTTCCGTCGCCTAAAGTGTTTCCGTCGACGAACATACAGATGTTCGTCGCCTGAATAGTGAAAGGATGAAAGTCACCGGACCACTACTCAGGCGACGGAGGTTCGTCGGCTCAGTTATCAGGTGACGAAAATCACATTTCAGGCGACGACATTGGTCCGTCGCCTGAAAGCCCTTCTGGCGTAGTGTTTGGCTAATCAATTTTGTTCTGTTAGCTTGTAGTTTCAGTGTAGGATGACTTGTATGTTTATTTCTGCATTTTATTTTTGTCATTTGCTTCTGTAAGTTTTTTTGGTTGTACATGATGGTTAGTCCATCCACCGGCTAGTCCGGTCTCTCGATTTCTCTAGGCTTGTCTGGAGAACCGAATTCTTATCTTGCTTCAAAAAAAATATATATTATACATATACTAGAAGGCATTTTCGCGGTATGCGTGGGACATTATTTTTCATATTGATTCAAACATCTCGTATGCTATGCATGCGACATGTTTGAAAAGTATCCATATAACTATGCTTTTATATATTATCATATTATTAGACTTATGTAATCTTTCTTATAAGAACCGATTTTATTCTTTTTTAGTTAACTTAAATAATCTGATTTAACATGTATAATTTTATTTTTGTACTATATTTAATAAAATCAATTTTTTATTGCAATTTAAAATATATTGTGATTTAAATATTCATTTTATGTTGGCAATTGATGACCCTTAATGTGCATAGAATTATGTATTCTTTATTTTTTACAACATTTAATTCATAGATTCATTTTACAAATAAAACACAAATAATAAAAATGAAAACTAACATATAATTATCCATTCCGTTAGCAATTTAGCATGCATGCTCTTGTCATCCAAATATTAATTAATTTTAAAAAAACCTATAGATCACTACCACTCTCTGCAACTGAAGACAAAGCCATGAATAACCTGTCTTCATGATCAACATTATCAGAGTAATTAGCACCCTTCTGTTTATTCTCTTGCTTCTTCCAACAAAAGGCTTCTTTATGCCCAAACTTCTTACAATAGTAACACTTTATGTTACTCTTGTGATGAGATCTTGACTCACCATTCTGATTCCTTGATGAATCTCTCCATTGATCTCTACAATATTGATCACTACCATTACCTCTATTTGATGAGCTCTCAGACTTGCTCTTTGATGTCTCATCTTTCACTTGGAAGACTTTCTCTTCCTTTTGCTCACTTTCTGGTGAGCCTATCTTCATGAACATGCAAGGAGCTTGTCAATTCTTCAAACCTGTACATAGACAGATCTTTAGACTCCTCAATGTCTGTCACTACATGAGCATACTTCTTTATGAGGCTCCTTAGAACCTTACTCATAATTACCTCATTGCTCACATTCTCACCATATGATCTCATATGGTTTACAATCTCTGACGCACAAGACAAATACACTTGCACTGTCTCCTTCTGTTGCATTACCAAAGTCTCAAAATCTCTCCTTATAGTGACTACAACTTGACAGTGATCACTCTCTTGTCTCTCATATATATACTCTTGTCTAAGGACTTCCTAGACTTCATGAGCAGTTGTGGAGGCAGCTATCCATAGAAAGATCTCATCATCTAAGGCCGACTATATCATGAACAATGCCTTAGAGCCTTTTTTCCTCTTCTCTCTCAATTGTTGATCAGACTCAGCAGGTTCTGTATCCTCGAAACCTTGATCCACCAAACCCCAAACTTCTTGATATTTGAAGAGTGTTACCATCTTCAAACTCTAAAAATGATAATTGATCCCCTTGAATATTGACAACTGAGGATTGCTAACATTACCATTTCCATTGTTATGCATTTTTTAACAATGATCTCTCTCAAAGTGTTTCCCTTATGTTTGAACCTCACTTCACTCAATCCCTGGACTGAAACCTCACTTCCCTTGTGTTTGAAATTGTAAAATAAAAAATAAAAAAATCCCATGTCTTCGAGTAACCGCATACAAAGAAACTGCTCACCACTAACCCACTAACATCATCCTAAGGTTGTAGTTTTCGAAGGAAAATAAACCGACTTCTTCGGTTCTTCCACTTCTGTACACTAGCTAACTTCTTATTAAGGCTAATTAACCAAGTAATTAAGGGTGTGTTTGGATTCCAAATGCATTATGTTTATAATGCAAAATGATAAGGCGGTGTTTGGTTGATCCAATTTTTAAGGTGTTTAAATTATGATGTTTTTTGGATTCCACGATGTATGAATTATAATGCAATTATTTTTATCTCAATTTATGTGATTATTTGGTTAAATTACGGTTTTACCTCGATTTTTACGATATTTTTATTTTTAAAATCAAACAGATACATAAAACGAGGTAGAATAATTGCATTATAATTAAAATTAAATTAAATCCAAACACACCCTAACTAACTTTAAAATGTGCAAAGCTTGTAGATTCACACTTTTCTTTCTTTATTTAAAAGAGGAAAATCTTAATGTATCAAGAAATGTTAGTAAACGTCAATGGTGACCTATTGAAACGTCACACTTTTGGACTCTTGTTATCCACCCTCCGTCGACGTACACCTTGTAACTTGTCAGACATCGATAACTTATGTTTAGAAATCAGTGCATCACTTAAATTATACGGAGTACCTTAAGATTATAACCTTCTTTACGACAAAAAATGTAACTACAATAATTATAAGCTTCTTATAAAAAATGTAATATTTTGAAATTTTGCGGGAAATAATTACTCCGTAGTTTTACAACTTTTAAAAGTTACAACAAATAACGTCAACTTTATAATTTGACTAATATTTACTATCCGCTTATTTTGTTAATTGGTTATATTTTTATTATATCCTATAAGAATAAATACTCTTATTTACATACTTTTTATCATTTTTTCACTTATTTATCCAATAAAAAATAGATAATAAAATAAAGTATTTTTATTTTATTTATTAATTGAAAATATAAAAATATATAAACCATTTTGACAAATATTAAATGATTACATTAGTTGTATTAAAACTATTTTGAAAAATATTAAACGTAGTTATATTAAATTTTGTTTAAGTTAAATTGTACCAACTTTACTTTATTAGAGCAACCCCAACAGCTCTTGTATGATAGGAAAAATATGATATTTTAGAGAAAAAGGGTTTTTTTCCACCCCAACAGCTTTTGCAAATAGTCTTGTAAAATAGAGAAACATTAAGAGAGAGAAGAAAAATCTGTAAATTTAGAGGAAGAAGTGAAATTTGTAAAATTAAATGTTTTGCTCTTCCCCATGAAATTGTTAATAGATTTGTGGTTGAGATTGTAAGATTTTGAATTAAAGTAAATATTTTATGTCCTATTTCTATTTCCTTTTAATTCAAGTAAAATTTTATTAAATAATATGCAATAAACATAGAATATAATTAATATAAAAACTTGTAAAATAGAAAACCTGTTGGGGTTGGGGTATAAAAAATTTAGAGATTTTAAAATTTTTTCCTACAAAATAGAGATGTTATAGAAAAGTTGTAGGGCTTGCTCTTACATTCTATATATATACATAAAAAAAAGATGTATTTTTCTCAAAAAACGAAAAGATATGTAAGTATTGTGTCAAGAATATATGAGTTGGATAATATCAAAATGATAAAGGAATACCGACTAAAAGAATTTAGAATTTGGAGAAAATACCACGTGTAAAACGACTAAAAACATATATCAAATGTAATAAACCAAATATAATAATAACTTGATTATTAATAAAAGCGGGATCAAGTTAAATGAAGTGGCTAAAAGATAAAATATTGTATTATATACATCTTCGTGATAAAATTTTATTGTTCAAATGATAAAAATTAAATCTACTTAAATATTAAATATTGATAACGTCATTCCGTATTCAATTAAGATATAATATTGATATTGATCACTAAATAAATTAAATTAGGTTAAATTAGTAAAATATTATATTTAGGTAAAATATTTATCAATATAAATACATTTTAAGTTATTATATTGGATAGATTATTTCTTAGATATGAAGTATAAAAATATATTTTTTCTAAATAATTAAGATGAAAGGTTGAATATTTATAATCAAAATTAAATAGAGGTATCAAATAAAGTCAACCCATAGGATGCAGTGGATAAAATAAGTGGCATAATTAACTGATATGACAAAATTATATTGAGTCGTTAATTGACATGGTTCAAAGAGATAGAACCCTTTAAAGCTAGAAGATGAAACATATGCGAAAGAGACCTGAATTTATTTCTTGTGCAATTCGCATGTGTCAAGTCTGACAACTAACACAAATTTACGGTGAATGATATAACATTATATAAGGAGTTATTACATGTAACTTCATACATCTTTTATGATCGATTCCGTACCGTTGGACGATCGGAGTCACACTGACACTAATCAAAACCATATATTTTGCCAAAAATTAATGATGCTCTCTAGCTCGAGCAACCGAGTTAACAACTGTTGATATTTGTAACAACAAACTACCTCTATATCTACATAATTGGCCTTTTGGCCACTTTTTCAGTGAATAAAATATTTATCCCTTTGAACACCCCTAAAGATAAAAATTTCTTACCATTGGAACAAAAAAAAGGATAAAAATTTCTAATTTTGTTAATTTATCTCATTAGTAATAGTATTTGATTTCAAAGATACCGTAATACCCCAACTTCTCTTTTTTTTTTTTTTTATTGATCCATTTTTTTATATTATTTATTTATTAAAATTTTATTTATTTTTACTTTTATTTTTAACTTTCTAAAAAAGTGCGGGAGTATATCAAGTATAGTATGATTGTGCCACAATATCCGAAAATTAATCCGATGGGTTAAGATAGCGGGGCGGCGAGGCCCAAATCACAAGATATTGGACCAGCTTCGTTTATTTGGAGGCCCAATTTAAGAGTAACGGCCCACTTCGTCACATAAAAGCCCAAAACTGTTGAAGTCTCTTCAAAAAAGGCGATTCCTCTCTCCTTTTCTTTTATTTTTTTATTAGGAAAAAATTCGGCTCTACTGGAAGCATTCGTAACCGAAATTGTTACAAATATCAATACCCCTGACAGAGAGTGTCTATCAGCCACTCTATTGCCAAGACGAGATACATGAATGAAAGAAATAGTGCAACCTTTTTCTTTTTTTCAGGCAATGAAATTGTTCGATTTTTTTTTAAAAGATTTTTTTGCTGACACGTATGAATTTATGGTTTTGAATGCTGAGAGCTTTGTCCTGCTCAGTCTTGCGAAGAATCACGAGGTCAGGAGGAAGTACACTCTGCAGCTTGGCGAGAATGAACTCGTACTGATCAAGGTGTTGTCGATCGCTTGCTCCGTCCCTTGATCTTGGTTTTTCTTTTATTATTGGATTTTCGGCTTATTTTGCTAATGTGTACAAACTGATAGGTCCTGTTTGTTCTAGTCATGCAGGACTTGGCCGAGGCCAATGCTAATGTGAAAAAGAGGAACGTATACGGGTGTGTATGGCGCCGGATTAAATACTTTTAAAACTAGAAAAAATAGACAAAAATAATACCAAGTATCAACTTTTGACCAAAAATAATACGAACTTTGAAATTGACCGTTTCATATATGAACTATCGCCATATTAACCGAAAATAATATATCTGTGTATTCCGGTGAACTTTCCGACCAAATACGCCACGTGGACGTCGGAAAACACACATGGCATAAATTTTTGCCACGTCAGTAACGTCATCAAACTTGTAAGTTATGTCATGTCATAAATTTATTTTTCATTAAAAAAAAAATTAAACAAATAGGCAAATAGCTACAGTACCTTTCGAAATAATGGAATCGAGGGTGGGCGTCTTCACTTTCTTCTCAATGTTATCTGCTCGTTCTCTCCTCCATTGTTTCGAAAGGTACTGTAGCTATTTACCTATTTGTTTAATTTTTATTTTTTAAAAAAATGAAAAATAAATTTATGACATGGCATAACTTACAAGTTTGGTGACGTGGTAAAAATTTATGTCGTGTGTGTTTTTCGGCGTCCACGTGACGTATTTGGTCGGAAAGTTCGTCGGAATACACATATGTATTATTTTCGGTTAATGGGGCGATAGTTCATATATGAAACGGTCGATTTCAAAGTTCGTATTATTTTTGGCCAAAAATTGATACGTGGTACCTCCTCCGTTAATTAAAACATGTCGTTTTAGACATTTGCACATTTTTTAAGAAAGAAAATAAAAGCAAACAAAAATACACTTATACCTCTAATTATTACTTTACTTTTTCACTTTATTGAAAGCTACAACTAACAAATATCTAATCATGACAAGGGTCATTTAGGAAAGTGAACATCAAAATACCTAAAACGACATGTTTTTCTTAACAAGATTTTACTCCTAAAACGACATGTTTTTCTTAACGGATGGAGTATTATTTTTGTCCATTTTTCCTTAAAACTATTAAATTTGAAGGTTTTTTTTAAATAATAGTATATGAGGAAGGGTTATATGGAATTTTATTGTTAAAAAAAACTAATATTTGTAGCTTTTCATCACTCTTCTACCAAAAATAGACAATATGTCATTGACTAATCACTATAGGCCTATAAGCTTGTGTTCTACTATATATAAGATTATAGCTAAAATCCTCACAACTAGGTTGGGTAAGATCTTTGACAAATTAATTCATCCACGTACTTCAGGGTGCCTTCACCAAAGGTCGATCCATACAAGATAACATTCTTATAGCTCATGAAATTTTCCACACTTTTAGATCCTAAAAAAGGCAAACAAGGGAATGAGGGATGGTAGCTTTAAAGCTAGATACGGAAAAGACTTACGACAAGATTGGTGCACCGCTGCCATCTAAGCTCACCACGACCAAGAAGGAGGTCAGACAAGGAGTCGATGACAAGGGTGTGGGTTAGGGTGGTGCCAAGGGTTAGAGAAGGAGAAGGGTTGTGGATGCGACTAGGGTTAGCAAGATCTAGGGTTTCTTCGGTGGCCAAAACCAAGCGACATCGGAAGCTGCTCCACTAGCTAAGGTTGAAGAGGGGGAGGCGAGCCAAGGCGGTGGAGAGGCAGCCACATAGGGTTACTGGATAGTTTTTGAGGAAGAAGGCTGAAGGAATAAGTTGACGGTTAGGATTCTTTATTTGAGAACCCCTCTAAGTATGAAGCTACCTGTTAACTTTACATGTAAATAGTAATTTTCAAAAGTAATTTATATAATGATATTTTTTTTATGGTCAACTTTCTATCCTATGTAATTATGGCATAGGATAAGAACCTTAATCGAAAAAGATTCATTACCAAATAAAGAATCGATCATAAGAAAGCAATAATATAAAAATCTAAAATAATTTAAATTTGGATAATCTTTTCTCGATTAAAGTAAAACTTATCTTGTAGCCTAGAAAAACCCCCCATTTTCAAATCAAGGCATGCATGATTGGATCACTTGAAACTGGAATTAAAAAACGTTATCCATATCTAGTTTTGGAAATATGGAATCCATAGATGGATCCAATAATGGTGAACAGTGAACATGCATGCGCGCTCACCAACGTACATAACAGTACACGCACGTGTATGGACCCTCCTCATACCTCTCAAGGAATGGCTGCAGTGATGCCCTTAATTACTTAACTTCATTCAATCATATCTCATTTAGTCCGGTTGGATAGGCTGAATAGAATAGACTAACATTTCCTTTTGCGGAGATTTATATATTTACCAGTTTAAAAAAAAAAAAAAAGAATAGACTAATATTGTTAATTTATTTATAATTTTTATTAACAAAACTCTTATTCTGATAAAAAAAAAAGAGTAGGTGAGACTTAATTGGGAGGTAACCTCATTGATAACCCTTTGGGAAATCTTATCCATACAAAATATCCGCAATGGATCATGAACAAGTGAACAACCTATAGATAAAATAAACTGACCATATCAAGAACGCGAGTCAAAACAAAACAAATTTAATTGATCCGATCACTAACGATAGCTAGAAACACGTACATATATATAAAATGAAGTCGTTAGAATAATTAGAACAACCGCAAATGTCTTAGATTTAGACTGTCGACTCTCATTTGACGTTCCCAAACAAATTAACCATCCTTTTATTTTGCGCGAATTTAAAATCGCCCTAACAAACGTATGTACCTATATAGCCATTAGCCTGCCATGAGTTTGGCATGCATAGGCAGCCACTTAGCCGCCGTATAACCCTCAATGGGGCCGTGTTTGATTCCGCACTGACAACTGCACTTGCGATTTATAGACATCGATCAGTACTAACAAGAATATATATATAAAATATATGATGAAACGAGTACCAAAAAGCGACTTGTTGTACATACCAAGTGTAACGCTAAGTGTTGGAACTATCAACTATGTATGTATAGCCAATTGTGGAAGCTGGGTTCGATCAGAGATCGAGGATGAATGTATTAATTAAATAAAGGCCGCCATGGCAGATGGGTACATCGATCGATCACGTGGGTTTAGCCCATCTGCATCATCCTCATGAATTGCCCTCCTTCCTATGTCTCACCACGTGCATCTCCCATATATGGCCGCAACTCCTTTCGATTCCCAAATCAAAATGGCGACCTTCGTTAGTTCCCACTTCCTATTCCTCTGATCAATGATCGAATTATATATATATATATATATATATATATATATATATATATATATATATATATATATATATATATGCCTTTATATGAGGTGTAATCGTGATTTGATGATTTCTTCATAAGCGAAATTTAAATATTAAATCTTCGCTTTTATTCTTAGGATCGAGATTCATTGTGTTATTTTTACCAATAATTGTCTAGTCTGGATCAATGTCTTTTCATTGACCTTATTTTATTAGAATTTAGGTGTTCAATGTTTTTATTTTGTGTGCTTTTTTTTTTTATGATTATTTTAGTCTCTCGATAGACCGCCTGATACATTGAGTGACCAAATGATTGATAGCATCAATGAACTGTAAATTTAAATAGACATATCATACACACACATATTTAACATGTACATAACTACAATTACAAAGCTAATTTACTCTTGTTGATTTCTATAGGTGTAGTGCTTTTCACCAATGCTCCCTATAAAAACCGGAAGAGTGGGATTGACGCGGAACACAGAACCAATAGGTGTAACCTTTCGCTCAGTACTAAAACGGCAAGTGGAAGCATATGAGGTTGCATTAATCGAGGATTCATGACAAAAAGAATTGTTCTATATAGATGCATATAGGAGATCATATTTAAATTTCTGCATCATGTTTAATTTTTGTAATTATTTTTATTAATTTTTGTTTATTTTCGTATTAAAAAAAATTTCAAAAAATCCAAAAATAATCATGCATTGCATACATATGATATGTGTTATTCAAATACCCATCTAGCTTAGTTTGTCCTCTTATTTAAATTTCAAGCATGATCATATAAATCCCATGGAGTTTTGGATGTTTTGTCCTTATCTAGATTTGATTTTTGTGGAATATGAGCCAGCAAATATAATTGAGCATGTATGATTGAACTAAAGTATGATTGAATTCCTCAAAACATGACCCTGTGAGAATGTTTGGCCTTATTTGAATTCTTTTGCTCAGTTGTGTGAATTACTCGCCTAGTGTTGCTACCTCTTGGCATTGACTGCATTATCTATTTTTAAAGACCGATGCACATGTTTGATTGCTTGCGGAATTTATGTTTATATTTTGAGTCTTTTGTTGAATTTGTGAATACTTAGTGAATAAGGTGGCAATGGTTGATGCACTTAGTAACCGGATCTATGCATGACACTCATGGGTATGATTCGCGCAAAAAGGTGCTGAAAACTATCCACTAGGAAAGAAAGATTGATCATTGAGTAACCAGGTTCATTCATGACACTCATGTTTGCAACTTGCGTCAAAAGATGTTCAAGTGGACTTCATATTAGTAGGTTGAGGTGTTGATAGACCGGAGCCATTCATGACACCCGTGTTTGCGTTTCGCGTAAGGAAAGCACCAGGACAAGGAAACAAAAGAAAAAAAAAAGAGAGAAAAGAAAACAAAAGAAAAAAAAAGTGTCGCATTTTATTTTCGTTAATGTGTCCCGCAAGTAATGACATTTCGGTAGAGAATTGGTGATATGGTGGTCAATGTCTATGAGCTTAGTGCATTTTGGATTGAGTTGAGAGTTGTACCTTAAAGCCTAAACACATGAGTGAAACACATATTTATGGTGAGGTTGGATAATGTCTACTTCTAAGCTTTGATCACTAGAATACATGTTATGATGTTTGTTTGCTTGGTTTATGTTTTCACTTGCTATGATGTTGCTTTTTGATGAGGTTGAAACTTGAAGGGATTTCCTGTGGGATGCGTTGATTCATGTTCATTCTATCATTGCTTGAGGACAAGCAAAAGTTAAGTGTGGGGGAGTTTGATAGCATGCATTTAGGTAGGCATAATAGGTTACATTTAGCTTAGTTAAGATGCATTTCATGGATGGATTAAGCACGATTTGCATGTTAGTTCTCTATGTTGTCGGAGTCGGAATCTACACGCTTTTATTGATTATTTCAGGTAATGGTAGATCCGAGGAGGAGACATGAATTGATAACACATTGGATGAGAATGTCTAGTTGATCGAAGAAGCTTACATGAAAATCTCAAGAGGTCCTGAGAAGAAGAAGCGAACCTAAACGAAGAACAAGTCTGCAGAAGTTGGCGCCAGACATGCTGAACTTGTTTTGCACTTTCTGGAGGTCTCGGTTGTCCGATCGACTATTATGACCATGCTTTGGAAAGCTCTTTCAGAGAGCTACAACTTTCATGTTGACGTCAAGAGCTGATTCAAGACGGATTTTCCGTGAAAGACCAATGCAGTGGCCACCGCATGGTGTGCAGCCGCCACCGCCAGGGACGATGCAAGAGGAATGCTGATGCTGCGGCCGCAGCATCCATGCAACGGCCGCCGCATGTGCCGTCAACACCAGTACGCAACGTTTTGAATATTAAAACCCTAGTTTTTATTCTAGTTGTTTTGGTGGCCGACTTGGGATCTTTTATAAGGCAACTTTTAGTTATTTTTCCAATACTTCTCTTTTATTCATTCATCAGACACTTTAGAGATTTGAGCGATGTCTTCCATGAGAAACTAAACTCATCTATTCTGCCTGCAATTTGAAGCTTTATTTGGATTGATTGTGAGTTTCTAATTCTCGTTCCTTGTTTCCTATATTTGAATGCTTCGACTTCTTTGTGCTTGATTGTTTATTGATTTGTTCTATCTTGTCTGGCCAACTTGTTAGATCAATTCAATCGCTAAGGTTTTGTAGATTCCTGATTGTGAACCTTAACCTAAGTGGCAAACTTGTTCCTTTAGGGCTGATTGAACTAATTGAATGAGTAGGAAGTTGAATGTGTTGTTAAATCCTTCTTTAGGGACTGTTCGATTGATAAGGGTTTCTAGGACTGATTGGACTAGTAACTATATTAGGTCGGGACAAGGGCATTCATAGGAAACTTAATAGGACGAGAAGAAGTTACAAGGATCGCTTCAATCCAATAAAGTGGAAAATTGTAGGTAGAATTGCTTCTCCAAATTGTCTAAAAACCAAATTCGTTTGCTTTGCTTTCTTTACTTTGCTTTGATAAAAGGTGAAACTTTCACACTCAAAACCCCCCTCTTTGGTTACTTTAATCGGCATTAAAATCATACTTGAGTTATAATTTTCCCTGTGGATCGACCTCTTGCTTATTGCTATACTAGTTATAGGTTTGAGATTTACTTTGACGGATCAACGACAGGTTTTCCCTCCGTCGATTCATTTTTTTAAAAAAAAATTTAACAAGTTTACTTATTAATACTCCATCCGTTCGGCAAAACTTGTCATTTTAGAGGGTTAGTTTTGTTAAAAAAAACTTATCATTGTAGGTATTTTTTCCTTCACTTTACAAAAATGCCCTTGATATGATTGATGGTTTGTTAGTTGTAGTTTTCGATAAAGTAAAAAAGGAGGGTAATAATTGAGGGTAAATTAGTACATTTGTTAATTGCCTTAAAACTTGTGAAATAAGCTAAAATGACAAGTTTTGCCGAACGGAGGGAGTAATAATTATAAACTTTTTTTGCAACCATTTTTATATCAAATGCATAGATATTGATATGATGTTCAAAAATCGTACAAGATGTGGGTAGTGAACTAGTTTTATTAATATTGGGTTATTGGGTTATTATTAGGTGATTATTAATACAAGTTAATGGGACGGGTTATTGAGGAATGAGGAGATTTTGGGTGAAAAATCATCATCCATTTCACTCATCACCTGTATCACTCATTACCTACTTTTTACATGTTTTCATATGTAAAAATGGTAAGGGTAGAGCAAGTGAAATGGGTACTCATCCCTCATTTTGAGCATTAATTTCTTATCTTTCCATATGTAGAATGTAGTGATGAAATAACTATATTAAGGTTTACATAAGAGGGGAATGGAAAAGAAAGTTATTAAATTTTACATATAAAATGTATATGATCATCATTTTTGTGAGCTTAGAGAAGAGGGTGGTGGAGATTATTAGACCATCCTAGGGGTATTAGTTACCCTCCTTAAAGTTAGGGAATAGAATTTGGGAAAAGATAACAAATTTTGTATGAAAAATGAAAGAAAGAGAATTATTAGAATAGTGATCAATGAATCTTACCTTAATCATTACTTTTCTCTACACAAAAACAAACGCGGGGGGGGGGGGTGTTAAAATCTTTACTAATTGAAAAAAAATAACAAAGCCAAACCAGTTAGTGAGGGAGTGTCATTTTTTGGTTCGTGTTTTGTTGAATGTATGTCATCTTATCTGTCTACCTTGATCAGTGGCGGATCCAAAAAATTTCTTAGAGGGGGGCTGAAGATTAAAAAGACAATAGGATCGATACTCCTCATTAAACAAGATTTTTGTCCATATGAACCAAATAAGTCATTATAGCTAATGTTATTTCCCAAATCCAACAAATCATTCAATCCAAACTCTATCAATATATAAAATTTTACTTAAAACTATCATAAATTTACAAATTCATTTCTCATAACCACAACCACAACCCACACTTCCAAATTACAAACAAAAAATTCACAAATTTATTTCTCACCACAACCACAAATTCAAATCACAAACCACAACTTTATTTCTAATAAATACAGATACAAAAAAAGATGGGGTAATGGGTTTCGAACCTGGGTCAAAAACGCTACAGAATTAATGCCTTTTGTGCCCTTGTGAGTGAGCCAATTCATCTCTGTGATACAAGTCTACTTCAATTTTATATATTTTAAATTTCACAGATACATAGCATATATACCTTATCTTCCGGATGGGGGGGGGGGGGGGGGGGGGGCCTTCAGCCACCCGAGTCCGTAGATCCGCCTCTGACCTTGATGTCCTATGATTGACCTTTTCTTTGACAGTCACTCTGTTAATTGATTTTTTTTCATCCGGCTGTTTATCGGATAATTCGGATAATGATTTGTGATGTATTTTAAATTCTCTCTTTTTCAAAAAAAAAAATTCTCTGTCATGTAAGAAGCAAAAATATGCTTTCTTTATAGCTTGATCTTGGTTTAAATCCCTATTTTTATTCATGATAAAATGACAATCTAAAAATATGACCAAGGCCCATCACTGCGTCACCTTAAGATAGATTCTCCTAAAGAATACAATGGGCTTGGAAGCCCATCTACTGGTTTTGAAAGTTTCTCCCAATTATTTTACTATTTTAGTGCAGCGACGAAATACGACAGAGGCCCATCTCATGCAAAGCCCATTAAATACTAACGTGATCCAATTAACGAGGTAAGGATAGGATTACGATCTATCTATCCATCCACTTGAGATCGCACGGTGTTATTAAAATAACCAACTTATCTTAACCATTCAATTCTAATTAAGTAACTTAAATTTAAATTAGTTTTATCATTTTTAAAGTCAATAAATTATTATAGGGTAATCCTTTCAAATCCACGGGCACGCGTCATGACGCGAGGATTGTAATAGTTTTACCTTTAATTCATTATTTGCAATTATATATACAAAACAAAAGAAACTTGTTTGAGAGATATATCAAAATCGATTGACAACGAGCAAAAAAATAGTCCATGACGCGAAGATTGTACTAGTTTTTTTTTTGATGTGAAATAGCTATGTAGAGTTGCCCATTGTTTTTCTTTCAATGCTCCAGACTCCAATTCTCTTTTTTCTTCCATTAAAGGCCCACCTATGTTAATAAGAAGGCCAAATTACATAAAACCACCTTTTAAATAGGCTATTTTGCGTGAAACCACTCCTCAAAATGAAAATTGCAGAAAACCACCCTTTAAAATCGTTTTTCTTGCAAAGTCACACCCATCACCCAATTTTCGTTAATTAAATGTTAAAGTGTGTGAAAATTTAATTATACCCCTTATTATTATTATTATTATTATTATTATTATTATTATTATTATTATTATTATACTCATTTCAATTGATATTAGTTGATATTTAACTTTTTGATATATTTTTCAAAAGCAAAAAACACTATAAATATATAAAAAAATGTTTTTTTTAAATAATTTCATACTTACAAAAAACTCTATAAAAAATTGATGTGTAATTTATGTTTTATACATATAAAAAAATGTGTAATACTAGGGCTACTTGAATAAAATATTTTTAAAAAAAAATAATGTTTCATATAGTTTTTATTATTCTAAAAATGTATGTGGAATAGTGAACATATTTTTAGAATAATAAAAATTATATAACATATCATTTTTTAAAAATGTATTTTCTTCGAGTAACCCTTTAGTAATATACACTTTTTAAAATATAGTATAAAACATCAATCATATCTATTTTTTTATAGAGTGTTTTTACTAATAAGTGTGAAATTATATTTAAAAATGATATTTTATTAAAAAAATTACTTTTGAAAAACATGTTAAAAGGTAAAAATTAATTAATATCGATTGGGTAAAGTAAAATAATAATAAAAAGAAGGGATATAATTGATTTTCATGCACTTTAACATTTAATTAATAAAAATTGGGTGATGGGTGTGACTTTGCAAAGAAAACAGTTTTAAAGGGTGGTTTCTGCAATTTTTGTTTTAAGAGGTTGTTTCACGCAAAACATCCTATTTAAAGGGTGGTTTTCTGCAATTTGGCCTAATAAGAATCTCTATCTCTATCTTCCTACTCCAGGTCAATTATTTCTTGTGAGTAAGTTGTACAGGTAAATGAATTTTTATTATATCCTTTAATAAGAATCTCTCCCTCTCTCTTCTTCCTACTTCATGTCAATTATTTTTTTGTGAGCAAGTTGTGAAGGTAATTTTTTTTATACAGGTAAGAGTTCGAAATATATATTAAACAAATTATTATCGGAACAAGTTGTCAAGGGTGATGAGAGAGTAAAGGGTGTGGCTTATAATTAGGATCTTGATAACGAGAGGGTGAAAGAACGTCAAATGGACTAACCGTCACGATACAACGGAAGAAATAAAAACCCAAACAATTATGAAAATAATTTGAAGCCTACGGACAAAGCAACAACTAGGCAGCTTGAAATGTAAGAAGTCAAATGGATGTGAATAGTGAGAATCTGCGATGATTGGGCTAACGCAACGTCTCACTATCGGAAAGATGGAAAGCAGAAATCCACAACTGGTAAGAAACAACTCTTTGGGAAGTGTGGACCATACGACGTTCTCCCCACCTGGACGAGGATCTTCAGAGAAAACAAAGACAACCACGATCAACAGGGTCGTTAGGTGGACCAGGGAGTGGGAGGGTGGAATGGGGGACAAGAGGGCAATCGCTTCTCCTTTCATGTTGAAGGTGATTAATGGAAGGCCATTGAGTCCAGATGTTCAGCTTGCCCAAAGCCGGATCAGAAATGAACTTCGAAAAAACACTTTTGTTCCAAACTGAAATGTCCTTGATAGTTAGACCACCCTCTGGATAATGTTCAGTGACCTCACAATACACCACAAGTGACCGTTGGCCCTCCGCATGTCCATGCCAAAGAAAACTCCGTCAAAATCTCTCCAATTCATCAGTTACACCTTTCGGAAGTAAAATAACACTAACCCAAAAAGAGAAAATGCCCCCAAGGCCGCTTTTATAAGTTGAAGCCGACCAGCATACGAGAGTTTCTTTGCAGACCAATTCCGAATATGCTATTTCACCTTTTCCAGTAACTCATTATACTCGGAAACAACAATGCGCTTGGAGTGCAGCAGAACTCCAAGGTATTTAACAGAGAGGATACGTACCCTCAAAGAAGCCCAGTTGTCGACAAATATCACTTGAGCGAGGTTGGTTTAGCAACCTCACCAAAATAAACAGTGCTCTTTTCCAAGTTTAGACGCAGTCCCTACACCTCAAGAAAGCAATGCGGACAGTTATGAAGAATCCCAACCGATCTGATATCAACTATGCAGAACAACAACAAGTCGTCTACAAACATCAGATGCGCTAACCCCAAGTCCATACATCTCATATGGAAGTTAAAGTACGGGGTAGCAATATCGGACTTAATCATTCGATTGAGGATCTCCCCGGTGAAGACCACGCTTTCCCCTCCCCCTTCCGGGTAGAGCACCATTGATCATAATGGAATAGGCCGGTGTAGACACGGATATGAGCGAACTAAACTCAACGAAATCCCAGCAAACGAAGTCACTAGTCTTTTGCAAGTCGACCTTAAACATGCATCTCAGAAATCATCTATTGGTTCTATTGAGAGAATGAAAGGATGTGAAGAAACCAAAGAGAGTCCCACATCGATAATATGAACAAAGAAGTCTTAGTAAACTAGTGGGTTACTTCTCCTATTGCCAATTGGTTTTAGGATGAAATCCCACTCGGTTTATGTACTAGGCTATTAGCGCAAGGGTGTACGTGTGCACACGCCGATCCCGAGTCCCAACGGACTTCAGTAGGTTAACGTCGTTCCATAGTCATTCACAATTTCGAGAGCCACCGCATAATTATGCGCTACCGACCTCCCAAAAATGAAAGCACCTTGATTTTCACCCTCAAGATCGGCAAGCAAGGGCTTAAGCCAAAACATACTCGACGAGGGACATCAAGAGTGGCTTGTTTTTTTTTTTTTATAAATAAAAAATAAAAAATTACTGCAGGTAAAAAGGAAAAGAAATTAAAAAAAAAGCACAACTTGCTTAGGAGTTAGGATGTTGTGGTGTTCGTTCATCAACAAATGATTGAGTGCACGTAGTACGTACGAGCGACAGACTCTCAACTCTACTCCCTCCGTTCCAAAATACATGGGTTTTTAGTTTTCGCCACGCTTTTTAAGGAGTGAAAAACTATATGAAATATTATTTTTTTAATTAATTTTTTTATATAATTTGATACTTATTAGTAATAAGTATCAAATGATATAAAAAATTTGATTAAAAAAATAATATTTCATTGAGTTTTTCGCTCCTTAAAAAACGTGTCAAAAAAGAAAAGCCCATGTATTATGGAACGGAGGTAGTATCATTTAAGTTGGGCGAGTAAGTAACAAAAACTTCTTTTTCTGAATTAAATAAAACAGTACTCAACATTGCCTATGGACCGTTCATTACATCTCCAAACACTACAAACTTGTTTACTAGCCAAATCTTGATTCACGGTGGGTCTTCTCAAAGAACCCTAGCCTATGGTCCGCCAACCTCGACTTGTAAACGACTTTCCTAAATTCACCCCACGTAAACTCTTTATACAAGCTTTCTTCACCGTCGTCCATTAAGCTAGGTAAGGGCGCTATCTTCTGACTTAGTGGTGGCCCTACGAAATATATCATCGATATCCTCGATCTTTTCCCTTCTACCACCGCTCTGTGCTTCACACTTCTAAATCTTCCATTCGTCATCACCTGAAAATATACATTCATTAATTTTCATTATCTAATACGAAATATGAAAATATTTTCTAAAAAACATTGAGCGAGGGTGTTGAAGAAGCACCACCTGTAATGAGTCACCAACAATGACGAAGTAGGATTTATTGTCAGGTGGAACTGAAACCCAATCCCCGTCCCTAGTCAAAATCTCGAACCCAGATGTGTCATTTGATCGGAGGACCGAGATGATCTGAGGGTCCGTGTGCTCTCCGAATCCCATCAACTTTTCTCCTCCCAGCCCAACTTCCACCTCTGATGTGCACGGTGGATAATGGTTGACTCGGAAAAGAGAATCACTATTCTCGTCCTTCAACAACCTACTAAACGCATCGTGTTGGTCCACTCTAAGCCCCTCCGCTATCCCCTCCAACACTCGACATGCCACCTTCTTCACCGCCGATACATAGTTCTCCAAAGCACCACTGTAAAAAAAAATATTAAAAAAAAAAAGTTACTCCATAGTAAATCTAACCAAACATAAAGTGGGCCCCACTTAATTTACAATGAAAAAAAAAAGTGCATGCACGGATGCACCTGAACTTCTTAGGGTCGTCAGGGAAGATGGAATCGGAGAGTTGGGAGATGAACTCGGAAGAGGGAGAGAGGAGGAGATATTCGAGCCAGCCGACGTCGCCATTGATTCCGATGTTCTTGTTTCTGTATCCGAGAGGGGAGGCGGTGGAGCCACCGGCCTTCACCTTATCATGGAGCGGGAGGCTGAAGAACTTAACGACCAAATCCTCCAACGGGGAAATGAGCTCGGCGGGAACTCCATGGTTGGTCACCTTGAAGAACCCGACTTCTTCGCAGGCCTTGACGAGGAGCAACTCCGCTCCCGGGGCCAATAGATCGATGGCCGGGATTTCCTGCTGGCTCCGGAGATTATTGGAGGTGGTGGTGGTAGGGATTTTGGGGGCGATGGTTTGAAGAAATCTGCATGGATTGAGGTGGGAGATGATCCTGTTTGGTGGTGTTGATTGTGCTAGAACCACCATTTTATTTTATTTTTTAATATATATATTTTATTAATTTCTTCTTAATTTCTCTAGCTGGTACTTTGCGTTTGGTTTGAAGGAGATGGGTTGGTTTGAGGGAGTGGGATCACCTATTTATATAGGCCTGTTTTTGTTATGTTCATAAAGAGATAGATCTCCTTTAGGCTATATAACCTTGCACATATACACCCTTGAGTGCAACAAGTACAAAATTAATTAGTGTAAACTGCATAAAACCATCCCTTAAACAGGGTATATTGTTCAAAACTATCCCTTAAATTCAATATTGCAGAAAACCACCCTTAATATACCTTTTATTTACCAAAGACCACTCTATCTCTGATTTCGTTAAGTTTTAGAGGAAAAATGGTAAATTGCCAAAATACCCTTATCATATGGAGAGGCGATGTTGAAGGGGATCTCGCATAGGAGTTTTGGAGAGATTTAAACATGGAATGAAGGGGGCCTATTATAGGATCGTAAGAGTTGTTGAATAATTTCAATTAAAAAACTGTGTATGGAGTTGTACATATATGTACAGAAAGATAGTCGGAGAGTGAGTGGTGACAAGAAAATGATATATATAGGGTAATTTTGGTTTTTTCAAAGACATTTTACGAAACTCTAACGGCACATAGAGATGGGGTGATCTTTGGCAAACAAAAGCTATATAAAGGGTGGCTTTCTGCAATATTGAATTTAAGGGGTGATTCTGAGTAATATGCCCTATTTAAGGGGTGGTTTTCTTCCATTTACCCAATTAATTAAGCTTTTATGTTGCAACACAAAATTAATTAAGGTAAATATTTACAATAAAAAAAATTAAAAAAAATTATGTTATAAATAACCAATCATATATATATTTATATAATTTTCTCATGCAAAAGCATATTTTGAAAAATATTAAAATTATTATCATCAGATAATCATCTTTTCAATCTTAATATTTTTTAAAATATTTTTTTTCCAGAAAATTATACAAATATGTATAATTTTTTATTTTTTTTTATTATTAATATTTGCCCTAATTTGTGTTACATTAAAGGGTACATAAAAGCACATGGAAGTTCTAGGTTGTCTGGTCCATCAAGTAGCAACACCACCACCGATCTTTACATTTTTTTAATCGATAACAAACTACAATGTCTAGTTGTCGAGAGTGTATAATTATAAATGAGAATATATTTTAGTTAAAAATTACTCAATCGGTTAAATAAAACAATAAAAAAAACTTTATTTGAAGAAATTGCTCAAGGATCCATTTGAGATTTTTTTTTTCCCAAAATATTCAAAGAAAAATAAAAACTTACGGAAAAATTCGCCCTTAAAATAAAAAAATATTCAAAATTGCAGGGAGGTCAAAGAAGCACGGTCTCAGAAACACGGTTAGAAATCAGGTTCTATAATTAATTTTGGTAAAACATGATTTGAAACCGCATTTATTACGATTTATATTTTTAAATTAAAAAGTATATATTAATAAACTGAATGAATTCGAAAAAAACGCGTTTCATTTGTAGGCCCTCTCCTTCCTGCAACGTCCACCGGTCTCCTTCAACAACATCCAGCGTCATGACCGCTCCTCGATTTGCTCAGCCGGGCCTTGACAGCCCACCACCAGTCCATCCAGACCGACCGTCTCCGAGCCTCCCCCTCGCCCTTTTTGTCTAATCTAATTTGTTAACGAGAAAAGATAACATTGGTTTCGTACTTAGACATCGTCATGCAATATGTGGATTTTAGAGTATAAAACCTAGAGGTGGGTTGACCTTAACTACCTTGAAAATCCAAAACTTATTTAACAAGAAGCAGAGATATATATAACGCAAAGTCAATGTAATGTAGTTGGTTATTTCTTTTTGATCGATCAATATGGATAAAGCCGTCTTTTTCATCCATGTTTCATGAAGGCAGCTAAGTGGCAGATAAATTGATGCATGTAGTGGCAGATTCAAGAGTGGGCGACGTAGGTCATCACCCATCTTGGTTCGAAAAAAAAAACACAAAAATATATGTGTTATTGTTATGGTCTAGCCAAGGGCTTGCCTATAAATAGACATTGTATGTCTAGGAGGATGGGTATGCAATGAAAATACATATTTTCCCTCCCAATCTCTCAATCTGTAATCTCTTCTCCTCTATCCTTCGTCTCTCTCTTTCTCACCTCGTCTCTCTTCTTCTTTCTACCTCTCATCCCTCTCTCAGATATCCTACTTGTGCACTGGTTAACCGGATCACACTTGTGGTTGTTACAAGCCATAACAGAATTGGTATCAGAGCTCTTTCCTAGGACATTGCACGCACTGATCAATGGCGGAAGGCACAATTTTAAATACAAATATTTTAACTGACTTAGTGGTTAAGCTCACCCAATTTTAAATAGAATTCAATCAACTCTTATTCAAATCCCACTAGGGACATTTTTTCATTTATTTTTTCCTCAATCCAATCCGCCCCTGGGTGTATACACCACAAGTTCAAGGTCACTGCTTTCCATCTAAGTTCCCTGTTCCAAAAACACTATTGGGTTATACTCCGTATATGGGTAATACGTAGGATTTGATACGGCCTAAATTTTTACCTAGCCTTGTTTAAAAATAATAATTTATTACTCTTGTTTTTTGCATTTTTATAATAATAGATTACAAGAGATATTGTGTAAAATACACATCAAAATATCTAAAATGTTGAATTTAATTAACAACAATTACACTAAAATGATATATTTTGGTTAAGAGAGATAATACATACAAAAAAAAATTATTGAATCGGATAAAATAATAATATCGAATCCGATAAAAATATCGAATTTCAAATATCTAGATCAATGGTTAACATCTCATTCCTTTCCTTTACAGATGACATGATGATCTTCTCAAAACTAAACATAACTCTTGTCAAATGGTTAAATTTTTTTTATCGATGAATACTGCACCATCTCAAGGCAAAAAGTCTTTTCATTAAATGTTATTGTTATGGTTAACGAATTTGATAAGCTACGTATGCATTCGGGTGTTACATTCATCCATCTTCCTCAAATCATTCAACAATTTATTGCTCTACTCATTTTTGCTAGAAGTGATCAGTTACTTAATAGTTGCAATTCGATCTAAACACAAATCATTCAACAATTCTCACTATTAGAGTGTCCATCATGTGTGAGAAAATTTAATAGATTGTCACATGATCTCAAAAGGCTAGTATGGTTAGTCACTTTAGATCCCATAGAGTTTTTAAAAAATTATATAGGTAAAGTTGAGATAATCTCAACCGTTGATTTTAAAATTCCCCCTTTTCTCAACCCCAGTTTTTTTTCTCTTTTTTTTTGAGCATATTTTTTTACGAGATGAATGAAAAACTCTTTTAGTAGAGTTTGTCCTTAAACTCCACTAGATTCAAACCGTTCATTTAAAAACTCTTTTTTTACGTTTTCCTCCGACCTGAGGCTCGAGCCACCTCATGCTCCCCCTCCGCCCCATGGTAATCCCTAGTATATATATTATTGTATCTTAAACTCCTATTGATCAGTTCCCGTGCGTTATCTTCATGTACCTTCGCAGCCTGAGTTCCCTTGTGCTCTAGAATGGTTCCCATGACATATTTTTTTTTTCCTTTGCCTTGTACCTTTAAGGATTGAGTTCTTCCACTGTACAAACTCATCCTATAGGTTGTTAAATTCCAAGAAACTCCGGTCGGGAGTTGTGTCAGGTTTTATTTTGTTTTTGGTTATTAGATCGGAATGCACCCTTCTAACACAAAAGCTTAAGGGGGTATATTTCAGCACCCTCATTTAGGGCATGTTTTCTAACCTCTTTTTTAAGAGGTGAAGTGGGGTGGAGGTGGGTGAAATGTGGGTGGAGATAGGGGGAAATCCCCTATCTTGAGGGGAGGAGGTAGGAGGTCCACCCCTTAATGAAGGCGGGGGTGGTGATGGGGAGGGCTACAGAAAACAGGCCCTTAGGGGTGGAGGAGATGGAGGGGGGTGGAAGGGAAATTTCTCACCTTAGGAGGGGAAGGTGGAGGGGGGTGGAGTGGATTTCCACTTTTTCCACCCCTTAAAAATCCATTGTGAGGAAAACACACCCTAAATTGTCTTTCCAAAACTGTCTTGCAATCTTCTACACGCTCCTAGAAGATATGATGGAGTCGGGATATCTTAATGCCCTTATATGGCTTACAATCCTTTCCTGAAATACTTCTCAAATATTCTTCCAAATAATATAAGGTAGGAGAAGGGGTGTGTGTGTGTGTGTGTGTGTGTGTGTGTGTGTGTGTCTTTCCAAAACTGTCTTGCAATCTTCTACACGCTCCTAGAAGATATGATGGAGTCGGGATATCTTAATGCCCTTATATGGCTTACAATCCTTTCCTGAAATACTTCTCAAATATTCTTCCAAATAATATAAGGTAGGAGAATGTGTGTGTGTGTGTGTGTGTGTGTGCGTGCGCGCGCGCTAAATTAAACCTAAATATGCTCTAATGAAGTGCAGAAATATTAAACGCACAAGAATGCTAACAGTTTATATATATGTAGAAAGTATAGTAAATGGGATATAATATGCTAACAGTTTATATATATATATATATATATAGTGTATATAATAGATTATACGTGCACAACTCTTATTGTGTATCATGTTAACAAATTCGAGTCATTAAATTAAGAAGATCAATAAATGAGATATAAAATGACTTCTGATTATTCGTTGGTATTGGGAAATTATTCATTGGAATGAAATTATTTGGCAATATTGAGCGATTATTCATTATAACAAAATTTACATTTTTTACCATAATTGTATAGACGAATAATCATATAAAAATAGACAAATAATTATCAGCAAAAGATAAATAATTTCTGCGCATATGATAATCTCTCCCCTTTCTATATATTATGTTACCTTCCAGAGCGGTGGCTGACTATCTCGTCATATTTTCAGGAAATCAAATGCCGTGGCTAACTATCTCGCTCGTAGTGCGCATACATTCCCTGCCGACGGTTGCTGCGATGATGATCCAGAACTTCGTGTTCTCATCCACAGGGATGCGCTAGGAAGTGCCTCTGCTTCGACCGACCCGACCTAATTCTTATATTGCGTCCAAAAAAAAAAAATGTTACCTTACAGAGGTGTCAATTTAGTTTGAGATAAGAATGAATATTTGTGCAGGCTTTCTTGTCATGCAACTAGCACGTATAAACCCTATATATTTTGGTCGATTTCCCAGCCTCTAGTTTTGTGGATAGAAACTAGCTAGTGGGACTTTGTTGCCCTTTTGTCACATACTCACTCACATGTCAATTTGCCTTCAATTCTCAGGGTAACTCTCTCACCTCCTAATATAGTCTGACTTTTCATCTTAAAATAAATTAATAGTGAAAGAAACATTTTACCAACTTCTATATTAGGTTAAAATTTATTCTTTTTATAATATGAGATGTATGTATCTTTTGCACTTGCTTCCTTGGTGTTTGTCTACGCTATCCACATCGATCAGATGAGATAGTGATAGAACTTGAATTAATATCCGAGATTTTTTTAGGAAGAATAGCAAAAAATACCCTAAATTCCTATGACAGTTGCAAATATACCTTGTTCTTTACTTTATTGCAAAAATGCCTAATTTATTTACAAAAATGCCTAATAAAATTGCACATGTGCCCAAAAGAAAAAATATGTAAAATAAATAAAAAACAAAAAACCGGAATTTCCTATTTAATAAAATAAAAACGAAAAAAGAAAAAACAAAAGAAAAAATATGTAAAATAAATAAATAAAAAAATCGGATTTTCCTATTTAATAAAATAAAAACGAAAAAAGAAAAAACAAAAGAAAAAATATGTAAAATAAATAAAAAAGAAAAAAACCGGATTTTCCTATTTAATAAAATAAAAACGTAAAATGGGAAAAGGTAAAAAATAAAAAAAATCAGAAAAATCCTATTCCTTCTCCCCGAACGATTGAACGACGAGGGATTAAGGTCCCTGTTCTCTCTCCCCGAACGAGCCTCCTCCGTTCCGCCGCCGAAGCCAGCAAAAACACCGGCGAGAAGATCGGAATTGTCGCCATCGGTCATCATCAGGTCAAGTGTTGTTCCTCAAAGCCCTCTTTCGTCGAATTCGAGAAACCCTAGGTATGTTACCGATTCCTCCATTCTCTTGTTTATGCCCGATTTCTGCCGAAACAAACCAAATCTATCCATTTAGATGCATCCAAACTTCCCTTATCCATCATGTATTTAAGGGACTCTGGAATACTCAGTTTCAGATTATCAATGTGTATACGATTTTTTTGCACATAAGGTGTTTGTTAAAATGTCTGAGTGAATTTGTCAATTGTTGCTTCATCCGTGCTTGGAATTCGGGTTCATTTTCAAAGCTCAGTAAACGGGCTGCAGTCGCTTCCTTTGCTAGAGAAAGCTTCCACAAGCAAAGGAAAAAGTTTAGCCAGCATGATCTTGAAACCTGTCGAGTTTCCCTTCTCAAGCTCAGCACTGGTCCTCTTGCTCACACCATTGATGAGCAGCTGTTCATAATCATATGGTTGAACTATTTAAAATCACAGCGACGTGTCGTTTGCATTACATTGAGCTTGAATTTTTTGCATTATCTCTACTGTTTTGAATTCAACTGCATTACAGTATTTATGAGCATCTGTTTTGAATTTTTAGCATGCCACTGATTTTTTGCATTATATCTGTGGCCTGAGCCATAGTTAATATATCCAAGATTTTTTCCATTATCTATGTATCACGTAGGCATCTTTCATTTGTTAATATTTGTTGTTTACTTGATTTCCATTTCATTTTGTAGGCATCTTTCATTTGCTAATATTTGTTGTTTACTTGATTTCCATTTGTCTTTGGTTGTTTACTTTCTAAACACATGTTGCTTACTGAGCATCATGAAAGGCCTTATGACTCACATTTTTTGTTCATAGGAGGTTCGCAGGCATGGCCATTACAAGAGGTGGGAAGGAGGTACTAACCCCTTGTCGATCGAATGAGATGAAAGCCATTGATGGGGATGAAGCAAAACGACGGAAGAGGAAGCGGAAAGCACCTGCCAACGACAAAGTCAAGGGGAAAGTCTTCAAAAAAGATGTAAGTGCAATTGTTTGGTCATTCTGTCTTTGATATTGGTTGAGTGGATTGTATGAAGTTATTATCTATTAGTCTATCTTTTATCTCAAATTACTTGCAAATATTAATTTATTCGCAGATACAATATAAGTTTTACACCGGGGACTCAGTTTATGGAAGAATAAATCTAAATGTAAGAAAGACAATCATTTCTGATATTGAAGAACGTCTCACCCCCGGAGATTGGGAAAGAATTATAAATGGACCATTTGGGAAGATCGTAAAGATGATGAAAGAGGTATCATACTCATCCCAGCTTATACATGGTGTATTGATGAAGCAACTTCAAACAAATAAGTTGTGGGAGACATGGTATGATGTTGGTGGAAGTGAAACAAGATTTTCAATGAAGGAATAATGTTTGGTTACTGGCCTATGTTGCGATCTCCAACCAAATTTCGGTATCAAAGGCACTGACGGTGCGATGAAGAAGTTTTTTGGTGACCTGGGTGGTGAGAAGATGACAGTGCAAGCTCTTTTGGAGAGGTTCAAATCGGTGCGGGATGACAACAACTACAAATTTAAGTTGGCATTGCTATTGCTAGTGGAGTGTATACTTCTTGGGGTGATAAGAAGAGAAAGGTCAATCCTGTGCATGTGAAGTTTCTGCAAAATATGGATAGGTTTTATGCATATCCATGGGGAAGGAAGGGCTACTTGGAATTGCATAGAAGTTTGACGAAGGCTTTGAGCAGAAGATTGGAGACATCTAAAAAAACAAAACCTCAGGGTAGGATTCCATACTCCATTCAAGGATTGCCTCTTGCTTTTCAGGTAATTTCTTACTAGCCACTAGTTATTTGTTTGATTCTTATGGAAGTGTTGCCTTTTTAGTTATCGAATGTTAATTTGTTATACTGAGTATTGTTGAATGTTATTGTAGATTTGGATATATGAAGCTGTGCCTGGGATTGCGAAACTTTATGCGAGGAAGTTGAATGAAGATGCAATTCCTCGTGGTATACGATGGTCTTCCGAGGAGAAGCCTGACCACGAGCAACTAGAGACAGAGTTGGCCAACAAAGCACGACAAGTCCACGCAATTTTGGTTGCCGAAGAAGACGAGAAAGATATGTTGTCAAAGTGTTACTTTTTAGACGAAGAGAGTGATGAACACTTTGACAACATAGTCAAGAGCATAGAGACAAGTGCCGGTACAAGCAGGACAAAGCGGAGGCAAGTAGAGGTTGATGTTGGGACGAATGACAGGGAGATCAATGTAGATTCGCTAAACTCAAGAAATGTAATGGGTGCTATCACAGAGTTAGCACATGCTATGAAGCGGATTGAGAAGTCATTGGTTGAAAGACTTGAAAGGATAGAAGCAAGGTTAGATAAGATAATTATACCTCAAAGGAACACATCCCCGCACTTGTCTCCGATGACCAAAGTTGGGTCGTTGTTCGATGACCATGATGATCACGAGAACGAGGTATGGACTACCGTATAATAGAATGTTGTTTATTTTGTAGATATATTTTATTTGTTTACCTTATGTTAATTGGATTATGCTTATTGTAATGTTAGGAGAAGTCTGCACATTCCAGATCGGATCATGAGTTTAGTGATGAAGTGAAAGTCTTTGGTGGGAATGCAGACGGTGAGCTCCCGTGCACTAACTTATCTAAGGACACTATTATTGAGGGTGCAAAGGTAAGTGAACCTGAGGAGGTACATGAAGTTCCTCATAAGAGCGAAGAACCACTCGGGAAGAAGCCAATCACTCGGTCGACGAAGGTGCTCGATAACCCGAAAAGGGTCCTTCCAGTTCGCAAAAAAGAGAAGTCGAAACATATGTCCTCCCCTTATACAGACTCGAAATGCATTGAGTTGGAGAAGGTGCAGAAGCCGTTGAAAACTTACAAGATAAAAAAGGAGGACCTCAAAAGTAGCTAAGGGTGCTGGAGACCACCTTCCATCAGCAGAGCTGAGTGCTTGGGTTGTTTCACCGGGGTAAGTTCACTTGTGAGTTAGTGTTAGGGAAACATAATTTACACATTGTCTCTAATATAAGAATAATTTTGCAGCGAGGACTATCGTGATGGCCCAGATGGGGCAACATTAAACAAGGAATTTTTTTAAGAAACTACTTCAACCTAACGCGTGGTTGACAACTGAGGTAAGTGCATTAACATGTTCATTGACTAACAATTTATGTTAGAGTATGTATGGTTTCAATAAATTATTGGGATGACGTGTTACAGCACATGGAGCAAGTTCTTTACTTTCTTCGGGAGATGATAATGAAAGATGCGACTGAGATTATTTTAGATGGATTTTGGGTAAACCAAATGCAAGCTCTGTGGAAAGACTGCAGGGCTAGCAAAAGCTCAGACAGTACACATCGGATTCTATTCGAGTACTTCGAAGGGCGGTTGCCGCAGCTGCATGGGAAGAGTTGGGAAGCTGCAGAACATCTCTATGTTCCATTCAACTTGGAAAACAGACACTGGGTTGCACTGCAGATCAGTTTGAAAGATTGGTCGCTCTATGTGTATGATTCGGACCCCGGGTTGTACAAAGATAGTGTTTTACTGAACTTGTTAGAATCGGTAACAAATGGACTTCCCCTAGTGTTGAAGCGTGCTGAGACATTGATCAACCAAGTTGGAAAATGGGGTGAAGAGCCATTCAGGGTGACTCGCGTCCCCGGTTTGAAATCTAATAAGCGAGGGTAAGAGATTCAATTTTCAGTACTTATATATGTTAATATCCCTTTTGTGTATGCATAACGTTGTGTAGTATGTATTTGGCAGGGGTGATTACGGGATATACACGCTCAAGTACATTGAAGTCTTGAGCACTGGGAGGTCTACCTTGGAGGCAATTGGAGACAAGTATATTGATGGCTACCGCAACTCTTTCGCGCAAAGTGTGTGGGATGGAAAATGGAAGCCCATGTGATAGTGTGTGTTAGGAAGTAGTAAAGTTCAATGGTTGATGGTTTTTGACGGATATATGTATATATCCTACTAGGAACTCGACTCGTAATATATTATGCTAGGCTGAAAACCTTAGGCTTAACATTCGTGGGTTTAGTATTTTGGAGTTTGAATTTTGGAATGAAGTTAGGTTGACAACACCCACTATGGTGGCTTCTATCAACACCCACTTTGTCCCATAGCATATGGTCTCAAGTTCTCTCACTTTATTGACAACATCTTTTCATTCTTGCTATACGATATGTTACGTAAATACTGACAGGAAATATATTTAAACATGTCAGGATACATAAATCTTGAGTCGTAAAGGGAGTCCAACGAAAGATTTATGTTTCACATGTCAGGATATATACTCGGACATTTTCGGAACCAAAATTTCTTATTAATGACCCAATTTTTCACATTCGCTAGGGACATCATTCACCATCAGTTTCGCACCAACAATCCAGTAGGATTAATAAAATACTTTGACAGGATAGTTTTATTTACATGACAGGATAACAATACAAATTTTGACAGGATGTTACTAAAATACTGACAGGAAATATATTTAAACATGTCAGGATACATAAATATTGAGTCGTAAAGTCCCACGATAGTTTTTTTAGAACTTGATAGGATATCAACTATAACATGACGGGAAAAAGAATTTACATTGATATGGTATTCTTATCCACATGACAGGATGACAAAATAATTTCTGACAGGATGGTATTTACATGATGACAGGATATTAGTTTCACATGTCAGGAAATATACTCACACGTTTTCGCAACCAAAAGTCCTTATTATTGACCCAATTTTTCACATTCGCCAGGGACATCATTCCCATCAGTTTTGGAACGACAATCCGGCAGGAAAAAGAAAATACTTTGATAGGATAATCATCAAAAGAAGTGTTTTTGTAATTGATAAAAATGCAACAAAGGCAATGAATGTGAATTAATATCCAAACAAATTAAAATGCATAAGTGAAAAATAACAAAGCCAATGAATCCTTAAATAAAAAGTTTGCATCTTAACTAAAAAGCCAATGAATCCCTAACTAAAAAGCAAATGAAGGGAGGTTCTGTGATCATGGCAAAGACGTTGTACACTTTGTTTGATAATGTCCTTTCTTTCCACACCGGCCACACTTTCGAGCCTTCGACCAGTTCTTCTCCCAATATGATCGGAACCTATTCGTCTTCGGTCTTTCAGCAGGCCTTCTAACTTGTGGTGGGTGACAGGTGAGAGTGGTAACCGTGGCAGGAATTTCCCAGCGCTCCATAGGAGGAACAAGATGCAGTGTTTCCTTGTACACTTTTTGAAATTGGTCCATCTTCAACATTGGATCAACCAAATCAGCAACGTCCACCCCCCTATCTTTTGCTGTAGCTATGGCATGAGCGCAAGGAATGTTATCAACTTGGAATACTCTACAATCGCATGTTCTCGCTTGAAGATTGACCTCAAACCTCGATGAACCATCAATTACTTCCGCCTCAAATTGACTCAGCCTCCGTACACTCATTCTGACAGAACTCATGTATCTAGCATCAAGTATTTTCTTCACTTCCTCTGTAACCACTTCATTCCATTTACCAAACTTCTCCCTCCTGTCACAAAACCACTTGCACATAGTCTCCAATATTGCATCAAACATTGCGACAATTGGCCAGCCACGTTCCTCTCTAAACCTAGAATTCATCGTTTCTGCATTGTTGGTGGTCATTACATCATACCTATTGTAGGCGAAGTGTGCTCTTGACCACTTTTCAACCCCTTCCTCTTCGACGTATTTGCCAACTTCTGGTGACTCATTGCATAGTTGTTGATACAAATGATTGAACTCTTGCTTAGTGTATGCCTTCGCGACCTTATTCCAAAGATCTAACAAGTCTCCTCTACGACATTTTCCCTTGAAATTTTGATAGATATGGAAGATGCAATATCCATGCTTTGCAAACACATAATTTTTTTTCAAACCATTACCTATGCTTGCATGACGGTCACTGACAAACACAACTTCCGTCTCATCAGCAACAACAACCTTTAACTCTTTGAAGAAAAAGGACCAAGAAGCATCATTCTCGCTATCCGCCACACCATATGCAAGAGGGTAAATATGCTTGTTTCCATCTTTCTCCGTTGCTAGAAATAGAACACCTCTATACTTGGCACTCAAGTGAGCAGCGTCCACTAATATCACCTACAATAAGCACATACATTAATAACATTTTCAGTTAATTGACTTATCGTAAACTTTATGTTATCCCCATCATGGCTCCATTTTGTTATGTATCCTGTCATGTTTATACAAATTTCCTGTCAGTATATAAGACACATCCTGTCATCATAAGTTTTTCCATCCTGTCATGTCGATAATAATACCTTGTCACTACAGTTTATAATGCTAACAATAGTACATCTTGTCATACCTGCAAGGCTATCCCTACGTGGGCTATGATCCAACAAAGAGGTCTAAGAGTATAACATACCTTTCTCAAATGGGGCATTGCTCTAATCCATGCGCCTAAGCTCCAAAAAGCATACTTGAATCGATTATTGGCATCTCTAACAACCGCGGTATGTGAGCCTAGATTCGACTTCTCAAGCATATACATCCATGAATACAAGCGGGTGTAACTTTCCTCCGCTGAACCTCTAACAATGTCTTGGGCTTTCAACCGTGCTCGATTTGCCTTATGGTAGCTTGTAGTTACTCCCATTTCTTTCATCTCTCTCATTATGTCCTTCGCATTGATGCCTTTTCCACAATTGGAAAACCTAGTTCACAAAAGAAAGAGGATTTAAAACAATCAACTCATACGCAATTGCTAACATTCATTCATAATATGTATGTAACAAGATATTATTGCTTACTTTGGAATCATTTTTTCTGCAATCATGCTCGAAGACGCATTCTTGTGATGGTTTTGCCTTGATTTCAAGCCACAACTATGCAATCCAATAAACTTGCGCACATTAAACATATTAGTGTTGCGGTATTTTGAACCACGACAACTGAATATGCATGACTTGTCCTTACACCCCACTACATAAGTGGTTGTGTCGGACTTTCTCACCTTCAACTCAAAACAATCCTGCATTGCCATCGCAACTAACGCATCTTTTAACTCCTTCTTTGTGTTGAAGTAATCCCCAACCTTGATGTTGTGAGGCCTGTGATCCCCAACATTCTCTTCTTTTACCTCAAACTTCGCCCATTCGTCACTCGTCCCTTCACTGCGACGATAAACCTCATCAATCTCTTCCACTTGTTTCAAAATATCACCACCATCATGCAATGATTCTCCATTCCCCATATATTCTTCAATTTCTTTGTCAGTGGAAAGCAATCCGGCCCTTTCTAGCTCATCCCATCCACCGCCTATGTTTACATCTTCATGCCCGTCGACATCATCTTCTTCTTCGCTACTCAAATTGATGATAGCTTTTCCTTTATTTCTCGCTTTCACATTAGCCATGTCGTCTTCGTCGCTGCTCAAGGACAAGACATGGGTAGGACTATAACTCGTCTTTTTATTTGTCATCCTGTCAGATGAACCAAATTTCCTGTCAGGATTCTCTACGAATACCTCATCCTCGTCACTGAGGATTTCGTCAATAGTCCTGTCATCATCCCCATCTATCCTGTCAGCTTGCTTCACTCTCTCTTGAGTCTGCGTTTGTGTCAACGTCGGCGCACTTGACAACACTCTAACCTCTTGATCACCATCTTTAATATCAACCAAATCCTCGACACCTTTCCCTCTACTTTTAACACTCAAGTACAACTCGATTGGCCATACTCCATCTTTTGATGATTTCATATTAAGAAACTTAAAAGCTTCAAAATCATCGTCATCATTAACATCAAATGGAGGTAAATTTGGAGCATGTGGCGATACATATTTCACCTCTAACTCGTACCTTTTATCGTCAAAGGCAATCTTCTCCACAATTTTCCCCTTCAAAGCATCAAACTTTATATTTTCCGACACAACCAATGCTTTAGCCTTTCGATCACCGGTGTAGACATACCTTTGTCCTTGCATCTTCCACTCCCCATCGGTAATCAATGTAACTACATAGTTGCTTCGACCTGAAATTTGCAAACATGACAGGATATGATCAATCACAAAATTGAACCGAAATAAGAGGCAGATAGGATTCGAAGTAGGGTTGCACATAATTACCCATGATTGATACGATCACTTTGTTGAAAAGACAAGGAGCAGATGCACTAATAAGATGAATTTCGAAGAGGAGCACGTCAATGGTAGAAACGCTCAGAACTCTCAGACAAGGAGCGGACTTGTAGAACGGTTGCAAAAAATCACACGTCAAACGCTTATAACTATCTTTTACTAGGTTAAACGGTTGCAAATCATATCTTTAAAAGATTTTTTTTTTTTAAGATTGGATGGTCAATTTGGGAGGAAATCATATCTTTATTTTTCCAATTTTATATTTTTCGAATTTATTTTTTTATTTTCATAGAATCTGTTTTTTTTTTCAATTTCCAGAAAATCCTATTAATCTGTTTTTTTTTCCAATTTCCAGAAAATCCCATTATTTTTTAATTTCCCAATTTATCTTTTTTTTTTTCGAAAGTCCTTTTTTTTTTTCCGAAAATCTGTTTTTTGAAAAAAAAAACTCCGAATTTATTTTTTAATTTCTAGAAAGTCTGTTTTCTCCCATTTATAGAAAATATTATGAATTCAAAAAAAAAAGGATTTTTTTTATTTCCGAAGATCTGGGTTTTTTTTTCCAATTTCTCAAGATCTTTTTTGTTTTTCTCAAATTCTGTATTTTGAAATAAAATCCGAATTTATGTTTTTTTTTTCCATTTCCCTAAAAAATATATTTTTTTTATATCCAAAAATCATATTTCTTAATTTTTTATTTCAGAAAATACTAATTATATATATTTTTTTTAATATAAAAAATGCTTAAACCCACAATACTTTTATTACAAATACGCCTAAATAGGCATCCATTGCAATTTGGTAGAAATTGGCCTACTTTTGTAACCCTTTTTTCTGGGTAGGGTATATCCGCAAATCCGCCTTTTTTTTATTATTGTTTTTATTTTACATTTACAACAATTTTTAAACATAGTATTCTAAAATATTAATATGGAACTAAGAAAAATTGGTTGATAAAATGCTCGTTTACTACTAATTAAATATAATAACAATTTTTTATTCAAAAAAAATATAATAACAAATATGTTCATATATAGAGAAAATAGGTTAAATCTTATCTTATATAATAGTATTTAATTAAAATTGGTTAATATCTTCTAAAAATATATCCATATCTAATCAAATTGGGTCAAATTTTATCTTATGAATATGTAGATATATTGATTAAATTGAGTTATAATAAAATTCTATCTTATGCATATATTAATTGTTAAATCTTATCTGAAATATTAGTATTTAAATTTGGTTAATATCTTCTAAAAATATACCCATATCTAATCAAATTGGATCAAAATTTATCTCAAGCATATATAGATATATTGATTAAATAGAGTTAGAATAAAATTTTATCTTATGCATATATTCATTAATTAGATTGGGTCTAATTTTATCTTATACATATATAGATATATCTAATTTTATCTTGTACGTATATTAATTATTTCTTTCAAAAAATGTGATTGGTTCATACGACTACGTTTAAGGAGAAGGCGTCATGTGTCTCATTCGACTTCTCCTTTATTATATATAAAATAAAATAGATAGATATTATATAATAGATTTTTTATACATCTATTCTATATACATATACTAAAATCGATGCATTGTTGTCTACGTGGTGGCGTGTGAGTGCATCTGCATACGTGGCAGCGCGTGAGTGCATCTCGCAAAGCTTTCTCCCGTCAAAAAGGAAATCTAATAAAAATAATTAGATAGTTCTAATCTATATAATTAAAAATAATTATTTTATTTTACCATTAATTCATATAATTGGATAGAATCTTATAAAAGAGTAAATATTATATAAGGAAAAAACTATATCAATATAACACAATCTATCTGTGCATAAATATTTTAGTAAACTAATGTAATAAATATATATTACATACAATATTTAATAAAAAAAATATTAAAATATTTTTAAAATTCAACTATCTATTTAATTACATGAGAATTAATTAACGATATATTAGGAAAAAAAAACCTTTTACCTTATAAATAGGGATTTTATTTATATTTCGGGAGAATACAAATAAAAGATAATTAGATTATATATCATTTGTTGAACTAATTTTATTTATATTTATATTATTTTTTGGGGGAAAACATCATTTACATTTAGATTATTATTTTTATTTATTGAAATTTATCTAGATTATTTATAATATTGCATTAACGTACTATCCGTGCACGGGACGGGACCTACACTAGTACATTATCATATACTGTATCATATAATATGGAGTATAAAATAAGAGTTTGTACGTGGGAATATATACCATATACTGTATCATATATTGCATTAATATTGTTTCATTTTAAAAATCAATATATATACCATATTGTAAATTGTCTATAATTAATAAGGAATATATATATATATATATATACTGTAAATATTTCTAAATTAATATATAATTTTTTTTATTAGGTAAAAATTCGAGCACAAATCAACAAAGATGAAAGAAAAATCCTAGCAACCCATAAAAGACGTCAGCCAGCGAAGGAATCGTTGAAGATCCAAGACGAGTCACGAATGCCGAACAAGGGAGAGTGCAACGACTCACACGGTGTCTCAACGCCGAGAAGCTAGGCAGAGAATAATAACCCAACACCGGAAAGGGCGAATCATGAGGAAATGCGGATCACCGGCGTTGCTCCCACCTAAATGAGAGATCTTCGAAGACCACGAACACATCCACAATCCTCTCGATCTTACAGGACGCCCGATACTGCAACCCAATTTGGAACCAAATGCAACCACAACAAGGCAGCAATCCGACGCCAAAAGACGGAGCAAAACACGTGCCAAACCAGGGAATTAAATTAATCATCCAACAAAAATTTATAAACATAAATCCTGAGACCAAACTGAAAATCCAGGGAGAATTATTATTAATTACTTATTAATATTAATGTTTTTCAGACCCAGTCGAGATTTGTTTAACCTTTTCGAAATTTTAGTCAAATCCTT
The DNA here is from genome assembly GCA_037127255.1 of Persicaria tinctoria. Lineage (NCBI taxonomy): Eukaryota > Viridiplantae > Streptophyta > Magnoliopsida > Caryophyllales > Polygonaceae > Persicaria > Persicaria tinctoria. Next base: position 7,696,473 of record JBANSL010000016.1, on the reverse strand, counting down.
TCTAGTTGTTTTATAAATTGGCTTGTATAATTTTTTTTCCTTGTACCCAATATGTTGATTGATGAAACTTTAATTTGAAAAGAACATAAATTTTTAGTTAAAATCTAATTTAAAATAATATACTCCGTATAAACTAAACTTTATGCACAACCCATGAGCCCAAGTCAACCACCTACCTTGTAGCCATCCCATATAAAACCATTCATAATTGGATCACTTCAAATTGCAAAAACATTATCCACCATTGCCATCCCATTTCGGAAACATGGAATTCTTAGATCCAATTAAAATCCAATGTGCCCTCACCGACATAAGTACCCGCAAGTGTATCAATCCAGATCCGGCCTCCGATTGGTGGTGGTTACTTGAGTGTATCATATAATTATTTCGATTATAATAAATAAATAATAATTATTTTAAAAAATAATAATAATTATTTTTTAAAACATGTATGGATTTTCATAATAAAATTTTCAAAATATATTAATATAATATGTAAAATTTAAAAATATTTACTTATATCCAAAATAATTTTATGATCTATCCAATGGACTATGCCCCTGAATGTCACTCCCTCTCTCTCTCACCACCAAATTTTAAAAAAAAAAAAAAAAAAAAAAAGGTAAAGGGTGGATAGATTGTGATACGATTGATGAAGCAATGATACCCTACACTTCCATTCAAACCAGATACGATTGATGAAGCAATGATACGATTGAGACTAATGGTGGCCTACTTCCATTCAACTAGGCGGCTAGTTGTGCTATCCCATATTTAATGAAGTTCACACTTGTGAGTGAACTCCATAAAGACTATCCAAGTAAGGAGTATATTTCAAATTATAAAAGACATATATTTATATTGGATTTTCTATCTATCCTCTAAGGGCATAAAATAACAAGTCAGTTTAAGAAACATTTTTTCTATATACACATGATTTAGCCATTTTCAAATTAGATTATGAATTCACTCATTTTCTTTTAATGTTTTCTTTCCTAATAAAATATCTTTATCATATGCCCTTAGGGTACACAATAGACAAACCGTATTTATATACCCCTCCATTCATAATTTAATAAGTGTTACTACCTCCGTCCAAAAATACAATGCCTTTACTATTCACGCACACTTTTTTAAGAAGGTAAAAACTATATAAAATATTAACTTTTTTATTAATTTTTTTTAATAATTACAAACTTATTGATAATAAGTTTGTAATTATTAAAAAAAATTAATAAAAAAGTTAATATTTTATAGTATAGTTTTTAACTCCTAAAAAAACGTGCATGAATAGTAAAAGTCCATGTATTTTTAGACGGAGGAAGTATTTGGTTAAGAAGCTAAAAACTATATTATATAAAATATTACTTTTTAAAAATAAATTTAATACTTTATTGAGTAGTAAATTCTTTTTAAAAATTAATAAAAATAAATTGAGATTTTACAAAAAAAAATAAAATTCTGCAAGTGTACTGTGAAGTCAACTGTGCTGTAGACCACCTTACTAGTTTAGCTTACGATTTATCTGTATTGTTTGATTCGCATGAGGGTGCTTTTATCTTTTCTGCACGATAATGTATGGGGTCGTGCTATCCCCGTTTAATGACTACTTAGCCATTTTTTAAGTTTTAATAAAAGCACAACTAGATGCGCGAATAACACCACCTCTCATTTTGACCCAAAAAAAACTAAATGTTAATGAACTTTCTCAAATTATATGATCCGGTGATCCCTTAAATTCCTGAATCAAAATATTTGAATACTCCTGGAGTAATTCATAACTGCAGATCATGTGAGTCTTGTACGGATAGGGTTGGCCAATTCATAGATGGACCCGAAGCAAATCATATGCCCAGAAGTCATACGCGTCAGACAGATAGAATCGTGTCGGCCAAAACATAATTAGACCTCCTCTCTCCTCTCCAGCGACGTTCAAAAATGAAACCCCAAAATTGCCCACCGCCACCACTAGCTGACCAGTCCAATCAATTTCAGAGCTCTTAATGATTAAAATGTCGACGCTTTAAATATTTCAGGTAATTGATACCCTCCGTTAATTTAAACATGTCGTTTATGTACACTTTTTTAGAATAATAAAAATATATAAAATACGAAGTATTGATTTTTTTTCTGCATTTATTTTTATAAATACTTAATAATAATAAGTATGAAATTATCATAAAAATTATTTTAAAAAAGTTAATATTTTATTATAGTTTTTAACACCTAAAAAAGCGTACGTGAATAGTAAAACATCAAGTTTTAATTAACGGATGGAGTATTTTTTATATATAAATATTAATATTATCGGAACAATATTATCATCTTACCGAGGATGTCGAGAAAAAGAGACCCCTCATATAATATGATTTATGACGTCACAAATAGGACACCTTACCCGAAATCAGCAACATCGCGAAAACCCCTAAAGGATCGCAAAATACACTAAAGAATAAGCTTGCCCACAACATAAGCCACGATCAACCTGGAATTCATCAAAATATCACGATCCTCACACTACCCCCATGTCATCAAGCAGCTCGATGGCAAGAGGGCCATCTCGTTGGCATACTCACAAGAGCCCGAACCTCAGACACGAGGGCATGGGCTACACGTGTCCCTAACTAGTCCATGAGGTCGCCAACGAGTTACTCGCTTAAACATCCTATAAATACTCCCTCTCCTACCAAAGGACATGAATCTGATTTTGGGAATTGAAAGAACAACAAGAGTTCAGCAACACTCCCTGAGATAAAGCCCTCGGAGTTAAGTTCCTGGAACCTTTGATCGGAGAAGAATGTCTCTAGAACCAAACATCATCTCACAATATCCTCTAAAGACGACGAATGAACAGTGAGAATAGAACGCGAGTAAAGCTCATCACAAAGAACCCAGTGTCATCCAACCCGACTCATAACAAGGAGTCTAATTATATACGAATACACTTCCTGGTTGGCTTTACAAAAACATGAAATTCACACTGTTTGACGAGGAATTTGAAAACTAGCATCACGACGAAGGGTGGAATAATGGGTTGAACCTTAATGACCCTCCCAGCGAAGAGGCTCGCCCCCAGAGAGGCGAGAACATTCCTTCGCAACCATTCTGGAATGATGCTCCATCACCCCCGCCTAATCAATACAGAACATGGGGAGGTTTTCCTACGTATCAATACTTCACGAGCAATTATCATCAGAATCCCTTCTACAACTAAGCCCCAATATGATCCCTTCTACTGTTACTAGCTGCAAGATTCAACACACGCTGCATTCAATCCCATTCCCGATCCGGCCGATGATCCGCTGAACCCTGGGCTGAATAGCGAGAACAATATTATCGATAAAAGGTCTCGCGACAACAATGCCATGGATATATCCTCGCGGTTTAACCCTTCCGGAGGGCCTGAAATCCATAAAGACGAGCCTACATTCCCCTCTGCTTTCTGCAAAAAGATTCGCGAGACGCTTGTTCCCAAAAGATGGCGAGACATATCAATCGCGAAACACACAGGGAATTCTGACCCCAACGACCACATGAACTAGTTTACAATATCAAAGGGGATGAACGAGAACAACGACGCTATGTTTTGCTGGTTGTTTCCTTCCACCCTAAGTGGAGTAGCTTTAACATGGTTCACCAACTTGAACTGGTCCTCTATAAGCAGTTTCGCCTAGCTATCCGACATCTTTGTTGCTCATTTCAGCAGCGCCTGCTAGGGGTGGGCACGGGACGGGACTCGTCCCGCGAAATTTTTTCGGGACGGGATTGACATTTTTTTTTCGGGACGGGATAGTGTCTGGACAGGACGGGATCGGGACGGGACGGGCCTTGTCCCGCATATAAAAATAATAAAATATTATATAAATTTGCAAAGTGAAAAATGCTTTCATAATTCATTATTTAGTATAATATGTTGAATACGGTATTCTTCTCAACTATATTATTCAATAATAATAATAATAATAATATTAATATTATAATACTATTATTAATTCATACAATGATTGTATAATTAATTATAATGTTCAACATATTTAGCTACATTATCTTACTAGATCAGGACGGAAAGGAATTGAGACGAGATTTACCAATATTGTCTAATTATCGATTGATAGTTAGAAAAAATACCGTATTTAATTAGCTATTTGCCTCTTGTAACTCTAAATGGGCGGGATGTGTGTGTCGATCTGACGGGATCCTCTCCATTGACTCAGTCTGGGATTTCTGACTTTATGCATGGTCGTGTTGTTGTTGATGCTGCTCGACGTAAGTGTGTCAAGTATCGAGATTTGTGTACGACGGCTGGTTATGGTTTCCTACCCTTCTCATTCTCTTCATTGGGGGAGTTGGATAAAGATGCGGTTGCATTGCTGAAGCGGATTCAGAAATAATAATAATTTTTGCGGGACGGGATCGGGATTTGTGCCCACCCCTAGCGCCTGCACATGGAAACGCACCATGCTAGATCTAAACTCTATCAAGCAAGAACTATCCGAGTCCCTGAGTAGTTTCTTCAACAAATTCACCACCATGGTCGTTCAAATCCCAAAATTCAATTAGGAATCTGCCAGTGCACCATCCTGATGGGCAACCTCGCTGAGGGCGCCTATAAAATGTATTTGTTTAAAAAAGAGCCTCGCAACTATGATAAGTTGTGCCATATCGTAACCTTGCAGATCCATGCCATGGAAGCTGCCTACTCTAGCTCGCGATCAAATGAAGCAAATCCCTCTTTATTCCATAAGATAACCATCAAGTTCCACGGGAGGGGAGGTCAGGATGCCCATCCTGGTCAGAACCCACATTGGAAACCCCCTGTCACTCTCCAGCAAGCTCCTCGCAATGAAGTACAATACAACCACTTTACTAGTCCTCCCCCTCTGACTCCGACCAATGCGATGATGGCGCATCCCCAGATGGTGCGTCCTCCTGCATATGGAATTCCGCGGCCCCTCCCCCCAGCAAGATGTGCCTTTGCAGATCTGCGTACAATCCTCCCTATGCCCCAAGAGGGAGAGGAAGGGGAGGATGCCCGCGAGGCCATGGTGGACGAAATAGAAATAGAGGAGATGGATACCGACCCCCGCCCATAGATGCGTGGGGCGCTCCGGAGGCCAGATCCTCGTCAATCAGGGCTTCACACTCCAGTTGGAACAATCGAAACCCACGCCACTTAATGGGTGCATCAACACCATCGCGGGTGGACCATCTTCCTTCTGGTCTAACCAAGAGAGGAAGCATTATGAGAGGGAGGGTAGGCAACCTCCCTCCGAGTCTAGTGTCAAATAGGCTTATGTAAAACATGCAGTATTAAATTTCTTCTTCTCAGACGCTCGCAACCTTAGGATGCCACATTCGAATCCTCTGGACCCCTGGTCATTCATGTGCAAATGGGGACGAAAAGAGTAAAATGTGTACCTGTAGATATACACCGGTTCCTCAGTGGACGTTTTGTACCGGTTCCTCAGTGGACGAAAAGAGTAAAATTCGGATCCTCTGGTCATATATTGAAAGACATGAACGTGACTTTTATCCTATTTTCGAGGTGAAGTTATTTTTTTTCCCTATTAAACCCAGAATTTGTGATGCTGAATTGCTTGTGATGACAACATATTGCGAGGCCCAAATCAAGAGATATGGGCCATTTTCGTTAAATCGGTGGCCCAAAATATGGTAACGGCCCAATTAACCCCAAATCTGCAACAAACTCTACTTCCGCGATCAAAATTCTCAATAAACTCCCAGAAGTCAGAAGTACACCGTTCAAACCCAAACCCCTTCTTGCTACCAAGGAAGCGAGGCGACAATGAGCTCCACCGCGCTCAGAGAACTGCAGCGCGATCTCGAGGCCAAAGCCAACGATCTCCGCAAGCTTCAAAAAGGCGTTTCATCTCTCCTTTTCCTTGTTTTGGCGATCCAATCGTTCGATTTGTTTTTGCTCACACTATGAATTTAGGGTTTTGAATGCTAAAAGCTTTGCCCTGTTTACCTTGCAGACATTGCGAAGAATCACGAGGTCAGGAGGAAGTACACTGTACAGCTCGGCGAGAATGAGCTTGTACTCAAGGTGTTGCCGCTTTTGCCGTTCCTTGATATTGATTCTAATTCTGTTTTTTTAACCCCTTGAATTTGTTTGTTATGTTGATTGATTTGTTGCATTGGATTTTCCGCTTATTTCGTTTTGTTTGATTAGGAGCTGGAGCTGTTGAACGAAGATGCTAATGTGTACAAACTGATAGGTCCTGTTCTAGTCAAGCAGGACTTGGCCGAGGCCAATGCTAATGTCAAAAAGAGGATCGAATACATGTCCGCTGAGCTGTATGTGTTTATTTTCTTCTCCATTATTACTTGGATATGACAAGTAGTGTATGCATTATTTGGTAGCTTTGAGCTGCTCTTTTTTCTCATCTCATAGTGGTATGATCTAGTGACAAATTGGAAAATTTGGCTCTTTTTTCATTATGCTTTACAATGAAATGTAAGAAGAAATGAGGAAACAGTAAATCTCAAAGAGCTTATTAAAAACGGTAGAATAAGTGAGTATGTGGTTTGGAAGCAAGATATGAAATTAGATTAATCAAGTGTTATTTGGAGTTTGCTAGTTCATTGAAGATCTTCTTAGAGAGGATTTGGGAAATATGAGGTCAAATCTTGTGGAAGTATTGGAAGGGACACAATTAGATTCATGCTTAAATTACTACTGAATGTGCATTAAGAAAGATGTAAAGGAATTTAGGGAGGAGATAGATCTTTTGGTGACATGGGAGAGGAGCTGGAAACTCTAGTATTAGGATAAATGGGTAACTGCTCAGAATAAATCTTGATAGGAATAATAATTGTTGCAGTTGTGGTTAGAATGTTAGATTAGATGTCTCGTGATGGGAATGGGATTGAAGATCTACTGAGATTATTTGTGAGTGAATAAACATAGATATATACATATGAGGGGAAAAGAGATTCAGTCAAGTAGTTGAGTGGATGAAGAGATTTGAAGCCTTAAGGAGATGAACTTATTGTAGACATTGGCATTTTTATGGTGGAACTAGGGACATAATATTTACTCGTTTCGAAAACTGAAGTATTTGAAGAAGTAAATTTGCATCTTTATGTAAATGAGATCCATGAATGTGATGCTATGTTGAAACATCTTTTGGTAAAAGACTTACGTTTGTGTATGACTGAAGTGCAATTGACATTGAAATTATAGAATCAAAAGACGTATACTTGAGTAGACCAAGGATCAAGTGTATAATATAATGAAAAAAGATACAAATTTATGCATAAACAACAAGTTTGATCTGTGCAGCTTTGACTATTGTCATTGTTATGCAGTCTCCTGAACATGACCATCCTCTAATGATAAGTAGTAAGTTGCCATTAGCTTGATGATCATTTGTAAATTGGAAAGGAGATGAATCCGCCTTTTGGTCTTTATTCATTAATCATATTTTATAGATGAACCCACACTTCATTATTTTCTATACAGAATTTGTTTCGACTCCCTCCATTTTATTCTGCATATTTTACATGGGTTTCAAAACACTTAACTTCTTCTAAGACTAGAAGACCAATGGAAGACACCAGGGATCAGGGGCATTCTGTTCCCTACAGCCTCATCTAGACACAATAAAATTTGTACTTGAGCAAAAATGTTTTGGCTTCTTGTCCAAACCACACAATCTTGGCCCCCTTTCCCTTCCCTTTCCTTTTCCATGGTTGTCAACCAGACGGACATCAAGTATATTGCTATTAGCCTAATATTATGGAGATTTGAGTGGCCATATTAGGTTGGAACCAGGCAAAGGTTTCATTCTGGTTTGGGTTCAGGGGCTGGTGTACCAGACAATTGATTTCATTGTAAAGTAGGTGAATGGAATTTTTTTTTCTTTTAGAAATTATCCTTTTTTTTATTGCTTCTTTCAGCAATAATAAATTCAGCAGTTCTAATAATTTTTTATATGAGAATTCAGGATTGTCTCTAAGCTGATTTAAAAAGAGGTTAAAGGAAAATCTTATTTCACTACAGGGGCTCAGGCACCTCCTGCTCAGTCAGATTGTTTAAGACCTACACTATGGGACTTGACTTTATCTTGATCAAGCTATTAGCCTATTACTATTGCCATTATTCCAGGCTGCTTGCTTTTAAGTCTCAGAAGGATCATTTCCATATAGCTTAGTTTGTTGCTCTGCATTTCCATGCAAATATGTTACCCATGATTGTTAAAGTCTTCAACTTCCGTCCTTACAGGAAACGTCTTGATTCAACCCTTCAAGATATGGAAGAGAAGCAAAATGGAAAGAAAGAGGGGGTATGTTGTCCTGGCCAATGTGTTTATGCTATTCACGATTCTGTTGGGTTGTACCTAGTGTTTACATGCAGGGCACTTTGTTTTATGTAATTTATGTTTGGTGAAAATTCTGTGCGCATCTAAAGTGTGGATTATTAGATTCTTGAATGTGGAAAATTCCATGATTCTTAGATACTTTTTCCTTGAATTGCTTTCCTAACAGTGAAAGACAGAATAGTTTTTCCTGTTTCTTTTCTTTTCTAAGGAAGAAGACATTGGGTTAATTTGCTTGCTGTTTCTTTATATTGTGTTTTTGTATAGATCATGAAGATACAACAAAGAATTCAAGCTGTTCAGACTGGAAAGGCAAAGGCATAAGTGTAACTGTCCTTGGTTGGTTTGTCTACCTCCAAAGCTACAATATTAAAATTTTACGTGTTGTTATCTTTATTAGGCGTTTCAATGTAGGCTTATCTGTTTCAAACTGAAATTATAAGTTGATGTTTCAATGCTGGAAATTTTGATGCTTGGAAAACCACAAGATTCTTGTTACTTGCACTGAGCACCTCTATTTCTATGCAGTTTCATCTTATAACTGCCATGCATAATTTAAACTGATTTATTAGAAAAATGAATGTTAGTGGGTACTGGTTTCTCATGTGAATAAAGCAGCTTGAAGCTTTGTTGTCTTATTTTTTTCCTCCCTGAAAAAATTTCCTTGCTTCACATTAGTTCATTTCCCCCAAAAATTTCAATCAGGATTCCTGATTGCTTGGATTAGTAATTCAAGGTGACATTTGCTCACGCTTTCTGTTTGTTAATGGCATAGAGATGGACTTGCGTTTATGTTATTCAATGTTTCCAGCATCTCTTATTCCACAGAAGGTAGTATTAATAAACTAAGCATGTAGATTCTACACCCCAAACGGGGCTGAGATATAAATATATTTATTCAGTGGATAGAGCACATGTACATGGAGAGAACTACTAGCAAAGCCTTCACTCTTCTTATTCTCTATTCTGCAATGCCTATGTATGTAATACCCTGTTCTTCCTAGGAGTAGGTTTATTTGATTTGAAACATGTACGGGAATAAAATAACTTTGGTGTCATTGCATTAAGGTTCCTCGTCAATTAGGAGCTGGTGCCATGAAGTTGCCATTAGTTTCGAAATATGAAATATTTGTTATTTATCTACCAAAAGCCTGGCTGCCTCCATGATTCATTTTAGCCCTATTGACCACAGTCCAACAGTCCAATTACACTGTATTCTTTCACGACTATATGTATGCCTGTTGTTAGAGGTAGACTGACGAGGCTGTGAATGTTATTACTGTTTGTTAGGAATTGTTGATCATCAACAGAGGTGAAAAAAATTCTGTTAATCTCATTGTCATCTCCGGGTCTTTTGGAAACACCCTCTTGATTTGCTTTAGGTAATGGTGCGTATATTTTGACCCCCTAGACCCCGCTCTATGCGGGATTACACTGGGTTGATAAGTATATATGTGGTTTCAACTATGGATGTCTACCACTTTCCTAGGTCAGGAGGTATCAAAATGCAGTAACTGGTCTCTAGAATTATTATCTCAACAAACATCCTTTCAGAGATGTAGACACAGCACCATTAAGTGTAAATGAGCATGGCTGGGTCATTCTTGTCTCATAATTCGTCGTTTTCCTTTGGAAGCACCGACTGATTCGTGAGATTTTTTTATTGTGGACATAATTTTTCTAATGCAAGGTGATTTGTTGTGGTTGAAATCTAAATCATGCTTTGTTGGGGTTGAGTATGACGCATTAGCATCAGTTGAAATCGCATTATTAATAACCTCATCTGTCATCTTGTTGATTTGTGAAATTTGAAGTGACCTGAAATTGCTATGCCTTATCAATCTTGTGCACTATGACTGTTGAAAATAATCTTGATTTGTTTCTCACCTTCATGGAATCTTTTTTATGAATCTCCTTTCCTATTAATCTCTTGAATGTGTTTGGAAATATTATGTGAAGATTTCTGATTAACATTCACGCCCGACGAGTTCTGAAATTTGATGTACCAGGTACTGCCTAGTCTTTGTGGGGATCCTTCAACTGGCTTCTTTTCAGTTATGCTTATTATGGTAAAGGACAGCTTGGTGGGATGTTACTGTAACTTGGCATTGAATCATTGTACTTGGGGCGTGCATTTTGCCCATGTTCTTTGCTTCTACACTATCGCGCACGCGACTGGAAGTCTGGAAATTTCCTTTTTGTCCAACTGGTTATGATCTTGTCCAAAAACTTCTCTCCCCCATCGAGAAAGAACTCCTTTCTCGAAAGAGCGGGGAGCTTCAGTACAATGATGGAAGCGCGAATAAATTGTCACGCTCCCACCACTTCCATTCCATCCTTTTCTAGCTGCGTCGCCCACGTTCTGAATCCATTCGAAGAGCCAGTGAAATTCATCGTTTATTGCATACGCCACTTCCGTCTTTCTTGCTTCCCACTCGATGTCAAATCTCGAGTGACAGACTGTGTTTCTCCTTGGTGATTTTTTCGTTGTTGTCACATGTGTTGGTGTGATTGAAGTTTAGTTTCTTAATGTGGTTTGTTTCATTGATTCAACGTTTTCACTGATGATTTAGGCTGAAGTCAAGGTTGGGATGAATTGGACTTGGTGTCTAATTTACACCACTTGTAGTCCAACAAGTGAACATGGGAATGTGGGTGTTGTGTACCCAAGTTTAACTGAAATCATTGGCTTTTTATTGGAGCTTTTTGGGGGGAAGTTAACTCATGGGGGATGTAAACCTAGGCTGTCCATTCCTTTCCTGTCACCTCTCTGTAACATTAACATGATACAATTGCCCCAGTCGGGGTGACCCAGTAGGGTGGAGCAAAGGCGGGTAAGGAGGTCCTGTGTTCGATCTCTGTTTCTGCCCTTTTTCTTGGGTGTAAATCCATACCATTGAAGGTGAGTTCCTCACTATAAAAAAAACATGATACAATTTTATCGAAAGTGGAAAAAGGGTTGGTTTAATTGCGGGTGTGTTTCGATTGTAATGCATAATAATTATTTTTCATTAATAATAAATATGTATAAAAAAAGAGTTTTGCATAGACCAAAACAAATATAGATAAACAAATTAAATACTACCTCCGATCTACAAAGGATGTCGTTTGACTTTTTAACACGTATTTTAAAGAGCTAAAAACTATATAATATATTTACTTTTTTTTATAATTTAATACTTATTACTAACAAATATTAAGTTGTAAAAAAATAATTTTAAAAAGTTGATATTTTATATAGTTTTTAGCTCCTTAAAATACGTTTTTAAAAGTCAAACGACATCCTTTGTGAATCGGAGGTAGTATGTTATTTGAAGATATTTATGACCATACATGACTCTTGCAATATGTTTAGATTTTTATTTTATATGGGATCATGTCTAACTCAGCACTCTACTATAATTTTTTTCCGAAAAAAAAGGTCTCTTTTCTTTACTCCCTTATCTTGCTAAGGAAGAATTTAATAAAAGATTAATCCTTCTCATCTTATTAGAATGTGTGGATTCCAATCAGAATAAATGAAAAATCACTTTTCTTGTCAAAGTAAATGAAGAAAAGTAGCCCTGGACGGGGTGGTCTAGTGGTATGGAGTAGGAGAAGAGTTAGGAAGTACTTACTTTCATCCATTTTCTTGGGTGGAAATCTAAGGTTTGCCTTACTTCTTATCAATGGGTTAAACTGGTCGGTGCAAATCGGTATACCTGGTGCATGACTCTTGCCGGTTGGATCACGCGCTCGGGACCAAATGGCGGGTTTCCTCGTCATGAAAAAAATGATGAAAAGTAAACTCACTTCCCTTGCTCCCTTATTTTGTACTCCGTATAGTTTTAAAACTAATGGGCGATTTTTGCTGAACTTTTGGAAATAATGGGAGGATTTGTTTTTTCACTTTTAAAAATAAGGGTGGTTTTATATTGAATTTTGGGAAATAATGGGTATCAATTTTAAAAGTAAATGGCGGTTTTATGCAAAATAGAGCAAATAAAGGTTGATTTTTTTAAAGCAGAGAATTAATATGAGTTTGACGAACTTTCGCAAAACATCATGGTAGTTCAAAAAAAAAAAAAATTATAAAACAAATTCCGTTAATTAAAATTTGACGCTTTATTATTCACACACGTTTTTTGAGGTGTGAAACTATATAAAATATTAATTTTTTAAATATTTTTTAAAAATAATCTCGTACTTATTACTATTAAGTATGAATTTATTAAAAAAAATTATAAAAAAAGTTTTAAAAAGTGTGACATGAAAGAAAAACGACAAATTTTAATTAATAAGAGTACTCAAACGGCTAAACGTTGTGGATACCAATTACTATTGAGGTGAGCTCCCTCAATAGTAATCACTATCTCAGCCGATGAGGCAGTGATTAAAAAGTAAATAATTGATTTTAAGGCAGTCAATGAGTTAGCGAGGGTGCTTATATAACTTATATAGTCGACATTTCAAATTTCACTCTTAAATTATTGGCAAAAATGCATAAAACCATCCACTATTCATTGTTGTTTGCAAATAACCATCCTTTATTCAAAAATTGTCAAATAACCACCCATTATTAATTGTTGTTTGTAAATAACCATCCCTTATTAAAAAAATTGTCAAATAACCACCCATTAAATATAGGTTGTTTGCAACTAACCACTCATACTCATTTTCTTGTTAAACCTCACTTAATTTAATATGAAAAGACAATTATGCCCCTATTGGAATCTTCATAAAAAGGGCTATTTGTAATTATAAAATGAGATTTAACAAGAAAAGGGCTATGGGTGGTTACAAATAGCCCTTTTTATGAAGATTCCAATAGGGGTATAATTGTCTTTTCATATTAAATTAAGTGAGGTTTAACAAGAAAAGGGTTATGGGTGGTTAGTTGCAAACAACCTATATTTAATGGGTGGTTATTTGACAATTTTTTAATAAGAGGTGGTTATTTGCAAACAACAATTAATAGTGGGTGGTTATTTGACAATTTTTGAATAAGGGGTGGTTATTTGCAAATAACAATAAATAATGGGTGATTTTATGCATTTTCACCTAAATTATTACAGTATATAAATAAGTTCAGAGCCCAAAATAGAAGATAGAGAGTGGCTTAAAATAGAAGCCAAAGCAAGATCCACGTTACTTCTACGCTTTATTTCTAAAATTCTTGTCAGCTTTCCGTTACTTTTTTTCTTTTATTATTTATTTCTGATTATGTTCAACATTTTTTTTTAAGCAGATAAAGATTAGCTCGGACAATCCCGAGAGTGCATCTTTCCGAATGAGAACCTGAAGTTCTGAATCATCTTCTAAACGTCCGTCGGAAGTAGGGATGGCAATGGGGCGGGGACTCCCCGTTCCCCGCGGGGAATCCCCGCGACGGGGACGGGGATGGGGATTTTAAACAGGGATGGGGACGGGGATGGGGGGCAAAGTGATTCCCCGCGCGGGGACGGGGATGGGGACGAGGATAGTAGTCCCCACCCCGATCCCCGCCCCGCCCCATCCCCGTTGGGGACCCCCGCGGGGATCCCCAATAGGGAGTATGAAATCCCCAATTATATGTTATATTTATGTTATATTTTTTACATAACTTTAAAAATACCTTATAGTTTCAATTAAATGGGGGGAAACCATGAGTTTTAAACGGGGAAACCCGCAGGGAATGCAAACGGAGAAAATTAAGCGGGGACGGAGATTCTCCGATAGGGAAGGGGGGACCCGACGAGGATGGGGACGGGGAGTATTTTTGATCCCCGAACGGGGACGGGGACGGGGAGACATTTTGCAAACGGGGACGGGGACGGGGAGGGTACTCCCCGCCCCGAACCCGCCCCGTTGCCATCCCTAGTCGGAAGGGAGACTGTAGGCTAGATGTGCAAGACGATCTGTAACAGCATTAGATTCCCTGAAAATATGATGAATCGCAACATTAGAAAATGAAAGAAGATCAATAAGTATATCCGATTGCAGGAGCTCTATGTTCCAGGGGCACTTCCAATCCCCAAAACCATTTTAAAAAAAAATATAGAATATAGAATAATTTTTTATAATAATTATAAGAAATTGATGACGCTATTATCTGTTAATTAAGATATAAAAGATAAGAAACAAAATCCTATCGCCGGTTAACTCAGTAAAAGACATAATACCCTAAGCTTATTTTTTGCCTTATCAAGTTCTATAAATCGATTAAGTTAATCAGCAACTCAATTCTACTAAAATCCTGGACATCATCAATTTATCAGCACCTTAAAAAAAACACAAGTGTTTGGACATTTTATATGAAGCACTTTTCAAGGTTTCAAATGATTAGGTCTTATGGTTAAAAAGTGCTTCCATTCACATCAATGATTCCTCAAGTAAGGGTTTGACTATATATGAGTTTTTTTTTATACCAGGTATTGATTGCTAATTAGATATTTTTTATTTTTTTTTAGGACGAGAAACCCATCTTTCGCGGTAAACTCCGAGCACATGACCCAGCCGGCAAGAGCCACGTATCAGGTAAAACGGCTTGTGTCGACCGGCTCGTCCCACTGGTAGGGAATAAGGCAAACATTAGATGAAAATCCCAAGGAAATGGGCGGAGGGAGGGATCGAATCCGGGACCTCCTTCTCACCCCCTTGCTCCTCACCACTAGGCCACCCCTCCGATCAGAAATAAACGATGTTTGATTTTTTTACACGTAGTTTTAAGAGTTAAAAACTATATAAAATCTTATTTATTTTAATTAATTGTTTTTATAGTTTAATATTTATTAGTAATAAGTATTAAATTGTGAAAAAAATTTAATTAAAATAAATAAGACTTTATATAGTTTTTAGAACCTAAAACTACGTGCAGAAAAGTCAAATATCGTTTATTTCTGCATGGATGGAGTAGTAATATAGGTCATAGTAGGCAATGGCGTTGATTTAGTTGAACCATTAGACATCCCATCGATTAAAAAAAAAAAAAAGGCACCTAGGCTCCCAACATACTCCAATATTTTCCATAAAGCTAAGGCTTAATTAAGTTTTAGGGTCTTATCAAAGATAAGTTTCGAATATGCACTCCCTCCATTATAGGTGAAATTTTAAGATTGGTTTATGTCTAGTGGCGCAATTTGGAGATTGGTTTCAACTAGTTGTAGTGAGTTAATTTTTTTTTTTTTTTTAAAAAAATGAGGTAATAATTCGAAATATAAGGTACGTTAATGTTTGAAATATTAAAAGAGGGATAGACGACGAACAAACTGTCAATACAAGTGAACTATATTGATATGGAATTAGAATGTGTCTCTTTTGTGCCTAATGAAAATCCATTATTGGCATTTTTATGGGTTATGCGCTACTACTTTTATCAAATGATAAGTCACATTATAAAGTGATGAAAAGAAAACATATTGCCATCTATAGTTTTGTGCCACTTAGTACAATTTTAGCTCTAAAGTTTGTGATTTTGGTAAAAATCCTTTGCAAAGTAAGTTTGTATCACTCGCAACCAACTTTAAAATGTGTATTCCTTCTTTGCACATTTAATTAATTAGAGGAAATTGGGCCCTCCGGTCCAATTGCCTACCCCTATTAAGTAAAGGTACATCGGGCAGTCTAAATTAAGTAAATGTCCACAGGCAGTCAAAAGTAACCCGGCCTAGCGGCGTTTTCAAATCGATCTCCTTCAATGGCTTCACCGACGATCTCAGATCTCCTTTAATGGCGGCAGTCGATCTCCTTCAGGTCTTGTTTTGATCTGGTCTCAATCCCGACGTGAGACCAGATCTTTAGACACAAGACTAGATCGAAACCACATATGTCGACACAATGTCAAAGGGCGATTGTCGTTTCTCCAGCTCTCTCACGACGCCCACATCAATCAAGAGAGATGTTGACAATCCATAAGACGAGTGGTTGTGAATCCGAGGCACGCTTCCATGGACCTTGAGAGGGGTGGGGGGGGGGGGGGGGGAGTTGGGATAAAGCACTTGCGGAAGACAAAAGAGGAGAGCTTGTGGTTGTCAGCACTTTCGCATGCCCTCCTCCGAC
Organism: Persicaria tinctoria; assembly: GCA_037127255.1. Taxonomy (NCBI): domain Eukaryota; kingdom Viridiplantae; phylum Streptophyta; class Magnoliopsida; order Caryophyllales; family Polygonaceae; genus Persicaria; species Persicaria tinctoria. The sequence goes on along the minus strand of JBANSL010000016.1, from coordinate 7,680,115 downwards.
TCCTCCCCACCTCCGCATGCCCTCCAACGACTCATGCTTCACATGGCTACTAGTTTTTATTGGTGACGACTCATTCTCCTTCTTCCCTACTTCACATGTCAACACTTTTCGATTTTGCATTTAGCTGATCGAAGGTTAGATCTGGTTTCGATCGGAATTGACAATCGTGGCAGTGGTGGTTGTTAGCACTTTTTCGCACCCTCTGATGACTCCTTCCCTCCTTTACATGGTTGCGGGTTTTAAAGGCGGCAACTCTTGCTCCTCCTTCCCTCCTTCACATGTCAACCCTTTGTGTCTACAGATCTGGTCTTGTGTCTATAGATTTGGCGGTAGTCGATTTCACTTTCTTGTCATGGATTTGCTGTTTGCTATTTTCGTTTCAGAATTTTATTTTTGTCAATAGATAACTTGAAATCAATAATCGGTGCTTTGTTATTGCTTTTGTCAACATCATTGTCGCCACCACTCGAGGAGGCTTTGGGTCAAGGAGGTTTAGGGAGGGGTTAGGAGGTTGAAGAGGGCTAACAACAGTGGCTTCGTTGGAATATTCCAGGTAAGAAATCACTTTCTTTCGTTGTCAACACTTTCTTTCATTCTCGGAGCAGTTAGGAAGGAATGATTCAACTCTGTCGCCCTTTCCTTTCTTCGGTATGCACATGGAAAACTGGCCAAAAACTGCCACTTATGAATAAGATATCAATACAGATCTAAATTACACAAAGCAACTGAACAGAGGACTCCGAAAAATCATCAACGCAAACCAATCAAGTGGAAAAAACCTTATATGGGCACGATCAAAGTCAACTTTGATGGATCAACTCTTGTGAATAACAACAGCTCGACTAGTTTTATTATAAGTGACTCGGAGGGTCGTTCCATTCATAATGGATACGACATGATAGGTACCCAGACACCACTAAATTAAGGCAGAAGTCATTGTTCTAAGATAAAGCACTACCCAATCATTGCAACTAGGTATAAACAAATTACACATTGAAGGAGACCCCATAATAATCACAAATCACCTTAAAACACAAACTAAATGTCATTGGGAAATCGAAAGAGACTATGTCAGACATTAAAACCCTTCTGTCGAGAGTGAGAGATATATGTGTCATTCTCTCACGTACCCATGATGGCAACAAAGTGACTGATAACATTGGTCTTCAGGACCTTGTCTCTAAGGATGCTCTCGGGTAAGTCCTCCACTCGAACTCTTATCTAATAAAAAAAAATGTGTCTTTTTTAAATTGATTTTAAAATTTAGATCAAATAAACACGCGTGACATAAAGTGTAACACTGAAAGGGTTATAGAAGATCCCGACTAAAAAAAAAATCCAATCTACTAATTAAAAATTTAATTCCTGATACATTCCGTCCATATATATTCCATATATTTTACCACATATTGTATGATATAAGATTCTCTTCGACGTGCATCACATGTGTGGCTATGGTGTAAATTATTGAGAACATCAACACTTTCATCTCTTTTAGAACATTACATTACATACAATGTGTAATGTAATGTGTTGTGTTGTGTTGTCCACAAACCTCTCGATCGATCCATCCTCACGCGTGGGATTGATGGATTCATTCTCATCTTCTCCACTTGTATTCTCCACAATTCAATTTATCAATCTCTTCAAGACAAATAAAAAGCTGAAAATTGTGCACACATGTATCTCATTAGAGAAGAGCATATGATTCCTTAAAACGACGTGTATCCATCCATACTTTGTCAAAGTTATGCGTTTCAAATAGTATTAATGGTGTGCTTATATATATACTTTACGTACTAGATAGAGTGCACTTGTTCAAAAATAACTTGAAATTAAATCTATATATAGTGCAATATATCTATAGTGGGTGCCTGGGTGGTCGATCATATATGGAATTAGTTAAAGTCGGCCACTACAAGGAATGGATATGTCTAGAGGTATTCCATCTCCACCCCAAAAAATATAATATTATTTTATTTTATTCTTTTTAGGGAAAACATGTTAGAATGCTTAAAAAGGGAACTTCCGATTAAATTGCGCACAAATTTTTTTTCCCCAACAAAATTTAATTTATCACTCTATCTGTATATTATCGATCTGGCTAGTCTTTACACTAACGGGAAGGGGTGAAAAGGTAGGAGAGGAACACGCCACTTAACATTTTACATGGATCCATTTTATGGCCTTCTGCATTTATAAACTGTCAAAATACTTGTGTGATTTAAATTCTAATACTGCATTAGAGCATCTTTATTAGGCATAGCCTATACTATATGATCGCAGTGGAGACTTCCGGTTCCGCATGTGTGGCTCAATCTGATTCTTTTCCCCATTCTTTAACAAAGGTATGCTTGTAGATTTCTGATTGCTCTGTGCTCTATGGCAGGGTTATCATTTTGGCGTTCTCGACGAGAGACTGACATGACCAGACTTATATACTTGGATGATATTACTTTACTCATTTTCCCTCAAATTTGGTTTTGAATCGGCTCTGCCGTGGCGAGATGCATGTATCTCATATTACTTTTCATGTTGTGTTTTCAACTTAAAATGGTTTTGCGGGATTTAGAAGTAGGACAAGTTTAGGGTACCCAACGACCCTATCTCGTACTTTGGGGTTCGCAATCCCCTCTTTCCAAACTAACATTTTGGTTTTGAAACCTTGACCCGTACTTGGATTGCAAGATCCGAACGAAGGTATCCAACATTCGAAACGTAACCCGGATATTATATTCGGGCCGTTACAGGTAGAATTTTAATTAATTATGTTTTTAATTATCTTTAGAATTAAGGGATAATTAGTGTACGTCGAAACTGACATAATTCACATCCTAAGCAACGTGGTGATCCATTTACAGTGTATTTAGTTTCCGCATTTATTGTAACATACTATATAATTGCCAGCATTGAGTTTGGAACCTGAAGAGAGAGGTCTCTACTTTGATATTCCAAAAAGCATTTCATAACTGCGTCTTTGCCTATTTTGAGAACATCATAAAATATAAGCAAATTCCTTTATCAATTTAAAGGAGGAGATCGAGGTCCGAGATTAATGATTAAGAGAGAAACTAAAAAGGGCTTTTTTTGGCATATTTTATAGGAGAAGGACTTGTCACTTAAACTTTATAAAGTGTGCATATATGAGATATATGGTCAAATTGATAGCTATATGCCTATATCTTATATGTGCATGAAATTCATGAATGGGATTGATCAAGTTAGATGGGCTTCCACATTGTGTGTTGTGTGTGTAGTCTTTTTCATAAGCTAGAGGTTTTTCATATGCGCACCATTGCGCACACAAGAAAGGCGAATTTTGATCATTTTCTCGCAAAGTTTTATCCTCACCGAGAGCATCGAATACATGTTTCTTGTGCACGCAACCGATAAGCTAATGTCGCCCATGCAACAAGAATAACAGAATATTTACGGTCACATACATACGTTACGAGATGCGATAGATCATGTTATAGTCATGATCGATTATATTGATCTATCATGGGTGCAATGCATTGTCGTATGTCACATATTCTAAAGTCATTGATCAATTTTCAACTCATGGAAAACTAGCTAGCTATAGCTTATTCGATAGGTTATCGTTGTATGAAACGACGCATATATAATTATAATAGTTTCAAGCTGATATAGATAAATGGGTATGGTTAGGTGAGGGAAAACTGAGGAAAGCGCGCAATAGATAAATGAGCATATTTTTCTCATCGATAACTTTATTTTGATGTATTATAAGCTTTAATATGATTTGAAAATTGAACATATACCACAAATCACTTCACACGGCATTTAATCAAACCATAATATATACTTCTATTTTTCGCTATAGTGTTGTCATACTATAATTAAACTAGGAGCTTTGAATGTATCAATATATAGGTTATGTTGAAATATTTGACAATTATGTAATAAATTATGCACAATTATATTTATGTTTTTATTATATTTACATATTTATAATTTTGAGCATTTCTTCAAAAACAAAGTAGTGTTTTGTTTATTCTTTTTTTTTTTTTTGAATTTTTTGCAAAATGTTAACAAAATTTTATGATGGCCGATAATATTACCCCACCAAAAAGAAGTTTTATAATTAGCTATTGATTTTTACAATTATAAGATGAATCTTTAGGGCTTTAATAACACTAGCTAGTTGTGGGGCATTTTTCTCGATTGGGATTAGCTGTCCCAAAAAGGACAATCCCTATATTCTCCTCCCCGCTCCCAAAATAAAAATAAAATAAAATAAAATAATTAAAATTTTAAAAAATAAAATAGTAAATGATGAGATTTTTGTGAGAAGGGATAGGAAAACATAGAGGATTTTGGATAGGAGATTCACTCTGTAAATTTCTACGGAGTGGTTCCGCATGTAAGCGGATCAATTATAATTAATCTTACTTGATATATCAAAATATAAGTTATATAAAGATAAATAAAAATTCTATTATATAATCATATACCGCATCTTTCGATGTATGGTAAAAATATGTCATCACCTTTTAAACGTAATAAAAATACCTTAACTTTTAAGGTAATTAGTGGTAACATATTGCCGCTGGTTTTTTCGTAGGCGAAAAGTGCACCATAGCTAGCTGGTGTCATTCTAAATTGATACCATATGATCGTTATTTTTTTAAATATCAGACATATTTAATATTGATGTCATGTATATGAATATTAGTGTAGAGATTAGAATTAGGGTATGGGTATTAGTATATATATAAATACACTATATCTTGTATTAGGCAAATCATGAATGAAATAATCAAACTCAATTACCCCTTTTATTTCTTAACCCTTTCTCTCTCTCTCTTCCTTTACTCTCTTTCTCTAACCAGACTAACCTTCATCTTCTTTTCTAATCTTTTCCTTTTCCCCTCTCAATCTCATAATCCTTATTAGAAACATAGCAATTGAATACATGTCAAGTTGAGATTCAAAAGATTCGTTTACGTGTATATAATATCTGTTCTCGGTGTATATATACGACAGCCATAAGCTTGTAATAGATCAGATCATTGGCAAGTTGTGTGCATGGCCACAAGTTGTGGCCCACAATGCAACCACAGTACAGTGACAAGTTATGGGGCAATGAGTTCAAATAATATTGGGTATGGGAATTAATGGATGTTTGTAGTGTTGGAGGTTTTGAAATATTTTTAAAGTTTGAACCCGATTTCGATCTCATCGATGAGATTTTTAAGCTTTATTTTTATTTTTCATATTGAACGATCAACATTCTTATCTATCTTCTTTTTTAATAAAAATAAATAAATAAATTGGTGGTGTAATCTCATACAAGTGTGTTCTTACAGACGAGCTTGTCGAGTACAACATCAGATCCTCAATCAGAAGGATTCGACAACAAACCAACGTGAACGTACGAGTTGATCAGCAACCTGATTGTCCTCTCTAATTAAGTGTATGGGAGTATGACACATTAGCAAATGAGTGACCAATGGCAAGCATGTCCAACACCATCATCTCAATCTCTCAAGGACGGTTTCACACCCCCTTGATAGCGTTAATAGCCGTCAGACAGTCGCCCTCCACCTCAAGATGTGAGATTCTCAACTGATGAGCTTCATGCAATTCATGAAGCAGACCCAAAGTATCTGGTTGTAAAGACGAGAACTTACCACAACTCTGCATCTCCATCGGGAGAGAGTGTCACAAACTCAAAATATATTGAGCTAGTCTCCCTACAAACATGAGAAATGTGTCCCTAGCTTGCAGAACCATATCCATATCTATATCCTCCGTATTATCTAATTATCTTCCTTCAAAGTTCACCTCAAATTTACATTTTTGTACATTTTTTACTTTATAAACTGCCTCCTTTTTATTTTATGCTAATTTTATCAATATTTTATTTTATGATAATAATTTGTTATATTAATATGTTATTTTAAAAAAATGCATTGGCGCAGATATTGTACTTATCAATTAATATATAACAAATACCCGACACAAGTAGCTCAGGATTCATCACCTTCAAAATTTGTATTTTATTGAAAAATGTGGGCACAACTCTTAACTAGTGGTTAGAGTTGGCAATCGGTTGGGTCCAGTCGGGTTAAAATATTCGGGTTGAGTCATTCAAATTTTGGATAATGTTTAATGATTTGGTCCTTTGGGTTTGAGTTTCGATTGTCTTAGATTTTGGTTATTATGGATTTCGACTATCTCGTTTATCGGTTATTTTGGGTTTTATGCAGTTGTACGCGTTTCAGGTTTTAATTATTTCTGTTTTCGGTTGTCTCGAGTTTTTTCTTATTTCAATATTCATGTTCAATTATATATAACGGCCGGTTCAATTCGGGTCTTATTGGATTTCAATTGAACCGGGTTTAGTTTATTCAGATTTGCATTGGTCCAATTTTGATTATCGGTTATATGCACAAATGTTAGATATAAAAAAATGGGTTGAAATATCATATCAGATCAAGTTTCGAGTGATGTACTTCGCTGATATTTTGGATATTCAGAACAATCGATTCCAGTTCATAGAATTGAATTTTCGGATTTGGGTCGGATTTTGCTAGTCCTATTAGTGGGATTGTAGCATGGCCACTTATGATTATTTGAGTTTTTCAAGTGGATAACTACAAATCCTTCATGTGGATGAAAGCAAATACAAAAACTAGTCACGTGTATCATACACACAATTCATATGCGATGTAGGATGGATATATCTATTAAATTGAGTTGTTGCCAATTAGAATCATCATGAATTTAATTTTGGTCAATGTAATCATCTAGCTCATACGTACCCACCACCCACAGATTGAACACCACTTGTACAAATTATTCAAGTTATATACTACCTCCGGTGAATAAATGACGTAATTTGACTTTTTATCGTATTTATTTTTTTTTTATTTTTTTTGTAATTTCATACTTTATTTTCTAAAAAATATTAAATATTATTTTAATTGTTTTAAAAATGTGATAAAAACGACATTATTTGTTGAATAAATAGAGATTGAAAAAAACTTGTATCATAAAGAAAGAAAAACTAACACAAGTTCTTTTATTTTATTGTGTAGATACAATTTGAACTCAAGTACTTAAATTTGTAGCGTTGAGTTAGAAATTCATGTATTGAATCACAAAATCGTCAACAAATAATGTGAAACAATTGTTTCATGATTAATACCCTATGTTATTTTCTTCCTTTAATTAAGTTGTTCTTTTGATAAATCCTTAATTGTATCAATATTTTTTTTGCCTGAAAATAGTTTATCAATACTGACTTTTCAGATTTTTTAACACGAAAAATCGGTGTCAATATCGACAAGTGATTTAAGACAAAAAATAAATTTACTAATATTAAAAGGCGAAACCACTATACACTTAACGATATAAAATCGAGTACATAGGAAATCGGAGTATAGGAATGCATACAAATTGATGGCATGTGGGTGGTAGGGACATGAAAAATCCAACTCTCTCTACAAGACTACAACATTTGTGTGGGAAGATTTTATCATCAATCATGCAATGGAGTCCTACCATCTTCCCCCACTTTCTTTCCACTCCAAAGATATATCAAGCCAAAGATTTAATTAACACTGCAAACCAATTAGTTCATCTCTTTAATTTATAATTTGATATAATATTCATGTATTTAGTTAGATTTTGAATTTCATTAATGGAGAAACCTCCTAAGTCCTACCCAAAATTTGGTGATTAAGAAGAGTGTCAAACTTTCAAAGCACAAAGAAAGTAGCAATTATCATAAGTTTGGTAGGATATTTAATTTATACTCCCTCCGATCCACAAGTTATGTCATTTTAACTAAACGCACATGATTTAAGAAATAATTAGTTTTGTAATTCAACTGAACCACAGAAATTAATGCTCACCAAAGAGGGAATACCATCACATATGAGGATGGATGTTTCAAGGAGCGAGTCTGAGTACTCCGTATTGGATTATATTGCCAATGAACATTAATTATAGGAGTACACCCCCATTGGTAATGGAATGCCAAAGGTCAAAACGTTAATTGTAGGAGTAATCGCAATTGTTAATTATGAGATATATTTTAATTCTCTAACCCATAATCTCACTTAAATGAGATCAAAAACCCAAGTCAAAACGACATTTTTTTTTTTTTGATACAAGACAAGGATTTGGGGATGGTCAACCGCGGTTGAACCATCGACCAATAGCGTCTTGACGGACGACGTCGTTAATGTCAGCAGGCATCTGCTCGGTGACAAACGACGAAGAGAAGCCCAAATGCGCCAGTCTGTCGGCAACCTGATTCCCCTCTCTAAAGGTGTGTGAGAAGCTAATACTCTTGACATCCTTTGTGGATCGGAGAAAGTATCAATTAATTAATTAGCTGAAGTCAATACATCAACGTTTAACTCCTGACCAAGTATCCTACCAAGCTAGTTCAATCTGAAATTGAATGATATTCTAAACCAAATTGACATCCATGTTAAATTTATTTGTTTTTATATTATATAATTAAAACTCACTTTTCAGCACAAATATCATTTAATACAATGTGTAAAGGTTCCCAATAACAATTAACCTCAAAACTTCCTAGTGTGATAATTGATGCAAACATGGGTGAAGTCAACGGTGGTTACCAGGCACGGAAGGAGGGGTGGGTTGAATTTTGCTGCAGCCCATCCCATTTTTAAAACAGAGGATGTATATGTAGTTGAAGTAGTGAACGAGGTACAGATTGAAATGTTGGTATAGGAGTTGCACTGCAGCCCTCACGTCTATGGTTTGATTCCCTACAACAGCCCTTCCTAATTACTCTTTTCCCCTTCTATCAAATAATATAGTCATCTCATTTTTATCTATTTTATAACTTTCGGCTTGGAATTTTACACAATAATTTTTTTTACTATGCACATGTACCCAATAAATTATAAACGTAAATCTAATAGGGGAATCCAGCACAACCAGACTTTCATTCCTGGTTCCGTCCCTGGTGGTTACTAATTCTTTTGGACTCTTAAATTATATCGATCATAACAGCCAAGTTTATCAAATATCATACTTAACTTATATATTAACATATGTCTATGTTTGGTAAAATGCATGGTAGCTGAATCTGATGAAGTAGCTGAAACTGATAGATTATTTGTATTAAATATATATTAATAAGTTAGTATGATGTTTGATAAACCTAGCTGATATGGTAGTTGACGATGTCATAGAAAATAGGCTATATAATAAACACAGAGTATGCCGTCATAAATAGGTCTCCCAACGCAAAAGGATGTTCGGTCCCACCAGTAGTACATCGTGAGCAAAGTATCCAATTAAGCCCGAAGGACTAGGCTTAGCGTTCCCGGGGACTATTAACCTTTATTCCCCTCGCGACCTAAACCCCGCGTAAGAATCAGAGTGAACTCTCCAAATATCTCGTAAACCTCCGAAATCCTAGCAAGCAGCTCGCTGGCTCAAGCACCTCGTCTCTAATGGCTCCACGTGTATCGCCTATGCCCCTAAGCGTGTGGGCATGCGCTACATGTGTCCTGCATAGAACCACGAGGTTGTCAGCCAGCTGCTCGCTTTGTTTCCCTATAAATAACCCCCTCCGATCTCATAATAAGGGATCTGATTCCGAAGATAGAAAAGCATAAGAGCTCTGATTATCCCACGGACTTAAAACCCCCGGAGTTAAGTTCTAAAGATCTTTTGGTCGGAGAAGAACGTTATTTGGGATAACAACCCCGCCTAGCTTCCTCTATAAACGACGATTGAACATTAACTCAATCCATCGCGAATCAAACTCATAACCCCCATCGCTTGAACTAATAAGCATACAACCTGATCATCATTCCCCCAGGCTAAGGCTTGCAGGTATTTTAAAGCATTATATCGTCACAAGTGAGGTAATAAGTATAGGCGAAATCCCATGAACGCGTCAGTAGTTGCTGAAAATTTGTGAATGAAAAATCAAAAGCTTCGAAAAGCTTGAGTGCGTAGTTGTTGAAAAGCTCTTATTTCTAAAGCTAATTAAACTAAAATATTATATTTATTTCATTTAAAACTATATAATATAAAAAAAATATAAGCTCTGAAAAGCTAATTGATTGTGCAATTTTGTGCCAAACATAATCATACATTTAATACAAATAATCTATCAAATTTAGCTACTCAGGCAGCTTTGGTTGTCTTTTTACCAAATATAACCACATAATTTTCATGTTTTAAATCTTAGATAAAGTCAAATAATTTTTTATAGTTTTTTTTTAAAATAATATATCTATTAATTCACTATTTGTTATTTTTAAAAAAGAAGAAGCTTGCGGTATTTATTTTTATTAATATGGAGTATTGTACTCCCTCCGTTAAGAAAAACATATCATTTTAGGAGTAAATCTTGTTAAGAAAAACATGTCGTTTTAGGAATTTTGGTGTTCACTTTCCAAAATTAACCTTGTAATGATTAGTGATTTGTTATTTATAGTTTTCAATAAAGTGAAAAAAGTAAAGTAATAATTAGGAATATAATTGTCTTTTATTTGCCTTTATTTGATTTTTAAAAAAATATACAAATATCTAAAATAATACTCCCTCCATTCAACAAAACTTGTCGTTTACTATTCATGCACGCTTTTTTAGAATGATAAAAACTATATAAAATATTCATTTTTTAAAAAAAAATTTTTTTATCAAGTTTGTACTTATTAATAATAACTACGAAATTGTTAAAAAAAATTATTTAAAAAGTCGATATTTTATATAGTTTTAAGCTCCTAAAAAAACGTGCATAAATAGTAAAATGTCAAGTTTTGTTGAACGGAGGAAGTATGTTTTTAATTAATTAAGGGAGGGAGTATAATAATAACTTAATGGTTAGACTTCCCATTATGTTGGATAAGTCCCGCAACTCCGCAACCGCAAGTGGCTGTTGGGTCCTACCTTTTATTAAATTAATTAAAGTTTCTTTTTTGCTTTTAAATTGAATTTGAAAGCGATGAGATTGACACCAAGCAATTACTGGTTAGACCATGTGCATCTGTGTGTTTTACTTATTTTATAGGTCTTAAAAGGTAAACTCATGATTGCAAGCCAAACCTTAAGGGAAGAGGTTGGAAGGGGTTACCCCTTCCCACTAAGGTAACCTCTTCCCTTTTATTTTTACTTTATCTTTTTTTTTTAAACACATAAGTGGGTCATTACATATTATTTATATATTTTTTAAGCACACAAGTGGGGAACAAGGTAGCCTCATGGTTGCAAGGGTAACCTCTAAAGAAGAGGTACAAAAATTGCAAAATAATTTAGAGAAAAAAAATATATGAGGTGGCAAATTATAATAAGATGATAAAAATTGAAAAGGGGAAGAGGTAACCCATGGTTGCACATGCTCTTAGGATTAGTTTATATACACGCATTATATGACTTATAATACATAATTTTACATTATAAATTTATAATGTATGGCTAAATCGGATTATTAATGACATTCATTTTTATTTTGGATGACTGGATTATAGATATAAACTAGTACTCCCTCCGTTAAAAAACATAAGTCCTTTTAAATTTAGATTTTTGTTTGAAAATATAAGTCATTTTAGTTTTTTTAGGTATTGTGATAAGGGGCGGATCCTGGACCGACTTTTTGGGGATGCTTGAAAATAAAGTTTTTATCATTTCGAGGATATTTAAAGATAATTTTTTTTTTCTTTTGTATTTTTTTTTACGGGTGGGGATGCTTGAGGGTAAAAATTATTAAATTAACACTAAAAAAAATTTTAAAAAAAATTGGGGGATGCTTGAGCATCCCAATTCTACAACGTAGGTCCGCCACTGATTGTGATATGTGAATTGTTGATTTTTGCTCAAATTTTATTGGTGAACGAGGGTTATAGATAATTAATGAGCGGTATAAGTGGAATAAATTTATGATTTTTTTAATTTGTGTGCACATGTCTAAAATGAATTATATTTTTGAACGGAGGTAGTATTTGTTATCACTCTTTTGTGTTTTGTTCATAAATTTTTTTATTAAGTTACTGTTAAGATCATGTTCAATGAAATTCAATATACAAACTAAGATAAAAGGAGTCTTGTAACCAATGAAGATCCGACTAACAAACCCTTAAATATTTATATTATTTATTTAAATTGTTTAATAACTAGTACGATCCCCGTGCCATAGCACGATTTAAAAAAAAAAACATTTAGATATAGATAAATCATAGACATTAGATTTAATTTAATATTTTTAATTAAATCCATTGATTAGTAAATGTGTTAAAAATAATAGAAAAAAATACACTTGGGTTAAAGAGATAAAAAGAAAAATAAATAATAAATAGTGAAAGATAAAAGTTTTGAATTAATCCCATTGATTAAAAAATGTAACATCAAATAATATTAGGTAATTAATATTAGAATATTTTTCAAAAAAATAATATTAGAAAATATAGTTACCATAATAAAATGATATTATTTAAATAATATTTCCACAAATAAGTATATTAGAATGAATTAAATGTTTTGAATTAAGCCCAATAGTTAGTAGGATAAAAGAAAAAAAAAGAATTAAAAGAAAAAGAAGAAACAAAAGGAGAATTAAAAAAAAATGATTAAAGAGAAAAAAAAATTATAATTGGTCAAAACTCCTAAAATCTCTATAATGTTGACACTTCAGCATAAACTATTCTAAACTAAGAGTTTATATAGATAATTGATTGAGAATATATGATTAAATGAGGTGGGACCAAGTTACATAAAAAGACACACATAAATGAACCTAGTAAAGACACGTATTCATTACAGAGCAGACATTTAGGTAGGAACAATATATTTTGCATTTGGAGTAATTTAAATAACCATATTACACGTTTTTGGATAATATGCCCCTGGTTTCTCATTCATAACTAAATTTTCGGACATATTCATTTACAAGAGGCTGGTTAGGGGTTTAAATCTAACTCTTTACCCTTTGTATATATAATTAGGTGGGTATTCAACCCTTTATTGATTCGAGTGGGAGTGGGAGCGTGGGACTGTCTAGTGATGACTGTTTCATCATTGTCGTTAGATTTTCACTCCTAATGGAAGGATTATTTATCAAGGACTCGATAAGTGACCTCTAATCACAAGATATAATCCTAATCCAATCACCAAGTTCAGATATAAAATTGAACTTATTCAGGCTTTTTTTTAAACGGTTATTCTAAGGGCATAAGATAATAACCTATAAATATATTGGGACATATGGGTTAACTAACCAAACCAAGCCACCAAGTCTATTGTGGTGAGTTGGTAAGTGCAAGTATGTATGGTTAACCATAGATGCTGTTACTTCCTTCGGTTGTAAGGTTGTTAGAACCATAGTTAGGCAGTTAGAACTTGGGGTGTTAGGCTCGCTGTACATATAGAGAGGTACTGTAGCTGGTTGTGTAAGAAGTTTTGATTCTCTAATTGAAAATCCAGAAAATCTCCCAAAGCTATGAATCTCACAAAGGTCCATTAGATCAGTGGTGGTCCTGAGGTTCATTGATCATAGGTGGAAGGTGAAATCACAGCTGAAGCTGTGATTTTATATGGTATCAGAGCTCTCGCGGGAGATCTGTGGTTTTCAGGCAATTGATTCTCGTTTTCTTTGGGGGTAATCTCTTCCTCGGTGTGAAATCTTCATCTCTGAAGGTCTGATGGAGAATATTGTGGAAGATAACGTCATCGATCCACAACGCCAGCACCAGGAAGGTCGGAATGTTGGAGCAAACAATCCGGATCCATTGTTCCTGTCCAATTCCGACCATCCAGGGATGCAGCTGGTGTCGGCTCAGTTCAACGGACGCAATTTCCACAGCTGGCGTCGCGGGATCCGGATGGCGCTCGGAGCAAAAATGAAGCTCGGCTTCATTAACGGGATGTGCGAGAGACCGTCGGAAGACTCGGAGGATTATGAGCGATGGCTTAGATGCGACTACATGGTGATGAGTTGGATAATCAACTCGATGAAGGCAGATCTGGCCGAATGATTCGTTTACATCAATTCAGCCAAGGAGTTGTGGGATGATGTTCAGGAAAGGTTTGCTGAGTCCAATGCGCCGCTGATTTACCAGATCAAGAAGGAGATCAGTGAAATTCGTCAAGAGAACTCCACAATTGCGGAATATTTCGGGAAAAGGAAGAAAGCTTGGGATGAGCTTCAGGAAATTGAATCATTTTCGAAATGCAAATGTGGAGGACTCAAGGCGTGTTCATGTGCGATCATGAAGAAGCTGCTGGATAGGGAAGCCACGACTAAGCTAATGCAGTTTTTTATGGGGCTATCCGACACCTATGAAGGAATTCGTAGCCACATCCTTGGAATGGAACCACTGCCATCTGTGAATCGGGCATTTCACATGGTAACACAGATCGAGAGGCAGAAGGGAATCACCAATGGAATTGCGCAAGGACATGAGGTTTTGGCTCCCAAAACCTCTAGATCTGGCGCTAATGGTGCAAGTTCAAGCAACTGGAATGTAGCTGGAGGACAATTCAGGTCGAATTCTGGTGAATTAAAGAAGGATCAAAGGAAAGAGGAATATAAGAAAGATAAAATGGAACTGTTCTGTAACTACTGTAAGGAAAATGGACATGTGAAGGAAACTTGTTTTAGGCTGGTAGGATTTCCAGATTGGTACACATGCCCCAAGCTCAAGCAAGGGGGGAAAGTTGTTGCAAATGTCCAAGACGTGGCGATGGAAGACACTCCACTGGGATTTGGAAACTCTGAGAATGCAGGAGGAAGAGGAAATGCAGAAGAACAGCCGGATATCCAATTGGTGAATGCCGTGGTAGCTCAAGTCATGAGCGCCTTCAAAGGAAAAGCACCAATGGATCCATATTCGGATGTTGGTCCAAGCTCAGTAAACTTTGCAGGTAATGTTTCATTGTCTGTAAATAATCAGTTGACCGATCAGAAACTCATCAACTGGATTGTGGATTCAGGCGCCTCTGATCATATAGCTTGCGCTAAAGAGTTGTTTGTGAGTCTACAACATTTAGCAAAGCCTATCATGACCGGATTCCCTGATGGCATCACACAGTTGGTCAGATGGATGGGTACAGTCAAGCTGAATAACAAGATTATACTCAGAAATGTGCTATACATGCCTCACTTCAAGTACAGCTTGTTATCAGTATCCAAACTGTTGGATGCTGAAGGGTGTTTGTTTATATTTTCTAAGCATAGATGTTGGTTGCAGGATACTTTAACTAGTGAAAAGTTGGCCATTGGCACCAGACATGGAGGGTTATAAAAGTTCACAGGATTTAGATGTATTCCTCTTCAGACTGGATGCCATCGAATAGCTGCTTCAGACAACACCCTTGTTACTGCAAACAATGGTATTGGTAATAAATTTGTAGCTTCCTGTCTTAATAACCAGATGGAGTTAAACCATGCTAGGCTTGGGCATGTTTCCATGTCCAAGATGAAACTGTTTGATTGGGGCAAGGGATGTACTGCCTCCTCTTTTGATTGTGATACTTGTTGCCTTGCTAAGATGCATAGACTACCTTTTCAGTTGAGTAATTCACATGCTTCTCAGATTTTTGAAATGCTTCATATGGATCTTTGGGGACCATATGGTGTCCCATCATTATGTGGGGCTCGTTATTTTTTTACTGTAGTGGATGATTGCTCTAGATCCACCTGGACTTTTCTTCTTCGAGACAAAGGACAGGTATGTGGAGTGGTGAAGGGATTTCTTTCCTTCATTAACACTCAGTTTGCTAAGTCTGTGAAGGTGATACGCACTGATAATGGCACTGAGTTTGTGAACTCAAGGATGAATGACTTGTTCACAAACCTTGGGATTGTCCATCACAAGTCAACACCTTATGTTCCTGAGCAAAATGCTCGTGTGGAAAGAAAGCACCGGCATCTAATAGAGACTGCACGGGCTATCAGACTTCATAATGGGTTACCAATTAGATTCTGGGGTGAATGTGTGCTAGGAGCTACTCACATTCTGAATTTGCTCCCTTCAGTGGTGTTACATGGAGTAACACCTTATGAAGCTTTAACTGGTAAACCTCCAGAATATGATAGATTGAGGGTCATAGGCTGCCTAGGATTTGCTCATGTTCCCAAAATACACAGAGCAAAGTTTGAACCCACCAGTAGGAAATGCATCTTGCTAGGTTATCCACCTGGTCAGAAGGCTTACAAGCTCTATGACCTGGCCACTCACAAAGTCTTTGTGAGCAGAGACGTGCTTTTCAAGGAAAATGTTTTCCCTTTTAAGCACAAGAACTGGGAAGAGGCAGCCAGGGACAGAGATCCTGCACTGCCTAGAGTATTGTTTGGGGATGATCTTGATAATAGATCAAGAATTCATGTGTCTCCTCCTGAAGGAAATGATGCTTCACCAGTTGTTAGTCCTGGTGGACATGAATCTAGTCACAGTTCTGGTGAACTGAGAGTGGATGATTCTTTCTCTGACTCACCTGTTCATGTTACTGAGACAAGATCTGCAAGTGCTGAGATAGACCAAGTTCATGGCAGCACAGGTCCAGGCCTTGAGAAGTTACCAGCCAGAAGGGTGGTGCGTCCAGCAAGGCTTCAGGATTTTATATGCAAGGATTTACCATCCAAGAAAAATGACATTGAAGGGTCTGTCTCCCCAGTCTTCTCAGTCATTAGTCCAAGTGACTTACAAGGATATTCAACCAACTATGTTGCATCCTTATTCAATGTGATAGGTGTGGCTGAGCCTGTTTCCTTTAGTCAGACTCAGAAGGAGCAGGTTTGGAGAGAGGCCATGGCAAAGGAACTAGAAGCTCTTGAGAAAAACCATACTTGGAATGTGGTTGATCTCCCACCAGGGAAACGATCCATAGGCTGCAAATGGATCTATAAGATCAAGTTCAGACCATCAGGAGAGGTAGAAAGATTCAAAGCACGGCTTGTAGCAAAGGGCTACAATCAAGTGAAGAATCGAGATTACAAAGAGACTTTTTCCCCAGTGGCAAATTTCTCTACTGTTAGGATATTGATTGCTATTGCTGCAATAAGGAAGTGGAATTTGCACCAGTTAGACGTCAACAATGCATTTCTCCATGGATACTTAGATGAGGAAGTATTCATGTCTCCCCCTCCAGGATATGCCAAAGCTCTGCCAGGTCAAGTTTGCCATTTGAAAAGATCCATTTATGGCCTTAAACAAGCCAGTAGGCAGTGGAATGCTGAACTCACCAAGCACTTAGTTCATCTGGGTTTTGCACAGTCTAAACATGACTACTCCTTGTTTGTGCTTGCTTAAGGGAGTCATCTCACTGTTGCTCTAGTCTATGTTGATGACATGCTCTTGACTGGAAATGATGAAGCTCAAATAGCCAAAGTTAAACAGTCCTTGGATGATGCCTTTACCATTAAGGATCTTGGGCTTGCTTGATATTTTTTGGGAATGGAATTAGCCAGATCAGATGCAGGGGTTGTGTTAAATCAGCACAAGTATGTACTGGATCTATTGTCTAATGCATCTATGCTAAATTGCAAGGTTGCAAAGTTCCCTATGCAAAGGAATCTGCATCTCAGTGCACATGAAGGAGATGAATTAGATGATCCTGAGTCCTATAGGCGACTGATAGGTAGATTGCTGTACTTGACTCTAACTAGACCAGACATTGCTTTCACAGTACAACAACTTACTCAGTTCATGGTCACACCTCGGGCACCTCACATGCTTGCTGCCTTATTTCTTCTTCGATATCTTAAGGGCACCATCAATTGCTCTCTTTTCTATCCAAGCTCTAGTACTCTGAATGTCAGAGCATATTCAGATGCCGACTGGGGAACTCGCCGTGACACTAGTCGCTCCTTGAGTGGATATTGTGTTTTCTTAGGTGATTGTTTAATCTCCTGGAAAACTAAGAAGCAGAAAACGGTTTCTAAGTCGTCTACCGAGAGTGAGTATCGAAGCATGTCTTACACAGGGGCTGAGTTGATCTGGGTAGCTGGTGTCCTTGACGACTTACAAGTACACAATCCAAAACCCATTCCCCTATGTTGTGACAACAGATCAGCCCTTCAGATTACAGCTAACCCAGTTTATCATGAACGAACCAAGCACCTACGCATTGACTGTCATTTCATACGGGATTTGGTTCAAGAAGGCCTGGTTACCACTGTGTTTGTTCCTACTCATATGCAACTGGAAGACATATTTACTAAGCCACTTGGAGCATCACAACATCTCAGTTTGGCTATCAAGTTGGGCCTTGTCTTTCATCCGACACGTCCACCTTGAGGGGGGGATATTGGGACATATGGGTTAACTAACCAAACCAAGCCACCAAGTCTATTGTGGTGAGCTGGTAAGTGCAAGTATGTATGGTTAACCATAGATGATGTTACTTCCTTCGGTTGTAAGGTTGTTAGAACCATAGTTAGGCAGTTAGAACTTGGGGTGTTAGGCTCGTTGTACATATAGAGAGGTAGTGTAGCTGCTTGTGTAAGAAGTTTTGATTCTCTAATTGAAAATCCAGAAAATCTCCCAAAGCTATGAATCTCACTAAGGTCCATTAGATCAGTGGTGGTCTTGAGGTTCATTGATCATAGGTGGAAGCTGAAATCACAGCTGAAGCTGTGATTTTATAAAATAGAAAGATTTTTCAAATTTAAATATTTTTAGCCATTTTTAATAACGGGTTTTATATCCTATCCTATGCCCAAGGGCATAGAATAAGAGGCCAAATTGATAAATATTTTCCCTAAATACACCCGTTTTAGTTATATTTAAATTTGATTACGAGGTTCACTCATTTCCTTTTAGGGGTTTCTTTCTCAATAAAGTATTCTTATCATATGCCCTTGAGGCACACAATAGACTAACCATTTTAATAATGCTTTCCTAGGGTACCGTCTATGCATCTAAATATAGGGAATCTTTCCTAATATGAGTTGTTTATCCTATGCCCCAAGGGCATATGATAGAAAAAACGTTTTTTAAATATATATATATATATCAACAAAATATAAATTTTTATTGCCAGTCAAATTAATATGATTGGTGAAAATCATTCTTATTCGAATATTATATTTATTTTATAAAAATAGGCCTTCTTATTAAAAAAAAAGTCATATTATAATTATTAGTGCAACTTGTGATTATTATGGTTTGAATACAATATAATTAACGTACTAATGATATGTCAATTTTGAAGGTGTGAAAATGAAATGAGATATAGGGTTTATTTAAATTGAATTCAAATTGCAATAAGATTATAATACGAATTATAAAGGATCAAATTAATCATTAGTACAATTTACAATGTATTTTTTTTAATAAAAAAAAAGAGAGGAAATTGATTATGAACTTGTATGGTGGGGTGTAACCTGTGTAAGTAGCCAACTAACTTTTAGTGAGCTCTCTGTGAAAAAAAAGAGGGTTTTTTCTTCTTTAACATTATTAATTAAATTTTCGGCTCTACATTGAATGAATTTGAGCACATGCATGCCTCTATGCATACATGAATGAATGCAATTTTTGAGAATGAATCTTTTTTTTTTTTTTTAAATTGCTTAGTATGCATTTATGTGTACTCATTAGAAATTAAAGTTGGGACGTCCATCAACCATGCAATCACTCCTGCTATAGTGGTAAGAGAGGGGTGGTCCTTACAAGAGGTTAAGGGTTCAAATTCCACTCTTTATACAATATGTGTAATTAGTGGATGCTCAAGTCTTCATTGGCTTGAGTGAGTCTGCCTGGTGGCTTGCCGCCCGACTTAACCAATTCGCGTCCTTTGCAGGCTAGGGCTCGGACCCGTGAAAAACTAGTTAACAATCTCGGAACCCCCACGTCATCAAAAAAAAAAAAAGGTGGAACGTCCATCGCAAAGCTAACTTGGTTGCAAACTTACTGGCGATGACAGTCAATCAATTACAACCATATCATATACTCCTTGAATTGGTAAATAAAGAGCAGTCAATTCCAGGGTTTGAACCGGGGACCTATGGGTACTACCTACAAATCCTTTTCGGTGAGCCATTCCGGAATGGTTACCATATCATATACTCCGTATATTAGAGTAACCAAATAATTTACCCTTATCTCTCTCTCTCTCTCTCTCTCTCTCTCTCTCCCCCCAAAGGCAATTGGATTTTCGATTCCTTCTCTATTGATTCTTTTCACGAATAATTGAACGATTTTTGCTCGATTTCGTGATGTATATGGCGAAATCTGATGATCGATTGCAGTAAATCGGTGAGATCCAGATACATGGAGCGATTAGGAAGTCACGGATAGGAGAGAGAAACTTGGGAGATTCAAATGTTCAAAGTAAGTCATCCAACAAATCGATGGATGGAGATGCTAGAAAGCCTCCGCTGACGGAGAGCCGTTTGGGTGGCTTGGACGACTGCGGGAAGTCGCCGCCTAGGTTAGTCCGCCAAGGGTTTAGGAAATCACCTATAAGGGAGACTGTGTTGGGAGATTCGGGTCGGAGGTGGTGTCGGTGTGTTGGGTCTAGGTGTGTGGGGACAGAGATCAAGGCGTAGGGACAGTGGGTGGATGGCCCGGGCCAGTGGGAATCTGGGTGTGCGAGGGAGGGTGGCTCGAGCTGGTGGGGGGAGATCTGGCGCCGGGGGTGAGGCTGCGCACGGGGGGATGGATCAGGCTCGGTGCTCGCGTGTGATGCAAGAGAAGGAGGGAAGGAAGAGCGGACTGGAGATCTGAGGAAGAGGGTGGTGTCGGAGGCTGGCGGGGTAGATCTGGCGCAAAGGGTGGGGGCGTGGGGGTGTGGGTGTGTGTTATGATCCTAATAGGACGTTTATGAGATTGAAGAGAATATAGAGATTAGAAAGAGGATTAGAGGAAGAAGATGAAGGTAAGAGGGAGATAGAAGAAGAATGAGAGGTAGAACGAGATAGAGAAATTAGGCAAAGGAGGTAAAAGGTAATTGTTTGATTATTCATTTGATGATGAATTACAAGGTATAAGGGTCTATTTATACCCTAAACTACCCTAATCTAATATAATACATAATATATGAGATCATAACAGTGTGGCTGCGCTTGGGGGTTGGACCGGGATCGAGGCACGCATGCGAGCTGGCGAGACAAGGGAGTTGGAGATCCGAGGGAGGGGAAGGTGCCGGTGGTGGGGGTAGTGGTGATCACCGACGGCTGCCAGATCTAATAACCGAGCGTGAGAGAGAGAGAGAGAGAGCACGTAAGGAGAGAGATAAAGGAGAGTAAACCAAGAGGAAGTAAAAAAAAGACTCGCACGTAAATACATAAACTTCATTTTACCGTTGGACTCACCCAACTATAATAAATTGGAAATTTTAAAACCTGCAGCTCAAAGCAACTCTTTTTTTATAAGAAAAACCAGCTTCATTCATTAAAACTCTTCAACCAAGTTTACTTAAACATCTGCAAGTAAAAAAGATGATGAGAAAAACAGTATCAAGAATTGGCCTATAATATGTAGCGAGTAAGTGTGCAGCCTTGTTGCCGTTTCGCCGAACATGAGTCCATCAAGGCTCACCCAAGCCCCTCGCCCTCGCTCAAAGCAACTCTAAAAATGAAAGGACCGGTGGTTTGATTAATAGTTTAAATTAGTCAAAAATATTAATATTTGAAGAAATAAGTAAGATCTAGCTTTAGAGGATTTGTAGTGATTTAGGGGTTGGCCCTTAACCGACCAATAATGCAAAGTGCATAATCACTAGAACAAGTAATGAGGCACCTGGGCCGGGGCCTTTTGAAGACGACTTTTGTTTTTGGATAGCACCCACCTTCCACTTTCCCACTTAATTAAGGTGTGTGTGAGTGTGAGTGTATCATGTAATGGAACCCTTTTGTAGGCCTCTCATGTGCCCAAACCTCCCCACCATCTTCTCACTTATTTGGAGCTACACCCCATTTTGTTCTTATGTTTTTAAAATAAGTGGTAACTCGCATGTTTCGTGTCGAATAAGTCTGATAAAATACTTTATCTGTTCAACAAAACATGTCATTTTTACTATTTACGTGCGTTTTTTAAAAATAAGATGGATATTTTATTTAATTTTTATCATTCTGAAGAAGCGTACGTAAAGCCGACTCACAGTTAAAAATTACAGTAAGTTTTATGTATGATTACCTAGATCGAATTCAAAATCACTAATTTCAAGGGTGATTAAATCTCGTGTCAAATCATCTCGCCTAGCTAGTATGAATCCCTAAGGGTACTACGTAGTTTGATTAGTTGGAGTTTGTGTAAATTTTGCCTAAATTTAACATTTATAGAACTCCGAGTGATGAATTTAATTTATTGATTGGAATCTTTTTATATTCCAAAGAGTTCTGAAGTCTTCCTTAGCTTGGTCCTCTTGGCCCTATTGATATCAATGACATCCATCCCTACACTTTTAATTCAACAAAAAGTTAGTTACTCAATTGAATCATTGACAATTGAACCGCTCAATAGCATTAGATGCCTGCAATAATCCAATAGAATGGGCCAGTCCGAGCGGGCTAGTGGTGTAGAGTAAATGGGTGGTAAGGAGGTTTCGGATTCGATCCCTATTTCCGTTCCTTTTCTTGGATAAAAATTTTAAGGTTTGCATTGCTCTCTACTATTGGGTCGAGCCGGTTAGCCGTCAGCACAAGCCAGATTACCTTGTACGTGGCTCTTAACGGCTGAGTCACGTTCTCGTCGTAAAAAAAATCCATAGAATGACTATTTTCCAATGTATATAAAAGGTCAATTGATCACAAGACTCCATAATAATAATAATAATAATAATAATAATAATATATGTATATATATCCCTTCAAAATAGGAAAACATCAAGAACAATAGAGAATCTTCTCCAAATAAACAAAATTTTCCAAAATTGAATGTTTCTCTAAAAAAATTTAATGAAAAAATTGTTAGAGTTAAAAGAAAAATAATTAAAGATATATAGGTCGCTTTTCCTTGGAAGATTATGTGACAATTGTAAGAGTTGGGTTGGTGATCACTATAGTTGAATCTACCCAAACTTTGCTTAACTTGCAATAAGAAAAACATGCAAGTAATCAATTTAGTCACAAATGTACCTATGTTTTAGAGAAGCTAAGCGGAGTAAATCATCAATTTAGTTACTAAATTCAATATATATGGAAGCTAATGGGGTTCTAACGTAAAACCAATCTACCTATATACATATATTAAAATCGATGCATAGCGTATTATGTGGTGCGTTGTGGTTGATCCAATGGGAAAAATTAATAAAATAATATTTTATGATAGTTTATAAAAAAAAGTTATATAAGTCACCATCTATCTATATATAATTTAGTTAATTGACAAAAATATAAATAAAAAATATTTCATAGTCATACTTACTAAAAATATCAATAGATAAATATGTAGTATTTGATAGGTGCTATTCTATTTATATCTATATTATTTTTTGTATCTATATTAATAGACAAGGGGAAAAAATTACTGTATTTATAATATTATTATTTATTTATTAGAATATATCTAAATTATTTATAATATTGTATTAATGTATTTTCCGTGCACGGAACGGGACCTACACTAGTTGATAATAAGAAGAACAGTCAAATCAAAGAACATCCCTCGCCAAAGAAAAATCATTAGATGGTGAAAGCTTGAGGAAGGTGTCTTTAAACTTAATTTTGATGGTGTTAAACTCTCTTCTGGGTGTGCTTCTGCAGGCTTCGTGATTGGTGATGATGAAGGGAGGTTGTGTGCATGCAAGGCCAGAAGATGCGGGCAGGTCTTTGCGCTCCAGGCTGAGGCGGTTGGACTGCAACTCGGGTTGATGGAAGCCCGGAAGAGGGGGTGTTGACGTCTTGCTGTGGAAGGTGATTGTCTAGTTGTTATGAATGCAATCAGAGGAACCTGTAAGCCCCCCTGGGAAATCGAAATGCTTATTTTGGACGTTCTTCTTCAGTTGCGTTCCTTCGAGATGGTATCCGTTACCCACATCTTCAGGGAGGCCAACAGAGTGGCTGATCGGCTTACACACCTGGTTTTGACCTCCGATTCGCCTTCGTGAGGTTCCGACTTAGAGTTCATAACTCTCGTCCGAAAGGACGCTCTTGGGTGGTGGTACAACCGTGGTTGACGTCACTCAAACTTTCGCCTTGTATATAAAAAAAAAAAATTAGGCTTCAAAAGTTTTCATACTTTATGATAAGTATCCGGTCGGCATAACACTATATATATGTACCTATACATAAAGTCGGTGGAAATGAAGGTGTGAAGCTAGTGCTTGATAACATGGCGGGTCCGGAGATTAGTTAATTAGTTAAGCCGTTTGTGGTCACTAAACAAACCACAAACACTCATTTTTATGGTCTAATTATTGCGATCGAATTCGAGAGAGCTTCTCCATGTGCAATAAATAAGGATTGCACCTCTTGACCGTTGAGACCCTTGTGCATATCAGTACTAAGGATATATCTCCATCATTTCATATGATCACATTTATATAGTGATGGGTCATTTAATTTATTCATTAATTAAATTTATTGGAATCTTTTCTTTTTAAAAAAAAATCATTTTCAAAATTAGGCTGATTTATAAATAAATGCTCACATGCAAATTAATTATTTTTAAAGATAATTAAAACTATTTAAAATATTAATTTTTTAAATATAAAATTATTTTAAAATTAATAAATAAATAGTTAATACTTTATACTATTTTTTATCATACTGTATGATAAATAAAATAAAATGGACGGAGTACCGAGTACGTACATTATATGACAAATCAATAATTAAATATCTCAATTATAATGTGAGAAATCTCCAACATTTTTTTAAAGTTTTCTATACAAAATAGAAAAATAAAAATCATATTTATCTAAATTATTTTTTTAATTCCGTATTTTAAAGAATCCGCACTTAATGGGTTTTTTTTTAACATTTGAGATTTAGGGAAGCATCACTTTCTTTTATCCTTCTCCTATATATACTTTTTTTTTATATAAGGAAAGAAATTTGATTCTCTAGACAGGCCTAGAGAAACCGAGAGCCCAGACAAGCCGGGAGATGAACTAACCATCATGTACAACCTAAAGCAAATAACAGAAGCAAATGACTGAAATGAAATAACAGGAAGTAAATGACGGAATTGAAAAGGCAGAAATAAAGTACAAGCCATCAACACTGTAAATAACAAGCTAACAGAACCAACGACTGACCAGCAAAACGGAAGACGCTCACAGAGAACTCTAGGAATCACTAGCTGACACCTCAACATGGATTCTAAACAGAATCAACAGGCATCATCGCATTTCCACGACGTCTACAAGCTCGACAAACCAGTCACAGTTCACATGAAACCTGTACCACAACAATAAAAGTAAAGTACACAACCCGCAAACCAAAACTCAAGCCAAACCATTGCCAAAACAAATCCCAAAAACCCATCTCACACCCTCAAGGACGATAACAAGATCGTAAAGGCAACCACAAGGGATTAAAATTTATTATAGAAAATCTATTGTAGAAAAAATGGATTAAAATTTTCTAAAAATCCAAGTGATTGGAGATGCTTTGACAACTAAACTCAACTCATTTGTTGATCAACTTTCAAGTGAATAATCATTGAAATTGGACTCTTAATTAGAAACATACGTACTATGGTTTTGTAATTGGTCAAATCATAAATATCAATATGCTACAATGAACCAAAATATGAGTGAAAATATATTCATGACACGTTTCACTAATCCATTAATTGAGTTATTTTATATTAGCTCCATTAATCATTGAAACAATTCACTGGAGAATAAATAATTAAATTTTTAAAAAAATCATTGAATCAATGTTCCACAAACTTTGAACTCTCGTACATGCGAACAAAGAATAAAATCTCGCTTATTCAAATAAGGGTAGGTAGAAGAATTTATTTATTCAAGTATAAAATCTATATATATAAAATAAAAAAAATGAAATGAAATTAATCAAAATATGTGGTAGATATATGGGTATTATTATAAATTATGACACAGGATATCTTTACCAAAATGAAATTGAGTTAGAAAAGCAAAGGGGCGGCAGATTTTGTTGTATGGTGGGAATCAATCAATGAGATATATGGTTCAAATTGAATTGCATAAAAAAACACAACCTCACTTTGATGTATTCTCATCCCATATAGAGGTCATTTTATCAAAGGATATTGAAGGGATAAGAATTAAGAAGGTCTATTTCACTTGGGCTTCAATTTTGAAGAATATTTATTTAATGAAGAAGAATAATCTAGAGAAATTCTAAAAGACTCTTCACCTTTAATTCTAAAAACAATTATCAAGTAGACTGATAAATCGAGTTAAATGGACAGATCATTTATATATATAAAAAAAATCGTATGGTTTAGTTGCACTATTCGACTTTTTACTGGTGACAGTTTGATATATATGACACTGACTAAAAACTTGACATTTCTTCATCCCGCTATGTTGCATTCTATTCACGAACCTAGTTCTGTCACCATTGTATTTCAGTCTCTCGATTTATTCCAAATTTTGCATGGCTTATGGAATTTAGCCACATTCTCACAATAGTTATGGATTTTAGTTAATGGAAATATATGCATATGATATGTGAGAGTTCATTTATGCAGATAAAAAGCTTACTAGAGTTAGCTTTGTTATTGTTAAGGAAGTGGGCGTCCAGATGGTATCTCGGTTGCTCACTAATTTCTTGTAAATTTATTTTATTATTATTTTTTAATAAATAATAATAATAATAATAATAATAATAATAATAATAGTAATAGTAATAGTAGTAGTAGTAGTAAACCAAGACCCAAATCATCCTAACAAAGTTGAAATTCCAAGTAAAACAAGAAGAAAAGGAAGAACCATCCTCTCATCTCAACCAAGGCCAATACAATTGTTTCCCTGGTAAAATATTGGACCACATGGCAAATATTTGTTCTCCCAAGCTGGACCATATAGCAATTAGTAAGAACTTACTAGCTTCATATGGTCCAACTTTAGATGCCCATTAATCTTTCATATCAAAATAGCTTACAAATTCAGAAAGTAGAAACCCTGTCCCATTTTGTAAAAGCCATTTTACCTTTTTAACAATAACAAATATCACCAATAACACTTTGAAAAGACAGTTCTAAACTCCCTCTGTTGTGTTCTATGGAAAACTATTTACCTCTTTTGGTTGAAAAGAGGTAATGTGCACTAAATAACCCCAATTTTAAGGTTTGTTGTGAAAAATAACATGCAATTCCAATATTGGGAAGAAATGGAATCAATTATTTGATGAGTCAAATAATGTCTCAAACATCACTTTCAACGAGTTTTTTATTTGTTAAAACCACGTGACATGTCATTGGCGTCTTGAAAATAGTAATGATTGAGAGGATTAACATTTATAACGATGTTATATGAGTTTTAATAAACAAAAGAACTCATGTGATACTTAATACTTGCACTATTATTGCAATTTACCAAAATGAAATATCCATACTCACCCTCAATAGTAAATACATGTATTAATTTTATTTAATTTTAAAAGAAAAAGGAAGCATTGCCTCTTAGGACTCTTCTGCAAGAATTTGATCACTTATTTTCCTCATTGCAGTGATCTTGCTAACTCCTGCACATATTTATTATCCTTTATATATGTAGGGATGGCAATGGAGTGGAGAGTAACATCTCATCTCAATTCCCGTTTATCAAATGTCTTTCGTCTTCATCTCCATTCAAGGATAAAAAAAATGAATCCATTCCCGCCGATTTCCCGTGCCCGCTTATGTAAATAAGGTAAAAATTTAAAAGGGAAAAAATTACATAATTTATTATGTGCTGTAAGATCTAAAGAAAAATGAGAATTTCTTACTCCCTATTGGGGATCTCCCAACGGGGAAGGGCAAGCAGGAGCGGAGCCAGGATCTCGCTTAGGGGATGCTATTTTTTTTTTCAAATGTCGTTTTTTTTATATTTGTATAACGAGAAGAATTTTTTTAAAAAAATTATGTAGAAAAAACACTAAAATTGTTATGTAAATACATTATTTTTAACTGAAATAAACAAACCAAGAAGAATTTTTATTAAATATAAGGAAAAAAACAAAGATTTTTTTTTGAAAAAATAGTATTGAAAGAAAATGTTAAATTTATCATCAAAATATGTGATTTTTAATTGAAATAATTGAGAGTAACAATAATGTGGCTAAAAAATATTAAAACAAAAAAAAACATATTGGGATTTGAACACATGACATTTTGCTTCTTCTTTCCTCACTCTACTAAGATAAAAGAAGGGTGTTGTTATATATACCACAAATCCAAGGTAAAAAATGCACGTCCTTAGACATGCAAACCTTGTAACTAATTAACATTTAAAAAAAATTAATTAATCCCTTTTAACCATGCACGTCCTTAAGGACGTGCATGATTTGGGGGGTATATAGCGAAACCGTAACAGAACTTCTATATTCTACTTTTTATTTAAAGATTTTTTTTATTAAATAAAAATTTAAGCTCAGACAAACTTGAAGCTTGAGAGGCTAACGAATCGACAAACGGGGTAATCATCAACATACAACATACTAAACACACAAAATACACAGATGAAAGAAACAATTCAAAGAATCCATATAAGTCGTCAGCAGAGGAGTTGAATCGAAGGAGATCAAATGCGAGCCACGAATGTCGAGAACACGGGATTTTTAACTATTATATTAGCTTATTACTTCAAAATCAAACTACTAAATATATGTAAAAAAAAAAATTATCTGCCAGGAGGGTGTTGAAGCACTTGTGAACTCCCCCAACTCCGCCCCTACCCCTAGAGGCAAGGATCGGGTTGGGGACTATTATTCTCGTCCCCGTCTTTGTCCCCATGTGGCCAATCACTTTAGCTCCCATCCTCGTCACTATATTTAATTTCCCATGCCTATCTTCGTGACGAACATTTTCTGCGGAAATCGAGGAGTCTCCACCCCGTTGCCATCCCTACCCGTGTCACATTTCTGAAATCTATCTAACCTCCACCCATGTATACATGATTTCTAACCTCCAGGTGACACTAAATCCCCACCCATGTTTTTCTTCACAACCCATCATCTCTGATTGTACCTCTATATTCTGCATCAAACAGCAAGATGTAATGCCTACCACTTCCACCATTCACTTAACTCTAGCAGTTTTTGGGTCACCCAGTTTACAAGTGGTCCTTCATATTTGCCCTTGCTGGCTGCTTCAGACAAATGAAGGATGGTAGAATCTTCACACTTCCACCTTTTTTCCTCCACTGCCTATCTTGTCACTCTTGCTAATGACCCACTTAATCACATCCTCATCCTCATCCTAAACGCGGGTTCGATACGGAACCATGCTTACTGTTGTCTAAAGGCCAAATAAAGGAAGGAGGAGATTTCCTGAGCTCTGATTTTATATATATAGCCTCCACAACAAAGCCAGATAAGCAGAACAAAACTTGCTTGCCCATTAAAATATAGTCCATCTTTTGACACTTTAATAGCAAACTCTTCAAAGAGAGCACTTTGTTGGTCAGCTCAGAATCAGTCTGGGAAAAAAAAATGGCATTTTCCTGCACAAAATCTTTCCTCAAGCGTTTCTGTGCAGATGAGTTGCAAGCAGAAACCAGCTACACTTATGGCAGCTTCTTCTCCGGAGAAGTGCTGCCATCCATTGGAGCTAGGATCAATCTGTCGATGAAACTGCGTAAACATGTCATATCGCCTTACAATCCTTACTATAGGTGATGACCTGCCAAACATATAGCTGCCAATCGCTGGGAAACAGATGTATTTGTGTGGCTTATCTTATGCTGTCTGTTATTTTTCAGGACCTGGGAGATGCTGCTTGTAGTGTTGGTTGTTTACTCAGCTTGGATCTGCCCGTTTGAGTTCGCCTTTCTGGCTTACAAACAGCATGGCTTTCTCTTCATTCTTGACCACATTGTCAATGGCTTCTTTGCCATTGATATTGTCCTGACTTTCTTCGTAGCCTACGTTGACACTCGCTCTTACCTGCTGGTGGATGAGCCAAAGAAAATAGCAATCAGGTCAGTCAGATGAATGTTTACTATATGACTGTTTGAACTGGTAAATATAATGAATCAATATATAATTGGTTTACAAGACGACGAAAGCCACCTTTGATGTCTGTCATTGCAACAGAAAATCGGATTATTGTCCATTGAGCATGAAAATGCCTTTGATGACAGGTACCTGTCAAGTTGGTTCATCTTTGATGTCTGCTCTACAGCACCACTTCAAGCTCTCTGCCTCCTCTTTACTGCACATAATGGAGGGATTGGGTTTAAAGCACTCAATATGCTCAGGCTATGGCGTCTTCGTAGAGTCAGCTCTCTATTCGCAAGGTAGGAAAACCAATAAAAGTTGCAAGAACCACAATCTTGAAACACTGAAACAAATGCAGTAACAAAAACAGTATACTTACTAAGTCATTCTTCCAGGCTAGAGAAGGACATACGATTCAACTACTTTTGGACCCGCTGTACTAAGCTTATCTCGGTAAGCTAAACATCATCATCATCCTTCCTTCCCGCCCTCATTGTAATAACTTGAGGTGTAAACCACTCACCTTTTTCTCAATGAACCAGGTAACTCTATTTGCTGTTCATTGTGCTGGATGCTTCAACTATCTGATAGCCGACAAGTACCGTGACCCTAAGAAGACCTGGATTGGTGCCGTGAATCCAGATTTCAAAGGCGATAGTTTATGGAATAACTATGTAACGTCAGTTTATTGGTCAATAGTGACACTGACAACCACTGGATATGGTGATCTTCATGCTGAGAACACAAGGGAGATGCTATTTGATATCTGCTACATGCTATTCAACTTGGGTCTCACATCATACCTCATTGGGAACATGACAAACCTTGTTGTTCATGGGACAAGTCGAACCAGAAACTTCGTAAGTTTTCTTGAGTTTTCCTTTTTCACCAAAGAATAAACCATATAAAAACAAAAACACAAAATGAAGACATAAACATGTTGACAGATAAAAGGCAACTGCATTATTTTCTAGTTCACACTGTACAAAAATGTGACAGTTCTCTTCATTCATCAATAGTATTAGGCGAAGGGACCATCGTGATTCATATGAAAAATGCTATTTCCAAAATACCCACAAAAAGGAAAGGGAAGAATTCGCGAATATTTACTGTAACTACATTCTGTGCTGCAGAGGGACACAGTCAAAGCCTGTACAGAATTTGCTGCTAGAAATCAGTTGCCTCCATGGATACAAGATCAGATGATATCACACATATGCCTAAGGTTCAAAACTGAAGGGCTGAAGCAGCAAGAGGCACTGTGTGCTCTGCCTAAGGCCCTCCGATCAAGTATTGCACATCATTTATTCTACCCTATTGTTCAGAGAGTCCATCTCTTTGCTGGAGTTTCTCATGACTTCCTCTTTCAAATGGTAATCATTTGCTTTGTGTGTTGATTCAATCTCTAACATCTGTCACAGATTTATCTCCAAAAATAATGCATAGAATCTAATCTATGGTGTACTTCACACTGATATCCCCAACACTAGTCTTAACACAAGTAATTTTCTTTCTAAACAGGTTTCAGAAATGGAAGCAGAATACTTCCCACCTCGAGAGGATGTGATTCTGCAGAATGAATCACCAACAGATCTCTACATACTCGTGTCTGGGACAGCGGTAAGTGATACTCCGTATGTCACTAGGTACAGGTGCTAAATCCCCTTGATTCAGCTTGGAAATGTTCTAATCAGTTATTCTTATATACTTTGCTGTGTAGGATATTATAGTGGGTGCTAACGGGAACAAACAGGTATTGAGGATTAGAAAAACTTTACATTTACAAAAAACATGAAATAGAAAGCAAAGACTAAAGGTATACTAACTGCTGGAGTTACATACAGGTTGTCGGAAAAGCATTTGCCGGGGACATATTTGGAGAGATAGGCGTCCTTTGCGACAGGCCACAGCCATTCGCTGTTCGGACAATAGAGCTTTCCCAGATACTAAGGCTGAGCAGAGCTTCACTGATGAGCATAATGCAAGCAAATAAAGAAGACGCGGCCATCATAATGAACAACCTGTTTCTGGTATGGCTTTATTTGGTAGTGCCTTTAGTATACTCTTGCGAGATAAAAATGCTGATTTGCATCAATTGCGCTTGCAGAAACATAAAGCGTTTGATAGCTTTATCGGTTTGGGATCTCAAACAGAAGATGGACTACCGAAAAATGAACAGAATCACGTAGAAGAGGGTGGAGACGCGCATCTACATAATGGAACCAAGGTTGATGCATATTCAGCAGTTGAAGATGATAACAGACGGCATCATGCTACAGATGCCAAGGATAACATTAACATGGTCAAGATTCAGGTGGAAGGTGAAGATCTGCCGAATGGAGATTCCTTAGGATGGCCAGAAGAGTTTCCAGTAATGCGACAAGGCAGTGACACATACAACCCGATATATGGAGGAAACAGATTTTTTAACGACAGCCATATGACTGAAATCAAAGACAAGGAGAGACTAAGCCAGTTTACCAGAGCCCAGTCCAAGCATATCTCTAGCATCAGAAATGATTCTGTTGATTGTATTGTTTCGGCTGCATCCAGAAGATCCATTCCAAGCTGTTCTCCTCAATCTGGCTGCGAAGAAACCCTGCAGGTACACAGGAGAGTAACCATTCATATGAAGCAACAAAACACTGATTTGCAGCAGCAATCAAGCAAGCTGATCATTCTACCAGATACTTTCAAAGAGCTACTAACAATAGCAGGTACAGTCTCTTTTAATTGCCAAAGACATCAGCAGATTCTTTTGTTCCCTTTCGTCTATTCTGACTCCCGAAGATTTCATGGGATTGCAGGCCAGAAGTTTGGAGGCTGCACCTTCACAAGAGTAATGAGCTCAGAGAATGCAGAAATAGATGACATTGCTGTCATAAGAGATGAAGATCATCTGTTTTTCCAATGAAGAACAGCAAAAGCCCTTAAATGTCTGATCCAAGTATAGCAAATTGAGTGTTTGGATTGGCAAATAGCCAGTAGTTTTTAGGCCTTCTACACAATTCAGTGGCCTGAGAACAGTATCAGTACAAATTGTAACTTCCAGGCAATTTTTCTCAAATTATGACTTGAAAAAGAAAAATGAATCGTACAAAAAAATGTTTCCAAAGAGTGAGCAGAGCTAAATTACGTTCTCGGATCCATTACATTCAAGTAGAAATCCCTGTATCCTATAGCCAACAACAAAACTTTCTAGTTCTATAGTTAAGTGGAGCAAGTCTACAAGGAACTGAGATGAGAGAGCTCTTCCTTTTGCGGGCGATGCGACTGCCCAGAACCACCAGGATCCCTTGAGTGCTTGTGAGGGATACATTTCCATTTTACAGGTAAAAACTAAATCTCATAAGGAAAAAGCAAGAACAAGTCGTGAAATTGGTTTGTATTTGTGCCTCCTGTACTGATGATCTGATTCGAGTCTTTCTGTCCATCGTGAAAAGAATGACTACCTATTGTGTATTCATTCGCTCTTCACCAAGTCCTGAATGATGGGTATAGGATGAGCCTCTGTGTTGAAAACATATTTGTCCAACGGAATATGCGTACTATCTCCAAACAACAAGTACAGATACTTGAGTGTCTCGCCTAAGAAGAAGGTCTCCATCTTGTCCCGACGGATAGGAGGAAGTGCAGTAACATCATCAAGAGAAGTGTAACCCCCAGAGTCAACCTTCGTGTGCTTCTCGAACGCCTCAAAAATCTGCCATCCCCACTCCCGATACCTACAAAAATAGCATTCATAGACTTGGTACTTGAAACAGAAGAACAATGGAAAAGCTGTATCAAGTGCATTCATAGATTTTCGTAACATACTTCGGGTCTTCAGTAATGCGATACAGAACAAGAAGTGATTCTACTGTTTCGGGGCGCAAAAGATTGTGGCGGTCAGCAGGCTTGATTATGATGTCATTGGCATATTCAGAAGTCTTATTTCCACCATCAAGGCCTGCTTCAACGAAGTCCTGATAAACACAAGAATAGCTGGCAATCCCTTAAAGAACAGTAAATGGCAAAAAAAAAGCTTTTTTAAGACAAAAGTTCAATCGT
This sequence comes from Persicaria tinctoria, assembly GCA_037127255.1. Lineage (NCBI taxonomy): Eukaryota > Viridiplantae > Streptophyta > Magnoliopsida > Caryophyllales > Polygonaceae > Persicaria > Persicaria tinctoria. The sequence goes on along the minus strand of JBANSL010000016.1, from coordinate 7,646,028 downwards.
CAGCAGGTGCCAGGTAGTCGATTACAGTTAGCAAATACCTGATGCTAGAAATTTTTATTGACCTTGTAAGCCTAAATATTAACTGATATGATAGTATGATCAATTACTAACCTCCACATGGAAGTAGGCAATTTCAGGAGCTAGACCTGTACGAGTTACAGAGTACATAGCAACGCATGTCTTAGCCAGGTCTTCAGCAAGCTTTAAGTTCTCAATATCTTCAAAACTGAGTAAGTTATCTTTCATGGCCTTTGCCTTTGTGGTGCCTTTAGTGGCTCCTAAGGCAAGAGTACCGGGCAGGAAACACACCTGCAGCCAAAAGCACCAGACGTTCATTACAATATTACAATATTTATCATACAGAAATGCATGAATTTGATTTTGCTCTATTTTAATGTACTGATTCATATAAACCATAACTGTAACATAAGGGAAACACGCATTCTGAGCATCCAGAGTTGAATGAACAACACAAAAAGTACTTGAACAAATTTTCGACTCCATGCACTCTTTGCCAAATGAAACAAGGAAGATAAGTTCTTCACTAGAGAAAGAAGAAAAAACACAATCACCATGACAGCTTGGAAGTAGAAAAACATTAAACCTGAAGGAAGAGTAGCTTCAGCAATCCTCCAACAAAATCCTTCCCCGTGTAGTAATGTGAAATTATAAATTTTAATGGAATATATAAGTAAGGCTGTAAAAATTAAGTATGCATAAACAGATGTCTCGTGTAGCCATCTATAAGGTGCATACTTCACAAAAGGATGCCATAACAAATCCAGGAGAATAGGAGATGGAATGATGGATTATATAATGGCTAATCAAAGTAAAAATACAGCTTCTCAACAACTTTTGTTCTATGTTCACGTTTTGGTTGATAAATATGAGAAAACTTATGGGAAAAAGCTAAGCAAACCACACCCACCACATCATCGAAAGATGAACAGTATACATTTAGACTGACACTCACTTCTCCTGGACATGTACTGCTATCTCAAGGAAAGATAAGCCAGACAACCTACAAAGAATACACTCTTCATTTAAAGTAGCTTCTATTCTTTCATTAACATATCACAAGAAACAGCATCTACCGAAGCACAATCTGCGTATTTGCTTTGTTCCCTTAGTAATATATGCCTCTCACTTCAGTTTTAAATATCTGTCTCTAGCTCCAAATTATAAATTTATAAGCATTGAAGCGAACATTTGGTTGAAGGACTTCTCCAAATCCCATACTTGCTTTAGGGAGCAATGTTTAATTAGGCTTCTACTCCTCGTCACTCGCAAATATGGCTGCTAATCTATTTTACCTCTGATAAAAGCCAACGTTAGCTAATTGTTGGACATGAATTATGATACAGTAATACTGGGGAGAAACTACAAAAGAATAATCAGGAAAGGATGCATACCAGGTGATCCATTTTGGGGCTGAAAGAACCTGTTTGTCCGGAAGGCAACTCTCCCACAAAAACCAAGCCATTGGGGATAGATTTTCGAACAAGCAAATGTCTTACACCCTTCATTGATTCTTGATACATGTTGTACAAATATGTCAAATTGCCACTGGCACCAGTTCTCTGCTGAAGCCATACTTTTAATAGATACTCATAATAGCTGTCACCACGCGATCCCAGCCTAATGTTTTCTCCATTAAATTTACCAGTTTGGGGGCTGAATATAAAAAATAATGGAAAATGTTTAGAAAAGATATAAAAGGGAGAAGTTGCATAGGAATAAGACTTCCATCAATAACCACATGCAGTAATTCGTCCAATGGTAAAAATAAGCTATCGTCCTGTTGAGGGAGTTAGGTAACAAAAGAATAGCTGTGAACATTTCAGACTGGAAAAAAATTCAAATTCTAAAATATTAATAGAAAAACTAACTAATAGAGTAATAGGTATGTGAGGGCTGAAGATAAAATAAAAGAAACAAAAATCTATTGACAGACTCCGACCCAACCACTGCTTGATAAAAGGAAATTGTGAGATATTATTAGATCAGAAATCAACCTTTATCTCACAAATCTTAGAGACTTGTACTCATCCAAAACTATCAAAGAATAAGCATAGATGAGCTTTTTTTTTGGTAGAAACATAGATGAGCTATGCATTACCTATAGTGATGAAGGAAAAAAATGCTTTTCTCAACTACATACTCAATATTTTAAAAAACTTGGTTTCGGGGGCTATATTGGTAAGCAAGATACATAAAGAATTTGGTTTAGTCTTTTGAAGTTGATGTATCATTGATCATAAAGAAGAAATTGCTTTAATTAATTTCAACCACTAAATTACCTTAACATAAAGAATACTTCATACAATGCAACATGAAAACATCAAACTATAGTCCAATCGTGATATTTCTATATCTTAACCTCTAGAATAATCAATAACATAATATGCAAAATCCAGCTGATATCTATTGTCAAAGACTCGAATAAAGATGACAAAATAATCAGAAAATCTGTGCCACAATTTAAATATCTACGTCGTATAGAATGTATAGTGAATACCTGATGTAGATAGGCACAAGTCCTTCCACCTTTGGCAAACCCTTCAAGTGTTCCAAAGCTTTCATTGCTTCAACACTATACTTTGAATCACCAGAGACAGCGCTTAAATAATTGAATTCCATCTGTACAGTAGAAACTTCTGATGTGCTACTTAATCCATCAGGGGCAGCATGTGCTGTGTTGTCACGCAACACAACATCACTGAAGGGAATCGGTGTAGGGCTAGAAGTAAAAGCAATAAGCAGTTTATCAGCTAGAACCTTTGCAGCTTCTAGATAAACAGCGGGTTTGGGTCCAGCGTGAGTTACTGCTCCTGCTCCTCCACCTCCACTCAAATGGTAAGCACTTAGAAGGCCACCTAAGACACGTATAGTTGTCTCAAACAGATTGACTTGACCTTTTTCTTTTATTTTTTCTATTAGGTGTGTTTCAATCCATGACCCTGCTTCAGACACGGCATCATCCAAGCCCATTATCATTGCTGTATCTAAAGCATCAACAACAGTTGCCCCAAGACCCCCTAATCCATCAACCCCTCTTTTGCTAACGGGCATAAGTTCATCAAAGCCCATAGCATACTTCTTATAGCCAGACCATGCATGAATAAAGGCATCCTTAACTTTTTGTTGTCTAGTCCTCCATTTTGCTGCTTCACTGTTAAGAGAAGCATTATTACTACTACCCATCTCATCTGGTGTTAATCGAGGAGGAAGTCTTGGCGGAAGCCTTGGAGGTTTTCTAAAGAATTTCCTAAGTCTACTATCAGCATCTATAGTCAGATTACCGCCACTAGTGTTGGTAAGATGATCTAACTTAACAGAGCCACCATGGGTGTCACTTGAATTTGTAAGCATGAGATAACCTATACCACAAAGCATTATTATCAGAAGGAACTTCCCAGTACTGCAGCGTACACATTCGCGTTTAATCTTATTGGTGAGCATCATGTGATTCAGCACCTGCAGAAATCAGCAGATTAGCTGTCAGAATCATCACATACCAAACAAAGTAAGCATAATAGAGAAATTGCTTACTCTCTCTCTATTGCCAATATGTGCACACAGTCAACTCTAAGCATACACAGAATATCAGACGAGTAGCTCAAAAAAACTTGCCAAAAGCAAATTCAATCCACAGATCAAAGTTCTAATTTTCCGTGGTTGAAATGAAGGTATAACTTAATATACACTAGCTGATTCAAAGGTCAAATAATGTATTATTCCCGTATGGTTCCCCAAAAATTGAATCTTGTGTTGTTGTCCTTGTCAACATATTCAGACTGAAGCATCACATAACATTTTGTTTGATGTGTTTAGTACCAGACTTCTAATATAAACAATTGAAAGAGCCTATTGGTTTTTTAACAACATCATGCATTTGCTGCATTTTCCCAATTCTAATCCTTGATAAATTACACAGAAATCCAGGCCAAAATTTTCACAAACAGATCGCATTGCCCAACCACGTTATATACTTATATCCAACAACCAGCAGAGAAAATTAACCAAAACAAACCCATCCATTTCTTACAAGACAACAAATCAAGTTCATCCGATCAAAACAAGCAAATTGCACATTAAAAAAAAAAAAAAACAAATAACAATAACCAAGCAACAACTCAAAAACTAAGCAAAAGTCGGATAATTTCCCCGAACCTGAAACGCAGATCGCTGGCGGAACTTGCCGTTATCGTAATGAATATCCTTCAAAGTGTACGGAAGAGTTTTCGACATGCTCCTCCCCTCGAATCACAAGCAGAAGAAGAGCTTCGCGGAGATTGATTGATCAATTTTAACAAAAATTGTTCAACTCCTCAATCGATCGGAGCAAAATTCAGATGGAGCCCAGGGAAAGGGGGAGATCTGAGGCTTCAATGAGCCTGGTAGTGCCGAAACTGGATCGGATTTGGAGAGCGGGGAAGGATCGTTGGCGCAGATGCGAATTCACGCCACGTTTTCGCCGGATTGAGGATTCGGGATTGGATCGAGAGACAGGAAACCGGGAGACGCGTTGTTCTGCGAGCGGAGGATTTGTAGGAGAAGAGTTTGAGAATCAACCTGGTCTTCCTTTGCGAATCTCCGAGTCAGTAGTCAACGAACCACCCTTTCCTATTTTCTTTTTTTTTTTTTTTTTTCCCCTCTTTCTTTCAAGATTTTGGTTGATCAATCATTTTACGATTGATAGTAATTAATTTTTACTATATGGCCGAAGGATAAGGATTTATTAGAGTAGAACTCTATAGAGTTGTCTTTTCATTATGCATTGACATCATCAAGTTGTTCTCGATCAAAAATATTTATAGATTCGAAAAGCCAATATCGACACCGTGCACTTAACGAAAAATTAATTGTGCGAATATCAAACTGATCACAAAGTGGGTTAGTATTTTGGATTATACATTTTATAATATAGATATCATTTTATCAAATATATTTGATAAATTTGAGTTTTCTAATAAATTCTTATATATCCCCATTCCCCAATAGTTCATGTTTTCCTTCTTTGATAATTGATACCGATACGAGGATATCGATATTTTAATCAAGTATTCCACTATTTTGTGCACTTTGCTCTAGTAAAATTTGCCTATTTCTTTTCACAAATCACAATAAATAAGGTTGTTATTCAAGCCTAATGAACTAAGTATTGTTTTTTCATGTTGAGCTCGTTTAAAGAAAATTTTGCAAAGCGACCTTTGAAATATGCTTAATACTCAACTCATTTACAAAATGAACGAGTTCGAGCCGAGTTTTTATCGAGCCAAACTCGAATTACTTGGCTCATATAAATGCCCTACCAACAAACAATAACAAATCTGGTTCATTGATCTTACAAGACTAAAACAAAGAAAAGGTAGGATACCAAGGGAAAGATGGATGATTGACATTAGAAATAAAGATCGATCAAACGAAAATAGTTTGGAACAGTGAAAGTAATCCAAAATGCATCCGAAGCTATCCAAACATCCCAACTTTCTCTTCAAGGTATTGTAACGTCGAACCAATCCAGTGTCTTGGTAAATTAGTAAAGACCATTTTCCCCGTCCTGAGATTCAGAGCTTAGCTTCAAGCAGCAGCAGCAGGCACAACCGCTGACTTGGAGTCTTCGGCCTTCTCATGCTCCTTGTTCAGCATCTGATAAGAAAACGAACGAGGGCCAAGGATTTTAGGACCGTAGGAATAAAGTCACAGAGTCAGCTTCTAACACGATAACCAATTTTTTCATCCATTCCTATGTATCAAACTCTCCTATCTCATACAGGTTTATTAGTTCATATTATAATCAAGGCTTATAGCAAATTTAACTTGTTGCAGATCGTCATCAAGGATGAAGACCAACTAGTTAATGCAAGGACATTGGATAATCTAACAATTTATCAGATTGTCATGAAAACCAAGCGTAAATGGATAATTGAGAACTTATAGTGTAGACACCAATCCCGTGTTAGAAATAACAAATCACCTTGTTGTTGATGAGGTTGTGGAGAGCAATTACACTCCGGATTAGAGACGACAGATATATAACCAGCATCATATCATTTGTTTTCACTGTAGAAACAATAAAGAGATCATAAGATAAGCGGGATATGTGGTTAAGAAAACTAAGAGGTTTCAACAATTCATGATTTTCCAACCTGCAAATGCCTTGATCAGCTCAGACACATTAAGATTTGGAAGAAGGTTGAACACATCCTAAGATGAAGAAAAAGAAAAGGCAAACCAAGATTACTTGATGATATATTTACAGGAAAAAAAAATGTAAAGAATTGACTTGTCATATTTTACTAAAAACATTGGAAGTGAAGTGTAGAGGTAAGATTTGAGGTCATAAACACCATTTCACTTGAGCATCTTCCCTCAAACATAGTAACATGTGAAATCCTCAATTTTATTAAAAAAGCAATCAAAGAAGGTTTAAACCTTGTGTCGGTTTATGAGACAGAATAGACACCATAAAAAGAATTACAATAGTTCACCTGTAAATGGTATAGAATTTCATGGTTCAACGGAAGCTTTTCATCAATAACAAGGTCAAGGTAACTGCGTATCTCCCGCAGACGTGCGTCGAGTCCTTTAAGGGCCACAAGCTTTCCTGAAACCTGTACATTGTGGGGATTAGATTACACTCACTGAATTTTTCATTCCCATAGAAGGGAAAAATCTACCAAATCCGGCGGTCACTTGGATTTAAAGATAATTAGAACACCATTTGACGACCGAAAAGACAAAACTCAGGTGTAAAGAATCATACCTCCGTGGCTAGAGTACTAATGGTTGTATCCTTCACATCTCTAAGCAAATGCTCAACCCCTGAAACAAAATCAAAGGACTAAATGAAGGGACAAAGACAATCCTTTTGCACGATACACTATAGACTATCTTATGCATGTGTTTTTTACTAATTTTGAAAAAGTTTGCATAATCATAATCAAGCTTCATAAACATACCAATTTCTTCAACTTCATGTGCAGCTATTTCGGATGGCACATGCACAAATACCTTCTTGCTCTTTTGTGTAGCATTCTGTTTGGAGGGGAGATACATATTATTAGCAAGATAGCTATTTGAAAGTCATAGCATTGAAAACACAAATACATTATGATGTTTTATGGGACATGATGATCATTCAAATGGCGATCCAAATGAATCAGCACAACAGACAAGGGAAAAAGACAATGAATAAGGATTACCTCCTTAACCTCCTCAACTGCACAATAAGCTTTAGTAGGTATTCCCAACTCCACAGGTTGGACATCAATTATGACCAACACAGGGTTTGGAACATAGCTGTGAGTACCAAGAGAGACATGGAGTTCAGTCTCATAATCATATAAAAAATTGCCTGTGCAGATAACATTGATACAATGAAAGAATTCATGATAACTTACTCGTTGAACAATCTATGGACATCCAGGTCATTTTCTCGCAACTTTGGACCAGTACTGTACCAGCCAACTACATGCTCCTTGGCTGAAATTATTAATTAATGACAGCATTAGAGAATTGTTCGCTAAAACAAATCCCATGCAGAAAGAAAAAGCAATTAAATCCCTCTAATATTAAGAATACCCAGACAGAGATATACCATTGATTCTCCTGGACATGGAAAACATTGCTTCATGGTAGTTGTGATCAAGAAACCAAATGCTAGGATCCTTATCATCTTCTTCAAATGGCACTGCAAGTTCAGTATCAAGTGTTAACAACTAGATCGAACCTAACGAAAGAAAACAATATACATTTCCTAATATCCTTTATGTTGACACTTAACAACGATTGTCCAGCAACTCAACAACAGATACATAATATTTAGCTAAAGGATTTGATAAAATTCTTGTGAACTAAACTGTCATTACAGGGTCACTTACATAGTTACATCTATGTCCATATTTCACACCAAAAAAAAAAGAATGCTTGCAGTCATAATACTTATTTTTACACTGACTTATATGTACAATGTGAAATTACAAGATCTCAAAAGCCAAAGCAATCAGCTTGAATCTTTAATTAGTTGCCCAAACAAGTAATTCGGTATAGAAATTTTCAGATTTCAGGATAAAGATAACTAGTTCTAGTTAAAGCAAGAACCGAACTGGTACGCAACCTAACCCTAATTTTTAACCGAAATCAATTGCCCATATTACAATTGGTGGGCCATTTTCTTTGCTGAACCAAGATTAAGTATGGTAACAAGATCTCAGAATCCACAGCAGCCAGTTTAAGTCTTTTATCATTTGCCCCGAAGTATAGAAATTGTCAGAATTCAGGATTCAATTAAAATTAAATAGTTAAAGCAAGAACCGAACCGATACGCAACCTAGCAGCAAAGCAACCTAACCCTAATTTGAACAGAAATCAATTGCAATCTAGATCCAAACCTCCACGGACATCAAACAGAACAGAGATACAAACCTGCATAGCTGTTGCTCACATCGACGGTGCCCTTGAATGAGCTTCCGAGCAAGACGCCTACAACTCGTTTCCGGGTATCGCGAGCGACCCGATTGTAGTGGTCGACGATGCTGAGGAGTACGAGAGGGTGAACAATCACCTTCTCGATTGGGCGAGATGAAATTTGTTGGGTCTTGATCACATCCATCGCTCTCGCTCTCGCTCTCGCTCTCGTTACAAATCTCTCGCGGCTCACTCTTCCTACAAGTCTCCCCGACTCCCCCTTTGGTTAGCGCTTGCGGCTTTTTAATCGGCGATCTATTTATTTTTTATTTTTTATTTTTTTTTTATACAAGGCAAGAATTCGGGTAATGTCAGACCTTATTGATCCACCACCCAATAGCGTTCTTACGGACGAGAGGAAGAAGCTCATGGTGAGAAGCAATCGACCCTGAGTCTGCCTCAATCCGATATGAGCTGTTTTGTCCGCCACTTGGTTGACCCCTCGGAAAACATGGTGACAGAAAAGAACTCGAAGGCGTTGAGCAAAACCAGAATATCAGTGATCTATTTATCTACTATGTCGCAACTATATTTACACCTTGAATATTGATATACATATTTATATTTAATATTTAATATATTTATTAGATATTTAAATATATTTTAAAAATTCAAACTTTCTTTATTAAAATAAATCTCAAACATAAAATTATAGATAAATATATAAAAATATTCAATCTGTTTTCCTCAAATATATCCTCATATTTTATCCCAAAAAAAAAAATATACCCTCGTATATTAGTTTTAAAAAAATTATACTATATATATTTAAGTCACGCATCCTACCGCCATATGACATCTCCTAACACTAAGATATTTTAGGCAATTTCGTTTTTATTTATAGGCAGAAAATGTTCTCTTCGTTGGGGGAGCTAGATACGGATGTTGTTGCCTTGCTGAAGCGGATTCATAAATTTTCAGAATCTCAGGATGCCGGGGCTCGTACTGCAGCTTATATTTTTACTAGACTTAGCTTTGTTATTGTCAAGGGAGTGGGGCTCAGATAGTAACACGGTTGCCCACTAATTTCTTGTAAGTTATTATAATAATATAATAATAATAATTGATTATAAAAGGTAGAATATTGCACCACGTAATTTCTCTTTTTATCTTGAACCACAACATAATTTGGTAATTTCTCTTTAACCACGTCGTATCCTCCACTCATTTTCTTCTGAAATGGTAATATATAGACGTGGTGAATAACCAAATACAAAAATGCAGAACCAAACAAGAAGAGTGACGTAAAAGGGTGTAACCTATACCAAAAGTCCCAACTTCGTCCAATATATAAAAAATTCCATTACCTCCACGGTCCTCCACCCGTGTTATCTCTCGACCTATGCTACCCAAACAAACCAATCATTTTCTCTATTTTCAAGTGGATGACAAAGGGCGTTGCCTTGAGCACCGTCAATGACAAGGGCAAGGGAGGTATCGGAGAATGGGAGCCAACAAATGCGTTCGGGTTCCACACCTATTTTGAACGGGGATAGAATGATAGATCATTGGTACTTGTAGGTCCAGTCGGGTGGTTTTGGTTATGAATCTTTTGAATTTTAGATTTGCGGGGTCATAGAAGCCAAGTGAGGAAGGTGAAGTCAAGAAAATAAGCGAGGGCAACATCAGAGAGAAGACATTGATCACTTAGATGGACAACAAACAAGCAACTGATGAGCATAGGTGGCGAGAAGTTTTAGCGGCACCAACAATTTACTTTTTTCGCTAACAAGGTGAACAACACATGGTTGATGACTTTCGCTAACAAGGTGAACAACATATTAGACTTGGAGGAGTATTCTATTATTTTCAAGGATGAGGAGGTGGATTTCTATACACGAGCGCATATGAATGATACAGAACTATACAAGCTCGGCATACTAATGAAAAACATATGTTGTTGTAAGTTGAATTATTTATCTAGCTTATATTTAGAGGAAAACGTAAAATTTGAGATTCTCATCTGCAAAGACGCACAAAAGTAGTACCCATATGTTTTTTTTTATTAGGAAAGAATTCGATGTCAGACAAGTCTGAACCTCAATGGCCGACAAGTCGGCAGCCGTAAACCCGTCTAAAAAAAATAAAAAACAATACAAAGATGGTGTCAGATACAAGCAAACACACTCTATACAAGCGAAACGAAGTCGGCGGACGTACCCATATGCGGTATATAGTAATGTCTATTTTAATTCACATATGGTTTTCTATAGTTTCCTAATTTAAGGGTGGTTTTGTAAAAATACCCCTTAGTTAGGGGTGTTTTATGTAAATCGCCCCAATCGAAAAGCTCTCCCCGGTAGTCTCCGCCGCCATCGCTCTCCCTCCGCCTAACTCTGGTTTGAGATTTCACCTCTCCCATTCCCCTCCGATCGCCGCCGTCCCAGGCTCCCAGCCAGTCAGCCTCCGCCGCATCTCTTCCGGTGTTCGTCTTCACAACTCTCCATCAGGTATACAAGCTAGGTCCTTGTTCTCCCTCCGCTGTGAATTCCGCCACCGCATCTCATATATAAGCTTTTTGGCTCCTCCCTTCGTCAATTAAACTCTGTTGTTGTCATCCTCATCTCAAATGCTACGCCACCTCCTCCAATTTTCGCACAGACCACCTGATTTACTCTAGATATTCATGATTGAAATCACCTGCTTTTTGGTTATTTTTAGGTTACAGGTTCATATACTGGAAATAAATGGATGTTGTTTTGCTTTAATTTGGTGTTTTACAAGTTCACGTGATATGATTACTGCTTGCTGTAATGTCACGCATATGGAATTTGAATGTATGGATTCTCTTTGGTGTGTTTTCATTGCACTCCAAGTGTTTGACAAAATGCCTAGAGTGTATTGCAGCTTTGCTTGTCTTGTGAGCTTGCTTCATTGATCTGTTTGTGTTGGTTGTCTTTGATGCGATAATATACAGGAGAATTAACCTCATATAATCGTCAGGAAGATGCCACTCGGGATATTGACGGGGCTGGCAAGGGCGATGAGGAGAAAGAGAACATCGTCACTTGATATTCTTTCCTCAAAGAGGGCTCCAAGGAATTACTACAAAGGGAAGAATTGCAAGCCGACTGGTTTTCATACCCGAAAAGGTTTACAATGCACCTTAATCTAGTTTAATGTAGTTCTTCTTCTTGATCAAATGAATTGATCGCTTCGTAGATGTTTACATTGCTTATTGACTTGAGGAAGCTGGTTTTTGTTGCAGGTGGATATGTTGTGGTTCAAGAGAAATTACCAAATTATGTGGTTCCAGATCTGACCAACTTTAAGGTATGATGTCGATGCTCTAGTGAAGGTATTATAGTTAATAGTTCCTGATGAGATGTTCTGTTGTTGGGTAAGGGATTTTGTTGTGCTCATACGTGAAAATAACGAAGAAACGAATTGCTTGAAAAGCTTATTTCCAGCTCCAGAAGGCGGATAAAATCCATCTGCATATTTATATCTGACTGGTGATCATCTGATTATCGAGCCCATTAGTTTTGCTATGTCAAGCCTTACCCTGCATTCTCATAATCACATGAGAAGTTGCAGATTCATATGGATAAGGTGCATTACTGCATTCGCATTGCGTTGGACTGGCTTCACCGAGCTAACTGTACTGTCGTTTTGATTGCAGCTCAGGGCATATGTTTCCCAGTGCGCGTTAAAAGTTACAACCACTGAAGCCAGCAATGCAGCAAAGTAGACTAAAGAAGTCCGAAACATCGGTTCTATTAGTTACAGTCCCAATTTCGCTGTCATTTTGAGAACTCTAATTGTTGGGATGCTGAAGCACTTTGAGATAGTATTGTATTGCTGCTGTTTTGAGCTTCTTCTTGCTGTCACTCCCTTTATGTTCAGATTGCTAATGAACAGACACAGACCTCACTTGCCAGTTTCCGACTCATTATCGGGAACAATGAGTCGGATACCGGCAACTCGGCAAGTGCGCCGTGTGGGCCTGTGGGGGTTCTGACACGTCCCAATAATCGCCAAACACGTCCCAATACACGCAGTGTGAAAATAAGTGAAATAAATTCATACACGCACACAGTACACACGCATGTCAGATAACATTTGAGCATTTATACATTAAGGTGTGAAATTGTTTGGGGTAGCCCATGAAAATGAGGCAGATGGCCTCATTTAAGATTCTCGGAACTATAACTATATCACTGTTTTAAGATGACATTTTTTAAAATAATATAAATAGTATAAAGCGTGTTTAGTTTATGGTGTTTGATTTCCTTGAATTATTTAATTTTAGGATCAATATAATTTTTAGGCAAAATTACAGAAAACCACCCTTTAAATATGAGTATTTTCACTTAACCACCCCTTAAATTCAAAATTACAGAAAATCACCCTTTAAATGGTATTTGTTTACAACTCACCACCCATTCAACTATTTTCGTTACTTTATCATTAAATATAATATATTTTAATATTTTTAAACTCAAATTTGATTGTAAATATATTCAAAATTTGAATTTAAAGGCCTAATTATATTTTAGGGATCATTGTATTTATTTTTAAAAATAATAATCGATAAATCCTAGAATTATTATCTTAATTTATGTTTGAAAATGTTTAAAACATTATGTAAATTACTCGTATTTAAAATATAAATAAATAAGAGTAATTTCCATAATATTTAAAAAATTTATAAACATTTTCAACCATAAATCAAGATAATAATTCTAGGCTATATTTATTATTATTTTTTAAAATAAATTAAATAATCCCTAAAATATGATCGAGCCCTTAAATTCAAAATATGAATATATTTACAATCAAATTTGAGTTTAAAAATATTAAAATATAATATATTTAATGATAAATTAAATAAAATAGTTGAATGGGTGGTGAGTTGTAAGAAAGTACCATTTAAAGGGTGGTTTTCTGTAATTTTGAATTTAAGGGGTGGTTAAGTGAAAACACTTATATTTAAAGGGTGGTTTTCTGTAATTTTCCCTAATTTTTATATAGTCATAGTTTCTTTGGTTTGTGTGTAGGTGTGAATGAGGGTCTTTCCATTCCACATATTTCAAATATCACTATTAAATCAGACGGATTGAGTAAAACAAATGCATAATATATGACTATCACATCTCTAAATACATTTTTTCGAATTGGGTCAAATAAATTACATTTTTTTTTTGTAAAAATATGTCATTCTCATATTGGTCTTTCTCTTTCTCATATTAGTCTTTCTCTTAGCACCTTATAGTTCGTGTAGTCGATGGCTAAAAATGTGCTCATTTTTAGCAGTAAGTGGACATCTAAAACTTCAAATTCAATGACATTATGAGATGGTGAATTTAGAGATTGGTTTCATCCAAATTACCATGGAATACCATTTTTTTTTTTTTAAAAAAAAAAATTTATACTTGCTACACTATAGTATAGTCGATTAGTCTCTATTGTACTATGCCTCGGGTACCCATAGGCCATAGTCCCATACCTTATTCGAGTTATTAGTTAATTATTACTAGGCCCGGGCCCATTCAGCCATTGAGGAGACCACTTCCTCCCAAAACGCGGAAACCCAATAGTGATATGCAGAATTATACTAATTAGTATGGGTGGTAAGAAATCCCGCAAATCCCGTCCCGTTCCACGTCCCGTTCCGATCCCGGTGGGATTTGTTAAAAAAAAAATTCAATCCCGTCTCACAAAATATACGCGGGACGGAGAGTTCTCATCCCGCAAATCCCGTCCCGTCCCGCATATATAATTATATATGTAATTAAAATTAATAAAAATATCTAAGAATATATTTATATTATATATATTAACATTTAATTATTAAACAATAGAATTACATAAGAAATTAGGAATTAGGTAATAAATAGAAAATGTAAGTGTAAGTATTACGTAGCTACACTTTAAAAAAAAATCAGTAGCTACACTTGAAAAAAAACCAGTAGCAATGTGTGCCAATGTATAGCAGCCACCTAAAATAGGAAGTATATGCAAGTTATACTGTATATAGGAAAAAAACAGTAGCATTTGTAAATAGGAATTACTCATATTTTAGGATTATACAGGAAATGAGGAATCATGTAATAATTTTGCTAATTATATGAGTGTAAGAGTATTTGTAAGAATTTATTTTTAGAGTTTATTGGATTATTTTGGAATTTTTTTTTTTACGAGGGATATGTCCCGTCCCGATCCCGTCCTGTTCCGTGAGGGATAAGACCCGGCGGGATTTAAAAAAATAATAATTAAATTCCGTCCCGCAAAAAATATGCGGGACAGGACGTGGGATTACCCCAATCCCGTCCCGTCCCGTCCCACGCCCACCCCTAATAATTAGAGTTTTGAAGAAGAAGAAAATATGGGTAAAGGGGTTAAAACTTAAAAGATTTAATAATTTTTAAATAATTAATGTTTATAATTTTAACTCATTTTGAGTTTTTTTTTTTAAATCTTTTTGAGTTTTTTTAGTAGGGTAACAATTTAAGTAGATATATACTTTGAGTGGTATTATGGGAATAAAATCGATTACCTAATATATATATATACACGTTTATTTACAAGGAAAACAATTTAATAGGATCTCGCAAGGATTGTTTGTGGATGAGCGGTCTATATTAAAAATATAAACTCTCTCATCTATACATTTTTTATGCATTCCTAAATATTTAAATAAAAATATGTATAATATATATATATTACGGAGTATTAGATAAAATTAATTAGAGAAATAATTTTGTGCAAAAATCAGGTTGAATTAGTAGTTATTTTGTAGGGTTAATTACCCTAGCCCCTAGTAACTACAGTAACAAAAAATGCACCGAAAAAAAAGAGAGGATGGTGGTCTCATATCCCTATACAAATATGAAAAGAAAAGGTTGGAGTGGGAAACAACTTTCACTTTCATAACTTTGTCGATCCCTTCGATACACCTAAAGCTGACTACTTTCTTCACAATATCCTCAATCAATTACTGCATATTTGCAAAAAGATAAAGAAATTGGAATCCATGCTTCAAGAAATTGTTCAAGGACTTTTTTTTTTATTATATATATGTAGTTATGTACATGTGTATATAATATGATTAACCTTATTTGCTAATTGATTTTAGTTCAAGTTTGGTATATTATAAAGTGGAAATTAAACAATCCAATTTATCGGGGTTGTGACTTGTAAGGTGTGTTTTGCTTCTTGCAAGTGTTATGTTTGATTGATACGTCAAAAAACCCATAAAATATAAATTTCCAGTAAGTTGATGAAATATATGCGTTTGGTTTATATTTTTAAAAGATAAAAATATCGGAATTCAACTTCCACGATGTTATATTCCTGTAATTTGAAGGAAGTTCCCCATTAGATAAGTTCAAATTTCACCCTTTTATATATATTTACAAATTTTCAATTCCCTTTTTAATCCTCTAATACAAAAAATTAATCCAAACGCATTTTCACAATTCTCATCAATTCGACTGTTCGGGAATTCAATTTCTATGAAGTAACTTCCATTTTCACAATTTTCACAATTTTTAATTCCCATGTTGAACCAAAAAAGTAGTAAATATGGCAAATTGAGTTGGAAGGATAGTTTTGAGATTTTTTTTTTCATTTATATATGATTTAAATATTTATTTTTAGTACAGAAATTTAAAAATAAAATAAAAAAGAAACTTAAATTCATAACCTTAAGATAAAAGTTGATCCACGTTTACCATTGTGGTAGAGTAACACGGAATGTAAAATTTAAGAACATGTAAGTGCCTTAAGTGATGTTGTAAATAGATCGAGTAAAAATTAGGTTGAACCGTTGAAGGGGTCACCTTAAATTTCCGCATGAAGTACTTAAATATTCATATTAAACAACCTACCAACCAAATACTAAATAACCAAGAAAAATGATTTTTTTTTTCAAAATATTCACTCAAAAATAAATATTTACCGTAATATTCACACATCTAAAATATTTACGGAAATATTCATTTTTCCAGGTTGGACAGAGAAATGCTGGTTAAAACCGCGTTTCATTTGAAAGTTATAAAATTTAAAATTAAAACAGAATGAAAAGCGGGTAAAAAATAAATGAATAAAATGCGGGTTCAAACCGCATTTTATCCTTTTATAATTTTAATTGACAAAGAAATAATAATAAAAAGGGTAAAATGCGGGTTGAAACCGCACTTCACTTGTTCTTCTTCTTCACAACCAGGTCGGCGCCAGAGGCAGCATCAGCGGCGAGGGTGAGGAATGACGCCCGATGAATTTGTCTGGTAAGGTGGAGATTCTCCAGATGAATTTGAAAGGGCGGCGGTGTTCGATTGTGTTCGGAGGCAAGGGCAATTTCGTGTTCGCGAGAGGGGGCTCGAGAGTTTCAATCTTTGCCGTCGGAGAGCGCCTCAGCCGCTACCAACACCACCACCATGTATCTGTCTACCGGAGGAGGCAAATCCTCATGCAATTTTTTGTATTTTAGATAATTAAAAAAACTCAATATATATAATTTTAACTAAATACTAACAATAAAACCAAAAACCTTCCAATGACTCTTTTCTAGCTCCCGTAAGAATTTACACTTTTTCATCCCTCGAGTGATGAGACTTTATGTTAGTTTTATTTATTGTGTTTTTGCTATTCGTATTTTGGCTCTAAATTTCCCTCACATGCTACATCAAGCAACCTTAGAATTGATTGATTAGATATTTCCTAGTTTTCTTTATTCTCGTTTTCTTTACTTAGGGTGTGTTTTTCAACAGATGCATGGTTGATGAGGGAAGAGTTTTCTTCTCGAAAAGCATGCATCGATATTTTTAAGTGGATACAAAGGGTGAAAGAGATGAAGATTATTGTTGGAGAAAATCAAACAAAATTCCCACCCAACAAAATGGAGGCGGACTGGGTGGACTTTGTTTAAGTACCCAATTTGCCCTCGACATATGTTCTTCATAGGAGTAGCCTTTCTTCCGTCCTCCAATGTGGCTACGAAGGCGATGTCTATGTTGTCCTTGCTTCCTCTTCAATCTTTGCCCAAAGTATAGATACTCACAACCTTCCTTTCGTCCTCCATGTTGTTTTGTTCACACCTTCAATTCTCTCTCAACTGATTTGCTAGGATTCGCCCTAAACTTGTCCTAATTTGTTGCCCCAATTGAACCATGGAAGTCACTGGCGGTCCGATGGTGTAAGGCGCCGTAGGTGCAGGGCTGACATCGGTCTAGAGGGCTCATTAGAGGAGAGCCTGGCTATTGCTTGCAGGGTTGTGTCTCATCATTTTCGTTCCCGGGGCTTCTTTTCATGTCGTCCTTCCTTCTCTTTGTCTTTTTTATTATTGTTCAATTTCTTTGCTCTGTCGCCGTCTCATTCGCCTCTATTTTGACTACTTAGTAGTCTTTTACGATCTCGTTATCGTTATTGAGGATTTGAGAGGGGTTGGGGGATTTATTGGGCAATGGTTTGACTTGGGGGTTTGATTTCGGTGCAGTACTGCATCATCAAGTTAGTTTTCTCTTCACAGATTTTATTTTTAGGAAAAGAAAAAATAAATTTGGCTGGAGTGGGCTCCAAAGGAGGGGGCAATCTTTACCACCCACCCATCTTTTGATGGTTAGGATTTATTGAATTTCACCCTACAGTACTTGAGGTGAACCAAATCCTTGACTTGGGGATGGATTTGGGGTCTGGTGTGTGCTGTGTCTGTTCTTGTTGTAATGCAGGCCTTATGTGAACGTTGTTTGATTTGCTGTATCCGAAGACGACATGGATTTGTGATTGATATCTGATGGCTCTTTAGAGTCCATAATATGAGATGTCCGCTAGGGTCCTCAGAATTCTCTGTGTGCGTCATCCGTTAGCTGATTGTTTCGTTTTTCATGGTGTTAGCTGACAGCCTGGCACATGTATTTTATTTTCGTATTTTTAATTCTATCATTTGTTTATGTTATTTTCTTTTTATCATTTGCTTCTGTTTTTATTTGATTGTACATGATTGTTAGTCTATCTACCGATCTGTCCGGTCTCATGATTTCTCTAGACTTGTCTAGAAAACTGTATTTTTTTTAAAAAAAAAACAATACTGTATAAAATTTCACAATCCCAAATAAATTCCTCCTTGTATCTTCCTATTAGGAGTTGGTAAAATCAATTACGCATTCCAACAAATGCATTTGGAAAAGCCCCATTTGGTAACTCCACACACACACTATTATCACTCACTCACTCCCCTCTCCCTCTTCACTCTTTGTATAAAGAGAGACACAACGCAACCCTCCATCCCTCCCTCCTCCTCCTCTCCTCTCTATATCTGCCGCCACCTCCCCTGTCTGTTTCAGTCTGCGACAGCGCGTGATCGTCGGAGCCCTTCCATTTTGCGCGTGGCCTTCCTATCTGTTCACCATGGCACCACCACCACCGGCAGCGGCGGCGTTTGCGCTCTTCCTCCTCGCCGCCACCGCTCTTGTCTCCGCTCAGCTACCCATCCAAGACGGTACCTTTTCCTCTTCTCTCTCTCTCCTCACTCTTCATTTTTGCAGCACATTGATCTATCATATATGATACATCCCAATTTCTAATGCTCGATTAGCAAATCCGAATCCCTCAAACGCATCAATTCAAGCTCGATTATTAATTCATTCTCGTCGCGGTTGGCTATTGTTAGATCCGGATCATTGGTTGATTTCCCCCATTTTACCTCCAAGCGGGTAAGCGGCGCCGGGGCTCCGTTTCCGATCCATCTTATTCTTTTATTGATTTAATTTAGTACAAATTACACTAAATAGCCTCAACTTTTAGACTAATTGCAGAAAACTAGTAGAAAATAGTATAATTACAAAAAAAAAATCGCATAATATATTTCAAATAATTACATAAGAAACACTCCCAACAAAATAATTACTCCGTACCTAAGAACAACTACAGGTTGGAGGACGTTTATTATTTGCATTACTTTGTGAATCTTGATAATTTATTTTATCTTTAGCAGTTTATCCCAAAATTAAAGTTTTAGGCTTGAATGCTAGGTTTAATAAAATCATCAAATAACTTCATTATTATTACTCCGTATTAACCGATCAACAAATAATTTGAGATAAAAATAGTCAATAAAAACATCTCACAACTCAATAACAATGTGTAAAAATATGTAAATTACACACTAACGAATAAAAAACATAATACTTAGAACAAGGATGTGATTTTATAATCTTGTTAAAGCTAAAAAAAAAAGGATTTAGGATCCGTTTAGATAGTCATAAGACTCATAAATTATAATTTATAATACACAATGTTATAATTATATTATAAATTATAATTTATGGTAATTCAAACATATCCATCCATAGGCTTATAAACTTGAACACTAGTGTGTGGTGGGGTGGGACTGGAGTGTAGGACTAGAAAAACTAAAAAGGGGAGCAAATTGGGTGAGAGAGAGGGAAATTAAAGTACACACTCCGTAAAAGATAAAACGACGCGTATGGGTCCCGCTGGAGGCGGAAGGGCGTGGGTGGGGGCCCTGTCAAATATTGTTTCGGGCACCTAACCCTCCGTAACAGCTGCTGCAGGGCTACAGTATGACCCATGAATGAGAGAGGGGAATCGGCATGGGCTGTAACCAATTGACTCGTGCCTTGTCATTTCCGGCGGGTACATTTTGTCCCTCTTTACATCATACTGTATAAAAGGAAATGTAATAAAAGAATGCAATAGAAAAAAGGAGGTCAAGTATCATATATATATATATATATATATATATATATATATATATATATATATATATATATATATATATATATATATATATATTTTTTTTTTTTTTAAAAGTCTGCCTCTCTCCAAGCTCTTCTTCCTCCTATTGTATCCGGCTCCCACCCCGCTCTCTCGCTCCTCGCCGCTCCATCGGTCCATCTCTCTCGCTCCATCAGTCTCCCTCTCTCTCGCTCCATCAAGGCCTGCACCCTTGACCGGGGTTTCCTCTTAATTGTGTACTATTTTGTCACATGATACCTTGATTATTTATATAGCTGTCCTAGTAATACAACACTCCATAATTTATTTTTGGTCCAAAAGGGCACCTAAATTAGTGTTCTTCACTAAGAACCTGTTAATAGTTAATACTGGACATAGGGGTTATTTATGCCCAGATTTATTGCGTGCAGGCCTACTCACCAACGGCGACTTCGAGACGGCTCCGGCTGGGGGGTTCTCGAGCGACGTTGCAGCCGGGGATGCCCCTGCATCCTCTCTGCCGGGATGGAAGCAGAATGGCACGGTGGAGCTGGTCTCCTCCGGCCAGAAGCAAGGCGCGATGATCTTGATCATCCCGTCTGGATCGCACGCTGTCCGATTGGGCAATGACGCCGAGATCAGCCAGGATCTTCGGGTCGAGAAGGGCTCCGTCTACTCAGTCACGTTCAGCGCTGCCCGCACCTGCGCTCAGCTCGAGTCGCTCAATGTTTCGGTTCCTCCTGCGTCCTCAGCAGTTGATCTCCAGACAGTGTATAGCGATGAGGGCTGGGATTACTACGCTTGGGCCTTCGAGGCTCAGGAGGACGACGTCTCGCTGGTGATTAGGAACCCCGGGATGGAGGAGGATCCCACCTGCGGCCCCATCATCGACAATGTTGCCGTCAAGAAGATGTTCATACCGGAACGACCCAAAGGTAAACGCATTGCTAGTTATCCGAAAATCATGGTCTTGTAAGCGTGCATTACTGATACCGTGCCTCTACAGCGAATGTGGTGCTCAACGGAGACTTCGAAGAAGGCCCTTGGATGTTCCGTAATGACTCACAAGGCGTCCTCCTCCCGACAAATCTCGACGAGGAGACCACGCCTCTACCCGGCTGGATCGTCGAGTCGAACAGGGTGGTCCGCTATGTCGACTCCTACCACTTCGCGGTCCCACAGGGGAAGCGAGCGATCGAGCTCCTCTCGGGAAAGGAAGGGATCATCTCCCAAATGGTCGAAACCACGCCCAAGAAGGAGTACACTCTGACCTTCTCGGTTGGGCAGGCGGGGGATGACTGCAGGGAGCCGCTTGCGATCATGGCGTTCGCGGGGGACCAGGCGCAGAACGTGCATTACATGGCCGACGCCAACTCGACCTCGCAGCGCTCTGCCCTCAACTTCACGGCAAAGGCCGACCGCTCCAGGATTGCGTTCTACAGCGTCTACTACAACACAAGGAGTGACCACATGAGCTCGCTCTGTGGGCCTGTGTTGGATGATGTGAGGGTTTGGGCCACATCTGGGTCTGCTAGGGCTGAGCTCTTCTTTGGGCTTGTGATGTTGGGCTTGGGCCTTGGGTTGGGCCTTATAGTTTAGTTGGTTTATCTGACCAATGGTTAATTTATGAGTGATGGTAAAACAAACATTGCTCCTTGATGAAGCCTAGCTAAATTATTATAGTTTTGGTCTGTGGTGGTTCTGTTTAGTATCAAGGTAGTAAGATGTTGTGGAGCATGTCATGTGCAATGTGTAAAAGTGCAAAACTACTCTATGTGTTGTATTTCTAGCAGAAATATGAATTTCCCTTAGCTCATTCCCCTTACTAATAATCCCCATATGGCTCAATGTCAGCACATAGCTTTTTGTTTCCAAACAGTTTATTCAAAAGGGGATTAGAAGCAATGAGCATTTGACGCAATTCAATTGATCAATGCACACAGATAATCCTTCAAGTCAATAGAATATTTAATCTAGCGGTAAGCTGTATTGAAATTTACCTAAGCAACTGGTGCCATCTCTGCTGCAACATGGATCATAGCTTCCTTCTTACCGAGAATTTTTTCCAGATCCTCAAGTGCACGTACCGGGCCTCATTAAGGAGGGACAACATCTAAGACAAATTTGAGGCAGCAAAACTGACTGGAAGGACATTTATCTGGAGAAGTTCTAAAAAATGATGCAAGGATCGAACGAGATTTGATACTCAGGTAGACAGGTGAAAAATAACAAACAGCAAAACAGAATCAAAACAGCTGATATATTATACTCTTGAGAGTTTTCTTCTGAAGCAAAAACATGCCTCAGTAGAGCTCAAATGTGTTACAGAAATATTCTGTATTATGACCACCTCAGGTATGGCTAGATATGACATATGTGAGAGCATCGTCTACTTCACCTGTTGTCTTTAAACTGCTTCGGGTTTTCCTGCACCAGATGCCTTATCGAGCTCCTCTAGAGCAGCCCACAATTTCGGATCCTCATAGTCTTTTATGAGCAAGGCTGGCTTTGCTTCCATTAGCAGGTTTTGGGGGTTTCTTGTGTATAAGCCTATAACAGGCATCCCAGCTGCAACCCCAGCTTTGATACCAGAGACGGAGTCCTGTCAAAGAGTGGAGTTCATGGTCATGATAAGAGATATTACGGTAGTGTTTACTTCAAAAAGAAAAGGGCCAAGAAATGCAGTTTCCACCTCAAATATGATTGTGTGCTCCTTTGTTGCTTTGACCACCTCTAGTCCCTTCAAGTATGGCTCTGGGTGAGGCTTGGCATGTTCACATTCACTCCCAACAATGATCGCCTCAAAGAAATCAGATAGCCCAAGCATAGAGACCATGAGATCCGCATTAGCCCTTGGAGCGTTAGTGACTGCAGCGCGCTTTAACCCACGATCTTCAATCCACTTTCTCAGCTTCTCAAGACCCGGTATAGGCTTAATCTGTTCTTTCACTAACCTGTTTAATGTTTTAGATCATTTAAGCAACAAACCAGTGCATTGCATAATATAGTACTCAGCAACTGATATAGGTAGCTGGAAACTTACTTCCGGAAGTAGGCTTCCTTGTCATCCAAAAATTTGACTCCCCTTTCAAAATCATCAGGGAACAGTGCTCGAGCAATATCATCATTGTGCTTTCCAGCAACGGTTTGAACGAAGAATTCCTCATCTATGGGAACTCCTCCATTAAATCCTATCTATTCAGCACAAGTACATACTTTAGCATACCACAAATATGGCATCAAACTGCATTTACAAGCTAAGGAGAAATCTCACATGACGATCTGGCAATGACAGTAGTAGAAAAATGAATACCTCTAAGAGCATCTCGCGGAAAGCTAAATAGTGCAGAGGGTCTGTATCGCAGAGGGTTCCATCAATATCAAACAATACAGCTTCTAGGGGAGCCTGTTTGATCAGTGCGAATTTGCTGCTTCCAAAATTGAAAAAAAAAAGAGATCAACATCAAGAAATAATAAAGACGTTGACTTTGTAATCTGTGATATTACACAACATTCAATTCAAGGTTTCAATTAGGGTTTATGATCTCCATTTTCACCTCAAAACCTATTCAGAACTAGATATTTAATTCGAAGAAATCTTGATACTCCGGTTTAACATCCATCGATTTCTCTATTGCATCGATACACAGCTAACATCAATCAACAATGATCAAACCTACAAAGTGAAATAGGATGCCAAACGGAACATCCGGCGGAGAGAACTAAGATCAGAAACGGAACCGACGGAGAAGAGCTAAACTTTCGGGAAATGCGTGCGAAAGAGAGCCGACGGAGGCATTGATTTGATAGTACCAAATTAAAGCAATCGCGAATCAAATTCACAAACAGATGAACATGAGACATGAAGCGATCTCCAAAAGAAAAGAGAGATTGCAGCAAGATTTACCTGTCGGCTGAGCGATCGCCAGATGAAACCGTCATGGTAATGGCCTAGGAATATGTAACAGGGATTTTACGGTTTTCCTGTTTCAGAATAAAGATCGAAAACTTGGCGATTGCTTCTTGATTGTGGCTATGGAGAATGATCAGCGAAGATCAGATCGAAGGGGAAACTCAAATAGAAATTCGAGAGGGGAGAGAGAAAGGGAATCGGAATCTTCTCGGGGGATCGAAGGACGGACAAGCGGAGCCACAGACACAGTTGAGTAGTTGACGTTTCCACTTTCCAGGTTTCTGTGTGGTGACGTCAGGGCGGCTCATCGGTTCAAAACCGAGCCGGTTCAGAAATTGAAAACCGAACCTAACACGTTATGTTCGGTTTTGTTTAGGTTCTGCTTCAGCTTTCAAAAACTAAATGAATCTAATTGACAATTAATTATAAAAAAATAAAATTTGCTCCAAAAAAAATTTAATTTAAAATATAATTATAAATTTTACACAATAGCCCACATTAGGTTAACACAATTTAGAGTGTGTTTTGTTTATAACTAAAAACCTCACGAAGTGGAAATTTTCAGGTAGTCAGAGAAATACATGCGTTTGGTTAATATTTTTGAAAGATGAAAATCCAAGAATTCCACTTCACAGGAAGTTGAATTCCTCCAATTTGGAGGAAGTTCACTTACCTAGTTCCCCTAGGTAAGTTCAACTTCCACCCTTTTATATTTGTAAATTTTCAATTCCCTTTTTATTCTTCTAAAACAAAAAAAATCAACCAAACACATTTTCACAATTCCCATCAATTAGACTTTCCGGAAATTTAATTCTCATTAAGTAACTTCTTGGGAATTTCAATTCCCACATTGAACCAAACGAGCCCTTATATTGTATTTAATTTTAAATTCAAACTATTTTTAAACAAACACTTTTAAAGTGTTTATATTTATAATTGCATTATAAACACAATCAGTCGTTGTTGCATTACTAGTTTACCATCACGATGGTTACCACGTCAAGTTGGTACAGTAATGACAATTAAATCTAAAATACCATTGTTATCGAGTATAATATAGAGGATGGATCAAATGTTTACAACTCTTAATGTGTTTTGTGTTAACAAATCTAGGTCATTGGTTTGAGAGAAATGAATGGCCTAGATTATTTCAATATATTTACTTAATTGTAAATTAATTGAAAAATAAACCCATCCAACCCCCCTAAGCGCGTGTTATAAAAAACCCTAACCCAATCTTACTCCCCATCCCACACTAGACAGAGAGAATGAGAATCTCGAAGGAGATGGTGGATGCGACGGTGGCCGGCGGAGGCGGCGAAGGCGCCATCTTCTTCACCAATTCGACAATTGATCCCATGGTGCACCCCATAGCAGCGGCGATTCAACCGACAATCGAAGAGACGGTGTCTCTCTGTGGCCGACGATGAGTGCTACCGAGCGACGACAGGCGATGGAAATAGAGGATCGGGAGAGATTAGAATTTGGAAGGGGGACCGGCGACGGCGATGACTGCAACACGCCGAGGATGACGGAGACGACGAGTGCTATCGGGCGAATCCGGATCTGCATCGGTTTACAACAAGGAATGTGGTTGTGCAACTCGGGATTCAAACCCTAAACCTGCGAATCCGGATCTGCATCGGTTTACAACGAGGGCGTCCAGTCCTGCAACGCCTTGGGTAGGGGTGTTGTTCATCGTCGAGCACAGGGCGTTCGAGGGTAGGGTCGACGGTGACCAGGTTCGTCTTCCACTGGGCATTCGAGGGAACCGTCCTTTGTTTTTTTTTTCCACTGTTATGAGAAATCTGAGCTTTCTATATGATGGTAAAAATGAGTTTTATGCTGTTGCTGCTGAAATTGAGAGAGAACCGAACATAGCCCCACATCTTCCAGTGATAAACTCACCTGTTTATTGATTTGCTTTTGACATCTACATAATTTTGGTTTATTGAAGTCATATTCCAATGTTTGTTAATTATGCTGATGTAGGTAATATATGTGTCCAACGTTATTTTGACTATTCGGCAAGTTCAGAGAAACTATTCGGTGATAAATAGAAATTAAAAATTGTTTATGAATTGATCGCATATTCGACAAGTTCAAAGTAACTATTCGTTGATAATAAGAAATTATTCATATGTATGTGGGTAATTAGATGCAGTAAATCAAGAATTACATTTATATTTTCTTTCAACCTAGCGAATCATTACTATTAATCTACCGAATAATTGCTAAATTGATCAACTCTTTTGTTATTCGACAAGTCCAGAGTAACTATTCGTTGATAATAATGAATTATTCATAGGTATGTGGGTAATTAAATCTGAGTTTATTGAAATTCTAACTCTATATAAAATTGTTCATTAATTTATCAAATATTCGACAAATTCAGAGTAATTATTCGTTGATAATCGGGAATTATTCATATATAAATTGTTCGTGAATTTATCGAATATTCGACAAATTCAGAGTAATTATTCGTTGACAATAAGGAATTATTCATATATACAGGAGCAATTAGATATAGGTTTCTTGAAATTTATTCCCATGAATTTATCGACTATGACTATTCGCCAAGTTCAGAATCACTATTCGTTAATAATAATGAATTATTCGTTGATAATAAGGAACTATTCGTCATTATTCATCGAAATCTAATTGCTAATTGAAATAACGAGCAAGTGAATTACTAATCGATCATGTGATTCCATACCGGAGTATTAACTAGTTAATTTAAAAAAAATCAAGATGGGTCCACCAATTTCCATTTACGTCATTTTTCAAAATCAAAGTGGGTTGTGGAGAGAGTGGTTACACACACCACATTATGAGAGTGAAGAGCAATATTAGTGGGACCCACGTTTTTTTAAGCAAAAAAAAAAGAAAATTCACAATTAATTTCAACCTTCCATTTTCCCTGAATCTATGGTTGTGATTTGTTAACACAAAACACATTAAAGGTTGTTAACACTAGACCTAACCCCTCTCTCTCTCTATATATATATTATCTTTTTATTATTTATTTAATATTTTTACCTTTATTTTTTAATTTTAAGTTTTTATTTTATACTATTGAGTTTGGACCTAAATTGTTCATTTCTAGTCTCTTCGGCGTTCAAACACAACCCGCAACTAGGGGTGATATACGAGCTCACGAGCTCGAGTACCTTGTGTTAAAGCTCGGCTCGTTTATAAACGAGCCGAGCTCGAGCTCGAGCTCCATATGAAAACGAGCCTAAACAGGTGCTCGTACTCGGCTCGCGAGCCAGGAAGAGTACTCGAGCTCGAGCTCGTGAGCTCGTTTATACTCGAGCCGAGCTTGAGCTCGTGAGCTCATTTGTTCGGTTACAATTAGTTATTTTACCTCGATTTAAGCTCGATTTTGATTCAATCTTAGCCAATAATACCCAATTTCACAATCAATGACACACAATATATACACAACACAGTCCAACAAAGCCAATAATAGTTGATTTTAGCTCGATTTAAGCACATTTGTTTGGTTACAATATCACAATTCAGATATGATGATGACGAGGATGGTGGGCAGCCGCAACGAGCAAGAGACGATGAGAGAGTAAGAGAGATTAGGGGTGGGAGCGTTCCTAAAATAAAAAGAAGGATGGGAGCGGTTGGGTTAGGTTTAGGGTAATTAGGTTTTATACCTAGGGATTTAGGGGTCTTCGAGCTCGAGAGCGAGCTACTTGATTCGAGCTCGAGCTCGAATCGAGCTCAGGAATAGGCTTGAACTCGGCTCATATATACATTCGAGCGATCCCGAGTCGAGTTTTTACCGAGCTGAGCCCGAGTCGATCCCGAGCTACTCAGCTCATGTATCAGGCCTACCCGCAACCCTAGCCTCCACTCTTTAGGTTCCCCTCTCTAGTCTCTCTGTTCAAGGCTTTCATTCAAGGCTGGCCCGTTTAGCCGTTCAACGCTTCCAGCCTCCCGATCCCTTCGACCGTTCAAGATCTCTCAATTTTAACAGGCGATAACCATATTATTTTTGGTAACTATATTTGTGCAATCAGACGGTAAAAGATTTCTTGGTAAAATTGACGTATTATCGGTTGACAGTTAGTACGTGGTAATCACAATTTTTTTTTAGTGGTTACCGTAAGATTCGGACGGATCCGGCCTAATAATGTGACTCGACCCTCCTCTCATTTTCCACGGAATTGAGAGGCGCCAGATTTCAGGCCACAGAATCGACAGTAGCTAGATTTGGCTCCCAACGATCATCCATCAATCAATCAATAAAATATAAAAAGGAAAAATCAGTAAACGGAGCTTGGAATTGCAAGGCGTGCTTCCCGATGTCACTTGACTGCAACATTTCATCTCCTCCCCCATCCCTCCTCTCCATTCATCTATCCCTCTCTACGCTGCCATTGCGATTTCTCCGTAGCCTCTCTCCGCCTCGCGATCGCATCGTTTCTCACCCCTCACCGCTGAAGCCATGCGATCTTGCTCTTCGAATCTTCGTCCCTCCCCTGGACTCCTTCGATCCGCTCCTCATCGGCTGTCTTCCGCTTCTAGGATCGCTCGAGTTGATTTCTGTTCTCCGTATCGTTCAGCGCGGCTCCTCCAGGTCACCATTTCCGCGCTTTGCTTTTCGATTTTTTTTTTTTTGTTCTGATTTCCTGTTGATCGGATAGCTGATTGTTTGATTGATTCCGTCGATTCTATGCTGAAGATTCATATTATTTGTGTAATGAGTGGCACTGTAGTGTTCTTTTTACATATGCATTTCAGCATTTTCTGGATAGTGTGGATTTCGTGCAATCTGATTCATTTTGAGCACATAGAGATTCAAGCGGAATAAATATAGCGGCTATGTTGGATTATAGGGGCTGCGACTTGGAATGATGAGTGATATAGGATGATCTTTGAAGAAAGATAGATGTGGAGAGGTTATCTGATAGCGAATTTCCGCTCTGATCAGTTTCTTCTTCTGGCTTTTGAATTTGTTAAATTGATAAAAATAAAAAGCCTCATAGTGGCTTGTTGCCAAATCCTTTTCAATATCAACTGATAAAAAATGTAGACAACAGAGAGAGTGACACCATTAGAGAGATTTATATAAAAGAAAGTGAATAAATTGATTGATGTATCCATTTCCACACACCTGAATTTTCTCTATTAGCAAGGTTGCATTTTGGGGATAGTAATCAATATATATGTGGAAAGATCATTAAGTGTGGCGATGGTGCAAATTTGCTGATGGTAGTGGTGAAAATCAGATTTAAACAAAATGAATCAGAGTGTCAAGAAGACAGCTGTGGCTTAATCATATAAGCAAAGTAGTGGGTGTGAGCAAGATGAAGTAAAAAACAGAAGAGGTTTATATGTGGAGGCGGTGCACTGTTGATAGTGCCGAAAAAATCAGCTTCTAAAGTTCAAGTCAGTTTCTCGAGAAGACAACAATTGTGGAACCTTTTTGTTACTATTATATTAAATTACCATTGCCATCTTTCTTTCAATTTTTTGTACATTGCTTATTTGTTTGAATATGCATCCCAAGTCCTAACTCAGTCTTGTCATATCTTATAAACCACATCTTGCAAGCATTAACTCTTGTCATATGGATAAAATTTTGTCATTCATGATGTAACCTTTTCTTGGTTTTGAGCTTCACATAATAAAAATTGGTATTCCAAATCGGGTGCTTTAATATATTCTCTTAACAGGTGATTTTTCCTTGATGTGTTACGAGTTGAACTTGAAAATGGATAAACATCCTATATCTACTGGTTAGAAATGGAGTTTGTGAGCTTGTATGTAATGATCTAGTAGAAGATGCATTTTTTTTATATCTAAAAGAAAGGGATGCAAATAGTTTGTCAACATCGTATGTCGCTAATAAGAGGCATCTTTAAGCAGTTTGCAGAAATTATATAAACATTATTATCTCATAATATGTGTCTGTTTTAGCCTAGGAATTATGGAACTAGGGTAGTCATAACGAAAATTGCTTTACGATTTATTTTCTACTGCTGACTGATGTTTGGTTGCAAAATGATGGGTAGATCAAACATTTTGCATTTGATTATTTGTTAGGTAGGATGCACCCACATAAACCCACACAAATGCTACCGGTTAAGTGCGCACTGTATAGATTCACTGGCTTCCATAAGAGCCAAACACTCAATCTAGCCCTACACAAAGCAATTCCTGTTACAAAATAATACTGTATATTTGAATGATTAAAGTCGTTGACTTGTCTGAAAATTGCATGTTTTATTTATTTGTAATTATAGATATCTAAGGATCTGAAGAATGGACACTACATGAGGGGATATTTGGTTCAGCCTAGAGCCATGACTGAGGTAATTACTTATATCTTCTAATTATTGGACATATATGTTCTAACATAGAGGCGAAATAATCTGTTGAACACTTTCGGGTATTTTTAGTCCAGTGATCACATGCATATATATTTTTCACATGCTTTTGTGCTTTAACAGTTGTCCTTTGATGATTGGGTGGTGGATGATGTGCCTGCTGATTATATGTATTCATCCAGTGATGGTGAGGACAGTGATGGAGAAATCTTACTGACTCCTATTAATGATGTTGAGATGCCTGCTATTAAAAAGCAGTTTGTTACATCAGAAGATGCATTCACAGCAACTGCTCACAGGTTTGCCATGCTTGGCAAAAACCACAAGAAATATAGGTGAGAGACCATTTGTAATCGTTTGTAGTCTTAGTAGAGGGTTTGATAGGGTGTAGATGTGTTTATGGTAGAGCATCCCTGTATTACATTCCTGCAATTACTCATGTGCATGCATTAATTACATGTGTCCATCATGTTCTGTGCATCTTCCACCTTAGCACCCGTTTAATGCATGGCTGTGCGCTCTTTTTTACAAGTAACATGTAGCGACTTGAGAGTAGTACAGATATGAATAGAATAACACACAAGTTGTTTATAAAGTCAGTGTGTTTCTCTTTTAATTTTCGTTGGAACGTATTTGCTTCTTGCTCAATGCTTGTGGCTTATTATTGTCAACTATTGTTGTTTTGGCTGTGGTGTTGTGAATGTATTTCTGTCATGAAAGTGGAATCTCTTTAGCTAAATTACAGTCTGATTTTAATCTTTGTTCCTGTTTCTCTTTCCATGCTTTTAAAATATTCATTCTGTGAGCTGATGTTTGGACTATTTCCTTTTTTTCTTTATCGTGAAATTTAAATCAGATGTAAGAAAACTATTGAGTACATGAGTTACATTTTAACTTAGCATGCTTGTCGAATTGTAGGCTTTGGATACCAGTGATTTAAATTACTATATTTGTTGACTGGCAAATAAAGGCATTTTCTAGAACAGTTTGGATACTAATGTTTTGTAACCCTGTAACTTATAAATGACGTTTAACTGATGAAAAACTTTTGGATATTGCTTATGCTTTGAGTTCTCCTAGAGTTGGTATATTTACATTTTATTCAAAGAAATACACACCTCTTCCCTGGACTAGCTCAAAACATTCTGACCCGTCACCCGTACCTAGGATAATAGTTTTTCTGAGTTTTACCTTTTTCTACTTGCATGCATTTTTAGCAAGAAAATTTAGCTGTCTGATCTGTCAGTGTCTTATTTGATGCCTACGGTGCCCTCCTTTTTCCCTAGTAGAGGAAATCTTATCGTGCTGAAGAAGTGCCCATGAGTTGCATGTCCATCTGGACAACACGGGTAATAGCAGCCCATGTTGTCCAGACAAGTTCAAATCTTTCCTTAGAAGTTCAGATCTTCCACATTGATGAATTGCTAACCATTTTGTTCACTGAAAATACAGAATTGCTTATGGTCATGGATTTACAACCAATTTGGGACTTGTCACATTCTTGATATTGCTTCTTGCACTAGTGGATTGGTGTGCATGGAGGATTGTCAGACTACCATTGAAGCCATTTTACTTCATGCGCCCCTTTTTGACCTCTGTGGCACTTGTTGCTTCTGCTGGTTACATCTGTATACCCTTATTTAAAAGATTCAACATATGTAAAAATGTTGAAAAACAGGTTCCTGTGAGGCGAAGTAAGAGGAGGATTCCTACAATGGGTGGGTTATTCTTTGTGCCTATTGGTGTGGCTGTTGGTACATACATGGCTGGTTTCTCTTCCACTGAAGTTTTAGGTGCAGTAATTGTCACTTTGGCATTGGCTGCTGTTGGTCTTCTTGATGACACCCTAGTCCTTATCAAGAATCACAATTTTGGATTATCTAGCCAGATAAGATTTTTCTTGGAGGTAAATATATGATAGTGACATTTTCCTTTTTAGTAAAAATCACATCTAACCCAAAGATATCATCCATCTGCAGTTAGCGGTATGGACTGTTGACAGTTGCAACAGAAAACCATTCACTGTTTTGGATCTTACGAATATCAGATCCAATACAATTAGATGCACTTGTACTATAATTTTCCCAGTACAATTTTATGTTGGGTCTCACTGCACCCAGCATTTACGGTCTCTTTTTTTTAACTGTGTCAGCAGTTCATACTGTTCATATTTGGACCACATGCCACATTAGGGTAGATATAATTTCCCAGGATGTTGTTTGAATGCACATTTTGTTTAACATATTGTCATCTGCTGTTTTGTACTGAAAGCCAGATCTGATCTTCCTCTTTTTCTCGTTAAATATACAGTGCACCAGAACTTTTGTTGATATTCTTACATTTAACTTCGTTTGCTATCATGCTTAGCTGCTTTTATCTGATATCATTTTGGTTTATACATAAATTTCCTTGATTTACATTGTATCTCTGGACAGTTATTATCTTTATTGTGTGCAATAATTAACCCCAAGTTGTTGTTCTTACAGGTAGTAGTTGCAGTATTGTTTTCATTTTGGTTGGATAGCGCAGCTATATCTTCACCCTACTCCATGTATATCTTCTAATACTAATCTGATCAAACATTGATATGATGGTAACGAACATATCCATTCTTGTCAAATGCAGTAGATTGCTGGAAAATGACAAGCCATGTACACACAAACATGAAAACATTAGTATGCTCGAGTTTCTCAAGACTACAGAGTGTGCTTTAGTAATTTAATAAAATCACATCTATTACTTATCCACACCTCTCTGTTTCTTTGTGATATAATTGGGATAGCCTGGATAGGTAGCTTGAAAATCTCAATTCAATGCCCACATGTTGGCATATTTATTGCACAATAGCATGCCTCTGTGATATTGGCTTAGTCAATGTTACATAGAATGGCTATGGAAATAGGAAACAGAAACAAGAGGGATACAGGGAAACATCATTGAAAATATATTTTCCTATCTTGAGTTCCCTGTTCCCCTAGGAAACTGAAACGGGAAACACTTTCCTTTGGAGGTTCCTTTTATGAATGTGAAAAGGTCTTAGCTTTCTTGTGGTGCCTTTTGTGAAGTGTATTGGTTGATCTTCTTAATCATCTCCTTATTTGAATGTTGTAGAAAAGATTCTAGTTTGAAGTTTTTTTCTCGCTCTTTAAAATTCCAATAGCCAGTGCATTCTTATTCAGTTTCCCTCCACCATTTTGGATAGGAAATGGCTGGTGCCCTTACCTGAACCTCTTGGGCTTGTGAGTTTGGGAAAATGCTACCTCGTTCTGAGCTCAGTTTGCTTTGTTTCTATGGGATATGGAGTTAATCTAACTGATGGTCTCGACGGTTTAGCAGCAGGCACAGCTGCTTTGGCATTTATTGGCATGTCCATTGCAGTGCTTCCTATAAATCCTAGTGAGTGCACATATCTTTGAATTCATGATACGCGTTTGGGTGAACTTCAAAGCTATATGCAGGTGTGTGTTGTCTTCCTTAACAAGCTCATATTTTTCAGAACTTTCTGTTTTCGGAGCATCAATGGCGGGTGCTTGTGTTGGTTTTTTATTGCATAACCGATACCATGCATCCATATTTATGGGAAACATTGGGTCCTTGGCATTGGGTGGAGCTCTTGCTGCCATGGCATCGTGCACTGGAATGTTCTTTCCTTTGTTCATCGCGTCAGGAATTTTTGTCCTTGAATCACTATCAGCAACCATGCAGGTATGTATTATGCTTACCCAAGTTTTATTTTCATGGAGCATCTGATGAATTGGAAAAAGTAAACTTTGACAAGCAATACATGTAGCTAGAGTGATTTGAGTAGCAATTGCAATTTTACCGAAGACATGTTATTGTTACTCAGCTTCTAGTCCTCACTACATTTTTGTCTGCATCAAGTAACAGCTTGGATTATTGTGGACAGCTTGGATTATTGTGGACAGCTTGGATTTTGGTTGAGTTGTCCTCCATTGCTAGAGCCGAACTAAATATCTCGTGCTATTTTTTTTTTAATATCAGGTAATCAGCTTTAAGTTTAGCAAGCGTTTTCATGATACTCGGGTGCAATTGTTTAGGGTGTTACCCTTGCATTATGTCCTCCTACTATACCGAATGAAAGAACCACTGATCGTTGGAGGTGCATATGTCATATCCTTTGCACTGGCGTTGCTTGCCGGATACGTAGGATTGCGTTCTGCTTAGTGAAGAGATTTTTTTGACGCGTCTGTGATACTTGTTCTTTTAGGTCAAGAGATTTTGAGCCTCTTTCTTGTCCTATCTTTTGTACGGTCACCTCACACAAGAGTGGATTTGAGTAGTAGGAAATTTTCTCTGTTGTGGCAGTTTAGTTTTAGTGTACAGTGGAAGGTTAATTGTATTAAGCATTGTAGAGGTTTTACAGCATAGCTGATGGTTACACACCATAAAGAACTGCAGAGATGTAGTGAAAGCCCTTTTATAGGTACCTTCTATAGAAGTTTTTACCTTGCAGTCGGCCCCGATCAGGTGAGCCGAGGTGGTCGTGTTGATTGCTTATAAGAAGTTTATACTTTACATGTTAAGAAAACATTTGTATCACAGGCGAACCCAATACTCTGATGATAGAAAACATTTGTATTATACTGTCTTGAAACTGTAGATTAGCCATCTCTTTTCAGAAACGCTTCCTCTTGTAATAAATGAAGAAATAAATGTTCTTGTTCCTTGAATTGATAAATAAAGAGCGGCCATTCCGGAGTTCGAACCGGTGACCTATGGTACTACCCACAAGTCCTTTCCGGTGAGCCATTCCGGAATGGTTTCAAAAAAATGTTCCTGTTCCGATTACCAGAAAAAAAAACAGAATACATGGTGCTTCCAAGTTCTTAAAAGTTCCTAACGACCCTTAAGATCACTGGCTCTTATTATTGCAATCGACATCATTGTTAGAATATTCTAGCAACAACCACACACATGCGAAAATGTAATAAAACAAACAGCTAAAGATCGAAGCTATTTTGTTTATTTCAACAAAGGATTGGATTCAACAAGCTCCTGAGATGGCGTTGATGAGCTCCTCATCGGCTTCAATGGCGCGCATACAATCCGGTAGAAGGCAAATCTCAAGATCGATACTTCCTCCTCCATGGCGGCCTGGGAAAGAAGTAATTTTGCCATCAAACTTGTTTGAAGGTCCACTCAGGACCGCTAATGCCTTCCCCATCCCGAATTCATTGCCATACACATCGAACCTCGGTGAGCTCCCTATGTGCACAATACAAGGATTGATGATAGCTCCAGCCTTGATCACAAATGGAGTTTCCCCCAAACGCTTCATTAGCATTAGCACCTTCTCATTTGTGTGTTCTACCACAGCTTGGTGCAACAATGATGCCGCCCACCCTAGATTTTGGCTCAGCAATTCGCTGACTTTGCTGCTTCCTCGCATTCCGAGTATCGCATTCCTGACATAGTTGCTCGATAAGGGCGGGTCTAATCTTCGCCTGATGTCGATGGCTAAGCTGCATTGTGTCTCGACATCATCGGGGAGACACCGCGCCCTCGTGATGCTCCTCCATACGAGTGCCGCTAAGGCTTGGAAGGAGGATATGTTCATGTTGTTGTTGCCTCCGCAATCTTGATTGGCCTTTGCTTTGAGCTTTGCTATGGACTCGGCTGAGAACCGGAAGATCCTCTCACTCAGCTCCGGTGGCTCGTATCGGCTTATGAACTCGTCCGGGTGCGTGTAGGGGAGCTTGATGATCGGTCCAGCCCCATCGATAAACCGCTTCTTGTGGATCGGTGGCCTTGAGATCACACTGCATTCTCCATCCGCCATGAAAATCTCAGACCATGTATTGAAGAAGTGCCAGAAAGAGGTTCCGTCGGCACAAGCGTGGTTCATAGAGCAGCCGATGAAGACGCCATCGACAAGCTCCGTCACCTGAATCGACAACAAGGGCCTGGTGTGGCCGTCGTGGTTGACCGCCTTGTTGTGATCGAACAACGACTGGACCACACGAGGCACATGATCATCATCAGGTGAGAGGATTTCGGATATCGACACGTCTATTGCAGCATGGATGAATCCAGCTCCCGGACCTTTCTTGCAATCGATGTAGACCAAGCTGGTGTGCTGGTCTACATCGACTTCCGTCACGAGCTGACCCGCTAGCGGGTAGAAATGAACCAGGGCGATAGACAAAGAGTGCTTGAGATTGTCGAGAAGGGGATCGCTGGTTAGTGAACGCTTTGAAAATAAGAGTCCCTTTTTGTTGTAATCAGCTGATAACATCAAAAGCTCTTCGGGTGTCAAGTAAAGAGGATTAATTGCATCTTCCACTTCATATTTGGGCTTGATAAAGCTCTCTGAGATGTGTCTTACAATCGGTGTATTTACCATTTTTTTCAGCTCTCCTTGTTCAAATGCAATATGGATCACCATTAACCAATAACCACATACATAGTACAAAGGGTTACGTTACATCCTTGTCAGTCACTGTGGATTTTTGGATTTTTTCTTTCACACAATCATCAACTATCCGCTACGACCACTACTATTTTTTTTTTCTTTTTTCTTTTCCCATTATCCCACGCCAGCTATATATATATATATATATTTTATAAAGTATAAATTTGAAGGTCAGACAAACCATCAAACATACAAACATAAAACAGAACGGTGTTGCGTTAGAGGGTGGTTTGTGTAATGGTGGTCATATGTGTGAGTTGAGAGTTTGAGCTAGTTGTTGGTGGGCATAGGGGGACTTTTGGGTATAGATTTACTCCCTCTTACGTAAGACCCGCAGTATGGTCTTATCCTTTTGTATCTTGTGGTTTCTTACCACGCCAGCTATGCAAACAAACAATCCCAGACGAACCGACGAGCCTAGCTAGCCCAAGAAGCTGAAGACAACGAAGACAAACTGGAGCCAAGACTGCTGACCAACGGTATATCAATTATTGGTTTAAATTGAATTGTTTTTACAGTGGACAAACAGTTTATCAAATACTAATTATTTATTCTTGCTCATTGCACTTTCAATTACATTACATCTATCTATATCTATATCTATAATTTTTTACACTCTCGGTTCATTTTTTATAAGTCCTTTACTGTTGTTTTTTTACTATTAATAAGTATGAGATTATTAAATTTTTTTAATATTTTATGATAAAAAAATGTACGTAAATAGTAAACCACTTATAAAAATAAAAATAAACGGAGGAAGTATATCCTACATAGTCTATGAATTAATTTGACATCTCACGAAAAAGAGACATTTCTTTCTTTTATCCATATATACTGTAATACATATGTAAAAAAATTGTTTTCACCTCTAATTTAACAAATCCCTTATGTAAAATTAAAGAAACAGAGGTGTAATCCTGCATCACTGTGCGCTACTCAATCCGTCTCAAAATAGTTGTTATTTTAGTTTTAGCCCGTTTTTTTAAGAACGATAAAAAATTATATAAAATATCAATGATATTCTTAATTTACAAAAATAATTTCATACTTAATATAATTATCTATTTAATTATTAAAAAAATTATTTGAACATTTGATATTTTATAGATTTTTTAACTTCTTAAAAAGCATGTCAAAAGATTAAACAACAAGTTTTGTGAGACGGGTGGAGTATTGAATTGGGTTTTCTCTTTTCTTCCGAAAATTAGTTTTTAGGGTAATTAGAAGAAAACCACCCCTTAAATGGGGCCTTTTGCACAAAACCACCCCTTAAAATCAAAATTACAAAAAACCACCATTTAAATAGTATCTGTTATCAAATCACCACCCCACACCACTGTTCCGTCACAGATCTGTCAAGTATATGAAATGACTATTTTACCCTTATTTTTTAATCATTGAAATAAGGGCATATTTTACAAAAATAAAAAGTTGGGATGAAGAATGCAATTAATGCATCTTCTTCCCCAAATCGACACCATCAGATTGCAAGTCCAATGTCTCCGCGCGACAACGGATTCCAGCGAGGCTTCGGTAGGTTCCCGGTGGAGTTTGGAGGCACGAAAAGATACGAGGTCGGAGGCTACGAATTTCTGGTGGTGTGGCGGATCTCCCGGTGGTGAAGGAGGTGGCGAAAAGGACGGCAAGGTGGCAGGCTGCAACCTTCGACTAGCTTATGTCGAAAATGGTATCCGATTATTTTGCATAGTTTTTAGAGGGATTTTTGCACTAAATCGACACTTGAGGTATTAGGAATGTGATGGAGTAGATTAGGATCTCGGATTTTGGCCAACAATGGTGAAATAATTGATATACCGCTGTATCATTTGATTAGGATCTCGGATTTTTTAGAGGGATTTTGTCTTGAAAGAGACAAAATCCCCTTTTGTAGACCGAGTAGAGGAAGGCCATAAAACCCACAATTGGATACGTCAATCTCTCTCACTGTATAATTTGATTAATTTTGTATATTCAATTATAAGAAATGGCTTCAAAATCATCCAAAACGATGTCGATTTCAATTTGGGGCAAAAACGAATTTGAACGGAATTGAGCTTGAATCATTCGATTAAATTTCAAATTGAGCACCTTTTTTAGATGAGAAGATTGAGTAGAACTTAATGGGAGTGTTTTGAAGGTGAAACAACGGAAATTGATCAACCCCCGTTGAAACTCTTACTACCCAATTTGGAGGAAGAAGACAATGAGTCGACTCGGTCGATTTTAAGGGGTGGTTTTGTGTAAAAGACCATATTTAAGGGGTGGTTTCCTGCATATTACCCTAGTTTTTATTCCCATCAAAATAGAATTATAGAATTGGGAAGTAGTTTAAAATTTGTGGGTTTGAGGAATTCCTTAGATTTAGGGGATGTGATTCCCAATATTTGGATTATCTTTAATATTTTTTAGATTTAGGGTTTCAATTTCATATTGAATTGGGTACGTGATTGTCAATTGGTGGCTTGTTCAAATTGTTTAATGAGACATTTGTTGTGTCTTTGAGTAATCCAGTAGCTAGTTTGCTGGCTTTAAGTTTTGTTTTTCAATGAACTTCCTCTTTGGGTATAGCTGGGATCACCAAAGGGACAGGCTCCCGTGTCTTGGCCTCCCCACCCTCGAAATCCAAAAAAAAAAAAATTAAAAAGAAAAAGAAAAATAGTAAAAGGTGGAGTTTTGTGAGTAGGGACAAGGAGACAAAGAAGAGTTCGGGACAGTGGATTCGCACCGGGGTAGGGTAAGGCTTATGAATAAACATGATTGCTAGCTTTAGGGCATGTGATGATGGGCTGCAAGAGAGCTCAATGTTTGGTTGCTTTCAAGGGAGTCATCATTGTGTCCCATTTAATAATTTTGCTCTTTTTTTTGTATTTCTTTTTTATAGTAGGTAAGAATTATGAGCGCTTACACAAACTGTAATCTGGTTCCTTGATCATCCTTAAGGATGATGGCTCCTTAATAATTTTGCTCATTTGATTTTATAAAGTAAGCTCGGAGAAACACATGATCATTGATTATCCTAATGATTATCGTATTTTTTTTTTATGTTGTTATTCCTCATGATAAAATTTAAGTCTATTAGCTCAAATAATAAAGCGTTATGCTTATGTATAAAGATGTGGGCGTAAATCCCACATAGATAATTAATCTTAAGTTAATTGATTTAAAGCTCTAAAATCTTTCTTTTTCTCAGTATTGTCATGGTGCACCACCTGAAATGTTTGGTTGCCACTTCTCTATTCTCTTGAAAATAAAGTTGTATATTACTAGTGAAACTAATTCTTTTATGTAAGGCAATAATAAAGTTGTATATTGTTCATTTAAACAAGAATATAAGTAATTGTTGAGTTCTCATATCTTCTTGATAAGTTTCTCCTCTACAAGTTTGTATGTGTTTTAATACTTCAGCTTCTACATGTGAAGCTTTTATAGGGGTGGGCATGAGACGGGACGGGACGGGAGTGGGGTAATCTCACATTCCGTCCCGCGTATTTTTTGCTGGACGGGATTGAATTATTTTTTTTCAAATCCCGCCGGGTCTTATCCTTCACGGGACGGGACGAGATCGGGACGGGACTTGTCCCTCGTAAAAAAAGATTTCAAAATAATCCAATAAACTCCAAAAATAAATTCTTACATATACTCTTAGGGTTCGTATGAGACGGAGTTAATAAACTGACTAAAATTATAAACAGGGTAAAATTTATAAACTGTTGGTAAAAGTAGTTAAAATTTTATGAAAAAATATAAACTCCGTATGGGTGAAAAACAGTTTATTTGTAAAAAGTGTAGTTTATTTTGTTATTATTAGGGGTATTATGGTATTTGCAAATCAAATAAACCACATAATAGGGGTAAATTTGTAATTATGATAATAAAAGCTCCCAAATAAGCTGGCAGCTCCGACTTTTTTTTAAACCCCTTTTTAAAACCGATTTGTGACTTTTTATTGTTCCTTGAATAGGTAAATAAAGAGCGGCCACTCTGGGTTTCGAACCGGGAACCTATGGGTACTAACCACAAGTTCTTTCCGGTGAGCCATTCCGAAATGGTTGACTTTTATTGTTCCCCATACAGCAATTAACCACATTATTATTTTAACAACTAAAAACTTAGAAATTTTAAGTGGTTTATTTGTTTGCCATACACACCCTTACTCTTACAGAATTAGCAAAAATATTCATGATTCCTAATTTACTACAATATGTAATTGTATTTCTTTTGATTAACGGGGCCTCTTGGGATCCTGAGGACTTTGGAGTGCTACTGTCATTAGGCATATATAACCTTCACATACAAGCCACATTGAGATTCCTAGTTCAATAATAGGAATGAAGTGCTACTGTTATTTAGCTCAAGCAATGCTACTGTTATTTTTTTGTTGGGCATGAAGTGCTACTTACACTTACACTCCCTATATATTATATATATTGCATAATTTTTAATTTTCTATGTAATTCTATTGTCTAATAATTAATTGTTAATATATAATATAAGTATATTCTTATATATTTTAATTAATTTTAATTATATATATAATTATATATATGAGGGACGGGACGGGATTTGCAGGATGAGAACTCTTCGTCCCGCGTCCCGTCCCGGGTATATTTTGCGGGACGGGATTTAATTTTTTTTTTTCAAATCCCACCGGGATCGGGACGCGGGATGGGACAGGATTTGTGCCCACCCCTAAGCTTTTATATATACTAGGCTATTAACTAACCGCGCGCATTTGTCATCTTTTATAATCCGGATGCACTTTCAACTAATCTAAAACAACTTTATTATTTTAACGAGAAAATATGTACAATATTGTCTCGCTTTAATTAATTAAAAAAATACAACTGCCTAAAATATTTGCAACTCCAAATGCTATATTGAAATCTTGTAGCTCGTAAAGAAAAGATTCATTATGAAACAACGTCAATCTCTTTGGTCTCACCTTCATCCATCCATATCATTCAACTCAACCCCGTTTGTTCCTTCCATTGATTTCAGTACAATACAAAATGTAAATCAACCAAATAAATAATTGAGGAAGGATCAATAGAAATTTCATTAAAAATAATGTAATTGAGCAGTTCTATTTGATTTTACCCATTTGGTTGTTCCAATCACAATGATGCCTTTTGTTTGAACCATGTTTGTCGGTCCCTCGTCTAGCTGAAGGGGCAATGATCGTGCGTGGATCCCCAGAGATTTCCTTGGGCGTTCGGGTTAAAGTAGCCGAGCTCTCTTCTGATCGAGTCGAACGTTCTACCTTCTTCATGAGCAGCTCCATAAAGGAAAGTGGGATCTGTAAAGTACATTGTAGAAGATTCATCATCGTAATTTTAATGATATCAAAACATCGCTAGCCATCGATAAGTTAACGTTATTCTTTTACTTCATAGACAACACAATGTGTGATAAAATTTGTTGTCTCTAATTATGACAAAGTAAACATGCAATAAAATTATAGAGTGCTTATCAAAGTCAATAACCTCTAAAGTCTAAAGTAGCCCTAACCATTGAAAAAGCAACTCCTCATAGACTCATAGTGCACATCCGCTGAAGGCTTTGAAGCCGACTTGAAAAGGAGGGTGTAACATACCCTATTATAAGCATCATCTGCAAACTTATTGGTAATGGCCACTTCAGGGAATATTTTTCCAGCTCGTTTGATTGTTTCAAGAACAACCTTATTCCTGCTTTATGATATAGACTTTGCAGCAACCAAGCATCAGATTTAGCATTTTACTCTTTCTACCATTCTCCACAATCTACAACAAAGAAAGACATTAATCTCATGGATCGCTAAAGCCACGGTAAAATCCAGGTTTCATGATAAGATCAACTTAAATTTCGTTACGAATCAAATCAGAATTCATCACTCATTTGACACATTTTATAATGACGTCAAAAAAGAGAACAAAAGGAAAAGAAAACCCATGTTTAGTTATCTATCTATCTACTCGCAATCATATAGTTGAAAACAACATTTATCATAGTCAAACATCAAACGTTCAAAATGAAGATTCGACTCTAGTTGTCTCCTCGGAATTAGTCATAAGATTAAAGCAATGAAACAACATAAATAGCCTACATAGTCTCGAAACCTGAGAGTTTTAGTTACATTATCTTTATATTCATTCACCTATCCTTTGTTTTCACATATGAACTCTATTCTTCCATGAGCTTTCACATAGCCAAATGCATCTGCTCCATACTTAGTGCAACTGTGCAAATGCAACTGGTTTGAAAAAAAACATAGATTAATGTCCAAGTAATGAGTGTTCCTAATATAAGATAATATACATTTCAATTGACCAAATTATTTTGTTCAGTTCGAAAGTCAAAGGAATAAGAGTGGAAGTCGAAAGGGCAAAAAGGAAAAAAGAAGGTTAAGCAACTAAGCATTTAAAGAGCGTGGAGAGGTGAAACCTCCATTCAACACCCATATAATCTTATGCAGCGACAACGTCTGCACCAAAGATGCTACCAGAGTCGCATCAGCTACCGATATCACACTTAGAGAAAACAAAAATGGATCTCCTATTATTAAAAAAAAAAGACTAAAGACCTAGCATTTAGGATAACGGGAAACATGGGGAGAAAGTGGGCTATGGAAAAGTGCCTTAAAACAAGGTAGTCGGATTATGGAATTTTAAGTAACTGACTACATAATGCAGGAAAATGAAGATAATAAAACTATTAAAATTTATAACTTGGGTTTGTATCAAAATAGGGTGAAGAAGTTCCCAAAGTTAAAATTTTTAGTTTTTACTCTTCTACTTCTCTACAGCACCAACCACCACCTTTGGTCTAAAGGATGTTTGCATCATCCACTTTGCATGCCATGGTCACTGCATATCATTCCTGAACCCTATTCAACCATTTTTTTTCATCTGCCTAGTCCACTCTCTTCATACGTTTCCTCAGGTAGCACTTAAACTATAATCCTACTAATATTGGCATATAATTCAACAATTTGCAATCAATTCAACAAGATTAAATAGCTCTGTGTGGACATTGATAATCAGTAGCAAAGAAAGGGGCATCACATATGGATCTTGCAAAGGCAAGGCAGATTGGAAGGGATAAAATAAACAGATATTTGCAAACCCTAGGCAATTTCCACTTTCCCCACCAACCAAGGGAATTGAAAATTTTCATGCTTCTGAGATTTATTCAAAATCTTACTATTACTGTCATACAATCAAGCCTTAAGTGGAAAGAAATATAGCTCAGACATGAAGTTATAGTTTATAAGTAGTAACTGCCTTTGATAAGTGTATGTGGAGTGTGGACAACCACTCTTCACCCTGAAATGAAGTTATGCTATGCCTGATTTTGTTGCAGAATGATTATCTAGAATGACAAACAAGTATTGATTATTGGATATTTGAATGCAGTAACAGTTTCATAAAACCTACCATCTCGGGAGTCCAATTAACCCAGCGCTTCAATTGTGAAATGATACGTCCAACAGCCAAACTGAGCAACCTGGAGACACCCTCAGTCTAGATTTCATATTCTACCTGGTTCCTGCACTCGAACTCAACCAACCCACGCAACACTGTCTTCAACCCGAAGTATCTCCGGTGCTCTCCACCCTCGAGAAGGTGGTGGCCTGGCCAAGCCGGCATGCCCTTTACGACTTCTAATACCAAGTCTGATCACCAAAAGAAAGCAAACAAAAAAAATCAAGATCAAGAAGATCAAATGCCTGTCTTTTGATGGCTTTACCACATCAGCTAAAACCCTCTTTCTCAAATCCTCATATAAAGGGCTTGAGATTGAGCCCCCACCTTAGATTGAACCTTTGGTTCATATTATCAAGTAGAGGCAAAAGCAA
The DNA here is from genome assembly GCA_037127255.1 of Persicaria tinctoria. Lineage (NCBI taxonomy): Eukaryota > Viridiplantae > Streptophyta > Magnoliopsida > Caryophyllales > Polygonaceae > Persicaria > Persicaria tinctoria. The sequence continues at coordinate 7,601,347 of JBANSL010000016.1, read as the reverse complement.
TCAAACTCAGAAAATGCTGCAAGTGGGTACTCGCTCTTTTTCTTCTTTGTGATAGTCCCAGCTACATGTTTGCTTTTCATCTTCAAAGTTACCTAGATGGGGAGAGAAAAGAAGATTAGCAATCATGGCCGATTCATCTGTATCAATTGTCAATTTCTTTTGGTTTTTTTTATTCTGAGATAGAGTTAAACAAGATTCCTTGCAGCACCCACTCTATATGTACTCAAAAGTGCGTAAATGATCGACTAATCAATGCTACTATGAACACATTCTTATGATGAAAGCCCCACTCAGTCCACTCAGATCACTAATCATCTAGTAGGTGTTAGTCGCCTTTATCAATTAAAGTACAATGGTAAAACAAAAAACAGGATAAGATTAGATGGGAAATTTCATTACCTGGTTCATTCTGTTGATATAAACAGAAACATCCTTCTGAAGAACAATAAACAAAAAAGAGAAGATGCATAGACGTGGGAAGAAAAAAGGACATGAATAGAATCAACTCAGTTTACAAAGACCAGAAGAATAGAACTAAACCAAATTAATGTAATTCACCAACGAAACAACTAATAGCATTGGCCATTGAGATTTCTTTGAATAAAAACACAAAATTGAAGACACATAAATTGAACACATAGGTTAATCAGCACCACTATATAACAATTTGAAAGAGAAATAAACCATTGACGATAAAAAGTAGTACGTAGAAACTCAATAAAGCACTCATCTTTCTGATCTATATAATCGCTCTGCCAACTGCCTCTGCAGTCAAGGCTAAAGATTCAAAACCTAATGGCCCATTCACTTGTAAATTCTTTGCACAATGTAATCCCTCAAGAATCTTCTTTAATGGATGATGCACCATCATTTACTAAGAAACCCACAAGAATGAAAGTGATAAAGCAAATCAATACTTTCCAAGGTTAGCATCCCTCGAAAAACAATCCATTTCACTAAAAAAAGTTGTGTTTTTTTCCCCACCTGGTCAAAGGCGACTTTTCAAATGAATTGGCCAAGTATTCTGCATAAAATAGTGAAGCCCACTATTGTTTATTTTGCACATTGCAAGCTTACAAGCAAAAATCCAAACTTAAGATCGGCACAAAAATCTGAGAAAGAAGAAAAGAAATCTTCCTAAAAGATTAAAGATCGGATTTTTGAAGTACAACAAAATCTCCTAATTGAACTCTGGATCAGCATTAAAGTTGAAAATTAGGGCTTTTGGAAGAAGTTACCGAATTTGTTTCAGCAATTGATCAAGATGACAACTCTTCGATTTCAAGAAAGCAAGCAAGTGAAGGTTGTGAATAAACCAAATCAGTCATCAACTTGTCATCCCGAAAATCTCGTCTAACCAAATCACAATTTAACCCTAACAACCTTTTAAGAACAAAAAATTGAATTCAGTCATTCAAATCAGCATAACACAATGAAGAAAAATCAAAATTAGATTAAGAATGACAAAGTCACAATCACAAATTTTGGTTTCAATTTTTTTTTTAAATTTATTACACTACAATTTCAAACTTTCACCTCATAAATTTCAAGTCAATCAACCATGTATAATATCATTCACCATAGATTCAAACTTTTATAATACTCTGTACCAAACACGAAGAAATCGAACTTACCGTGTATATTCTCCTTGCAACGCAGCAAGAGATCGGTTAGCAGGAACCTTGGTGGAGGTAAAGGGACAATGCAACAATGAAGATAAATCTTTGAGATCTCCTCATCAATTTAAATAGAAAGAAATCAAACGCACCTGAAACCTTAATCGACCGATGGCGTCACCGACCTCACCTTCCTCATCTCCCCCGAAGCTCAATCCGTTGGCGCCACCGACGAGTTTCTAGGGCTAAAGATTCAGGATTTGAGGTTTGTAGCGGTCGAATTCGATACCATGGTGGACGTCGAGGCCTTCCTCATCTCCCCCAAAGCTCAATCCGTTGGCGCCACCGGCGGGTTTCTAGGGCTACAGAATCCGGATTTGAGGTTCGTGGCGGTCGAATTCGATACCCTGGTGGACGTCGAGTTCAAAGACATGAACTCAAACCTTGTCGTTGAGGCGGTCTCGGGCGGGGATCCCTCTGGCGGATAGGAAGAGGTATGGATTTCAATGGAAAGGTCGGATTGCACATGCTGAGGCGGCGTTGAGGCAATGGAAGATGGGTGCAATGGCAAAACTTATGGGCTGGAAATTGTTGTGTAATATGGGCTAAGGGAATTGAGCCGTGAAACATTGGGCTTGTAAATGCTTTCAAATTTAAGGGTAAAAAGGGAAAAACAATTGTTACTGTTCACAATTGAACTCATCGTCCTTCACCTTTCTAAACAAAAAAATGTCTCATATTAGAAGTTGAGAGTATTACAACCTAGTATATAAGTAGATGAGTTATTCCGGTTAGCGTCTGCTTTATTCTGTATTTAGAAAAAGTGTTAGCTTATGGGATTTTAGATGTATTGCTATCCTCAATATAGTTATATCGGATAAATTCCGATGGGTCATTTAATATTGGAGTCCACACTTGCAAGCACATCATGTGTTACTTGTTAGTCATTCTAATCCGAGCACACAAGACCAAAGTGAGTTTCATCGTAAACCTAGTAATAGGAGAAGCACGTAGTTCACCAATTTTTATATAATAATTGGGTTATCAATTTTACATTCATTCTTTCACATCATAACAATATCCTATAGTCACTTTTTTATATATATAAAAAAATGCACATCCCATCTGTGGTGACAAATGACAATAATAGTATCATAGAAGGCGTACGATAGATCATGTCGTTGCCGCCGGCTAATTACTGGCAAGAAGTTGGGCAAAACCATATGAATATACACGATACATATGTTAAAGAAAACTAATTAAAATACCCAAAGAATCTTTGGGGTAGAATAAAAATATATCATCACCTTTCAAAATTAATAAAAATACCATAATCTTTGAGGACAGTGGTAACATATTGCCACTGTTTTTTTTTTCACGGGCAAAAAATGTTAGACAACGTGGAATTTTTTTATTTATTTTTAAATCGGCCTTTTTACAGATGAGGAGTTAGTCCAGTATAATTCATGGTTTCATGGGAAAAAAGAAATGAGGGGTTAGACCGATCAAACAAAATAAAATTTTAAACCTAAATTTTGCTAAGTGGTGATGATGGTGAGTTTCAAGGGAAAAAAAAGGGTTTCGAGGAGATCGATAAAGAGAGCGGGTGCATTTCTAGAGCTCAAGTTTTGGAATTTTTTTTCTAAATATTCACTAAAAAATAAAAAATTACAAAAATATTCACACTTTCGAACTATTTACGAAAATATTCATTTTTGTCGAATCGGACAGAAAAACGCGGTCTCTCTCTTTTTTTTTATGGTTTTTTTTTCATGGAAAATTGAGCTGGGAAAGTGGGAGAGAGAGGGAAGGGCCGGACTGTCGGAGCCCGGAGGGAGGCGGAGGAGAGAGGGAGGGGCGCTGGTGCGATCTCGCGTTCACGAAATTTTCTGGATTAAACGGAATTATTTTTGCTTACGTGACATTTTCTGGATTAAAGTGGTATTATATTTTTGGGTCCAAATTTCAACCCTTCATTTTATATAGATCAAAGTCCAAATTTGTGCACAAAGTACATCCTAAATTTTATGTACAATTGATCCATACTCTCTCTATATGAGATAATTAAAAAAAATAGTTTATATAATCACAACAAAATGCAACTATTTATAAAAATAAACGAATGGAGTATATCTCTACATAGTGTATGAATTAATTTGACGGGAGTGGTTCCCTTGTGCACACCCCTTAAAGTGTACTTAGTGCACAAATCTTGGCCTTTGATTGAAAGAAATGGAAGGCCAGGATTAAATGAGTGTTTCCTTTTTTTTTTAATTAGAAAAACTGGTGGGACCCACCTAAAAATGTCTGACGTGCTATTTTTTTTTTCGGATCTGATTTTGCTGTTTTAAAAAATCTGTCCATTCCACCGAATAATGTTTCATAATCTACCGAATAATGTTATATTTCATTTTCCAATCCATTTCAGATCAAATTTTACCAATTCAACTGAATAATTTGTCATACACTACCGAATAATGTTTAATTTTTTGTCAATCAATTTTCGTTTTGACTCCGAGTTAATTTTTATGCATTCAGTTTTGAAATATTATTCGGTAAAATAGTTATATTTTTTGGGAAATTATTCAATAGAATTTATGAGTATTCGGTGGTATAGGAATGATTATTTGGTCTTATATGAGATGCTTTATGCTATTTGTCAATCCGAAAACTCCATACGCAGACGAATAATGATCCAAATTTCACCGAATAATTAACAACTCCTCAACACTAACAATCAAAATTTCAACATATTCATCCGAATAATTAACGAATATCGCACCGAATGCATTCGAACCACGATGCCTTCGAACGGACCACCACCACCACCCACCCCCAACCACCCAGCCCATACCACCCCGCCCATACCACACCCCGCCGCAAAAATAAATAAAAAGAAAAAGACCCACTGCATTAGGCGGTTGAATGAGCCCGGCCACCGGAACCGCCCGGACTTCAGTAAACCGGAACCGCAGCCACTGCCAGCCCTCGCCGGAAGCACGCCCAGGAGCAGAGGTCCGAGCCTCGCTGCACCACCTTCGCCAATCGCCTCGCCGGAAGCGCACCCGGTCGATCGAGCCCAGTCGATCCCCGTCCGAGCGATGCTGCGGTGCCGTCACCATCACCGTCGTTGCCCTGCACCACCCCCGTAGCCAATCGCCTCACCGGAGACGCGCCCCTGCCCTCACCATTGCCGCTCGAGTTCGGGGATTGCAGGCGTCTCGGATTTCCGCCACCATCACCGCCGTCTGCGCCACCACCGCTACCGCCACAGGCGCCGAATCGTCGATTTGCCTCCACCACACCCCACCGCCTTCGTCGCCGGCGATGCTTCGAGGATGGTGTTCTAGGCTTGTTTCCGCCATCCTCGGCTTGGTACAGCAACGAGAATCCTCGTCGGTGTATTCATCCGATCGTCATCAGAGGCGTCTGAATTGGAGGAGGTTTTTTTAGAAGAAATCGAAGACTAGTGAAATTGGAGGAGGCGTGATACAGAGATAGGGTTTTATCAGGGGAGGTGGACGCGCTTCACGCTCCCACTTGTGAAATTGGGCCTCTTTTTTTTTTTTTAAAAAAAAACCTTATCAACGTGGCACAAATCTAGCCATCTATTTTCAATAGATCAATGGTCCACAATTGTGCACAAGGTACACCGTAAGAGCATGCACAGTAGAGGGCTCGGGTCTCGGGCCCTTAACTTACTTTTCCCCTGCCACATCAGCTTAAGGGTCTCATTCCATCTTTTTACTATTTGCACCCTCATCAGAGAGCTCCACTCTCGGGCCCTTAAGTTACATTTTACTATTTACCTTTTTAAAAAATAACATATGCAAAATGGGTGTCTATGGGTAGATAAAATTAATTCACACTTGAATATAATTTTTATTTTATTTTATAATTATAGAAAATGTCTAAAAATCATTTTTTATAGGGTTAATTCACATATATTGTCGTTGTACGTGCTAAGGGCTTCACTTTTTGGGCTCTTGTGTAAGGGCCTCCGGGATGGGACTCTTAGCCCTTTTGCTTTTCCTTTTATATTTTTTGCTTAGTTGGTAATTATAAGGGTCTAGAGGCCCTCCAATATAAATGCTCTAAGTCTTATAAACAAGTTACCCATTTTCTTAATTTGACATCGGACGAAAAAGAGACAATATTTCTTTTATTCATATATACTATAATACATGGAAATACATATAAATAATGGTTTATTTAGCATCAGGCGGAGGGGAAGAACTTACAATTCAAGCTACAAGTGAAGATAACGAATATGATTGGCGAGAGCAGTGATAATATATATCACTCGCTCTTATTATTGAATCATCATTGAAGCAACAACCACACATATGCGAAAATGTAATCAATAAAACAAACAGAAGCTATTTTGTTTATTTCAACAAATTAATTAAGGATGGGATCGGATCGGAATTCACTCTCGATTGGATTGAGGATTGATCAACAAGGTCCTGAGATGGCGTTGATGAGCTCCTCATCGGCTTCAATGGCGCGCATACAATCCGGTAGAAGGCAAATCTCAAGATCGATACTTCCTCCTCCATGGCGGCCTGGGAAACCCATAATTTTGCCATCAAACTTGATTGCAGATCCACGTAGAACTGCTAATCCCTTCCCCATCCCGAATTCATTGGCATACACATCGAACCTCGGTGAGCTCCCTATGTGCACAACACAAGGATGATCGAAAGCTCCTAGCTTTACCACAAATGGAGATTCCCCCAATTGCTTCATTTGCATTCGCACCTTTTCATTCGTACTGTGTTCTACCACAGCTTGGTTCAACAACGACGCCGCCCACCCTACATTTTGGCTCAGCAATTCCCCGACTTTGGTGCTTCCTCGGATCATGAACACCGCATTCCCGAAGTAGTTGCTCGATAAGGGCGGCTCTAATCTTCGCCTGATGTCGACCGAGAATCTGCATTGTGTTTCGACATCATCAGGGAGACACCGCGCCCTCGTGATGCTCCTCCATACGAGTGCCGCTAAGGCTTGGAAGGAGGATATGTTCATGTTGTTGTTGCCTCCGCAATCTTGATTGGCCTTTGCTTTGAGCTTTGCTATGGACTCGGCTGAGAACCGGAAGATCCTCTCCGTCACCTCCGGTGGCTGCTCGTATCGGCTTATGAACTCGTCCGGCCGCGTGTAGGGGAGCTTGATGATCGGCCCAACCCCTTTGACAAACCACTTGTTGTGGATCGGTGGCCTTGAGATCACAATAATATTGCTTTCTCCGTCGTCCGGCGCCATGAAAATCTCAGACAAAGTATTGAACAAGTGCCAGAAAGAGGTTCCATCGCCACAAGCGTGGTTCATAGAGCAGCCAATGAAGACGCCATCGACAAGCTCCGTCACCTGAATCGACAACAAGGGCCTGGTATGGCCATCGTGGTTGACCGCAGTTCTGTGATCAAACAACCACTCCACCACGGGAGGCACATGTTCGGGTGCAAGGATGTCGGACACCGACGTGTCTATTGCAGCATGGATGAATCCGGCTCCCGGACCTTTCTTGCAGTCGATGTAGACCAAGCTCGTGTGTTGGTCTTCATCTACTTCCGTCACGAGCTGGCCCGCTAGCGGGTAGAAATGAACCAGGGCGACTGACAAGAGTGCTTGAGATTGTCGACAAGCCGATTCATGGGGTCTTGGTTGTCGCTGGGTTTTGAGAATAAGAGCCCATTTTTTATGTAATCAGTTGATAACATCAAAAGCTCTTCGGGTGTTAAGTAAAGAGGATTAATTGCATCTTCCACTTCATATTTGGGCTTGATGAAGCTCTCTGAGATGTGTCTTACAATCGGTGTATTTGCCATTTTTTTTCCGCTCTCCTTGTTCAAAATCCAATCCAATGCAATATATCCAGGGACGGACCGAGGAGCGGGATGGGTACGCTCCAGTCTGCCTCATTTCTACAAAAATAAAATAACAGGTAAAAAATAAAGAAAAATTAATTTAAAAAATTATTCATTTATTTATTAAATTAAGGATTTTGTTAGTAAAAATATGCATATGAGAAAATTTTAATCTATCTAAATTTTAATTTCGCCTTGTGAGTCGTGCCTGAAAATATAGGGCATAAGCCACACAATATAAGAGGTAGTTGGCTATCTTAATTAATTACATGTTGTCAATCACTCGTTAACTTTCTCTCTCTTGTTTTTTTTTTTTAAAACAATTCTTTCAAATAATCATTCACTAGCCAGTACCATGATCGATCAACTACCAACGTACTACTTTTTTTTCCCCATTGATCTCACATTCAATTCTTTCAAAGTATCGTCACATGCGTTTTGTTGTGATTATAAAGGATGTATCGTCACATACGTTACATCCTTGTCAGTCACTGTGGATTTTTGGATTTTTTCTTTCACACAATCATCAATTTTATTTTTTTTTATTAGTAAATAATTCGAGACCGGACAGGCCCGGACCTCGAGAGGCCGACAAAGTCGACAGACGGCAAGTCGTCTAAATATACAACATAGCAAAAGAAAATACAAGATGGAAACAGAATACAGTCACCTAATACAACAAAAAAACTACACAAAATAAACCCGGAAAACCCCAGACCCTAAGCACGCCAGCGGACACAGCAGCGAGAAGAAGGAGACCCGGCATGGAGAAGTGGATAGCGAGCGCATGGGACAGGATAGCTGACACGATGTCTCGCCGCCGGAAAGACGGAAAGCAGAAATCCACGTAGGGCAAAGACGACTCCTGGGGAAGTGTGGATCACACGACGTTCCCTCCACCTAGATGAAGGATCTTCGGAGACCACGAACACCACCGACACGATCACTTCGATCAACCAGGGCCGCAGAACTGCTCCTCAATTTCATATTGAACTAGTATGATCCCCGCGCCATGACGCGATTTTTTTATAAATAAAATCTTACTAATATATTAAATTAATATTATAACATAATTGTAAAAGTTCGGATAATTAAATATTTTGAATTAAACTCATGAGTTGAGAAAACGATTAAAGTAGTATATAGATATTAATTTTATATTTTTTTATTATTAATTTTATGTTTTGAATTAATCCCATTGTTTTTTTAGAGGAAAAAAAACTAATAAAATTATAATCTAGGCGAAGATCAATGTTTTGAATTAAGCCCAATAGTTAGTAAAATTAAAGGAAAAAGAGAATTAAAGGAAAAAGAAAAAAAATAGAATTAAAGAAAATCAAAGAAAAATGGCAAAAACAAAAAAAATAATTGGTCGAGACTACTAAAATTTCTCTAAGCTTGACACATCATCCTAAACTCTTCTAAATTAAGAGTTTATATATAGATATAGATAGTTAGTAAAATTAAAGAAAAAAAAGAATTAAAGGAAAAAGAAGAAAAAAAATAAAATTAAAGAAAATCAAAGAAAAATGGCAAAAACAAAAAAATAATTGATTGAGACTCCTAAAATTCCTCTAAACTTGACACATTATCTTAAACTCTTCTAAATTAAGAGTTTATATAGATATATAGATAGATTGGGTACGTGATTGCCAATTGGTGGCTTGTTCAAATTGTTTAATGAGACATTTGTTGTGCCTTTGAGTAATCCAGTAGCTAGTTTGTTGGCTTTAAGTTTTGTTTTTCAATGAACTTCCTCTTTGGGTATGGCCGGGATCACCTGTCCCTTTAGGGACACGCTCCCGTGCCTTGGCCTCCCCACCCTCGAAATAAATAAAAAAATTGTAAAAAGAAAAAAAAAATAGTAAAAGGTGGAGTTTTGTGAGTAGGAAAAGGGAGATAAGGAAGAGTTCGGAACCGTGGATTCGCACCGGGGTAAAGTTTTGTGAGTAAGGCTTATGAATAAACATGATTGCTGGCTTTAGGGCATGTGATGATGGGCTGCCGGCTGCAAGAGAGCTGAATGTTTGGTTGCTTTCAAGGGAGTCATCATTGTGTCCCATTTAATAATTTTGCTCCCTTTTTTTATTTTTATTTTTTATTTTTTTTATAATCATCAATATCAATCATCAATCAATTCAATACCAATCAATATCATCAATCATCATCAATATATAATACTAAAACAGAGACGTGGAAATCCTATGTGACGGGTTCTGGTGCGATTCGCTTACGTGTCTTTTTATGGTGCATTCTGACCAGATTTTTTTGACACGTTAATTAATGATGAACCAATAAATTTAAGCCGTATTAGACGATAACCCTATCTATTTATACATGTGTCATCCTATATGTCCATTTTAATTATTGATTAAATTAATTTTTAGTATAAATATTCAACCTCATAGCTTACATATCTTATCATTTTACCTTAAGTTATTTTATACTCCAATCTTATTTAGAAAACTTATCTTTATACTCCACATCTAAGAAATAATCTTTTTAATATAATAACTTATTTTTAATATAATTTTAATTAAAAACATTCGTTTTTGGTCCATCAATACTTTGAACAAAGGTTTGAAACAAGAAAAATAAAAAGACGAAAGGTTATTTTTTTTACCTATACATAGATTAAGAAACTTAATTTAATAAAAATTCCTAAATTTTATTATCACCCATGTGTAGCCCTTAATTTGAGAGATGTTTGCTAAGGTCGATGGCGTGTGAGTTCTTCATGGCTCCATAATCTCAATTCGCCTAATTAATTCATTCTGATTTTTATTAACTATCAATGATCATCAAATGAAAAAAGATGAAATTATATATATTTTTAAAAATTTTATTTTTAAAAAATATATTTGGTACTAACACCTGTTGTTATATTAATGAATTCATTATAATATTTGTTAACCATTATATTTTTTTTTTGTGATATATGCTCTTCGAGTATATTGAGAAATCAGATTTGGAAATTAACATATTAAAATAAATAATAATACATATTAAAATGGCTACAAATTGATAGAATATATGGGTAGATAGAAATTGGATTTAATTTAATCTTATAGAATTTTTAAAAATTTATATTTACTCATTATTACGATCGAAGGATTTTAATCAAGACCATGTGCATGGTTGGATAAATATGTGATTTAGTAAATAATATTATCAAATAAAAAATGTATAATAAACGGATGGATAGAAATTAAGGTGGCAATTGATATAATATATCCATATTTAACAAAGTTGGGTAAAATCTTGTGAAATTATTTCAATATTTAATGAAATTGGGTAGAATCTTATATTAAGCATGCATATATTGCTATATTAATATTTAATATTTTACGCTATATCGATATTTAACGAAATTGGATAAAAATACTACATTTTAGAATAAGTCTTCTTAGCGCTGAAACTGGCCACACATTTGTTAGTACTGCCTTATATTCAACCTTATATTTTAATTAGTAAGAAATCTTATCTTTTTATATTAAATAATCTAATACCAACAACTTCATCATAATCTATATATATAATCTATATCTATATATCTATATCTATATATAATAATCTACTAAAACAGATGTCTGAAACGAACTCTGGTGCGATTCGCATACGTGATATTTTTTAGATTAAAATGGTGCTGTATATTCATCTAAACTAAACATACTATTAATTTAGTTTATGGGTATTAAAAGATCTAAAATTTGAACTAAACTATTATAACCTTCAAATTTTGGAAAAATAAATACATTAAACATCATTTTGTTTATTAAGAAACCGTTCGTTTCTTAAGAAACCGCACAACGGGCGTGTAGTAATACTAGTATAATTTATTAACAAAACGCGCAAACGCGCGTGTACCGAATACTAGTAGGTAAGAATTATGAGCGATTACACAAACTGTAATCTGGTTCCTTGATCATCCTTAACGACGATGGCTCCTTAATAATTTTGCTCATTTGATTTTTAGAAAGTAAGCTCGGAGAAACACATGATCATTGATTTATCCTAATGATTATCGTTTTTTATGTTGTTATTCCTCATGATAAAATTTAATTCTATTAGCTCAAATAATAAAGCGTTATGCTTATGTATAAAGATGTGGGCGTAGATCCCACATAGATAATTAATCTTAAGTTGATTGATTTAAAGCTCTAAAATCTTTCTTTTTCTCAGTATTGTCATGGTGCACCACCTGAAATGTTTGGTTGCCACTTCTCTATTCTCTTGAAAATAAAGTTGTATATTACTAGTGAAACTAATTCTTTTTATGTAAGGCAATAATAAAGTTGTATATTGTTCATTTAAACAAGAATATAAGCAATTGTTGAGTTCTCATATATTCTTGATAAGTTTCTCCACTACAAGTTTGTATGTGTTTTAATACTTCAGCTTCTACATTTATATATACTAGGTTATTAACCAACCGCGTGCAAATGCGCGCGGTGTTGTCATCTTTTATAATCCGGATGCACTTTCAACTAATCTAAAACAACTTTATTAGTTTAACGAGAAAATATGTACAATATTGTCTCGCTTTAATTAATTAAAAAAATACAACTGCCTAAAATATTTGCAACTCCACGTGCTATATTGAAATCTTGTAGCTAGTAAACAAAAGATTCCTTATGAAACAACGTCAATCTCTTTGGTCTCGCCTTCATCCATCCATATCATTCAACTTGTAAATCGGAGTTCTCTTGACCCACAGATCGGAGTTCAAGAATCAGATCAGAAAGCGCGAACACGAAAACAAGAAAGCGAGAAAGGACACAACGACTTTTACGTGGTTCGGGAAAAGTTCCCTACGTCCACGGAGCCTCAAAAGAGGAGACTCGAGCTCATCCACTATATCAAATCAGGTTTACAAGGTTTCGAGATCAACAGGCTAGATCTAAGGCCAATACAGATGATACAACAAGTAATCGCAAGTATGAAGAGAAGAATCAAGGAGAAGTGGTAAAGCGAAGAAGAAACTCCCTGGATCTGGTGTCGGAGACCAGATCTGCACCAGGAAAGCCGTCGGAGAAGACAGCCAACGCCGAACAAGAAGCACACAAGGACGGTGTAGCTCTTCGAGGATCAGATAAGAGGTATCCTAGGGAGATCCGCCTCAGATCTGATCGGAAACGCCGGGGAAGTGCTCGGAACACCTTGGAACCCTAGCGCCGCTCTCTTTCTCTCTCTCTCTCTCTCTCTTTCCAGTTGGATTACCTGAGGCGTCCGGCGAAGTGAGAAACCCTAGAGCCTTCTTCAACTTTTATAGGCAAGCGGCAATTAGCTGAAACGAAGCGTTTCGAGCTAGGGCAAGCCACAGAAGGATGGAGCAAGCTCTTCGGGCCGATTCCAGGTAATGGGCTTTCTCACATTAAATAATTCTTTCAAATAATCATTCACTAGCTAGTACGATGATCGATCAACTACCAACGTACTACTTTTTTTCCCCCATTGATCTCACATTCAATTCTTTCAAAGTATCGTCACATGCGTTTTGTTGTGATTATAAAGAATATATAAACACTACTAAAAAAACAGGATTTAGCAACGGATTGTTAGCCACGAATATTAGGCGACGCTATCTTTGTGGCCAATAGCAATGACATTGGCGACGAATGTTAACTGTCGTGGCTGGTAGGCATCCTGGTATGTCACCTCGTCAAAGTCGTGGCTAATAGCAACAAGTCTCGTGTTCGTAGCTAATTTCGTGGCTCGGAAGGTGGATTGTTCTGGTAAATAGCCACGAACTTAGCCACGACCGTTTGATTCGTGGATAATCTGGCCACGACATACTATCCGTAGCTGAATCTGTGGCTATTCAGTATCGGAAATCGTTGAACATTTGTTGAGTGGGCTTGGTCGCAAATGGTTTAGGCGGGTCGGATGAGATTACTATCTCTCTCTAAAATTTTATGTAGATTAAATATAGTCCATTAATAGGGTATAGAGTGAAATCGAAGGCGGGCCCGCCTTAGAGCCCAATAGCCCATCAGAAGTGAAAGCCCAATTAATAATTAAGCTCAGTTAGCGACGACTGTATCCGTGGCTATTACGGATGAGGTCAAATGTTAATGTGTTTTGTACTCTACCTACGGATAGGGCCTACTTGCGTCTATTCCCTTCAATTTTATGGTTGAGGGTATTTATGGGGCCAGCCCACTTTTCTTCTAGATAGCCCACTCTCCATGATCCATTATGGTAAGCTTAAATTGTTTAACTTAGTTACATAATATTGCATATATATTATATTGTTCATTTGTAATTTAATTATATGAATAGGTAGTGTAATTAAGATTTAAATGGGTATTTATATATACAAATGAGAAAAAGGTTTTGAATTGGTATTTAATTTGAAAAATTTGTAAATGTTTATATGTAGTCCCTCCGTTCAACAAAACTTGTCGTTTACTATTCACGCACGCTTTTTTATAATGATAAAAACTATATAAAATATTTATTTTTTAAAAATTTTTTTTAACAAGTTTGTACTTATTAATAATAACTACGGAATTGTTAAAAAAATTATTTAAAAAATCGATATTTTATATAGTTTTTAGCTCCTAAAAAAGCGTGCATGAATAGTAAAACGTCAAGTTTTGTTGAACGGATGGTGTATGTAATAAATTCTTATTAGAATACCATAAGGGTATATTTTGAGGAAAACTCATATAAGTGTCTAATAATATTTAATAAAACATTATATTAAGTAATAAATTCTTATTAGAATACTCTAAGGTATGTTTTGAGGAAAACTCATATAAGTGACTAATAAATGTTCAATAAGACCTTATATTAACTAATAATTTTTTATTAGAATACTATAAGGGTGTGTTTTGAGCCAAACTCATATACAAAACGAATAAATGTTTAATAAAACCTTATATTAACTGATAAATTCTAATTAGAATACTATAAGAGTATGTTTTGAGGAAAACTCATATAAAGAATGAGTAAATGTTTAATAAAACCTTATATGGACTAATAAATTCTTATTATAATACTATAAAAGCATGTTTTGAGGAAAACTCATATAAGTGACTAATAAATGTTTAATAAAACCGTATATGAACTAATAAATTCTCATCATTATAATATTATACGTACTATAAGAGTATGTTTTGAGGAACACTCATATAAGAAGTGGATAAATGTTTAATAAAACCTTATATGGACTAATAAATTCTTATCATTATAATACTATAAGAGTATGTTTTGAGGAAAACTTATATAAAGAATGAATAAATGTTTAATAAAACCTTATATGGACTAATAAATTCTTATTAGAATACTATAAGAGTATGTTTTGAGGAAAACTCATATAAAGAATGAGTAAATGTTTAATAAAACCTTATATGGGCTAATAAATTCTTATTATAATACTATAAAAGCATGTTTTGAGGAAAACTCATATAAGTGACTAATAAATGTATAATAAAACCGTATATGGACTAATAAATTCTCATCATTATAATATTATACGTACTATAAGAGTATGTTTTGAGGAACACTCATATAAGAAGTGGATAAATGTTTAATAAAACCTTATATGGACTAATAAATTCTTATCATTATAATACTATAAGAGTATGTTTTGAGGAAAACTCATATAAGTGACTAATAAATTTTGAATAAAACCTTATATTAACTAATAAATTCTTATTAGAATACTCTAAAAGTATGTTTTGAGGAAAACTCATATAAGTGTCTAATAAATGTTGCATAAAACCTTATATTAACTAATAATTTTTTATTAGAATACTATAAGGGTATGTTTTGAGCCAAACTCATATATATACAAAACGAATAAATGTTTAATAAAACCTTATATTGATTGATAAATTCTCATTAGAATACTATAAGAGTGTGTTTTGAGGAAAACTCATATAAGGAATGAGTAAATGTTTAATAACACCTTATATGGAATAATAAATTCTTATTTTAATACTATAAGAGTATGTTTTGAGGAAAACTCATATAAGTGAGTAATAAATGTTTAATAAAACCTTATATGGACTAATAAATTCTCATCATTATAATACTATAAGAGTATGTTTTGAGGAAAACTTATATAAAGAATGAATAAATGTTTAATAAAACCTTATATGGACTAATAAATTCTTATTAGAATACTATAAGAGTATGTTTTGAGGAAAACTCATATAAGTGACTAATAAATTTTGAATAAAACCTTATATTAACTAATAAATTCTCATTAGAATACTCTAAAAGTATGTTTTGAGGAAAAATCATCTAAGTGTCTAATAAATGTTGCATAAAACCTTATATTAACTAATAATTTTTTAATAGAATACTATAAGGGTATGTTTGGACCCAAACTCATATATATACAAAATGAATAAATGTTTAATAAAATCTTATACTGACTGATAAATTCTCATTAGAATACTATAAGAGTATGTTTTGAGGAAAACTCATATAAGGAATGAGTAAATGTTTAATAAAACCTTATATGGACTAATAAATTCTTATTAGAATACTATAAGAGTATGTTTTGAGAAAAACTCATATAAGTGACTAATAAATTTTGAATAAAACCTTATATATGGACTAATAAATTCTTAATAGAATACTCTAAGAGTATGTTTCGAGGAAAATTCTAAGTGACTAATAAATGTTTAATTTAACCTTATATGGACTAATAAATTCTTATTAAAATACTATAAGAGTATGTTTTGAAGAAAACTTATATAAGTCACTAATATTTATTGAATAAAGCCTTATATTAACTAATAAATTCTTAATAAAATACTATAAGAGTATTGTTTGAGGAAAACTCACATAAGGAACAAATAAATGACCAATAAATGTTGAATAAAGCATTATATTAACTAGTAAATTCTTTATAGAATATTATAAGAGTATGTTTTGAGGAAAATTCATACAAGTTACTATTAAATATTGAATAAAACTTCATATTTGCTAATAAATTATTTTTATATGAATTTTTTATACAAAAACTATAAATATTAAAATTGATATTTAAAAAATTCCCATAAGGTACGGATACTGAACTAGTTAAATGACTTTGGGTAAAATATTATAAAAAACATTTAGATATCTGATTAAATTTGATAAAAAAAAATTTATTTGAAATATATATTGTATAATAAATAGTTGTATTGATAGTTTTATTTTCTAGATATCAATTGTGAAGGAAAAAAAATTCACACTCCCGAAATTAATTTACCGCCTAAGAGTATGTTGAGCGGGAAATTTCCCCCAAAATTTTGGCCAAAATTTTAAGCGGTATCTAAGGCTCTTAACCCTAATTTTTCCAATCTGCCGCTTCAGATAGATGCGTCTCTCCTTCCTCTCTCTCAAGTTCCTCATCCATGTGCCTCTCCTTCTTCCTTCCTTATCCATGTCGCCGCCGCCTCCTCGGATCTGCGAAGCCCCGCCGCCGCCCAGCGAACTTCGTCTTCAGATCTCGAGCTTAAGGGGCTTCACGTTCCTCTTTCTTCCTCCCATGCGAAGCCCCGCCGCTGCTTCCTCGGATCTGCGAAACCCCGTCGCCGCCCAGCGAACTTCGTCTTCGGATCTGCGAAGCCCCGTCCATGCTCCTCCTCTGCTCTCGCTTTTATCGCCATTGAAGGCCGAACCTGAGATCTTTCCCCTTTTCTTCCTCCTCTGCTCTCGCTTTCACCATCCTTGCCTCGACGCAACGACACTCAGCCACTCAGATCTCGAGGCGCCACCATTGAAGCTCGACGAAGCTCCGACACTATCGAGGTCGTAATAGGCGTCTCTCTCCTCCCTTAACAGTTGACGGGTCATCTTTGCTTCCGCCGTCAAGGGCATATCAGTGCGGCTTTTGGCTTCTCACATCAGTAGTTTGTTCGGTTATGAGTTTGTTTGATTATGAGTTTGTTCAATTTTGAGTTTATAGGCTTTCAAGATCTGCTAAATGGGTTGATGTTGATTGTTTTCTGGCAGATGGATACGCCACCATGTTCGGAAGAGATCTAGATGAAGAGGAGACAACTGTATCAGTTGTTACTCAAAAGCAGGAGGAGGTGAGCCAGAAAGCAGCCTTATATCCTCTAAAAAAATCAATTTCACAAACCAGCTGATGCCGACGGTGAGATTGATGTTGCTGGTATCTTTAATGTTAGCTGTGATCTTAATTACTTCCCATGTTTGTCTAAAAAATTCAGCCTTATGTCCTCTAAAAAAATTCAGCCTTATTTCTTTTGGCTTTTACAAACCATGGCTTCTTTTTCATTTGGGATGGGCTTGATTTCTTGTGTTTAGAATTGGCAGATGCATATATGGGTTTGCTCCACCCCTAATTATATGAAATTCGGAATTTTATTTCTTCTAAATAGGCTACAATCTTGCCAAGAAGATATTTTACACAACACCATAGTTTTTTTATAATTAATGTTGTGCTTCATACCGATCTATGTTTGAATAGCAGTTAGAATTTTATCAAACTACAATATTGCATATACATTCTCAATTTCTCACAAAACTGATCTCCACAATATTGGAGAAAATATTGTTAGTGGTGCTATAATGAGTAAACGGGGCAACTATAGTTTGCACCATGCTCTTAATTACAAGTCTAAAATTATTATTATTATTATTATATACAAATTAGGTGGGTACAAATAAATGACTGTTTTAAAAATTTAGTATTTGATTTGTATTTTTTTTTTTTGTAATTGAACAGGGCTAATTAATTTCATACTTGGGCATAAAAAATGGATACTTGCCCTCATTGCAGTTCAATCCCTAGCTGGTCCATTGTGAGACATTGGGTGCAAGAACAAGGCAAAAGTTCTCAAACTAGTGTATAGATTCTTAAGATGTGTTGGTGCCTTTTCTTAGGTGTAGTATTTCTGGAAGTTGTACATTATGTGTATGATGTTGTGTTTTGTATTTGGATGCATTTGCTATAACATTATATATATTCTCTATTGTATAAATAGCGCATCCAAATAATCGCAATAAAGTAAGCCATGAATTTAGCCTCAACCCAGTCAACGATGCCCACCTTAAAACAAGAAACAACATCAGTAATGAACTCAGCCACAAAATTAGCCACGACATTTGCGATGACTGTTTTCGACGCTGTCATCGTCGCCATAGCCACGACATTCATAAGTCATACCCAGCCACGAAATTAGCCACGGCGGTATGAGTTCGTTGCTATTTTCCGTTGCTACATCGGCCCAAATTTAGTCACGAGGCATATGGCTACGGATGACCCGACCGTTGCTGAGTCCGTGGCTAAACCGGTTAGCCACGGTCATTCGTTGCCAAACCCGTTGCTATTTTCCGTTGCTAAATCCTGTTTTTTTAGTAGTGAAAGTATTGATTTTTTTTTTAATAATCTTATACTTATTATTAAAAATATGAGAATATTTTTAAAAAATTAGTAATTTATATAGTTTTTATCATCATTAAAAAAACATATATAAATAAATGACTTATAAAAATAAACCGAGAGTGTAATAAATTATAAATGTATAGATATAGTTAGGCAGATAGATGTAATGTATCTGAATGTGAAATGACCAAAAAAAAAGTAGTTGGCGATTCTTCTTTTTTAACACAAGAAATAATTCAAAATATCTGATAAGTTAATGTTGAGTAAATCGAGAGGTCAGTGAGACGATAGATTGACAAACCGTCATAATACAAAACAGTAAAAAAAACACAAAATAGGAAAGGATGAATGTGCCACACAAAATAAAATAAAACTAATCTAACTCGTTTAGCTTATAATACAATCTGTCCAAATTATTCAGTGTAGATTGACTGAGCTTTTGTGAAGATCCAGCTCCAATATGTTCTTATGACAGCGAACAATAAAAAATCCAGATAGATATGAGGCCAATCAATGAGCTTTCATGCTCTTCATTCAATGATAAAAAATAGGAAAAACCCCAGCCGTCAGTGGCTAAAGCTAGAATGCCATCAACCCAAATAAGATCACTTGTAGTGGCAGAAATACTCATGTATTCAGCTGATGACTTAGAAACGGTTGTCTGTTTCTTGGTTTTCCATGAAACCAATGAATCTCCCACAAAACACAATATCTTGTAAGAGACGTACTTTTTGCACTAAACTAGCAAGTGTCCCAATCTGCATCACAATAAGATGTGATATTCAAGTCTGATCTCACTGGGTAATGCAATCCAACTCCAATGGTACCTTTAAGATAGGTACCTAACAACATGCATAGCAGCATATCCAAATGGGGTTGTCGATGCTATGTCATAAATTGGCTATTTGGCTTAAATGTTGAACTGTATAGGTAATGTTAGGCCTGGTTAGATTACACAAATTGTAATATGGCTTCTTCATCATCCACCACGTACTTGCAGGCCTCATTTCTCTTTTCCTCCCGTCCCCGACCTCTCTCCTCTGCCCATCACCGGCTAGTTTTGCAAAAAAATTAGGCTCATTGGTACTTTTGCAAATTTTTGAGGGGGAGTGCTACTTTTGCAAACACCCATCTTTTTTGGTATATTCAATACCAATATCTGTTTTATTATTATTATTATTATTATTATTTATTTATTTATTTTTTTTATTTTTTTTTAAATTATAAAAATAATTACATACTACAGGAAATTAGTGGGTAGCCGAGATACTATCTGGGCTCCCACCCCCTTAGCAATAACAAAGCTAAGTCTAGTAAAAATATAAGTTGCAGCACGAGCCCCGACATCCTGGGATATTGAGAATTTCTGAATCCGCTTCAGCAAAGCAACAACATCCGTATCCAGCTCCCCCAAGGAAGAGAAGGAGAATGGTAGGAAACCATACCCAACTGCCGTGCACAAATCCCGATACTTGACACACTTGCGCTGAGCAGCATCAACAACAACACGTCCGGGGATAAAATCAGACACTACAGACTGAGTCAAGGGCGAGGATCCCGTCAGATCAACACAAACATCTCGCCCCCTGTCCCACGAATAAAGAAGCAAATCCGCTGGACGAAGAGGCTTATCGTGCCTATCAACCAAACCGATATCAACCTCCTTACCAGCAGAAATCCCAGCCCTGAAACAGATATCCAATAAGGTGTCGCGCACGAGGTTATGCCGATGTTTGATGCCCACAGTACCAGCGCAGGACACAACATGATCTCCATAGACATCACCATCAAAGACCCGAGAACAAGCCGGACAAGGCCTAGACACCGCAAACAAAGGAACACCCAGTCAATAGCTAAGCACACTACGATAGGTCCTTCCATTCATAGTCTGTCCCAGCCCAGAAATAGGAACTGCACGCAACCAATCGGAGGAGTAAGCACCCTGCTGAGACTTCCACAATGCCACCTGCCGCGGAGTCAAAGAGAAAACAGAGTCCGATGTAGAAGCAACCTTCGCGAAATATATATCTGCCAATTTCTTCATAAGAAGTGTCGCATAGCAGATCACCGATGCCGACCCGGCGCCGAAGAAGAACGCAACCAGTGGAATGAACAACAGAGCCCCAAAACTCCGATCAAGTAAAACAAAGGGAAGGGTGGCGGTGGGAGGATGTTGTAAGCGGGTTCGGAGGGGTGAACGAGGACCGAAAGACATATTTTTATGTTATAAATACACAATCATACACACTTGTATAATTTTCTTATAAAAAGACATATTTTAAAAAATATTAATATCAAAAAGAAGACATATTTTTTAAAATATGTCTTCTTCCGCCTGGCACCAACACCGGCGTAGCAAAAATAAACAAAAAACAAAAGACCACATCCTTTGTTCTGCTATGCGGCAGGCATCGATTAACCCTGTGCTTCGGTTGGGTTCGTGGTGGCCCGCTGGTGCCCCATCGACGTTGGTTTGGGGTGGCCTCGCCGGCGTCTTCCCGTCGGTGGTCTTCCTCCGTCTATTGCAACAATGCTTGGCAACGCCGGCAACGCTATTCTGCTCCTCCGTTGTGAAGAAGAAAGAAAAAGAAAAAGAAAAAAGGAAAAAGAAAAAACATCCTTGCACCGCAAGGATTATAAAAAAAAATAAAAAAAATCCTTGCAGCTTGCGCTACAAGCTTGAGGAAAAATACTAGTCTTTATATTTATGGAGTAATTCATATATTATGCTGACAATATTATTAAAAATAATCTATCAATCTTATGTAATTTACTTGTGTACCCACCCGAAAGGGTTTGACTAAAATTTCGAAAGGGTATGAAAATATTAATATAAATAAGTAATTATTCTCCTCAGACGCTCTGTGTTCTTGGGAGCTCTGCACACAAGTTTTCTTCGGATGTTTGTTATTCCTTTATTGGCCCGTTCTTGTTCGTTCTTCTGGCATTGGGTCGTTGCTATGGCGTAATGGCGTTTAGTTCCGAGTTGGGTTGCAGTATCGGGTTTCCTGTATGATTGAGAGTATCGTGGATGTGTTCGTGGTTTTCGAAGATCCTTCATCTAGGTGGGGGCAACGTCGGTGATCCGCACTTCCCTAGGTTCGCCCTTTCCGTCGGTGGGTTACTGTTCTCCGCCTTCTCGGCGTCGAGACGCCGTGTGAGTCTTCGCACTCTCCCGTGTTCTCGGTATTCGTGGCTCGCCCTAGATCTCCATCGACTTCTCTTCTGGCGGACGACTTCTTCGGGTTGTTTGAGGTTTTCTTACATCTGTGCTTATTTGTGTTTTAGTATGTTGTATGTTGACGGATTCTCCGTCTGCCGATTCGCCGGCCTCTCGAGTTTCAGGTCTGTCTGAACTCGAATTTTTACCTAATAAAAAAAAAAAAAAACATAAAAAATTTTTTTTTGGATTTTTTTATAATAAAAATTTACTATAATTAATTTTGTGTTGCACTAAAGGGTGTATATAAGGGTGTAGGAGATTCTTTCTCATTTTGGCTATAATTTTACTTACAAAAATATATTTACATTGTACATACTTGATTTACATATTTATAAAATTTTATTTGAAAAAAATCAGGTTTTCAAAAAACATAAAATTTATTTTCTTATATAATTGATATTTTAATTTTGTAAGTCTTTTTAAATGAATTTTTTTCCAATACAAATTTATAAATAAGTATATTCCGGAGTACAAATATGTAAAATGTAAATATATTTCGTGGTGCACCGTAAAGTATACTGTGGTAGAAGATCTGGACCCTTAATTAATGCACAGCTGTATCGATGTATCCCTTTTGTACTAAAAGGGTAGGTTGAAATGTTGAATTAATGCACAACTGTATCGATGTATCCCTTTTTTACTAAAGGGGTGGGTTGAAACGTTGAATTAATGCACAACTGTATCGATGTATCCCTTTTTCAGGGACCATGTTTTGTATCCCTCCCTGGTAGGTAGGGGTGTTATTCGAGCCGAACGAGCCGAGCTTGACATGTTCAAGTTTGTTCGTTTGTTAAACGAGTTCGAGCCGAGCCGAGCCTAATTTTTAAATGAGCTTTTTATTTTGTTCAAGCTCGGCTTGTTTAGGGAAATGAACGAGCTCGAGCCGAGCTTTTTTCGAGCTTTAAGTAGTTCTACTTGGTTATAACATGATAACTTAAAAGAAATTTTAGAAATTTCATAGAATTCGAGCTATTCGAGCTTTATTTGAACGAGCCGAGCTTTCAACCGAGCTTAAAATTTTGTTTAAGATCGGCTTGTTTAAATAAGTGAGCGAGCTCGAGTCGAGTTTTTTCGAGCCGATCCCGAGCCGAGTTCGAGCTGTTCAGTTCATATAACAGCCTTACTGGTAGGCCCTCCTTCTATTTTTAGTGTATCATTAATTAACTGTTTAATTAATTTGTATGGGGAAAGGTAAAAAGTTGTTAATGTAACTTGTTTTTTTTTAATATGGATTCCATTAAATATTTCACCTAATTAATTACGAAAAATTCATAAATTCAATATAACTAATTTATTTGTTATATATCACACGCTCTATTATTTAAGTAAAATTTTGATAAAATATAGGGAAATTTACAGAAAACCACCCACTAAATATAGTCTTTTACACTTAACCACCCACTAAACAAAAAATTACAGAAAACCACCCATTAAATGGGTTTTCTTTTCAAATCACCACCATTGTCTATTTCTATTAGGTTTTTGTCAAATATATATATATATATATATATATATATATATATATATATATATATATATATATATATATATATGAGTTGGTTCCGGTGTACTCAAGGCTTATTGTGTATCAAGTACACAAATCAAGGCCGTTGATTGAGTTAAATGGGTGGATGAGATTAATAGGCAATTTTACAATTTTTTTTAAATAAGAAAACGGTGGGACCCACCTACTTTTATGCTTCACTTGCTGGTGGAATGGAGCGCGTGCACTGTACACGGGTGGATTTGGGATTGTTTGAAACCTTAAATTATTCGATGGTATCACTGGATTATTCGATCGTATCGACGGATTATTCGATGGTATCGATAGATTATTCGATGGTATCGCTGGAGTATTCGATCTTATCGATGGATTATTCGACGGTATTGATGGATTATTCGATGGTATCACTGGATTATTCGATAGTATCACATGATTATTCGATGATATAAATGCATTTTTTCATTCACTAGATGGTCTGGATAGATGATTATTCGGTCGGGTATAAATGATTATGCACTAGTATATGAAAGATTATTCAGTCGTATGAATCTGTTTTGTAGGTTAGTCATTTTGATTATTCGATGTTATCACTATATTATTCAATCGTATTGACGGATTATGCGATGATATCGCTTTATTATTCGATGGTGTTAGAATATTATTCGGTTAGTTACTTCATTTCCACACGTAACTAAAAATTATTCGATGGTATCGCTGGATTATTCGACGGTATCACATGTTTATTCGGTGGTATTGATGCATTTTCAAATGGTTTTTCTACCTATCAACGCTCGGTTCACATGATCATGAAGAAAAGAATGATATATAATACTGCATATGCAATGATCATGAATGCAATTTCTTCCAATTCAAATGAATCAAATGCTTTAAATATTTTATTACTATGTCGATGAAAATTGAAAGTATGCCAAATTAGATGAATCAATGCCAGATGAATATAATTCCTCTGGAGGGTACGGTTAACGCACTACCTGTTCATCTATATCTATTGTTGGCGAAAGTAAGAGTATGCCAAACCAAATGCTTTATGAACAATGACAAATTGAATTCTTATTCAGTCTAACAAAATACCGATTAACATAACTAAACTGAGCAACAACACAGATCACCAGCAATGGAAGGAAGCACAAACATTGAGAGCAAGGGAGACTACGACGAGAAGACATCGAGGACCGAAGGCATTGAGCGACGACGTGATCCACCAGATCTGAGACTGGACTTAAGGGCGAGCGAGGGCAACGAGTACAATAGGCAATGTGCGAAGGCCCATCGGCCTCCTCCTCCAGCTGCTTTCACGCATCCAGGCCATCGCATCCGGGCCGGAGGAATCGCCGCCGCCTTCAACGCCCACTGTGATTCTGCCCATCGATTCAACAACCAATTGACCCAAAAAAAACTCTAAACTTACCCATTTATCCGGCACTGCTCGTGATCCTCTCTTTGCCAAAGCCGCCACATTTGAACCGTTCACCCGATGTTGGTCAAACTCCTTGCCAACAATCGAACCCAGGAATCAATCAAACTCAAAATAAGCAAACCCTAGAAATTGGGGTATTTCAAAATTACCTCAAAACTTCAAAAGAGGGGAGAGGGGGAGAGGAGGCTCGTGGCCGGAGGTGGCGAATGGAGTCGACGGTATGGTGCTCGTCGGCGGCTGTTGAGCGAGGTCGGAGAGGAACCCAGATCTGGACATCAAATTCGTCAATCTGCCATGGGAGCAACACGAAGGCGATCTAATTCGTCGCCTCTGCAACCGCCATCGCCGTCGCCACCTTCGCCGCCATCACCACCGTCGTCGCCATCACCACCTTCGCCTCTGCAATCTACCTGCGCAGTAGAGGAATCGGTCGCACTGTTCAACGCCAGCCACCATCGCAGTCGACGCCCTCACACCGCCTTCACCTCTCCTCATCGCTAGATCACCGCTCATCTCCTTCGCAATTGCCTCTCCTCATCGTCGAATCGCCGCTCGCCCTTCACAATCGCCCTTCGCTATCGCCGAATCGCCTCCTTGCCCTTCTCTCTCTTCCACGCATAGACTCACGCGCATAATAGGTTGAAGGTGGGGGGGTTTTATTTCCTTTTTTTTTTTCAATTAATTAAACTTATCAATTAATCTCAGCCTTTAGATTTCACTCAATCAACGGTTAGGATGTGTGTACATGATACTCAATAAGGCTTGAGTACATATGATCCATACTCTCTCTCTCTATATATATATAGAGAGAAAATAGGTAACTTGTGCACACCCATTAGGGTGTACTTTGTGCACAACTGTGTGCCGTTGATCGGAAATGGATGTATGGCTGAGATTAAAAGAGATTTTTCTATTTTTTTTAATTAAAAACAGGTGGACCCCGCACACAATGGATGAAAAACGCTCAGTAAGCGCGTGTTAGTTGCGTGAATAAAATCCAAATCCCTAATTGCTTCTTCTTCATTTTTTTGTTGGCCGACAATTGCTTCTTCCTTCTTGTTCACCCATGGAGCCGAAGAGAGCAAGGCGGAGGCAATTCTGGCGAGGCGGAGGTGAACTCGGCGAGACGGAGGCGGAGGTGAACGCGGCGAGGCAGAGGCTGAGGCGACCCCTGCCGAAGAGAGACGGCATGAGCAGATCGTAACTGAACCTGTCTGGTGCTAATCAGCGGCGGCGAAGGACTTCGGAAACCGTCTCCGTGGTCCAGGGGTTGGTGTCGGTGGCGAGAGCGGCGTCGAAAGAGTTGTCTTGATCATGGCGGCGATGTCCAGGCGGAGGCGAATCGACGGCGAGGCGGAGGCGAGAGTGCGACTTTGGAGAGATCGGTGAGTTCACACGTTGGCCGGCGAGTTTCAAATCGGTGAGTTCTGAGATCCAAATTGCTGGACAGTGGCACCCGTTGGCCGGCGGAGCCAATTGAAGAAGCCCCAATTCCGGCGGCTATGGCGATTGAAGAAGCCCTAATTCCGGTTGCCGGCAAGTTCCAAATCGCTGATTTCTCAGATAAAATAGATGATAAGATGGGCAAATTGTTAGGTTTGTTTCATCGTCCAACTTAATCATTAATTTTTTATGTGATTAATTCACAAAAATGCTTCATCTTTTATTTTGATGGGGGTGGGGAGGGGGTTAGTGGTAATGAAGGCCGACTATGATGGGTGGGGGTGTGGTGGGTTGCGGGAGGGGGGTGGTGGTGTATGTTTGGATTAGGGTTTTCGAGAAGCATCAATTTGATTCATTATTCGTCAATATGTGTCGAATTTTTATTACTAGTGGTAACGAGTTAGATAAATTATTCGGTGAAATCCGATTCATTATTCACCAGAATATGGAGTCTTCGGTTTGGTAAACAAGTATAAAATAATGCAATATTCATTGAAATGTGAGACATTATTCAGTGTAATGTGAGACATTATTCGGTGAAATATGAAACATTATTCGTATTATTTATAAGTATTATTTAGGGATTTGAGGTCTCTTTTATCCGAAAATTATTGACAAAAATAAATATTATTCGGTAGAATGTGATAAATTATTCAATGAAATTGGTATTTTTTTTATATGAACTAAATGAAAAAAGATAACAGAACCTTATTCGGTAGCAATCGAAACATTATTCGGTGGAATTGTCAATCTTTCAAACGAACTAAAATCAGGGGTTTACAAATACATTTATTTTCCAGCAAAAAAAAAGCATTTTGTTTATAAATATTTTATATATTTTAAAAGAAAAAAGAAAACAAAAAAAAGGCAAGGGTGGAGGTTGGATGACACGCTTTTAAATGAATGGGAGTGGGTTTTTTTTTTTGCATGTGGGTCCTAGTGAATGGGAGTGGTAATTTTTTTTTAATAAAAAACAATTACACATGGCGTAATCTAGGCTATCCAATCCGTTCAGATCTACGGCTAGAATTTGTGCACTAGATACACTTTAAGAGGTGTGCACAAGGGAACCAATATATATATATATATATATATATATATATATATATATATATATATATATATATATATATGTGGATCGGATGAGAATAGAGCTGGCAAGTCGGTCATTCGGGTCGGATTCGGGTCAGGCTTGCTCGGGTCGGGTCAATTCGGGTAAAATTTATGGTCGGGTATTAGTCGGGTCGGGTATTGGTCGGGTTCGGGTTCGGGTTCTTTTTAGTCAAAATTAAAATAAGTTTATAAGTCATTACTCATTAGCATTGTTTAAATTTAATAATATTTTTTATACTAATAATTAATTTATCATTTTCTTTCATATTTTCAAACGATAAGTTTGTAATTGTAAATCGATCAAACATAATACAAAAAATCCAAATCGTTTAATTGTAATATAAATAAAATAAATTTGACAATTTGTTTGATAAAAAAAAAAGACTGCTAGACTAAAAAAAATCATTGAACAGAAAAGGGTTAAAATTATCCAAAAAACCGATGTCTTCAAGAGCCAATTGGAGGATTAGGATCCTCTTTAATATTTTTGTAGGTAATAGTCCCCATAATAAATCTTTGAAGTATATAAACCATTTTGTTGATATTATTACTTGTTTACCCTTAAATGTTTTAGTTTAATAAAAAAGTTTAATGTAATTTAATAATAATACAAAAAACTATTTTAAAAAAAGGGTCGGAATTAAGAATAGATATAGAAGATGTTAACTTTTATATAAATAAAAAGTATCGAACAGTATAAATAGAATGATATATGTAAAAAGATCTATATAATTAAAGAATTTATTATAGGATCTATAAATTTAAAAAAAACAATGAAAATGGTTTATAATTATTTCATACTTCTCTATGATTCCATCATATTTCTTCAATCATACTTAGATTATATGATTAGTTCATACTTCTCTATGATTTGATCATACTTATAGTAATTCCTTGTATTTATGATTCGATCATACTCAGATTATAGGAATCACACCTAGATTAATTCTTTTATACTTCTCTATGAGTTGATCATACTTTCAATCATATTTAGATTAATTCTTTCATACTTCTCTATGATTTGATCATACTTCTTCGAGCCTACTGTGACGCAGATTGGGCAAGTTGTCCCCTTTCTAGACGATCAATTAGTGGCTTTGTGATTTTCCTTGGATCTTGTCTACTGTCCTGGAAATCAAAGAAATAGCAAAGTGTCTCTCTTTCTTCAGCGGAGGCTGAATACAGGTCCCTTCGGCGGGTTTGCACCGAAAGTGCCTGGCTCACAAGGCTGTTGGGCGAGCGGGACGTTCCTGGGATCACCCCAGTGCCAGTGAAATGCGACAACCAAGCTGCTATCTACATAGCTAAAAACCCAGTTTACCACGAACGCACTAAAAACATCGAAATCGATTGTCTTTTTGCAAGGGAGAAACTCATGGAGGGCTTAATTTCTCTGCATCACGTTGCTTCCCGTGATCAGCTTGCAGATTTTGTGACCAAAAACGTCCCTGGATGCCATCTTGTTCCTCTGTTGGGCAAGATTGGAGTCGTCTCCTCTCCGCCTCCATCTTGAGGGGGGGGGGGGGGTGTTCGGATATACAGAGCTTAGCTCAGGCTTAGTTCGAGCTTCAGTTGTTATAAAATAGTTGGGCCTATTTTTTGTATTAGTTAGATGGAAGGTTGTTGGGCCGTGTGACTGGGCTTCTCTATAAAAGCCCCACACTATTGTAATCCGAAAGCTAATACACACATACAGAAATTTGCTTCCCTCCATTTTCTCTCGTCTTCAACCTCAAACTCCTCTTCGATTCATTCGATCACAGATCTGATCTCCAAGTTCGTTTCCAACAGGAGGAAGTTAATGACAGGAGATGAAGAGAGAGGAGAGATGGAGAGGGCAGAGAGAGCAGAGAGGAGGAGGATTGGCGGAGGGAGACGGAATCGGGGCACTTCGACGGTAGACGGAGAAACCGACGAGGAGGAGGCAGGAGGAAGCCCTTTCTAAAAAGTAGAGGGACTGGTTTATGGTCTTTTCTACTCACAAACCCTACTTTTTCTTTTTACCTTTCCCACACAAATTAAATACATTAATTAATTAATTAATACTAGTATAAACTAAAAATGGAGGAAGGTAGACCACCAGGGTGGTATACTAAACATTTTCCCTTTTTTAGTACCCTTAATTAATGCACGTAATTAAAGTATTGAAATGCATTTCCGTGCTACGCGCCAGAGATTATTTTGTATGCTCAATTTTAAAGGGCTGATTACCTCGATATCCATAATTTTGGGCTTTATTAGAAAAATATCCACCACCTTCTCCATATTAACAAAAATATCAATAATATTATAAATTTTATTTTCTTTATTATAGTTGCTCAATTGATACCAATATATTAATCTAATTAAATATATTCACACATTTAAATAAAATTAAAATGTTATCATATATGATTCCTTTTAAATATATTCGCCATATGTTTTCATATATAATTCTTTTTAATTTACATATTCTTTTTATCTTAATTTATTGAGTATACGGTCAATTTTAAAAAAAATTTTTATCCATTTGTACATTATATTTTAGATTATATATAATTAAAATAGTATAAAATTACAAATCATATAATCCAAAAAGCTTGCTAATTTATTTTTCAAAAAATATTAATACGCTGCGCCTCTTGATTCACAACTCTGTGACTCAAGAGGAGCAGGGTAGTTTTATCTTAAAAAAAAAAAACAAACTCTACGCCTCTTGATCCATAGAGTTGTGACTCAAGAGGAGCAGAGTATCAAAAAATAAAAATACCCTACTCCTTAGGAGGCGCAGATGTACGCCATAAGAGGCGCAAGAATTATACTGAAAATCGACTAAAAAAAATTTGTGGTGGATATAATAATTTTTTGGGTGCATCCAACAACCCCTTATTGCTCCAATTCCTTAGATGTAGGGGATGTAATTCCCCAATATTTGGATTATCTTTAGTATTTTTTAGATTTAGGGTTTCAATTTCATATTGAATTGGGTACGTGATTACCAATATATTGGTGGTTGTTTAATGACACATTTGTTGTGTCTTTAGGGTATGTGATGATGGGCTGCAAGAGAGCTCTTACATGACGAGGGGTGCCCATGCCATTTCATAAGCAATCATTTTTATTTTTTTTTATTAGGTAAAAATTCGAAGGTCAGACATGCCTGACTCAACGAGAGGTCGAACAAGTCGGCAGACGGAGAACCGTCAAATGTACAACCTAAACATACATAAATACAGAAAATAAGCGAAATGAAACAAGCAGAAAAACCCTACAGCAAAACGGTCCAAGAAGACCAACTCCAAGAAAGTTGAGGAAGCTGTCGAAGATCGAAGCCAAGCACCACCGAACAGTGGCACCGCGGGCCAGCGGTACAGCAGGACTCTATCTCCTGTGGGTAGTGCAGACGAAACTCCAAGGAAACTCAGTCCGTGATATGGAGTCGCCCTGAGCGCACCACCTCGACCCCAGCCAGTCCCGACTCCAGACTCCACTCCCCCCAACTAAGTAGAAGACCTCCTAGAAACATCGGAAGTAGGGCCGCATGCTGCTCGAACAAAAACGCCAACAAGATTTCACCTACAAGAAAATGGTCAAGCCCTTGCGGGATTTAGACAAACCCTTTCGGGTGGGAGTTTTGTCAAACCCTTTCGGGAATTTTGTCAAATCCTTGCGGGAGTGGTTCCCTTGTGCACACCCCTTATAGTGTATCTAGTGCACAATTCTAGACCATTGATGAAAAGGGGATGGAGGACCATGATTAAAATTGATTTTTTTTTTTTTGCTTTTTAATTTGTGGGTCACCTTACCAAAAAACACTCAATCTCTCCCTCTCTCTCACTCTCACGTGCATTTAACATTCTCCCCCATCCCCATTCTCTTTTTTTTTTACACAATTCATTCACCCAACATATATATATATATATATTTTAAACAGTCCTAAATTCGTTTACCTTAAAAATCCGTCAATTCAACCGAATAATATTTTACAATCTACCGAATAATGTTTTTTTTTTTTGTGAATAATACTCCGTAATGTTTTTTTTTTAATCTTTTTCAATCCATCTTATATGAAAATTCACCAATTCCACTGAATAATTAGACTCATACTACCGAATAATGTTTTTTTTTTGCGAATAATATTTCATAATATTTTTTTTTCCGAATAAAATTACATATTTCACCGAATAATGCTTCAAATTTCACCGAATAATGTTTCATATTTCATAAACCCCAAATTCATTAAAAAAAAACATTTCTATGAATAATTATTCAATATCACCGAATAATATTCTATATCCCACCGAATAATCCCAAATTCATTAAAAAAAATGCTACCATCTTCACTGCAAGCCCCACCGCCTCCATCGC
Source organism: Persicaria tinctoria (assembly GCA_037127255.1). NCBI lineage: Eukaryota > Viridiplantae > Streptophyta > Magnoliopsida > Caryophyllales > Polygonaceae > Persicaria > Persicaria tinctoria. Next base: position 7,569,434 of record JBANSL010000016.1, on the reverse strand, counting down.
ACCGCCTCCATCGCCACCACCGACCTAGCCCCATCGTCTCCATCGACCAGATCTACTGCCGTGCTCGGATTCGAATTGAAGGGAAGAGAGTATGAACAGGGGAGTCAGACCAACCACGGCTCCATGCGCTGAAGCCGGCGAAATCGTCGCTTCAAATCGTCGTCGAGACCTTCAACTGGACTGGACGAGATCCTTCTCCGATGGAGGAGACGAAGACCATTGGCGATGATTCAGACACAAACACTCCAATTTCGAATGCGAACCAGTCGAGTCCTCGTCTTCGTCACCGACTGCTTCCACAGATTCAAATCTGGGCAGTTGGCCGCCATCCTCCCTTCGCCGCCACCATAGCAGCATCCAGTCAGCGCTCGTGCTAAAGGATTCCGGCGAGGGAGAGGGTCGGAGAAGGGGGCGGATGAAGGAGTTCGCCACCGCCCAGATCTGGCGTCGCCGCCATCTCCCTCGTCTTCGGCCTCAACCGCACCTCTGCCTTCCCCTTCGCCACCACCCAGATCTGGCGTCGCCGCCACCTCCCTCGTCTTCGGCCTCAACCGCACCTCTGCCTTCCCCTTCGCCACCGCCCAGATCTGGCGTCGTCGCCATCTCCCTTGTCTTCGGCCTCAACCGCACCTCTGCCTTCCCCTTCGCCACCGCCCAGATCTGGCGTCGCCACCATCTCCCTCGTCTTCGGCCTCAACCGCACCTCTACCTTCCCTTTCGCCACCGCCCAGATCTGGCGTCGCCGCCATCTCCCTCGTCTTCGGCCTCAACCGCACCTCTGCCTTCCCCGCCACCAATTGCTGCTTTGGAGAATTGAAGGAGGTAGAGGACTGACGCTTCACAATCTAGGGTTTTATTAGTTTAAGTTACACGCGCTTGTCATACCTTACCAGTGCAATTGGGCCTTATTTAACACAATTTTTTTTTAAAAGCCCATTGACGTGGCATAATCCTGGACGCTCATTCCATATAGATCAATGGTCGGAATTTGTGCACAAAGTACACCCTAAGAGGTGTGCACAAGTTACCCATTCTCTCTCTTTCTCTCTCTCTCTCTCTCTCTCTATATATATATATTATTTTTAATCCAAACTTGGCGTGCAAGGCCGAAATTGGACCTTGCACCCCAAGGATTTGCAGGCAGCAAGCTTGCACGCCAATCTACACAAGAGGATGCCGGACACGCAGCAGCGGCGACAAGCCAACCGGCGGAGCACCAACGGCGACAAGCCCACCGACGGAGCACCAGCGGCACGACCCAACCCAAACCCCTACTGAAACGGAGGGAGGATGACAGGTATACCGAGATGATGACGGCAGGACGCCGACAACATCTCAGAGAGCGCCGAGGATCCCAAATTGATGAAGACACAGTGGAAGAGAACCAAGAGCCCTCAAACCAAAAAAGCCCCAATTTGATTTTGCACGAGAAGGAGATTCGATACCTCGGCCCGGATCGAAAAAAGTCCAATCAAGATGAAAGGATTTCAATATCCCATCCGGGAACAAAAGGAGTGATACCCTTACAGGGCAAGAGGAGGAGGATGTACCCAAGGGAGGGGGATCAATCACCGGCGACGAGGGAGCCGGAGATGGCAAACCGACCAAGACAAGCGAAATCCGCCAAGGCCGAGAGAAATTGGTACGATTGAGGAGACAACAAGATTAACCAAGGAGGTTTGAGGGAGGAGGGTGGAGGCGCGTGGGGCTAAGCCCCAGCGCGTTCTTCCCGACCCCAAAAGGGGTTTTGTTGCACAAAATATCTTATTATTTGGATTCATAAGCAATCATTTATTTCAACTGGTTATGGTTAATATTTTAGTGTCACTAGATTATTTAAACAAAGAATTAAGAATTATTTCATTTGGGGCGCCAACATTTAATTGCAACATTATGTTGTATGTCTTGCTTCTTTCCAGTGGGTCGAGCCGGTTGACGCAAGCCAGTTTATCCGGTGCGTGGCACTTGCCGACTGAGTCACGTGTCCGGAGTTTACCATCAAAGATGGATTCCTCGTCATAAAAAAAAAATGAGCAAAAGAAAGTGAAGGATTCGCCTATATCTTTGACTCGAAATTTGAAGACCATTTCCTTGTTGATAAAAAAGGAACCTAAAGTGTGCATAAAGAGTGTATAGTTGCAATATATTTAGTTCCTTCAATTGTTGATGCAAGAGATGAGATTTGGTTACGGCCTAAATGAACGACCGGTGGCAGTACCTAAAAGAGATCGACGTAAAGTTATAATATAGCTATCAAGGCTTAGAGCATTTCCAACAGCTCCTATAAAAAATCTCTAAAAAAATAACAAAATCTCTAAAAAATTTATACCACAACTCCAACAGATTCTCTGTTATACAAATTGATACATTTATTATACACTATAATAGATGCATAAATTCATAATTTAATAAATAAAATTCCAATAACTTCACTAAATCAATAGACAACAACCAATGAACAAACAGGTAGACATTGAAAGGGGTGAACGCATTAAATTTTACAAATCCTAACTCTTCCTCTAAATTTAGAGATTTTTTCCCTCTCTCCATCCATTTCTCTATTTTAGAGATGAATTTAGAAAAGCTGTTGGGGGAAAATGGCTTTTTTCTCTAAAATCTCCCATTTTCTCTATTTTAGAGAAGTTGTTGAACTTGCTCTTATAAGGTAGGTAGGTACCGAGATTAGTCAAGTTGGTTAATTTGGCCTCACAATCATCCACATCAACATATATCCATGGATTCCATCAAAGTAGGGTCATGTCACATGTTATTGAGAGAATATAAAGAGACCAAAAAAAGTTTCATATTGAAAATATGAAATATAAAGCCTTAGTATATAAACTAGTGGACTACTTCTACTATTGTCAATTTGTTTTATGGATATTAGCGCATAGGTGCACGTGTGTGCACACGACCTCTGATCACGAGTCCGTTAGTCCTAGTTTTTTCAATAGAGATAATATAATATAATTCGAAATATAGATTGTTTTATTTTTTATTCATTTTTAAAGAAGCTAAAAACTCTATAAAATATTTTCTCTTTTTAACTCGAAATATAGATCGTGACCCATGAAGGTCGGAGCCTTGGTCCATGGTAACACCTAGACGAACAAGAAGAGCCTTGGTTGCATTTTGAATCATCTTGGTCCGAGCTCTAGTGATCGGAGCTCCGAATAGCACTCTCATCTTGTCGTCCGGAGTCATGGGGACTTCTGACGCTATCATTGCATACAAGTGTTTGACAAAATACCTCTTAGAAAACTGTACATGGAGATTTGATTTGTTTCTAGCTTGACGTGGGATGTTTAAACTACTACAGTAGAGTGTACCGATCCTTGGAATTTTCCACCAAGAAGTTTAAACATCTTAAGTTTCCTTATTTACCCCTGAGTGAAGATGAATCATCTGAAGCTTGAACCAAATCAAGATGTGTTCGGATGAAGTCGCCTTGGCTTGCTGCACAAGGAGTTGATAGGCTGTGCCTTGTTTTACTTTGCTGCAAAAATGCTAAATTATATAATCCTCGTTTACAAAGAAATTGCATTTTTACTTTGGAAAGGAAGATTGTCATTTTGTTATTGGATCTGTGTTTGCATTTTGCAGGCTGAACCCAAAATTTTAGCGTTGTTTATCTTTTTGCCGAGGTTAAATTCCATCAACTTCGTCTGAATCTGATTTAAAGTTTACGTTGAAAATAAACTAAAATTTACACTAATATAGTACTCCCCCGTCCCACAATAGTTGTCTTTGGAATATTCATGCACGCTTTTTAACGAGCTAAAAAATTATATAAAAAAATTGATTTTTTAATTAATTTTTTAAAATAATTCTATACTTATTAGTAATATGTATGATATTATTTAAAAATATTTAATAAAATATTGATATTTTATATAGTTTTTAACTTTTTAAGAAACTGTGCATGTATAGTAAAAGACATCTATTGTGAAACGGAGTGAGTATTATATAAGAATCTATTTTTATAAAAAATACATTTTCAATTTAGTGTAGTATTAAAAAAAATCTCACAAAAGAAAATGAATTTGGAGTATGATGATTGATCTCCTGAGACAAAAACCCACTAATGCACTGGAAAGACCGTAGACTTGGATGGACCTCCCCCAAGAGTCAAATCTGCTCATCATTAGGCTGAGTCAAAATTTCAACTCAAGGTGAACCCCTCCAGATACCACTAAATTATTTGGAATATAATTCTACTTAAAATTTTTTTTTATATACTCCGTATATATATTTATAAAATTTTATCATAAAAACATTATTTAAAATATTTTTTATAATTAAAAGATCAATTATATTAGAAAATATATTTTATATTTTTTAAAACAGAATTTTTTTCAATAAAAATTTATAAATATGTAAATACTTATAAATTTGTTGTAAATACCAATAAGGTTTGTCTGGCAATAAGATGGTGGACTATTTGGTTTTATAGGAACCAGATTGCCTTCTCTACAAAGAGATCTCTTCTAACGCAGAATTATCTTTGATGACTCAAACAATTATGGATAACTGGAAACACGCTTATAAATTCAATAAAGAATGAGATTTGAATAACCATTACCAAATTCCAATTACAACACGACCTCCAAAAAAACCCTCGATGACGTAAATGCAAGTGGAGGAAACCGCCCATTGGCACATTCAAACTAAACTTTGATAGGTCTTCATTGTCCAGTCTTGTGTGTTTATTATTAAAAAAAAAACAGCTCTTTATCTCATTGATTTGGATTTTGCTTGTTTGTTCATGCTAAATGGCCATAGTTTTTTTTTGTTTTTTTTATTTTTAATGATGACTTATTACTCTGTAAATCAAAGGGCTGACCTTTGGTGGTTGATTACAACTCAACCATCACAGACTCACAGTTGGTAGCTTCTGCAAGGCATTTCACATTTGACGCGCGTCTAAAGTACTTGATTGTCAGCTCTTCAACAGTTGACCTATGCTAGGGGACTTACATTAGTGTTTATCAACCAAAATTTTCAATCTGGATTACTGATTGACCTTGATCTCACGGTGTTGCCCTTCAACTAGTTCTACCAAAATTCAGTTTTTACTTTAGCAATTGCTGTTGCAAACAGAATTTTAGTTGCATCCAAAGTTCCGATTTGATCGGTTGAACCACTGAGGATGGTCTTTGCAAAAACTCTCATCCCATCCTTTAGGATTTGTTTAAAGAGGGGGGCTAATGCACCATAAACAATAAACGCATTGCGTCTAACGAACTCGGTAGAAGGTGTACATAAGTGTCATCAGTTCTAGAATGCTGTGCAAGTCCAAGTTCATATCAACATCACTGATGGGTAAGATCACCTAGACACCTAGTACAACTACAGCATTTCTCTCTGACTTTGGTCACTTTCAGTACAATTTTGTCTGTTTTCTAACCTGACTCAAAATTTGTGTGCTTAACGGCCAAACTTTTCCGAGTATAAAGATTGCACAATGGAACTCATAGCTAACAACTCTCTATCTTATCTTCTCTTCTTACAAAATGGTGTCAAAAAGTATCAGTTTTGTGTTCTTTCTGATAATTGCTTACCACTCTATACTTTTCGGAATTGTTGTTGATGCAGAAACCATAGTGGATGTCCAAAAGGAGGCCTTGAAGGCCTTCAAGGGTGCAATCACCAAAGACCCACTTGGGGCTTTGGCTGATTGGGATGACACAAAGCACCACTGCAACTGGACAGGCATTGCCTGTGATCATGCTTCTTCAGGCAACGTTGTTTCGGTGACTCTTTCGCAGATGCAGCTACAAGGAGAGATCTCCCCATTCGTCGCCAACCTCACAAGCCTCCAGGTTCTTGATTTATCTTCGAATGCATTTTTCGGGCAAATCCCGACTCGGCTCGGGGAATGCTCTATGCTTGTGCAGTTGGTACTCTTTAACAACTCGCTTTCCGGCCCAATTCCGCCTCAGTTAGGAAGCCTTAGGAGCTTGGAAACCTTGGATTTGGGAAACAATATACTCAATGGGAGTATCCCAGATGAGATTACCAATTGCACTTCCTTGTTACTCCTCTACTTGAGTAGTAACCAACTAACTGGTACTGTTCCATCAAACATTGGAAACTTGTCAAATCTCAAAGCCTTTACAGCTTATACCAATTACTTGGTTGGGTCCATCCCCACATCTGTAGGCAATCTTAAAGCACTGCAAGCTCTAGACATCTGCCAAAACCAGCTCACCGGCATCATACCTCCCGGGATAGGGAGCTTGCCGGATTTGCTTATTCTTCAGCTGTTCCAAAACTCTCTTTCAGGAACAATTCCTCCTGAGTTGGGTAACTGCAAGAACCTTAGCCTTCTCAATATTTACACAAACCAGTTCACCGGAGTCATTCCTCCAGAGCTCGGTGAGTTAGTTGGCCTTACTGAATTGACGTTGTACGACAACAAATTGACCTCCACAATCCCTTTGACTCTACTGAATTGTAAATCCTTGACCCATCTGGGTCTATCAGAGAATGAGCTGACCGGAACTATACCTTCCGAGATCGGGTCTTTGGTTTCTTTAGAGGTTCTAACCTTGGATTCCAACAACCTTACTGGCACCATCCCGTCTTCCTTGACCAGCTTGAAAAACCTCACACAATTCACAGCCAGTTTCAATTTTCTTACAGGAGAGATTCCATCAAATATAGGGTCTTTAAGTAAGCTGCTGAATCTCACACTCAGTAATAACCTTCTTACTGGCACATTGCCCTCCAGTATAACCGATTGCACGAGCCTTCGTGTAATTAGTCTGGCTTTTAATAAGCTAACAGGAACCCTCCCTAAAGGGTTGGGGCAGCTTTCAAATCTTATATTCCTCTCAGTTGGAGTCAATGAAATGTTTGGTGACATCCCAGATGATCTCTTCAACTGCACTTCTCTTATAATTTTGGACCTTGCTTTCAACAACTTCACCGGGTCACTGAATTCAGGAGTTGGTAAGCTTGTTAATCTCAAGAGATTTCAAGCTTACAGGAATTCCCTTAGTGGGGAAATCCCCCCTGAGATTGGTAATCTAAGCAGCTTACTTGCCTTGTATATCCATAGAAATCAGTTATCTGGCCTAATTCCTCCTGAAATCTCAAAACTCTCTCTTCTCCAAGGCCTCACTCTGTACAATAATGCATTTGAAGGTGCACTTCCTGAGGCAATGTTTGATATGAAGAACCTTACCCGTCTTGAGCTACAAAACAATAAACTCTCAGGTCCGATTCCTAGTTCAATTTCCAAGCTTGAGCTCCTTTCTCTATTGGACCTGAGTGGAAACCTCTTCAGTGGCTCCATTCCTAGGAGCATGACGAATCTTGTCCGACTAGTGAAGCTTGATCTCGCTCACAACAATCTCGGTGGGCCATTTCCGAGTTCAGTTATGGCAAGCATGAAAGGCCTGCAAGAGTATTTGAACCTTTCATATAACTCCTTCACAGGAACCATTCCTGATGAAGTTGGTGTGCTTGAAATGGTCCAGGCCATTGACATCTCAAACAACAATTTCTCAGGAAGTATCCCGTCCATGATTGGGAATTGTCGAAATTTGATATTGCTGGATGTGTCTGCAAATATGCTTACAGGTTCAGTGAGTGGAGTTAAGTTTGGTCAGCTGGATATATTGATGTACTTGAACCTTTCAAGGAACCAACTGGATGGTCAAATACCACCGAGCATTGCAGATTTGAGTCATCTGAACTCACTTGACATGTCAGAGAATAAGTTAAGTGGAGGAATCCCGAAGAACCTCAGTTCTCTACCGAGTTTGAAGCATCTCAATCTTTCTTTCAACCAGCTTGAAGGTCCTGTTCCACAAGCAGGTGTGTTCAAGAACTTACCAGCCTCGAGTTTGGTCGGAAACAAAGCTCTTTGTGGAACCAAGTTCTTGGGCTTGTGTCCACAAGATAGGAACCACAATGCCTCTAACAGGTTTTTGAGGACAGCAATGTGGATCCTCATTCCTCTCTGCCTTGCTATTATTGTGCTAGGATCTTGTGTGATTGCTACCATAGTTTACAAGCATTTTTCTGGGAAGAGAAAGTCAATAGATGTCGAAAAAAACGGAGGAGATTATACTTCAGCAATGCCCCTGAGAAGATTTGAACCCAAGGAACTAGAAGTTGCTACCGACTTCTTCAGCGAGGACAGGGTGATTGGGATCAGCAAACTAAGCACTGTGTACAAGGCAAGGTTGGAAGATGGACAAACGGTAGCCATCAAGAAGCTAAATTTACTTCAATTCGCAGCTGAGTCCGACAAGTGCTTCAAGCGAGAAGCCACCATCTTAAGTCAGCTCAGGCACCGGAACCTTGTCAAGGTGATTGGCTACGCCTGGGAGAGTGGCCGGCTCAAGGCTTTGGTTCTAAAGTACATGGAGAACGGGAGCTTGGACAGCATCATACATGAACCTTCAGTGGATCGGTTGAAGTGGACACTCTCCAAGAGAGTCGACATTCTTGTATCCGTTGCCAAGGGGCTGGCTTACTTGCACTCTGGGTATGACTTTCCCATCGTTCACTGTGACCTGAAGCCTTCAAATATCCTCCTCGACGAAGACTGGGAAGCGTACGTGAGCGACTTTGGGACAGCTCGGATGCTGGGTGTTCAAGGTATCCAGAGTGGAGCCAGCAGCTCCTCTTCCTCGTCTGCATTTGAAGGCACCATCGGTTATATTGCACCGGGTACTCTTAGTCTCTTAACTGCTTGTTTACCTTGTTTCTAATATACCAATTTGTCATTACAGCCTTTTGCCCTTTCTCCGCGCAGAATATGCATACATGAGGTCTGCAACGACCAAAGTCGACATATTCAGTTTTGGGACTGTAGTGATGGAGCTCATGACTGGGAGAAGGCCAACTGATCTAGTGGGCGAGGAAGGCTTGCCAGTCACATTGCGGAATTTTGTAAGTGCATGCATCAGTGATGACAATAAGCTACTCGGCATCATTGATCCATCTCTTGCATTGAGTGTCACTGAAGAGCAGGTGGACATGCTAAGACAGGTCCTCAACCTAGCCTTGTTCTGCACCAGCCCCGATCGAGAGGATCGGCCTGACATTAATGATGTTGTGTCTTCCCTCGTCAAGCTAAGCAAGAACAACGAGGTGCCATCACCAAAAGCAGAACTATAAAGTTTGTCAAGGAGCTGCAAAATGTAGTAGTATCATTTTAGATCAGAAGTTTGTCTAGTTCAATTAAGCAAAGTTACAGTTTGCTTAGAGCCTGGTTTTCTTGTAATTTTAGTTCGGCGCAATGAGCCGATTTCTTATAAGCAATTCAAAAGTTAATTGTTTGGAGGAGTGGTTTTACTTATTTTAAACAATCTTATAAATTAATTTCCTCTCTCTCCTATTCTTCAACCATTTTAGACTTTAAGTTGTAATTTAAACATTCAATATTCACCCATAATAACTTCCAACATTGGAATCATCATCAGTGATGTTTCTTTTTCTTGCATACTCTACCAAGCAACTGGCCCAAAAGTGGCAGGTTGGAGAAACATCACTGTGATGAGATTGCATCATAGATATTTCATGATAGTTAATAAACTATATTCCTGTTTATTGTGTCATTCTCTAATCGATTCCCTAGGAGAACAGTTTCTGGCTGATACTCATATTCAAAGCTCATTTGCAAACTGTGAGAAAAAAAGCCCTAAATCCCAAATGAAATACAATCTAGAACAAAACCATAGAGCATTTACAGAAATCAAAAAGGTTTACAGAGGTAACTAAGATGTGATACCAAGAAAATGTGAATGCAGCATTGTTAGATCCTCTTCTTCATTTTCTTGCCATCTTCCTTCCCCTTCAGCTTGAACCTACTTATTTACAGACGTTTGAAGAAAGCTTTCACCCAACAGCTGAAGATTTTATATGTATCTGTAACAAACAATTTATATACAATTTATTGTGTAAGCTATGCACGTTACAACTTGCTACTCTAAAACCCTAACCACAGTATCTATCATTCAGCTTCAATCCATCATTCACGTTAGTTGTATAATGTATCACAGTTACTTGAAGAGCACTATATATGCTTTGGAAATATGCAATAGCTGTAGTTTGTGTCAAGCTTTGTAGAAATAAAGAATGAAGGCATTCATACGATAATTGAATGGAATGAAGAATGAAATTATGGCTCTCATTTGCTGCTAACACAAGATTATGGGATCATGCGTAAAAATTCTCATCTCACCTGTGATTTCGGCTGGAATCCAATGTCTTGCATGATGATTGATGAGTGAAAGAAGATTATTTTCTCACCCTTATACTGTTTTGAATATAGCAACGTAGGAAGACTCTGCTAATGAACGTCTAGCAGCCCTTCATGCTGAATGTCTTAGAGCAAGTGACTTTGCATAGATCTTTTCATACTGGGAAGCTGACAGATCCCAGCTGAAATCCCAATTCATAACCTTTTGAGCAAGTTGCATCCAACCCTCTTCATTACTACGGTAGTAATCAAGTGCTCTATCCAAGGCACTATCTAATCCCTGCAATTATTCAATAATACATGGAAAATCAGGAGATGAGAAATGAGAAGTGGCACGGCAATGCTTATTAAAGATTTTCCAGAACGGAAATATGGCATCAATTGCTCCAAGAGTGGATGGTGATTTACCTGTTCATCAGGATTGATAAAGGTAAATCCATTGTGGTACTCTGATGGAATTGTATTATCGTCGACATCAAAAACACTACGGATAATATAACAAGACAGTTTCAGTAACATGGAGTATTTTTTTTTTCCTGAGGCACATTTCATGGATAATTTTTAACTATATTTCAATTAGTGGAACTTTGGCAAACCTGTCATTTAAACCACCGGTCTTTCTTACGACGGGGATTGCACCATATCGCATTGCTATCATCTGCGGAAACACACGATCAGAAATAAAGGTTTTACTTAGAAATTTAAGTGTGCCTTCATATCCACACACAAATTCTCCCACCACCTTTTTTGGCGTGTGGGGAAGGAGCTATCCTGAAATGGGGACCTTACAAAATAAAATAAAATGTGGACATGATTTGCAGAAACCTCTCTGTGTGTACAAAATATACAACAGTTACATCCATGAATGATGCAAAGCATTTGCACGAGGAATTAATTTGTAAGAACTTGGATTGTCGCTACTTATCAGTATGGTCACGAGTAAAAATCCCTGAATGATGCAAAGCATGTGCATGAGGAATTAATTTGTAAGAACTTGGATTGTCGCTACTTATCAGTATGGTCATGGATATCTGTCCAGAGATAATATAATCTTCGTATCTTGGATTTTTACTTAATTTCAACTTCAGAGTCATTGAATAATTTGAAATTTTGAAGAGTATTACAGTAAATTAGGCTAAGATAGTAGTTTAGTGATATGAATATCAGTCCATTCAACAACTTCAATAAATATATAAATGTACACACAAACATGTGTGTGATCAACTTTTCCCGAAGCCTATATATGTGAATACAAGTGTATATACACACATAAACATGTATGCAGCTTCTACAATCCATAGAAGAAAGCCAAGGAAATCAAATCAGTTGATACCAGAAACAATTTAATTGAGGACTCTTGAACAAAATTGTATGCCAAAGCCAGGTTTACCTGTGTCAAACCACAAGGTTCGAAAATAGATGGGATGATGAACACATCAGATGCAGCATAAATGGAATGGGCGAGAGAGTCATCGTACTTCAGTATCAACCTAACATTATCGTGATTCCCAAACTTATTTGCAATATCATCAAACTCTCTCTACAAAAGAAAAGAACAAGTTATAGTCTTATAGTTGAATTAAAAAGAGGTAGCTATCAGCAATAGGATGCTGAGTTTAAAAAATAATAGACACACCAGAAATATCTATAAAGAGGGAAGAGTTCAATTTCAGCAACATAGCAGCATACCAAAAGAAACCTTAAGGCTGCATATGCATTAGAGCAAAGACTGAAAGTTGGGAACTGCTAGACATTGTAGTCAATGTGAAAACTGAAAAAGGAACCAGTACGGGTTCTTTAAGACCGAGTTAATGATCACAATTTTCGGATCAGCCAAAGAGGTCACCAATGTAATTAGAATAAGTTCTTGTGTTTGCCTAGTAAAAGAATGTGCCCATATATTATCTTCTTTATTACTTGATATGGTTTGTGTTATTACAGGAGCCATGCATGCATAAAGAACCACACTGCACTCCAGTAACTACAAAATCTAAAGCCCATATATTATCTTCTTTATTACTTTATGCAATTTGTGAGGGTTCTTTTGTCTCCCAACTTATACATTATAAGAACCTTATCAGGCAAACATCGTGCCAAACGGACCCTCAATTCAAACAAGGATGAGGAATACAGAGACAACACCTGAATATGATGCACAGGGCTACAACCGAGAAGAACAAACTGTCCCCCTAGTTCTATTGTACGATACATCGCGTGTCTTATAAGATGTATCCCTTTCTGAGGCACCAACCTTGTGATGCAACCAACCTGCTCAAAAAAAAAAAGTAATCATCAAGATGAACAAAATTCTACATTCAAAGGGAAACCTTTTTTAGTCAGGTGCAACCTAACGTAGCAGGCTGCAGCTAAGCACACATGTTTCATTGTATGCTCGTGTTGCAGATCTGACACAAGGATCAATCATAAAATTTAATGCTTTACCATATAAAAATATTGTAAAAGATTTATTGAAACCTATATTGCACTTCTGAGAGGAGGTTGAGGATCAAGCATGAGCACCAATTCATGGAATAAAGAGGGAATGCAGAAAGTGAAATACCAATGGCTGCTTTGCATCTGCAGAGGAGAGCCCAAGCTTCCTTCTGAGAGTTTGTTTGTTCTCTAGTTTCCCACAAAGGTCATTTGAGTTATATTGCACATCTAAAACTTTATCAGTTGAAGGATTCCAAATATCAGTATCAATCCCATTGAGAATTCCTATGAACTTTTTAGCATAAGAATTGAGTGTTCCATGAAGGCCTCGTCCCCCCTGTAAACCAGAAATCAATGCATGTCATGAGATGTCCAATAATATAAGTTTGTACAAACTTTGTAACATTATTTCTTACTCAGTTATCCTTTTATATAACAATCTCTGGGTGCACATATTTGAATTGTTCATATGTGTAAATGAACCATAGATGAATATTTAATAGGAAGGAACCCCCATGTGAACTTGTAAAACTGACTGAAACCCTTGTAGCAGTTGAGAGGACACCTATTGCAGATTTTAACAACTATTTTAATCTTTTTTTGGGGGGAATGGATAACTAATTTCAATGCATGGCTTCAGTAGGGCTTGTGTATTCCACTTTTTATGACATTCTCCAATTATTAGAGAACTTACAATCAGTAACTTAGAAGAACTCTTGGCAAAAGACTAATCAATTTTTACTATCTTAAAAAAACCAGTGTTAGAGTTGTTCAAGTAATTAATAAACGGTTTTTCTCACCTATGCCCGAAAAGTTGATACGGAAACTAAACCCTAAATTGAAATAGATGAACACTATAAAATAAATTTTAAAAACCAATAAAAATAGATTTAAGAGAATCTTTCCAAGCATGGATGCTTAACCTCTGGGCAGAAAATTTGATTAATAAATAGTTCACCAGCAGTAGTTTTTGCAGAAAAAGAACCAAAAGAAAGAAAAAGAACGTTTCGAGGGTTTTTTAAAGCAAAATGCTTAAACTTTCTAGTAATCTTATCATTACATTACTAGAATGGTTAAGCATTTTGCTTTCTATTTATGATGATTGATAAGATTCTTATCAATCATCATAACTAATCTTTTTAATATATAGTCATAATATGGGTTTGAAACCAAACAGGAGAGATAAAAGAGAGAAACTTAAATGTGCATGCAGACAGTATTAGAGAAGAAAAGGAGAGGGTTTAGATAAGATCTGAAAGAACTCCAACCACGAAAGAAGGGCTAAAAGTCTGCTAGATAGGGGGAGCGAATTCTCACAAATTTATGACAGTAAAAGTGTCATTGTGCTTAATATGTCTAATACTTCAGCAAATAAGTGAGACTATCTTCCCAAACTATCTTTATATAAATATACTAAGCATAATACACTTTCCACATACCATTTTATCCTTAAACCACATAGATTAAATCAATGAAAAACTTTATCCTATACTCCCTCCGATCAATTATATATGAAGTTTTAGAGTGAGGCACGGTAATTAAGGAAAATAGTACAATGATTAGTACTTCCACTAACTTAATAATAGGTAAATCAACAAATCGGATAGAAACAAATCGAATTGAACCGGAGGAAATCGAACAACAAAAATCAATAAATCAAACATCTAAAATCGAAAAGTATGTAAATCAAAGGGCCAAATCGAGGAGCAGATGGTGAATTTCTTTTAGGTTGAACACCAAATCAAATGAGCACTCAAGCCTTCCTCCTAGATTCCCCTAAAAAATTAATTTTAGAGTTGTGCTATTCCACTTCTCTCTTCCTCTAAATTTTGAGGAATGTTTAATTTTTTCTCTCTCATCTCATTTCTCTATTTTGCAAATCAATATAGAGGAGTTGTTGGGGTTGTAAAACTCAAATTTTCTCCTTTTCTCTATTTTACAAGAGCGGTTGGAGATGCTCTTTGTCAACTAAAATAATTTATTGATATAACAAAAAAAGCTACAAAAGAATATTAAAATTTTGAAAAATGAAGGGTATTTGTTAATAGGAAAAAGTTGCGGTTCAATTTTCATACCTCAGTGGTTCGAACCTCTAGTGCATAGGTAGGTGATACAGTTGTGACAATGTTGGAGAAGACTATTGCCCCCTATAACACAAGGAATATGTTAAGGAGGGTACACAAACGTATGACAAAGTGGAGCAATTATTGTTAGATTGCAAAAAATTGGCAAACATCCACCTTCACAGGGTTGACACGGTCATGATATGAGTTGTCCTGCATCCTATCAGGTGTATTAAGTTGGAGAACATCAAGACCACATGACGTTAGTTCTCCAGCGGGTGCAGCTCCTTGGTACTCAAAATTGTGACATGTGAAACATATTCTGGCTGAATTCAGCCCTTTCAGTGAATAAATATCCCAGTAAAGAGGTGCCTGTACGGAAAAATCAGACTCTTTAAGTTAACTGAGCACTATTGTAAGTAGATTCAGAGATGTAGCACAGAAATGATCTCGTTTCCTCGTGTGTACCACAAAAGCTGTCTGCCAATCATGACAATGTATTATATCTGGTTTCTTGCCAGATTGCAGAAGCAACTCTAATGCTGCACGACTAAAATATGAAAACCTTTTGAAATCGTCATTCTCCCCATAATATTGTGCTCTCTCAAAGAACTTAGATGAATGTAGAGGTTCAATAAAGTACACAGGAAGACCTGCATTACATAAGCAATTGGCTTAGTGTTACATTAACAGGATGAAATCCATAGCATAACAACAAACCTGAAAGAAAAATACAAGATTTTAACCTTCAACAGTGCCAACCCAAACTTTGTTCTCGAACAGTTTCCCGTCAAAATAGGACTCCATCACTGTGTCTAATACCTGTATAAATCAATAATTTGCCAAAAAATCATCAGTAACTGGAACATTTGGTATACCAAGTTCGTACCATCAAATATGTAACATACCCGGAAATTGCAAATGTGATCATACTCCATGCAGTCATATTTAGGAAGAATAATTTCAACAATGTGTCCCTTCTTCTGTAAAGCCTTACTAAGACCAGTCACAACATCTGCCAATCCTCCAACCTTCAAATACATGAAAAGAAAAGGATATATGAATAGCTGTTGATAGGATCTGGAGGGGATTCTGACCAAAGAGCACAAACACTCACGCCTTTGGGTCTGTTTGGAACACCCACCCCCGCCCCCCCAAAAAAAATAAAAATAAAATAAAATACTATAAGTGATCTTATATGGTTTTATACTTTTATAAACAAAAAGTACCGCAAAAGCATGACATCCAGACAAAATCAAAAGGGCAAAACCCCTTGGCCAAATGCTCGGGCTCCAGCCAAGAAGCTCTCTCTGGACCTAAATTCGGAGTTAATGCAATTCGTATGTAACTCTAGATACTTATGTCACTACATTGTGACTCTAAACAAACTCCATCACAGTCTAACAATCACATTCCAAAACTCCAGTAGTCACCCAAGCCTTAGCCCATTACCCTTATCAATCCCAATATGGCCCAATGTCAACACATTCCTTTTTGTTTCCAAACAGTTCATTCAAAAAGGTGTTAGAAGCAATGAGCATTTAACGCAATGCAATTGATCGATGCACAACAAGTAGGACAATTAGATGGCACGAGCACGATATATGTTACTTTCAGAGGCTAGTACATCCACAAGTTCACCCAGATAATCCTTCCAATCAATAGAATAGTTAATGCTGCAATAAGCTGTGTTGAAATTTACCTTGGCAACTGGTGCCATCTCTGCTGCAATATGGATCACGTGTAGTGCTGAACTGTTATTTGTTTATGAAAAAAAATGCAATGGGCAAGAAAATTACCATCAAGTTGGACAGTTGGAACCCATACAAATGTCTGTTTTGTAGTCTAATGCTACAGAAAAGCGGTTACCGTATTGGAGTAGACGTCAGCCTCAAGAATATAGAAAAAGCATCCTGCTCATTCTTTTCCTTGCATGCCATGTAAGCGTCATAAATACGCCGGTCTCTCTTCCAAACCATATCCCTCAGCTTATTTGCATCATCTTGTGACATTTTTTTCTCCAGTAACCAATCATCAATAAGAAGTAACAAACGACTCCAGAATTCCCTAGGCATATCAAGCACAGGACCATGATTCAATCTTTTCTTGCTTTCTTCCAGTAGACAATTAAGGGTGCCTTGGAATTCCTTAATAGACTCTTGATATAGTTGGAAATAAGACTGTATATCCTCGTCAGAGCTCTTAAGATGCTCCTCCAACAGTTCTACTTTTTGATGAATTAGGTCATTGAAATGTTGCATCTTTTCTGAAGATAGTTTGTAGATATTTGCTTCTTCAAGAAATTCCTGTAGCCTGTCGACTTTCTCATGGAGTTCCTTATTTTGTTGCAGCAACAGTATAGCCTCATCAGCTTGTTTTGATGCCCCCAATAAAGCTTCTAAATCCTCTACCTTCTCCAATAAACTCTTGTACTCAAATTTTAGAGAAGAAAGTTCAGTCACTTCGCATTGAGATTCAGCAAACCTTACCTCTAAATCTTTGATAGCAGTCTCCATACGTGACTTCTCACTGACCAGCATAGTTACTTCATCATTAGTTGTCTTGACATTCTTTAGTTCATCTCTAAGCGCTTCTAAATTATCTTTCAAGGTCAGGTTCTCTATCTTAAGTGAATTGAACTCTTCTTCTATAGATAATTTGTTATTCACTCCATTCACACTATGATTGCCAACATCAGCCCCACCACCACTATACCACTCCTCCATTCTCGCCATTTGTTCTTTAAGGAGCTCAACATCAATCTTCTCCTGGGAATCAACTTTCACTTTTGCATCAGTTTCTGCCAGCTTTGTTTCCAGAAAATTCATTTCACTTTGCATAGCTTCCTTCTCACCAAGAATTTTTTCCAGATCTTCAAGTGCACGTACCCGGGCCTCATTAAGAAGGACGACATCTAAGACAAATTTCAGGAGGCAAAACTGACTTTTAGCATACTAAACTAGAGCAAAGAGATACTACTAAAGCAGGTTGGTAACCTCACTTTTCTCAGCATCTTTTATCATGCAGATCAAATCCTCAAGTTGAATACTAGATATCTGTTCAAAATCATGACCATTCAAAGCCTGCAAAGACAAAATAGCATAGTTAAGATTTCAATGCTCCAGATGGGTCAAGGCTGCATATAAGGACTACAGTTGTATTTTGGCTGTTACTTTTTGCTTTAACTATTATTTGAACTTGGTATTTATAACCCTCTACGACATTATAATAAAGATTACAGAGTCAGGAGCTATTTATCTTTCGCAAGAATACTATTCAAATCTGCATCTATTTACTAAAAATAGACAACAAAGTTCGCTTTTCAGCTCGTCCAAAAGCCGCATGAAGAATGCCAAAAAGATGAACTCTTACAACATCTTATGACCAAAGTGTATGCATTCTATAATCTTACATATAGGTACCGTATCAGTAGTATCACAGAATCCTTCCTATTAAGTACCCAGATACAGCAAAGATGAGCTTCATTGCCATCATAAATCATAAAGGTCACAACAAAAAATATCAAAAAGTATCAAATATAGCAAATCCAACTTCTGGGAACACTTTATTGTTTCACTTGCATGGCACAATAATCAGCCAGGTTAACTGTGGTCAGATTAAAATTTGCATTGTTAATAAGCCACTGCATGTGCAATTGTGCACACCTACCGGCGTTGAAGGGGGATTGGCTGGAGGGGGGATGACTCATATAGTTATATAGGTCAACTTTCAATAGTGTTCTGGGAAAAAAAAGAGCCAAATTTAAGTTACATCTATCGGCTGAAACTAAAAGTATTTCCATTCAGTATTAAGTCTAATGACGGCCAACTAGCAAGTACTTTAAGGTTCTTTAAATTAAGATAGTGAATAGAAAAGAAGTGAAGGGCCTGAAGGTGTATGGACACTGAACCTTTTTGAAGCTACCAACTGATGAAAACAGTAGAACTAACTAGCAGGACCTAGAAAGTACTGTATTCATATATAAGTATCACTAACTTTTATCAGAAATCAAGTGTTGATCAATCTTCTATGTGTATTTTATATATTGGCAAGAAAATGGCATGCTTAATAAGTTAAAAAAAAAAAAAAAAACTAGATATAGAAGTATCATTCTTCCACACCTCGTGAAAAATCATGGACATCCAAGAATGAGAATTAAAGATCCTGGAATGTCTGAAAAATCATGGACATCCAAGAATGAGAATTAATGATCCTGGAACAGACAGTTTAGTGATTCACAATGGACTTTGAACACTGGACACCGTTTTACACAAGGGACGGATCTACTATTTTCAGACATTATTTTTGGCAAATCCACAATGTCATTTTTCATGTCGTGACCCTTCTTTGATGTATGATTTTGCATGTCAATTAAGATCATGGAACATTGGAAAGAGAGAAATTGTGTAGAAAACATTAGGAGAAGACATAATTCATTCATTTGATCGGACTAATTTATAATGGTTAACTCACGTGCAAAACAAAGATAAGCCGAAGGTGAGATATATTTTACAAAAACCGTATCCAACCAAGCCATTAAAGCAGCAGTAATCAAGAGATGATAAGCTTGTATAGTTTGAGAAACACACACAATCACAAAGTGCACTCATCCACATAAAGAAAAGATATAATTGTGGTAGTTAAGGGAGGTGATTTTGAGAAGATTACCAAACTCTTGGCTTCATCAGCTTGAGAGGATTCACTAACCGAGGTGCGACTGTCATCAGATGGAGTTGATGGTGTATTTCTCACATCTCGAGCCAAATTTTCTCTTTTATAATCCGTCAGGATACTGGTCATCTCATCATTATGCTTCACCAGTTCAGTCACATGAATGTCATCATTAGGTAAAATATTCCCATTTAATCTTGCGATCGTATTGATCATAGGCTTCTCCATATTTGGTACTTCGTCACCATTAAGCTGCAAATCTGCATTTGTTCTAGGACGATCAGAAGAAATCTTCTTCGTAAGTTGTCTTTTCCCCTGAGAACTGCATCGATTAGCCAAAATAACAAGTTTATATAAATCATTGGCATGTGAGGCACAGCCACTATGCAAATTCAACTCAGAACTTCAACAGATAATGGCTTATTCAACTTTATTTACACATCAATTATTACTTGTGATAACACAAAGTGTTAGCTTCACACGTCAAGATTCATTAGCCGTATCAGAACCTCCCACTAGAATATGAAACATTTGGCTACCAGTGACAGCGAAAGCTTCGTCTACATCCAGAAATTCTGAACAAACAGCTTTTCCACTGCCTGTGGATCAAACAGCCATTTGCAATTACCTATTTCCTATTCTCTTTAATTTCGAATTGTTTTTTTTTTTAATTAAACAAATGCAAACTGCCATTCAAGGAAGAAATAAGGAATATCGCATCACCAAAAGCAACCTAATCCTCAAACTCGACCTATTCGCAACCAAGTCAAGTAAAACCTAATGAATATGAAATGTATTCGAAGCTGATAAGCAAGAAATAAAACCTGACATTACGGCGGCGCACTTTGCAAGAGGTAGGAAGGCGACGGGACGGGATAGACAAGCGGAGAGTGGAGCAGCTGGAGTTCAATCCAGGCAATTCATGGCCGAGAAAGGCAGTCGGCAGCTTTGCCGCCATTGATGAGTGGTCGAGAGAGATCAAAGCGATGAGTGCTGCGCAACTGCTGAGAGAGAAATGGGGAAGAAGAGAGACGTAACGGCGAGTCGGCGATGGCTCCGCTAAAAAAGGGGGTTTCAGGGAATATTTGTTTTACTGAAGAAAAAAGTTTTCTTCCCGGACTATCGCCGTGAAGGGAAGCAGCTTGGTGGAGTGCTATGGTGTAGGTGAGGCCCACGGTTGCTGCTGATGTGGCGAAAGCGATGCAATGGGGTTTATCCAAATCGTACGGTGATTAAGCCGCTATTAGCTTATTAGGTTGTGACGTTGTGTTTGGTTTTAGAAAAGGGTGTGTGAGTGAGTCCATTGACAAGATGGAAATTGTCTAATGGCATGATAAATATTATTCCACGTCGTTTTAGATATTTGCACATTTTTTAAAAAATAAATAAAAACAAATAAAAATACACTTATACCTCTAATTATTACTTTACTTTTTTTCACTTTATTGAAAACCACAACTAACAAATCGATAATCATTACAATGATAATTTTGAAAAATGAACATCAAAATACCTAAAACGATATGTTTTTATTAACAAAATTTTACTCTTAAAAAGACATGTTTTTTCTTAACAGATGAAGTAATTAATTACGATCTTTCATATTTTTTTAAATGTTTACCAATCAAACTGAAGCTAAAAAAATATAAAATCCCAGCTCAAAAAATTGCTCAACAACGAATGCAATCGAATCATCGCATACCCTGAACGCATCAAGGCCATAGCAAATCAAGTTTCGATTTGTTTGAATTCAACAAATATTTTCGAGACTTCAGTAATTCGATTTTTTATCGTTTAAAAGGACTTGAGTGCAATTACATAAAATCCGCCTTGCTAATAGATAAAATATATCTTGCCAATAGACTTTATGTTTAGATAATGGGTTTGATAGGAATTAGCTAAAAAAATCAAGAAATTACTTATTTGCATTAGATTCTCACATATGAAGTCTAATAATCTATGGGAATTACAATGTAAGAACATTGGCATATTTACAAGGCAGACCTAAATTCCCAAGCTAGAAATTATACGTACAAGATGGACATGTAATAGTAAAAATCAGCATGAGTGACCGAGTGGCTAGGGCCTAGGAGCTCCATGATACTCCCTCTGTTTCATAATACACGTTCCTTTTCTTTTCGGCACGCTTTTTAATGAGCGAATAATTCTATAAAATATTATTTTTTTTAATTTATTTTTTATATAATATGATACTTATATTATATAAAAAATAAAAAATATTTTATAGAGTTTTTTCGCTCATTAAAAAGCGTACCGAAAAGTAAAGGGACATGTATTATGGAACGGATGGAACGGATGGAGTAACAACTAGAAAAGAAAACCACTAACAAGACTTGGCAATGTTCAACCCCTCCAAACATAGTATAATGGTGTATTTCATATATGCGTATGAAATACACCATTATACGCTACCTCTTTTTTTTCCACATTTTCCTTGACGCATCATCGACATTGAATATGAATTATCTCGTCAAATATTTGAAATTTAACTGTTTTGCTACCGCTAATTAGACATACATTTTAAAAATATACGACATTGCTTATTATCATCCTACGTACTTTCCGTTAATTCTCTACACGCTAATATATTTATCAAACCTTCAGATTAATTAACAATTATTTTTACTACTGTTTCTCTTGTAAACTTCATAATCACGTCCAAAAAATTTGCGTCATTTCTTGGGCGAATACATGTTACATGTTAGTATAAAAGCATCAAGAATCAAGATATATCGTATTTGCAGGAAATTTTTATGAGATAGTGATTGCATTTTAAATTTAATTTTATGGTCGATATATGGTAAACTGTTGATTGTAACCGGATTTGGAGAGAAAGAACAAAAACGAAATGGAGAAATGACGTTTTCTGTTATTGAATCAAAACTAAATCGAGTTCTCTACCGCTACAGCGGGTGATCTTTTATAGGAGAAGATCACGTGTGTTACACGTGCTCGAATTTACAAAATGAAGAGGGGAAGAAAGAGGCAAAAACGACTCCTACCTCCAACATAATTAAACACTCCACCAAATGTGTATATATTTTTCGTCTTTATTCTTATTATTTTTTTAATCTAGCATTGATCAATAATTTGCTTCTATACCTCTCTCAACAATTAAATAGGAGAATTTATTCATAAATTATACATAAATTACCAATTTGTCATATTCAACAAATATAATAAAGAGCAATAATTGTGCTTTCAATATTTGATTTATTCATTACTTTATTTGTATTCCTACCTAGAATCACTAAATATTATGTTTCAAGGTTATATATATCCAACCCGTTAATGTTCAACGTATACACGTATAGATATACATCCATAGTGATCGGAATTTTTCCACCATATCAAATAAGGCACTATACAATTAATATTATATATACAATATATCCCTAATTAGTAAGTTTAAATTGATATGTTTTATTAAGCGAACTAAAATCAAGTATAAGATGAACCCGCAAAGAACCTTGCAAACACAATCCGGAATGCATGCAATGTTCTGCATATATAAGAATTAACCAAATAGCAAGACTATCAGCCACCGCATTAATTACACAGGAGACACAAACAATGTATAAATTCAATGTAGTTCCATCTCAAAACAAATTGACAATGAGAAGAGTAGTCCGTCAAACTTATATGTTGTTCATTAATATTTTCAGTGTGAGACGACCTCATATCCCAACACTTGCCAAAACCATTAATAGCCGCCGGCCTACAGATCAAGTGAAAATTTGAGTGAGTGTCTGACGCATAACGGAAGTCTGAAACGTGCAAGCACGAGATTCCTAAGGGAGGTTTCGCAAGCGACGAAACCCTAGAACCGATAAACTAGAATCCACAAGGAAAGAGAAGAGATTTCTCTGAATCATTGGAAAATGGAATAACGGCATAATCATCCTCAGGGCTACAGGTTATTAAATAGGAAAGACGGAAATAAACCCTAGTTACCAAACGAATAAATTAAAATAACGAAAATAACTGAAATTGCCGAAAAAACATAAAGTCACATTTTAAGCCCTAAAGCGACATCGGATGTCCTACAAAGGCCAATGTGGCGCGATTCCCTATCCGGAAAGGTATCATAATAAAGAATATGACACCGGACACGCTCGAATTCACTTCTGCCGATACCGCACCTTCTTCCAATCAAGGTCTTCCTCTATTCGCACAGCTAGCCGATCTACATCGGTGTCTGAAGACCTAATCCATAGAAAACAACCCAAAGCTCGGATACTATACCTTTAGAAACCTCCCAATATGGTCACGAAACACACTATCGCCACCCCTAAAGTATACGATTAAGGTGTTATTTACCTTCTACGTTTTGTTTCATAAGGGTTAAGAATTTGAATAGCGTCAGATCTTGTTGGCTAACCCATCACCTAATGACGTCATTTTAAACGAGATCCAAGATGTACGGATGCGAAGTTAGATGACCAATGACCAATGTCCATCACATGCCTGAATTGAGTCGATCATCTTATCCGCAACACGGTTCACTCTATGCATATGTCATTTGTGCCAAAAAATCATAAAAACATAGTACTACACATACTACCAAATTAATATCATCATCATTATATTATAGATTTTGTATAACCCCCAAATCACAAGTTACCCATCAAAATAATTAGAGTGGGTTAAATAAAATTAAAGCCCATGGATTAATACACCTTGCAAAGCAAAGATAATTTTAATTACAAAAAACCCACAAATTCCATCTATAAATTACACACATCCCTTTCCCATTTCGCCACCACCACACCACCAAAAAACATGGCCAAGAAGAAGCCGAGCTTGGGCAGGCAGAAGATCAAGATCGCGAAGATCGAGAAGCCGAGCCACCGGCAGGTGACCTTCTCGAAGAGGCGGTCGGGCCTCTTCAAGAAGGCCTGCGAGCTCTGCACGCTCTGCGGCGTCGAGGTGGCGATCGTCGTCTTCTCCCCGGCCCACAAGGTGTTCTCCTTCGGCCACCCCAACGTCGACTCCCTCGTCGACAAGTTCCTTAACAACAACAACACTAGTACTACGATGACAAGGACGACGAGCGCGTGCGCCAACGCGCGCGTGCAGGAGCTGAACGCGCAGCTGACGCGCGTGGAGGCGCTGGTGGAGGCGGAGGGGGGGAGGAGGGAGGCGCTGGAGCGCGTGGCGGAGGGCTGGTGGGAAGCCCCGGTGGGGATGATGGGGAGGGGTGAGCTCCAGCGGCTCTCGGCGTCGCTGGAGGAGCTCAAGGAGACCGTTGTGTTGCAGGCGAAGACGCTTCGCGAAACGACGTCGTTTTCTGATGTTAATGATTATGCTAAGATGGCCATGGAGGAGTTGATTCCGGCGCCGGCGGGTTATGGGATCGGCCGTGGATTTGGGGGTTTTGGGGGATTTTAGATTGGCAATTAATTAATGTGCTATATAGCTTTGGATTCTTATCGGATTTAAGTTGTCTCCGATTAAACAGTTGATGATATGGTAATTTGTTTTGGTCAACAGAATAAAGGCTTTGTTGGCATTAAACAACAACACCGCCGACTAGTTTTTCCGAGTTTTGATTTTCATATTATATGATTTTAAATAAAATAAATATAAAATTTTAATTTCATTAGTTTTTGCAATAAAATAAAGTATGAAATTTTAATTAGGTTTTCCTTATGTATCGTTGGCCAACGTTGCTACTTTAAGATGATGTTTGTCTTCGTCCGTAATCTACATCTCAAACGTGTTTGATTTAGTTTCATCTTGATGCACTTCTAGTTGTTGTATTGTACCATTTATGTTTTATTTCATTTGTATGTTATGACGGTTTTCCGTTGTCAACTTGTCGATCATCAAGATTCAGATATCTGATCTTGAATTGAGTAGGGTACACGTACACTAGGAGCTTTTATAGCCCCATTTGGTAGCTAAGTTCCTCTAGACCTCGACTCTTGTAAATAATTCCGAAGTTTTATATATTAACCTTAAAATCAACAAAAAAATAATAAAAAAGAGCAATTTCTTACCACATAAAACAGGACAGTGTTATTCAACCTTCACTATGAACTCCAATCACAAAGCTCAAATGAAAAATTGCAACATATTGCATATATCACACAGTAATGATATCTACTCATCAATGGTGTGTCTTTGTTCAATCTGATGAGGTAGTTACTCAACCAAAACGAGGGAATTCGACAAAGTTTAACCGTCAGAAGAAGGGGCCATGGCTGGTGCAGAGGAAGGAGCACTTGTTGTTTGATTCACTCTCTGGAACCCAAACTTCTTGATGAGCTCCTTGGCTATGATCTCATTCGCTGCGTCACTCGGGTGGTACTCGTCCCAGAACACGTACTTGCTCCGGTCTTTGCACAACGTCGATGCTGGCACGCACGTCAGAGCCGGTCTTATCAGCTTCCCAAACGAGCAGCACGGTGAATCTGAGTTGTCGAACCCTGCATTTTACAAGACAGTTAGCTAGCAACATTGCAACACCGAACCCAAACGACTCTGAAAATTAAAACATGGTTAGAATTTTTTTTTTGTACCATATCTGGTTGGATTGGAAATGACATTGTTGACTACATCATAGGCCTCTCCGACTTTGTAGGTGGATCCGGGAAGGCTCTTGGAGAGCTGAGTCACCATCTGGCTGACGGCCTTGTTGAAGCCGAGAGCTAGCTTGTTGGTCTTGTCTTGGCAACTACCCGATCTGCCGCCAAGCTCGCGCTGCAGAGGGATGCATCCCATGGGGCCAAGCCCAAACACAATCAGCTGCCGTGCTCCTAGGTTGTACAAAACCTACAGCATATACCAAACCTACATATTAGTTGATGGGGTAGCTGAAGCTGATAGGATAGCTGATACGTTAGCTGGTGAAAACTTGTTAATAAAAAACCAAAAGCTTCGAAAAGCATTAGTGAGTAGCTGGTGAAAAGTTAGGATTCCAACCGCTAATTAAACTAAAATTTTATATTTATTTCATTTAAAACTATATAATATCAAAATCTCGAGAAAAAACAGTAATCGATCTATACATGATTTCTATGATTTATATCTCGCAAGATTACCTTGAGTTGATCTTGGAGGGTGCCAACAAGGTAATCCATGAAGGAGTTGTCATTGTACTTCCAAGAATCGCTATAAACCGGCATGAGATAGTTGTTGATGAAGTCGTTGCTGCCCAATGCAACAACATACCTTGCATTTCGGAAGAACTTGGCAGACTCATTTTTGCCAATCTTTCGAGTTATCAGATCTTGGGTCCCTCGGAACAGCTCGATTTGTTTGTACATACACAGCCTCTGAATCTGCAACCACAACAAGTTTAATCAATATAGCATTCCAAATTGAATTGAAATCCATTTATAAATTACCCCATCACATGCACTTACAAAGTAACCACCCGTTTCGTTCAAGATGCCACCACCGCCGGATGCATAGTTAACACCGTTCTCCAAGATCATGTCTTCATCTAAGGAGGGATCGAGAAAGGCGGGCGGCCTTGGCAAGCCCATGGCATCACCTGATCAGAGAATAAAAAGCGCATCAAGAATAGTATATCCCGCTGCTAGCAGGGTCTAGGGGATGGAGTCGTGGCACTCTTTCCCAATCATATTGAGGGAGTGTTTCTATATGATCCATAAGTGTCATAGAAATAAACAAAGCAAACATAAACAAAGACATCAATGTTTAGTGACGGACTCGGGAATTTTCCTTGGAGGGCTGAACAAATTTTTGAGGATTTTTTTTACATGTATATATGAAAAATATTAAAAAAATAATAATAAATTAGAAAAGTTATTACATTTGTTATTTAAACTGTCATTTTTAGTAGGAAAAAAATAAAAATTATCAAAAAAATGAGATTTTTTATGTATATGTAGAAAAAAAAGTAAGAAAAACAAAAATTATGGAAAAAGTGAAACTAATGGGATTCGAACTCAGCACCTGAATCACACTCTTTTATACCTATACTAGTAAAAATTACCAAAAAAACCGAAAATAAAAAAAATTCTATGGTTTTCTTCCGGGCTATAAGGAGGGGCTGACGCCAGCCCGAGCCCGAGCCCAAGCCCCTAGATCTGCCAATGTCAATGTTGTAGAAATCGAAGTGTTTTTATTTTTTTAAGGATGTCAGCTCAACAACTTGCCCACCTAAAGTACAAGTGTGAAGATAGGTAAGAACACAAACCTATAATGTCAGCAACAGTGCGGCCATTAGTGAAGCGGCCATTAGGCAAACCGTCGCCGAAGTCGATCCCATACCAAGGCAGGTTGGCTTTGGCAAGACTCCTTGACAAGTACTGGTTGTTGCCTACATCCGAAAGGGAGTCTCCGAAGATGAACTGCACAACATTCTTGCCTTGGCATACATGTGCCGATCGAAGGAAGACTGCGACGACTAGGAACGCCAACGCCGCGATCAACTTCATTTCTTCCCTCTAATTTCTATAGATTTGTTCTATCTCTATTTGATTTGAATGTGTTTAGTTATATAGGGATATGATATAGGTACTGTGTACAAGATTTTGTCGAAAGTATTTAGCATATGATTTTGTAGGGGAGAAAAAATGATTGAAGAGGAGATGAAGAAAGAATAAGAAGGGGGTGAAGAGGGCGGGAGGAGTTGGATGAACTAACTGTTAGGGCAATTCAAACCTAATGCAACTACCCACCCATTCATTCATTAACTGAGTCGATCTGAGGGCTTCCAACGGTATTGGTGGAGGTTTGAATATTTGAAATTGTGTGTTGGAAAATGGAATTGAAGGGGAAATGAACTGAAGTGGCATGGGAATCAGGTGACCAATTGATTTTTGGGAGAGGATTAATTGAGATATATGTTAAGAGTGAATTGGTGATCAGTTCACCTAACAAAAACAATGGCGTAACAAAATGGGAAAACCCTTTGAAGGGAGAAACATGGACATCTACACATACACTTCCAATTAAAATATACCGCTTATTTTTAAATAATTTTTTAAGTAAATAAGTAATACTAATGTAAACAAAGGGTAAGTTACACTCAAATTAAAGGAACTTGGTATCGATAATCTCTTAATAGAGGGTGACAACTTGACAGTTGCTAAGTCTTTCTTGGGAGATAGGAGTTGCCCGTGGAATATGAAGCTCATTCAATCTGATACTAGATTTCTGTTAACTTATTTTAATTATGTTTCAATTCGTCATATTTTAAGAGAATGTAATGTTGTCGCCGATCGGGTTGCGCACTTGACGTACAACATCCTTGACTCCTTGGCGACGATCTTCTACTAGAAGATTAAGAACTTTTAGTTCTCATCCGAAAGGACACTCTAGGATGGAGCTATGTTAGGTTTCGATAACTGTATACTAATTTCTTTACTTGTATTAAAAAAAACACTCCACATTCAAATTTTAAATTTTGACATCAAATTATTCCATTTTAAACGATTTTTTTTCCAGTAATATAATTTCATTTATCTATATACTGTATAAGATTTAATTATATTCATTTAAAATTTTTAACATTCCACACATGTAAATAATAAAATAATACATGATGTATGTCCATTATAGAAATATAACATTATTAACATTTCATACATGTAAATAATTTTGCTAATATTTTTTTATAATAAGTGATCCGTATAATATAAACTAGTACAATTCCTACGCAATGACACGTTTTTTAAAATAAAATATTAACAATAATATAATGTCAGATCATGAGATTGATTGTAATGTCCTCCTTGAGGGTTCCCATTCATTGATATAACATATATATATATAGGTTACACAGGTATTGGGCCTTAACGGGCTTTTAGCCCACTATACAATATGAAACCTATGTAATCTATCAAACCCCCGCAGTCGATACGGGAGGTGTCCGTATAGTGAGACTGGATCGAAAATCAATGAATAACTGTCTAGGTAAACCCTTTGTGAATATATCAGCGTACTGATAGGAGGACGGGACATGTAGAACGCGGACATGTCCAATGGCAACCTTGTCCCTGACGAAGTGGAGATCAAGCTCAATGTGCTTCGTGCGTTGGTGCTGGACTGGGTTGCTAGCCAAGTAGACGGCGGAGACGTTATCAGTGTAGACCAGAGTGGCCTTCTGCAAGGGGCATCGTAGCTCAAGCAGGAGATTGCGGAGCCAAGAGCACTCGGAGACAACGTTGGCAACACCCCTGTACTCGGCTTCAGCGCTGGAGCGAGACACGACGGACTGACGCTTAGCGGACCAGGACACAAGAGTGTCATTGAGGAAGACACAGTAACCAGACGTGGAGCGACGTGTGTCTGGACAACCACCCCAATCCGCATCAGTGTAAGCCACAAGGTCAAGTCTAGAGGAAGGAGTGATGGTGGTGCCGAGCTCTAGGGTGCCGCTGATGTACCGAATGATCCGCTTCAAAGCCTGAAAGTGAGGTTCCCTAGGGGCATGCATGAACAAGCAGATCTGCTGAACGGCATAACTGATATCAGGCCTAGTGAAAGTGAGATACTGAAGAGCACCAGCGAGGCTCCTATACAATGTCGGATCGTCAACCAAAGGACCAGAATGAGCACTGAGCTTGTTGGATGTGTCGACTGGGGTGGCGACGGGATTACAGTTGACCATCTTAGCCCGAGCAACAATCTCAGCAGCATACTTACTATGTGAGAGAAAGAGACCAGACGCATGCCGCTGAACGGCAACCCCCAAGAAGTAAGACAGCGGACCCAGATCAGACATGGCGAATTCCGCACTCAACTTCGAGACGATGGACGTTCGAAGAGCATCAGAAGAGGCGGTGAGAATGATGTCGTCGACATAGAGCAGCAGGAAAGCCAAGTCCGAGCCTCTGCGATAGATAAACAGAGACGTATCCGATCGGCTGCCAGTGAAACCCAAGCGGAGCAGATGAGAAGCAAACCGCTGGAACCATGCCCGTGGAGCCTGTTTCAGACCATACAGAGAGCGCTTGAGGAGACAGACATGTTGTGGACGCTCAGCATCAGCAAACCCCGGAGGCTGAAACATGTAAACCGTCTCATTCAGATGACCATGCAGAAAGGCGTTCTTGACATCCAGCTGATGGATGCCCCAGTTGCGCGACAGAGCCAGACTCAGGACCACTCGGATAGTGGCAGGCTTGACCACAGGGCTGAAGGTCTCATCACAATCAATACCGGCCTGTTGAGATCTACCGTTAACCACCAGACGGGCCTTGTAGCGCTCCAATGTCCCATCAGAGCGGAACTTGTGACGGAAGAGCCACATACAGCGAATGACGTTCGCCTCAGGAGGGCGAGGCACAAGAACCCAAGTACCATTCTTCGTAAGGGCCCTGTATTCGTCGAGCATAGCCGCCTGCCAATTCGGGTCTAGGAGGGCTGTTTTGTGGGAGGTGGGAACGGGGGAGAGGGAGGTCTGGGTGGAGGTAGAGGGTGAAAGGGAGTCGGGAAAGATGGGGGCAGGAGAGGCTAAGGATGCGGGCGCGCCAGCACGGGACGCGGGCGCGCCAGCACGGGACGCGGGCGCGCCAGCTCGGGACGCGGGCGCGCCAACTTGGGGCGCGGGCACGCGTAGGGGAGGCGTGGATGTTGGTGGAGGGGATGTGGGGTGTATAGCGGGGTGATGGTCGGTGGTCATGGAGACGATCTGTCGGGGTCTGAAGACACCGGAGACGCTGCGGGTGTGAGGTCTGGTGATGGATGGTGG
The DNA here is from genome assembly GCA_037127255.1 of Persicaria tinctoria. Lineage (NCBI taxonomy): Eukaryota > Viridiplantae > Streptophyta > Magnoliopsida > Caryophyllales > Polygonaceae > Persicaria > Persicaria tinctoria. The sequence goes on along the minus strand of JBANSL010000016.1, from coordinate 7,538,356 downwards.
CGGGGGGGTGGGGGAGGGGGAGACACAGGAGCACCGGGAGAGCTCTGGGGAAGAATGAAGTGAGGAAATGGTGACTCAGACTCTGTGGACGACACAGGGGGTGTGGGAGACGCGAAGGGAAATCGCGACTCATCAAAGGTGACATGGCGAGAGAGAATGATCTTGTGAGTCTTGATATCGAGGCAAATGTAACCGCGATGATCAGACGGGTAGCCAAGAAAGACACAAGGGGTGGAACGTGGGTGAAGCTTGTGGGGGGCAGTGGATGACTGATTAGGGAAGCATAAGCAACCAAAGGTACGAAGGTGGTCATATATAGGCATAGTGCAATACAATGCCTGAAACGGTGAGCGATGGTTGAGGGTGGTTGAGGGGAGTATGTTGAGGAGGTAGCATGTGGTGGCCAAGGCATACGGCCAATAAAGGAGGGGAATGGATGCGTGGAAAAGAAGGGTGCGCATCATATTGGTAATGGTTCGGATGATTCGTTCGGCTTTGCCATTTTGTTGAGAGGTGTAGGGGCAGGACAAGCGATAGGAGATTCCATTGGTATTAAAGAAAGTGTGAAAATCCTTGTTGTCAAATTCGCGGCCATTGTCGCATTGGAAACACTTGACAGAGGCGTGAAAATGTGTTTTGATGTAAGCGTGGAATTTGGCAAAGATAGGAAACACTTGAGATTTAAAGTGCAAAGGGAAAACCCATAAGAAGTGTGTAAAATCATCCAGAAACAAAAGGTAATACTTATGACCCTCCTTGCTAGGCACAGGAGATGTCCAAATATCACTATGAATAATATCAAAAGGTGCGAAAGTAGTGTTTAAAGATCGCTGAAACGGAAGTATGGCATGCTTGCCTAACTGACAAGACGAACATAAACTAGAGCGGTGCTCTTTATTACAAATGACAAGACTCTTAGAACGAAGTAAATCTAAAACTGCAGGACTGGGATGACCAAGACGAGCATGCCAAAGACTGGATGATGATGCCGAGAGGGCGACAGGACTTGACGGGCTGGATGGTGAAGGCGACGACACAGGATAGAGCTCCCCAGTGCTATTACATCTCAGGCGAGTAACCCCCGTAGTAAGATCCTTCACAGAGAAACCAAACGGATCAAACTCAAGAGAAACATCATTGTCAGTGGTAAACCGACGGACAGAGATAAGGTTTTTGACAAGTTTGGGGGCAATAAGGACATTGTTTAGGTGCAAAGGATTGGTAGGGGTTGGTAGTGTGGTGTGGCCAATGCCCGAAGTAGCAAGGCGACCACCGTTGCCAACGATAATAGAATGAGCAGGACCCTTAAAAGAAAGAGATGAGAGAGTACCTGAGGAGTTCGTCATATGAGAGGTAGCGTCAGTGTCCATGTACCAAGATCCGTCAGGAGGTGTCAGCTGCATGGAAGAGAAGGCGTTGTGCACATCAGTCGGGTATGCCTGATCGGACGATGGACGGGGAGCAGGACCCAACAAGCCCTGCTGGCGGTTGGGATATGGGGCAGGTCCACGAAACGACGCACCGGGGTAGCCATAGGGCATCCAAGGAGGGTAGCCAGGGTTGGGGTACCAAGAGGGGTGGCGGTTATCGTTTTGCTGCGGGCGCCAGTTGCTGCGGCCGCCGCGGCCTCTGCCGCGGCCGCGGCTGCGCCCGCCGCTGCGGGCGCCGCCTCTAGGTCCTTGCTGATCGTTGCTGCGGCCAGGCTGGAGGGCGAGTTGCTCGATGATGTCACTGGATGAGACCAACGCCGTCTTGTCTTTGGCGGCGTTGGTTGTCTGACGGTGAAGGCGAGTCTCCTCCAGGATCAGTTGAGACCGGGTCTTCTCGAATGTAGGGAGAGGCTCTGTCTGCTGAATATGAGTAGCAGCAGCGTTGTATTCAGAAGGGAGACCAGAGAGAACCTGAAGAACAAGACGGGTGGCACTGGGTTTGGAGTCGACAGCTTCGAGCTGATCAGCCAGGGTCTTGATGTGCTGACAGTAGGCAGATATCGACGGAAAGGAGGAAAGCTTGCAACTTGAGAATTCGTGCTCGAGATAGACAGCACGGATGGACTTGTTGTCTTGAAAGAGATCCTGAAGTTTCTTCCAAGCTTTCAAGGCGTTGTCTTTGGGGTCAAGGATGGTGGTCAATAGATCTTTTGAGATGGTGTTAAAGATCCATTGAAGAACAATGGTGTCAAGTTGAGCGAAGAGATCGTCGTCTTCGCTTGTAGGGCGGTTAGCGGAGGGGTCAATGTGGTGGAGGACTTTATGAGCCTTAACATGGGTCGTGAAGAGGTGCGACCACATGGTGTAGGTACTGGACTCATGATCAAGAATGATAGGGATGCAATTTTTGATGTTGGAGATGGTTAGGGCGGAATGGTAGGGCGGCTTAATAGGGTCGGTAGGTTGTGGGTTAGCCATGGGGACGAGAAGAGAGGGCTAAGGGCGGCGTGGAGAGGGAGAAGGGCTGGTGACGCGGGCGCGCTGAGGACAACGTGGGCGCGCTGAGGGCGACGCGGGCGCGCTGAGGACGACGCGGGCGCGCCTGGGGACGACGGGGGAAAAAGGGTGGCGGCACAAGAGGGAGGTGGCGGACTGATCTCGGCTAGGGGTGGCCGAGAGGGGTGAGGGGCGGCCGAAGTAGAGGGGGGGGGGGGGCTAGGGTTTTTAGAAGAAGGGGAGAGAGAAAAATTTGGGTCTTTGGATCTTAGACTGTGATACCATGTCAGATCATGAGATTGATTGTAATGTCCTCCTTGAGGGTTCCCATTCATTGATATAACATATATATATAGGTTACACAGGTATTGGGCCTTAACGGGCTTTTAGCCCACTATACAATATGAAACCTATGTAATCTATCATATAAGAAGGGTAAAGTTGATAAAGTAAAAAATGTATAAAAAAAAAACATAGAGTTAAGTGGTTATGAGACCTAAGAAAAGAAATATATATTCTTAATAGACTTATATTTAATAATTAGAAATAAATTTAAAATTTCAATGTTTTGAATGTTTAGAATTAAACCAATTGATTAGAAAATGTAAAATATATTAAGGAAAAAAACTATTATAATTTGATTGACTAAAAATTTAGCATTAAAATATTTTGAATTATACTCAGTGATTAGAAAATGTAGTATGAAATGATAGTATGTAAATAATATTATGATTTAGTTATCATAATTAAATGATATTGTGCAAAAAGTCTTACATTTATAATCGGAGGAGAGTTAACCATACATTGATCAGTTCCAGGTTAAGATAAAACAATACGAGTAGCAAAATTGTATCTTCTTTCTAGGAAGGATCAATCAGCACCAGGAATGGCATCTGCAGTAGCACCTGATCAAGTCTGCTCAGGGTCTCATCAAAATGAAAGATCTCGTCCTCTGCTACCCAAATTCATTTGCCAAACTCCCAGATGACACCTCCGTCCTCTGCACCAACATGTTCAGCCAATGAATAAGAACTCTAGCAAATACGCTACCAAGCGCTGGCATAAGAACTGAACTAAACATTTTGTGATTAAGACATTGTTGATTTTTATTTCCCCATTTTCAGCCACTGTAGTTACTAATTAGATTGAAGTTTTTCCTTTAGCTAGGAAAAGAAGTGATAAACAGTCAAGGCACTTGCAAGTTTCTTATAAAAAAAAAATCAGCCAAATTTTCATGCTTTGGTGACTTTTTTTCTAGCTGAATGAATCTAGTCATGGAAACACAAAGCTTACCTTTGACTTTCTTGTTTATCCAGCCTTCCAACAGCATCCCAGCACCAACACCGGCTACAATAAATGAGCCATAAAAGGCTATGGCCGAGGGCAAAGATTTACGAGGAAGGAAATAGTAGTCGGGAATCTGCCTGATCCGTTTGGGTAGCCTTTTCTTGGCGATTGTTCCAGCATCAGACTCCTTTTTAGAGTCACTCCCTATGCTATTCCATTCTTTCAATGGGTCTTTACCCTCTTCAGATGCCATCTGCAAAAGCATAAAAAGTAGACAAAATACTTATAGCAATTTGATTGTAAAGCTCCTGAACATACTGCTTCTTTTGATATTACTAAATCGTGTCGTGCGCTACACATAATGACACCAACTCTAAGTTTAGTTTGTACTGCATTTTGATAGTATTGAAGTCTTTATCAGCGGTTTTTATGGTCTGGAATTTTAGTGTGAAATGTAATTATTTTGAAATCTACATAAGTTTGGGAGTTTAATGAAAACTGCATAGAAAATGGAATTGGAAAACTCATATGTCAAATAGCCAAATATGACCCATCAATTTTGGACACAAAATTGAAAATCATAAACTAAAAATAAATAATACCAAGAGAGTCAAACTCACGCAAGCAACGCAAACATTATATACTAATCAGAGAGAATAAAACTTCAAGCTCATATTACTTTGGCAAAAGGCAGAAACTACATGAAGCATAGGAAGAAAGGACATAATCCCTCCCCCAATGGTTTAACAAATACAATTAACCATCAGGAAATTTTCATACAACAGGACTTTGTTTTTTCTTTTACCCGAGTGTTAATGATGAAATGAGAAGCATCATACCTAAACAGGGATAAGCACATTGAAAGACTATGAGATTGATTTGGTAACACCTAGACTACCAGATTTCCCATCTCTTTGTACCCACACCATGTCCGAGAAATGTGCACAACATAAGAATCAGAATTTCAAATAAAATGTAAGAACAAATCAGAATGAAGGGATAAAAGCAACATGAAAATGATTTTTTTTTAAAAAATGTTTAAGACTTGCAGTTGTAATCTTTCTGTTGCTTTGTTTATGCATTTGTTTAAATCCCTCTCACATAAAGGTTATTGAACAATGGTTATCTCCCTCTTGAAATAAATTATTTTAATTAAGCAACTCTTTTCACATAATAAATCTTGATTAATGCATAGCTTGATATAAAAAGTTTCATCTTATAACAATCTAGAGATCATGCTGATCTTCTAAACAATCAGCAGCAGCCCTCATTTTCTCATCCTTTATCCTTCACTATCTAAAAATTCAGATATCAAACAAATCCTAGTTCAGCAAATGTCATAAGGTATATAGTTATCCTCTCAAGACCATGAATGTCTACGCAAGAGAATCAATCGTTTCAAGGGACAATTAAACAGTACCTAAATCGACGCTTTTTACAGGCATAAAAAAAAGCGCCTGAATCCTTGATTAGAAACCAACAAAAAGAAAAAATCAATTGAATGTGAAAGATGGATAACTAAAATCACGAATTCTTTGGTAATCCACTTTACCTGCAGCGACAGAAATTAGAGCGGGTGGATGATTTCAACGCGCGCCGGAGGATCGGGGAGATGATGGAAGACGCCGTCCGGAGCGACAGCTGCTTCGCGGTGGGCGGTAGTGAGGGGAAAGGTAGAGCATAGGAAGAGGGAAGACTGAGAAGTGCGAAGTTTCTGACTCTGTAGGTTTCGGAATGGAACGGCGACGTTTCGATGCCCTTCAGGTACAGTACAGGTAGACATGAGCGGATCAAGGGTCGACCCGGGCCCGACGGGTTTTGACCCGGCGGGTTAGGGTCAACAAGGGTCAGGGTCCAGGCGGGTCAAGGGTAACCTTGACCCGCCTCGACCCTGACCCGGGTTAGAGTCATGCTGATTTTGACCCGCAGACCCGGCGGGTCGAACCGAATGGTCAACCCGCCGGGTAATCTATATTTTTTTTCTAAAAAATCAAGGGAAAGAGGGAGAGGAATTCAACATTATAGAATGACGGAGCCATCTAGAGAGATCCCAATTTCCTACTCTTTAGTAGGAATGGCAATGGGTCGGGTGATGGGTGGATGATCCAAATTTTCACCCGATCCACCACCCAGAAACCACCATTCGACCCGACCCACCACCCGCCAACCCTATCACCCGCCCCGTTTCACCCATCGGGTGAAAAACATCTCGTCCAATTTAACAAATTAAAAAAAAAAACCTATTTTAAAAAAAAACTGTTTAAGCAAATGAAAAAACAAACAGTCACCACTGTTTGATTGTGGGTTCGTATGGGACGGGAACACGGGGTTAATAAACTGACTAAAATTATAAATAGGGTAAAAATTTATAACCTGTTGGTAAAAGTAGTTACAAATTTATGAAAAAATATAAACTCCGTATGGGGTGAAAAACAGTTTATTTGTAAAAAAGTGTAGTTTATTTTGTTATTATTAGGGGTATTATGGTATTTGCAAATCAAATCAACCACGTAAACCCCAAAATAAGCTTCACTTTGCAGCTTATTTTTAAACCCCTTTTTTAACTGATTATAGTTTATTTGTTGTTCTCATACACCCTTTAAACCGATTTATTTTTTTAACAGTTATACCGGTGTCATACACACCCACAATTTGTTAAATTAAAAACAAAAACTGTTTATAACAAATTAAAAAAACGTTTAACAAATTAAAAAAAAAAAACAGCCCATCTTTGTTTTTTAATAAAAATACAGCCCTTGTTTTAACAAATTAGAGTTTGATAAAAAAATATTACGCATATATACATAAAAATATATATCGGATGATGCACGGGTCGGATGATGGGTGAAACTACTGTCACCCGAATTCGACCCGACCCGTCACCCGTTTAATATCCACTTTGTATCGGATTTTCACCCGTTTTTTTGGATCGGGTGAAGCGGGTACCCGTCGGATGCGGGTGAGATTGCCACCCCTACTCTTTAGTAGACCTGGGCAAACGCGGGGCGGCCCGCCCGCCCGCGAAATTGGACAGGCTTGGGTAGGGAGAAAAGCCCATGCGGGCCGCTAGGCTCGGCCTGCGCCCACAGTGGGAACGAGATTGGGTAAGCCAATCTACCCGTTGCGGACCGCTAGGCCCGTAACGGATGCCCGCTATTTTTTTAATATATATTATTGATTTAAAAAAATAAAAACATATAAAAACAGTAATATATGTGTATATATATGTAATAAATAATATTATCATTCTTTTAAAAATAGGTATTTATTTTAAAAAAACAGTAGCTATTTATTTTAAAAACATAAAAAATAAGTAGATATTTCTTTTAAAAACATATAAAAACAGTTTGTATTTATTTATAAAAAAAAACAGTAGGCTTATGTAAATAATATGTATTCATTTTATATGTAACATATATATATATATATATATATATATATATATATATATATATTAAAAATAGTAGGTAGTATATAAATAATATATGTAATATATATATATTTATATATATTAAAATTGATTATAATAGGCTTAATATAATCTTAATAAGAAAAATTAATTAGGTTTGTGGGTATCCGCGGGCTACCCGCGCCCGCATTTGCGAACGGGCTTGAACACGACTTTCAACCCGTTAAGCGGGCTTAGCCCGACCCGCGCCCGCAACAACGGGATAAAATCTTGAGTAAAGCCCGGCCCAAGCCCGGCCCGCGCCCGCGTTTGCCCGGGTCTACTCTTTAGGCAATCACTCGTCAAATATTCACAAATCTTTGTTCAACTCTAGCGGTGGAGCAATGTTTTAGCCAATGTGGTCAAATATTAAGCGAGGAGAGATCAAGACTCTTGTCCAAGACTCTAGATCCCGTTTGCCTAAACGATTATAAGAGGGCGGAGATGCGAATTCAAAATAATGACCACTTAATTGAGTCAGACTCGGATGAAGAACTCGACGATCGATGACACAATGGTCAAGATCAGGAGCTCGAATGCAAAGCAAGGAGAAAAGTCCTAGCATGAGATAAAGTAAGTAGGGATCAGAACGAATGTAAAGAACTACGTGAGTTTTGATTTCTTTTCCTTGAATTGGTAAATAAAGAGCGACCATCCGGGATTCGAACCGGTGACCTTTGGGTACTACCCACTAATCCTTTCCGGTTGAAGCATTCCGGAATAGTTTTTGATTCCTTTTCTCCGAGAGATACGTAGACAACTAGAAAATCGGTCCATGTCCTTCTTCCTTTTTCTTTTTATTTTTTTTAAACTTAAAATACTTTTTTAAAAAAAAATGACATGTCATGACCCAACGGGTTAAAGGGTCGACCCTTGACCCGGCGAGTTACCACAACCCGTTGACCCGTGGCTTGGAAGGGTCAGGGTTAGGGTCAGGCATATCCCGACCCTTGACCCGATGGGTCGGTTAAATTAAGTTTATTAATCCAAACTCACCCAAACTTTTGATTTTTGTAAATTTTAACCCTTTTGAAAAGAGAATATTTCAGGGGTATCAATGGCTGTGATCTACATCGCTTCTTCTTCGCTTGGAAAGCTTCTTTTGATCCAAAAACATCCAACGACGGAAAGTCGGCAACTGTGAGTTTGATGCTCAATCGTGAAAGACTGAAAGGTAAATTCGATTGTTATTTGTTCATCACTGCCTCTGTGATTCTGATTTTGACATGGATTCGGATGGATTCGTTTCATAAATCAAATTGGCACCGAGGCCTCCATTTTCATTTCTTTGTAAATTGCGGCGCAGACTATCTACTTCAAAACAACGAGAATTTTAGAGCATAAATCTATCTTCTGTAGGTGTCTGGACTAGATTTCGAGTTGAATTCGCGAGGAAATACCTTGATTTTTCCAATTTGTGTGCTTTTCGTCTCTGGTTGATTGTCTGGGAAGTTTGAAGGGGAAAGCATAACTTTGAAGAATATGCTTTATGTTCCTTGATCGATATGAGTTGCTTGATGGATATTCGAGTTTGAAGTCATCTTATTGCATTTCTTACTACTTTGGGCTTGTTTGCGTTTCGAACAAAAATCAAACTATAAATCTAGTATTGAGTACAGATACTAGATTTTGTGGTTCTATATCTTCTAGTCCTCAGATAATCTTCAGATGATCTGGTTTCTTCATCTGGCAGCTTGTTCTTATTTATTTGAGGCATGTTCTTTGATAGGGTGTGAACATTGATTCAGTTGATGCAGATTGCAGAATATGATTTTAGGCAGCTGACACAAATGTAGAACCTAGCTTTTTGAGGTTGCAGTGTTGGTTGGGAGAGTAGATTGGAAGCTTTTGTCAAAGGAAATATGTAAAATTGGGGTTTTATGATGATATCAGAGAAATAAGAAAATAGTCTTTGTTTTTTTGCTCGACAGTGGCGTATGCAATAAGTGACGTATATAGGTGATGATATATTGGAATCCAAATTAATGGACTCTTTTAGCAATTTTGAATTGGTCTGAGTTTTGTACTTTGTTGACACTCACATTTTTTCATCCTAATCACAGGACCTATCTGGATCTGGCTTTCAGCTATCCAACTTGTTCCTTGGTGATGGAGAAAATTGATCTATTATGCTCACATGTTGTTGGTTCAAGTGCCATGAGTGTTATTATGATCATTTCTACATTGCTTATACTTCGAGTGGGATATGTTCTATGTCAGATAGGCAAACCTAAGCGGCCCAGTACTATAAAGCCTCGCAGTGCTCTTATTGTGCTTGGTTCAGGTGAAGTCACTAACACTTGATATCATTAGAACCTTGTGTTTAGTATTTTTCTTTGATTATTTAATATCTTGACATTCTCTTATTTCTGAAGCCTTATATTCTCCATGGTTCTTTTTACATGAACCAAATTCTAAGCAATGAATATCTTTTCTAATTTTATTTTGTGTTTAGTATGATCATTTGAATCTGTTGGAGATTTTTGCTAACAAATTTTGGAAGGTTAATTACAATTATCTTACTTTGGGGATGGCAGAATGCAGATGGAAAATTTTCATGAGAAGGATAGCTTTGTAATGCGATCCATAACGAGCAAAAAGAAACCTTGGAAACAAAGAAACTATATGCAAATGCACATATTAATCAAAATGATTGTGTGCAAAGTGGTGGAGTTTTCACCCATGCATGTTTATAGCTGCAATATTTGTCCCTTGCAAAAGATATGCACTTTATACCAAATGTTACATACCTGTTTTTATTGAGGAGCCTTTTGTTGGAATAATGAAACAGGAGGTCACACTGCAGAGATGCTCAATGTCTTATCAGTCTTGCAGAAAGACAGGTTTATGCCAAGATTCTACATTGCTGCTGCTACTGATAATATGAGTCTTCAGAAAGCTAGAGTCTTTGAGGGTTTGTCAAATGAGCAGGTTGGTAGTTTGTAGCTTCTAGAATCCCCTATATTTCATTGCTTTTTAAACTGTACCTGAAAAATGTTTCCAAATTTTCTATTTGGCTGAACATTGTCATCCTATGTGATGTGAAATCTTCATCGGCCGACTGATGGCAAGTGAAAACTTTGGTTACGGTGCTCTGATTGTTGTCACTGTTTTGGGTGAATGGAAGAGTCCTGCAAATTAAGATTCACTGCTACAGACTGCTCTTAGCTATTCTATCTTTCTTCAGCCTCTCAATTACTTGATCAATGATTTTTTATATTGTAGAAAAGTAAATTAGTAAAATGAGGAGTTGTCCTTACAAATATAAAATTAAACACGATGCATCATATACGTATGTTATACTATTTACACTTCATAACACTTTAAAATTAACGTCTTTTTGTCAATTTAGGTGCAAGTGGAGTATGCAAAGTTCATGCAGATTTACCGGAGTAGAGAAGTTGGGCAATCGTATATTACTTCTGTTGGGACTACCTTGATTGCTACTTCCCATGCTTTGTGGCTAATGATCAGACTAAGACCTCAAGTGGTATGAAGCCACAATTTCATGCTGCTTAATATTTAGTGAAGCCCATGTCTATTTAACATCTAATGTCTTTGTACTTATGCTCTTCCAGATCCTCTGCAATGGTCCTGGAACTTGCATTCCCCTGTGTGTGATTGCTTTCCTTTTCAAGGCATGTTTTATCTCGAGCTATATAATCAGCACGCACAGTAGTACTTCATAACTTGCAAAAAAAAAATTGTTGTCAATATTATCTAACTTTGTTCACTTTTGCAGGTGATGGGAATTCAATGGTCATCTATCTTCTATATTGAGAGTATAGCAAGAGTTAGAAGGTTGTCCTTGAGTGGTTTGCTTTTGTACAAACTACGAATCGCTGATCAACTATATGTACAATGGCCTCAACTAAAAAAGACGTATCCGCACTCGCTCTATGCTGGCCCCCTCATGTAGCTGGACTCCCATCATCTGAATTGGTAAATAGATAGATCGGTGGCGTAACTGGACTCCCATCATCAGTGACAGGATATTTACAGATATCTCAACATTTGCAGATTAGTTCACATCCAAGATATATATATTCTATGTTATGAATTCACTGTACCTTTACAACAACAAAAACCATGGTTATGAGATTTCAGATGTAGCCTATGTAGTGGTTGTATATGTATATAGACTTGGCTCATATCAGCTACTTTAAAGAATTCTGGCCATAGATGCCACCACTTTGTTTTTCGAGTTGAACTAGCCTGCCATTTGTTGCTCATGTTCGCTCGTCTAGAACCAAGCTTCAGTGTGAAACTCAAGTTTAAAAATGTGCTCATACCCGACTAAACCAACTTGTTTAATCCAAGCATACCTTTTCTAGAGTCTAGCATGAGTTGCTGGGCTCGTAAAACAACCCTATTTGTTAATGACCTAAGAGAAATTTGCAAGTTCTACAAAATTTGTGGTTGAGTCATGAATCAAGCATAAAAATATGCTCATATTGGAGCCAAGCCAAAGTTACTCGGCTCATATAATAACCCTATCACTTACCATAAGGACTGGCCACATAGCGAACACAAGACAGTTTTATATTTGGACACAAAAAAATTTCATTACAAATGTGAATGATTTTGTTCCCACTGGGTGAACAACAACAAGAATCAAGGCACAAGAATCCTACTTTAAGGCGTTATTAACATGGTAACATTTCCTACCTCGCTTTTTCAGGGAGTAACAATGGAAAAGAAAGAGGCAAAACAATGATAAATGACAATGGATCGTGTTACATAGAAAAGGCAAACAAGAAAAGTAAACAAGAGTTCTCTATATGAATGGTGCTTCATCCCAAGCTTCACAGGCCACCAAGTCCTCTTGTTCCTCTTAACATGAAACAAGATGATTCGTCTGATCTTCCGCATCACAAGTCTGAACTGGCTGTGTTCAGCAGGAGACATCTTTAGAGTCTCCTACCTTTGAGTTGTCTAGTGTACTGTGTTTATAGATTGTGTTTGCAATGAATGAACATTTACGAGGCCTGTAAGAAGATGACAGGAAAGAATACACGTCTATGAGAAAGAGAGGCCATGAGGTATGCAAGGGATTTTAAGACTTTCAAGCTTATAAAAAGATGCTAGCTTCATATTAACATCCATAAAAGAAGCCATTAGTCATGAACAGATTCAAAGAGGAAAAGATCGATTCCTCAATACATAGAGAATGAATGGAGGCATAAAAATTAATATGAACTATGGAGTAAAAGATCAATTCCTCAATAGATAGACTGATAGAGATAGAGGGGGTTCCAAAAACAGGAATAAGATACTCACAGTCACAGTTGTTCTAGGCATCAACAGAAGAATGAGAGAGAGTATATATATTGATCCAGCAATGCCGATTCCGGCAATAAAATTCTGTAGAAGTCTCCGGTTATCCTTCGTAGGAATAAAGACAGACTTGAGCATATTCGTCAACTCAAAGAGCCGACAAGAGAGCTGCAAACCCCACAGATATCATTATTATCACTTACCAGTACAATAGCTTCAGAACCTCTAGAACTTTTAATCTAATCAATGAGGTCAGTTTCTTACCAGAACATAAATGGCAGTTGTCAACATGAAATTGAGCATGGGATAGTCTGGAATAATAGTCAGAAGCAATTTCGGTTGACCATTGGGTATGCTTGATCTGCAAATACAAGCCACAAATTAATGGGAGTGAAAGCCAAAAAAATATCCAACTATAATATTTCAACATTTTCAAACTTCAATCTTGCATTTCTTTACAGCTCTTTTTTCTTTATGGCTTCTTCTTTCTCTGTTAATTTATCCACTCAAAATCTTAATAAATTGAGAAGCCTTGTCTCAGTTTATTACTTCCACCTCTTGGACAGCAATTTCAAGCCAATACACTTGACTTTAAAATATTCCAAAGAAGTTTTTATACCTCAACCATATATGGAATTGGGAAATGTAAGTCTCCAGGGTGATCTTCCCCAGCCACCTGATGACAACAAAGGAAGGACAATTTATAATGGCTCCATATTGAGTCACCAATATGCTAAAGAATCAAACTATCGGAAGTGGAAGCAAATGACCGCAGATTTATAATAGTAAATAAAGGATATCCATGCATGTACAAAGTGGAATTTGGTACTTTTTCATAGTAGAGGAAAGGGTTAGAAAAAGGAAAGTAAAGAGTGCCCGTTTACTCTACTTACGCAAAGAGTGTCAAAGAGTAATTGCGTAGGTGCTGGGTGAAATTGCGCATGCATATATACACTCTGCAATTAAACCGGTCATGTAGTGATGTTAGGAATAAAATTCCTTTCAGAGCTGTACAAATTAAAAGGGCAAAGAAACTATATGAAGAAGCATAATTATATGCATACGTGATTGGAATCCATGAAGTGTATGGATGATACTTATTATAAGTAATCTTGTCCATCTTGTATATATACTCGTACCACATATAACCAACCTGAAAAAAGAAAAGATAAAATATTAACATTTTCCGAAGGCTAACTGCAATGTATAAAGGTCACTAGATCGTCCAACTTACAAATACAGCAACTGCAACTACTCCAGTTTTGATCGATTGTCTTTTTCTTGGTTCAGCTTCCTCCAATTTGTCCATCCACTTTTCCACCTACAGTGATAGAAGTTACCAAACATTCAGATCATGATACTAACAAAGTGAAGGTAATCACAGAGGTGTAGCCACAGATCGTTCTTACATTGGGATGATAATAGGCATAGATCATTCCAATAATCCATATGTATCGATCCAAGCCAGATCTAAAATGCCATTCATGCAATCTAGGCAGATCTGGCTTTGCAGGATCCGAGTACCCTGTACAAATATACAAAGCATCAATGAGTGAAAGGCTCTCTAGTGTCAAGAAGCACTAAATAAGTTATAACACCGATTGGGACAACTACAGAATACAAAGAGATCTCTTCAAAAGTCCACAGATGATCTACAACATTAAGTAATTTTTAGCAGAAATGTAATATTTACAACAAAATGACCACCTTCTGCATCATCTAAAACACAAAACAAAAAACATGATAAAACAATCCACAAGAACTGTATGAAAGATCGGAAGATTTAAAGAAACTGAAAAGCAGGAGCTGACTTGATCAAGCTCCCATACCTTCATCAAAAAGTATTTACTGTAGAACATGCAGAGTAAATTAAGTTACTTACCCAATAAGAAGGTTAATGGACTCCAGATAATGTCAAAAACTCCCGGAATTTCCCAAATCACTACAACCACAAGAAAACAAGCACCCATTTTTGCTGCCATGACTGATGGTATCTCATTATACTTGCTAAAGATCCCAAGGGCTCCATACACCATCAGAGTGAAAAGTGTATGCATTGGGCATATGTAATATAGCATATAGTCATTGTTGAGAATAATGCAGCAAAATGCCACAAAAAAGTTTAGTCGCCACATCATCTGCGCAGAAAAAGATTAAGATTAGAAAACAAAAAAATTGTCCATGCTGATTAGTTCTATCAATAAGAAGTGTTGCCTACCTGAGCAAATCGGGCAAGACTGAAGTCCTTCCTAATATAATAATAAGAGAAGTTTCCAAACCCAGTCATCCAAACATATGCAGCAATGAACATACGTATAGCATTATATATTTCCGCCGCGGCAAAATAGTGATACATCAGAAAGAGAACCTGTTAACAATCATATACATGCACTGAGTGTCAGAAGTCAATCGAAACAGTTATTGTTATTCGTACCTGCGTCTCTGACATGGAAAAAATAATTATTGAAAGAAGAGAGTACTACAAAGATGGATTAGGAACATTGCCTTGAGCAACACATGGATGTGTAAATCATTCATAAACCATCAACATAGAAATTTTTTGAAGCAGGAACATTGCCTGCTGCTGATGGTGAGCTTTTTTTAGTAACTACTAATGAATCTGGCTTTATGTAATGCAGGCAGGTAGGCTAAGATGGGTAAGAGGTAGTTGAACTTAGAACTTCGAAGCTTCAGAAGTATAAGAGCATAATCAGGCCTTCATATGGTTTTACATTAAAATCTATTTTAAGTGGGAACTTTAATGTGAATGTCTTAATAGAAGCCAAGTAAGTAGCGTGAGCAAAGAAACCGAGTAATCTTAAGTGAAAGCATGATTCTACATAAAACACTTGCCTGCATCCAGCCTTTCCATTCCTCAGTTTGATGACGGTTAAGGTAAAGTATGGACTTCCCAGAAAATGCTGATTTATCTTGATGTTTCTTCAAAGAAGTCATCCAACAAACTATGATCAAGAGGAAGTAGAGGAACAAGAAAAGATCGCGGTTGTAATTCTGTTCAAGAGGAGACCAAATACATGTTAGCATCAAAAAACATAAGCCAAAAGAGTGCAAGCAAAGAAGCAAATCGTGATTTGAGACATAATTATTTTCTCTTTTCTTTTATTTTCTTTCTTGGCAGAAAATGTCCAAAATAAAAGAAACGGGAACAGCATACATCCAGAAGCAGTCAATTAACACATGTTTCATGCAAAAGAGTCTCCTAAAATTCCAACAGCCATTCAGATTCAAAAGTGATCTACATTATTAATACCAAAATAAATAAGAAATGCAGTGTTTAAGTAAGATTTGAAAGAAGTACCATTGTATCCGATAACAACACCACTGGTCAAAGACTAAAGGTGCATTTCTCCTAAACATGCTTTCATCCTATGGCTAGGAGGGAAGTTCAGCATTGAAGCAGCCTACAACCACTTTAGAAGAAGGGCACCTAAACCTCCTTGGACGAAAGTGGTATGGGACAATGCAATTGCTCCTAAACATGCTTTCACCCTATGGCTGGCAGCAAAAGGAAGGCTGGCTACAAATGATCTCATCAAGTATAGGGAAGTAAACCTAAACTGTCATCTATGCAATCAAGCCTTAGAATCCCATGAACACATATTTTTTGCATGTAATTTCTCTTTGAATGTCTGGTCTCAGGTGAAGGCTTGGTTAGGATTATGGAGAGGAATGAACACCATCAGCAGTGGATCAAAGTGGCTCAAAAAGGAGGCAAAAGGAAAAGGATGGATATCAAAAGCAAAACGAGCAGCAATGGCAGCCACTGTCTACCTCATATGGAAGACAAGGAACGAAAAACTCTTTGAGGAATCAAGCAAAAGTGCCGAGGAGATTGTCCATCTTGTCAAATTACATGTGTACAAGATGCTTAACCATGATTTTGCTCTCCAATTCTCACCTTCCATAGGCTTGCAAGGAGGTTTAATCCACACAAATGAAGCTGCAAGGCACGACTGAATTTTTTTGATGGGGTAATGACTTATAGGAAGGAGGGGCTCTACCATGTAATTTTTGTCTTGCTAATGTAAACCTCCATAGCCCCGGCATCACCAAAGGCTTACATGCCTGGATGTATGCCTGGATATGCAACATACCCCATGTTTGGGTATAGTTTATGGTTTTGGTGTGCTAACTTTGTGGATGTATAAATCCCTTGATGGCCGAGCCGAAGGGGGACTTATGCACTCACAAAATTAGGGGGTAGGCCCGACTTCTGATAGCTCTGGCTTGAGGAGACATGGGGTTACCCCGAGACTTACTCTCAACACACCCATCGATTGGAACATCCTAAATGTTCCATGATTTTGGTAGATTTGGACTAGTGTTTCACACCACTTAGTCCCACTTTTGCACCATGTAAATACTTCTATTTTCATGCAATATATTAACCTTTAAAATAAAAAAAATAAAAAAAAACTAAAGGTGCATTTCGCTTAACTAAACTACAACACAACAAATGCTTGTCTTAATTCGTAATTATACAGGAATCACACAACGGTAGATTGACACAGTAGAAACCTCTAGTAAAATGCCCACCTATAAAAGAAATTACGCTCACAAAAGTAATCAATAGAAAATTCTCCATACTTATGAGGGAAGGAAAAAAAAAATCTGACCACCTGCTAGAAACAGATTAAAAGCACATGCAATACTATGAGTTCTGGAACCACTTTGAACATGAAAGATACATACATAAATGATCTTAGGTGAAAATTTGACACTGCAGAAATACATCAAATTACCTTAGTGGATTCCCCTAGTAAGCTGGTACGGTCGCAGATATAGAAATAACAAAGAATGGCCCCAAACTCAACCCTAAAATAATCAACATCACAGTCAAGAAAATGAAATGAAGCAGTAGCAGAGGGATCCCAAAAATTGTTCTCTATGGAATTGAAACTCACATAGCTCTTAAAGTTGCTCTGTTCTCCAGTAAGAAAGCATCCTCCATCATCACAAACCTATACACAGATGACAATAAGTAATTTTGGAAGTCCGTGTTCAAGTAAGTAATGCACCTTCAACAGGAAATCACCTCATCAAGTTTGACTTAACAGAAGAACTGTGAAATTTTGCAGATGCTGATTTTGGAAGACCTCCTTCAAGCAACACTGCTCGATCATCTTCCTTGGCTGGTTCATTTCCTAGCTCAACGAGATTATTGTCGGAATGACTGCTAAGAGAAAATCAAAGAATCAAGAACCCAATATGGCATATTATGAATCATCATTTACATCAAAAGATTACAAGGCTTTTGTTGATAAGGAACTTGAATCTAGGAAGCCATTGGAGACTGAAGGTGAAAAGCAATCCAATATTCTCAACCTAGAAGTAGTCATGATTACTTCGCCATAACCATTTATCCCCATTTGTTTTTTAGTAGGGAAAGGTAATGGTTAACCTCATGAATCTAGTTCATATTTAAATTAAAATTCATTGATCAATATTCTAATCATTACCCTCCTTCATTCATTTTTCATACAAAATTTGTTTCTCTTCCCACTATTTCCTTCCCTAAATTTAGCATAGGGTAATCATATCCTTTAGGATGCTCTAACCATTTCCCTCTCCCCTCCTCTAAACTCACAAAAAAGAGATGATCATATACATTTTACACATAAAATTTGATTCTTTCCTTTCCATTCCCTACTCTATAAACAATCTTCGATTTTCCCTAACTGGAAAGCATTGCATAATACAAAGCTGTGAAGGATCTGGAACAAGACATAAGATAATCTACTCGACAAATCTACCACCTATATGGTTTTCCTTATGTGACAGGGTATAGTGCAAAATTCTACAAGTTTGATTGAATGCAGAAAACACATTCTATGTGGTATTTACTGTGTAATGTACGACAACTTCACATGTGCAAAAGCATGTCTTACACTTTCGAATGAGATGAACTCTTCCTGTACTCGAGAACTTCAGAATATGCCCATGCCACCAGTATAGGTATAAACCCAAGCAGGAAGGATACCTGAACAAAAACAACAAGAAAGAGTTAGACTATGGATACATCACAGATTCATATTTAGCAAGTCATTCCCTACTGCTAACAGCAATCCATACAAAATATGTATTTGCTTCACATTTTGAGCCAGCAAACTAGTTGGATATGAGATCAAGTTCTACAATTACTGATCGGCGTCAATTTGAAGTCATAAAACAACCACCTTCCAGCGTTACCAGCTTTGGGATGCATAAAAGCCATCTCAACTATTCCAAAAAAAATAAAAAATCTATCTCAACTACAGTAATGATTTTTATACTTTCGATTTCTATCAGCTCTTATCAACATACCGATCACCTCAAAACGAACTAAAGTAGCTCAAAGCTTAATTACAAGCAAGAACAGAAGCTGAAAGCCAGTGCATCTTATAATCACGAAACCCTAAACAAGAAATACGCACCTGCCCGGGCGTGATTGGATCAGAAGCCACCATATTCCGATTCCAACCAAATCAACTCAAAGGACGCTGAAGCAAGATCCAAATCCCCGGTCAAGAAAGGTCTAACAAGAAGACCTCCGAGGATCCCCTAATTCCGCAAAATCCAAACAGATCAGAGTAGGGGAATAGAGGGCAAACAGCAGAGCGTCAGTGGATTGCTATTAAAGGCAATGCCGGGGGTAGGAAATCAGGAACCCTATTAAAAAAAAAAATCAAAATCAAAATCGGATGAGAGAGGGATCTGAATTGGGGAGAATGTGTAGGTAGTGGCGTTGCTTGGAGAAGCGAGAAGATGGAAGATTGGACGTCGTAGTCGGTGTAGCTTTCGATTGGGGGCTTCAATTTGAAGGAAATTTTTAAGGAATTGGGGAGCTTCTCTCTGGGCGTTGGGTGGAAAGTGCATTAATGGCGGTGGGTGGTCTCTGATGAAGGTGACGGTTTTTGTTGGTCTTCCCCTTTCCGTTTACTCCACTGTACGTCGGAAGAACACTTGCAATTTTTTGTTTTTAGATTTTTTTTTTTAATCAAACTTTAGTATTTGTGAATAGATTACAAGCGTAATTTCTTGTTTGGAATTATAAATTACATAGAGTTTTGTATAACTATTTTTTTGAAAAAACGCGAAAAAGTTTTGTCATAACTCTTTATAAAGCTCAAATAAGTTTGCGTCAACGTCTTAGACAAGAGTTTGAAGCTCTAGATGAACTGCCAATATTTGAAGGTTCACCGTGTGACGAAGTCAAGCTATGTTGCAGTGTTAATCTTTCAGAAGATGTGACGGTAATCCACCGTCTCAGAAACCGAGAGATGGAGAAGGGTATCAGAGATAAGAATCTCGATCTTTCAGGGCACCTCCAACATCTCCTAATGTCTAACGGTGTTGATTATAGTCAGATTATTGCCCTCCACCACAAGGTGATAAATCCCCAAGGTCCGGGTAACAACAACTCATGCGTGAAAGGCTTGTGTCTTGGCACTGACTTGTTATGGTTTCAAATAACATAGTCAATTGTGCTT
This sequence comes from Persicaria tinctoria, assembly GCA_037127255.1. Lineage (NCBI taxonomy): Eukaryota > Viridiplantae > Streptophyta > Magnoliopsida > Caryophyllales > Polygonaceae > Persicaria > Persicaria tinctoria. Next base: position 7,518,428 of record JBANSL010000016.1, on the reverse strand, counting down.
CTGACAAGTTTAGATTCGTTAAATTTTATTTCAAATATTCCTCTATTGAGGGTTTCCATTTTATGTTTCTCCTTTTCTTTTTTTGGTCTAATGTTTCTCCTTTTCTTATGTTATGGTTTTGCTATAAGTTTTTCGGTGTCTGGTCTTCATTTGTAATGAATTTCGTGCCTTTCCAACTAGTTATTTGATGGTGAATATATTTCTCCTAACATTATTCCTCTATCACAGTCGGGTCATTGAATATTAGTTTTTTTCTTATTGTCTAAATTACCCATCACGTTGTTGCCAAACGAGTTTTTTTTTGTTTTTTTATCCATTGTTCTAAATAATTCGTTTATTTGATGAGTTATATGTGTTGTATTTCGATTCACATTTATTATTATTTTTCTTACGGTGTTCATTTTTCTTGTTAATTATGTTTAACGTGCTTGCGAATTGTATAAACACATTTCTTTTGTCTTCGTTTAACTGATTGCATAGTACAAAAGTTTGCGGTACTGCTACTTCTTTGAGCGCGGTGCTACTTCGTTGGCAAATCATTTATCATAAGTTTTCACATAAAATTTTTAACTTTTGGGAAAGAATCAATATTCCATACCCAATTTTTGTCGCTCGGGCTTTGATTTTGTGATTCTCTTTAAAATGTTCGAGTGCATTTGGAGTAGAAAATCATTCTTGAATAGCTTTCCAATATAATAATGAATTTCATTTGTAAAGCATTTAGATTGATAGGTCTAACAATTTCTTTTGGTAATACCTTTCTCATTTCTCGTACATTTCATTATTTATCCGCTCTTATGTATTATTGCACTTTTTCATGCTTATTAATATTTCAACTTGGTAGTCGAAGGTCAAGGAGCATCCAGGTTCCTACCCAATAATCTTTATTGAATATGATTGTTTCCATTTTCAACTTCTCATATTAACATTCAAAATTCTTTTTTTCTTCGTGAGTTTGCTTCATTGTCAAGAGACTTTTTTTTCCCTTCATAATCCTATAGTCGTTGTTCTTTTGTGTATTTGTTCTTAACTATTCTCACCCATATATTCCTTGGTTCAACAATTACTCTCCATAGTAGTTTTATTTACAAGGACTTCTTCATAACCTTTGTTTTATGCAGCTCGATGTAGTCTTCCTTGACTTACGCTTTGATTTACATATTTTGCCCCACCCCAAACTTGTAACTGTTGAGAATATAAAAGTTGAAGTTGTGGGATAGATCCCACATTGATTAAAAATGGAATCCAAGCCTTGCATATAAGCCGGTGGACTACCTCACCTAACACCAATTGGTTTTAGGATGGAACCCCACTCGGCTTGTGTGCTCGGCTTGGTTAGCGCGTTTGCGCTTGGCGTGGGTGGCCCCCCCCCCCACGTCGTATATTACCCACCGTAATTTAACAGTAACTTATATCCTTGTGAAGATGGTGAGATTATGGGTCAGTTTGATAACACGGAGTTGATGTGGTAGCTGAAGTTGATGGATTAAGTATGTTAAATATATGTTAAATTGGAGTTCTCATAACAGTGGCGGATCCTGAAGCGTTTGGTTGAGGGGGCGAATAATTGATCTCTAATTTTTTTTCGACAAAATCATCAATATTTGAAGTTTTCGGGTTTAATTATAGTATTAAATTATAAAGTTTAACAAATGATGATTATGATAGAGGTGTATTAATTTGGTAAATGATGTGAAAAAAATTTATATCGCTTCAATCTTGAAACGTTTATAACTTTTTACTCAGTTATCGGATTTGAGCTTATAATATATCAAATCGAAGTTATTGACAAGAAGAATATGTATACTAAATTTCATTTTTGATTGGTGGGGCGACTGCCACCCCCGGTCCTTTAAAGGATCCGCCCCTGTCTCATAAGCTAGTCAGGTGTTTGGTAACCCAGCTGATAGAGTAGCTCATACAAACTAGCTGATCGATCAGATAGGGAAAAATGAATGGAATTCTGAAAAGCTTGCGGTTAGTAGCTGCTGAAAATCCAATTTCAAAAGCTAATTTGTATCAGCTACTCGAAACCCAAAGTAACCCGACCCGAACCCGACCCGAATGACCCTTTTGACAGGTCTAACAAGAAGTAATAAATTTAAATAATTATCGTCCATACAAAAAATTAAAATTTCCCATTAATTCATCCTTTTTTTATATACGGAGTACTACGGATTAGTTAATTAATTTTTCATCTTTTGTTAGGTGTAGAGTGGAGACACGTATGAGTAAATAATTAATTCAAAAATAGCATCATGATTCACGTACGGAAAATATATACTGTTTCATAAATGCGCAAATTAAAAATAGCAAGATTTGACAAATGACAACGATGGATGAACTAAACATTTACGGAGTATACAATTACTGTAATAAATTAGGTATATATGCCTATGTTAGCTAATGTACATATATAGCTACTACGTATACATAAAGTAAAGGATAACTACATATTAATTTCTATAAACATCTTTAAAAAAGCAAGGTGAAATGATTTTTTTTTTTAATTAAAAGATGTTGTTTTATTTTAGTATCTTGATTAACAATAACAAATTACTTCGTGTTATATATTTGTATCCTTATTTATTATTCCGTATTCTATTTTTATTTATTTATCTAAAACTATACTAATAATCAACAATCTACAAATTATTATAATGATAATACTGTAAAATAAATACTAAAATATATATAATTTCATCTTTTATTTAACCAAAAAAAAAAAAAACTCTAAAGTGATATCTTTAACTTAATGGAGTATATATAACCCACAAAATTGTGGTAAAATAAATAATTTTTCCTCGAAAATGATACAAGTGTACTATAACCATCTTTAAGCAAGAAGAAGATACAATATATATGCATCATTTTATTTTTTGCAATAAGTTGGGCTAGCAACTTATACAATAAAATTACACGAATGAAAATAAATCAGAAATGTTATATCTATGATCTATCTATTGGATGAAAGATTGAAAGACAACCTAAAAGAAAGTTAAGTGGAGAAGAAGAATATATAAAGACAACAATCACCTCTCGATCCAGACTAGCAAGGAAGCCTAACCGCTAACAAAGCATTGGGCTCAACGATCACCCTAGCCTCCGCACGACCCCAAACCACCAGCCTACCGTAATCCATGCCACATTTTCAAAACTTATGCTCGTAAGGCCGTACAGACGCCACAAGCGAAGCAAGGACTTGAACAAACTACCTTGCGGAGTCCCGAAAGACGCCTCCTCCACCGCAAAGAGTTATCACTTTCGAGCAACCATCCACACTGAGCTTCACCCATCTCATATTGGTCTCACGCCTTGTGTATACATATCATTTATTCATTTGTGGATCTAGACTTTGCAAACGTTCTCAAACTTGTGTGTTTTCTTCTACATTGATCCCAATTGCTTGTTCAGCTAATTGGGCTAGCCCAGCCCATTATTCAAATGTGTTCGTCTCTTTGGGCCGAGTAATTAATTAGGATGTTGCTTTTTGGAAGAATTGTTACTTCTTGTGTCAATATTTTATTATTGTTAGTCCAGTTTAATTGAGTTCATTTGCTTTACAACTGAATTGGATACACGTCTCTATATTTGTAAGAAAATTCAAACTTCAAACCTCGAAACATGAGATGCAGCATCATAATCGCTACATCAACTTGTGATTGATTATATGGTTAATTTCAATTGTTCTTGAATGCGTGATTTGGGGGCCGAATATGTGTGATCTCTAGCAACCTTTCAAGTTTTCCTCAACATCTTTGATTATGCATCATTTAAAGGACAAATGGTTAGGGCGCTTTATGTTGCTGTGATAAAAATCAATCAATGTTACATAAAATTGATTGCATCATTTTAGATGATAAAAAGCAACACTTAATTAATTCCACCAACTTCGGAAAAGAGAGTGTGTAAATTGATCGAGCTTAAACAACAAACATTAATCCACCTACTGACCTACATTTATTTTAAAATGTGAGCTTAACAGGTAGGGTTGGGGCCCCACTTGAAGTGGTCACTACTACAGTGCTGCTTGATTGGCGCAACACTAATTGCAATTAATTAACTATTAATTCATGTTCTAACATAAGATATTTTTTTCCTCTTCTTCTTTATTCATGTTATAGCTAGAGCAATTAAACATCGTTTTATGCATTCCATAATTACCATTAGGTTAGGTTGAAGATTGCTAATTGCATAATCAAGCAATATTAATTAATAGCATATCACATCATATATATTGCTTTACAAATTAAACATTTTTTTTAATGAAATGCAAAGCAACAATTAATTGGCTACGATGAAATCTCCCTGGAGGTGTCTTAGTGAAGCAGATAACATCCATATGTTATCTATCAAAACTATATACACTGCAAATCTAAATTAATGTGAAGTAACGTCACATTACCCTTATATAATGATATAAATAAGCAAATTCATGATTTGAGAGAAATATATGTATCGAAATCGCATTGATTGACACAATATTATCGTCTCCTTTGAACTACTTATCTATATATGATCGACGATGAGGACTAGTTTAATGATGTTTTCTGTATGTGGTAGTTCTACGCTTATTATAAGTTGTCATTTTTACAGACGAGACTCTAATTTATACATTTAAATGTAATTAGTTGGAAAGTAACACATTCTTTTTATATGTATGTTAAAAATATAGGGCGTGCATTACTAAGATCGATGCCCTAGTTGGTTAGACCGACGATATTGAGTTTAGGGTTTTGATCACTCCGACATTGAGAGATCGAATTTTATATGAAACTTGTTGGGAAATCTAGACTTTAGGGTTTCAATACTATATATAGTATCTCACAAACATATTTGAGTACATAATTGTTCGAATTCGCACACATTTTAAGGACAAATCAGCAAAATGCAAATGCATCATAGATATATTGTGTATTTGATCATCAAGAGATCACAAGTTATACCATGTTACAAGGACTAGGACTAGGCAAAATCTCTGTATATGTATTAAAATCACATATGTATTTATATAACGTACATATATATGATTCTATATTTGATTAAGGCTCTTGTTTGAGGAGGAAGGAAGGAACCACATCCTGTAAAAGCCCATAGTCAGGAATCTGCCCCTGCCGAAGGTTCTGAGGGCGATACTCGGGATCAGAAGACAATGGTGACGGTAAGGTTGGTTGTGGGAATGTGATTCCATTGTTAGTACTATTGTAGGCTAGAGAGCCACCACTAGTACTGTGAAGCCTGTGAAGGAGCAACTCTTGGTAATTCTGAATGTGGAAGGATGTTGGTGTTGTCGATGAGGAGGAGAGCAAGCTCGGGTAATGGGAGAAGAGTCCGGCAGCAGCCGCGTGCCCCCTTAGGGTTGACGGGACATGGTGGTTGTGTTGCCCTTCGTATGTTGTTATCACGGTTGACGGGTCCTGGAATGATCTCTCCACCCGCTTCTTCACCGTGCATTTCTGTGTCGTGCATCTATAGTAGCTCCTGCAATTTCAAAATATTTATATAGATATAGGTATAGATATAGATAATAAAGATTCAGTGCCAGCAATGTTAATCCATGTAAGTTAAGGTAAACTTTTTATTCCATATATATTTTGTATAGTTTTTCTTCATGCATTATATATAGGAGTTAGGATCTCAAATTAATATATGGCTAGGATGATCATTACTTAAGAAAAATATTTGATATAATGTATTGATTGCTTATATAATGTATACATATATTAACTTTATTTATAACAAAATGGCCATTAAAAAAAAGAATGAACCACATAAAATGTCAAAAATGAAAGAACAAAGATCTTCAACAACAATCAAAGTTATCTAATCTTAAGTTATATGTAGAGATGATATCAAAGATCATCAAATGAGAGTAATAATTAGAAGTGCAAGTATATATTAGAATTGGTAAGTATAAGTACCTGGGGTAAGGACTGTTCTTGACTGCTTTCTGTCCATATTTTCGCCATCGATAGCCATCCTCGAGTTGATCGATCTCGCTCTTTGTCATGAATGCAACTCTTGGCTCCTTCTGCTTCTTCTCCGGTTTCTTCTTCCCCTTCCCGCTGCCATTCGCGCAATTCCAAACAGAGTTATATATATATATATATATATATATATATATATATATATATATATATATATATATATATATATATATATATATATATATATATATATATATATATGTGGATGTTAATGAATTCATTTGAATTATGCTAATTGGTATCATATATCATACTCAAATTCACTATATCTAGCTAGCTAGATATCTACATTCATCTTGATTTCAAAACATAAAATGGTTGACTTGGAATAGTCAATACATAGGTAGCTTAAAATAGAGGGACTCTTGTTTTTTCTTTCTTTCAAATCAAACATATGCATCATATTGTGATGAAAGGGTCAAGATTATAACATAAACTATGCAAAAATATACAATTAAAATGGGCTAGAGCTAGCTCTTCAATCCATAATCAGGCACATGCATTAAAGCTAAACACTTCAAAAAAAATTTAAAAATTTTAATTTTATTTTATATTGGGGGGTAAAATGGTCAAAATTATAGCATAAAATATACAATTGCAAGAGAAAAATAAGCTTACCCTTTCTTAGTAGTGGAGTCATCAGCTTCTGGCTGATTATCCTCATCTTCAGATCCTTGCAGCTGATCCTTCCCCTTCTGATCTCTGCTTCTAGAATCTTCCTCTCCACCGCCACCGCCGCCGGCCTCGGTCGACGAGGAAGAGAGGGATGAAGAGTTGGGTGTCTCCGGGGGATTATTGCTCTGATCACCACCACCACCAACCACTAACGGTTGCCTCCGATCGCCCTCGAGCGAGGTCGGAAAGACCTGAGCAGAGGGAGACTGGGAGAGGCCAAGGGACATGGAAAGGGGATTGTACTCCCCCATGGATCCATGGAAGTAGTCAGTGAAGCTCATGTAGGAGGAGGAAGAGTTAGAAGGATGGGGAGGTGCATCATCCAAGAACCCTAGCTGCTCATCATGGAAAGAGGGGAACTGATACAGGTCTCTCGATTCACCAGACATGATATCTGTATCGATCTCGATCGAAGAGGATTCAGAGGAGGATATGATGCAAAGAGAAATCAAAGGAGATTATTATGATTTGTGTGTGTGGAGATGAGTTATAGTGTTTGTGTGTGTTTGTTGAATAAGGGAATGATGAGAGAGAAAGGGTAGCTGAAAATTGAAAGAATGAGGCAAAAAGTGTGTACTGTGGGAAGGAAAGGTTTGACAAATTAGGGTTCCCGGCCTATTTAAAATGGTGAAAGCTGCCCCTTAATTTACACTACTAGCTCTCTATGTTTCTCATAATTAATATCCCTTTTAATTAATAAATTTGGTCTTTGCTTTGTAAAGCATTCTCTGACTTGTTCTTTTCCTCCAAATATATGCTTCATTTTGTGTTGGGTATATAATATATGGTAGCTAGACTATGTATTAAGGAAGCAATTATTTAATTTCTTCATTTTTATTTTCAAGGTATTTTATTAATTAATATAGGATTGCAACTTGAAAGATCAGATTTAAGAACATTCTCTGCTGAAATAGATAAATTCGATCAACAACTGAAATTGATAAATTATTTGTGTTAAAAGTATATGCACTGTTCTAAAAAATCCTTCAAGACCCGTCTAGACTCCTGCCTAAACCCTTGAACTCGCCTCCCCGTCAAGGTCGTCAAAACCCGCCTAGGCTGCAAAGACCCGCCATGAAATCCGCCTAGACCTCATCTACACCCCGCCTAGACCCTTGACCCTACTCTACCGCCAAGCACCCGCCAAGCGTTTTTTAGAACATTGAGTATATGTTAATAATCTAGTATAGTGTTTGTCAAATCTAGTTGTTAGTTGTATGGTGTTTAGGTTTAGTTTGTGCGTAGAGTTCCACATTGAAAAATAAGATAAAAACCAAACCAAAATATAAGGGGAGATGAAGTCCATACACAATGGACTAAGCTTTTGTGTTAGAAGGGTGGATCTCAACCTTATAACCAAAAATAAAATTAAACCTGACACGACTTTCAATTTCATATATACGACCACCTGCCTAGACTATAAACACCCGCCATGAAATCCACCTGAACCCTTAACCCTACCCTACCACCAAGTTTTTTTTAGAACATTGTTTATTTCATTTAAAACTATATAACATCAAAATCTTAAACTCTCAAAAAACCAACAGCTAATTGTCCATTTTTGTGTCAAACATAGCCTAACTTAATTTATGCCATTAGATATAAATTAAAAAATAAACATTTTAAAAAAGCTTAATAGTTAAATTAGGGAGAATATTTTCAAATTTAATTTTTTCAAATCAATGAGATAAAATGATGGAGCTAACAACCGACTATCTTAAATTAATATGATGCAAAATTGATTGAAGCGACATAAACTTATACATATATTATATATACACAATATATACTATATTGAAATTTAATTTGAAAGCATATATATTATATTAATTATTAATAAGAAAAAAAAAATGTAGCACGTGATGGGAATACAATAGTATTAGCTGTATAGGTGTTAGGCAAGTTGAAACTCCGGCCTTGGGATTGTATTGCTGTTTTGATACAACACGTCATTAGTTATTAGTTATATATTTATATTACACCAACTCGTTCAAAGTTTTCAGCAGCACATTACAATTATTTAATTTGTCCATATTTGTGATGCACACACCTTTTTTTGTGCTACTTTTAAACTGGAATCTTGAAGCTTTTTTTTTTATTTTTTTTGGGTTTGTTTGAAACCTTGTTTGGAAGCATATATTGTAATTACTCAAATGTGTACGTACCACAAAAATCCACAAGTAATTAGCAAACAAACTTTCTAAATCTTCACCCCCAAAGAAGTTGATATATAGGTACGGTTGGGAAAACTCTAACTTCACACTTCTTATTGATATGAAATAAATAATAGGATCGATTATCCAGAAACTCATCATCGAAGGCGACAATCAGATAGTGATCAATGCAATTGACGATAAGGGTACCGCACTTTGTGAGATTTTCATGGTCATAGAACAAAGAGTTTTGTCAATTTAATTTACAGGATTTAATTAATATTCTCTCCATTTCTCAATTTGATTTTTGATATGCAAAATTGGGGTAGTCAAAACACTTTTTTTTCTTCTCTGAATTATCCTCTTTTTTTTTCCAAATTTAATAATCTTTTGGAGATGCACGTAGTTGGAATTACCGGCCACAACTAATCCATAATTAAATAAGGAAACTAATAATTGTAAGATCGACTACACTAAGTCATGGTTCATAAAAGTGGAAAAATACCTAACTTTCGCTTCGTATTCGTATTCCTATGATCAACCACATATATATACAACTAATTATATCAATGTACTCCATTTGAAAAAATTGAAATATTAATTTTAGTAAAAAAACATATTATTAAATATTTTGATAATTACTTTATAAAATATCCTTATAATGATTAATTTGAAGCATAAAAGATTTATTTTTATTTTTTTGTAAAGAAAAGTGAGCAAGCTCGCATACAAGAATGCAATAGGCTGCACACGGGGAGTTTTCCCTAACGCCTTTTTCCAAAAACATAGAAATACCCTCAAACGGGTTATAGTAAGAGTGTGAAAATCGAGAGAGAAAAAATGACCAAGATTGAGATACAAGGGAGTCCGCGACGAAGTTTACTTCCTTGAACGTTAATCTCCCACCTCCGAGAGAGGAAGCCTTGACATTGGCTAGCCAGGGTAAACAAGGGACGACAGTCACCAATCCTCTCGCTAAGAAGGGTAACCGCTAGAAGGAAGTCAGTCTCCACCACCACTCTCTGAGTCTGAGCACGTACCCTTCTCCCAAGCTCTCTGAAGACCATCAAGAATGCCCCACATCTCCGCCATGGACACCGTACATAAGCTTATATTATGCACAAATCCTTCCATCTATCTCCCCTGCTATCGCGAAGGCACTCTCCACCGAGGCAAGACTCTCCTTTTTCACCGATCTATCAGTGTCGACTTTAATAATAAATAAGGATATAATAATAATATATTTATTAATTTTTAAAAATAATATGAAAAAACTATAATGATTTATATATCCTTTATTTTATGGATTAATGGACGTAAATATTTAATTTATTAAAATGTATGAAAATGCAAAATAAAGGGATAATGTGATTAAGTGAGATGGAATGCGACCACTCCGATCAGTCTAACCCTCACATAATAAAGGTTTGACCGTTTGGGTCACATAAACGCACAAATTGAACTTTTCAGTGCCTCGCATCGATGACATATTTTAGTTTGACTCAAACTTTTACTATAAATCAAAATGTATGTAAATCCAAAAAAATTAATTTAAAAGTATAAATTATTAATTAATATTCTTTGGACGCTTAATTTTTTTTTAAATGTCTATAAAATTTCATCACAACCCTACCATATCTCAGTCTAATATATGTATATATGCAAAAAAAAATTGTTACACACCATATATTATATAGTTAGAACTCAGAAGTCACTAATTAAGTTAACTCGTATTATTTATAGGTTTATTTTAAACCAATAATTCGATTCTAAATTTTCATTTTGGATTGTTAGTTTAAGGTAAATAATATATATATATATATATATATATATATATATATATATTTAAAAAATAATTATTTCATAATAATATAAAAATACGGAGTATATTCTTATAAGGAGGAAAATTCGATTAGTTGCTTCCTTTTTCGGTCAAATCATTGAATTATCTAGCTACTTAAAGGAGAAAAAAAAAATATTCCTGTGATAATTTTTTTTGTGGGAATCAATGGATGATTAATTTTAGGAAAAACTAATTAAAATACCCCCACCTTTGGGGTATGGTAAAAATATATCCTCAACTTTCAAATATAATAAAAATATCCCGACCTTTGAGAGTAGTGATAATATATTACCATGGGTTTTCTCACGGGTAAAAAATGTCGCGGACAAGCCAGCCTACGTGGATTTTTTATAAGGTTTTTCTTGAACTGTTTCCTTAGGGAAAAAATAAAGAGATGGACCGGGTTTATACCCAACGCATTTTCCTCCCTCCTATCTTCTTCTGTGGCCACCTCTTGAACTGTCTTCCAAGTAGCTCATGGTTCCTCTTCAATGCCATTCTTCCTCCCTCGTGGTCGTCTATCTTGAGTTGTCTCTCTCACATATTCTTCCTCTTTGATTCGTTCACGGACCTGGCTAAGTAAGTTTTGTTTTCCCCCTCTTCGTTGTTGTTGTTTTTGTAGGTTTAGTTTTGTGGTCGGTTTGGTGTTTTGAATAGTCGTGTTGTGTTAATTTGAGGCAATTTTGACCAAATTAGCTGTTTGGTTGAATCGATTTCCTTTTTTGGGTTTAATTTTGTTGTCGGTTTTTTTTTTTTTCCTAAGGAACCCGTTAAAAAAACCTACTTTTAGTGCTAATTTGTAAAAAGGCTTCCACGCAGGTTGCCTTGTCAAAAAAAATCCATGTAGACTGCCTTGTCAGCATTTTTGACCCGTGAGAAAACTTGCGGTAATATATTACCACTAACCTCAAAGGTCGGGATATTTTTATTACATTTAAAAGTTGAGGATATATTTTTATTATATCCCCAAAGATGGGGGTATTTTAATTAGTTTTCCCTTAATTTTATGATCACACTTTTGAAAACGCTATGTCCACTTTCTTTTATTGATTGAAAACAATTATAAAACTACCACATTTATTAAGAAAAGTAATAAAATAATTCGGCATATCTAATCAAGCGATATTGATTACAGTCTAATTATGGATTAGGGGATCTCAACCTGGTCGCACACGGTGAAAATCAGATTAGAACATCAAGTTTGCCAAACCTAAACTATTGAGATTGATAATATGAGTCGATGGATTTGATGTAAAATCAATTAGCTAGGGTTTGGCATATCCATCCATCCAACTCTCCTATTGGTTGTAAATTCAAATTTGAAATTCGCCAATCAAGTTGCTTAATGCATAAGGGCCCATATATTTGAATAGCTATAAACAATAAATAATACCTCTGTCCAAAAATACATGGACTTTACTATTCACGCACGTTTTTTGAAGAAGGTAAAAACTATTAATAAGTTTGTAATTATTAAAAGAAATTCATAAAAAAATTAATATTTTATATAGTTTTTAACTCCTAAAAAATGTGTCTGAATAGTAAAAGTCCATGTATTTTGGGACGGAAGGAGTATATATATACAACTTGATATATTAATTTTCAAACAAAAAAGTATACATTGGTAAAATGTTTACTTTTTGTTTCACCTCTAAAACTATTCATGGTTAGTTGACGTTAAGGTGCTCAATAAACATGATGACCGCCCTATTATTTAGCTTTTTATTTAGAGAGGGTATGAGGTTGAAAAAAATAATTTTATATTAAAATTATAAAAATTGTTATTAATATGTTTTTCTCGAAAACACTAATAAATTCAAAATAAATTAGGGGATATTAGCTCCGCGCGTACACATCTTTAGAGGCGGGGGTAGACATTTACCGAGGCTAAAAGTCGAGTATGATGAGAGCAGTGTTCTAAAAATCGCGTCTAGGCAGTGCCTATTCGTTAGGCGGGAGGCAGTGGCGGACCCAGGGGGTCCTGGGGGGTCACGTGACCCCCCCTCGGCCCCGGAAATATGTACTTTAAAAAAAAAAAACTCGTTTTGGATATAATTAAGTAAAGAGAGTAAAGAATCACTAAATAGCGTTGGCTCAATTGACAAAGGATGTGGGTGAGCTCTTTCGGAGTCAGGAGACCCAGGTTCGAATCACCAAACTTTAATTTTTTACCTCTATTTTTTTTAAAAAAATATTTTTATAGGTTAAATTCAAAAGCCCACATTAACATTTACAGTCAGTAGCCGCCCCTTCCCCCATTTACATTTACAGTAGCCGCCGACAGTGAGAGAGAAGTCTGAGTCGAGCCCTCGACCCACCCAGCAACCCGCTGCCGCACCCACCCTGGTGACCCCCCCCCCCCCCCCCTCAAAAGTTTCTGGGTCCGCCACTGGCGGGAGGGCACTTATAAATTTTTACGTCTAGGTGGGTCTTTAGGCGAAAATTTGCCTAGACCCGCCTAAATACCGCCTACACCCATCTAGGTTGGTGATTATTCGGTTTTAGATTTTAGAAGTGATTAGTTGACTTAGGGTTTTTTTATGGATCAAGTGGGGATGTATTTGTTTTTTAGTCAAACACATGGTTTTGGATTTTATAAGGTTTAGAGTAGCTATTCAGATTGGTACGTTTGCGTTTATTTACTTTAGTGTTAGTTAAGCACCGCAAATTTGAGTTTATGAGTAATATTATGGATTATACATTAAAATATATGAATTATTGAGATGTGTTATACATTAAAATATAAGAAACTAATCAAGTTTGTTCTAAGTCAGTCTAGGCGCCACCTAGATAACCGCTTAGGCGCTAAGTGGACACCTCCTGCCTAGCGTCTTTTAGAACATTGAGTGAGGGTGATTTAGAATAGAATTGTTTTTAGATAAGAAAAGATAATGGTTAACCTTTCAAATCTAATCAATTTTTAAGTTAAGATTCATTGATCAATATTCTAACTATTACCCTCATTTTCCAAATAAAATCTATTTTCTTTCCTCCATTTGATTATCTAATTTGAGTATAGGGTAATCATAACCCCTATGATGCTCTAATCGTTTCTCTCTCCCCTTCTCTACACTCACAAAAAATTAACGATAATCATACAAATTTTACAAATAAAATTTGAATCATTTCTCATATGCTCAAATAAACAAGACCTTAAACACTAATTAAGCATGTAATTAATTATCTAAGTTAAATCTTTTAATTGTTTTTAATTATTAACCTGTTGTAAGATAATTGAGTGCTAAATCTTCTAACTGATCATAGATGGAAATTCCATCGATTTCCATATTAAGGTCAAGCTAGCTAGTTGAGTGTTAGCCTCCATGTTTTGGACTTTGGAGGATGTAATTAAAAAAGTTATATATGTCCCAGTATATATTACAGAAATTGATTTATTTTAACATCAATTTCATTAATCCCTTTAATTAGTTCATCATTGTAGGTTCCTTTTGACTAACAAAGTAGCACACATGGAAGAAACTTCGAAACTTTCAACTTTCAATCAAGCACCTTTGAGAGAGAGACACAACTTTTTTACTTCCCCAAAAGGAACAACAATTAAGCCTTCCATTTCATTGAATTTTTTTAAAGGGAAGAATTCAAAATTGTAGACAGCTTGAGCTGACAAAATTGAGAGTCAGTAAAAACACATATATAATTGAGACGTTGTATCTGTCCCTCGACTTTCCCATGTTCTCAGCATTCGCAACCTTCTCTTGATGTCCTTCGGCTTTCTCTCTATTGGTCTACTTTGTTGAGATTCTTTGTATTCAGATTTTTGCTTTTTGTTTTTGTCTTTCTGGTTGTATCATGAAGGTTAACCCGTCTGTCGATTTCTTTCGCCCTCTCGTTTTTTCAGATTTCCATTGTCGCCTGAAAATTCGAATTTTTTCCTGTTAAAAAAGAAAGAAAGTAAAAACACATAATCGACTTTAATTTTTCACCAAAAATGATTCTAGACACACAATTCTGATCCTATTACTATGGTCTAGTCATACATAATGTGGAATAAAATCTAGTAGTATCATTGATTTGTAAATGTCACACTACATGCACATTTATATGTGTGTCCATACTATATATGTCTTGTTTGAATAGTAATGTATAGTATATAGTTCAATCCAATGTGCTTCATGACTTGATCATGGTATATAAGCCCTATGAAATTAGAGACATGTGAAAGGAAGCTAAAATCCAACTGCTCCAACAAATTGCATCCCAACCACCATCACTACATCCTTATATATAGATAAAAACTTTAGCCAATGGACTAATTTATAAGCTCATTAAATCATCCCTTTAAACAATACATTTACATGTACCAAGTCAAAGCTTTCATTCTATCACATCAATTATAGTATATTCATATCATTCTATGAATAAATTAAATTGGCAAACTTATAATTGTTTATTACTCGTATATGATTGCATTTAAATAATATTTTTCTTTCAACATTGTAAATCAAATTCCAATATATCTTATGTCATGAGAAACACTATCAATTTAAACCAGCTATTATAATAATATTTGGTATTTAATTTATCAATTAAATAGCAAAATAAATGATTTATATCATGTACACACAACTCCTTTACATCATAAGAGAATTTGAAATCTTGAAAACTAAATCAGAGTCTGTTTTTATTATATACTATAAACCTAACCAGCCACTGACCCAGTAAATTAATTAGTATTTGATAGTAATTGACTTGAAAGTCCAACATAGCTTGTGGCAATCATCATCTTCTTCTTTTGCCCTACTGGTACATTTCTTTTTTTAATTCCAAAAATTTTACAAATTAAATCAATAAGGCTCGGTTTGGTACGCGTAACACATAGTTGATGGGGTAGCTAAGACTGATGGATTAAGTATGTTAAATATATGTTAAATTATAGTGTTTATAAGCCAGTAAGATGTTTGGTAACTCAACTAATAGAGTAGCTGATATAAATTAACTAGCTGGTGAAATAGGAGAAAATGAATAGAGTGATGTAAAACTTGGGTGAGTAACTGTTGAAAATCCAATTTCAAAAGTTAATTAATTAAACTAAAATCTTATATTTAACTTATTTAAAACTATATAATATCTATATTATAATATTAAAGGAGAAATCGCCTACGACATGTGGCGACTTCTCCTTTAATGTAGATTTTTTTTTATTATTTTAATGGTTTTTAATGTTAATTGATTTATTTTAATTGATTTTGATCTAAACTTATCTAAACTTTTCTAATTAGGGACAATCTCAATAAGATTATCGATCAATCTACATTATTAGAAGGTGAATTGTCAAAAGTGTGCTATATAAATGGAGACCTAGCGGTAGAGACTCATCAAAAAGTTGGTTATAGAAGCTTAATAGATGTTAATATAACACTTATCAATATATACTTTGGAAAATTAGTGAAAAAAACCCGAGTTTCGTTTAAATTTTCTGTCTCCGATCTTGTTTCCCTCTCCTATCCCTTCTCCTCTTTTCCTTTCTTTCTTTTTTTTACATCAATTTTTTTTAATTAAAGCTTGTGAGGTTAGAGGTTAGGAAAGAGGGACGGGTTTGAAGACAAGTAATTTGGAGCTCCCCAACCTTAAATTCATTATTCGAAAATCGAAACCCAACTTAACTCGAATTCAAAACCAAACCCGAATCAAAATATATGTTGACATCAATATCATAAACCTATAAATTAAAAAGACCGATGTCCGAAGACCAAAATACTCGAAACCCAAGTAATTCGACTGAAATCCAACCTGATTCTGATTGATTCGCCCCAAACCTAACTCAACCCAACCCAACAAATCGCCACATGAATGTCGTGGGAGATTCACATATCCCCTAAAGTCGAGTTACGAGTATTTTTTTCCTCGAGATTAAGATTGATCATTGTTTTAGATCGAGAGGATGTTAAGAATAGTGGTTGATAAACTGTTCCAAAACTTGTATCAATTGGAACTTGCTTGACTTAAAACGTATATGCGTAACACATATGTGTATATGATGTATGCAAAGTCGTTTATAAATTAACTTGTCATGTGAAAGCTATTTGTTGTGCACAAGACTTTAATTATATCACTTTGAGGGTTAGCTCAATGTTGGTGTTTTATGTCCCACCACTAAACCTGTCAATTTGGATTGTCAACTCAACTTGAGCTTAGAACATAAAAAAAAATTCAATTTTTGTTTTTTCATGTTCTAAAGATAGATTTTTAGATTATATAAGAAGATTGATTCTTTGCTCGAAATAGCCATCGATCGGTTAAAACGGGTAATATTTAAAGATTTTTTTTGTTGAACCGAAAAGAATTTGGGAGTTTGACGGAACAATCTATCCAAGGACATCTGAAGGATGAAACTACGAAGAACAGCATCCGAAGGGGGAAGAGGGCCGGAAAAGTTGAATCCGATATGAGAAAGACGGTCCGCTGCACGATTTCCTTCTCTAAAGACATGGAAGATTTTAAAATCCGAGAAACATTGAAGAGATAAAAGGGAGTCGGAAAGGATCATTTCGATCTCGCCCGAACAACAAATCCCTGTTATTAAACTATTGATGATGTTAAGGATGTCACCTTATTGAAGTCCGTTGGGACCAAGGTTATTAGGATCGGGATTTTAGGATCGAATCACAATAGGGTCCGTGGATCGGATCGTAAGATCTCATTAGAGGATCGTAAGATCCTCGAAATATAATTAAATAATAAAATAAAAATATATTTAACAAAGTTGCTTAATTTAAAGTTATAGAATGAGGGAAAAAATATTAGTTACACAATATATTTTGATTTTAAGACATAAAAATCTATATTTACGACCTTAGACATTGCCATATATATTGGTTAAAATACTCAAAAACAATTGTCTCTAATCTATTTTTCACGTTCCTTACATGAATGTGTACATTTGAACACCCTAAAATCAACCAATGAAACAAAACAAATGTTTAAAAAATACATATTGTTAATAAAAATAGGATCGCGTGGGATCGTAAGATCCTATCGATCCATTAAGATTCTAAAGATCCCATTGTAGATCCTACACAAAAAAAGATCCTATGCATAGATCTAGGGCTGGCAAATGGTACGAAAATTACCATACCAACCACGTACCAACCACAAACCGAATATGTTGGTAACCACACTTGTGGTAACCAACATGGTGGTAACCATCTTGGTGGTAACCACGTGAAGATGGTACGTTAATGGTAATGAAATCTGAATACCATGGTTACCAAGTATATATATTAATTTTTTATATTTAATGTTTTGTTGTTATTACCTTTAAGTTTTATGTTTTTAATTTATATTTTGTGTTTTGATTTTGACCTAAATTGGTCCTTTCTACATTTTCTACTAAAAACAGTAGGAACATTTTGAATATTTGAAGACTTTGAACTTGTTTTGTTTGAACTTACATAAACATTTTGAATTTTTGAACAATTGAACTTGGTTTGTTTCAAGACTTTGAACTTGGTTGGTTTGAATTAGTTTGTACTTTAGGTTATGAACTTGATTTATTTGAAGTTTTAATAGGTGATAATCATATTATTTTTTGTAACCATATTTTTTCGTTCGATAACTTTAATGACTACCGGAAGTTAGCCATGGGGTTTCAAAAAAATACAAACAGAATTACAACTTGGTAACCATGGTAATATACCGATGGTAACCACAAATCGTGGTTACCACATATACGGTAAACACGACTTGTGGTTGGTACGTGGTATGAAAATTTACGAACCACCGGTTTGTGGTTGGTACGTGGTAATCACCATTTTTTGGTGGTTACCGTACCATGCCAACCCTACATAGATCCGGATCGAGCCCTAGGTAGGATCGTAGGATCTTAAGATTCTAAAGATCCGGATCGTGATTCTAATAACAATGGTTGGGACTCGTGATCGGGGGTCGTGAGCACACATGCGCCAATAGCCTAGCACATAAGCCTAGCGGGGTTCCATCATAAAACCAATTGGCAATATAGGATGAGTAACCCACTAGCTTATATACTAAAGCTTATTTGTTCATATTATCGATGTGAGACTCTTTTGGTCTCTTCACATCTTTCATTCTCTCAACACACCTTCAATACTAATAATTTTAATATTTAAACCCTGAGATTTTCGATTTTTCATGTCGGTAATAAACCATAACAATAAAATCAACAAAAATAATAAGTTGAGCATCTAGAAAAAAAAACAGTTCTCATGGAATTTCAGACTTGACTTGGTCAGGCACATATAATTTTCCCCATTACTTTTTTATATATGTTTTTCTACAAATGTATAAGAAAACACATGTTTTGATTAAATTAAAAAGCCTCTTCTCGATCGAGTGGTTGGTCAAGATACCGGCCACTCAAGAAGCTTTAAATTGTCACATCTCCACTAAAATTAACAAAAGTTTGATACTTTTCGTATGAGATTTGTCCAATTGAGAGAAATTCCATTTACAGGGTAAGTTGCAAAGTAACAAATTGATTAAATTTTAGAACAGGTAAAAGTCAAATTAAACGGATGAAATTCATGATAAACTATATAAATGATGACTAGATAATGAAAAGTTGGTTTATGATTTTCAAGAAGATCCAAATCTGTGAACAGTGTCAATTAATAATACTCCCTTAGATCAAAACTGCATTAAAATATATAAAATATTAATATTATTACATACTTTAAAAAAAATACTTATTTTTAATAAATATGAAATTATAACAAGTATGATAAAAACTAGATAATAAAATTTCATACTTGTTATCCATTAGAACAGGGTAAATAGAATCCCAGTATATCTATTGTTCCAATTATTCATTATCTTGAAAATGATACTAAATTGTTTAAATTATACTTCATCATGAAAAATTGTTGGACAGAGTATATTTACTTGAACGTTGTATTTTAGAAAAATATATAATCGTATATATTATTTTCTGATATTCGTGCTCTATGACTTTCTTTTTCGTCCTGTTGTTTTATGCATATGCATAGATTTGCTTCCCACTAGGACACAAGCAATTTTTGGCAAGTGGTGTTCCTCAAGGGTTTGTTTGCATGACAGAGTTGGACATCGAATGATAAGTTTGCACATTTTCTTCTCTCTCTCAAAAAAAAAAAAAAATGAGAGATCCAAACATGGCCTTAAAGCACCATTAAATATCTAAATAAATTGGTGCCTCGAAGGGATTAGACCTTGGTGGAACTCATCAACACAAAAATGACTAAAACTGAAAGACCAAAAAAACAAACCTACCCCAAGATTAATTGGTGCCAAGATGGTTGATCTAAAAAGAAACTACAAATGGATATAAAGCAACAATTATTTTAGATTTTTTGTTTGTAACAAAATGCATATCCATTTAGGGAAAACTTCAAATCAGAAACATTTGATAACTGGCATTAACCAAAACCAAACTAAACAAAAATCATCAAAACTGGATTCAACCTGTACTCAGACATCGCCGAATGAAAACCAAAATGAGCTCATCCAACAGGTCTGATTGCAACCTCTAATGCTAAGTGATCTCATCCAAGGAAAACTAAGGCAAACGCAAGAGAAACATGAACAGAACATAGAAAGGTAAATGAAGCCGTCTGCAGGCTGCAATGTACCATACCGATTTCCCAGCCTGATAAAGAGTTATGTAGCTGAAAAACAGACAAACACTAATCACATAATAACTCAAAGAGTCGAGGTTCAAAGACTACTGGTAACACTCTCACAATCCCTCCATGCCCTAATTAATAGGTTCAAAAAGCTTCAAGGTGTAATTTAAGGGCAATGATGGGTCCAGAAACTGTAAAACCATGAGTGTGATTATATGTTGAAAAACCAAGATGCTGGAATGACCACAAACAAGAATTGTTTACAGTAGATACAGAGATCCTCTGCAGAGCTAATCATCATCTTCAAGGACACTTCGACGCCTCTGGATCTGCAAAGTTGAGTAAGATGATGGTATAAGCAGTGCAAACTCATCAGCTAAAATGAATGAGAAAACCTGAAACTCACAGTGACTTTGGTCTGTTTAGCTGTCTGGGTATTGATTTGCTCGAGCAAGGTTATAAGCCTCTCCTCAGAAACCTGTAAATTAGGTTAAAAAAATTCATACAGTCAAACTAATGGCCTTCAGTGGGATAACATGAACCTTTCAGACGCTTCCAAGACCTTTGCAGTTGACATGCGTGATGAAGGTAATATGACTTGTTTCATAAACAATTAATATTTTTTAAAAGAACTAGTGGGGTTCAGAACCTTTTCAGTAATTTGACCCATTTGTGCAGCTCTTAGGATAACATCTTCAACTCCCCTAGCCTTTTCAGGCTTCACTAGAGCAATCCGGGCAACTGATGCAAGTGAGAGTATTCAAAGAAATGAGTATCAAGCTCTGGCCACCATGTATGAATACATCATTAACTACTAAGTTATGATCGCCTATCTTACTGCAGAGATCATGGTAAAACAATAGTACTACATTTCATGACGGGCATATTTAATATATGGTTAGAAATCTTTTCCTTTTTTGACAAGGTAATTGGATATCTAAGAAGTCAAATATAAGCCTCAAAAGCACCAAGTTCAATGCAAAGGTCAGGTAGATAACATCCAAAATGAAGGCCAAAAACACCCCCTCACCAAAGAGAGCTCAACTTTCCTAATCAAAAGCGGTGGCCTACAGATAATGTCAGTTCTAATATCTTGATGAATCTAAAAAACATTACCGGTCAAACTTTTAATATCTGACAAGTTAGCAAAACAGTTGTTCAATAGAGAAGTTAGAAAATCAAATTTGCTTTACTAAATGCAATGCCTTGTAACCTTGAAAGTGCAAAGAAATAGGCCTTGTCAATCCCTTATTTCAGGAATCAGTAACAGGACATTTTCATTTGGAGTTCATTAATGAATGTATCTTAACACATATTTTCAAGCAACAGAATGACTTTTGACTAAAATACTTCCAAATAAGATTTCTTCAATAGCTGTATGAAATGCTGTATGAATTTCATACATACTTACAATATGCATCTGTCGAAAAAGCTATCCTTTCCTGCCTAACATGGCTTTTAGCAAACAAAAAACACTTCACTATGCACTCAAAAGCTACTCAGTTACACACAGAAATCGCTTTTATTGAGAATGGATACTAGCTTAGCCCGGCTATAAAATATAAAAGGTAATAAAACCCAATCAAACAAATTTTACAATCAGCATATCAGTTTGCCGAATCAAAACTTACTTCTTTCACGAGCCTCACTTGACAGAATCTGAGCAAGCATAACCTGCCTTCGCTCTTCTGCTTCACTGTTCACCCCAATCCAAATACAAGAAATCAGCACAGCACAGAACCTTACAAACATAAAAACAGAATTCTCAAATTTTCACTGAATTAGGATCCGGATTCAACCTTTTAGCTTCGTCTTGCGCCTTCTGCTGCTCAGGGTTTTGCTGACTCCCCTGGTTAGATTCAAACACAATTAGCAGCAAAAACAAACCATACAGAAATGAAGTGCCCTGACACACCAAATCTCCTGATAACTAGATTACTCACCATTCCACGCTGAGCCATTAGCTCCTGCATTCTTCTTTGCCTTATAGCTTCCAATTCCGGATCCGCCTTCAAATCAGTGACAGAAAAATTAGGGCTTCAGCCTCCACAATCACTCAAACTCCAAAAAAAGGGAAAAGGAAACACCAAAATTTTTGAAATTTCACCACAGCGAGCCAACTCCAACAAGCGCGATTACATGATTAGGTTTCGCTCATTGCGATTAGTTTCCCCATCAATTCCAACCGACTCAAACCCTCAGAAGAAGCAATTAACACAAGAAATTCTCAATCCAACAAGCAGATGCGAAAACAAAAAGGAATCTCAGCAAAAAAAGGCGTTCAGGCGTAAAACCCTAGATATGAAACTCTACGAGAACAAATGAGGAATAGAAAATCAAACACCATAAGAGATTCGAAACTTACCATTGTCTTCTTCACAAAGGTGAACTGAGATCAAGCTCGGTATCGGAGGGAGAGCGTGGAGGAGAGAGAGAAATCGCCGAGGTCCTGTCAGGTGTGCGGCCTCCCCCCGTGTTATTATATACACCGGGCCAAATCCAGAACCAGAACGGGCTCCTTTATCTGCGCTCGGCCCGGTACACGACCCGGAATAATTACATGGTGTATCGTAAGATCTAAATTAAAAAAAATTAAAAAAATTGCATCAATAAAATACAAAATTCCACAGTCACATTACGAAGATCCTGAAAGGATCTACAGAGTGAGAGAGCGGATCGAGCGACGCAGAGTGAGAGAGCGGATCGAGCGACGCAGCAATGGCGATGGGATTCACAATGGGGCTCAACTTCGTCCTCCTCGTAGCCATGGTTGCCGCCAACTTCCTATCTCTCTACCACCTCCTCATCACCACCTCCGCCTTCCCCTCCTCCACCGGCCCCTCCGTAGTCCCGGACCACCTCATCCGCCAGCTCCAAACCATCCGCGCCACCATCAACCACCTCAGTCGCCTCCAGCAACAACAACCGCCACCTACCTCCTCCAAGCCTAACTCCGCCGCCGCGCCGCCCGATCTACTTCTCTACTCGCACCTTGCTCCGATTGCTTCCTCCTGCCATGACTACCCCGAGCTGCTCCATCAGTACATGAACTACTCGCCGTTCTCTCTCTGTCCGTCGGACTCTTTGCTCGCCGAATCCTTGATCCTCCGTGGCTGCCACCCCCTCCCCCGCCGCCGCTGCTTCTCCCGCACCCCTCCCAGCCCCATACTCACTCTCCCCTCCGATTCTTTCCCGATCTCTCTCCCTGATTCAAATGTCATGTGGAAATCTCTTGTATCTTCTTCCTCCTCCTGCAGGAGCTTCAAGTGCTTGAACCCTAGCCTCGGCTTCGACATGTCCACTGAGTCTCAGAGGTTCGTTTCCTACAAATCGAGCCTCGATCTCACCGTTGCTCAGCTGATCGGCATCGCCAAGTCCGCCAACTCGCCGATCCGGCTCGGAATCGATGTCGGCGGCGGGACTGGAACATTCGCGGCGCGGATGAAGGAGCACAATGTGACGGTCGTCACGACGACCATGGACCTCGGCGCGCCGTACAGCGAGGCCGCGGCGCTGAGAGGCGTTGTGCCGCTCCACGCACCGCTGCAGCAGCGGCTGCCGGTTTTCGACGGCGCCGTCGATCTGGTTCGCTGCGGCCGCGCCGTCAACAGGTGGATCCCGACACCGGTGCTCGAGTTTCTGCTGTTTGATGTGGACAGGGTTTTGCGGGGCGAGGGATTCTTGTGGCTTGATCACTTCTTCAGCAAAGGAGTCGATTTGGAGAAGCTTTACAAGCCTTTGATTGGGAAATTAGGGTACAAGATCGTGAAATGGGCCACCGGAAGTAAGACCGATTCAGGCGGCGTTAGGAGTAAGAATGGAGAGGTTTACTTGACTGCTCTGTTGCAGAAGCCGAAATCTAGACGATGATAGCTGTGATTGCTTCTGGTAATTCTATATCTCTTCTTCCCCATTGTCGTTTCTTGATTGTTTATGGTATACTCATGATGCCTCTTTTTTGTTGAATTGATCTTATCATATTTGTTTTTGATAGTTTGAATCGTTATGGCGGTTCCATGATAAATATTCAAACTCTGTGTTGTCTTTGGTCAACATTTTCTGTTTCAAATTTACGTATTGAACTCTAACGGTACAAATTGAGATCCATTGTCTTTGGTCAACATCACTGAAATCGATTCCTAAATTTTGATTGGAAAATGGGCAGGAAGGGCCGAACGGCTCATTCCTTGGCCATACCCCCGTTCTGATTCCTCATCCCTCCTAGAAGTTTTGGTTGTTAAGCTGATTGTGGCACTGGGAGTAGGGGATCCCATACGACGTGCAAGAGGAAGGCGTGAAATAGAATCGGAGAGACCATAGAGTCACATAGATAGTGAGAGAAACATCCTCTGCCCTGCCCTTCCTTACAGTAGCTAGAACTAGAAGAACAAGAAGCTGAGAAAGCAGTGCCGAGCTTGGGGTCTTGTCTTGTAGAGTTGTGTTGGTGGATTTTTGCAGTGGGTGGTTGTCCTAAAACTCGTATTCTTGAATTGGAACCAAACATGAGTTTCAGGAATCACTAAAACCGATTCCTGAAATTATACCAAAAGGTCCTTCAATTGGATTTATTCTAGACATTGAATAGGATTTCAGAACAAACAGAAGCTGTGTAAATCAAGGCAAGACTAGCTGCTATGCTGCTTTGAGATGCTTCTGTAAAGCCTAACTAGCATAAATTTATTGCTGCTATGGGTGCAAAATTTTCGCTCAAGTTGCTCACTTACTACCTAAAGTGTGAAGCATAAAATTTATTTTTTTCTCCTTCTCGTGGGTTGACATGGGAAGAGGACATAGTTGGAGCCTTGGTAATTGTCCTGTTTAGCATTTCAAGTGCTTGATATAGTGCTTCGTCTAAAAGTGGTGACTAAACGCTAAATGTTGCTATGCCGAATACCATTTCATATATTAAAATGCACTCTTACCTCAAAAGGAGGTGTACTCAGGTTCAGTGGTAAGCTAAACATGATAGGCAACTACATTAAATTTTTCACAAATCTGTTGAACTTTTGTCATTGTAAATATCATGTGTTTCTCTGGAATAAAATAATTAATCTGATCCATGCTTAGAACTAATGGTTGATCTTTCAGTAGGTGCCAATGCAGTTTCTATCAATTGGCGTCGCTCTACAGATCTAGGAATGGAAGCTCCTCAAACATGTGCAGCTGTAATTTTGGTGTAATATTGTTAGCTGAGATAAAACAGGGGAAGAAGGCACAGGGAGAAAGAGTGAAAAAAAAAAAAATCGAGTAATATTATTTTTGCGAGATTGTTTTATTGTGACCAAGCTTTGCTGCTCAACTTTTTGTTTCATAATCAATGACCCATTTGTTAGCAGTATCCAAACAGTTTGGCAACACGTTTTCCATCATAAGGCTCCTCATAAGCAAAATCATCGTCTTTGAGCTTGTTTGGCAAGACCTTAAGTCACTTTGTTGGCTTGTTCTTGCATTGTGCATGTTCTTAAATTGTTAACATATAGCGAATGAAAACGCTGCCAGTGGAACTAGCCATGCTCATAAGCCACTCAGCATGTGTAGTATCGCTTCAACGAGGAACTCTTTCGTGCATATGCAAGATTTTTTTTTCCCCATTTTTTCAGAGTTAAAAGCTCACAGGATAAGAAAGCAGAAGATCATTGACTGAAAACAAGCCAAGTTCTTTCTAAGAAGCCTACGGTTAGAAGCTGAACAGCAAGGCAGCCACATTATGCCATGGAAAATTACAATAGAAAGACCCTAACGTCAGATTATGAAGCACAGAGCCAAGAAAAAGCGAGGAGTTTCACTACCAGAAATCGGAACAAGCCCCCTTTTTTTCCGTTTCTACGTTAGACAAAACTGAAACAACCATTTCAGTAGAATACAACCCAAGGCAATAGAGCAACCAGCCCAACAGCAACTCAGCAGTCAGCACCCCCCTCCCCCGTCATAAATTAAAGGCATACGACACACCTGCAAACAAAGGTAATACCCAGACGGGGCACTTTGCAGTACTGAGAAATACTGAAAGATCAGTAGCTGTTTGTCCAGATCTGTTGAGGCTGCTTTGGTTGCTGTTGCTGTTGCCCTTGCCCTTGTGCGCCAACGAGTGACCCATCTCTAGACATTTGCTGCTGGTGTTCAAGTGGTAGCCCGCTCTGGTTGTGGTAGAAGTTCGAGTAGCCCCCGGGATTTCCATAATGCTGTGAGGGCTGCTGCTGCTGCTGGGCTTGCCTGTACCCAGCCGGTTGTTGGTTCTGCCCCTGGAAGCTGTAATATGTGCTTGCGGGAACAGCTGACATTGTTCTTGAACCAGGACCCTGAACCCACAATAGAGAGCTCTCATTCTGACAAAGAATAGTGTACAAGGAAAATCAATATTGTGCTTCTCATGCAAAATCAAACTAAAAGGCAGCAAGCTCTGCAACTATCAGGATGAGATAATACTTTCTAAAGACTCTGCAAAGTAGAGAGTTTTCTTTAGTAAATAAAATCCATTCTTGGGCCCTTTCATTTCTGCACATACTGTAAAGTTGAGGTTGTTTCCATTTTTCACATTGGACCCTCCCAACATGAATCATTTCATATCAGAGTTTCTACACTGAACACAATAATTTGTGAACTAATGCCAATATTTGTTATATTTAACCTCCTGAAGCCTGATAGCAATTATTTTGCATTAGCTTAAAAGTTACCACAAGAATTGTATCTAAAGGGTACCTGCTGAAGAGCAAGCATGTGAGCAGCATCTTTGTATTGAGAACTCAAAACAGCGTCGTAGCTCATAGATGTGGCAGGAGGAGCAGCAGGAGGGTTCAATGAGAAGTTTCCAGGAATGTTGCTAGAGCTCCCAAATGCATCATAGCCAGAGGGTGCGGTGGCCGACTGAGGCAAACTGCTCACTGGGACACTGTTTTTGTACTGTGGAAGCATGCCAGCGGAGAGTGACTGATGGTAGGTATTATTGCCAGCAGCAGCAATTGCTTGTTGGAAGGCAGAAGGCATGTAAGTGTAGCTCTGAGGTAAGAAAGGGTAGCTGATCATGTTAGGAAAAGGGAGCGAGGGCTGAGAGTAAGGATGCACGGGAAGGTGCTGTGGGAATGCAGGCCCTCCAGTTATGTTGCCACCAGAAATGCTGCCGCCAGGAATGTTCTGAGTCAGCTGTGGGGAAGATAAGTTGCCTCCCTTCAGAGCCTACAAGCAGAAACATCAATGGAATTCTATTAATGGACTTCACAGGTAGTTAAGATCTATTTTTTCAATTCTACAACATTAAACTCTCATCTTTCCTTGATAAGCATAGAAATTGAAAAATAACAATTTCAATAGGTAAAAGCTTTAATTTGTCATATGAATAAGAAGGTATCTTAGCATTTCTTTTAAAAGTCATTTGAACCGGTATGAGGAAATGCTTCTTTTTTTTTATTTAGGTTGGGGGAGGGGGATCTTGCATATGCACGAAAGAGTTCCCCAACTTCAGGTGAAGTTGAGAGGCAACTTCATGGGATCCAAACCCATCAATAACAAATCCAAAAACTATACAATGACAGAAACTACAATAGCTGAGCTTGAAATTCTAATCACCTACTACAACAAAGCTTATTACCTCAGTCATAGAATTAGTTGGCCCATTAATTGAAGCCAAACTGCTGCCATACTTAGGGAAGGGCAAATATGGCAGCTCAGCATCCCTTGCAGCATGGACATTTGAGGGCAACAAACTGCTTGGCATATTTGAATGTGACTGCAACCCAATAGTTCAGCATAAGCATAAATAAGGTTCAATTCAAATTTTATAATACATAATACATAATTACATATTAAAAAGCTACAACATGTTACATGCATGACATAAAACTTCAATGTTTACATAAATGCACATTGCATGTGAAGTTTCCATCTCTTCTATATGGAAAAAATTAGTGTCCAGTGTATGATTTGCAAAATATATGCATATATCATCACCATAATGGTTCTCTAACAATTATCAACATTTGTGCTACATTATAAAGATTAACCATTAATCCATCAAAGGAAGTCCTTGTAAGCCAGTATTCTTAAATCAGTACATTTATTTCACAAGGAAAATGAGTTGTACTACTGGCTAAAAATAACAAACAATTTTATATATCACAAATCAAGATATTGCTGAGCTGTATGTCGCATATATTCTTGCTAAGGAGGCTTTAAAATAGGATACTTGATGCTCACCATTATATCAGACAAAGGTAAATTCTGCATCTGAGCGCTTATTTGTGATTGACTAAAGGATGGGTTCAAGTGCTGGACCTGCTGGCTGTTTTCATATGTATAATTAGAAGAAGCGGAAGGAAAAGAGTACTCATTTCCAGGGGCTACTACTGTTTCATCTGGCTCCTGCTTTAACGTCTCTGGCTGAGAAGCTGAAGGCATATCATAACTTCCAGTGCTAACTTCCAATCTATGATCAGGGTTTCCATCTGATGGACTTCTATGTTCATCATCGTAATAATCAGGATTCCTGCTAAAAGCACAACACATTTATTATAAATAAGCATTAACAATTAGCAAGCCATGTAGATTTTAAAATACAGCAGACAACCTTGCATCAATGTATCCCACTGACGGAGCCCCTGCAGCTGTAGACGTCTCTACCACATTACTTTTGGGGGAACTAGAAGCAAAAGGTCCAGAGAAAGGAGCACCCATAGCAGATCCAAAGCTGCCGAAGCTCAAGTGAGAGCAATCAGCAGATTGGACTAACAGATGATCAGGGATTTTCACAGCAGGACTGTCCATTTCCTGATAAGAATCTTCTTCTTCTTCCTCCTCCTCCTCGTCATCATCATCAACCTCATCCTCTTCCTCCCTTGAAAAGCTTAATTGTTGTATGCTTGCTGCTACAGATACTACTGATACGCCAACATCCTCAACTAGAATACAACATAAATATTAAATACAACACAATAATGTTGTTGAGCAATGAAATTGACTTAGTGAAGATGAATGACCAAATATATAGAATTTGATATGAGTATATGACAAGGTAAAGGTAGTTATTAGACTACTAGAAATTGAAACAATGTGCCACTTGCAGCAAGCTTTCTAACTACAGTTGCAATCACATAACATCCCATGGTAACCAATTTGTATCTAAGTGTGGCTTTGCATAGCCAAATGTACAGAATACTTTGACCACTCTCCTAACAGCTTGAAGGATCAGCTACACTAACATATAAGACATCCCATTATCATGTGGATCCTAACATTCCTCAACTATTTATGATTAAGACAGGGTCTGCTTTTAACAGAGATAGTTGCTTGTACAAAAGTCAAAACCATAAGATCATACCCAGGAATCTTCAACAGTCTTCTTCCATGGCATAAAATGGGTAAGGTTGACAGTTTATCAGGTCATAAGATCATATCCAGGAATCAAAGAGAAATGTAATGCAATAAACGAACTCAATTTGAATATAAAGAATCACAAGCAAAAATTAATGATGGAGCACCATATTCACCTTGTTGCTCATATATACGTTGGTCGGCCCGATAGGAGTTAATGTCATCATGCAACGCATCATTAAGGATAGGTGCACTAACAGAACTTTCATCCTGCACGTTAACGCATCTGAAATCAACCTCAGGCTCTTCAGCATATTGGACCTCGTTCAAGTGATGCATAGTTGCATCAAATTGTGGGCTTGATCGATCCCTGTATGTTTCAGGAATGACATGTTGTTCTGATACCAAAGGCAAACTTGAAGTTGGTGGCTGCTCATCTTGAGGCCATTCATCATCAGGAAGAATGCTTTGATTTCCAGACACTCCCAAATTCAAATTAGTCTCAATGACCTTAGACGCATAATTTTGTGATGAATAAAGTTCGTGAGGTGTAGGTGCAGCTTGGGATGCAATAGCATGGTGATTGCCAGCATCTTGGTGAGATGAATTCACATTACTGGAAGTCTTCCCATATGGCCTTCCCATCTTCACAATATCAGCCATTGATAATTGGCCAGGAACAGCAGACCAAGGAGACCGGAAGCCAGCTGATTGATGCAAAGAAGGAACACCTTCACTAACATTGAAAACTGGCGCTTTATTCTCCACAGGAGTTTCACTGCAAAGATATTAAAGGCAATCAAGGTTGTATTTTTATGTCTTTGCTTTCTGATAAATGAACAATTATAATAAAATAAAAAACTCATCAATGACAACAATGAAAATATGATAAGAGCATATGTCCCATCTATTCAAATGTACAAATTAAATACTCTGCGGTAAAATATTCCTAAATCCTAATCTGGACATCTGTCATCTTAACCAGAAAAATGAAACAAATCCTCATAACTGCCTCCTTCTACCCAATGATCACATAATAACCTCACTTTAAGGAACAACATGGCAAAGAGAGATACTCCAAAAACATGGCAAAGAGAGATAGGAGGAGGAGCAGCTATAGAATACTCCAAAAACATGACAAGGAGAAATAAGAGGAGATAAAGGAGCTCAGAAAGCACAGATTATCTCATTATCCGATATTGAAGTACAACAATATATGCGGGCAATTATCAGCAATTTGGAGGAACAAATAGTGCCCGTGAATTTAGATCGAAATGCACAAAGGGTGAGAGATGTTGGTGACCAAAAGTGCACTAAATAATCCTTTTTACACTTTATACTAGAGACCAACCGGTACCTGACAGCAGGAGGACTCCAATTATTGATATTGTTTCCCACCACGCCAGGCCCAGATGACGAGCTTGTGTAGCTAGCCCCATTATCCCTCTTATACGAAGGCTTAGAACGCAAAGCACCAGATTCTGGAGGGGGCAGAAAATGACAGCAGTTAAGAATACATCAACCAAACCAGCCACTTCTCTGAAAGCAACATGAATAAATAAACTATTGATGAGAAGTGGCAAACAGTGACATAATACCTCGGCCACGACGGTCATTCCCACCCCTACCACCACGATTCGAAGTGCTACTACCACCTCGGGTCCTTGAATCTGTCCCATCCTTGTTCTGAACCAAACATATGTGGGATGTTAAGTGGCACAAAAAAAATCAATCAGGGTGAAAACTCGTGAATCTACGACAAAGCTATAAGCAATGAGTTGGTACATTCACAGATAACAGCACGATGACATGTTCTTCCAATTACAGATAACCAGCAGACATGCATCGTGCAATTGCAAATGAAACACATAAAAAATCACTACAGACTAATGTTGTATAGTTGCACAAGCTCACCTCCTTTTTCTTTTCACGCTTGCTCTTCACTTCATGGAAAGGATCTACACAACCAAAAATATCAAATTAGAAAAAGTTAAATACAACAAGACAGGCATGTGCAGCTACATGGATAGAAAAATCAATCTCTGAAATGAACATGCTATAGAAGCAACAAACAAAAACAGCTCTCTCAAATATTTAACAACACACTTCCTTTGATAAGATCAAAAGTAGCAGCAAGGCAATGCAACTGATCAGTTGAGAACAACTATCGCTATATTACCCTATGAGCCAACAAAAATCCTTTGAATTAAAACGGTAAGGTAGGGTTAATATACATTATTTTGGGATTCGAGAGACAGCAATCATCAAAACAGAAAAAGTTCGTCAATTCGGATAAAGACCTAATCTTGCTCAAAATCAACAAAAACCGCAACACAACCAACCTTCAAAAAATGGGACACTGCATAAAAAGAAACGCAACCGAGAGAATCTCGCAGTCTCGCACACCATAGCCGAAAAAAATAATAAAACTTTAAACTTCCGAACACTTTGCGAATTAAAATTTCAAACTTTTAACAACAACGAAGAAGTTCCTTTAAAAATCGCAAAACGGATGGGTTTTAGAGGTAGATACGCGAAGAGGCTGAAAAAAACCTTGAGAGAGAAGTCGATTAACGGCTTCGTTAGGGTCCATATCGCATTCTTTGAGCATAGAGTAGATCTCGGCTTCAGGACAGTTAACAATCTCCTTTAAGCTCTGAATCATCTTTTTCGAGGCCTGCGGGATTGAACTCGCAACACCGCCACCGCTGGCTTTACCATTAACGGCGTTACTACCGCCGGCGCCGGCGCCGCCTCTAGCACCGCTCATCTTGACAGTACCTCCTGGAAACGGTGGATCTGACAACAGCGACGGCTATCTAGTCTCTCGCTCTGAATCGCCTGCGGTTTTTGGTTTGGGGATTTTGGCGAGGGGTTTCAATTTCTCTCTTTCTCTCCTCTGGAAGGAATCCGCCGCGCTTATCAAGTGGGGGTTAAAAGCCCTCTCTCACTCACGCAAAACCCTCTAAAGTTGGAATTTCCCCTTCTTTAAAAATTTTAAACTTTTATGACCAAAAAAACAAATTTTAAAAAAATTTCATTGTTGGTGAAGGACAGCAAAAAAACTAGTGCAAGTATCTATTCTACATCTGTATCTATCTTCAATATCTATAGATATAAAATCTTAACACATAAGAGTTTTCGCTTATGTGTCATATCTGTCTTAATCCTCCCCTTTTTAACCAAACACTTCCCCCTTTCCTTTTTTTCAATTGATCATCTTTGAAATAACCAATGGGTTTAATTCAAACATATTAAACTAATATTTGATTTAATCATATAATACTTTATCCATCTCAAAATAGTTGTTGTTTTACTTTTGATATGGTTTTTAATAACCATGTAAAATTAACTAGGTGGCAAAGAAAGCGGTGCACATCTGTTTAATGTAAGCCCACGAGAATGATTAAAAAAAAAACGTAATTTCATGAGCCATTTTTGCTTCTCTTAGCTTCTTAAACAAAAAATAATTATTTAAATTATACATTTAGCTTTTTTCCCAATATATTCTTTTAAAAAATTGTTTCTCATATATATGTAAAAAAAAAAATCTCATAGCCACATTGAGCCCCCTCGGTTTGCATCATGGCTCCGTCACTAGTTACAACATTAATGATCTGAACTATGGTCATATCTTAAATAAAGGCTGCGAATTATAAGTTGACTGGTGACTTTTCTTCAACTTTTTTTTGTTGGCCTTTACCATATCGATTATAGAACATCAATAAGGGTCAAACGATTGGAGATCCGGCAATTTGAGATCATTACCTATACAAGAACAAGGGTGATGCATATATATGGGGATGTGGGGAGTGTATGGACATCGATCAAGTCTTTAACCACGCCTATAAAAGTTTATGAGAGAGTGATTCGGGTAGAGGAAACTTGTTTTCATTTTTTATAACTTCGATTCGTGTCAAAGAGACTGTTCATAGTTATACACTTGATAAGGCATATGATAGAGACTTTTTACAAGGTAAGAAAGAATAACATGTAGATGATTTTTCATAGATTTGACGAAAGCATGAGATAAAATGTTAATGGAACTTGTAAAACGATGTTGCAAGATAAAGAGGTTTTAGAAATGTGTATTATAATAGTCAATTAAATATATGGCGATGCATGGACAATGTATTTTCCATTGCAAGCCGACTTGCATTAGGGATTTACACTTGACCCTTTTTTTTAAGCGGTGAATATATAGATTTGTAAAGGCAATTACAAAAGGTTACAAGCCCAACGGGGCTTGTGCAAAATGGCCAAAGGTGTGTAGGTGTGAAACCAGAAAACAAAAGCACATCTATCTCTCTAAGCTTTCGATCCTCCTGAATCTACTCAACCTCCTTTATTCACTCCATTCCCCCTACTCTACTCGACTACCTCCTAAGTGTTGTAACCAATGTTTCTCAACGGATGACTTGCCGATGCATCTCGTTGAGATCCGGAACTTACAAGGCTCGATAGTTCTAGTTGCCCATTGTCTAGGCTTACATGATTCTCCTTTAAAAACCACATCATTCCTATCTAACCAAGTGTAATAAATAAAGGCTAAGAAGACTAGTAGCTTGGTCTTGAAGACAAGCTTCCGCCTTGTGCTCGGTGCCTCTGTCGTGAACCATTGCAACCATTCAACGATCCCACCCGGACAGAGCGGTAGGCCAATCCAACGAGATGGGTGTGGTACTAAGTTCAATTGTGAGAGAGGTCTCGTGGTGTATGTTATTCGCAAATGATATTATGTAAGTAGATGAGTCAAAAGTCAGGGTATGTAATAAGTTGGAGCGTTGGAGGGCGTTGAAACTGAAGGGTTTTAGATTACCGGGTACGTGTAGGATAGTTTTGGGCAGGGGCGTAGGGAGGGGGGGGGCATGAGGTGGCTCAAGCCCCTTTGGGTTGGAGCAAAACGTTAAAAAAATAATTAAAAATATGTATTTTTTTGGTAATTTTTTATAATTTAAGGGTTAAAAGAAGTTAATTTGAATAATAAATCAATTATTGTGCTTAGCTTAGTTGGTATGGGGCGGGAATTTAAATGATTATGTCTTGAGTTTAAATCCCCACAGCTTCATTTTTATGTATTTTTCCCGGCCTTTTAGTTTTTTAAACTTAAAATAGCTATGTAAATCGTACATTTAATGTGTTTTCTACTATATTCCTTATAACAAAATTATATCTTATATATATATATTAAAAAAACGATAATATAGTTGAGCCCCCCCCCCCCCCCCTCAATTATTTTCTGGATCCGCCCCTGGTTTTGGGAGACATGAGAAGCTAGAAATGAAGTAAGGTTGGACAAGTATATGACACGAGAGAGTGAGAGTTTCAAGTGTCTATAATACATGTAGAGTGCGGAGAGGGGTGTAGAAGGGTATTTGACACCATATCAAGATCCGAGAGTTTTATGCAACAAAAAAATATCTCTGTAACTCAAGAGTAAACTTTATAAGATGGTATGGTTGTCATGTTAGTTATGTTATCGGGGGGATGTTGACCTATTACGAAGGTGCATGAGCAAAGACTAATGTTGAAAATGATAAGTGTATGGTTAGATGGGCGAACTCATGAGGTTAGACAATACTAGAGGTAAGACTGATGTTGAGAGTATTGTTTGTTTTCCTTTTGTGTCTGGACCACTTGGAAACACTTTTTTGGTTTGGTTTATACTCTATAGGTAGTTCTCAACCCATTACAACAGGGGGAGGGGGTTTGACCTTTTAACATACTGGTCAATATATGTCATATGTATCAGATAAGCTAGTAAGACTAGATCGGAAACACTATCTCAACGTAATCACGGAAATAGTGTGTTTGACCTCCCAGGCTCTGCCTAGGCGAGATAAATTGAAAATATTGTTATTGTTTCACTTGGTTAAAAAATTTCAAGTGTAATTGTTTAAATTAGTTTAGCCCCAAATAGTGTTGAGAACTTGTATATTTGCTCTAAGTGTTTTATGCCATTATATGTATGTATTATATACATGTTACGGTTGTGAAATGAAATGGTTAAGTGTAATGTGGCTTATGGGCTCATGGGTTAGATCTGGGAGTTAGCAATAGCATGCTCGGATTGGATTGAATTGAGTTCTTTAGGGCTTGATCTTCTAACTGAGCTATGCTGCCAAGGATTGGGCCTAAAGCCCATAGCCCAGGACACGACCCATCATATTGAAGTTGTTGCTTGGTTTCCAGAAGGAAGTCTCGTTCAAAAACGATGTGTCTTGACTTATGGTAGCTCTATAAAAGAAGAAGCTCGCCAGTTCGCCCGTGTCATCTAGGGTTTCTACCGTTCCTCAATATCTGAAAAGAAAGAGAGAGAGAGAGAGAGAGAGAGAGAGAGAGAGAGAGAGAGAGAGAGAGAGAGAGAGAGAGAGAAATAAAGAAACTAAGAGGGCAATTTAGGGTTAGGGTTTGCTATTCAAGCTCTTCTCTTTTCCGATCGTTGAAACTCTTCTACTCCGGCAAGACCACGCAGTGCTTGAAGGTCGAGGGCACCTCCGGCAACCAACAACTGCTTAGTGTTTGAGTTTACTTCTCGGGTTTGAGTATGTATCCTCAAATCTGAGATTTTGGAAGAAGTTCTTCTTCTTGCTTGTTTTTGTGTTTCACTTTTGGTTTGTCGCTTTGAACTTTACTTGTACTTTCGACTTTGCTCTGATCTGTATTTCTCCTTTTCCTGATGGTGGATTAGGGTTGACTCTTGAGCCCCCGAGGATGTAGGATCGCGGATCTGAACCTCGTAAACAAACCTCGTATTCTTCTCCCTTATCTTCTATCTAATTCATACTTGTTTTTATGTTCTTCTGAAACCAAAAACGATTCTTATCTTGTTTTTCAATGCAGTATTAGAGCCAGGTTTTGTTACCAGTGCTTGAGTGTCCTTTTTCCAACCTTTTTGAGTCTTGATAGGCTTCAGAGAGTGGAAATGGTGTAGGGAGCGGATGGGCCTACGCTGGTGCCATTCCCCCCTACGCGACGTAACAAAATCTACTTTTTAATTTGACATTCGGTTTTGCTCTTGCGTGTTACTGATTTGTTGAAAAACTTTGCTTCCTCCTTGTTAAAAATGATATGTCTCTTTAAATTCTTACAATTCTTGATAGCTTCTTGCAAATATATCTGATTATGTTTGTTTGAAACCTTTCAATGACACAACTGAATTTGCTATGTGGCGGGTGAAGATGAAAGCCATACTGATCAAGGAGAAGTGTTGGCTTGCAGTCACGGACAAGTTTCCATATGGTATTGGTAAAGAAAAAATCATGGAGATCGACCTATCGTCAGGCTCACAGTGAGATAATGCTTCGTCTCTCAGACGAAGTGGCACAACATGTATTGGGTCAAACCACAGCGGAGACTCTGTGGGAGACCCTATAAGGTTTGCACTTGGTAATATCTCTCTCATGATCCCATCTCGTGTAAATCTTTTTAACAAGATGTTTAGTTTTAAAATGAACACCGCTTGCATTTTTGCTTATAATCTTGATCGTTTCTTGGCCATTACTCAAGATTTACAACGTTATGGTGATAAACTTGATCAAACTCAGCTTTGTGTGCTCCTGTTGAATTCTCTCCCTAGTTAGTTTGATACTTTTAAGGACGCTGTTCAGTATGGTGACTTTGCTTTGGTTAAAAATGATATTATTGAGTCTTTGATAATGAGTCCTTAAAGGTTTTTAAAACTACTAATGGTGCTAAATTCGAGCCTAAAACTGAAGCCAGGTATGAAGTCCTCGTGGCTAAGCCAAAGGGCAAGGGTAATAAGAGGAATAACAAGAGGAAGAAGGATAAAATTGGGCAATCAAAATCTGAAAATGGTTATGACAAGAATAATGGCTTTGATAAATCAAATATTAAGTGTTATTATTGTTCTAAAACTGTTCATTTTGAGAAGGATTGCTATAAGAAGAAAAGAGATGAGGAAAAAAGCTGCTAAGCAACTTGTTGTATGGATGTGTTTGCTGTGTGTGAAACACCCACCCCTATTATACTCATGAGGTGCCTTACTTGTGAGTGATGCTTCCAATTGTTGGATACTTGACTCTGGATGTACTGTGCATGCTACTCATCATAAATCTTAGTTTTCTTATTTGAAATTGTTTGATGGTGGCGATGTGATGCTTGGTGATCATTCTGTGTAAAAAATCAAAGGCACTGGCTCTGTGGCTATGAAAATGCATGATTGTGTGATTAATTAGGGTCATTATAGATGTTAGACGAGTTCCACAGCTTAGAAGAAATCTCATGTCTAAAAGTACCTTGGAATCCCTAGACTTTGATATCAATAGCAGTCAAGGGATACAGACTGTCTCAAGGGATGACATAGTTTTGATTAAGTCTATTAAGAAGAATGACCTTTATGTGGTCCAAGCCACCCCTGAGATGAATTTCTCATCTGCTTTGATTGCTTATGTGCTTGTATGTCTTCGTCCGAGTCTATTATATGGTATGATAGACTAGGACATATAGGAAATAAGAGTCTTCATTATTTGTATAAGCATGGCATTTTAAATTCCAATTTTGCTACTATTGATTTGTGTGATAATTGCTTGATGGGTAAACAAACTATGAAGAGTTTTAACATGTCTTCTTATATTGCTAACCAACCTCTTGAGTATGTCCATTCAGATTTCTGGGGTCCTGCGCAAGTTGAATCTTTTGGGGGGCGGAAAGTACTTCATGTCCTTGATTGACCACTACAAGAGGAAGGTTTGGGTTTATTTGATGAAGACAAAGGATGAGGCCTTTGAGGTGTTTAAACAATGGGTTAAAAGTATCCATGTTGGGGTTGAATCAAAAAAAAAAAGTATCCATGTTGAAACAAGTCTCTATGTTAAGTGCTTAAAAACTGATAATGGTTTAGAATTTTGTAATTCTAGATTTGATTCTCATTGCAAGGATGCAAGTATCACGAGGCACCTTACCATTCTTGGTACCGCTCAATAGAATGGTACTGCTGAGAGGATGAACGAGACTCTCCTGGAGAAGGTAAGGTGCACGTTGATCTCTGTTAGGACGTGGGGTGAAGTTGTTATCACATCTACTCACCTTATAAATAAAACTCTATTATTTGCTATTAGTTTTAAAGTATTGTAAAGATTTTGTTAAATGTGATTAATTTGGTACATATGAGTTGAATAACAACAATTAGTAATATTAAATTGTATACGTGTGTTGTATTGATAACATACTTATCCATTTATATTGTGAAGATTTTGTTAACGTATCAACATGTTCAGTATATCAAGTTTATTTGGTATACAATTATTACCATATATAAAATACTCACATAAAAACATTTTCCCCAACTCATATGGAACAAATAAATCACATTTGGCAAAATCTTAACACAAATGATAATTTAAACTTTTAATAAATTTGATATTAATTTAAATTATAAGAAATATCACATCGAAATATCATAGAGGTGGAAAAAAAGTGTTACAACTCTTATTACCCGAGTAAAAAGAATTATTGTATAAAATAATAACTCAAATCTCATGACACCCACATGAAAATTTCTTCTTTTGTAAATGTCATCTCGCTTTGTAATATAAATTGTTAGTTTCCTTATTTCACTTACATACACGAATCTCTTTAAAATATCTTATTGATTAGTGGATGCATGCATCTCGATTCCCAACCCTCATACTCTATTTAATTTTGGCATTTACTATGATGTGTTATCGGCGTGTCTAAATTTGTTATTAGTTTTTTTTTTTAAGTAAAGAGAACATGAATACGTGTATGAAACTGTAAAATGATTACATCAAAAGTAGATACAAATAAATGTTACCACCAAAAGTCAGTATAAGCGACGTCATCTACATAGTAATATACTCTTGATATAAGTATACTGTTTAAATTTCCCAGGATGTCGTAGCGCTTCACATATAAGGATGAAAATAAATAAATATAGTGACGATTACAATAACATCATAAAACCAAACAAAGATGGAAAAAAGTAGTATTCATTTGAATTTCAGTATCATATTATAACCACTCCCTCCATTATGATTTAATTGATGTTTTAGACTTTTTTCAATTTATCAAATTAATTGCCGTTCTACTCCTTTAATCCACGTCATTCCATCTATTTTGTCTTTGAAGTCGTCAATCTATGTTCTTTCATAGGGTTCCATCTTTATTTTATTTTTCAAAGTACAAGAAACAAGTACAATTACGAGGGGAACTTGAAGAGTGTTTTTTCAATTAAGGGAAAGTTGCAGAGACCATTTTTATTTTTCTTAATTTGTGTGTTTTTTTTACTTTAGAGACAATTAAATCAAAACGGATGGAGTATATTATTAGTTTCTCTTTCAAACAATAATAAGAAGGCAAATATTAGTTTTGAATTTTAAACTCAACAACCCATTTGAAAGGTTTTAACTTGAAACATTTACCGGTTAAATGATTACATCAAAGGTAAATACAAATAAATGTTACCACCAAAAGTCAGTATAACTGAAGTTATCTACGTAGTAATATACTCTTGCTATAAATATAATGGCGAAATTTTCAAGGATGTCGTAACGCTTCACATACCATAATGAAAATAAATAAATATAGTGACAATTACAATAACATCATAAACCCAAACAAAGATGGAAAAAAAAAGTAATATTCATTTTAATTTCATTATCATATTATAACTACTCCTTTCGTTTCGATTTAATTCATGTTTTAGACTTTTTTCAATTTATCAAATCAATTGTCGTTCAATACATCAAGTTTATTTGGTATACAATTATTACCATATATAAAGTGCTCACATAAATACATTTTCCCCAACTCATATAGAACAAATAAATCACATTTGGCAAAATCTTAATATAAAGGATAATTTCAAACTTTTAATAAATTTGATATTAATTTACATTATAAGAAATATCATATAGGTGGGGAAAAAAAGTGTTACAACTGTTATTACCCGACTAAAAAGTATTACTGTACTCAAATCTCATGACAACCACAAGAAAATTTCTTCTTTTTTATACATGTCATCTCGCTTTATAATATAAATGGTTAGTTTCCTTCTTTGACTTACATACACGGGTCTTTTTAAAATATCTTATTGATTAGTGGATGCATGCATCCCAAATCCCAACCCTCATACTCTAATTAATTTTGGGATTTATAGGATGTGTTGTCGACGTGTCTAAATTTGTTATTAGTTTTTTTTTAAGTAAAGAGAATATGAATACCTGCATGAAACCGTAAAATGATTACATCAAAGGCAGATACAAATAAATGCTACCACCAAAAGTCAGTATAAGTGACGTCATCTACGTAGTAATATACTCTTGATATAAGTATATTGTTTAAATTTCCCAGGATGTCGTAGCGCTTCACATATAAGGATGAAAATAAATAAATATAGTGACGATTCCAATAACATCATAAACCCAAACAAAGATGGAAAAAAAAAGTAGTATTCATTTTAATTTCAGTATCATATTATAACCACTCCCTCCGTTATGATTTAATTGATGTTTTAGACTTTTTTCAATTTATCAAATTAATTGCCGTTCTACTCCTTTAATCCATGTTGTTCCATCTATTTTGTCTTTGAAGTTGTCAATTTGTGTTCTTTCATAGGGTCCCACCTTTATTTTATTTTTAAAAGTACATGAAACATGTAAAATTATGAGAGAAATTTGAAGAGTATTTTTTCGATTAAGGTAAAGTTGCAGATACCATTTTTATTTTCCTTATTTTATGTGTTTTTTTCTTTTAGCGACAATTAAATCATAACGGATGGAGTATATTATTAGTTTCTCTTTCAAACAATAATAAGAAGACAAATATTAGTTTTGAATTTTAAACTCAACAACTCATTTGAGAGGTTTTAATTTTAAACATTTACCGGTTAAATGATTACATCAAAGGTAGTTACAAATAAATGTTACCACCAAAAGTCAGTATAACTGACGTTATCTACGTAGTAATATACTCTTGATATAAATATAATGGAGAAATTTCCAAGGATGTTGTAGCCCTTCACATATCAGGATGAAAATAAATAAATATAGTGACAATTACAATAACATCATAAACCCAAACAAAGATGAAAAAAAAAGTAATATTCATTTTAATTTCAGTATTATATTATAACTATAAACTACTCCTTTCATTCCAGTTTAATTGATGTTTTAGACTTTTTTCAATTTATCAAATTAATTGTCGTTCAATACATCAAGTTAATTTAGTATACAATTATTACCATATATAAAATGCTCACATAAATACATTTTCCCCAACTCATATAGAACAAATAAATCACATTTGGCAAAATCTTAACATAAATGATAATTTCAAACTTTTAATAAATTTGATTTTAATTTACATTATAAGAAATATCATATAGGTGGAAAAAAAGTGTTACAACTCTTATTACCCGAGTAAAAAGTATTACTGTACTCAAATCTTATGACAACCACAAGAAAATTTCTTCTTTTGTAATTGTCATCTCGCTTTGTAATATAAATGGTTAGTTTCATTCTTTGACTTACATACACGGATCTCTTTAAAATATCTTATTGATTAGTTGATGCATGCATCCCAAATCCCAACCCTCATACTCTATTTAATTTTGGGATTTACTATGATGTGTTGTCGGCGTGTCTAAATTTGTTATTAGATTTTTTTTAAGTGAAGAGAACATGAATACCTGCATGAAACCCATCATAAACCCAAACAAATATGAAAAAAAAGTAATATTCATTTCAATTTCAGTATCATATTATAACTACTCTTTTCGTTCCAGTTTAATTGATGTTTTTTAGACTTTTTTCAATTTATCAAATTAATTGTCGTTCAATACATCAAGTTGATTTAGTATACAATTATTACCATATATAAAATGCTCACATAAATACATTTTCCCCAACTCATATAGAACAGATAAATCACATTTGGCAAAATCTTAACCTAAATGATAATTTCAAACTTTTAATAAATTTGATATTAATTTACATTATAAGAAATATCATATAGGTGGAAAAAAAAAGTGTTACAACTCTTATTACCCGAGTAAAAGGTAATATTGTACTCAAATCTCGTGACAACCACAAGAATATTTCTTCTTTTGTAAAGGTCATCTCGCTTTGTAATATAAATGGTTAGTTTCCTTCTTTGACTTACATACACAGATCTCTTTAAAATATCTTATTGATTAGTGGATGCATGCATCCCAATTCCCAACCATCATACTCTATTTAATTTTGGGATTTAATAGGATGTGTTATCGGCGTGTCCAAATTTATTATTAGTTTTTTTTAAGTGAAGAGAATATGAATACCTGCATGAAACCGTAAAATGATTACATCAAAGGTAGATACAAATAAATGCTACCACCAAAAGTCAGTATAAGTGACGTCATCTACGTAGTAATATACTCTTGATATAAGT
The DNA here is from genome assembly GCA_037127255.1 of Persicaria tinctoria. NCBI lineage: Eukaryota > Viridiplantae > Streptophyta > Magnoliopsida > Caryophyllales > Polygonaceae > Persicaria > Persicaria tinctoria. The sequence goes on along the minus strand of JBANSL010000016.1, from coordinate 7,475,458 downwards.
ATAATGGTTAAATTTCTCAGGATGTCGTAGCGCTTCACATATAAGGATGAAAATAAATAAATATAGTGACGATTACAATAACATCATAAACCCAAACAAAGATGGAAAAAAGTAGTATTCATTTTAATTTAAGTATCATATTATAACCACTCCCTCCGTTATGATTTAATTGATGTTTAAACTTTTTTCAATTTATTAAATTAATTGCCGTTCTACTCATTTAATCAATGCTGTTCCATCTATTTTGTATTTGAAGTCCCCAATTTGTTTTTCATAGGGTCCCACCTTTATTTTATTTTATTTTTAAAAGGGGTATGTTTTACAACTTCTACACGAAACAAGTACAATTATGAGAAAAAACTTGAAGAGTATTTTCTCGATTAAGGGAACTTTGCAAAGACCGTTTTTATTTTCCTTAATTTGTGTATTTTTCCTTTAGCAACAAATAAATCAGAACGGATGGAGTATATTATTAGTTTCTCTTTCAAACAATAATAAGAAGACAGATATTAGTTTTGAATTTTAAACTCGTCAACTCATTTGAAAGGTTTTAACTTGAAATATTTACCGGTTAAATGATTAAATCAAAGGTAGATACAAATAAGTATTACCACCAAAAGTTAGTATAAGTGACGTCATCTACGTAGTAATATACTCTTGGTATAAGCATAATGGTTAAATTTTTCAGGATATCGTAGCGCTTCACATATAAGGATGAAAATAAATAAATATAGTAACAATTACAATAACATCATAAACCCAGACAAAGATGGAAAAAAGTAGTATTCATTTTAATTTCAGTATCATATTATATCCACTCCCTCCGTTATGATTTAATTCATGTTTTAGACTTTTTTCAATTTATTAATTGCTGTTCTACTCCTTTAATCCATGTTGTCCCATCTATTTTGTCTTTGAAGTCCACAATTTGTGTTCTTTCATAGGGTCCAACTTTAATTTTATTTTTAAAAGGGGTGTATTTTACAACTTCTACAAGAAACAAGTACAAATATGAGGGTAGGTTGAAGAGTTTTTTTTCGATTAAGGGAAAGTTAAAGATATCATTTTTCCCCCTTAATTTGTGTGTTTTTTTCTCTAGCAACAATTAAATCAGAACAGAGGGAGTATAGTTTCTCTTTCAAACAATAATAAGAAGACAAATATTTGTTTTCAATTTTAAACTCAACTAGTACGATCCCCGCGCCATGGCGCGTTTTTTTAAAACTAAAATATTATATATAAAAATATTATAAAATATTAATAAATGTTGAGATGAAAATCATAAAAAAAACCTTTTGACAAATGTATCTTATAATTATCTCAGATTTTTTTTTTTAAAATCTTATGTAAAGTATAATACATAAATATAGATATTTTAAATTACTCAGTACTAATAATATCAATATCATTATAACATTGTTTAAATGTGATATGTCATAATCAATAGTTATATTCAATGTTTTGAATTAAGTCCAATAGTTCGTAAATAAATTTGAGTATGGTTAAACCAATAGTTATATTAGATTGAATTAAATGTTTTGAATTAATCCCAATGGTTAGTAAAATTAAAGAAAAAAGAGAATTAAAAGAAAATAAAAGAGAATTAAAGAAAATAAAAAAATGGCAAAAAAATATGATTGGTTAAGACTCCTAAAATGCCTCTAAGATTGACACATCATTCTAAACTCTTATAAATTAAGAGTTTATATAGATATAGATGGTTAGTAAAATTAAAGAAAAAGAAGAAAATAAAAGGAGAATTAAAGAAAATAAAAAAATGGCAAAAAAAAATATGATTGGTTAAGACTCATAAAATGCCTCTAATATTGACACATCATCCTAAACTCTTATAAATTAAGAGTTTATATAGATATAGATGGTTAGTAAAATTAAAGAAAAAAGAGAATTAAAAGAAAAAGAAGAAAAAAAAGGAGAATTAAAGAAAATAAAAAAATGGCAAAAAAAATGATTGGTTAAGACTCATAAAATGCCTCTAAGATTGACACATCATTCTAAACTCTTCTAAATTAAGAGTTTATATAGATAACTCATTTGAAATGTTTTAACTTGAAACATTTACCGGTTAAAACCCTTGTCATGTATAGGTCGCAATTACAATAACTTGAAACATTATCAGTCGACGAATTGCTAGGTCGCAAGGTCGAATTCGTGTCTGTTAAGATTGGGTCGCAGGAACGAGAAATCGCCCATTCCGACTTGATCCTTGTCCTGCACATTGGAACGTCGGTCGACTTCTCAGAAGAAGGGTATAGTGACCCAACGATCGCTTGGGGAATCGTCATTGGGACGGGCCAAGAAATCAGGTTTTCGTCATTGTCGCAATTAGTGGGTGAAGCATCAAGACAATAACTCGACGAGAGAAGGGAAGAATTCCAGACCCAATTCGAATTCTACAAGGTAACATTCAATCCTCTCAGTAGTAGCAATATTGGAGTTGAAGCACATGAAATGATGGGAATTGATGAATATGGTGCAGATCCTGCAAATTCTGATGTGATGGAGAAGGCAGTGACTGAATTTGTGGTGAATTCAGTTAAATTCTTAGACAATTCAAGTGCACTCAAGGTGTTTGAAAAAATGTCTAGATTAGTAGGTATGACTATTTTTGACCCAGACGGATGTTTTGATATCCTAGATTATGAGATTTGTGAAGGTCGATTCATTGTAGTGGTTTCGAATAGCCTTGTGGATTATAACCCATCCCTAGGTGCTCTATTCAGCCTCAAATGCATCAAACATCGACTTGTTTTGATGCCATTCGATAGAGGAAAAGCCAACACTATGTTCTTAAGGGGCAACTGGTTTTTGAAGGTGAATCCTGAGCCTCGAGTAGTGATGATTTCATGTTTTGATCTAGATGACAAATGAAGACTTTGAGTTGTTCGGGAGGTGAGATTGATTTTGTACTGTAGTTGAGCACTTTCTTATGGGGTGTTCAGGAGGTGAAATGGCATTGTATGACTGAGTTTTTCTATATTGGTTATTGCTATATGGGTGCTAAATTTTTGTTGATACGAGGGTACAATTTCTTATGGGTGAATGCCAACTGATTTACTAGGAATCAAATGCGTATGAAGATTCACTGCTGAGTTGTGTGTTGCCTTGGTTCATACGGGGTATGCAATTTCACCCTTGTTTGCAAATACGCTGAAGGCTATATGAAAGTCAATATGTGAAGACATGGTGAAATTAAACAATAACAATGGTATGCTTATGTCTCCACAATTAGGAACAGTATAACACACTTGACACTTGTTGATCTTCTTTTCTCAAGTATGACTGGGTATGGTTTGCAACCGGGAAACTTGTGCATATTGCTTTCACACGAAATTCAAGAGTGTAATACATCAATTCTATTACTTTTTAGGCTCTAATTTTTTTTACTTTGTAATAAGCTTTGAAGACAAAGCTTTTATAAGGGTATGTATTGTCATGTATAGGGTATATGGGTATTACAGTAGTATATATATACCCTTAATTGTAATTGTGGGGGTTATGCAATGAATAATCAAAACAATTACTTTCTCTACACTCTTACTCTCTCTCTCTCTCCTACCTTTCCTTATCCCTAATTTCTCTAACCCTAATCTCCCTTCTTCCCCGTCAAATTCTCATGATCCCTAGTTGGGACATTACACTCGTTTATAAATGAGTCGAACCTAAGTTGAGCTTAAATTTGACCTCGAGCTCTAAAATATGTTTATATACTCAGTTCGTTTAGTAAAGAATTAGCTTAAGTCGAGCAAAGCCTTAATTTGAATTGAGCTTAAAAACATGTTAATAGTAACTCGACTCGTTTAGCAATTGAGTAAGTTCGAGTCGATCCTGAACAGAGCTTGAACTACTCGACTTATATAACATCCCTATTTTTTTTAATCACTTTTAAATTTTATGGATGATTTGTATAAGGAAAACACTTTTTTTTTTGGGTATAAATTCTGGTCAGTTAACTAATTCGAATTAATATCCGAACAACCAATTTATCGCAAAGGGCAACGGTGGCCACAATTCATAAAACCATGGGAGTTCCGCAAGTTTAAGGGCTTCCACGATTTGCCAAACTATGACCGATTGATTTATTTCTCAAAATTGAGATTTTCATAGTTTGTGAAACCGTGATATTTGAGTTATTTTTTCTCCAAACACTTAAAATTCCCACGATACGTGAAACCATGACATTTGAATATTTTATTTCTTCCGAAAGTTGAGATTTCCGTGATTTGTGAAACCGTATCCCCATGTATTTGACGAGATTTTAAGTGCCTATGGATCCAACGGGGAAGAGCTACTAAACCGGTTCACATGGACCGGGTCGACCAGAAATCTAAACCGGGATATTTTGTGGCTTCACATGACCTTGGATAAAATGATCCGACCGATCTTCTCCATACACCTCCAACCGCGCCACTGAGCGGCGCAACCTTCACCTCCTCCTCTTCCCCGCCATCGCCGCCCAGGCTTAATGATTCAAGGATAATCGTCTCAATTTCGAAATCTCCTCAGTTCGAGCTTCGATTGACGCGGTCCACAACCGCAAAGCCATGAGGACGGTATGTCTCTCACCATCGAAGCCCGCCGTTGCTTGCAACGCCTGGAAGCACATCCATAACTCCGGCAATTGGCCGCAGAAACCGCTAATTGGTGCCCTAGCCGGTGCGCTTTCGTTCAGCCTCTTGATTTCGTCGCCTTCGTCACTGGCGGTGGATTCTGCTGTTCTTCAGCTTCAGAAGGACTCGCCTTTGACCGAGTACTGCCAGGACGACGATGACGTGGGAGCGGAGGTGGAGGGGTCGCCATCCGTGGCGACGAATGAAGAAATTGTGAAGGAAGCTTGGGAGATTGTCAATGACAGCTTTCTTGACACTAGCAGTCGCTGGTCGCCTGATAAATGGCTTGTAATCAATCTCTCTCCCTGTATTACTGTATATCGCTATCTAGTTTAAATTTTTGGATGTGTACATGTGATTGTTCTCAACCTTTTTCTGGCACTCATTCAATTGTGGATAAGTATTTAGTTTAGTCGATTATCAATTCAATTGACCTCTGTGTCAATGCATATGCTTTAAATAATTTGGACATTTGACTTTTCCTGATTGTTTATATTATTTTTTTGGTTGGCATGGAACGAATTAATAATTCTAGCATGTAGATGATTGTACTTCCAAAGTTGTGAGCAATTCATGCTTCAGAAGTTCCTGATCTAACATTATCAATGGTAAAGTTGCTGCATGTTGGCTTACATGATGCATTATTTCTTTCATCTCGATGCTTACATGTGTTTTCTAAGTCTTGTGTTAACTTGAACGATTGAGCTAATGGATCTGAGGAAAAGTAGCGCAACTTGTACTGCAATTGGCATGCACAGTTGTTAGTTCTAAAGATATATTTATGGCCTGACAGAAATGTTTCCTTATTGCTGATTATAGGATTTTGAACATTCTTGGTTTGCAGTATTTATGCCACATGAGGGGAGTCCAATGTACTATATTGTCCAAATTATGTTCGCTGGATATGTTGTTAGGGATTTAATCACCCTCCCGGAAACTTCTATATTGCTTGCTACTGGCTGATCATTGTGAGTTATGACTGAAACATATCCATGGAATTAACATTGAAACATATCCATGGATTATGTGTGTTAAATTCATGATAATGATATGTGTATGCTACTATGCTATTATTGCTATCTTCCATCCTTTTTATATCATCACTTTGATTGCGACTTGAAACTACTCCTACATGGTAACAACATCATGGAATTTAAGCCAATTTCCTTCCCCATTCAGATTCAGCACGCTACTTCATTAATCTAGACTATAGTATCTGTCTATCCAATCACTTTATCTGTTGTACAAAACAATCTGTTACCCTGCTCCTTGCTTCAAGTGGTTTCTCTTATGTTACATTAATAACAGTGCTATTATGTGGATACTTTTGAATTCTTCCTCCTTGAATAGGACAAAAAAGAAGAAATATTAAGCAATTCTATTCAGACCAGAACAAGGGCTCATGATATCATTAAGAGAATGCTGGCAAGTTTGGGTGATCCTTACACACGCTATTTGTCACCTGAACAGGTACTTACATTATCTTGTGATTTTAATATGCACCAATATCCAGCTTTTATATGATCAAAATCCTTTTTGATCATAAGGTGATGAGTGAACTTATAGAAGAATGTAGCAAATTAATCTCAATCCTCAGTGTTCTTACAAAACTTGCATCTAGTGAGTGAAAATTCGGCACTTCACTCATAGAAGTTGAGGAAGATATAGATGTTTGTGATGTTGTATTTCCAGTGTGATATAATTGACTTATCTTCTGCATCCAACTCTTAGACAACATAGCTATATGTTACTGGATCTCTCATCCTCGTATATAACTGAAAAAATTCAAAGAAGAATCACAAGCCAAGTCCAGAGCGAAATGATTGAGTCAGTGTAGCTCATCTCACCCTTTTGTATGTATATATTTTCTCCTCCTTTTGCATCTCAATCTTTTAGTACCTGTTGTTGCATTTCTCTTGACTTGCGGCATATTCTTGGTGTCAGTTCCTTTTTTGTTACCATCTCTCAGCAGTGGACACCATATTCTTTACCTTTCTCCCATTCTGAATTGATTTTTTTGTGCATCTACATATGAGCCTATATACATTTTATGCCATGTTTTGATGAGATGCTTTTTGAAGCTAAGCGTTCACATAGTAATCCTAGATTATTTACTCACAAGTTTTATAGTTTTCATTTTCATTCTACATGTGATGCCTACAACCAATGGAAGTTTTCCAAGATGGCAAAGTATGACATGACGGGCATTGGAATAAATCTAAGGGAGCTTCCAGGCCAGGATGGGAAGCAAAAACTGAAGGTACTAGGACTTATATTGGATGGCCCAGCACATTCTGCTGGAGTGAGACAGGTAATAATATCATTGAACTGCATAAAAGTGAATATAATTGCTCCAAATATGATCTATCAGTATACTGTCTCATAAAGGTTTAACTGATTCTTTTATGGCTGTTGAGTGTTGAGCTCATTATAGTCTATCTAGAAATGCAGCACAAGTTTCTGCAGACTACTGATAACTGATTGACATACATCAAATGGTATCATGGTGTTTTAAAATTGTATACAGTTTAGTAGTTAGCACATACTAAAATGAAATATCGCATGCTTTGCCTGATGACAAATTACAGTATGCATCTTTGGTCCTTATTTTATGATAAAGAACTAGGCCTGCTATCTTGTTCATGGTCTTGCTCCCCTTGATGTGATGATGTTTAAAAGTTGTCCCAAGTGTGTAGGAGTTGTGCTTGTGCTATTGCTTCCTTCTAAAGGATTAAGTCTCCAAAGTTGTCTATCATCTTTCAAAGAAGCCCCTGTCTTGAACTGTGCAGGACGGAAGTTGGAAAAACTCATGTCTATTTTTATTTTTCTTTATTTGGCAATATTGCAAAACTTCCCTTACACCAATGTATTTACTGCTTCATACAATATTTCAAATTAAATTGATTAATAAAGGGATAACAAATTAAAAATAGTTTATTCCAAACTTTTAAGATGTCAAAACAAAAACAGGGCTCTCTTGATTATACCAACCAAGGTAGATCTTTATTTTTAATTATTGTTAAAAGTTTCTTTATGGTTTGCAGAATAGTTGTTTGCTTATCTTATAGTCGTCCCTTTATTGATCGACTTGATTTTTAAAATATACAATTCTAGATTGGAATGCACCTTAACCAACTAATTCTGGGTATTTCTTTGAAAGGAACACTTAGAAACTAGAATCATAACTTGAGGAAGTTTCATGTTCTCACTTTCTAACATAATGAACAAACTAATCTGCTTTTGATAACGTTTGTTAGGGCGATGAGATACTGTCTGTTAATGGAGAGGATGTGAGAGGAAGATCAGCCTTTGCAGTCTCATCAATGTTGCAAGGGCCTAGTGAAACATTTGTGACGATTGAGGTTATTATCTATGCTCACCAAATAAGTAAACTCCACCCACCCACCCAAATGTATAAATGTAACTTCTTGGTGATCTTAGGTCAGGCATGGAAACTGTGGTCCAATTCAGTCTATCAAAGTTCAAAGACAAGTCTCTGCCCGGACACCAGTATTTTATCGAATGGAGCACACAAATAATGGTGCAATATCTGTTGGATATATGCGTTTAAAAGAGTTCAATGCTTTGGCTAGAAAAGATTTAGTAACAGGTATTTTTAACCTAGTTGAGTGGTATTATTGATTATTCCAATGTAATGATGTAATATCTACTGTCAAACTTGTACTGAAAAATAGAACTTTGATACAAAGTTTTCTGGTTTAACCTGTGTAAGCGCAGCATCTGTAAATTTTCTGGTGCAATATCTATGGTTCTTTTCTATGCATACTTGTTTAGTTTGCATTGGATAAAGACGGCTATAGATGGTGATAGTTTTGTTTTTGTAGCAATGAAGCGCCTAGAAGACTCAGGAGCCACTTGTTTTATTCTAGATCTCAGAGACAATTTTGGCGGATTAGTACAGGTTGGTTTGTCAATATTTCCAGAATTTTACACAACCTCTTCTGTTTGTTTCCTTGACGCTAGTGCTGTTGAGTGTTGGTTATCTACAGACTACACCTGCCCACCAACTCAATGATCAGAGTAGGTCAATATAGATGATTCATCCAACTTTTTCACAGCTCTGAAATTCTTTGGTGACATTGGTTGAGCGAACATGATTGCTAGTTTTTTTCCGACAAAAGCTGTGTATTTAGGAAGTAGATTACATGTAGTCATGTAGATAGGTAGAGTATAAGGTATCAAATTATCAATCGAGAAGCTGCAACGCAATGCTATTGCAAGAAAAATATCAGATGCAGAAGATAAAGAGAAAATTAGAAATTCCCCCATTCATATTATTGGGATATAAGGTACTCTTTGAAAAGGCTAGGAATTTCTTCAACAACTTCTATATGGGATCCCACATAACGGACCCAATATATAAGTTGTATTTAAAAAGATGAATATTATAACAACAATCACTAATTTATTTATTTATTTATTTTAAGGTTAAAATATATTGAAAACTGAAGAAATATTTACAAGCATGTAAGAGGTTCGTTTGGGTAATGGCCGTAATGCAATAGGCGCCAAAATGAGGTTATGCTCTCTAGAACAGCCTATATTGTGAGTGAGGCTCACGATCCTATCAAAGAACCATAGGGATGTTGGGCTAGCTATGGACTAGTCATGTGTGGATCCTATCAAACAACAATCACTAATGTTTCTATTGCGCGTGGTCTCATAATCCAGCTATAATACCAAAGTAGCAGATTTTTTTTCCTGTTATTTTACTTCTAGGAAGGATTCTCTATGTTTACTAGGCTGTATGATATCACAAGTCATCTAAAGCTTGATACTTACTAATATTTTATGCCATTTTTTCATAGATTAATCTGGATTTGATTCTATGAATGTACTGCATTGCAGGCTGGAATTGAAATATCAAAGCTCTTTCTGAATAGTGGGGATACGGTATGTTAACATTGTTGTATTATTCACATAATCTGAAATACATTTTTGTTGTTTCTCTAACTAAACAAAATTTAGTCCACTTCATCTGCTGACTGCCTAGTGCCTAACATGTATCCGTGTGATTGAATGTCCTTTAGTCTGCAGTGCACCAATATGAACAGAGTTTATTTCATAATAATTTCATCAATATGTGTCCTAGCTTTTGATTCTTTGGGTTTTTTTTTTTTTAATTTCTAAATAAGCTGAGTAAAACCTATATATAGCCTAGCTGTAGATGCTTTGGGCATCTTTGTGTAGGGCAAGCTAGAAGATCTGTGTTCCATTCTTTGAACTAAGGTTATGTTTGCAGGACGTTTTTGCAATTTGGAAGAAACGCCGTGACATAATCTAAAGCTCTGTTATACTCATCTCTCTTATACTCATTTACTCATAGGATTTGTGTAGTCACTTTTTCCCCATCTCTCTTTAGTTATGTGGGATAGCATTTGAGCTGTGAAAAACACTGCAGGACACACCATCTTTCTAATATTAACAGTTGCATGGCAGTGAAAGGTTTCTAGCTTTTGCTTGATGCCGAATATCTGAGTTTCTTATTAATCTCCTTTTCCTACTCAGTCAGACCTAACAAAATCTTATCTGAATGAACAAAACTGATGTGGCCTTTATCTGTCAAATAATAAATAAATAAAAAACCTGATGTGACCTTTACCTGAAATTGATGATTCCTTCTTTGACCTGAATGCAAATGAGCCTAAGATAGTGCAAACCTGATTTGACTATGACCTGGCTGAGAGGACTGAGAAGCAAAATAACCTAACCCATGGTCGGCATGATCCTTACATTTTCAACAAAAGGGATCTGACTATAAGGGGACCTGGACTTAAGCTAGCCGCTCGAATCCCAAATCAACCTGATTAAATCATGAAATACTATGATAATGAAAGGGACTATTCGGAACATTATAATTTATAAACATCCCTATCCAAACTTTGAACTCAACCTGAATATAACCTTAGATGGCTGGTTATTTGCCCCTTTTCCCTTTGCTAGTTTAATTGATGTTAGACCTAATTTAAAGTATTCAAGTATTAGATTTTACAAGGTATTGTTTTGGTGTAATAAATTGAATATAAAATAGTATGATCTTCATCGTATTAAAATCAAGTGGCCGTGAGCCTGTGACCTTGAAAGAGTGAGATTCTACGATCTAGAATAGGGCTTGAAACTGGAACCACTTTGTCCAAACAGATACCCAACCAGCTGATTCACAGTGTCCATTATTGAGCACTACTCAAATTGCAAAGCTTATGGACCTGACTGCTACTGGAAAACATGTTCATCCCACTCTACAGAGAGTTAAAGTGAAAACATTATGTCATGGTTTATTTCATCTGTCCTCTGGACCTTTGGAATCCTTTGGCTGGTCAAAATCTTTCGGTTTGTGGATATTTTTTTTTATCTTGTATAATTTTTTGTATTTTGAAACTAAGGTAAGCTTTACTTATCAATATTGTTCTTGCAATGCAGGTAACTTACACAGTTGGAAGAGAACCTGAGTCCCTGAAAGCTATCACGGCAGAAGCTGCACCTCTTGTTACTGCTCCTCTCTTGGTAATAAGATACTAATTGAAGGATATTTGCTCTGGTATACTTACTTTGCTGTTGCATAAAACATCACATCGAGGATAATAGGAATTCTATCCACACACTGTGATTCACTTAAAACGGGGGTAAACTAAATCATCGTACCTAGTCTGACACTTTGCTTGTAAAATTAATGAGATGGGGATGATGATGCTGAGAAGGCTCACGTTCTCGCAATATGACAGATGTTCCCAAGAAACTTTATCACTATTGCATCCAGCAGAGATTGATAACCTTTTTTTAGGTATAGAAACAGCAAATGATAAAGAAAGAGAAGTTTAAAAACATGTAGCAGAGATCCTCACCTGGAAATCCAAGATGTATGAAAGACCCCTTTAGAATTCCCAGCAGCAGTGGCTCACACTGTCTCAGTAGAACACCTGGTTCCGCAGGCTCCCCAAACATACCAATCAGATTTTATCATTCCCGGTCAACAAAATACATCAGAGGATCACTAGATTTACATTTCTAGTGTAATTTCCTCTGTTAAAATTGCTCAGGCTGCAGCTTCTGTTCATTGCTTGAATGATACAGTATATGTTTGTGATTTATTTGAACTATCTTTCCACTCCTAATTTTATGAGCTCCCCTGCTATCTATCATTTTCGTTGCCCAGCTAATTCTATTATTATTTGCTGTCAATGTAGGTATTGGTTAATCACAATACTGCGAGTGCAAGTGAGATTGTGAGTGTCCATTTAAGAAAATTAATAATTTTTTCCCTATTTCGAAGGGAAATGCCTAACACTCTGTGTTATTCCAGGTTGCATCCGCACTTCATGACAATTGCAGAGCAGTTCTTGCAGGAGAAAGAACGTATGGCAAGGTACGGGTTTATTAATCTCTTGCTTCTGATTGGCAATTGAAAGTTTTCGTAGCGCTATTGATTTCCAGCCTGTTACTAATTTATGCCAAAAATACTGCAATATAGGGTCTCATTCAGTCAGTATTTGAACTCCGTGATGGATCTGGTGTGGTTGTCACAATTGGAAAGTACGTCACGCCTTCCCACTTGGACATCAATGGCAACGGATTAGAGCCTGATTTTCGTAACATCCCAGGTAAAGAAATCTTGATTCAGAGCCTTGCAATAAACTTGCACCTAATCCATGCTTAACGACAAGGAATTGTCCTGTGCAGATTGGGATGAGGTAACAAAACAACTTTCAAAGTGCAATAGGCTGGGGAATGGATGAATCTAGGTGCGGTTGTTCAACATTCTCCATTCACCCTCATTTACGCTCCGATTACATTTACATGTACATATGTAAGCAATGATCGTTTCCCAACTCCAAAAGCAGTCCAAAGCTATTCCAAAGCACATACACTCCAGCCAAGAAAAACCGAAACATGTTTGTTTGTCTGGTTCGTCATTGCCATACGATATGTAACAAATACTTACACGTATAAAACCGCCCCAGGCATAGTCCAATATTCCACATTCAGGTCAGTTCATACAACACCCTTTGCTCCCTAGGCTTGCTCTACTCCCATCATCGTAGTACATTGGCAAGAAGGTTAGCTCGTCCGGTAAGGAAAAAAATGGGCCTTGTTTGGACAAGAGGCCGAAAATCAGAGCTTCGACGTTTATTAAATTTTTTGATTTTTTGATTTTTAAATTTTCCCCAAAGGAAAAAGTGATTGATTGTTGAATATAACCTACTTATAGGACTTGTACAATGTTTTGGTAAGATGCAGCAGAAAATGCAATTAAGAGACTTAACATGGGAAAAAGTTGGGTGTCAATACCAAGTTCTAACATGGAATGAAGATATGATTTGATTAAAATAATAGCAGGGTAAGATTTGGAAGTACTTATTCTTAATTATGTTGCTTCAAAAAGAGTTGACAATCTTGTTTAGCACAATTTATACAATCAAAGATTACTCTTTTTTTGGGGGGAATCATACAAGTATGAGTATGCTACAATCTACAATTACTAGTATATTTTAAGGATGAGTTGGATACAAATAGGTCTCAATTTTTGTAAGGTGGCAAATTACTATTTCTAGGCATTGGTCCTATACGCCGGGTTGAGAAGTTTGGTTAACTTTAAGGTTTACGTCATTTAAGAGTTTGGGTAGCGTTGGGTTCTGATTATTATAGGTAGTTTCAAGTTATGAGTCAAAGGATACATTCAAGCTTGGCTTATAACAGGCTACCTAGACTATTAACAATTTTAGATTTACTCAATTAAGTTTAGTTGAGTAGCTCATGTATGAAAAATTTATTGGCAAAGCTCAACATTCTTGGTTTTGATCAGGTTTAGGCTCTAAAAAGTATCAAACTATAAAATATTGAGAGAAATAGCTGTGTAGTTGCTTTAAGGTTTTATCGTCATCCAGAATTTCAAAACGAAATCAAATGTCATTTTTTTAAAACTTGAGTAAATATTACAAACCCCGATTTTCTAAAAATAAAATTAAAACAAAACAAAAATAATACTCTCTCGGTTAAAAAATATAAGTTTTTTTAGGCTTAAAATTTTGTTTAGAAATATAAGTCCTTTTAGGTTTTCTAGGCATTGGATTAAGAGAAAAGTAACTTTTTGACTTGTTTTATAAAATGTATAAATGTAGTAATAAATTTAAGATTTCCTTAATTTGTGTTCAAATGTCTAAAATGACTTATATTTGTTGAACGGAGGTAGTAGATTAGAGGGATGAGGTTTAAAGAGAGATGATTTGAAGCCCATATTATGCTATGTTGGGTTGTGATTATTGAAGCTTCACTGTGAAGTGAAAGTTATTGATTTTGTATCCTCTTTTCACAGAAAACAAATATGTAGTGATCATATGTTACATTTAAAATGCATTTTTACTTGATAAAAAAAAAAGTTGGTTTAACATTATGAACTTGAAAAGAAGGAACTTCATCCTCTGAAACCAACTATGAGATAGCCTGAAATGGCAGCTTTAGAAATTAGAATCAGATGCCTCTTGAAGATGAAAGCAAATATTCTATTTTGCTTTCCACACATTTCCATTTCTTTGTGGAAGGGATTGACATTTTGGCGCTTTCTTTTCTTATCATCTATCCCGTTAAATACAAATTCACACTTAACCAACAAAAGTATATATATTACCACTTATTTAGTTTACCCTTAAAAAAATGTACTTATTAATACTCCCAATGTTAAACAAAAGATCTCATTTTAGGAAATGTACTTATATACTTATATGCATTCACTAGCCCTAGTTTTGACCGAAAAAATAAAGCATGAATCAGAGATATTTTTATTTTGTGAAACTGATGCAAATAAGGGGTTGTTATTTTGTGCAATTTTTTTTACCATGAAAGTAGAGAACAAATGTCAAAAAGAAAACACCATGAAGAACAAAAGTACCTTAACGGTTAGATTAGAGATTAGGTGAGCAAAACTTAGGTTCCAATGAGAGATGAGTTAAAGCTTAAGATGCAATGTTAAACTTATTAGTATGGTTTCAACATAAGCTTAATTTACACCTTTATAAGAAAATAAAACGTCCTGGTAAACAGTAAATAAACACAAAAAAAAAGGAGAGATGAAAAAGCCTATCGACCATTCGAGGCTTTCGAGCTCTCATAGGTCCATAACTATGCTTGAATTAGAGAGCAATTTTTAACATCAAATCCCTAAAATCACCCAATATGAAATATCACAGGCTTAAAATGATCCAAATTCAGAATCGTCGTCAAAACATGCCTGATCCGAACTGTCACAAAAACTCTAGTATAATCAAGTATTTTTAACTTACTAACTTACAACACAAACTCGAACAAACTTATAAATAACACAAAGTAGAAAGGATACCTGACCTTTTCCAACTCGATTCATTGGAGATATTTGGATTCCTGTCTTTACCCACCTTTTGCCCTCTAGTTGGGGCCTGCCCTTTGCTTCCTATTTTCAGCTTTCCATTTCCTCATATCTCAAGTTTTCTTTTATTCTTGCTCCCTCCCGGCCTCTCTTGCAAGCCAGGAAAGCATATATTCCTCCCATTTCTCTCTTGATTTATTCAATCATGTGGGAGGATGGCTAACTCTTCTTTGCAGACCCCAACACTTGGACTTCACAGGCCTCAAGCATCAGAGAAAATAAGACTCCCAGAATCAAGGTTTTGGAGGCGGCGAAAATGGGTCCAGCACCTCTCCATTGCTTCGCCTTCCTCCTCCTCTTCCTCCACCTCACTTCAGGTGATTGATTTCGCTTCCAGCGGTTTTCCTATCTATGTTAGGCCTTCAACTTCATGTCTGTTTTCAAACAGTGAAGAAAAATGGCTGTGATTGTCACCTGTTTGTATGTGTAAAAAGCACTCCTTGCATTGCAGGAAAGTTTGCCTTTTGGGGGGGTGTTTTTCCTGCAGTTTTTAGTGTGGAATTCAACATTAGATAATTTTTTCAATCAGTTCAAGTTCCAAATTCAGAAATATTACATAAGTTACCTCAATGATATGAGCTTATGGGTTCGAATCCTTCCTCTCCGTTTGGACCGACTGAGATGCTTCCTCTGAACTGAAAGGAAAAAATAAATGTGATAATGCACAAGTCATGTCAAATTGTCAAGTAGTTTGTATAATCTAGGAGAAGTTATATTTCAATGTTGAGTTAATGAATGAGAATCCATGGGAGGTTTTAGTAAATATTTTATGTGGATACTTACGTCTGCAGGCTCAGGGATGGACAGGATGAGGTTGCCTTCGAAACCGATCAAGCAGAGCAGAAAATTCGACGTTCAAGAAAGCCACACGCCCTTCTTGTATTCAGATGCGACGACAGTAAGGGATGATACTACACCCACTTATTATAGCCCAACAGATGCTACTCCTGTAGTGAACCCTACACCGCCAACCACCATCACGTCTCCTACTATAACATCTCCGACAATAACACCGACTATGCCTACGCCTACAACAACTACTCCGACAACTCCTACTATAACTCCAATAACAACACCAACAACGTCACCTGGCACTCAAACATCAACATCTGGCGGATCTTGGTGTGTTGCGAGTTCAAGTGCTTCTTCAACTGCCTTGCAAGTAGCTCTGGATTACGCTTGTGGTTACGGAGGAGCCGACTGCTCAGCAATTCAACCTGGGGCTAGCTGCTACAATCCTGACACTGTCAAAGACCATGCCTCTTATGCTTTCAATCAATATTACCAGAAGAATCCTGGCCCTACAAGCTGCTCTTTCGGAGGAACGGCTCAGATCACCACCACTGATCCAAGTAAGATTATACAGTATATTCTGGTTTGAGAATGACCAGATCAATTACTACATCACATTATAAAATGCTTGAAATGTCTTCCTTTAGGAAGTTCAGCAAATAGCAAGGTTGTCATTTGCATATAAGAATATGCTTCCACAGCCACTAGGGTTAACCCAGATGCAGAAAATACCATTTCCATTGACAGAGATATATGATCTAGGATTAAAGATGCTGCATCTTTTACTTATCCCCTACCAATATAACATCATTCTTCACATTCATCCATCCTCTTACAGGCTCTGGAAGTTGTCACTATGCATCATCATCATCAACCACAAGGTACAGATTCATGGACGCCGTGAATTTTCTTTTTTTGTTTACCTGAACATGAAGCTGCAGAACTTATAATTACTTGTAATGCAGTACAACTTCACCGCCAACTCCAACTACACCGACTACCACACCAATGACACCTCTGATGCAGTCTCCACCTAGTCCCCCAAGTCCAACCATAACGACCACCCCCATTGGAGGGTCCACAGTTTATGGAGGAGAACCAGTAGGAAGCCCGAACACAGCAGCGTCCCTGGATCAGAATTCAGTTCTCCTCCTCGGTACAACCATCATGTTGATGTATGTTCTATTGGGGGCTCATCCATAGGCTTAAAGGAGACAAGATACAGCCATTGTTCCCGGGAGATGTTCACAAGATACATGCAGTTCTGCATGCTCAATGAAGCTCTAAAGAGGCTATCTTGCCTTTGCTGATCTTGCCTCTCTCGCTACCTCATTGTTGTAACTATAAGATTCATGTGGGAATCTTCATCTTTCTACAACTCCTATTAGACTACAATATAGTAAGGTAGTATTGGATCAAAGATACCCTGTACACGTAGAGAGTAGCTTATGATTCAGAATCAAGTATAATAAAAGCATTTTACAGATTCATACCGTCATAGGCCGGCATATGTAGTAATTAGCCTTGGTAGAAACACATAGTACTCACAAAATGGATTTGTAGAGCAGTTTAATGAAGCATAATGGAGTAATAATGATGAGTGAGTGCTCATCCATAACAATCCATATGTTACCGCTGAAGTCCAGGGCTGCAAAACAAAAGATAAGTACATACAATTCACATTCACATCTATCACCATTCTTCGGGGTCATTTTTTCTGAAAATTAGTTGAGGGTTATTTCTTCAGAACCCAAGTTAAGGTTTAATGAAGTCAAGGCTCACTGGAGGAAGGAGAGCTATCTGGAAGCCTGGAGCTGTCCATTACCACATTATTCTCTCTATGAGAAAAAGGGGATAAAAAGGCTGTTAGCAGACAGCATCTAGAATCCTCGTCATCATACTAACAAAGGATATGAATAACTGATTAATAATTCTAAATCATCCATTTTCTTTAATTAGTGCTTCTAAGTTCTAATTACTGCTTATCTTGTGAGGTACTCAGTGTAACTTCTATGTCACTCTTGATTTTTGATGTGCCAGAGACGCTCCAACACAGCAGGCCACCTATTTGATTAAGAATGTCTGAGATCATCTTTGTTTCATTCAAAGGTGACATTAATGATAGGCAGGATGGTTCATATAGTGAGGCTGGGATGAACATATTAAGAATGAGGTTTGTTTACATACCCTTGATGTCATCAAGCTCCTACTCCTTGCAGTTGTATGGAGTTTCGCATAGGAATCACCTCTTCCAACCTTGTAGAAACTAAGCATACATCAAAAGTGATCTCTGTTTTAATTTCCTAAGGCAATTTGTAAACCTGGTCTGATAGCAATTCTATAAGAACAAAAACACACAAGAATCACAGCTTAATACAGCAATCTGTAGGTGTACCAGGAAAATTGGTGTTCAATTTGTCTTCTATGCATGTGTGGGTTCCATTTCTCTTCCTGTTTGAAAGTTAAACAACATACAAAATTGCTCGGAACAAAGAACAATCTGTTGAAAACATTCTTGAATGTCGTTACCGTGGGCAAATAAGTGCAAGTGTGCAACAAATAACACAAGGGTAGTTATATCCACAAATAAATGCAAAGATGAAAAATCTGAAGGCAAGGAAAATGTGTTGTATGATACTGTTTTATTCTTTGAAGGTTCAAGTACATAGGCACATGAAAACACCTTAATTATCCTCCACATTTTGTTTACAAATATGGATGCTGATATATAGGTCCAAGGAACAAGCTTTCATGGCCACCTTGGCTGAACTTGCAACAGCCAAATATAATTTGTTTACTAAACTAGAATCATATAAGAAGCAAGAGGATGGCAACGGTGACAAGGGTGATAGCTGAACTTGCAATTAGACCACCTTGGCTGAATGCTCTCTTCAAACTCCCTTCCCGTGAAAAATGCTGGAAGGCCAAATAGCCTGCAAGTGCCAAACTTACGATATAGCCTGGTTGTGAGCCCCTGCAGAATAGAGTTCGAATGTAAATAAGAATTTAAGCAAAATGACCAGTTATATATGTGGTAGAATATGCCTATTTACTACTTTATATATATATATATATATATAAATTATATACCTACTTACCTTAAGCTCATTGCTTGATAAGGAGCCACAATCACCAAAAGCAAGGTCATGAAAGGCAACTCTAGCTCACCTGAAGAAAGGAATGATACCTCAAGATCAATCACTGGCGCTGAAATAAATAAATGAATGCATGCTAAGAATTTTAAGTCGTGACACCATGGAAGGGGGTGGATTGGGACTTGGGAGTGATAATATAATAGGAGAGCATTATGATAGCTGTGCATACATACCAAGTGCTACCAAACTTTTTCTACCCTTCCACATGATGCAGTCCCCCATCCAATCATAAAAACATTAAACACAAGCACGCAAGTTGAAAACGGTAACTCAATCATCATCACCTAAGCACGGTTGCATTTCAAGACTCTTTGACTAGAATTCGCAAGCCATAAATATCTAATCCTGATCTATATTGATTATTTTTTCTACTGAATTTTCTAGTTTGAACATCATATTAATCATACTCATCTCTTTTTTTTTTTCCAATCATGGCATTGATGATGCCGGCCCGGAATTCAGACTCAATAGATCCCAATGTGCTTGGTCTCTATATTAAATCACCAACAACGAAGTCTAGAACTATAATGTTAGGATTCCTCAGGATCCAATATATAAGAAGAGATTTCATAACAAAATTGGCAAAGCAAGTATTAACTTTTCTTTCCTAGCCTAGTGAAAGAACAGAAGGCATAATAATTACTGTGAAGCAAAGACTTTCAGGTAATAAAGAAAGAGGAAGATTACATTACATTGTTTAACCGACTGGATTAGAGAAAATCAATACATTGGAGAAATTATGTGTTTCATGGAACATTTTTGAGGTTATGAATGAATTCTATAGGCAGATCAGTGCTCCAGTAAAGTTCCAGAGTATCAGTTGGTCAATCAAGGGAGGTATTTAGCAGATGCATGTGGCAGAGATGGGGCATGCACAACACTGAAGGCCGTCATACAAAATGAAATAATAATAAAATAGTGTGGAAAAGATGAGCAAAACAAGTCATTTGGAAGCATGAAGAGGAGCAACGGATAACAACAGTAAAAATATGAGAGAATCCTGAACAAATGAGGGAAAGAAGATCATATTTGGAGGATCCAAGGATGCAATGCTAGGTAGAGTGACAACAAAGGATTTAGGTTGCAAAAGTACATACTACATACTACATACTGTACCTAGTACATCACTGTATAACATGGTGAATTGGTGATTAGTTAACCTTAGTCGAGATTAATGTCTTAGGTTGATTTGATCCATGCTGGTGGCAGTTGCAATGGCTGTATTTTTTACTTAAACCTCATCATTTTCTAGCTTCACATAGTGGTCTTATTTTGGGTTTGAGCATTGATGATTTAATTCTGGCTTAAACTCTGCAGAGCTGAGAGTTTAAGCCCTTTTCTCGCAGTCCCTCTAGTTGTACATATCTACCTCTCCAAGACCCCACCCCAAATAGAGGGACCAATTGTGTTTATTGAAGACAACAATAGACATGAGTGACCTGGTCAGGTTGGGGAGCAGGATAAATTCAGCGCTTTAGTAGGCAAACTGGACCCCAGCCCAAGTGAGTGATTGATTGTTTATGTTGATGACAACAATAGAAATGAGTGACCGCTTTGGTTGGGCAGCAGGATAAATATAGAACTTTACCAGGCGAACTACACCATTGCTTACTGCTGTTCTACAAGTACTTACCAGGTATGAAGAAAAACAAACGGATAAGAAGGGCTAGGAAAGCAGACCAGGTTCCATACTCTCCCCTGAAAAGAAAAAATTGATACTCAGAGAAGTTATAATAAGAGATGCATAAGACTTTAATTATCAGTATCAACATGAGTAGGATACTTATGTGTAATAGTGAGAAGAATAAGTTCAGAACATACTGAATCCAGCCAACGACATTTGCTGGTGCTTGTAAAGCAAACAACGGAACAAGATAAGACTTGTTGATGCTAGTGCCTTTTGTGAGCATCAGAATACTGTAGAGTTACACAACATACCATGAGAAATTCATTCAAAGTAAATACTAGAATATACAGAATAATAGAATATAATCAGAAGTCTTGTGAATAGCTAAAATATAATATACTCCGCATAAGATAGTTATTAAGTTGCTGCTAAAAGCAATACTTGCTACAAGGAATTAGATGTCGATCATAATGATCTAACGTTTATATGAAAAGAAAAATATACAAGAAAAAAGATTTTATGGTAGGCATTTCTTTGTAAAAATACGTGTCATGAAATTGGTCCAAGGCCCATCTTGAAAGATTCCTAACGCTTCATTACATAAAACAATGGGCAATTTAATTAGCATATCAAATCTATAACAAAAAATTTCTAGAAAATGACATTTCAAGTGCCATATATGGAGATTTATTTTATGCAATAAACTAGCCAAGTGCTAGGAAAGACATAATAACATGGAGCAAAGAACTTAAAAAAAGGAATGACCCCTAAATAAAGCAAGACAATAAAATAAATAAAGGCTGAATGCCTCCCCCATTCAAAATAGGAATTGATACTCTAGAAGTCATTCAAGAAGCAAGAACATGACTGCACACCCTACCATAATCGACTGCACACCCATAGAAAATTGATATATTCCAACTTAATTTATCGATTTAGATTGATAGCAAATCCAAATTCAAATTGAAATATCTTGCTTCTCACTTTCTCAGATATCAACAGAATCAAATTCGTAGTTTAAAAGAAAACCAATATCAAATTAAATATCATAACTGTTTTAGTAACAACAAAGATATCTATGGATTGGTATTCACACTATTCAGAGCCACAAAAGCAATTTCAAGTCAAATTTGGGAATCTTTTTAGTCATCCCATCAGCATACCCAACTAATCTTAAAATGTTTAATCACAGTCAGTTAGTTTGAACCAGCTGAGATCAGTCCTTTTTCTTCTCAGTGATATACTCAACAGCAAACCTAGAATCAGATTTTAAGAGGCAAAAAAATCACAAACCTATCTGAATCGAGCAGTAACAACAAACAATTACAAAGTGACAGTAAATACAATGAGAGAGGAGAGAAGGAGGAAAGAATCTTACATTGTACAAATAGACGAGACCCACTGCAGAGTGTGAGGATGGAGACCAAGCGAGGCGTGACAAACAGCTCTAGAACCGCGCTGTTTCTTCTTGTCCACCACCAGCCCTAATTGCTGGCACGGCTGCGTCGAAATTCTACACCAATCAAAGAAACGGAGCTCAAATCGCGCGCACCAGAATCAAACGACACAGTCAGTAACGCAAACGAAAAGGCAAAAGGTCGAAACCTTAGAGGGTTGAAGCGGCAAGCGTCCATGCGAGGAGTAACGGAGGTGTGATCGGGGTCATGGCGGTGGTCAAGGGACCTCAAATTGCAGCTGAGGTGAGCGGCGAGAGGCGACTTGGAGCCGAATCTCGCAGTAGCTAAGCATAGCGACTGCATTTTCAGAGATGGCGTGAAGATTGAAGAGGAAGCAAGGATCGACTGATCGAGTGATGAACGATGTGTGAAGTGAGTATTGTGAATGGGAAATTGGAGTCGATGAATGAATAAAATAAGCGAGATTGTCTCTAGAAATAGGCAAAAGATCGAAGGATAGAGATGGAATTGTCGGGATGGGAGCAAGAAGATCGTGATGGGATTGCAGAGATTGTTGTGCAAGTGCAACGGACGGGAGAGGAGGAAGAAGGGCCACGATCTGCTACGGTTGAGTGTACCCACGAGTTACCTGCAGACGCGCCACTTTTTACTCCATTGTTAACTTGCGGTGGACAAATTCATTAACCATAAAATTACAGATTGGGCGATACACCGCAAATTTTCTTTTTAAATGCACGTCCATTTTAACGTGCCGCCAGCCCACTGCAAATCTGCATGTTCATTCCGACGTGCAGATTTGTGGTGTATTTAGTTTCTCCGATACGAAATTGTCATATACACGGTCACGTTACACAATAAAGGACCGCAATCGCGTACTGCGAGTCCGCGAAGAAGGTAGGACCCGCCAACACATCAACGAACGGAGGTGTGCAAACTGCACAGATAACCCGAACTGTTGCTGCGCATCACGGGTGCACGACTTCCCCATCGTGACGTCATCCCCAACCTCTCCCTCCACCGTCTCATCAAGCTCACACCCACCACGCACCACCACAAACATGGCTTATTGTGGAGCTCGACGTTCGTCTTCTCCTCCTCCTTTTCTCCATTGGTGAAGTCGTATAACTTTGGAGCTGAAAACTCATATACGTGGTCAATTATCAAGGCGTCACTGAGGTCTTTCGATCCATGGCAGAAGAAAGGATTTTTCTGGATTTGGGGGTTAAGAGAGAGAAACGAGGGATCTGATCTGAAGCGGTTTTGGGCAAGAAAATTGGCGGGAAAGGGGAAAGAGCTCTGCACAAGGGCCGGTTCCACTTCCACCCAGTGTGTTTCTTCTGCCCCATATCCCCGCCCTACGACCCCGTCCCACAAAAATATTTCACCCTTAAATTAATATTAAAAAAAAATCAAAAATATATTTAGCATCTACATGATTATTATAACCTATTTGGAAAAAAAATCTAAAAAAATCAACTTACAAAAATTATAAAAAAAATTATATAGTAAAACAACATCTTTCTATAGCTTAAAAAAATCTCTCTATCTCTATTGAATTATTATAATTTTTATAAGTTGATTTTTTTAGATTTTTTTTTCAAATATGTTATAATAATCATGTAGATGCTAAATATATTTTTTAAAATTTTTTAATATTAATTTAATGGTGAAATATTTTTGTGGGACGGGATCGTGGGGCGGGGATATGGGGCAGAAGAAACACACTGGGTGGAAGTGGAACCGACCCTTGTGCAGAACTCTTTCCTTTTTCCCTTTTTCCCCTTTTCTTTGAAAGAGACTACAAAGTATATATTCGCGTATTTTTTTTTTAAAAAGCGCAACTGCGCATTACGAGTACGCGATTGCAAACCGTGTAAAAAGGCGAAAAATTTACCGTGTAAATAGTAAACCCCTAATAAAAACAAGTAAAAAAATATGAGGTGATTCTTTGCTGGTAAAAATGCAAAAAGTTGACGGTGCTTGACTTTCGTGCGTAGTCTACGTCCCCTTTGTATCCTTTGCTTGTTTCTTGTAGGGTGCGTTTCCACTTGATGTTTTGCACCGCTTTTTGTTTTCATTTCCGTTTGTATGTTTTGACGGGATTCCGTCGGCCATCGAGATTCAGGTATTTCCGATCTCAAATTATTTTCTAATAAAAAAAAATTCAAAAAGTTGGTGACTCCTGAGTAGCAACATATTGTATTAAACTCACATATCATCTTTTTATGAGGTTGACCATTGTGGCAATTCCAGCGCTGAAAATGTGCTCCCGACTATTATCTGACCCGTGTCCTGCCTCTTCAAGAAACATGTAAGTGACCATTGTTCACACAGTTCACCTTTGATTCTTAATATCATAAGTGAAATTTATAACTATCATATGGTCAGCTCCTTCTATTTCGACAAACAACTCTTTGAAACCAAAAGTTGTAACAGCATTAATGAATATTATAGTTTCGAACAACAGCTGTGTATTTCTTCTGCTATATTTTTTCATCTAAGTTTTGAAGGAACTGTATTTCAGACGTCTGACCGAACAAATGCAGTAGCTTTGTGTATATATGATCTTGAATCAATTTCAGTTGAACTAAATCCATTTCTTCATGTTGCAGGATGCCCAGCTTAAGAAATTCGACTACAGAGGTGTAGAGTGAACTATCATGCATTACAATTTTCGATTCTTGAGATGGCCAGGATGTTGATTGACATAATGAGGATGAAAATTAAAGCAAAACACTTCATTGCTTTTACATTTGTGGTAGGAAAGCAACGGTAATCCTTAGATTCAGCGGAATACATATCATGTTTGTTGAACCCTGCAGTTACAAATTTATGTATTGGATCAAATGTCACAGATTTGAGCCCGACATGCTGGCATTCTCTGGAGGCGATTATGGTGGAGGAGAGCAAGAAAGAACTGAGCTCGGGGCTGTAAAAAAGCATTGGAAAAACTTACATGTAAGTTAATCAATTCAAGACCACCTTGTTTGATCTGAATTAAGCATAAGAGAAGATCCTGAAATATTTATACTCAAATTGTAAGCAGAAACCTAGGCCAGATAAGAAATGAGGAAAGGAATGTGCCCTCTCTCAGTCTCTCACTCCAGAGCATGTTGGACTAATGCTGAGAGCATTGCATCGGGTGAAGTATACCGCGGAGAAGAGACATTGACACCTCTTAAAGCATTCTTTCCAAATTTTCATTCTAAAGATACTATTGCAACCAAGGAAGAGTTGGCCCCATTTGCGCAATACTCAACGCCGCGCATGGCTGCACTAGATTTGATCGTCTGTGATGAAAGCGACATGGCTACAATCCTTGCAGGGAGAAGGTATATTTGGACAGTTCAGTTTAGATTGCAGGCCTCCTGAATTTCTGCCTGAGGATCTCCTGTCTTTGTATGCAGCATGCAGATACTTCGGCCATAAGCCAACAGTACGTCTGAATGCAACTATCACATGGATATGATAGATGGGCTTGCCAATATGAGAGCCAAGAACTATGGCATACCTGAAGTCGATAAGCTGAAAGATAAATTCATTGTTGGAAGAATCATATACCGGCAATTGCTACAACAACTGCTATGGCCACTGGGCTCGTCTGTCTTGAGGTTTACAAGCCCTTGGATGGAGGGAACAAGTTGGAGGCCTACAGGAACACATGTGTGAACCTCGCATCATCTCTTCTCAACTGCTGAACTGGTTCCTCTAAGTAACAAAACACCAAGACACGAGCTTGCTTGAAGAGTATATACATGGGTTAGTTATTTGTCCCCTTAGTTCTCAGTTCTCACATTTGACTTACCTAGTAAGTATATCAAATTATCAATGGTTTGGAGAAACGTAACGGGTGGCAGGTGCGCGTGTGTATCGAAAATGCTTATTATAAGATCGACGATTACAGCCCAACCATTCAGGAAGAGTTGAAGCCCATCAGTAAAAGCCGAATACAGCCCAGCTCAAACACAAAAGTTCTGATGACTCTGAGCACAAGATGCAGTAATGTATATAGCTAGCAGTATAAATATATGTATGTAAAGCTCTGTATTTGAGATCAGTCAAAGCAGTTTGATAACACTCCAAAAACCTCTGAATTCCAATATATGGCCTTTTGCCATGATCCAGTGCGCGACGAGTACAAAGGGTCGTATAATGTGTGATTTTAGAGGCGTCTGCATCGTGAACCTCACGGATGGGACTATGGAACGTTCAATCTCAAGTGTTGTTGAAACAAGTGGTAAGAGGCATTCCTCATTGGGCTTGGCTCAGGTGATGCCATCATCTACTTCGACCCACCAACGGATGAGCTTCAGATGCAACATAATCAAGCTCTGAAACCATCTAATCAATGTTTGGGTTCTGGTATCTTAGTTTCTCGCTTTCATAAGGCTTGGAGCCTATCCATGGCAGGAAGATCCTGAAAGCACCATTTTCTGTTGCAGTGTAGTTTGTGTTGTAATTTTTTTAAGATTTCATATATACCGATATTCATTTCCTTGTCCGTCATCTTTAGAGATGAAATAGTTTTTGATGGTTTTCTGCTGTCTAAGATATAGATTTGGAAGTTACTGCTTATACATTTGATTAGCATTGACTTTCGTAAAAGAAATTTGTTAGAAAAACATTGTTGTAGTACTTGACACAATGCTTAAGCTAGCCTTTGATATTTCATCAATGGGATTTTGTTAGGATGCTAACAACTTTGATTTGTAAAAGTTTTGTTGCTTGAAATGGCTTCGGGTTTTTTTGACCCAATCCAACTGTCATTTGAGCATTGTTAATGTTGTGCTTAAGCATTAATAGCTAATTTGTGCGTGCATGGCTCTGTGAATGTGATTGACAAAATGTTTGTCCTTAAAGGTTCTAACTATGGCTGCTGAAATTGTCCTTAAAGGTTCTAACTATGGCTCTGTGCCTCTGTGCATGGGTGGTTGTTGTTGTTGTACGTTGTTAAGGAATATTTTAGTCGTTGAGGCTTTCAATTGCTCATTTGTTTTCATTAATGCAGATTGTCCTTTGGACCTGAGTGGGTCCATCTTCACTCTTGCAGCTGTATTGTGTTCAAGTCCAACCGAGCGAGGAAAGTGTTGCCTTTACATCAACGCTTTTGTAGCAGTTGTTGTCACATGATATTCCAATGCAACTGGTGACCTGGGGGTTGCTTGAAATTCGATGATGCCTGTCTCATCTCGATATCACCAACCCCCGGCGGTCAATGGTGTGCCCCTTGATTCCACCAAGTTCTACAGATATGGAACCAAAGTTCCTGTTACCTGTGAATGAAAAGGAAAAAAATGCCAGCATTAATATGCATCAAATAAGTGGGGCTGACTATAATCTCACTCTGCGTAGTTGCCGAGATGCTACCTTCGCGGCCCTTGCATGCCAGGTTGATAATGCTTCAACTGCTGGGTTTACCCGCTGACCATGTATTTAGGGGATTTATATATAAGCAACCGCTCAAATTCTTCTAGCCTAAACTTATTGTTTCCTTACAAAATTTGTCAAGTTATCTAGGACCAGGATAATTCTAAACCAGGAGATATTTTCAATAAGGTTGAGAGATGTAGTCAAATATGTGAATGGAAGAGGAACATCTTTAAGGGTAATCGTAACTCGATTCATTTCAACACTCAATGAAGTGTTCTCTTTTGATGTTGTTCACGTATGACGAAGCATAAGTAATAACTAGGGTTGGTATGGTAATCGAAAATTACCATACCAACCGTACCAACATGTCGTTGGTACCAAGAAGTCGGTAACCGACTGAATCGGTAACCGAAGTCTCGGTACCAAGGATAGTCGGTACGGTAACCGTATGGACAAACCAAATACCGTGGTACCGAATATATATTTAATTTTTTTAAAAAAAAATAAAATATATATTTTATTTTTAAAAAAAAATAAAATATCGTGGTACCGTTGGTACCAAGGATAGTCGGTTCGTTTCCAAGCATAATCTGTCATTGGTACTGGTACCATCGGTACCGATGGTACTGGTAACATCGGTACCGATGGTACTGATGGTACCATAGTGTATAAAACGAAAATCGAAGAATGAAAATAGTGGCTTCGGTTACCACGGTACCGACATTCGGTAACCGATACTTTTGGTACCAAGAGTTTCGGTACCGAAACTATTCGGTTGGTACGTGGTATATAAAATCCCATACCGAGTGGTATCGGTACGGTACGTGGTAATGAAAAATTTACCATGGTACCGTACCGTGCCAGCCCTAGTAATAACTCCGCGTCTTTTGTGAACACCTATGTCAACCTGAAGAGTATTATTTTATTTAACTTTCCAGTCATTTTTATTTTATATTATTACTTTGTTATTCCTTATAATAAATATTTTATTTTTTATTTTTCTATTTTTATTCCCACAATCGCGCAATTGCGCCATAACGCGGGAATTCTACTAGTATAAATTAAATCGGATTAGTAAAGATGGTAAGTTATTAACTCGGAATAGATAAATACATTTAGCATTTATTTACATTTGATCTTTGAAAGGAGTTTGTTCCCCTTTTATTTCGATCTCATGGTGATAAAATCAGCAATTAATTAATTAGTTAAGATGAAAGGCATCTCCAGCTCCTAGTTTACGGAAAAGGATCCTTTTCCCTAGTTTACCATGTTTCGTGTATATTCATATGGTTTTGCCCAACTTCTTGACAACAATTAATTAGCCGACGGACCTCAAAAATATATTAGCCGGCGGCAACGGCATGATCTATCGACTATCGTACTCCCTTCTATGATACTAGGTCTGTTTGAAAATATAAGTCAGTTAACTTTTTGACATATTTTTTAAATATTAAAAATATAAAAAATATTAATTTTTTTATTTAATTTTTTTTTACATAATTGTAAAAACTTTTTTGATATGCAGGTAATAAAAAACAATGCCATAGGTCTTTGAATTGGTATAAGAAGACCACATTGCAGATTTGAGTAAGATCAGGTGGAAAAAAAAATTTGTTTTTGCTTTTTCTTAATAAACTCCAAAGTTAATCTGAAGCACGAGTGATTCAGAAATGCTTACCAAAGATGAACTGCTGGAACTAACCCATGAATCATATACCTGACTGTGCTGAGTTATCTGGGTCTTGTACCTTCAAGGATTACAATTCATATGTAGCAAACAGAAGCATACTGCCAATTAATTTATTGTATCAACAACCTTAAGGTTACCTGTTGGGTAGCTTGTTTAAGCTGTTCATCAAGCTGCGGTGTTGCAGTATGGAACCCAGGTTCAGAGACTGCAAAATCAGCATTCAAGCAGGCACTGCCCTTGAGGCTAGCAATGACATTGTCTTCACTATCCCACTACAAATATAAACCATTAAGACATTCCCCTCAGTGAGTCCATTTGGACAACTGAAATACTTCAGAATTAGACTATCCCAAAGTGTCACTCAATGCAAACATACTAAGGTAGTATCTACATATACTTAATTAGCTCATCAGAGTATCATAAGAAGTCTAATATATATGAGACATTTTTTTTCCCAAAGGTACACGGATCCAGGATTTTGTTTAGAAAGGTGGAGGTTGCATTGTTTAAATATAGAAATACACTTATTATTATTTATAAGAATTTTGTGACCATACAGAAACAATTTGCATTCAAATTAGAATAGAATCAATGGTTTGGAGAAACCAAAGTCGGGATATAATTCATTATTTCGTGAAGCCCGTTGGAGACGAGTAGCTTTCGCCATCCCTGGGTCCTAATGTTATACATCTTCAAACATTGTCGGAAGACCAAGATCTCGTCGTCACTCACCCGCGATACAATTCGAAAAGAATCGCAAGCCTGGGGGATCACAAATAGCATACTCCATGAAGACTCATCTCCGTAGTCTTTTAAAGCCCATACCTCATATCCCAAGTTTGTACCTAATTCAAGCGACACGGTGAGTTGCTCGTCCAAAGCTCCCAATTCGAATCTGCCAAACTGACCCTGAGCACCGATTGAAGCCCTTGCCTTGGGAAATCGAACCATCTGAAACTCCTCCGCCCGTGGATCAAAGTAGATGATTACATCACCTCCACCGAGAAGTTCACCGGCCCAATGAGGAACTCCTCTTACCATTGTCGCCTGCCAGCCCTCCCCGTAATAACGGATCAGCCAGAGGTTCATGTTTTGCAACACTTGGGAATGAGTTTTGGAGGTGAAACTCCCGTCCTTGAGGCTTACGATACGGAAACTTGTAGAATCACACATTAAGACCTTGTACTCATCGCCGCGTTCTTCATCATATTCATGGTATAGCGCGCACAAGCGAAAATGCTTAAAATACTCATGGATCTCTTTGGATTGAACAGCATCGAATCGCAACCTTTTCTCGACTTTGGTACACGGATTAAAGAGGAGGAAATCTGCGGGAGAGTTATAGAGAGCAACCAAACCGTCACAAATGCCCAAGAAGGTCACCCTGACGTGTTCCCCCTCGTCAAAGAAGTCGCAATGAGAACGAAAGGGGCGTCTCTCAAGTGATTGGGATGTCGCAAAACATCTTACCCCATTGTTGGATACATTACTGGAAGCTTCATTAAGAAATATCATGTCCCATGGCACTTGGTTGTGGATGTGGTTGTACCATCGGGTGCACCAACATTGCATCAAGAGGCTTATCGGGTGATTTCGGGTGGAGTTAGGGTTATAATTGGATACAAACAAGGGATCGGATATAAGACGAAGCCATTGCTTGCACACACGCAAGCATCGGCCTACCGAAACGAGAGGAAGTTTGTGGAAGATCTCAACCCAAAGGTTAAGGGGAAGATCGGGCGATGGTGAATCAGATTTTGGTTTTTTCATTAGGGTACGGTTTTCAACTGTGATGATGTGTTTGAAGGGGTTGTGACTTGTGGATGCTGTTTCTTTTATATACTGTATTTAAAAAAAAAACCCTAAAAGTTGTTAAAGAGTAATACGGAGGATATGTTTTCAAATAGTGAAAATTACACAAAACCACCCATTAAATATCCTGTTTTTCATATAAACCACCCGCTATATTTAAAATTACACAAAATCACCCGCTAAATGCAACTTGTTAACAATTCACCACCCAAGCACAAATATCTACCAAAAACTCATTAAAATTACTAATTTACCCTTACTTTTGAGTCAAATTTATTTATTATTGCCATCAAATCATAATCATACATCCCCAAACAAACTACTCTAGCTACTATTTGATCCTCTTTGAAACCACTTGCATCTTCGACCTATTGTCATCTTGCTTTTTTTTTATCGATTGTTATTGCTTGAAGACCGTAACATGAGTGGTAGTTAAAAAAACAAATTCATAAGCACCCAAAAATGGGGGAAAAGTCTCACAGCAAGTGACGAACCCTCGATCTCGTGTAAGTTGTTTTAGGGCTTCTTCCTCTTGATATCAAAATCAAAAGCGGAAAACAAATTCAAAATCATCGATTTACAAAATTATGAGGGTGATTGACTCGAAAATTAAAGGAGATGTATGGGTGTACGTCTCTCTCTCCCCCCTCTCTTTCAATAGAAATGTGTGCAATGGGGGTTTAATTTGGTTTCATGCGCTGATTTTGGAGATCGGATGAAGATGTGTGCAAAGAAGGGTTTGGTTTCATGCATTGATTTTGGAAATCAAATGAAGATGTGCACAAAGGTGGAATTGGTTTTCTGCTTTGATTTTGGAAATTTAAAAGAAGATGGGTAGAGGACGCCACAAAGGCATTTTTATTTTATTTTATTTTTCAAAATTTTGCCAAGTGTGTAAATTTAATTATTTTTATAAATAATACAGTTAAATTTAAAATGCATAATTTAGTATTGGTCATTTACCGTTATTTAAAAAGAATATTGATGGAATATTCTTACATGGGTGGTGAGTTGTTCACGTATTGCCTTTTGTAAATCAGATGAAGATGTGCACAAAGGTCCCACAGTTTTGGCACTGGTATTGTTAGAACTGGAAGTTCTCAGACGAATTCATCCATGGCGGATGCGAGAGGAGGAAGAGAGAGTTTTGGAGGGAGAATTTGTTATAGAATCTTGAATGAACTGTTACAACAACCGGTTCAAGTATTTATACAAAACCGGAGCCACATGATAGGCACGTGCTCGTTTTTATTTCCTATATGGAGTGAAACGACGTCGTCCAGGACTTGTCTTCTACCTTGCTCTAGAATGAACTCCGGATTGCAGCTTCTGAATCTCGAGACATGGTTGATCCCCCCCCCCCCCCCCCCCCCCCCTAAGTTGAAGGTGGTGAAATCAACTTTAACTTGCCAAGGAGCTCAACATGGCGAGGACCAGGAAGAGCTTTGGTGAAAATATCGGCGAGTTGCAGATGAGTATGTGTGTAGGACAAGCTGATGAGGCCTTCACTGAGCTTGTGACGGACGAAGTGGCAATCGAGGTCTACATGTTTGGTCCTCTCGTGGAAGACGGGATTCCGAGCTATGTGAATTGCTGCTTGACTGTCACATTTGACTGGAATTGGGAGAATATGAGATGCGCCCAATTCAGACAAGAGCCGAGACAACCAAGCAAGCTCTGCAGTAAGGCGTCGCAAGGAGCGATATTCAGCTTCAGCAGATGATAAAGAAACAATGGATTGTTTCTTAGCCTTCCAGGATATAGGACAACCACCGAAGAGGATGAAAAACCCACTGACAGATCTCCTGGTGAGTGTACAGGCAGCCCAATCACTATCACTGTAACCGAGCAAAGATAGATCAGGTGAATTGTTCAATAAAATACCCAAATCAGGACGACCCTTTAAGTATCTCAAGCACCTCCAATGTGTCACAAGCACCTCCAATGTGTTCACTTGCGTCTTCAATTGCTCTAGTTCCGAAGCTAGGGTGTTGCAGCATTCCTTTGCTTCCGAGCTATCTGACCGAATCGCTTCCACAGTTTCATTGGCTGCTTTCAGCTGCCTTTGAGTGTCATTGAGCAGACCGTGAGCTTCGGATTCCTTAGCATCCTCCAGCAGCTGGTGCTTCAACCAAGTCATAATATTATTTCCTATTAAAAGGGGGACATCATAATCTTTGAAATTCTGTTTGAAGTTAGCATCTTAACCATTTCAAGTTCACTGCCTATGGGTCCATGTATTATTGAGAGTTTAAATACGGCACAAAGGTTTATTCTTGTATTTGATAATTTCTTCAAATTCGCACATATCTGATTTTTCATAACTCAACATCATATTTATAAGCAACATCTCAATCTGAACGGATTAGTATATGCTTGAGGCTAAACCAACGATGCTCAGAAACAACAAAAGATGCAAACAAAGTTATCAAAGACAGTAAAGGTTGTCAAACTTAAACCCAACAAGGACAAGAAATTGATTAACTTCTTTGAGTCTTTTCATCAAAGCATCAAACACAGTAAACGAATCAAAGCATCAAAGATAGTAAACGATTACTTATTGCAAGTTTTCTTCAAATTCTTCCTTGAAAACAATGTCAAACTCGTTCAATAGCTGGAAGTGTTTCATATTGGAGATCTACTGGGCTTCAACGGGAAGTGTTTCGTATCGGACGATTGGTGGCCTAGCCACCACCAAATACATCCTACTTCCGCCTGGATAATCCCATCTACCCAGCACCGTAATCCGTGGGCCATCACCACCCGGAGTTTGAGGTCCACCACCATCAGGAGGTCCACCACCATCAGGAGGGAGCCGAGGCCGCTGCTGGCGACGCCGGGGATGCACAGGAGGAACAGGAGGATGAGGATCCGCCGTCTCTTGCGGGGTGCGTCCCCTACATGATCTAGGAGGCTGCTGGCGACGCGGGGTAGGAGGATGCCCAGAAGGATTATTCGGCTGCACAAGTGGAAGAGAAGGAGACTGGCGACGCAGAGGATGACGTACCGGAGGAGGATTCGTCGGCAGTTGAAGAGATGTACTACCAGTGGCAGTGGCAGGTGCGGAGGAAGGAACAACAGCAGCATTCGTCGGCACAAGTTGAAGAGATGTGCCACCAGTGGCAGGTGCGGAGGAAGGAACAACAGCAGCAGGACGGCGACGCAGAGGATGACGTACCGGAGGAGGACTCGTCGGCAGCTGAAGAGATGTACTACCAGTGGCAGGTACAGGAGGAGGATTCGTCGGCAGTTGAAGAGATGTACTACCAGTGGCAGTGGCAGGTGCGGAGGAAGGAACAACAGCAGCATTCGTCGGCACAGTTTGAAGAGATGTGCCACCAGTGGCAGGTGCGGAGGAAGGAACAACAGCAGCATTCGTCGGCACAATTTGAAGAGATGCACCGCCAGTGGCAGGTGTGGAGGAAGGAACAACAGCAGCAGGATGCAGCCCCGGCACTGGTGGCAGTGGTGGGAGTGGGCGGCCCGAGCAACGTGGATGAGCAGCCAAACACCCTGCGCAACTACATCTACAATCCATGGCTGAAAAAACAATAAATTGGGTTAAAATCTGTTAAGATTTTATTGTTACAAAAAATATTTTAGCTTATCCTAATTTGGGATTTTCCACAAACATTAGTTTCTTATAAAAACAGAGAATCAGCCCTAAGTCATCTATAAATCAAAACATTACTTTCTTATAAAATTAAAAACAGAGAATCAGAACTAACTCATATATAAATGAAAACATAAAAACATTACTTTCTTATAAAAACAGAGAATCAGCACTAAGTCACATGTAAATAAAAGAAACATTTTCCTTAATTGCTTCTTCTACCTTTCGATCATCTAAAAAAACCTCTACAATTGACCTAGTTTATTCCTTTACAGCAGTTACGATAGAGGCAAAATCAAGAAGGAAATCAGAAAACTCAATCAAAATTGCAAACAGAGGCAAAATCAGTCCAAAACCGCAACTGTCGTCAAACACAGAAACAGAGACCAGAGGACGCAAACCAGAGGAGTAAAAATGACGCACAATCACGCAGTCGCACAACAAATCAACACACAAGCACAATTCCAGATCAATTCCAGATCAATTCTTCAAGTCTCAACTCAGAATCAAGCCAATTCAGAGGTATAAAATCACAGATTGCAAGTCGTAAAAAAAACGGAAAATATTCAAGCACCGAGAACAGATCCTGCTTACGAGCTTAGTGAAACAATCACCAGTTTAACGCTCAATCAATGAGCCTTTCCACAGGCCAATTTCATCATGACAGCAAGTAATAAGAGCGATGTGAAATGAAATAACTACTGAAAACTGGAATCAAAGGAAAAGCGACGATCATGATGAACATATAAACTAGATCTGCAATTTGTTGAGCACAAAAACCATTCGATTTCATTCCTGGAATGAATCGAAGCTCTTATACCATCACAAGCATCAACAATTGGTGTTGATTCTTGTGGTTAGATCATCAAATCTGTACCTTGTAACTCAAGGTGGTGCAATGGAGGGAAAGGAGACTTAGAGAGAGTTTGTTATGAGAGATATTTTGTGTAGAATATTGTGTAAAATCTTATTCTGATATGTACATCCTACAGGCTATATATAGCCACTGGTTACACCTGTACATCACACCCTTATTGTTCCTATGAGTCTAACAACCTAACCGATTACCACTATACATCTAACCAAGCCAACTTGTGTATATACAAGCAACACTCTCTACAAATCGCAAACCAAAAGCAACACTCTTTTTGTTTTCACTTTTCAGCAATTCATGAAAGAATAAATAAGGGAAAAAAATGTATTAACATATGTTCTACTATTGCGAAATTCTAAAATAAATGAAATGTATTAACATACGTTTGTGTTTGAAGCATGTATAAAATAATTTTATTAATTTATTTATATATATATATATAATATCAGAGTTATAAGTCTTATAAATAAATGACAAATCATAAAGAATTAATAAAATATTTTACTGAATAGTTTTGTAGTACGTTCTTTGTATAATATTTTATTGAGTAGTTTTAGAAAATATTTAAAATTAAAATATCCAAGTTAAAATCTATCCTAGCTTTTTAAATCAAAATTATTTAAAAAATTTATGCTATATAATTTTTTTCACAATTTTTTTTTAAAAAAAATTATATGAATTATCATTTACAAAATAACTATATTTTTTGTAAAATATTTTTAGCATTTTAAAATATAATATTATAGGGAAACAATTTTTAATTGTCTAATATTCCCTCCCTTAGTAAAAATATGACATTTGGTGTTTTAAAAAATATTAAAAAAAAATCAAATTTGTTATTAATTTTTTGACAACTTTTTACTATTTAATAAAATATATAATAAAATAATATATAATTAATTAAGAAACTGCGAAGCACACGGCCTATAATAGTAATAATACTCGATCAATTCTATGACTTATCAAGTGTTTATCTTCTTTTGAGCGAGGCGCTTATAGCTCCATAGTATTTGTTTCACAAGATATTAATTAATATAAAAAAATTCCTTTTTTTTTATCGGAAGAGATAAAATTGTTTAAAGTAAAACATAATCGATCCTTCTATCTTATATCCTTAATTATAGAACAAGAAGATAAAAGAGTATTCATATATCTTATTATTCTTATATCATATATCATCATATACAATACTAAATACTAAAAAAAATGTTTTTTTTTTCACACGTCATTTTTTTAGTTAAAAATTTTTCCTCCAAAAAATCTGTCCAACTAGTTTAAGTTGTAAGATCTGTATGAATTCAATCACCAGTTAAACATTAATTTTTTGGTCTCAGTACTCGAACCCGATAAAACTTTGCGGGTCAAACATTACACACTCCATAGGGGATTCGGTTGCTTCTTGTGCCACTCATTAGTAAGCCATGGTTTGAGCTTCAGTGGTGTGATTGGTTGTCCTCAAGTTTTCCTCTCTTGATTGGAGAGGAAAGTGATCAATACGGAAAATAAAATGAAACTAAGTTAAATCTTAATAGTTATGTTTCTTATATAAGTTCAATATATATATATTATGAAAGTATGTATTTCTTATTGTTAGGATTAAAGGTTACACTCGATCATGGTCCGATTAAGGTCGAAGTGGTCAAAATAGTCCAGTTTAAGCAAGCTAGGATTTAGATCGATCCGAAACTGAAAACATGAACAAAGGTAGCAAAGACACACGTGATATGTTAACGAGGTTCGGGCTGGTCCCTGCGTCCCCGACTCTAGAAGATATCCAATATGCTCTAGAGGCAAAAAAGAGAGAGACACACATAGATCCAAGGAGGGCAACATCTAAACTGAAATGGAAATACATGGAAGATAAATACTATGGACACAATAGCAATGATAAGCTAAGGAATGGGAAACCCCCTGATATGAGGCATCGTCCACTTGATAAGGCTCGTCAAGGCAACCGGCTATCGCTGGCCATTGCTTCAGGGAGCATCGAGTCCTTTGCTGGTTCTTCTTCTCTCCATTTCAAGTCTCCGACAACCTATGGATCTCGTCTATTTTGTCTCTCGAGCACGGTTCACATGGAGATTGCTCAACGAGCCTCTCTCTGATGAACACTCACTCGAGCTTGCCTCTATCTTCTTCTCTCGGCTTTTGATGTCTTCAATAGACCCGAAACTCCAGCGAAACCTCACATATGCTCAGCCATTTTGGAGCAGCACTACAGTGCCCTAAACTCAATTCAGGGTTTACCTGATGAAAGGCTTATAAAGGGTATAGGAGCAACGGTCGGAAATCTTCAAGCCGGGTAAGGCATGGGCTTGGGCTTACAATTAGCCCAACCTAAACCCCCTACAGCTTATACAATATTTATCATAAAAACATTAAAAAAAACCTGGAAGTAAACTATAGTTATAATTCTCAACAATTGCCCTCTTAAATCTAGTTTAAATCAAGAGAGAAAGAAGAAAGCTTACAACATATTGGATAAATCCGTCATCGCAGTACATGCGCTTTCTTTATAAACTTGGTTAGTGACATCAACCAAATATAAGAAACTATCATAGCACATCTAACAAGATAAGCAAACATACACAGCATGCAAGACTGACTCGAAGCTAAATTACCATGACATTAGGGTCACAAGAACCCAAGACATAAAGACTAGGGAAGATTTTAGGGTCACCATTGACATTAGAGGGCATTTTGATATATGAGGAGGTGGAAGATTTAATTTTAATATATTAGAGGGCATGTCTGACCTCGAATTTTTACTTAATAAAAAAAATTTTTAAAAGATGAAAGATTTTGTATAATTTCCTAGTTAAAAAAAGGTGGGCTTCGGCGTAGTTGTATGAGTAACTAAGGTAATGACCTTTTGGATGTTCAAGCAAAGAGAGTTGTATGAGTAACTAAGGTGATGACCTTTTGGATGTTCAAGCAAAGAGAGTGTCGCTATGGAATTGCATAAACTATGGTACTAGATATTTTTCTCTAGTGATTAAAAAAAGATATTTTTCTTAAAAAAATATCAACTTTGAACTTTATTTATTGTTCACTCAACTTCACAAGGTGCTCTATTGTAGTCTCATGTCCTCTACTCATGTGGGAACAACACTTGCTGACACAGAGATCAACTTATGGTAAATGAAAGCTTTCCTATGCATCAGTTTGAACAGTTGATCTTACTAATTAGCCATAAATAGAACAGGCATGGTTTCATTTCCATGTCAATGTAGGTTTCCCACTGTACAATTTCATAAAACAAAGCCGAAGAAGATCAGATTTCAGATGATACACCATATATGCAGGGTTTGACTTGGCAAAAATGCAAAAGGGGGAATTCTTCAGAGGCTCGTCAAAAGAGCGCAGATTAAGCACACAACCAAGCAAAACGCTCGGGCTTCTTGTTTTGCGAAGCTCCCAAGCTATAGCTACCTTCTTCCCTCCTGTCTTGTTTGCCTTCTTCCTAAA
Organism: Persicaria tinctoria; assembly: GCA_037127255.1. NCBI lineage: Eukaryota > Viridiplantae > Streptophyta > Magnoliopsida > Caryophyllales > Polygonaceae > Persicaria > Persicaria tinctoria. Next base: position 7,436,594 of record JBANSL010000016.1, on the reverse strand, counting down.
TCTTTTGTACACTTGAATGAAGTTATATACGCAAAAGTCAGAAACCCACAGGCCATGACACCTGATTGGGTCTGATGGCTGCTCTGTCTTACTGTTCCAGCTAGAACTTGTCAAATATCTCTTCCGAACCTCCCATACCAGTGTTGACTGAGGACTCCCCAGATTCTGATCCGTTTTGGGAACGCAACTGGATGTTCAGGCTGCTAGACGGAAGGTGCTCATGGATTATCTGTACTCGGGCAATGACATGGTAAGACAGTTTTCAGTTTCATCTCAAAAGTAGCTTTTGAAGTGCAGTTTTTGAAGCATTAAAGACGGTTTTGGAACTCAAACAAGCAATAGTAATGAAATTCTCTCGTTAATTTTGTATGAACACTGCAAAGAGAGGCAAAAACTTACCAAGTTCTTTGGTCATAGGAAATCATATATTATGGTTAATGTAAGCTATATTATCAGGGACTCAATTCAGACTCCTGCTAAAGATTGAAAAGTCTAGCATATAATAAGTCAGCTCAGAGCATTTTTATAGATCACATCACCTGCTCGCCAACTTCAGTGCTCTCTGAATGAAATAAGATCGGCCTGCACCGCTTGTCCTCATTCATCAAGCTAGAATTCTGGAAATGGGCAATAAGGGCAGATCTTCCCTGAATACGGGCATATGCTAATGAAGCAACTTTCTCACTATTAAACTTCTCCCATTTCTTTCCGTTAAATGCCTGGGCCAATCACAAGAAATGAATGAAGGGCAAGCTAGAAGACCACAATGATATATCGAATAAAATGAACAGTGCATGAGAGAGGGGAAGTGTCAAAACCTCATAAAATGGGACTATATGAGAAGGGGATAGCATGTTGATAAATGCGTAGCCAACGTTGCATTTGTTCTGCACCAAGAACAAAATCACAACACTTATCATGGTCAACCCCTAGAGAAACTGAACAACTAAAACTTCATTTCCCATTTTAAAGTTACCTTAAAATCTATTGGCAAGTAGAGGAAGTCATAAGTGCCTTTGTGGTTTTCATCAATAGCAGCCAGCAGCATCTTGGAGGTGTACCTGTCATTTGTTAACACAGTAAAAAGGTAGAAACAAAAGGGTTTACAACAGTAAAACATGGTGCCTAATAGTAATAAAAAAAATAAAAATTAAAAAGAAGCAAAGTTTAACAAGAGGTAATAGGATATATTACTTGTTTGGGATATTCTTAATCATTAATGTTGTCCTGATATCTTCACCATTGGCAATCTTCTCCAAGTCAAGCTGAAACTGCTTTTTGCTGTCTGTCTGATTTGCTGTATTTTCAACTCGCCTGCTTCTCATGCGTTCAGCCTCTCCACTGTTGAGAGTTAAACTTGGATAGGGGCTGTGACCCAGGAAAACAGGACTGAGCCTTGGAGAAGACATCACTCTGAAACTTGGAGAGCCATTTTCAGAAATATTTCCTGCCATTCCAGCATGAATTGCAGCTCGGGGACCCACATTAATCATGTTCATATAGCTTCCATTGCTTGGACCTATGTTCAACCCTCCTGGGAAACCACTGGGTTTCATCATTGATGTATCTGGGGACTCTGGGAAGAAGCCAAAGTGCCTCTCTAGATGAATACTAGTAGGAGCAGATCCAACATGGTGATTGTGATGCTGGGAAGAGCCAAAAAGGGAACCATGATGCCTGCTTGGGTATTGAAAAGCATGGACATGCCCATTGGAGGCCAGTGAGTGTCCACCAGGGGAGTTTGTCCAGGCAGCTGCTTTTGGCTTTTCTGGGAATGTACTAGGACTTCCCCAGAGAAACTGTGGCCCGGACAGTGTCTCAATACCAGATCCATTAGAAGTTGATGCACCAAAAGACATGTTGCTAGAGTACTGGTCCAGCTTAAGCTCTGTAAACGAATGAGGCTGATGACTGCCAGATCGCTGTTCTGAATTTGGCAATGAATTTGAATTGCCAAATATGTGGTTGGCTTGGTTAACCCTCATAGGGTCCTTGCCAATTGGATTAAGTGGAGCCTTCCCTGAGCCAGATGCTTGGGATTGCAATAATGATGCTAAACCAGGTAAGCTGCTAGTTGTAGGGCTCAATGTTCTATATCCCGGGGATTGGCTGAAACCATGAATAGGACTGTGCTCAATAGGGCTGTTGAACTGCTGTGCCCAGTTTCCTGTAAAATTTGGAGCCACCTGAGACTAAAGACATGATGCTAATACAAAAAAAAAGGGGGGATATTGAGGCAAGGACCACAAAGCCGACCTGGTGGAGAGTTGGCAATTGGAGAACCAACATGTTGGCGGAAAGCCCTAGAATCATCCAGCTCCAGTTCTTGATTCAATTGTAGCAACAAGCTGAGATTACAGGGGATAGATGAACAACATTATAGAAATCAAAGATAGCAAGGTAAAAAGCCTGTCATACACTCACCAGCAAATTAGAATGCAATGTTACACTTTACACTAAAGTGTTATAGATCTAGAACCTCAACATATGCAGAGATTATCTTCATTTAAAAGGAAAATTGCACAAGTTTGATAAGGAAGAAGAAGAAATGTTTCACTGAAAATATATAGACCTTCAATCATTGGAAAGTGCAAGTACTAACTGATAGCTGAACGACATGTGATATAAAGATAGAACATTTGCTAAACAGGTTGAATCTTTAAGGGCTTTTTTAGTGCAAAACTAGGGAGAGGAAAAGGTCAAGGAATCAAGAATTTGAGAAAGGGTAATTTAGATAAAGAAGAAATGAATGAGGGGAATTATGTATTTTTGTGAATTTAAAGCGAGCAGGGAGGGATTGGGTTACCCCATGTCTAAAATAGGGAATGAAATTGAGGGTAAGTAAACAAATTTTGGATGGAAAATGAGTCAAAAGGGTAACAGTTACAATTATGGTTAATATATCATAATCTAAACTAGATACGATTCCTTTCCCCTTTATCTTTGTATTTTCAAACCAAACAGGGATAAATTCAGAAGACCCAACATCTAATATCCCGGTAGAGGGTGCAAATTTAGTTAGACGACAATCACAGAAATCGAACAAGTTATGGATAAAAATGGCAAACAAATGAGGAAATGAGTTCAAACAAGTGCAGGTAAGTAAAACACCATATGAAACAAGTATTGCAAAATACATACTTTCGCCGAGTACCACCAGGACGACTTGGTTCAAGTTTTATGCGTTTACCAGCTATGTCACTCCTATTTAATGCCCTAAGGGCTGCTTCTGCTGCTCTGACATCATAAAATTCAATGAACTTATGATGTCTTTTGTGTGGTGTCTCCCTTATCTGCATTGACCAACAAAGGAAAGGAACTCAGTGTCCTTTGTCCAAGCTGAAGAATTAGAAAGTTAAATGTTCGAGAAGCAATATATTATTATTACCTCTTTCACCTCTCCATAGGCTCCAAATATTTTCCGGAGATCCTCATTCGAAACTGATGGATCCAAATTAAAGATAACCAGAGTTCCTTGATTTACATCTTTCTCAGACGGGTTATCCTGGTGGCATGCAAGAGAGTACAGCTTACTGAAACCAAAAGAGGGGTCTCTAAAATTTAAAACCAGGATATAGTTGAATATAGCATTTAACAAACCTTAGGAATTGAGAAATGGATGTCAAGTTTTCTCCGTCGAAGTGGCTTGTTCTGCAATGCCCTCATAGCAGCTCGTGCATCACGGATATCGTAATATGATATCATCACAAAACCCCTGTGCTTGCATGCAGTATATAGTGTCCGAATATCACCATATTGCTGGAAACAGAATGCATCACTTCAGTGACTAAAATTAATTGAAGGGCATAATGCATCACTTCAGTGATTAAAATTAATTGAAAGGCATCAACTTCAAATAATATCATTCCAAGAGTCATACGTGATGCAAACTCAAAAATAATTAAAATATGGAACATCTTTCATCAGTCCATACAATAAAACGTGTGCTTACTAAAAATTCATGTGAAAGCAATCTTCATAGAACTCTTTAAGGTACATCAAACACAAAGTCGCAAAGTTAGGTATTTCATAACGTACTAAGCACATAATTGCACCCTTCACCTTTCATTCTTAATTTTTACTTTTGACTGGGGACGAGGATCTAAAAGGAAGCTGCAATGCCTTATATACTGACCAACTGACATCCATGATCTTTATACATATTTATACAGATCCACCATAACATTTAGCCGACAACTTTTACCTTTCATGCATATATATTACTCATAGGTTGTTCTGCCAAAAACTCTCGGGAAAAAAAAATCTCCGACCAAACTTTCTCAGGCATGATTGAATAATAAGATGTGTAGGACACAAGAGATTACAGAACTCTCAACCACCAAAAACACAAAAGAAAAGTGAAACAGAAGCAGCAGGTTTTGGCTACTTGTTCTTAAAGGAAGAAACATCTGCAGATATTGTGGAAAGTTTAAGATCGGCATTCACTAAGGGGATACTGAAGGAAATGACAGGCTATATGCCCATGATGACTCTGTTCCTAAACTTCCTATATAATCCAGTTGGGACTAGACTCATAATTACCTCAAACAGAATTTTAAGTTCTGAATCCTCGACGTTGCTATTAATGTTACGAACAAACAAAGTTCGGGAAGGATGCTCTCCATAAGGATGTTCTCCAGCAACAGCTCCAACATTAGGGGGGCCATAGGATATCATCCCATTCCCAACAACACCGTCCGACAAGTTGACCTTGGCTATGCCCAAGCTTAGACCGTCCTGAGCATCACTATCAAGTTCCATGCCTCCCAAACTGTCAAACAGATCAGTCTCTTCTGACTCCTCCAGTTGGCTGGGCAAGGCACCAAGGTCATAATCAACAATACCCGATAAAAGTTCATCCTCATTGTCAGGAAGCAAATAACTCATTGTTTGATTAGCAATATCGTCAAGGGGGTCTTCTACATCTTGTTGTAATTTACTTAAGCTGGGATCCCCGTCATCAATAGATTCACGATATTGCTCATGATCATTTACCGTAACTGCAGCAAAACAAGAAAAAAGGTAAGACTCCTTGTGCCAAACATGGTAAGCTTCTCTCTTATGGATGCATACATTTCTCATGAGGAAGAACAGGCAGTGAGCTTGAAAATAAGGAAGCGTCAGTCGATGCGTGATAAGCATTGGAGCTCGGTTGGAAATTCCATGCACCAGTGCCAACTCTCTTGGATGTATTCATTGTTGGAATAAGTGAAGGCCCTGCAGCAAAAGAATTTATTATACCACTTGGAAATTTGTCATTTTTTATTTATAGGAAGACAACATATTCATTAAACTCACGTGAAACAAATCTTCCAGGAGGTTGCTCCATGACATCACACACTTCCCAGGATTAAGAAAACAAAGAGAACATATCAGAATAACTAGGATTAGTGTAGCATGAAGACTATATTAGTAAATCAGCCCAAAAGAGGAACATATTGAGTAGAAACCTAAAAGTAGTAGAAGCAGACAATGAGCCCTCAAGCTTCTTTCACCACACAGCAGTTACTTGGCGGAGGAAACACAACAGACAAATGTTTTGACTTCGGAGGAAAAGGCAATCACAACAATTTCATCCGGTTTTAAATATTAAAATCATATTCCCTATTTCGACTAGTTCATAAATCACCTGCCAAAAGAGGCCAAAAAAATTATACACCATTAAACCCGTTCTGCCATTATAAGAAGTCAAATCTCACCGAACAAACGTTTCAAACACTCTGGCCACAGTCTCAATTATACAAGTCAATTAGAGTGCAAGAAAAACTAATCAGTAATCACATAAAATAGCAAACAACACAATGGCATCATACAACAACCCATACCAACTCACAGGTCCTTTAACCAATCTGACCAATTCTGAATCATATGATCAGTCTAATTACATGCAAGGGCATTAGCACAAAATAAAGACGGCAATGAATTGAAACACCAGATTAAAAGGGAGGGAAATTAGGAAAAACAAATTAAAAGTAGCATGAATAAGGGAGGGAAAAAAACATGGTTGGCAGTCGGATGCATTACCTGTTCAACGCAAAACAAGGTTTTCATCAATATAGACACCCAGAAAAGTGATAGATGAAAGTTTAAGCGGTCAAAAAAATCTATGGGAGAATGACAGCGTAGATACTTCATCTACAACATAGCTTAACTCTGATTGAACAAGTCAACCGCTTTCGGACGAAAAATGAAGCACAAGCACAAACCATCACATGTAACAAAAGAGGAATCAAAGTAAACATGATAAACAATTACGGTACTATCAAAGCACAGCAAAAAACTTCACACCAACCAATGTTGACCTAGAACACCAATTCTCGAAAACCACAACAATCAACACAAAACAATCGAAATTAGACCAAAACAACACTCAATTAGTCGCTAATCACGCGCTCCAGATCACACTGTAGTAATTCACAACGAAATCAACAAGCAAAAGAGGAAATTTGATCGGGAAAAAAAAAAAGTCGAACACAAAGGGATTGCGTACGTACCCTGGAGCGAGTCAACGAGGCTCCGAATTCAGTGGGTAAACGGAGAATCAAACCAGGAGGAGGAGAGAGAGATTCCGACTTGTGAAGATGACTATGCAAAGCAACACAACCCAAAAATCAACCACACCAACACCGAGTTTAATAGTGGAAAACTCGTCCGAAAAAGCGAAATTGCTTGATTTTGGGCACAGGTTTCCTCTCTCCACGACCCAAAATTATAAGAATCTATCCAGATTGGAGGAGATTAAAAAAGGATTGATGAATCGATAATTGATGATGCACAAAGGGGAGAGAGAAATGGAGGAGAGAGAAGAAGAAAAAGGAGTTTAAAATTTTCTAAGGAGCAGAGAATGATTGATGAGACGAAAATTTATCAACTCTATTTAAATGTCGTTTGACGTCCGGCTGGCCCCAATTAAAACGGCATCTAATTATATTAAAATGAAATTAAAGTGGGTTTTTTGGTGTCTCTATAAATATATCTTTTTATTATTGTTATTGGAAAATGGATTATATAAATATGAATGTGCTACTGCCTACTGTTGTTATTTTTTTGGACGCTACTGTTATTTTCAATTTATTGGTGCTTTTTTGAGTTTTTACTAGTAGTAATGCAAAGGAGTATAATTATTTAAACGGAATAAACAAATAAAATAAGTTAGTAGGAGAATATTCTCTGTGCTAGTATTTTAGGCTTGAAAATCAAATTAAATTGATGGAACAAAAACTATTAAATTATTTATGCGTGTGAAAGCTTTTTTTTTTGTTAGGTAAAATTAGGGTGAATGGACCATAAATCAAGTTGTATATTCATAACTTGGTTCACATATGGCTTGATGTTAATGTTTACTGTAGCAGGCACGGAACCATAACACCCTGTTTGAATGGTGGGATTTGAGGTGATTTTTAGGAAGGGAAGTGATTGAAAAATAAACTTGATGTTTGGCTGGATAATTGAGAGGAAGGGAAGGGATATCAAATTAAAATAACTGCTAATAATCGCTGAATTGGATGGGATTTCACACTCCATCAAACGGATGGAATTTGATGGGAAAGTGAAATCATTCTCCTTCTCTTCCCTCCCTTTCTCTTTCTCAAATTCCCACCCCTTCTTATCACTTAAAAAACAAGTTGTCAAACAAAGCATAAATGAAAATTGGGATAGGCTGAAATCGTCTCATACAATGTGTTTAATCCCTTTTTTTATACTCCGTATTAAAACTCACATCCACACGATATTACTGAGCTAGGGGTATACAAGAGAGTAGATCATTACATTGTTCTCCCTTTACAAAGCCCTGTCCTCGAGGATTAACGAATATAAAAGTCTCATAGTAAACAACTAAACATGGACCAATCCCAAGTATATATGGGTTTGTATATATATTATGTGTTTAAAAAAATTACTTTGGGCTAAAATTCTTTGGGTCCATATTTCTTTATTTTGACCCTCTTCTCCTACACGTGTCAACAGCAAAGTTTATCCTTCTCTTTGGCTCCTGTCGCATTGAATCACACCCACTTCCTTGGCTCCGTCGGCGCACTTACTTGAATTGTACCCGTTTCCTCTCCTTAGGTCCGCCAACCCACTTTCTACCCACGAAAAATGGATTTTTACATACTGGTTTAAATTTGAACAATTAGGGTCTCTGGTATGTTTTGAATCTCATTGCGTCTACTAAAGTCGAAACGAACACCGTCGGCCTTTGATGGAGGATGGCCAATTAGGGATTCAGGTATGTCCAAAAAAAATTAGAGATTCAGCAGTTTAAATTGGTTTTTTTTTGTATGAAGATTACTCACAAGTAGCAACTGTTTAAAGTGTTGTGGTTGGTAAGTAGAGTACAAGAACTTAGGTCAATGGTCGTCTTATAAAATTTAAACTATAAGTGGGCAAAGTTTAAATTTCGAAATGGATAAGTTTTACATGCTATATGTTTACTTTAGCAATACGTTTACATGTTTCACTTCTAAATAAATAGTTTTGACAAAATTCATAAATTACTACACGTCATCTCGCCCATTGCCAACTGTTATTCATGTTAGTTATGTTTTATTAACCTCTATGACCTGCGTTGGATTGCCTTTGTGCCCCTAAATTCATATATATGGGATGTTTTATTTTCTTTTGCCCAATACATTTGCCTTAGCTTACCTTATTTTACAGATTCTCAGTTATATTGATTAGACCACTCCATATTTTATACGTTCCTAGTTCTACCGACTATAAAGATACCTGATCAACTGCACAAGAAATAACTTGTTCTTTAAATAATTAAATTACACATACGAGCCAAAATTGTCTTCGTCACCTAATAATGAGGTACGTATATTGTTTACGTAGATAAACAAATGCAAAAATCAAAACTAAGAAACCTAGACTTCAGCCATGACCGTGTATGTTGTTGTCTCAAGGGTTACAACCAAACCCGGCTTGAAAATTCTATCTTTGTGATCAGATTGGTCACCCACTCAACAATATAGTTAATGTGGTGTACAAAAAAATCTTACGTACTTTTAGCCAACGGGTACATTCTAGCTACAACATGTTTTTTTCTTTATGTCTTTGCATGTATAACTTTTATCCTACTACTACTACTAATAATATTAGCCTTTTTGGGTTTATTAATTTGTTTACACAGGTCGAGTATGTTCACTAAGAGTTTGGATAACATGGTGCTACATATCCATAATCCCTTTTTATACTCGATCACTAATCACTATGTAAGATTAACCCTACATTATTTCTTATTTACATACAATTTCATTCATTCATATAACCAAACTATTTTTTCAGCAGGAATCCTATGGATAAAATCTAACATAGTGATTTCATCCATCCACATATTGGTTAACATAATAATTTTTTCCAATTTTTTCATTCTTATAATAGATATTTTGTATTTTTTTTTCTTCTCGCACATGCACCATGACGCAGAAATTGTACCAGTTATTACTTAATAAAAAAAATTGATACTACGTATAAATTTTTAGATTTTTTTTATCAATAATTTTATACTGTATAACATTTTTTGGGTAGAGATAATTTTATAATGTACTCCGTATAAGGGCGTGTTTGGCAACGGGATGGGGGTAGGTGGAATGGGATGGATTTTGTGGGGTGGACGGGATGAGGATGGAAACCCGGGTGGGACCGGGTGGAATTTTGAAGCCAGTTTAATCCCGTTCGTGTTTGGTTGGGTTTTAAAGTTTTGGTGAATGGAGACACTCAAAAAGACCCCATTGCCCCCACTAACCACACAAAAAGACGAGTATGCCCATCTCAATTTCTCTCGCCCCAGTAACCTTCGCAATTGTCCTCCGCCGCACAGAGCAAATTCAACGCCTTCATCAAAAGCAAAACCAGCCATCAATTTGGAATCGGGTAGGTAACGGGGTCAGAGGAGGTAGGAGGAGGCGAGAGATCTTGGAATAGAAGAGGATCATTGGCCGGGAGTCGACGGCGATCTCCAGGGTCTTGATCTCGGCAGCGGCGGAGGCGGTGGTCGAGGAGGAGGAGGGATAAGGTTAGGAGGGAGATCTTCGTCATCTCTGCGTCGGTAGCGGCGGAGGCGGTGGTGGAATTGGTGGCGGCGACGGTGGGGCCGGACCTGGCGATTGAGGGTTAAGGAGGGGGGAGATTGGGGTTTGGTTTCCGACGTTTGAAGCTTATCGGATAATCGGCGACATCCGCCTCAAATTTCATCTTCCAAGATAATCGGCGGCAGATTCGGAACCCCTCTAGTATCTGAAATTGAGGTGCCCTGGTGGCAATTTCCGGCGGAAATTACCCAAAAATCTAGCATTTGCAGAGCCCATCGTTGCCCCGTCGATCGAAAACTGTAAAGAACTCGAGGAAGCCATTGAAGAGTTTAAGCGGAGCTAGTTGATGTTATGGTCTATTTATGGATGAGAGGGAGGAAGAAGGTTGAAGATGGGGGCAAATTTGGGAGATTTCTATCCCCATCTCTTAAATCCTCCTATTTCTAGGTGCCTATCCCATCCCATTTTTCGGCGTGGAATTTTCATCTCCATCCCCTTCCATCTACCTCCATCCCGTTACTAAACACGCGGGCACGGTTTCCAAAGCCCACCCATCCCCAGCCAAACACGCCCTAAGTGTCACACTGTCATGTGAACTCAACCTCCACTCCATACGGGACGATAACTCGATAAGATGAAAAATATCACAAATTCACAACCCCGCTCAAATATCCGAGTCTAGTCCGAGCTTGCCGTCTGCAGAAGGATGAAGCAGAGCTTGTCACCTTCATCTTCTTCCCTCCTCTCCTCAACGAGCTTCCTCTCTCCCTCTCCCCGTCTCTCTCTTCCATGGCCAAACCAGTCAAATCCCTCCATTGCTTCAACTCGCATGCCGTGGAGCTTCTTCGACTTCAGTTCCCTCACAACTTCTCGTCTTGGAGCTTCTCCCGTCCTCCCGCGCGCTGGTAAACACCGTTTTCCTATTTTATTTGATGAAACCTTTGTTAGATGTCTTTGTTTGCGGCGAATTGTTGCGAATTTTGAATTAGCTACGGGGAGTTTTGGATCCGACGAATTCGAGACGTTGTTTGTGTCAAATTTCTTGTAAATGTCGAGGCCTATCCGTTTGCTAGGTCGAATTTGAAGAACGATTGTTACTTCTGTAGTCTAATGCTCAAATCTTAGTGCCTCGAGTATTTCGAATTTCAATTGACTTAGGTATCTCCTAGATGAGATTCTCACTTATGTCATCTGTTCTCCTTGACGTGTTTAAGCTACTAAGGTTCTCTCAGAGGCAAGTACTACAAGCACCAGTGAGTCAGACTTCATTGAAATTGGATACATATGTGATGTTCATGGCCTCCAAGGGGAGGTTTCTGTAAAGTACAACACTGATTTCCCTGAAATGCGTCTTTCAACGGTAATTAGCCATTCAATTTATGAGATGACACCTAAAAAATATTTTTCTAGTAATTCTTAGACTTCTGTGTGTAAAAGATAATTATTCTTCTTAGCCAGGGAAGAGATGGTTGAGGCAGAAAATTTACGGGAGGGAAAATTTACTAGAAGTAGAGCTTGTCGAAGGACGAGGTTATCCAGGCCAGAAGAGATGGACTGTAAAGTTCAGTGGTTACAACAACATTGATGAGGTAGCTCATTGAAATTGATAATTTTCTTGTTTATGTTTGGGTTAACATATGAATTTTGGTTGAGTGTGCAGTATGTTCTTTTATCCTTCTTTGTTTTATATTTACAGGCAATGAGCTTTTATGTAAATAGTTCCATCTCTTTTGTTCTTGTTGCCAATTTTGAGCAAACAAAAAGCATAACTCGCCCTGCCAATACACAATGTTATTTGTTTAGGCACATGCAGATCATTTTTCTCTCTCTATGTCATTTAAAATTTATAGGCTAAAGCTACATTGATGGTGTGGGGTATGGTGAATGGTTTTCCTTCAACATCAATTGATGTTGGTTTTCCTTCAAATTTGTTAGCATGTTCATTTTTATCATTTTCTTTAAGTGGGACAGTGGGAGAATATAGCTACAAATATGAGTAACGATGATTCCAATACTTATATTTTTCTCATAAAAACTAAAACATTTCTGTCTTTGAACATGTTTAGTTTTATAGTTTGGAGTCATCTAAGATTAATTCTTTGAACATTTTTAGGCTAAGCCACTTGTAGGGGCAACTATACTTGTGAGAGAAAGTGACAGACCAGAACTGGAGGAAGGTGAAATTTATTCTCGTGATCTTGTTGGCATGAGGGTTATTCTTAAGGTTTGGACTACCCATTCATATTGTCATTTTTAAGTTCATTTGTTACTTTGAACCCACCTATATACACGTGATGAGACATAGGAACATAATTTCATCACAATAAACAATGTAGCAGACGTCTTGTATTTCTCAATCTAGTTTATTTTCTTCTCCCCCAGGAGAAACCATTTAGGATTTCTAAATACTACTCCCTCCGTCTCGAAAAACAAGTCGTTTTAGCATTGTACACTAGTTTTAATAAAACACTCACCTATCAATCAACATCATCATTCCACTAACTTTTTTCATTAATTTTATTATTTTTAAATACCCACTATATTTTTTAACCAATCAAACTCTTTTAAAAAGTCAACAACACAAAAACCAATACAAATCATTACTATCCCCCTACCTAGAAAACCTAAAACGACATGTATTTTGATACAACTCAACTAGTCTAAAACGACTTGTTTTTCGAGACGGAGGGAGTATTCTTCAAAGGGCTGAAACCTCCAATTGCAGGAAACTAGCGAACCTGTGGGAACTGTTGTTAATGTGTTCAATCATGGAGCCAATGATCTTCTATCTGTCATGCTTGATTCACCCCAAGAACTGCCGAATGGAAGTAGCAAGGAGAAGCAAGATAGAGATGGATCTGGGACTCTTGTCTGGATCCCATTTGTGGAAGCAATTGTTCCAGATATGGACGTGGATAGAAGAGAAATGTGGATCACACCTCCAAAGGGGCTACTCCAGTTGAATATACGCCCTGATGAACGTTCTAAGAAAGAAAGGCGCCTACTAGTGAGTTCCGTCCCATCTATTGTTTTTCATTTTATTTTCCTTAAATTTACAGTGCTTAATCATCCGATTACTATGATTCTCTCTTCCTTGTCTCCATAAATTCTTCAGTAAACTTTGATGCTGTCGTTTTTAAGTGAGTGCCTGAATTGCTTGTGCAGCTGAGAGTACGAATCAAAAATATTTTCGATATAAATCAGTTCATTTCTTGCTGTTATAGTCACAAATGGAAATGCAAACCATTTGGACTTAATCTTATCAGCTGATAGCTACAACTTTACTTTATAATAGGAAGAGTCTTCAGAAATAATTTTATACTTTCAAGGATCAAAATTCAAAAGTTACTGCTACAAATTTAATTCTTACCCCCAATGGCCAAGTTCCCCAAAACTTCATTCTCCTTTTCTCATTCGTTCACCACCTCACTTTCCACTAATTTTATTCTCAACCCTCCCTAATTCCTTTCCCACTCTCCACAATGACCGGGTTCCCCCAAAATCCATCTCATCTACTTTTTGCATATCCCACCATATGTTCCGTATAATTTCAAATATTAAAATAAATTATTTAGATATTAAAAATTATTAACTTAATTCTATAATTATGTTTGTTAATTTAAAATCGTATAACTAAATTATTACTCCGTAATAAAGTGTAAGTCAAATACGTTATATGATATGCGCTTATGATAATTAGAATTATTTAAAATCATTATCATAAATTAATTCGATAACTAAAAGATATTTTATAAATTCAAATTAATTTAAACATAAATAATTCACACACATAAGTGAAAAAGAGTTGTTAATGCAACTAAGGAGAAAAAAGAAATGATGTACACATGTCAATTTTTTATTGGCTTTGGATTTGGGGAGATTCCCAAATATTTGGGGTGCCCCAAAAGTGGGGAGCTACTCTACAATGGTCGGGTTCCCCAAATCGTAACAACATTGACGTATTCCACCTACTGCCATTTCACCTCTAGTTTTCTGTTTTACTTTGACAATGCTCAGGAATGGAAAGAGAGGAAACAGTTTCAGCGACGCCTCATTGCTGCAAAAAAGAAATTATGTGATATTGAGCAAAAACATGTATTTCATGGGCTGAGGTATGGAGATAAAACTCAAAGGAGCTTACTTGCAGATCAGATTGTTACTCTGAATTCCAAATTGCTTGAGCAGGCCCTTCAGAATCTGGAGATTTCATCTGTGAGGTGCGTTAGGTTACTTTCTTTTTCTTTGTCCATATTAGAAGAATACTAGGATTTCTTCAATCTCAAAAAGTTGAGAGATTGGTACAGTGTTGTTCAATTGGCCTCCATCCCCAAAAAACTGCAAACTAGTTGTGTATAGTGCATACTGATTATAGTACATTGGCATATCAGCTTCACTCCTGTCATGATTTGGGTCATCCTTGGAAGTTCATTTTTCTTCGCCAGTCAATCTGTCACAGAGGCAAAATTACATCAGACATTGATATTCATCCAGAAGTGAAGCAAGAAGTAGCTTATTAGGAAAATAAAAAGGCCAGAGTAAAAAAGAGCAAGAGAAGAAGCGACCATCATGCTTCAACCCTGATCTAGGCCTTCATTGCCTTCTCAGGTCTTCTTAACTAGTCAGGAGCTTGCTGGCAGTTGATCAGGGCTCTGATTTTTTAATATGGAAAAAAGTACATTAAGCTCAATGTAGGCATGAGTTGGCTTCTTCCCAATTTATTAGGGGAATCCACCAATTCATACTTTCAATTGCTAATTTACATTACAATTCATTTTTGTGTGGAAAATCATGAATTGAAGTTTTATTGAACTTTATTGCAGCCTCTTTTTGTTTACTGTCCTTTCAGGAATCATTGATACAGAAAATCAATTTTTGTGCAGATCTGGTCTAGCTGAAATCACTAATCTCATCTCGACACGTATAACAGAAAGTAGTTTGAAGATATCAGATGAATGTCTTGTATCTCTAAGCAAAGGGGAACTCAGTGAATATTCAGAATTTAGAGAAAATGGACTTGAGATTGTTTCTAAAAACAAGCTTGCAGTTGTTTTGTTATTGAATTGTGGAAAATGGAGAAGCTCTCTGGGACTTGATTGTGATACTGCTGGTGCAGACGAGGAAGGTTCGGCGATTTCCATGTTGGAGACGTTACTCTCTGGTGGTCAGGAGTTTATCCAGGTACCCTATTTTCCTTTGTCGGCTACATCAACTTTCTTGAGAACCAATTTCTTTTCTATACTTCTGTATAGAATCTCGCATTTGTCTCTTTAGGTGATTCTATCAATATATTTCTATTTTATTGTACTTGACAACAAAAGATATTTTCTTAAATGGCAGTGGTGGTAGAGTTTTAAATGTTTCAAAATAGAGTTCAGCAACCCTACGAGTCTAAATATCTATCTGCCTTACTACTTGGAACTGCAGCATGATAATGTAGATGTAAAATAAAATAAACTAAAGATCAGATAAAATATGAGATTATATGCCAAATGGGATGTGATTGCCTGAATAACTGCACCTGATTTGAAGACTGAGGTTGGATCAGATACTTCCTTTATGAGTTACATTTGTGGACAGCTCTCTGCTGAGGTTTCATCCTACTGCCAGACATGATTACTTTAGAGTGTTTGTATAGAGCATCATTTTGATTTTGCGAGAGAAGGGGATGGAGTAGCCGTACAGATCTTAAACTTAAATTTGCAATAACTACTATTATTTGACTTGGGGGTCTTTGGGATTTTGATCTTTGTGTAGGAGTTTGGGTGCAATTTAGTGGCTTGATCGCGTTTAGAGGCTTCTCTTGTTTTGCCTTGGGTATCTTGAGGTTATATTGGTTCTAGCTCTATATATTATTTTGGTCATAAGATCTCACATTGCGCAGATGCCCCATCAATGGGGTTTCATGGACGCTTAAATAAGGCGTTTATTTTATCAAAGATTTATTAAGTTTCTACAGATAACTTTCATTTTTTTGGCACAATTATCGAATTAATTACAATTTTGAAGGCTTTTGATTGCATCTTAATTCTTGAAGGGCATCTTTGGGGCACTTGTTTACATACTCCTACCCAAAGGAAGAAATTATAAGACCAGAAGATTGTTTGCAGTTTTTCGTTGAAAATAGTCCTAGTCCACCTTTTTGTTTACTTTTATTGTTAAGAGCAAAAATCTGAGGTAACTGCTACTTTTGGGTGTTTTATATAAAAGAGCCATTTGCACATTTCCTAGTAATTCGCTTATGTGGAAATGTGCTCATTTTTCTCCTTCATAGCTTTAGCATAGAATATGCTTTTGACAACTTAAGTTGCCGAGTGCAGATAGAAAAGCGTTCATCTGTTCCTCTGATCATGATTTCTTCAGCACCCGAAGTTCAAGCTCTTGAACAGTTATTTTCAAGTCATGAATTCTTTGGCTTCAGCAAGGAAAAGGTTGGTATACTCCAAATTTACCATTAAAATTTCTATTAATCTTCTCTTTGGTACTTTGCTGTCTTTGGAGTCACTGGACATTGATCTTTTGCTTTCTCTACACTTTACTATCTTTGGAGTCACTGGACATTGATCATTTGCTTTCTCTACATTTCGACTTCACAATCTATTAGTGTTTTTACATTAATAATCATCTCACCACTACTTTTAACGTCTCATTCGTCTCATGCAAATACGTTTTTAAGAGGATTGTTGGCTACTTTAAGAGTTCCGCATATTTTTATCATCACTTGAACTTGTTAGACTGAATTGGCAGTAGTCAAGGCCTTTTCACTTATTGATGTTATTTGGTTCAAGGAAAAGCTCCTAGTCAGTTCATTATCAGCCAAACAAGTACCTTGTCAACACAAATAAGAACAAATCGGCGAAATTGAACCAAAACGATAGTTGATCCCTACTTGGGCTCTCCTTCTCTACACTGCCAATCTGTCTGTCTATAGGGAAAGGGTTACTATGATTTGCTGCCAATCTGTCTCTACACTGCCGACTTCATACTACACAACCTATTTATCATCATTTATCAAGTTGTCTCTAATCCGTGAAAATACCTAATGACTATTTTAGGAAAGCTACCCAACATAGATCAATATAAAAAATTATTTGCACATCACTTCCAAACATCCTCACTTGGGTGTTTATGATGTAATGATGCATCCAAGGTGCTTTGGATATATCCTTTCTCATTTCAAATAGAAAACCTTCTGTTTCTGAGCCTATCTCTCTGGATGTCTTTCCTGTTACATACAGGTCTGGTTTTTGGAAGAAGAGAAACTTCCCGTGGTATCTATTCCTGTGGAGGAGCCGAAAAAGCACAAGATTCTGATGAAATCTCTTTGGGAAATACTCCAAAAGCCAGTGGGATCTGCAGGAATCATGACTGCACTTTCATCGAGCAGTATTATGGGAGATCTTACCGAGATGGGTGTTGAATATGTAGAGGTTAGTCATGATACTGTTGTATGAAAGCATGAAAGATTTGCTGCGTTTTACTAAGAGATCAGTTACCAATCTTAACACCATTTTCCCTCTTTACTACAGATGTGCTGCATTACTCAGAGATCTTTGGCGGCGCTTCCCATCTTTTTAGGATTTGTGAATTCGCGCAGTGCAGATGTAGGGATCCAGATCTTCAAAAACAGCCACGACTTCGAGGATAACTTCCACCTAATATTCTCCATGAAATCGTTGAAAGCGGCCAGTAAAGTGCGCTTTCATGCCTTGCCAAAGCAGAACTCGCATGTTGAGAAGGTAGATAAGGACTGGATTGACGTCGTTCCTGCATCGGCCAACTCCTACGAGCTCCATTGCTCCATCTACAGTTCGTTGAGCTCTTTGCCGTCTGATAAAGTTTGTCTCATGGAAGTTAACGAGTCACCATTGCTTAATGCTTGATACTGGGTTTTGTATCTAGAACAGTAGAAGTTGTTTTGTGAAATAGCCCCCAAATGGTTTTTGGTGTATAAACTGATAAACTCTTCGTCTTGGTTCTTACTTTCCACTAGTTTAACTGTTTACGACGTTTGGGAGAATGACACTAAAACCCATTCGGGTTTTGGCTGTGTCGGGTTCGGGTTGTTTCAAATGGTTAAACCAGGATCTGGTCACGTTGGGTTCGATTCTGTTTCCGGTCACCATGAATTCTTTTAACATACCAATAATGAATCAAAATGGAGGCCTCAAACGTCAAACAGAACTTGGGATGGTGACATCTGATTGTTCAGATCGATCAGTTACAGTTACAATCACTTTTGCAGCCTTATGCAATCTTTATCTACATGACTTAACTCACACTTATGATTCAGGTCATAAAAAGCAAAATGGGGGCCTGAAAGAAAAGGGGCTTAAAGTACAGTTTTGCGACAGGTACAAAAGACGAGTACAAAAGCAGTCTTATGGGAAAGTATTCGGCAGGACAATCAGTGAGGGGTCTACATACAAGCTGTCCTCGGCTAGTTCGGTTGGTGCTGCCTCCTCTCTTCTTGGATAGAACGAAATATGCGCGCAGCAGACTCTGTTGCTGTCCTTGCATTGTGTGGAACGACCTTGACGAGTGTAGTTGGCTGGTTGGTCTTGCGTGGCTGAGGCGCTTTCCCGAGAGATCCGGAGATTGGAGCGGGTGGGAAGAGGGTGAGGGCGTCTGTTTCTATAGTGGTAGGGGTTGGACATTTGGTAGGGGTTGGCCTAACAATGTCTTGAGCTCTCTCACTAGGGCTACTTCCTGTGCTTCCTATCAGCTCGCTGTGCCTTTGGCTCGGGATATTGCACGAACCCTGCTGTTGGACGCTGAAGTTCGGTCTCCGGATAACTTTCTGACTTGTTTCTCCATTTGGGTTTGATCCGGACCGCTGGTTGATTTGATCCACGGCAGAACCGGACAGGGCGGAATTCATTGCAGGCATTCCATAAGGAGGGAAATAGGCTTGGACATTGAAAGGGGCGCCTGGGTGCTGATGATAGTAGTGAGAAGGCGGAACTCCATAGTTCGGGCTCATGAAGTGCCCCGGTAGAGGTGTAGTTCCATGGGGACCACAACCACCACAAACTGGGCCTGGGAATCCAGGTCCTGGATAAGGCTTGTATACGAGCCCTTCGGATGGGGACATTACGGGCACCAGCCACTGATGTCCACCTGCTTGTGGGAAAGGTGTTGCCATAGGCGGTACCGGTAGTGGTTCTGGTGCAGTGGACGCGTGCGCGCCAACTGCTGGATTCACAGGAAACGACGGATGGCTCAAAGGCTGAGTTGGAGCCGGAGGAGAAGCAACAGGTGCTTTAGCGACTGCAGTTTCAGTTGCGTCTTCCATCTCAATACTATGGGTTGGCATTTCGGAATCATCTTGCGGCTTGTTGAAGTCTGCCAATGCCTTGGCAGTGTACTCTGATGGAGTCTTCCTCAAAGGGGTAGCCCTTATAGAAGATTTTCCAAGGAAAGCGCCAGCATCAATGAGAACATCAGGGGTTTCAGCAATTAGTTGCTGTACCTGCAAAAAGATGGGAACTTAGGATCTCACTGTGACCATAATCAAGACGGAAACAGATACATGTTAAACAAAACACCAATCCCCTATAGAGAATCTGAGAAGACGCAATCTAACCAGAAATCACACTAAGAAACAAGTTGAGGCAAGTACAAGAATTTTCAACGGTAGTGTTTCCGGTTGAAGATCTTCTATGAACATAGTGCCCTTCATACCTATTTTGTTACTCCTACATTTCCATTAGTCTGATTCAGATTAGTGTCAACTTCCCTTAAGTGCCTAATTAGGCAATGAGTGCATAATTTGCATGGATAACATTCTCGCATCGATTATTTCCATGAATCAATTGTCATTCCTTGACATATATGATTAGTGAACACTGAGCAGAGGCCCAAAAAATGGAAGAGCGAACAAGATAGGTTTCCGTGAATTTCAAAGTCTTTTCCGCCCAGTTTCCTCAAATCCTTTCATATAATGCCACGGAGAAATAGTACTAAAGGCGACAAACATCATAGCCAATTGTATGTCAAAGATAAGCATACCTTTACCAGCCGATGCAATTCAAACACTTGGACTGCAAAGACTCTTTGTTGGCTGCAAAGAGAGACATTGAAACAGTGTCAAGAAAGAATATTGTAGGTTGAAGTTCAAAAAAATATAATTAATGTCGCGAGAACTTGATGATTATTGACACAAAATCGAGCAATCAGAGAGAAATAAACATTGTTAGTAAAGGCATCATCTACCATCCATCAATCTCTTGAAAATATAAGTAAAACCTAGAACTTCTGAAATTTATAGTTTGGAGAAATACAGAAAGTAAGAAGCCCATAGGTTGATCTTGTTTCTGTAGATCTTGTCCCACCTAACACCTCAATCCAGGGATTAAAAAGAAGTTGAAAGGAGGAGACATTAGTACTAATCCAGATTTTAGATATCAACCAAAACTTTTCTTGAGGTGAGAAACTACGAGATCTAGTGCCCCACCTGCTAGCACCACAGAAGAGGACTTACCAACTCACTTAAGATTCTCAAAACAAAGTCAAGATAAGCACACTAAGAGACTGCAAAGGCAGACCGAAAAGACAATAAATCAAGTGTTGATCCACCATCTCAGGGCCCGCCCCTCGCCAAATGCATCACCTGAAATGGTTTGTCTAGATGCTATGAGATGATTTAAGTTACAAAACGAACAAGGGGTTGCTGAAATACATTAATGAACTTCCCTTTAAAAGCAGAATTTCATAGATCTTCTACTGCATAAAAAGGGGGAAATAAATCGTGCCACAATCCCAGATGTTAGTACATGATAACATATCGAGCTTTCTGGTGAGATTTCAATAATAAATTGTACAGTTCCTATCCATCTTCTTTGTTCTATATCCAGCCAGAGTAAGCTCAACTGTAGTATTTTTTTCCCTGGATGACTTAAAATAATGTAGCAGAACCTAGACAAGGGAAGTTCACTATATTGTTTAGAGTAAATTTTTTGGCTGGTCCCCAACGTTCTACGCTCGTATCACATAGGTCCCTAACCTATCGAACGATTCATTCACATCCCTAATGTTTCTACCCGAGTTCATAGATATTCCTTTTGTTAAATATTAATTAAACAGTTTTCCATTTGAAATGAGTCATATCAATCCTACTTTGCCTCATATTTGCCATGTCGGGTAAAAAACATCATGTGTGTTCAATATTGAATTTTCTTTTTTAAAATTACTTTCATTTGATCCCTTTTGAACTAATGTGATTTTTTTCCACCGACATGGCAAATTAGCAAATATGAGATGAAGTAGAATTGACACAGACTTGCTCCAAATAACAAATTGTTTAATATTCAATGGAAGGCCTATCCATGAACTTGGTAGAAACGTTAGAGACGTGAATGAGTCTTTTGATAGGTTGGGGATCTATTTGATATGGGTGTGAAACGTTGGGGATGTGAATGAGTCGTTTGATAGGTTAGGGACCTATTTGATACGGGTGTGATACGTTGGGGACCAACTACGAAATTTACCCTATTGTTTAATGTATCATGCTACTATCAATCCCTACTTGTGCAGCTACTTAAATACTATTATATGTAACAAAAACCTTATAGCATGAGAGGATATAAAAATGCAAGACACATTGATTGATAAACTTATGTAAATTTAGCAAATGTGTGTATCCGATCAAATGATTAACAACTAGGAGGTGCGTGTCTTGATTCATTTTGGGGGGGTTTCTAATGCTTCTGTGCCCAATAAACCAAACACCTATAAATGAAAAGTGATCAACACTAGTTATTTTTTGCTGGAGATACTCCCATTAAACAATTTTTCATAGATAAAAAAGTGGTATTAGGAGATAGAAAACACAACTTCACACAAAAAATATAGAAACCAGAGAAATTAGTAAAAAAAAAAAAAAAAATCTAAAGTGCTAAAGTGATATGCCCAAAATATCTTACTTGACAATCACTTTTCGAGCTTTCCAGAAGTGTTTCAGGCCAATGACGTCGACTATATCGTCTGCTGATACATCATCCGATATAGTAGCCACATTGGAGGTCCGCAAAACATTATTGCATCGGTCCATATGTTCCCTTGACAAGGAATCACCTCTTTGATTTCCCTCATCTTGACAGTCAAATTCTTTCCTGTTACTCAATCTTGAGGGGGAAGTGGGTTTTAGCCTCGAAAAAATTCTGCTGTCTACTTCCTTTATGGGGCCACATGAGCCGCTATATCTGTTGTCTACATTGGTGGACGTTAACCTGCTTGTTCTATTCATATCCGGAGGATCACCCTCCTGTACATCTTCCTGCAACTGAATGGCCTCATCAGATGACTCTCTTGCTGATATATCTGCAGAATATTTTGCAGTGGGTTCAGACCTAGACACAAGTACTGTTGTCTGCTCCTTATCCTGGCCTTCCCTATCTTGCCTTAAATTGAGATTGTCACTGTTAACTTGATCAGTTTCTTTATTGCACGAATTTGGAAGTCGCAATGTACAACTTGAGCTGAAAGTCCTGCATCTTTCCTCATTATCTGTTCTTTGACGTGCAACGTTATATTGCTCTTTTCCTGAATGAGAAAAAATAGGCACAGCAAAATCATCTTCATCTTCACGGTTCCTTTTCTGCTCAGCTTGTGACGCAGGAGATCTAGAGTTTACAGCATCAGAAGGTCTTTGAGGCCTATCAGCTGAATGCGATGGAAGAGGTCGTGTCACAGGAGACTGATAAGAAGGAAAATACATCACTCTTTCATGGCTAGTGCCCTGCAACATAAATGAAGGTGCAAAAAAAATATCAGAATGATTACTAGGTGCATACCCAAATGAATCCAAACAGAGAATCCTTTACAAAGTACTCTTGGCATATGTGAAAAGCAAAAGCAATTGGCAATTTAGACTGAGAGATTTCTCATTCAGAGGCATAGAACCCAGATTGACACTCTTCTTTGGTCTTTATTGCTATGATGAAAGTAAAATTGTTGGTATGAACACCAAAAACAGAAAGAATGACAAATTTATTGAGCAGTCAGATTTTTTTAATCCAAAGATGATAATCCTTGGGTCTAAGCTCAAGCATAACATTAGGCGTTTTACAACTTAGCTCTAAAAATTTGTGTGGATTAAGGATTTGTTCTAAAGAAGAGATACACTAAAACATACCAAACAAAAAAATAATCAAAATCACCCTGTCCCATAACCTTTCACAACAAGTAAAAATAGCATTCAGATTAATCTGAACCCTAAAAACTAAGGTCATAGTCGAGTACTATTGAGTATTGACCTACAAGGCTGCAACCCAAAGTTATAAATAAACTAAACTACAAAACCAGAAGATCACCAAGCCCATTTGGAACATCAAATTACTTCAATCATCTGCATCTAGAAAGCTGTATGCTTCGATTTTCATACAAAGAAACAATGAACAAACTCAATCAACGATGCAGAACAAACACAAAGCTGTATAGTTTTTCCAAATAAATTCCTGCTATTTCATAGGTATGGATACACAGAACCATCTGCTCACCTGGCTTGCACCACTGTTGGAACTAAGACCCCCATTTCCCGGTTTGTAGCGATTCGAAGGGATAGTGAGCTGTTCGTAAAGCGCCATCTTATTCCTAGGAGGAGCCCTTGGTCCTCCTCTTTCAGTATCATTCACATGAAGCCTAGGAAACATAGGCCCAGTGGTCTTCTCCTCAAATTTACTTCTTTTCATCTCTTAAACAACCCAATAAACACACCAGTTCTACAAAAGGTATTCCAGTTAAATTGTTAGACAAATTCAACTCTAGAACCCCAAATTAAGCAACCCCCTTCACATAAAAAACAACAGCACAAGATAAGATTTTGTTTGCAGACGAAACATAATAAGCAAAAAATTAGGGGAAATATACAAAATTAAACAAAACCTTGACTAAAAATCACCTTGATAAGATCTTGTATTTCCAACTAAAACCCCCAATTACAAGATATAAAGCATGAATGAGGAACTTCAAAGTAGAATTGACTTACCAACTAAAATCCGTCCAAAATTAAACACACCCTGGTGCCAAAAATCCTTGGATCTTCCCACAAAAGGCCTGACCTGTGAAATCAGCAGCTACCCAGATGTGTAACAGACCGACTCTACCGAACCAATTTCTGGGTAGATTTTTTTCCCCAATAGGGTTTACAGAAAAGAGGTAAAAATATCAAAACGGCCAGCTAAGCCTCCACGAGTGAATCTACAAAAGATTGTTTCAAGATAGGAATGGAGATAAATTGATGGAAACCAATAGGGACACACAAACAAAGCAAAGAGAGGGAACAGATTCGGGGTGAAGAAGGAAATTTGGGGATTCCAGAAAGAGGACGGAAAAGGGAGAAAAAGCGAAAGTGGTAGGAGCTTGTGGGCCCCGATTTGGATAGAGCTTCAACCTTTGCTGTCAATTGAATAATCAACCTCACGATATTTCCTGATTTCTTTTGTGACTGGAAACTATAAAAAAATGCCCTCCCAACATCTATTATCGATCTTTAGCCGCTTCACCATTGGACACTGAGTTTCCACAACCTCTTTCTCTTCACCCTTTTAAATTCAGCTGGTAGTTTGTGAATTTTGGGGGGGAAATTGATACTGTTAAATTGAAGAGTTATGAATGAATGAAGAGTAAAGAAAGAGTACATTTTAGAGCTGATGTTGTTTGTCATGGAAATTTTAAACTAGTGAACTATTTATACTACCATTAGTAATTTGCAAATAGGATCTACATTTCTAGGAAAGTTGTTTAGTGATGGTTTGAGAAGTGCAAATAGGAGTATATTAACTTATTAAGTTGTAATAAAGACTCAAGTTTACTTCATTATTATTTATATCTCATAAAATTTGATATTTTTATTTTAATATTCACTTTATTAGTTAAAACATACTATATGTGCTCTTTGTATTTTATCCCTAGTTAACTCTTCTATCGTTATCCACAAACTATGACTCTCGTATTTTTGTTCTGATTAAAAAAAGTACAATACTTTGTGAGTCGCATCTATCCGATATTAAAATTAGAGCCAAAATTTAAATTAGTTATGCTAAATTCAAACACTAAAATCCAATTATATTATATCCAAATTTTATAATGGGTAAAATAAGTAAGGGTAAAATAGAAAATAACAAAACTTTAAAACGATACTGTATATTTTAAAGAACGAATGAAAGGAGTGCGTTTTTTAAGAATGATAAAAATCATATAAAACCTCAGTGAGGGTGGCTCACTGGTGGGGAGTAAGGAGGATGTTAAGAGGTCTCGAGTTCGATCCTTACCTCCGTCCCTTTCCTTGGATTAAAATCCAATATTCCTCGTCATAACAAAAAAATCATATAAAAATATATATTATTTTATTAATTTTTTATAATCTCATACTTTTTACTAATATAGCCTACCGTTTCCGCTATATACACCTCAAATCCTACACGTCAATTATGACGTGCATGGTTAAAGTGGGTTAATTAATTTTTTAAAAATGCTAACTAATCAAAAAGGCTTGCATGTCAATTCCAACGTGCATTTTTTAGGGTGGATTTGTGGTGTATCTAAAAACATCATAACCTACGGAGTATTTAAAAATTTTAATATTAAAAAAATAAAAGATAATAATTTTTTTAAAAAAAAGTGATAAAAAGAGTAGTTTTGTGTGAGGGAAAGAATATTGATTTCTGGTAAGACTTGTACAAGTTTTTTTTTTTTATGACGTAAGGCTTGTACAAGTTGTATCCACACAAATTATATATATTAAACAAATATCGAATGATTATACTCCGTATTTTTTTGATAAGGTAATAATTCGAATGTCAGACAGACTTGACTCATCGAGAGGCCGATATAGTCGGCAGACGGCGAACCGTCAAACATACAACCAAACAAACTAAAACATAAAACAATACATAACGGTGCAAACTCAGGCAAACAAACTCTGCAAAAGACGAAACCTAGCAGACCTAATCCAAACTGGATGAGGCCGAAGAAGACGGACAAAGCCAAGCCTCACCCTGAAGCAGAATCGTAGGCCAGCGATACATTAGGACCCGATCATCCTATGGGCAGTGAGGACGAAACTCCAGGGAAGCAGTCAACCCGAGTAGTGGAGACGCCACAAAACACACTACCACGACCCCAGCCTATCCCGACTCCGATTGTTAGAACCAAATCCATGGAGAAGAGCGCCAAATCACGCAACCGCAGAGCCGCAAACCGCCTGAGAAAAGAGCACCCATAAACCCAATCGGGATTTAGTCAACCCTAATGGGATTTTAATAGGAGCCCTCACGAGATTTTTTTCAAGCCCTTTCGGAATTTGATGTATCAAGAAAGTTGATTAAGTGCCACTTATTTCTCATATGTAAATCAACTTTCTTGATACATTAAAATTTCTTAAAAGTTAAATTAATAAAAAAAAATTATAGCAACAAAATTTAACCAAACCTACTTATCCTACTTCGTGGATTTTTTTTTAACTTACAGATATTCGATGGGTCAAAAATACAATTTTTTTTTATTTTTTATATAGCAACAACATAACAGTCCAATTGGATTCACATATGGCAGAAACGGCCCTAGGATTCCCTTTCTATCATTTGCAGATGACATTATAATTTTCACCAAAGGCAGTATTGAAGCAGGAAGAAAAATAAAAAGCATAATAGACAACTATTGTAGTGTATCGGGATAGAAAGTTAACTATCATAAATCAAGCTTCCAGGCTACTAAGGGCATCCCTAGCTCTCGAATCTCAAAGCTCAGGGAGTGCTTGGAAATTACAAATGAAAACTCCTTGGAGAAATACCTTGGTTACCCAATTATCAATGGAAGAGTAAACAAACAAACCTTTGAGGAAATTATCTGTAAGTCCAAGGAACAACTTAGTAAATGGCGTGCTAGTGCACTATCACAACAAGGTCGAGCAGTCCTTATAAACACCAACCTCTCTGCAAAACCTCTGTATACAATGCAGAATTTTATGCTACCGACATCGGTCCACAAGGAACTCGACCAGATTAATAGGCAATTTTTCTGGAATAAAGATCTTCAACACAAGCCTCTCATTAGCTGGGATAGAATCTGCAAACCGAAACAGTGTGGTGGTTTAGGGATTAGAAAATCTAAAGAGATGAATGAAGCTCTTCAGATGAAACTATTATGGAAAATTCTAGCTGAACCTACCAATGTCTGGGTCAAATTAATTCAGTACAAATATTTACGCTCTACTAACATTCTAGAATATAAGAAAAAAGGGGACTCCTCGTGGCAATGGGCCAAGCTCACTACCCTTATTAATAAGTTCAAAACAGGCCTTATATGGTCAGTGGGAAATGGGAAGTCAATCAAATTCTGGAAGGACAACTGGATAACCACCTCCCCCCTGCAGGCTAGGGATGACTGCCCTTAGATTAGAAATGTAGAGGAAACAGTTAGTGATTATATCCTGGGTGGGATTTGGTGGAAGGAGAAGCTTGTCACCGTCCTCCCAGATAGCATAGTGCAAGAAATTCTGGACATTCCCCTCCCTATATCCACCTTAGAGGATCGGCTCTACTGGTGGTCGGATAGAGAAGGTTGGTTTACCACTTCAAGTGCGTATAATTTGATCACTTCCCAATCTTCACTTCACTTAGACGAAAATGCATGGATATGGAAATTGGACATCCCACCAAAGATCAAGAACTTCCTTTGGAAGGTATGCCAGAATGGTCTTCCAACTGACTCCAGGTTAGCTGCTCGAGGGACTCCTGTGCCTTCAACCTGCAGCGTATGCAATTGTGTGGCCGAGGATGAGGTTCACCTGTTATTTGAATGCGGCCATGTGCAATCGCTACTCAACTTCCCTCCTACCACTAAAACGACAATATCCAATATGATAAATCTCTCGCGAGACATAAAACCCATCCTTTCGATTATTGGGAACAACCTCACTTCCGCGTCCAAGGCTGAGCTTGCTTTCGTCTGGTGGTCAGTATGGTACTCTCGGAACCAATTTGTGTTTCGACAAGTTCCCTTCCCTGATAAGGATACTCTAGTCCGTATTGTTACAACCCATAGGGAAAACTGGAAAAAAACTTCTCTTTTAGACGACTGTCTAGAAGAGAACCCACCCTCCCGTATTCAAAGATCCAACCATCTGAAGATAAAAAATAAGCCTTCTAGGATTAAATGGCATAAACCACCGATGGGAACCTTTAAACTAAATTTCGACGGATCCACGCTAGCAAACTCGATTAGCTCGGCTGGTGCCATTATCAGGGATTGGGAGGGAAGACCAATTCGAATATGCTATAGCAAGTTGGGTAAGCAAAACCCCATTACTGCAGAAGCTCTTGCGTTAAAGCAAGGCATCCAAAACGCCCTTCAACTCAGGATCGACAAGTTACACATTGAGGGAGATTCTAGTATAATCATTAATCACCTACGTCAAGCAACAAAATGTTCGTGGGAGATAGAATTAATCATGTCAGATGTACAAAGCCTTTTATCGACTTTGGAAGAAGTTTCTTTATTCCATATTCCCCGTATGGGTAACAGAGTGGCAGATAAGGTTGCACACCTTTGTCACTCTGCTCGGGGAGTCGATATTTACAACAATCTTGGTCTTTTAGACCTCATCCGTAAGGATGCTATCGGGTAGAGCCTTCTCACTCGAATTCTTTCCTAATCAAAAAAAAAAAAAAAATAACACTAGCATCTCTTTTTTTTTTTTTTTAATTTGTTACTATATCAGTGGCATTCATAACTTCTCAAATGATATTTTTTTCGAGTGAGGCTATTTTTTTTATTAGGTAAGAATTCGAGTTAAGACATAACTGAAACTCGAAGGTTGGCAGACGGGAGAACCGTCTACAAATCATAACATAAAACATAACGGTGCAAAACACGGGCAAACGGACTTTTGAACTCTAAAAACACGAAACCAAGCCGATCTAGACCAAACAGGATGAGGACAAAGATGACGGACAAAGCCAAGCCCCACCTCGAATCTGAACCGTAGGCTGACGAGACATTAGGACTCGGTCATCATGTAGACAATGATGACGAAACACCAGGGAAGCAGTCAACCCGAAAAGTGGAGACGCCACAATACACACCACCACGATCTCAACTTATCCCGACTCCGAAATCCAAAACCACATCCACAGAGAAGATTGTCAAGTCACGTCACCATAGAGCCACATATCACATAAGTTAGCACCCAGAAACCCTAACGGGATTTATTACACGCCCATACGAGTGGGATTTGATCTCCTTGCGGGATATTTTACTTTATTATTATTTTCCCTTTTTTTCCATCCGAGATTACTTTGGACCCAAGGCAAAAGTCTTCGGCCCAAAGAGCCCACCACCAACTCAAGGAGCAATGCCGGCCAAGGTTGCCACCTTACACCCCATAACATAGATCAAAGGATTTAAAACACTTTACCTCTCCTACTATTCATTTACTAATGCTTGAAAACGAGCTCTTCTCTCTCTAGAACTTTGGTTTTAGAGAGAGGGGGAGTTGAGAAACCATCATCAAATCAACAAATCCTCAAGTAATCCCTGCTATTTTGTGCTAATGTTCTTCTTACCACTCTACTTTTGAGAACAATCTGTTTGTTTCTCCTTGGCAAACTCTTTGTAACAAGGATTTTTGGCATTCTCCGATGCCTGGACCCCCAAAAATCCCTTCTTCAAACTCAAACCTTTCAACACCCAATTTCCAAATCCTTGTCCCGTTCTCTTCAGATTTGCTTTTGCAATTGTTTGTTTTGTGGGTTTTGGGCAATTATTGTTGAATTTGCGGTGATTTGGCCCGGAAATTCTTAATCGTTGGTGATGGCTTCTCCCTCCGATTGGGGTTTCTTGTCTTCGTCCGACGCGTTCCATGGTGGTGTTGATCCCTTCGTTGGTCGTTCCTCCTGGTTTTCCGTTGTCGATGGATGCTTTGTGCGACTTCTAGTCCTTTGACCGCTTGCGGCGGTGCTGGCCCTGTCCCCTCCGCTGCCGGTGTTCTGTCGAAGGCTTGATGAATTCATTGGCGTGCAAGGCCTGCTCCTTGCTGTTCGTCGGTGGCCGGGTGGTGTCCTCGGCCTATTTCCAGCGGTGTTCCTCCGGGTTGGTCGGCGGCTGCCTTCGGTGTGGTGTTGCTGTACGCTGTGCAGATTCTTGCCTTGGGCCTTAGGTGTTCTCCTTGGGCCCGAGGCTACCCATTGTCTTGTGCTTTGGGCCCAAGGCTTTGTCTTGGGCCCGAAGCAGAGCCCGAAAGGAAAATATGCATATTTATATTTATACTCATTCATTTGTTTCAATATAAAAAACAAGGTACCCGAAAGGGTTTAAGTAAATCCACCCGAAAGGGTATGAGTAAATCCCGTAAGGGCTCGACGATATTTTTATAGCTGAGGAAATTCCGAATTGGATCCGTAGTGTTTGGCAGGTTGCTGGATTGCTTGGTGGTGCGATGGTGGGGCTTTCGAGGCTAGCAGTTTTTGAGCGGTGTTTCTTCTTATTTGTCGACGTGCGAGAGGTCGTGGACGTGATCGAGACCTGATGGCTCATTGACAGAGTCCAAATCTGAGGTTTCTACTTAGTTCCCCAGGGATCCCCTGCGTTGCCTCTACTAACTGATGGATGAGTTGCCGCACACTGCTTCGGTTCTTTCATTATTTGCTAGTCTTTGCCTTTATTTGCACTTCTTGTAATTTGTCGGCTCTGTCTTATTGTTGGTTTATGTCTTAAGGTTATTTTGACAGTTTATCCGTCGCCGAGTTCTTCGGCCTATCGACCCCCGAGCCTGTCCGGGCGTCGAATTCTTACTTAATCAAAAAAAAAAAAATAGATCAAAGGATTTTTAATTTTTGTTTTTTTTTTTAAAAAAAAATTATGTTTTTCATAATTTTATTTTTATTTTGCCTTAATTTCGGGCTGACCCCGGGCCCAAGGCTTTTACCTTGGGCCCAAAGCACGAGCTCGAAACAGATGCTCGCACACTCAGGCAAATCAGAACGAACAAGGTTGCGGAGAACACTAAGTCGTCGAACAACATATTAGCAATCGGGCCACCGGCGGCGAGGATTCCCGCCACAAGCCAGAGCTAGCACAACCGATGACAATCAAAGTAGAACTGATCGAGGACGGATACGAGCCGACAGAGACAAAGGCAGCAGAGGGGTCGACGAGGGTTGCAACGAGTAAAAGTGAGGCGGCCGGCAAGCCACCGGTCAGCAAAATCACTTGGCCACCCTTTTGAAGTCATCGATCGGCGCAAAATAGGCCCAAATCTATCAAAAGCCCCAATTCAAGGGCTTTAATTATCGAAACCCTCAAGGATGGTTTGTGACTCCTGAAGGAGGGTTGTAATCGGTCGCGACCCACACCGCTTGTACCCGATGCCGCCCAGCAACACTGGAACAGACCACCGACAATGATGGAAGCGACGACCAAACCCCAGCCCAACCCGAGAAGGAAGGATGAAGAGGATCCAGATTAATACAGCCCGGAAAAACTCCAAACCGGAGGGGAACCGAACCCTATGCTACACACCCACACATATTTACACGCTGGATAAAGGCCAATTAAGGCACAAATTTTGGAACCTACAAGGCAAGGGATATACAAGAAAGGGGTGAAGAAATAGTTTTTGAAGCCTTGAAGCGAGTTGGCAAATTCTTTACTTCGTCGAGTTTGCTTGTTGTTTTGAGTAAGGTTATTGACAAGACAGCGGTGACTATTAACAAGACAATTTCCGCTAAGTTGCACAATAAATCTTTTAAAAATATTCATCCAATCCGACCTTTCTCCCCCGAATTCTCCTATCTCTCCACCTTTGCATCCCATATCACATACCACCTTCTCCATCCTCTCCAATCACTTTTAGTCTGTCACCCTCAACCTCGTTGCACCGCCTACATCTCCAAGTCCTCTACCGACGGCAGAGCCCATCTCTAAGTCTTCCAACAGTGGTGGACAAACGAGTGTGGTGAAAGGAACGATCGAGATATGGAGGGCTGTCAAGATGGCGGTGGTGCGACGATGGTGAAGAGACGAGAGGGGTGGGCTCTGCCATCGATGGCAGAAGATCGGCGATCAGAGGAGGACGAAGAGGTAGACTGCTGATGACGGAGAGCAATGAGTGGTGGCGGCCAGGATCGAGGTCGCGTCCGGGGATGAGGGTTGCATCAGTAAGGATTAACTTGTACCAATTATTTGTTGGTTTCAATTCAAATAGATGTTGAAATTTTGGTAATTGAAATATCAATTAATTGCTTTGCAATTTTTTATCTTTTTTTATTAGGTAATAATTCGAGGACCAGACAAACGTGGCACCTCGAGAGGCCGACAAAAGTCGGTAGAATGCGAACCGTCAAACATACAATACAATAAAATAAAAATGTTGCAATACAAAAAGCAGCAAGCCAACAACCCTAACCGAACAAACGAGCCTAACAAAAAAAAAAGCAGAGGACAACATAGACTAAACCCGAAGGCAAGCGCCACCAAGCGATGACACCGCTGGCCAGCGGTACATCGGGAGTCCCAATTGGCGATGAAGACGAACCTTTAATGAAATTTCCGGAACACGGAGTCACCTCGATGCACACCGGCTCGACCCCATCCAGACTCGACATCGGACGCCAGAGCCCCACCTCATACTAGGATCACCAAGACCAACCGGAAAAGCCACCAAGAACTACCCTCGTAGAAAACACATCAGAAAGCCCTTTCAGGATTTTCAAGACCCTTTCGGGATTTATGTCAAACCCTTTCAAGACTTAAATAAGGCTCTTAAGAAAATTAAACAAGCCCATACGGGATTTAGATTCAAACCCTTTCGGGTGGGTTTACTAAAAAAAAGTATAATATATAATATATTTATATATAGAAAGTAAAAGACTATATATAAATATAAAGTTTTTTTCCTTTTTATTTTCCCACAAGATCTTGTTGCGCAAGTTTTTTTTTTTTAATTATTTTTACCCATAACTTTCGGGATGCCTCCGGGTCCAAGGCATTGCCTTGGGCTCAAAGCACAAGCCCGAAACAGGAAGGTTGGAGCAACCGGAAAGGAAGCGAATCCTCCTTCAACAACGCAAATTGGAGAGGAAGGTGTTTCGTGGGCCACCGGAGAGGGAACACTGACTCCGGAACCGGGTTGAACGGGGTGGTTAGGTGGTGATGGTGTCGAGTTGAGTTGAGACCCACAAAGGGGATTTGGGGCTCAAGAGAGAGTTTTTTCTAATTTGAATTTGACCAAACTGGTTCACGGGGTTTTATTTTTTCAATCAATTGTTGATGAAGCAAGGGAAATGCATAATTTCTTTTTACCTACTCACTTCTTCTGCCAAATAAAAAGTATGGAGTTCGAAGTATATTCTATTCAAAACGTTACTCAACCATCGCTAAGGGGTGGAAGGAAGAAGAAGCGATGGAACCCAACGTGTAGCGCAACCGGGAACCCGAGGGCGGTGTTGGGTGCGTGTGGGCCGAGATCCGAGTCGAGCCAAACGGCGGAGGCACAAGCTTCGATGCCGAGAAGTAGCCCCTGACCAAGAAGGTGTCGTACGAATGGTTAGAGCAACCGGAAAGTAAGCGAATCCTCCTTCAACAACACAAACCGGAGAGGAAGGTGTTTCGAGGGCCACTAGAGAGGGAACGCCGACTCCGGAACCGGGCTGAATGGGGTGGTTCGCTGGTGGTGGTGTTCGAGATGAGTTGAGACCCACAAAGGGGATTTGGGACTCCCTCTCTCTAGCTTGCTAGAGAGGAGAGGGTAAGTTTTTTTTGCTTTGCAATTAATTTGAAAGGCCCAGTCCCTAGTTAATTATTCGTTTGCAATTAATTTTTTGTTTCAATTCAAATACGGTAATAAAGGTTGGGATGCGGTGATTGACAAGAGGTGAGAAGGGAGATGAAAGGAGAGGCGGCGATGCAGGGTCGCCCAGGTGAGGAGAATAATTGGAGGGAGTTAGTGTGCAATTTGGTAAAAGTCTAAAAGAAATAGGAAATACTCAATTTCAAAGGTTTTTTTAAAAAAAAAAAATACATTGAACACTTAACGATGTTAAACGATGTGATGCAACATCATTAAATTTTCAAACGTTCGATTGTTACTTCGAAAGTTTGGCCGAAAAATTGACTAGAATGTTTTTTTGTATGAAAATTGAACTATGTTTGTTTATTTGGTAAAAATTCAAGTGGGATATGACTCTACCTGAAAGCATCATTGCTTATGAGATCCTGATGACCTATGTCATTGTAGATGTCGAGAAACTTGACAGAGCGGTAAAAGTGTGCAATCTTATCAACCGCTCTATTATGATCACGAGGTATGTGAGAAAAGGATACAACTCTCACCCTCGATAGAATGATGTTGATATCTAATCTCAAATTTTCAATATTCTAAGGACAATTGGTTTTGTTTTAAGACGATTTATGATTATAATGTGTAATTTATCTATTCCCAATTGTAATGTTTGAATAACGCCTTATCTGAGGGCTATGCCTTTGTTTTTTTTTTAATTAGGTAAAAATTCGGGAACCAGACAAACCCGACTCCTCAAGAGGCTGATAAAATCGACCGACAATGAACCGTCAAATATCCAACGTAAAATAAAAACCGGTGCAGAGGGCTATGACTTTGTCTTTTAATTGGGTTTGATTGTTGAGAAAATGACATTCAATATACCAAAATTTTGGGTTGTTGGCAAATCTGACTCCCCCCACCAAAATTTGCAAATGTGTCAAAAGTGGTCAAAGTTTTGCAAAACTAACAGGTGAGAAAAAACTGGAAAACCGGATGGAGGGTCATGATACATTTGATAAAGCACCCATCAAACTCAAATCAAATGTCCAAATCCTCCCCTCTCATTTTTTTTAGCATCTCTCCTCTCATTTCAGTTGCAACTTCAAACGAGAAGAGAGGAACCACCATTGAAGATTGTTGAAGAGAACCGTCATTGAAGATTTGTGAAAAAAACCCGTCATTGAAGCACCTTCAAACCGCAATTGAGAGAGAGAGAAAGAGAAGGGGGCTAGGCGAATAAAAAAAGGAGGTCATCGAGGACGAAGAGAACAACATTTCTAGCCTTTTTGAAGAAGAATACCCCCCTGTTTGGGTGTAATTGTCGTTTTTCTTACGGTTGACAGTTTCTGAGATATATAAAACGTGGTACGGGATTCCCAGTTATCGGCTAAGTATTTTATGAGATTCGCTAGGGAAAATATTATACTGACTAGTAAGTACAAAACCCCATATATATGTGAAACTGAACGCCCAACTATGCACAAAACAAACGACCAAAACCCCAAAGTTTCCCTGATTGGCATGCATACTAACAAAATACTACCTTCGTTAACATACCCAACAAATGCGGCATCCCACTACACAATCATATAATCGCCTATCCATGCTACACTTCCTTATGTCCTCCGGCGCTTCCGACGAATAAACTCCCCACGAGACGGGTACCTACTGGTCTTCGGTCTCCCAGGCCTTCTCTTCACTGGTGGAGGTAGTAACCGGATATGCGTTATCTGTTGGGGAGGATCCCAGGTGTCCATGGGGGGAACGGAGTACACCACTCCGTCGTAGCTCGCGTTCCACACAGTTGTAAATACAAAACAAAAACCATTATATTGTGGTCCTCTCAGTATCAGTTGGAGCTAAGGGAAGGATGGGGAGGATCCATTACTGTAAATACAAAATAAAAACCATACTTACCCATTTTCGTTGATGTATATTGTACGCAATTGCCATGTATATCCCTGTGTATGCCTACATATATTCCGTTGATGACTAGGATTTTCCTTTGCCTGGCTAGTAACTGAATTTCTGGGTTTTATTCTTCCTACTTGACGGTAATGGCAATCCAACCACCCTCTTCCGCCACGACTGTTGTGATGTCTCCACGTGATGATTTGGTGCGTTGTCCCATGTTCACAACCATCGAGCGACTTCCATGTTGGCTTCCACTTTCGTTCACCGAAGCGTACAAAGGAAGGGGCCATGCCCCATCGCCACCCCTTGAGTTACAGTACTTGAAAGCATCCCAATCACTTTCATCATCCACTTGAATCGGATAACATCCCTCCGTCTTCGTATCGAGTAGATATTTCAACTCCAACTCATAGCACCTCGGGTCAACCGCGAGCTTCTCCATTATCTTACTGTTGACGGACGCAAACGACATGGTCTCCTCTATGAGCATTATTTTGTGGGCGTTTTGACCTTGATACACCCATCCTCCTTCGAGATGCTCCCATCGACCATTACAAACGAGAGTAAGTAATACCACCCCTTTCTCCCCTGCGAAATTATGAGGTTAAGATGGTCCTCTCAGTATCGGTTAGAGGTAAGGGAAGGATGGGGAAAATCCATTACTGTGAATACAAAAGATAAACCGTACTTACCCCTTTCGTTGAGGTTAAGATGGTCCTCTCACTAGGATTTCTCTTTGCCTGGCTAGTAACTGAATTTTTGGGTTTTATCCTTCCAACTAGACGTTAATGGCAGCCATGGGGAAGAATCAGATGTTTTGCACTTTTTGTGTCCACCTGGCGAGCTCCCCCATCTCCTTTTATACTCCCTCTGAAAATCTCCCTGTGTTTTCCCTCCATTTTGCTTTGGCGGGAAGTGTTTTTGTGAAAAGATAACACTCTCTCTCCTAGCATTTAATGCTTGTCATTCCAACCTTCCACACCCTCTCTCCTCCCTCTCTCACAGACTCACTGTAACTCTGCAGCCCTTCATTTTTTTAATTTTTTTTGTCAAAATGATTACCCTCCCTTACTCTCTCCAATCGACACATGTCCTTTTATTTCCCACATTTTCCATTGTGTAACCGGCTACCTTTTGTAACCTGTGCCCATGAATTTGCAAGAATGACATTATGTTATTCCTTTGCCAAATTTTTGAGGCTGGGTTATTTTTGCAAAGTGGGCAAACTTTTGGTATATCCATGCAAAACATCCTTGATTGTTTTCGTGTTATTTTTAGTCATTTTTTTTAAAAAAAAAAAGGAAAAAGAAAGAGCTAAAATGAGAAGGTAGGGCAAAGCTGGTGAGTGACTGAGTGGCTGAGTGCTGTAGCCTGTACTGCTTGTGCAAGTGCAACTATCAATTAGGGTTTCTCTCGAACCGCATCTATAAATATTCTCATCGCCTCTGTTTAGGTCACACCCCGCCCAGTCGCCCACCACCAATCCCATCATCCGATCTCCGACGATTCCTTCAATTTCACTTCATTTTTCCTCTACTCATGAAATTCACCCCCCTAAAGTAATCTGTGTGTCTTCGCGCCATTGATTTAGCCTGCAATTGTTCATCTACTATCTGGCTACCCTTCTCTTTTTCAAATCTGATTTGTCAAGGTTTCATCTTCGTAATCCCTCTAACCGATACAAATTCATAGTGTTCTTGTTTTCGCTGATTAAGATCTTGATTTCGAATTCAGTTTGGACTGTGATGTTTGTTGCTAGATTTAATGGTTGAAGGACTTCTGGCACTTCTTCAGACACGGGTGTTATGTTCTCAATAACTAATCGCCTTTTGCACGGTGCCTATAAGTTGCTTCTCTTCACGATTGGATGGAGCTTCTCATAGTAGCCCCCTTCCAAATTTAAAGATGCGAAATTTACATTCAATTCGCAGTTTCTTCGAGGATCTGATAAGTTTTCGTGTTATTCATTTGTGTTTCTGCTTGGGATTGAGGCTGGCTCCATTTTTACGAGTCAACAGCAAGTGCCTATTCTATGGTAATTTGACTGCCGCTTGGAGCCTAAATAAAGCCTGTCGGTTGAAGATTGCTTGAAACTCATCTGTTGTTTCATGCCACAATCCCTGGCTACATCCCCAAATTAAATTTGCTTGAATTTCTGATTTAGGGTTTCTGAATCTCGCCTCTTAAAGAGTAGCCTTATGGATTCCTTTGTTTCATTTAGGTTTAGTTATGGGGCACAAATTGATTTTGATCAAATATCGTTTTGATATTTGATTATCTTTTGAGGTCTTTTTGAATTGGATTCTAGCAACCTTTTGGATCTAGCCTCCTCCAAGAAGGCCTTAAACATTTGTGTGCTGTAAATCATTATCTTGCATTGCCTTCGAATAACTGGATGATAGATATGCAGTTAATCATTTGGTTCAGACAGAGGCATACAGAAAGAGTTGGGGTATGTGTTTGGTTGTGTTTTTAGCATAGCCAACCCCATTTCTCACTTAATCTGGATTGTGTTTTTATTGAAAGGAATGATTTTTTCCCCCTCATTCCTTTTATGGGTAAATCCAGATTTTCATTCCAAGTGCATTTTTCTATGAAATTGATTATCTGCAAGTGTGCAAGTAGTTGTGATGTCAATCAGTGATGAGCCCTTAACATGTAAGAAGGCACTCTAGCTATGTGATGGAGTGTCTTCAATGCAATATTTTTGTTAACGCTTGGCTTCTGAGACTGCACATCAAATTTGCAATATCTCCCTTGATCAATAGTTGACTGTGATGCTTAATCTTTGGTAATGTTGTGTATTGTCTTAAGTTGTTGATTTTGTCAGTGATCACTGATCAGTGTTCAAGTAGTTGTGACCTCAATCAGTGATGAGCCCTTAACATGTAAGAAAGCACCCCGTCTATGTGATGGAGTGTCTTCAATGCAATATTTTTGTTAACGCTTGGCTTCTGAGATTGTGCCCTGTCTTCTGAAATTGTTGATTTTGTCAGTGATCAGTATCTTCCGTGAATTTCTTCTGAAATTGTTGATTTTTGTCAGTGATCAAGTGATCAGTATCTTCCGTGAATTTTTTATGCTAATGCCTGCCTTTTCAGATTTGTAATCAAATAGCTGGGATAGCAATGGTGAATAGCTTGGATAGCAATGACATCGCATTCATCTGTAAAAACTGAAGAAAATACACAATTGTATCCCAAGGAAATTAACAACTCTTTGCCTAACTTAGCCCTCCCTTATTAAAGATTGCCTAACAAGAGATTAAGGAGGGTTTTTATAGATGGTTAGTTCAGCAACGTTAAATTTCCTCTACCTTGCCCCAAATTTGGCCCAATTTCGCCTTGCGTCAAAAGAAGGGTGTGAAGGTTGAATTCGAGTAAATGTCTCAATATGAAGATGCAGAAGGATGAATTGGAGTAAAATTGGGGGCGAAGTCCTAGTCACGGAGGTCGATCCTGACATCTGCAGTGTTTGTTGCCATGCAAAGACCTGAAGTCTCATCAAATATAATATACTAAAACATAATTTAAACATGAATGTTGTAAAATAAGAAACCACACAAGATCGCGGGTAATAATAGTATAATAGTATGAAAGTATAAAACTAGTAATAAGAAAATTAAGTCATTACCATGACTAATTGAATTGGTAAAGTGTCATTTTGGTGTTCGAATTAGGGACCTATGATTACTACCCACAAGTATTACACTCTTATCAAACTGAAAAGGATTCTGGTGTTCGAATTAGGGACCTATGATTACTACCCACGAGTATTACACTCTTATCAAACTGAAAAGGACGAAAACATTTGACAATGGTTAACCTCCACTCTACTACCTTGATTACAAACCATCGCCTTTATGGGAAAATGAGAGGTAAAAAGTAGGTATTGTAAAACAATGTAAGATGATGGAATCAATACATTGATGATTCTAAAAAAATGTGTGCATTTGTGTAATTATATCTTTTGTTTTATTAGAATTGAATATAATATAATTTATATAATAAGGGTAATAAAAAATGCTTGGGAGATACTGAGTGAAACAAAGATGAAAAAAAAGTATGTCATTAAAAATCTATACTAACTGGTTAAAAATTAATTAAATTGGCAATTTAGAATTTCATTTGTTGATGAGGAATTTGTAACATTAAGATTATAATTCAATTCGACCAATAAACTTTGATGGTAAACCCCTTTTTTTGTTTGATTCTTAGACTATCCATAATGGTTTGTAAAAAAATACACTTTACTTTTTGTTGTTTTACTCAAATGGTCAAATGTGTATTTTTTACCCATCATTCAAATACAATAAAATTAAAACAAAAAAGAAAACAAAAATCATAAAAAATACATCAAAAAAATTGTCCTTCTTTTTTAAAAAGTTTTTGCACATGGGGAGGTGATGTGTTCAAATTTGCACATTACATGCTCAAATGTACACATTTGCACACCCCAAAAGCAACCAATGTAGCTAAAAAATGTCTAAAAAATACACGTTTAGGCATTTACACACAACCATTAGAGTTAGTCTTAAGGTGGGCAAAACCCTTGTTTTATTGAAGAAAATGCAGTTACATCACAATTGAAATTGAAGTAGCAGAAGGAAATAGGTTGCTAATAGATATTGGCAATAAAAGGTGGATGATGAGGCCATGCACACCCGAGAAAACTTATGCTCTTCCCTTGATTCACTTTTTCCCTGTCACATCAGAAGAACATCTTTTTACCTTTTCAACAATTTCACCCACATCCGTGCTTCTCACTTCCGAGCCCTTTCCCTACTTTTTAGTCATTTTGATTTTTAATAAATATTTCATAATACAATAATAATAATTATTATTATTATTATTATTGTTATTATTGAAATCATATTTTCCAAAAATTATGTAAATAATAAGAATAACAATCCACGTTAAAAAAACACAATTACATATTCTAATCGCAATAATTCAAGCATAAGATTAAAATTAGCACACAACAAAGTACAAAACGCTTAATCAAAGGAAAAACAAAAGCCATCGATGGAATTCAAGAGTAATTATTTTAAAGGTGATTGTGTAAATATTACGGAGTATTTAAATATAATCGCAATTATAAAATATATATATATATATATATATATATATATATATATATATATATATATATATATATATATAATCACAATTAATTACACATAATATTTTTTTTCCTTTTTAACTCAAATATATGCAATATAGGTGTCCATTGGTAGATAAAATTATATCTTATTCAAATATTTTTTTTATATATATAAAATGACGTTAAACATTAAAAAAACAAG
This sequence comes from Persicaria tinctoria, assembly GCA_037127255.1. NCBI lineage: Eukaryota > Viridiplantae > Streptophyta > Magnoliopsida > Caryophyllales > Polygonaceae > Persicaria > Persicaria tinctoria. The sequence continues at coordinate 7,395,562 of JBANSL010000016.1, read as the reverse complement.
TTTTAAAATTATTAATCAATTTTGGGACACGTGTTGAAGCTCCAATCACACAGTAGCCTTTGAAACCTATGTTGGAGCAGTCCAGATCGTCTGTTACCTTAAGCCTTTTACACACCTTGTTCCACTTTATTAATTGGTCCACGTGTCATTTTTTATTTTCAATTAAAATTAATCTCAATTAGTAAAAATCCCTTCTTTTCCGTCTTTCTTCCAGCGTCAGCCGTGGAGTTGTTCTCTCCGGATTCTGGCTTCGCTATTCTCCATCGGTGATGCTATGAAACTCCAGCTTCCGATCCCGACACGAAGATTGCACCGGCCTCATTGACGAACAATCCAAAATCAAATTCCGCTTCGCACGAATTGTTGAACAACCAACAAATCCAATCGGTCAGACGCAGAGAACTGGATTAAGATCTGAAACCCAAATTTTGCATCTGATTCTGTAATTCCTTACTGAATGAAGGGGAAACAGTATATCTAAAGCTTGTATGCAGTGGAAATCTCAATTAAAGTTAATCTCAATTTACGAAAATCCTTCTTTTCCGTCTTTCTTCCAATCTAGATCTGTCATTCAACCCTTCAATTCTTCTTCCACTCTCAATTTGTGAAATTGCCTGCCTTTTAAAATATATCAATTGATATATATTTGCCCCCAAAGTTTGTGGAAAAACCTACAGAGCATGAACTCAAATTCAGTGGGAACTTGCAGTCTATTGTTGTGTAACTTGTGTTATCACTTATCCAATTACTTTTGATATTTTGGTTGCTATTTACTTGAATTCCTTACGCCATTAAAAGTTCTATTGTGTAATTGTGCATTTTTAACAAAAATCTAACTTCTGTTAATGTTGATTTCACATAAGAGATCTGCCAGCAAAATCCTAAAACATCCGCTGGAAGATGAAATTGGGAACCATATATATATCCGACCTTCGAAGCGCGCGATTGATCGAGTTGGTTAGAATCATGAAGATTCGTTTGTATGGAGAATAGCGATCCCAGATTAGGTGAGGATCAATCTTCAGTCTCTCGTTTGCTTTTCAGTATGGAGAATAGCGAAGCCAGTATCCGGAGAGAACAACTCCACGGCCAACGCTGGAAGAAAGATGGAGGCTACTTGGAGGCTAATTGGGAACCATATATATCAGCCCTAGGACCAATTAATAAAGTGTAACAAGGTGTGTAAAATACTTAAGGTAACAGACGATCCGGACTGATGTTGGAGGCTACTTGGAGCTGCCACTTTGTTCTTCAAATTCGTATAAGCGCTTTGTAGTACGGCCCGTCAACTTTTCTTTTTATAAAAAAATTCTTTGGTACACTTGGCACTCAAGAACAGTTGTTTGCCGCTCCGGTGCGTCTGCTCTGAGTGATCCATCAAGGGACATAGCCCAATTTGCGATCGCAACTGCCACTTTATTTGTCTGGCATCTAATGGGAAGATTTATCGTAACCTAACGACTGATTGAACGGATTGAGTATTTGAATTATCTTTTTTAGGTTTCTTTTGCTCTTAGTTCGACTGGTAAATATTATTTGAAATGAAAAGGGTTTGTTGTACAATTTAACCGATTTCATTGTCAATAGTTTTTTCGTTATCTTGTTAATAACCTCACCCAATAAAAATATTAAAAAAGGGCTAAATAAATTATAACTCTTGAGTATTGTTATTAGAATCCCGATCCGGATCTTTAGAATCTTAAGATCCTACGATCCTACCTAGGGCTCCGATCCGGATCTATGCATATGATCTTTTTTTGTGTAGGATCTACAATGGGATCTTTAGAATCTTAATGGATCGATAGGATCTTACGATCCTACACGATCCTAAAGATCCTATTTTTATTAACAATATGTATTTTTTAAACATTTGTTTTGTTTCCTTGGTTGATTTTAGGGTGTTTAAAAGTACACATTCATGAAAAATAGCTTAGAGACAATTGTTTTTGAGTCTTTTAACCAATATGACAAGTTCTAAGGTCGTAAATGTAGATTTTTATGTCTTAAAATAAAAATATATTGTGTAACTAATATTTTTTCCCCTCATTCTAGAACTTTAAATTAAGCAACTTTGTTATATATATTTTTATTTTATTATTTAATTATATTTCGAGGATCTTACGATCCCCTAATGGGATCTTACGATCCGATCCACAGACCCTATTGTGATTCGATCATAGAATCCCGATCCTAATAAACTTGCTGACCCAACCTAACTCTTACTTTCAAAATACTCCTTGTGACCTAACCCTAGGCTTTTCATTATCTTATTAATAACTCCACTGAATAAAAATATTAAAAAAGGGCTAATAAATTACAGTATAACTCTTGACCCAACACAACTCTTACTTACAAAATATATAACCTAACTCTTGACTTTTCGTTATCTTATTAATAACCACACTCAATAAGAATATTAAAAAAGGGCTAAATAAATTATACTGTAACTCTTAAGATGACCTAAACACCCCAAGAGTTGAGGTTATTATCCCAAGTCAGATGTATGAGAGATTTTGAAGTGATTTATAGATGATTAAAATCCTATTGTAAGGTTGTAGTTTTGGGGAATTTTGTTTAAAAAAAATATTGTTCACCCCTATTCTTTGGTGGATAGTTGGTATTGTAGAGGAGATATGTGGTTGGGGGTCCAATCCTCTACTCATTTTGCCATCTCTTTCCCTAAGTTTTGTGATTATTAGTGTAGTTTTTGGTAAGTTTCTTCTTTTTCATTACATTTATAGTTATACCTTTCTTTTTTCTTCTACAAATGTCAACCACTAGTCCTCTACATGAAACTATGAAAGAGGTTGTAAGACAAGGTCCTAGATGTACATCAATTGAACACCATTTTAGCAAACTTATCCCAACCAATCAAATCAATATTGATAAATGTTTGCAAACATTGTGATAGCTAAAATTCTAGAATAGCAAATGGTAGCTGCAATTCTATTCAGATAATTAGTACTGTATATGTAAACTGCCCACTCACCAACTTTACAGGAAGGGAGATGGGATATGGGCTTTGGGATACTTGATTTGAGGCCATCAAATGATATATGCAATTCTAGAATCCAACAACAACAAAAAGTGCTTATAAAGAAGGATTGTGAGGATGTGATTCAGATCATTCAAACTAGCTCATCGAAGAAGAATGAGGTTGACTTTGAGTGGGTAAAAAGGATGAAACAAAAGGAGAGGAAGATGATTTTGTTTGTTTTTGCATTTTTATTAACTTGTAAAATAGACTATTATATCATGAGGATTGATCAAATGTTAACACCTCTTATGATGTTAAACGTTAACAAATCAGAATTGTTGGATAGAAACGAATAATTTTTGACATTCAAACGAATAATGACTCCCAAATTACAGAATACTAACTATGAACTTGCCAAATAATCGATAATCCATTTAGTTCTTATTTCAAATGAGCAATTTATCATCGAACACTAAATTTGAACTTGCCAAATGATCGAAACTTGATAGATAAAATTTGCAACTATTCAAAACTTGCAAAAGTGTAAGTCAATTTTGTAACTATTCGATAAGTTGATAGTAATTATTCGTTAAGTCGAAGACCAGCGAGGCGACCCATAAGTCGGTAGCAGACGAGCATTGACCGATAAAATCCACACGCCTTATGGGTCCAATAAAGACCTAACAAAACACAGAGTATTAATTTTGTCTAATTAACCTTGTTAGATTTACCGCAAAATGCTTATTTTCTAGTGCATAATGATGAGATTAGAATTTGTTCAATAAACCCTTTTAGCCCCATTTGGGTAGTTTAAACATTTTCAACTATTAAATATTTATATATCAAAAACCCAATAACATTTTCCATAACAATAATGTATTACCACTTCTTGACACTTTTTTTTTTTAAATTAAAAATTATATAAAATAATAAAAAAAAATTATTTTTATTTTTGTATAAGTATGAAATTGTATAAAATACTATGCATACTGGATAAGCCTACAGGAGGCTCAAGAGCAATATTATGCATATGGGATTTTGCCACAAATAATTGGTGATGGACTGATGGCAATTGAAAAAACTAGAGATTTTGCATTTCAGAGTTTTTACTCTGAATGCTATGCGAGACCAAGGTGAAGGACAATGTCATAAACCTCCTCCAATTCCGCAACAAACGACTCTTTCATGCTCTCAAGCAGGACAGGGAACTACATGAAAGTTCAGACCAACCCTTTACAGTCTCAAAAAGTGCAAATTACAAATAAGTATTGCATTTGCTGCTGCCCTTTATGTAGAAAGTTAATCTTCATGTCAACTGTATCAAAAATTCTTCAGAGCCAGTTTACATCCTCTGATTTTTTTGGAGCAGCATCTGGTCATATATATTAGATGATCTCCCATTTGAATGGGGGTGTGTTTGAATGGCGTTTAGACACCAGGCAATGGGAATTGCTCGGTCAAGGCCTCGACTTTCCTACGTAGCTCCAAGACACGCCCCATCTCAGGAAACTCCGGTGAGGTTATGTAGTTCATGAAATCTTGGAGCTTGGTCCCGGGAGCTGACTTTTTGGCGTCAAGGGTGATTTCAATGCCCTCGTGGATGAACTGTGCAGTTGCTATGAATTCCTTCTCGGTGAATCCTCTAGTTGTCATTGCTGGTGAACCAATGCGTATGCCACCCGGTACAAGGGCGCTCTTATCGCCTGTTTAAGGTACACCACGTGTGCAATCAGACACTTTTAGAGCATGAATACATAAAGACGACGAGAAATGAAAGATGTACTCCACTGACCAGGGACAGAGTTCTTATTGAGAGTAATGGAAGCCATGTCAAGGATTTTTTCAGCTCGAGCACCATCCATTCCCTGCAAAAAAGAGGCGTCAAGCATTAATAGGATGAAAGGATTCGTGCAGTTGATGCTGTTACCGGAAACATACCAGTGGCCTTAAATCCACAAGAACAAGGTGGTTATCACTTCCACCGGAGACCAATTTGTATCCCAATCTAATCAATTCGCCAGCTAGAGCTCTACAATTAGACACCACCTGCCAAGAATTTGAAAAGAGACATTTCAACCAAAAGTTGCAATCATACAAACAAAAAAATTATAACCACGGTGAGTAAAAAGACTCACATTTTCCTGGTAAGCCTTGAACTCTGGTGATTGAGCGTACTTCAGGCATACAGCAAGCCCCCCGATAGTGTGATTATGAGGACCACCCTGCAAAGCAAAGAAGATAGTAACGGTTAGAAAAGAGATTTCTTCTTTTATATGTTTTTGGTTTGGGGATCTTAATAACAGACATAACTGACCTGTAATCCTGGGAAAACAGCATTATTGATGGCGGATTCTAAATCAACACCCAAAATAGTATCGCGCTTGAAAAAGATCATTCCACCTCTTGGCCCTCTCAGCGACTTTTAAAAGTAAAATTGAAAACAAAAGATTGGGATGAATAACCATGTAACATAATCAAATATGGAAAAGCATGCAGATATTTTTTTTTTTAAAAAAAACTAATAAACCAATATCTTACCTTGTGAGTAGTTGTTGTGACTACATCACAATACTCGAAGGGATCAGCAACCACAGATGCAGCAACAAGCCCGCTTATGTGAGCCATGTCCATCATTAGAAAAGCCCCAACAGAATCTGCAATCTAGTGTTTTATAGACATTTTTTATATCAAAATTGTACCAAAATGGAAATTTTGACGAACTAAAATTTACCATATCCACCACATGGAGAAAAAAAATAGACAAGGAGAGTTTACAGACATATGACACGTACCTTCCTCATGCGAGGATAGTCAAAATCCCGGGCATAAGCACTAGCACCAGCTATTATTAGCTTTGGTCGGAAAAGAGTGGCACTTTTCTCGAGCATATCATAGTCTACAAGGCCTGCACTTTGTGGGAGGAAAAACATAGATCAAATATGATGATCAGCTACAAAATATAGGTCAATCTGCATAAGTTGTGAAATGAACCTGTAGACTCATCAAGCCGGTAAGGCATTGACTCGAAGTAAATTGATGTGCCTGAAACTCGTCTTTTCGGGGTCATAAACCCATGAGACAAATGTCCTCCATGAGGCAAATCAAGACCCTGTGCCAATTATAAAATAGATGGACAAATTATGAAACCAATCATTAGGAGAACTCAATAAACATAACCACAAGAAAGACATAAAAACTTACCATTATACGGTCATGTGGGTTAAGAAGTGCAGTATAAACTTCAAAATTGGCAGGAGAACCCGACAACGGTTGAACATTGACACCCCATTTCTTGCTATCCAAACGAAATGCTGCCAGAGCTCTCTCTTGACAAAGGGTCTCAAGCTCATCAATGTGTTCATTGCCACCATAATACCTGAGCAGAAATCACGTTTAAGATACAGAGAGAACTGCAAAAAACGATGCATTCATAATTCTCCGTATATATCAGTCTTACCTTTTCCCAGGCAATCCTTCGGAATATTTGTTGGTGAGGCAAGATCCAACAGCTTCCATCACGGCTCTTGATGTGAAATTCTCAGAGGCAATAAGCTCCAGGCTTCTAAATTGTCTTTCCTTTTCTTTTCCAATGATTGCCCAGACATCGGGATCAGCTTCACTCAACCCATAATCCTTGAAACTGCTACCTTTACCTGAATTGCCCACAAGAATATGAATCACTCACCATTTATTTATGAAAATGCAACAACTAACCCATTTAAAAGGGGCATTTCCAGGAGTAAGTGAGTAGCCCTCAACTTTCGCAAATCGATTGTAACATTTTAGAGCATCACTCAAACATATTCTCAGTTTAATGAGGCATTCTATTCAAATTCATGCAAATTTAGTGACTAAAGGGTAGCTGAAAATTAGCAGAGAGTGGAATCAGCTAACTCAATAAACTTGCAGATGCTGCATACAGACCATTGAAACACTTTCACTTGAAATTCCCAAAACATTCGAACAAACCCTAATTTTACCAAGTTACATCCCTTTTGTACAGATTACAATTCACAGAGCATCACTCAAACATTTTCTCAGTATAATGAGGCATTCTATTCAATTCCATGCATATTTAGTGGCTGAGGGTAGCTGAAAATTAGCAGAAGTGGAAGCAGCTAACTCAATAAACTTGCGTACGATGCATACAGACCATTGAAACACTTTCACTTGGAATTCCCAAACAAACGAACAAGCCTTAATTTTATTAAGCTATATCCCTTCTGCACAGATAACAATTCTCGGACGTTCCGAAAGCATCAATTTCTCAAACCCTAATTCAAACCCCGTCATCTCACAACTGTACAATCAACTAAAAAACGCATATAACTCAACAATCAGAAGATAGAGTTCTCACCTCCGATTTCAGGGACGGGAACGGAGACCCCGGAGGGGGAGGGCCGTCCAGTAGCCAAGCTGTTGACGACTGAGAAACGCTTGGAGGAACTGAGACGGAGGTAAGAAGGGACTGGGTTCCGATTAAGGGCGGTTGTCGCCGGAATGATTGAACCTTTAGCCGACTTAGGCTGGTGAATCGAACCCATGACAGCAGTTCCTCCACAGGCTTGCATGTCTCGGTGTTTGGCAAATCGAAAACGGAAACGGAGAGGAAGAGGAAAACGGCGACGGCGATAAGGTGGGGGGAGGAGATGAAGGGAGAGTGGGTGGTGACTGATGAGCGCCAAAAGGGATAAAGGAGGAGGAAGCAGGTAAGCCGGCAAGAAACAGGGGCGGGAGCGGCAGTAGGGTTTACACTTTCACCTTTATTCCTCTAATCCTAGCCCTTCATTTTTATTTACATAAAAAAATGAAAGAAAAATAATTTTTTTAGCATAAACAAAAGTAAAATTTAATACTACCTCCGTTCCATAATACATGAGCTTTTTTTTTTTTACACGTTTTTTAAGGAGCGAAAAACTTTATGAAATATTATTTTTTTAATCAAATTTTTTATATCATTTGATACTTATTACTAATAAGTATCAAATGATATAAAAAATTTGATTAAAAAAATAATATTTCATAGAGTTTTTCGCTCCTTAAAAAGCGTGCCGAAAACTAAAAACCCATGTATTTTGGAACGGAGGGAGTACTATAGACAAGTGTTTTTTCTTAAAATTGATTAGAAATGACTATAAACGAATATAAATAAGGATTAATTGCACTTAATATCCTTCTTAAAAAAATCGCACTTAATATCATGGTTAGGGGTTGTAGCCCTTAATATCCCGATCTTGTAATATTTCTCGAAACATTCCAACTTTTTATACGAATTTCTTAAATTAATAAAATCATGCACATAATACAAAAATCACATAAAACACCCATATTCATAAAACATCTTCGTGAAAACAATAAAAATAAGTTTTCAAGACTACGGGGTGTGACCTAAAACGCGATCTATGACATCGGGTTTTTTGGCGCCGCCGCTTCTTACTTTCCTTCACCATTTTTGCCCGCAGCAACTAGCTTTGGTCCGGCCTCCAGCGCTCCACCGGCGTTTAGCACCCGCCTCTGCGGTTCACCTCCTGAGTCGAGCCAGTAGCCGATTCCGCCGATTTCCAATTCGGCTCCTGGCCTCCCACCGCCATCGTTCCGCCTCCTCCGGTCCAGCCCTCAACGCCACCTTTCCTTCACCGGTTTCTACCGGATTGCTGTCGGCGCCATTCATTGCCTCCCTTTGCGGCGGTGCTCTTCATCTAATTGCTCATGACCCTCGTCGGGCTTCACCTTAGCCGCCCCGACTGCTCGCCGTTCCCCCTTGGTTCACCACTGCCTCGCTCCGACCTTCGTTGTCGCCTTAATCGTCGACCGAACTCCTCGGCTTGTTGGGCCTGCCGCCTATGCAGGCTTCCTTCGCATAGGTTCTTCCCCGACTTCTTCCGCATCGGTCTTTCTTTTTTCGTACCCTCAAGCTTTAACAAATGGGGTTGTTTTTTCGCCTGCACTTTCAATCGTTTTCCGGTTCATTATTGCTCTTTTTAGCTTCCTTGTCTCGTTTTTTATCGCCTCTATTTGGGCTTATCCTTGTGGTAGCCCGTTCACAATCTAGTTATCGTCCTTGAGGGTTGAGTTGAGTGCGTTGGGGTTTGAATGGGCAATGATGTGGTTTGGGTTTGATTTTGTGGGTTGGTGTACTGTGATGTTCTTGTTGTGGTGCATGCTTCTTGTGAGCGGTTGATGATTTGTCATGTTCGATGACGTCGTAGTTGTGCGATCGACACCTAATGGCTCGATTTGAGTCCACAATCTGAGGTGTCCTCTAGTTCCCCAGAGTTCTCTGAGTGCGTTGTCCCTTTGGCCGATCATTTCGTTTCTCTTCTGGCTTGTGATTTACAGTGTAGGATGGCTTGTACGTTATTTGTATTTTTAAGTCATTTGCTTCTGTAATTTCTTTTCTATCATTTGCTTCTGTAATTTGCTTCCAGTTGTACATGATGGTTAGTCCATCGACCGGCTTGTCCGGTCTCTCGGTTTCTCTAGGCTTGTCTAGAGAACTGAATTTTTATCTTGCTTAAAAAAAAAACATCTCCGTAATCCCCTAATTCAATCAAAATAAATGAATTTATGTCAAACATGTAAAAATGTGTGCTCTTAACAAGACACTACTTTTATTGAAGTTAACCTTCTCACCCGACTGCTTACAAAATGTATCCAGGCACTTCATAATGACTCGTCCTTGATCATCCGATGCCTCCGCTAAAAGCACTAAATCATTGGCAAAGAAGACGTGGGAGAGCGACACACCTCCTACCTTTACTGGCTTCCAAAGGCCTTGAGACACCGCCCCTTCAATGATGTGCAGGAGCCGCTCCATACATATGACAAGAAGATAGGGGGATAGAGGGCCGCCCTGCCAAATGCCCCTCGATGTATCGAATCTCCCCGTCTTGTCACCGTTCCAAAGCAACTCGACCTTTCCACTTGTCTGGCTTCTCATGATCACCTCCAACAACCTTGGAGGCAGCCCCACTTCATCCAGAATCTCTCTCAAAAAGTCTCATCGAATTCTATCGTAAGCCTTTTCTAGATCGATTTTGATCATCATCCATTTCCTCCTTCTTCTTTCTGCCATCGAATGCAACACTTCCTTAATAATCACTACATTATCAATGATCTGCCTTTCAGGAACAAAACTTGCTTGGGTCGGCGCCACTAAGTCCGGAATTACTCTCTTTAGACGGCTAACGAGAGCCTTAGAAGCAATTTTGACAAGGACATTGAGGAGGGATATTGGCCTGAATTGAGAGGGCAGTGATGGATTCGACACCTTAGCTATGGAGAAGTACCATAAGTGCATCGCAAATACCTTGCGGAAAGTGAGCTTCGTTTAGCATCTTGAGCACTGTTTTTGTGACATGTGGACCAATAAGCTACCAATGCCTATGGTAAAAGATGGTTGGGAACCCATTCGGCCTGAGAGATTTAGCGCGTGTTTGGTAAAACGGAGGTTTTTTAGGGGTTGGAGTTTTTTTAAGAGGTGGATATTATTTATAAGGTTTATGGAGGTGTGGGAGGTGAAGTTTATTTTTTAAAATAACCTTATAAAAAACCTGAATGGTGTTTGGTGGGTATAAGGTTATTGTGGATGAAAAGTCAAAATTGCCCTTTCTGCCTTTTCCTATTTCCCCTTCTTCCTCCTCATTATTTTTGCAGGGAGCTCTCCACTGGTCCACTTCCGCTCCTCGTTCCTCCGACCTCCCATGGCCTCCCCTCCCACTCGATCAGTCTCACCCTCCCTCCGTCTCCCTCAGATTCCATCTCTTCTCTCTCGATCTCGGCCTGTCCCTCGCGAGTGCTCCCTCTCGTTTCGCTGGTGTGGGTCAATGCGGTCGGGGCTGCTCCTCCACCGAGATCGTCGTCGGCGCCGGTGTAGGTCACTGCGGTCGTCGATTTTACTGTAACGAGGCACAACTGTCTTGGAATATCAGGATTTGGGAGGAGGGGTTGTGTGTGGCGATTGAAGAGAAGGATGATAGAGCCCGGCCTGCACCTCCGACGGCTGTCTTGGAATTTCAAGTTCAGGGGCAAATGTGAACAATTGGACTTGGCACCTGATAGAAAACCTCCCAAAGCTACCCTCCCTGGGTTTTGGGTTTTCCATGATTTCACCTATTGAAACCTCCAACTGCACCTCCATCAACCTCCTTGCCAAACACCATCATCTCAGCTTTTTTTTTTGGGAACCTTTTATAACCTTTTGAAAGCTGTTGAAACCTGTTGCCAAACAGGTGCTTAAAAGGCCCCATTTGTTTCAACGCCTCCCACACCTCCTCTTTGACAAAAGGTTGCTCCAAGTTGTCTCTGTTATCCTTCCCTAAAGGAGGAAAGGCATACCCACAAGTCCTATGTCACCCCCCCCCCCCCCCCCACCCCACCACTCGAGTCCACCGAATACAAGGCTTTGAAGAAACTTAATACCATGGCTTGTATGCTCGCTTTATTTGTTATCTAATCCCCATTGTCATCTAGTAACGCTATTATGCGATTTGCCTGTAAAGGTTCGGATTTTCAAATCCTATATTTTCGGAAAAAGAGAATTAAAAATGAAATTAAATCGGTTTTAAAACTCATTTAGCGGATTCCGACCGGAATATAAAATTTGACGAACGATTTCGTCCTTTCACATTGAAAATTTAAAATGATTTTGGATGACGATGTCCTTTCGGTTAAAAAAAAAAATCCAATTGATCGAGAGAGCGGGATTTGGGAAAACTAACATTCGGGAACTAATTTTGGGATTCGTAATTCGCATATTCGAGATTTATTCCGGGTATTGTTTTAACCAATTTCATACTCTACCCTCCCCATTCTCTCCTACCTTACCCAGCAACCCGAACCCATCCCCTGCCTATTTCACCTGCTCACCATCACTATCATCATCACCGTTCTTCACCATCACCTTCCCCGACTCCCTCCCTCACTCTTCCACTCCCATCGGTGCACCATCCCTGCTCCATTTTCATTCATCACCACTACCCATCGGCAACACTTTCCTCCATCATCGCCTCCATCATCGCCACCATGGGTCACAGCATCATCGCCATCACCATCTCCATATATCACTTCTTCACTCATCACCACCATCGATCACCATCGGCACTAGCAGCACCACCTCCTCATCGCGAAGCCGATGTCCGACGAAGCCAGCGATCGGCCGAGAGCTCACAGAACCACCACTAAAGCTCTTCCTCCCCTGTTCGATCGCGAATAAGGTTCCGGTCCGACGAGCCATCGCGAGCCTCCGACGACGCCCAGACCTCCGATCGAGAGCTCCGAAGTCGTGAAATTCCTCGGTGAGCTCTCGAGCCTTCTTTTCTCTCTCATTCGATGTCTTGAATTGTTTCGATGTTTGGGCTAATTGGGGGTGAGCGAGAGATGAGTGTGGGGAGTCGAGCGAGCTCGAGAGCTCCGGCAGCTCGAGGGCGTAGGCGAGAGCGTGAGCGAGCAGCAACTGTGCGTGAGCGAGCGGCCTGAGGAGAGGCAGACGCGGGAGGGCAGCAGCGAGGCTGAGCAGGCGAGCCGGCGGAAGCAGCGACCAACGAGCATGAGAGGCGAGCCAGCGGACCCGGGTGCAGAGGCGAGCCGGCGGGAGCGCGGGAGCAAGCGGGGTCGAGTCCAGAGCGGGCGATCCGTTTGAATGCAGAGGAAGAAGATGGCTGATGTGGCTTGTGGGCTCCCCCTTTTCCTAACTTACACATATATATTTGTTATATTATATAACCGGTTGGGATTAATAATTGCGGGTTCGGTTTGGTTCGGGTTTAACCATTTACTTATTTAATTAATTAATGGTATTTAAAATAAAATATAATATTACCGGGGGTTTAATATATAACATTATTTGGACTTGGAGATTAACAAGAATTTGGAAAAGAATTTCAAGGTTGGAAAGTGAATTAATAAATAAATTGAAAAAGGAATTTTGCGAGTATTTTCAAGGGTCGAAAACCTTAACTGGTTGATTCGGATTTCAAAACGGTTTTGGAACTAACTTGGGGACCCGACTTATTCTATGACTAACTAGCATGATAAAATGATTGTTTGACTAACGGCATGATATGTGTGACTAATAGTATGACTTGTGGTGAATTATATAAGAGATTAAGGGTTGGTTAATTATGATGATGATGATGATATATATTCGTATGAAAAGTGATGTCATCCTCAAGCGAAAGAAGAAGGCTCCACCTTGGGAGTCGTTGAAGAAACGACGTTAATTATTTTATTATTTATATTTCTTATTTTTTTATATATATTCTATTTTTAGTAACTCCTATATTAGTTGGAGTCTAATTGTAGAATTGCTTATTTTTAGTATTTCTTAGTTAGATTAAATAAGATGGTTAGGATTTTAGATTAAAGTTTTATCTTCTAGGTTTATTTATCTTTAGGATTAAAATTATATCTTTATCAACCTAAATTCTATCTTGTACGGTAGAATTGGTTCTTAGGTTTTCTATTTAAACATTGTAGTTCTATTGAATTAAATCAGATTGAATAGAATTAAGAAACCCTTTATGGATTAAGGGTTCTTCGATTATCAATCCCAAGAGCTATCGGGTTCTTATGTTATTGTTACCTACGTCATCACCATCATCGTTCATCACCATCAATTTATGATTGTGATTGCCGAAGTAACAAGAACACGATAGCTTTTGGGATTGATAATCGAAGAACCCTTAATCCATAAAGGAGTTCTTAATTCTATTCAATCTGATTTAATTCAATAGAACTACAATGTTTAAATAGAAAACCTAAGAACCAATTCTACCGTGCAAGATAGAATTTAGGTTGATAAAGATATAATTTTAATCCTAAAGATAAATAAACCTAGAAGATAAAACTTTAATCTAAAATCCTAACCATCTTATTTAATCTAACTAAGAAATACTAAAAATAAGCAATTCTACAATTAGACTCCAACTAATATAGGAGTTACTAAAAATAGAATATATATAAAAAAATAAGAAATATAAATAATAAAATAATTAACGTCGTTTCTTCAACGACTCCCAAGGTGGAGCCTTCTTCTTTCGCTTGAGGATGACATCATTCTCCTCCATTTGAAATCGACTCGTCCTCGAGTCGTCGCCTGGATCAAGATCGTTGTTTGACCCACAGAAGGCCATCTTGACCCGCATCAAAAAGTATGAGTATAAAATGATAGTATGTAAAATTGGCTAAGTATGATATGGAGGTTGTCATGAGCTGATGAGGATGATGTTATGATCGAATTGAGAAAGATGTTAATTTATGAGATATGATGAGACAATATGAGACTTGAAGATGAGATGATAATGTTAATAATGTCAAGATGGTTGAGTTATCATATGTGTTTATCTTACATGTTTCATATGTGACTTGTGTGCTTTGTGTAAATTAGACTTAGACTTATTATGTTATTTATGGGATTACTAGGTGATCTCTGATATGTTGGATTGCTTGCCATTGCTGATCATTGTTGGATTCTGCACTTCTCCAGGTAAGTTCTTTGAACTTACTCATGATGGGCGCTCTATGCACTGGGTGTTATATAGTAGGCTAGTGTCCATGCACCATACGACCTAGAATCACGCTTAGGAGCTAAAATGAAAATCATATGATTGTTATATGTCCTTGCAAGAGAACGGTCGTTATCTGTTATAGTCCTAGAGTCTTTGCTAGGGTCATAGGGTAGCCCAGCCTCATCGGGTACCCTAAGTCAATCGAGTCTATATGAGCATGATATGATAGCCCAGCACCATCGGGCAAGCGATGAGATGATATGATATGATGATGTCGTGGTTTGTGCACCACCATGAGGAAATTGCTATGCTATAGCACCGAACTGGCCAGTTTTCGCCCTATCGGAAGGGGGTGGAGGTAGGAGAGGGACATGCTACTTGGCATTCGGTGTGGATCCATTTATCGCTTCCTGCATTATATTAAACTGTCAGTATATATATATGTGTGATTTAATTTCCGCACTGCATTACACATCTCATCTTAGGGATAGGATGCTTATTATATGCCTCTTAGAGTGTGTTTACACACGCGCATGAGTGTCCTGATGATTGACCCAGATCCCCCTATTTTTTTTAGAATCAGGTACCCGTTTCTTTCATTGATTTCGTGCTGTTATGACGGGGTCCATTCATATGGCGGAGAGTGAGTGTTGAACTATGACTTCACCAGATTTACACTTTTTGGGATTTCTTCCTACTTATACTTTGTTTGACCCGGCCTTGCCGCAGAACTGGTTGTATCGTTTCCAGAACTTATGTCCTTTGTATGATAAAATGTTTTCCGTGTTGTAGACTTAGGACAGGTACAGGGGCTTACCCCGGGGTCTCCAACGGACCTTCAGGATTTAGGTGCAAAGTCCCGCTTTAAACTACAAATCTTCGATTTCAAACCTTCAACCTGTACTTGGAGCGCAAGATCCTAACGAGGGGTTTTATCCCTCGAAACGTAACTCGGGAATCATAATCCTAGGCCGTTACATTGCCTTCCTCCTTATGATGGTCGAGAGGTGATAAAACTTAGTGTTCCTATCACCATCAATAAAAAAACGTGGCCTCGATTTCTGAAACCACAACGCTTGCTCATGGGCCAAAACATCATGCACCTTCTTCAAGACCTCTTGCTCTAGTCTGATGTAATGGCGGGACGGTCTGACAACCAGGCGTTGACGGATACCCTCCAACCGACCCCACAATTGTCTCTTTTTCCGGAAGATGTTCCCGAAGGCCTCCCGGTTCCAATTAGCAAGAAGATCCTTAGAATAATTTAGTACAATGCAATTAGTTGGGTTAATCGTTGTTGTGACTAACAAAAGGGAATGTTGTCTATTGTTGCGATCAATTGTTTAACACTACATAGTTTTTTCATTTAAAACTATGCAAATAGTTGTTCAACATTAAAAAATATTGTTAATGACCTGTTAGGTTGATTCAAACTCGTTAATATATGGGTATAGGTTAAGCATTTCGTGACCTGTAATAATCTAAAACAATTCGACTCATAATTAACCAAACTTTAGACGATCTCACCTGAATTCAATTCGCCCAACTTATTTGATAGAACCACGAGAAAATCAAAGTTTTGAAACAAACAACCAAGAAACCCAAATCTTCTAGTCTAGAGTTCTACAAGAAAAAACAATCAAACCTTGTGGATTCCATAGTGCATATAAATACTATAGGCTAAATTGCAACCAAAAAAAAAAAAAAAAAACCCTCCATATGAGCATTTTCCTAAAACCACTTATAACAACCCTAAAATATGTATGTATGTATGTATGTATGCATGCATGCATGCAGGGGCGTAGATGAGGTGGGGCTTGGGGGGTCACGTTCCCCCTCTCTCATTTGATAAATTACCTAGGTGTATTCTCCTCGTTGATAGCTTCGTTTTGATATATAATACACTTTAATCTGACATCTGAATAAAAAGTTATGAATGATTAAAAATTAAAGGTATATTAATCACTTTAATTTTGCTTCAATAGACTATAATCATTTTATATTTTATTTAAATTAACATTCATATACTATAATTCATTTCGGGAGTTTCGTAATGAGAGGTTATACTAATCATTTCGACAATTAGATAAGAAGTTGCGCAAGTTTAATTTTTTTATATTTGGTTATCCATTATTATATGTTATAAGTGTAACAAGTTATACTCTATATATTAACTAAAGTTGTTATTCGAGCTAAACAAGTCTAGTGTTATTTGATTATATTTAGTTCATTTAGAAACAAGTCATGCTCGAGTCAAACCTATATTTGAACTTGAGCTCATACTTGACTTGTTTAGTAAATGAACGAGGCGACCCATAAGGCATGTGAATTTTGTCTATCAATGCTCGCCTACTACCGGCTTATGGGTCGTCTCGCTAGTACTCTTTGACTTAACGAATAGTTACTATCAACTTATCGAATAGTTACAAAATTGACTCACACCTTTACAAGTTTTGAATAGTTGCAAATTTTATCTGTCAAGTTTCGATTATTTGGCAAGTTAAGAGTTAAGGTGTGTTTGACATCTACCCTAGAGGGAGAGAGTACAAAATTGTGTGTGTGAGAGAGAGAGAGAGAACACGCTTCAATTCAATTCCTGATATTAACTTCGGCCATAACACCTTGAAGCACAAGTTGTGGGGCTGTAGTTTGGCTTCATTACATATATGTGTTACCTACAATAGGCTCAAGAGAAACGTTTAATCTGAAATTTAATTACAGCTTTTACTTGTAAATAGTAGACTAGACTCAACCAATTAAGTCCAACATATAACCTCCATAAATTTCATCTTTAAAATCAATTGGTAATTTGGTTAAAAAACACATATTCTGCATTAGTTAGTCTCGAAACGTTTCTACTTTCCGACGTGAGATTCATCATGTTGTTCTCAACAATTTTAAATTTAGCATTTTAGTTATTTAAAAAATATAATTATAATTATTGGGTTTATTGATGATTTATACTCCATATATTTAGGAAAGTAGTTCTCGTATATTGCAATTAATTATTTTATGAAATTACACTAAATCGTCAATTATTGTGCCTAGGGCTGGAAATTACCCGTGGGTAACCGCTCCACCCACTCCACCCGTATTAATTTTGCGGGCGAAAACCCGTAAAAAAGTGGGTGACGGGTGGAGCGGGTGCGGGTGAAGCGGGTGATGGATGGATTATGGGTGAATATTTTTCACCCATCACCCGCCCCAATAGTCCACCCATTAACCCGCACCATTCACCCGCACCGCATACCCGCATAAAACCCTAAAAATATATCTATATGTGGGTGTGATTTTACTATTTTACCCTTCCAATTGAAAATGCAAGTTATTTTTCTCTAATTATAGTTGTCTATCTTACTTTTTTACATGTTTAATAGAGAACATATAATTTTACTTGCTCATGTGCATGCTAGGATATTGTGGTGGATCGGCTTAATTATTGAAAAGGGAAAACATGTGATTCTGCTACAATCTACTCTTCCAGTTCCGTTCTCATATATTTTAGTTTTATTTTATAACTTTAGGTAACACGTTATTGTGATGTATGAGTGTATAACACATATTTTAATTCCACGAACTTATATTTGTAATATTTATAAATTAAAATTTAAGTTTTTATTCATCTTTCAAAGTTACTCAAAAAATCATCACTACACCCATTGGGTACCCGCTCCACCCGCGCGGGGCGGATGAGGGTGAAGAAGTTTGCAGGTGATGGGTGGAGCGGGTGAGATTATTTACCCGCGGGGCGGGTGATGGAGTGGCTTCATCCACCCATAACCCGCCCCATTTCCAACCCTAATTGTGCCAAACAGAGCCGTAGCTTAGTCCACCTCGTATAAATAGATTTAATAATACTACATCCGATCCAAAATATATGTCATTTGACTTTTCAACACGTATTTTAAGAAGGTAAAAACTATATAAAATATCAAATTTTTTAAAATTATTTTTTTACAACTTAATATTTGTTGATAATAAGTATTAAATTGGAAGAAAAAAAATAATCAAAAGTTAATATATTATATAGTTTTTAGCTCCTTAAAATACGTGTTAAAAAGTCAAACGACATATATTTTAGATCGGATGGAGTAATAATTAAAAAAAAATATTTCTTCTTAGCATTTAATCTCCAAATTTTCAACCCAACACACCAAACTGAAGAGATGCAACAGGAGTGCCAAACTTTAATTTGCACAAAATTACAGTTTGGTTCTTTAGTGGTGTCAAAGGAAAACGTACCACCTACTCTCGTGTGGTTGTTTGAGGGTTGTACATTGTGTGTTGGTGGGTGAGGCTTGAGAGATTGTTTTTTCAAGGACTGGTATTTAAGGTTGTTATTCGACTGGTTGGTTATATATATTTTTTAATTTTTTTTTTTGGTGAAACTAATTAAAATAACCAAACCTTTAACGGTGTGTTAAAAATATATCCTCACCTTTCAAGTGTAAAATAAATATCTCAACCTTTATATGTGATGTTAATATAATATCACCACAATTTTTTCTCAAAAAATGATGACATGGCACACACATACCTTTGAAAAAATTAACATATTAATGTGATTTAATTTGTTAAACCATGGGTTTTTTAGATTAAAAAAAGAAGCAAAACCCGATTTTCTTAAACCATCTTTATTTGAATTGCAATATTGTATTTTTCAATTATTCTCTCTCACGTCAACCTTTAATATTATTATTTTTTTTAAAGAAAACCAGGTTTTGATTTTGAGAAAAATCCAAGAAACCCATGGTTTAATAAAAACATATTATTATGCAAATTTTTTAAAGTTATGTATGTGCCATGTCATCATTCTTTTTGATAAAAAAAATTATTGTGATATTATTTGAACATCACCTATAAAGGTTGGGATATTTATCTTACATTTGAAAAGTGGAGATATATTTTTAACACCCCCTTAAAGATTGAGTTATTTTAATTAGTTTCGCCTTTTTTGTTACAATTTTTTTTTTGGAAGCAGATAAAGATTAGGAAACACGTCAACGATCCGGCCTCCTTCCTAGCGCGTCCGAGCGAACGAGAACCCGAAGTTCTGGATAATTAGGAAGCTACCATCGGGAGGGACGTAGTAGGCCAAACGTGCAATCCTGTCGCCCACCGCATTGGAATCCCTGAAAATATGACGAATAGCAACATAAGAAAAGAAATATAATTAAATCAATAGTTACATCAGTCATGAGCATCTCGATCTCCCAGGGGCTAGACTAGTCCCCTAGCAGAGCCTTTATGACAACCAAACAATCTCCTTCAATGAGATGGTTATTAAAACCCATTACTTTGGCCTTGGAGACCCCATACGAAGGCTCATAGCCTTGGCGAAAACAACAGAGCTAGTATTACAGTTCCCCGCTCCTAAGGACATGACTTCTCCTAAATGATCTCTGATCACAAAACTGCATGTACTGACTCCCGGCTGATAGTACGATCAATTGAAATTGAGTTTGTAGTAATCTATGGGTGGTTTTTTCCAAATCTCCGATCTGGAGGTCTTGCATGTCGTAGTATTTGTCCTTTCAGTGGTCGATCCTGTAATTATGCTTTGATTCTTGAGGTTTACCGGCTTCGCGTCATCAATTCGAGCATTCCAAGTTTGGTATGTCGAATTGCATAACACAACGATAGCCTGAACCGAGACGTTGGTATTTTTTTTTACAAATGAGTCTAAATTTATAGACAAGTTTAAAAATATAATTATACTAATTTAGTTTAATAGGTGAACAAGTTTGAGTATTGTTTTGATAAAAATGAGAAATTAAAATGAGCTAAGGTGGTACGTGTGTGAGAGTGGCGGACCCACGGGGGGGCTCGGGGTGGCTTTAGCTAGGGGTGTGCAGAAAAACCCGAAACCGAAAACACGACAACACGACACGAAAAAACCCGAAACCGAAAAAACACGACACGATAATGACACGAACCGAGAAAACATGGTTGTAAACGGTTCGTGTTCGGGTCGGGCAAATCACCTTGTCGGGTACCCGACACGAACCGTTTAATTTTTATTTTTTTTTAATTTTATGTTAGGAAGTATAATACTAGTATAAATAGAATCCTATAAATATCAGTAAACTTCGCTAGCCCAATTGGTTCTATGGAAGCGCTGTCACTTGCGTTTTTCAAATAGGCCCGGGTTCGAGTCCTCACACCTCCAGTTTTTTTTTTCTTTTTTCATACTGTGGTCTCGGCTTTTTTTTTTTTTTTAATATTTCGATGTTACTCAGGAGGATCGTCTTCACTGCCCACAGGACTGGCTCCTGATTTACCGCTGGTCAACGGTGTCGCCGTCTGGGGATGCTTGGCACCGGATTTTAGTGTACGTTGTCTCCAGCGTGTACGGGTGTGGCTCGCTTGCTCGTCCGGGATTACGCCTCCCACTTTGTAGTTGTTGCACCTTTTTATATATGTATAGACGGTCTCACCGTCTGCCGACTTCGTCGGCCTCTCGAGTTGTCAGGTATGCCTGACTCTCGAATTATTTCCTAATAAAAAAATAAAATAAAAAAAATCAAACCCTAGCCGCCCTTTGACAGTTCGCCCCTTCCTCCAGGCTCCAGACGTCCAGTTCTCTCTCTCACCTTCTCACTTGCTCTCTTGCTCTCCGCCATGACGCCATGGAAGAAGGTGACGCCCCGCCCTTCTCAATCGCTTCTTCTTCTACAGTTCTGAGCCTCTCAGGCGCCTCTTCTTCTTCTACAGTTCCGAGCCTCTCAGGTGCTTCTTCTTCTCCTTCTCCAGCCCTTCTTCTCCAGTTCCGAGTACAGATCTTGGCGCCCTTCTGAATCGATTCTTCTTCTTCTTCTCCGGTTCCAAGCCTCTCAATCACTTCTTCTTCTTCTCCAACCCTTCTCCAGTTCGAATCTCTTCTTCTCTTCTCCAATTTGTGCGAATTTGTTCAAAGTAAACAACCCTAAATCTCGACATTGTGCCAATTTGTTCGAATCTGAGGTGTTGTTTGTGTTGTTTTCCTCCTCCTTTAGGGCCTATGCGAATTTCTGAGTTGTTGTAGTGCGAATTTGTGATTTTTGCAAAGTAGTTGTGTTCCCTTTCAATCGTTTTTAGGGCTTGATATTCTTCTCCGCCATGGCCATCTCTGAAATTCTTTACTGTACAAAAAAAAAAAAAAAAAAAAAAAAAAAAAAACTGAAAGAAAGAGCATCCGGTTCGTGTCGGATAACCCGGTATCCGACACGGAACCGAATAACTTAACCGTGTCGGGTACCCGGGTTTAGATTGTTCGTATACGGTTCGGGCATTTTGGGCTAAACGGTTTCGGGTACCCGATACGATTAACCGGTTCGTGTCGGGTACCCGGATATGCACACCCCTAGCTTTAGCCCCTCCCTGGGTCCGGGAAGAAAAACGTTTATATATATATGGGTCTTAATAAGTAATAAACACAGAGGTTGTGAGTTAGAGTCCCAGTTTTTCGATTCCCCCCCACAACTTTTCCTCTTTTGTTTGTTTTTTGTCACCCGCCCTTTTTTTTTAATTCATTGTTTTGCTTATTTGCCCACTTTTTTTCAATTCAACTTTTTTGTAATTTTTAACACAAGTTCGTCCCACTTAGCTCGTTTATTTGCCCACCCGCCCTTTAGTTCGGTTTTTTTACACACTAACTGATTTTTTTTTACACATTAGTTCCATTTAGCTCATTTTTTTTTCTTTCTTTTGAGAATCAATTTTGTGAATTGATTCTGAAATGTGTGGATTATATTTTTATAGGAATATATTATTTGCCCACCCGCCCTTTAGTTCGTTTTTTTACACACTAACTGAATTTTTTTACACATTATTAGTTCCACT
Source organism: Persicaria tinctoria (assembly GCA_037127255.1). Classification (NCBI taxonomy): domain Eukaryota; kingdom Viridiplantae; phylum Streptophyta; class Magnoliopsida; order Caryophyllales; family Polygonaceae; genus Persicaria; species Persicaria tinctoria. The sequence goes on along the minus strand of JBANSL010000016.1, from coordinate 7,373,257 downwards.
TAGCTCATTTTTTTCCTTCTTTTGAGAATCAATTTTATTTTGAAATGTGTGGATTGTATTTTTATAGGAATATATTATTTGCCCACCCGCCCTTTAGTTCGGTTTTTTTACACACTAACTGAATTTTTTTACACATTAGTTCCACTTAGCTCTTTTTTTTCTTCTTTTGAGAATCAATTTTGTGAATTGATTTTGAGATGTGTGGATCCTATTTTTATAGGAATATATTATATGAATTGAAAAGTTCAGCGTTTCATACTTACAATTTGTACTTTCTCAATCAATTAATACTCTAAGTAATCTATTCCTACGGTTAGCTATATTCCTTTAATCAATCATATGCATCTTCTTAATCCACATCATAATGTCGAACCGGTTGGAAATGGAGATAATGTTACTAGTATTCGTAGAAATAATGTAAGAGTGGGGAAAAAAAAACTCGATTGGAGGAACAATGGGGGATTATTAGTGATCCGGGACTACGAAAACTTATTCAGGAATATAATCATTCTTTGTAATTTTCAGCCCCCTCTGACGAAAATTCTGGATCCACCACTGTGTGAGACGCACGAGATTTATAAACTACGGAGTATTATATTATTTTAATATGTACGATTATCGATTTTTGAAGGTTCGAACAAATTACTTTTGCTATTTTGTTCTTAATCGATTGGTTTTGCTCCATCAAATTGATTGAAGAAATATATTTGCACAATCCGTGATGGATGTTAGCAAATGTATTTAGTATAAGCTGCAAAATAATGAGTGAAAATTGAGTTCATAAAATTGGAAATCAATGAAGATTGAAGTGAGAGTCGCAAATAGGGTTGTTATATGAGCTGAACAACTCGAGCTCAACTCGGGATCGATTCGAAAAAAAGCTCGACTCGAGCCCGTTCACTTACCTAAACAAGCTGAGCATGAACATGATTTTAAGCTCGGTTGAAAGCTCGGCTCGTTCGATTTAGGCTCGAATAGCTTGAATTATATGGAATTTCTAAAATTTTCTTTAAGTTAATATGTTATTATCAAGTAAAATTAGTTAGAACTCAAAAAAAGCTCGGTTCGAGCTCGTTCATTTACTAAAACAACCCGAACTTGAACAAAAAAGAAAGCTCGTTTAAAAATTGGGCTCGGCTCAGGTCGAGCTCGTTTAGCAAATGAATAAGTTTGAACATGTCAAGCTCGGCACGTTCGGCTCGAATAACACCCCTAGTGATAGAGTCTAATTTAGTCATGTTTAAATATTGATTTGCATATTAATTTAGAGCATATTTACATATTTTATAGTTAATTTGTATTAGTTAGTTTTCGGAGTCTACACTAGTGTTTTTATATATTTCAGGTATTTTGGAGGAAGTTTAGAATAATTAACATTAGACAAATTATACAGATGATGGAAAGGTGCAAGCTACGAATAAATGGACAGATGTTATATACGGAGCTGATCGTTACTCGTTAGGCCTGATTCTTCCCTTTGGGCCGGTTCATCCAAGGAGACAACAACCCACGTGATTGGAATGCTCCAAGCAAATAGCTGTTGTTAAGCTATTATTATATTAATATTAAGTAAATTAGTTATATAGTAATATTATATCTATAGATCTATACTAGTATAGATAGAATAGCGTAGGTTTTATTTATATATATATATATACATTCATATGGCATAGCCGAAAGGGAGAGGCCAAACATACATTCATACGGCCGTGACTTTGTTTTACCCTAATTGTGTTTTGTTTTATTTTTATGGAGATCTAAACTCCCTCGTTTTGTCTACGATTTGAAGCTTTGTTTGGATTGATTACGAGTTTCTAATTCTTATTCCTTATTTCCTATATTGAATGTTTCGACTTCTTTGTGCTTGATTGTCTATTGTTTTATTCTATCTAGCACGCGCAACTAGTTAAAATCAATTCAATTGCTAGGGTTTTGTAGATTCCTGGTTGCGAACCTTAACCCAAGTGGCAAACTTATTCATTTAGGGCTGGTTGAACTAATTGAATGAGTAGGAAGTTGGATGTGTTGTTAAATCCCTCTTTAGGGACTGCAAATACCTTGGTTAATCTCTGAACTTAAAGCTATCAATTGGGTTAAATCCTTCTTTAGGGACTGTTTGATTGATAAGGGTTTCTATGACTGATTGGACTAGTAACTATATTAGGTCGGGACAAGGGCATTCATAGGAAACCTAAAAGGACGAGAGGAAGTTACAATGATCGTTTCAATCAACTAAAGTGGATAATTGTAGGTGAAACTATTTTATTAATCGCTATCTCCATTAATTTGTTTATATTTTATTTTATTTTCTTTCTTATTTTCACCACTCAAAAAACCCCGTTTCATACTAATTGGTAAATAAACTTAACTTAGGAATAACTTGATTCTCTGTGAGATCGACTCGTGCTTACCACACTACATTAGTTAGGTAGGTTCGAATTTATTTTGATACGGTTTACGCGACTAAAAACCGCTCATCACCTAGTCGCAAACAATCAGATGGAGTAAGTAGACAACCTTTATAAGCCAAAAATTGGCGTGGTTGATTTCCCAAACAAATAGAAAATGGTAACTTAGAATTAGCTTAAATGGGACAAAATAAAGTAAAGGAAGTAAACAAAAAATCACTAAACAACTTTGTCAATTACTTATTACGGAGTAATACATAATTATTCTGATGGAAAAGAATATAAGCGGAAATGGTGGTGCAAAGTCATAGTTATGGGCTATCTTAATTTCTAACTCATCAAGGTTGGGAGTAAACCACCTATTTAATTACTTGGCTAGGGGGAAAAAAAATCAAATTTAATTTTTAGACCTTCGCTATTTATATAACATTGAATTGATATAATATAGATAAATCAATTACACAGATGAAAAATATAATAACTAAAAATAATGAAGTTAAATACTTCAACAAAAGGCAGGAAAAAAAGACAAACGATATCTGTAGAAATTTTCATCAGCGGTGAAACAGCCCGCAAAAAGCGATTGTGCATTTTTGTGGTTCGTGACTACTTCTTTTAAAAGGAAGTTGTTATTGCTTTAATAGTAGGAGAGATAATACTTAAAATCGATATAATATTTCTTTCATTGTTAAGTGATTTTGAAAGCTAGAATTTTGATATGATATTCCTTTAACTGATATTTCTTCCAACATGTTAATCCATCTTGTTGGAAGCTTAATTAATCGACCATTCAATCCAATTCATACTTGATGGAAGATTTTGTAATTTTTTTCCGAGTTTGAAATTGTTCTGCAGCATACTTGTGAGCTCTTTTTTGGTGCCACCTTGCTTTCTCCAACCACGTCATCTATGCCAAGATCTTGCACGCAATCTCCTCGTCAATTTGATAGGTCGAACGTAGCAAAAAGAGTTCTGAGTTAGGAATTACCGATCTCACAAGTAAGCTTCTCGAATTGTAATTTCAAAAATTCCAAATTAGGATGGAAGGGTATTTGGCAGGGAAAAAACCTCAACCAGATGAAATATGTCAAACAATTATACACCGTGTGAATTACACATTACCTCAAGGTACCTCGAGGAATTTCCGAAAAATCTATTCTACCCCTTGAATTTGATAAATAAAGAGCGACCATCCGGGTTTCGAACCAGGGACTTTGGGTAAATCTATTCTACCCCGGCCGTAACATATGCAGCAGTAAATTTTACATTGATTGCTATCCAAGACCAATAACTTCTTCTGCTAAAGAACATTTAAACCAAATTAAAAGAACATTTAAACCCAATTAAAAGCAGAGGACCAAAAATATATTCACTCATGCTCTTCAACACCCATTTAATGTCCACGTGATCGAGATCTGAAAGTTAACGATTTGAATCAAAATTTCAGATCTTTGTGTTAGTGTAATAGGGATCTTTGTCCATAGTGTAATAGGGATCATGCTTTTTACGCGTATCCTTTACACCGTGTGAATTACAGTTTATGTAGGATATGTGCTATCATCTTCCCTTGTTATATTGTCTTTTGGTCACTAGGAAACACCATCTCGACCTAGTCGGGGAAAGGGTGCGTACAATCCGACCCCCCAGACCCTGCTCTTTGAGCGGGATATACTGGGTTTGTTGTTGTTGTTGTGTTGCCTGTTTCAAATTCGCGTTCGCTAGATATACCACTCGTTTTTCTGGATACACTGTTAAACTCTGCACCTTGATATAGAGCTTACTCGGTAAGGCGTCAAAATTGTAAAAGAAAAAAAAAATTAAAATAGGGACTTAGCAACATGTTGTGGAGTCCCATATCTATTTAAAAAGGAAAAAAAAAATTCGCATACAGTCCGTAACTGCATGCCGACTTTTTTTTTATATAGGAATTCCGCAACAGATTGTGAAACCCACCCCACAACAGGTTGCGAAAATTAGTGGTATATCAAATAAAAATTAACGTTGTATTTATCAATCCCATTCGGATTTCATAAAAGTAGTCACACACAATTTGCGATCTTGGGTATGTTTGGATTCCAAAGTGTTTATGTTTGGAAATGTTTGTCTAGCTAAATTTTTATATATTTCAAATAATGTGAATTTAAACTAAAATATTGCGTATATTGTATAAATCAAATACTCAATATTGTGTTAAGTTTATAATTACCTTATAACCTTAATATAATTAATTTACACAATTTATAAGGTATTTTATTTTAAAATTACGTTGTTTTAAACATCTTATAATCTTTTTTAACCAAACACTTTACAAGTGCTTATCACTAGTCGTTTTTATCATACTATAATTCATCTAGTGTTTTTTTCTTTCGAAAAAATCTCAAAAATAATACTACGAATTATCAGATTTGAACAAATTTTAATACATACATTGAAAATCACTAAAAGATATACAAAAAAAAAGAAAAAAATATTCCATAATAAACCAATTCCGGTTCAGGAGAAATTCCGCACAAATTCTCATTCAATTTTTCAGAATGACAACCGATTATTCAAATTTTAATAACATGAAATAATATCATGAAAAGACAAAATTGCAAAAAAACTACCCTTTAAATATGGTATTTTGCGAAAAACCACCTCTTAAAACTAAAATTGCAGAAAATCACCCATTAAAATAATTTTATTTGCAAAGTCACATCCATCACCAAATTTTCGTTAATTGAATGTTGAACTGCGTGAAAAGTCCATTATACCCCTTATTTTTATCACAGTATTACTTTACTCCATTCAATTGGTATTAGTTATTATTTAACTTTTGACATGTTTTTCAGAAGTATAAAACTCTATCAAATATAAAAAAATATTATTTTTCAAAAAATAATTTCATACTTACAAAAAAACTCTATAAAAAAATTGACGTGTAATTTATGCTTATACGTTTAAAAAAATGTGTATTACTAAAGAGCTACTTGAAGAAAATAATTTTTTTTTAAATATTCCATATCGTTTTTATTCTTCTAAAAATGTGAGTGGAATAGTGAACATATTTTTAGAATAATAAAACTATATGAAATATCATATTTTAAAATTTTATTTTCTTTAATTAGCCTTTTAGTAATATACACTTTTTAAAATATAAAAAACATCGATTATATATTTATATCTACTTTTGTTTATAGCGTTTTTATTGATAAGCATGGAATTATATAAAAAATAATATTTTAAACAGTTTTTTATTTTTGAAAAACATGCTAAGAAGTAAAAAATAATTATTATTGATTGGACGAAGTAAAATAATAGTAAAAACAAGGGATATAATTAACTTTTCACGCACTTTAACATTAAATTAACATAAATTTGGTGATGGATGTGACTTTGCAAATAAAATGGTTTTAACGGGTGATTTTCTGCAATTTTATTTTTAAGGGATGGTTTTCCACAAAACACCCTATTTAAAGGGTTTTTTTTTGTAATTTTGCCATCATTAAATGACCAAATGTAATTTTTTTAAATAAAAAATAATTTTTAGTATAAATTGGATTATGTGACTAATTTACTCTTTTAATTTGCACTCAAATTTATTTATTTATTGACAAAAAGTAATTAAACCATTAATGATATAACATTACGTTAATACTCCCTCTGATCCAAAATAAGTGTTGTTTTATCTCTTGACACAATTTTTAAGTAAAGTATTAATTGTCATTGGGTTCTATACATTTTTTCTAAATCTTACTCCCTCCGTTCGGCAAAACTTGTCATTTTAACTCTCTACACAACTTTTAATAAAGCTAATAATTACACTCATTTTTTACTAATTTACCCTCAATTATTACTCTACCTTTTACTTTATCAAAAACTACAACTCACAACACATCAATCAAATCAAGGGCATTTTAGTAAAGTATAAGCAAAAATACCTAAAATGACAAGTTTTTCCGAACAAAAACAAAACTCTAAAATGACAAGTTTTGCCGAACGGAGTGAGTATCATTTATTAAATGCTTACCAACTTTTTCAACCAATAAGTGGAAAGTTTGAAAGAAAAATTAGTCAACAAATACAATTTTCAATAACAATTTTCATTAATCAATCTATTAAATTGCCTAGAAAACATAAAACGACACTTACTTTTGATCAAATTCAAAAGTCTAAAACGACATTTATTTTGGATCGAAGGGAGTAACAGTTTCCAGTAGTCAATCTTTTTTTTTTTCGAAGCAAGATAAGAGTTAGGGAGGCTCCCGACAAGTCAGGGGCCTTCCTAGAGCGTCCAGACGGACGAGATCAGTCAGCAGGTGGTCTGACGAGCAGCTATCCTCGGCAAGGTATCCGTAAACGAGACGAGTAAATCCTATCTTCAGCAACATTTGATTCCCTGAAGATATGACGAATAACAACATTAGTGAAGTATGGCAGATCAACCCTCGTATCTGACTGTAGTAGCTCAATGTTCCAGGGACAGGACCAGTCACCCAGGAGAGCTTTAACAACCGTCAGACAATCCCCTTTAATTAGAAGGTTGTCTATATGAAGCTGTTTAGCTTTCAGAACACCCAACTGATCGGCCAAAGCTTCAGCGTAGATAGCCGTAGAATTATTGTAGGAGTCGTTGCCGAAGGAAACAATATCATCGCAATCATTCCTAATAACGAACCTGAAAGAACCCGTTCCATTTGATCTGGAAGAACCATCGAAATTTAGTTTATAAAAAGACGTAGGCGATTTTTGCCATAAGGAAGGCCTTGGTGATTAACTGGACGAAAACCCGGCAAAACAGAAGGACTAGAAAGATATCTTTCTCTCACTCCTACCGTAAGGAAAACCAAGTGGCGGACAGGCTGGCGCATCTTGGGCTATGTTCCTCCTTCACTAGTGCGCGTTGTCCTGAATAGATCGAAGACCTCTTCCGAAAGGACGCCCTTGGGTTGTGGTTTACCTGTGGTTGACAACACCCAAATTATTGCCTTGTATAAAAAAAAAAGACTAGAAAGAGATCGTTGTTGACTGCCCGTAGAACCATCAACCCGCAAAGCATCTTTGGTTGCAGACCAAGTATCACGTGTAGTAGAGATGAAAACTGAGATGTCGGTAACTTGAAGTTTAAAATCAGGATCAAACACAACTTTATTTCTGAAGAACCAGACACACCACCAAATCGTAGAGATGAAAACAGAAGGACTAGAACCGTTTCCAGTAGTCAATCTCCTTTACGGTCCGGGTCTGCTATCCCTAACCACCCTGTCTCCCCCCTATCCTCTCTCTCATCCCATCTCATCCTATCCCATCCCATCCTTCAACTTTTTTTTATTTTAATTATTTTAGTTTTTTTTTTAATTTTAGGGGGTGAGGAGGGACATTCACGGGGCAGTGATTTTGGGTACAGGTGATCTCAATCGATCTCTTTTATGGTCTCTCAAGCCAACAGATATGTTTGATTTATCAAAAAATATGGGTGTTAATATTTACACCCACTTTATTTACTATATACACCACACCCTGTCTATCTTGAGTCACAAACGTGTGACTCAAGAGGCGCAAGATGTTTTACATGTAAAATACCCTGCGCCTCTTGAGTCATACGTATGTGATTCAAGAGGAGCAGAGTTTTTTTTAAAAAAAAATTGAAAAAAATAGAGTATGTGGCATAGATAGTAAAGAATTGGGTGTATATAACACCTCTTAAAAATATTGTCCACTCGCACCTAAAAAGACCATTCTACCCCTAATGTGAACTAAATTTCTATTGATTTGCCATCCTGTTGGGATAAATAGCCATCCCACATTGATTGTGGGTGGTATAAGACTAACTCCAATGGTATGGTGCAAATGCTCAAATATGCACATTTTGATGCAAAGTGTGCTCCAATGGTTACTTTTGAGTGTTTAAAATGTGCACATTTGCACACAAAGTGTTCAAATATAAGCACATCACCCCCCATGTGCAAAAACTTTTTTGCAATTTTCAATAAAGTAAAGTCATTTCTATTGGTTGTTTTTTATTGTTTTCTTTTCCTTTTTAATTTAATCATATTTATTTAGAGATAAGTGTGTATAAAATGCACATTTAACCAATGGAGTAAAACATCAAAAAGTGATGTGCATTTTTAAGCACCTTGTGCAAATATGTACATTTGCACACTTAACCATTGGAGTTAGTCTAACAAACCAAAATATAAGGTTGGGAGAAGCCCCTACACATTGGCTTAAGCTTTTGTGTAAAGTGGTGGATCCCGATCTTATAACCAAAAAACAAAAATAAACCCAACACGACTCCCGATTTGATACGACCCGACTCGACATTCTCGGTTTCTAACACATCCAATAACCAATAACTTCTTCTGCAAAGGGACATTTAATTTAAAACGACTTGCAACTCAATTAACACCAAATTAAAAGCAAAGGAGAGAAAATATATTGATATCTGATCATACATTCATATACTCATTCACTCATCCTCATCAAAATACAATTAATGTCCATCTGCACGATGACACCAAATTTAATTAAATTCGAAGTTAAAATTGCCGGACAACACCCATTAAATTAGCACTAATTAAGAAGAGGAAGAAAACCTGCTCTTCCTCATCTTCGTAATTACTCCTCATCTCTATTTCCTGCAACTCATTGTTCTTCCTTGTTCGGGCCGGAAAAAAAAACGATTACCTGGTTCAAAATCCCCTTTTTTTTATACAAGGCAACGATTACCTGGTTTAGAATCCTCTGTTCCTGAATGTTCATCATCACCCCCGGAAAAAAAATTAAAAAATTAAGAAAAATGGCAAAGAGTAGCCATTCCGAATTGGAAAAGAGTACAAAAAGATAACCGGGAAAAAAAACTATGAATATTTTATATAGTTTTTTATCATCTAAAAAAAGGTGCATAAATAATAAATAACATGTTTTTTTGAACAGATAATATAATATAAACATAGTTTTTTTTTTAAAAAAAGTGTAAATTTTAATTGATGTTCAAAATAATAAAATACTCCTTTAACCATGAGTGAGGTTTAGTGTTTGTACCGTTGGGTACGTAGCTGTAGCAATTAAGGTTTAGTGTTTTTTTCCCTTTTTGTTAAATTTGGTGTATTTTATACATTAATGGTCTGTGGAACCAAAGATAGCAAATTAATGTTTAAAAAAAAAAAGTTGATTATAAATTGGAATTTTTTACAAATTCAATGGAGTAATGAAATTTCCAAATGTGGTCCACTTCTCTCTCCTCCCAAACGGTTGAACCTTTGTTTTCTCAATCAGTCATTATCGATCTCAAACAAGTTTAAAATTGGATTGATATCCGAACTGGTAAAACCTCACCAAATAAACGTGGCTGCAGTTTTGAAAGTAGTAGGGCAAAAAAATCGAGTAAGAAACTTATCTTAGAACATTCAAATGGATGAGGTCGTTAAAATCTGGGTCTTTATAAGTGTTAAAGTTCTGACTGAATGATAAAGTTATGTAATCATCTTCAGGGTCTCTGACTCTGAGAGGACTTAGATAAAGAACCGGGCTATGCTTTTGAAGGTAGTGGAGATTTTTTATTCATATATACAACTTTAAAATGGATTTTATGATTTTAAAAAAAACTTGGGATATTTATACAATTTTGGGAATTTGTGGTCATGGCTCACCCAACGGTTTTTGAAACTATAATCAGCTAAATTTATCATAACTTCTAAAACCGTTGCCACCAATATCTATTTGCCGAGATTTTCCGTCTTAAGGCCATCTCCCATGGTAGGCTAAAAATTAGGTTTTAGCCTAATTTTCCTCCCACCCTAGGCCAAAACCCACTTTAGTCATTTTGTTTTTGGCCTATTTCTAAAAGAAAGGCCAAATTTGGCTTCCTCTTTTGAAAGGCTAAATGCTATATAATACAATTATAAACCTATATATTATATAGTTATGATTTTTAATTAAAAATAAAAGTTGTAGTATTGTAAAGATATTCAAGAGTTCTTCAATATGAATATAATATTTGACATATTTAAATTATCATTGCATAAATGATATTTATAGAAAATGACATTAATCTTTTTTATTATAGATTCATCAAAATTATAATAAAAAATAAATATTATGTTGCTTAATGTATTAAAGATAGAATCGAATTACGGAAATGAGATGTGAAAGTTCTAAATTATATTAGTATTTATATGAAATTTAGCCTACCAAAATTGGCATACGGTGGGAACAACAAAATCGTATAATAGGTCAAAAGAGAATATTCTATAAAATATTCTCTTTTGATAGGCTATTTCCTCTAGCCATATTGGCTTACGGGAGAAGATGCTCTAACAAAGCATAAAAAATATCAAGTCAAATTGACAAGCCAAATGGTGTTTTGCCCTTAAATCTTCGTCCGTTGTTTTCATTGAAGCATCACGATGATGTCCAAACGACCCAATGACGAACAAAAAAATAAATCAAAAATAAAAAATCAAAAACCAATTCGTGTAGGCTATAACCGAGTGAGGTTTCATTTTAAAACCAAATTGCAACGGGGTGGCTATATGCACTCATGGTAGATGCTATATGCACTCCATATCAATGGTGGATCCTGAAGCGTTTAGTTGAGGGGGCGAATAATTGATCTCTAATTTTTTTTCGAAAAAATCATTAATATTTGAAGTTTTTGGGTTTAGTTATAGTATTAAGTTATGAAGTTTAACAAATGATGAGTATGATATAAGTGTATTAATTTGGTAAATGATGTGAAAAATAATTTATATCGCTTCAATTTTGAAACGTTTATAACTTTTTACTCAGTTATCGGATTTGAGCTTATAATATATCAAATCGAAACTATCAACGAGAGTAATATGTATATTAAATTTCATTTTTGAATAGGGGGCAACTGCCATCCCCGGTCCTTTGAAGGATCCGCCCTTGCTCCATAAGACGGATCCTAGATCCGTCCGTTATAAAAAATAAATTACATAGAACGGATCCTAAATCCATCCTATGTATTAAGATTTATTATGTTCAATTTTCGTTGTGATACTACTTTGGTCTCATTCACATTTCTCAATAAAATAGTAGACACGGTCGGTCGTTTCCTTTAAGGCATACGTTCATGTCAAGTTCTTGAGTGCATGGCTCAACATAGCGCGGTTTAGTAGCCGTCCCACTCGCACACCCGCACGCGGCACGGACGCTTGCTCGTAGTTCCGCCCTGGCTTTCGCACGGCCACGCAATTTGGGCTCCTTGGCATATGCTTCGTCCGTACGTTTTGTGGGCCGGGCCTATTTAATTATGAAACTCTCTTTGTTTTGTGTTTTACCTTATTTAACCAAAAGTTGCAACTTCCAACATACCTTAAACTCTGTTTTAGTACTTAGATTAACTGAAGAAGTTGTTGCTGTTGAATTCTTTCGCGCGTTACATCAGTTGAGTTCTCCCTTGTGAGTAATGCCAATTAGAACTCTCTTGATACACTTTTAACGAGCTAAAAACTAAGAATAACAATTTGATACATCAGACTTGTCGAATCAATAGCCTAAAATTTTAATAAATAGATAAACCATCATAAAACATGATAATTAAAAGACTACGAATAGAAAGAGAACCTAATCAACCAATTAGAAGGATAAACTACTGGAGAAGGCCTCTCAAATGTTCTACAAACTAAACATACATTGTTCTGTCAAAACTTCGGGTGAGTGTCAGACTGTCAGATTGATAGTATTATTAAGAATGACTGTGGACAAGTGGTCGATATCCTTCGTCAAGAGGTGGCCTCTGGTTCGACATTATATATATAAAAAAGATATAGCCTTTCGTTTAGGGATTAAACAATACTCCCTCCGTTCAACAAAACTTGTCGTTTACTATTCACGTACGCTTTTTTAGAAGGATAAAAACTATATAAAATATTCATTTTTTTTAAAATTTTTTTAACAAGTTTATACTTATTAATAATAATTACGAAATTGTTAAAAAGATTTATTTAAAAAGTCGATATTTTATATAGTTTTTAGCTTCTAAAAAAGCATGCATGAATAGTAAAACGTCAAGTTTTATTGAACGGAGGGAGTATATTGCAATGGACATCGATTAGGTATTTGATCATGGAAGGAGATAGCATAGGAGTCATCAATGCACTCAACGGAAAAGTTAGGTTATGTTTCGTAAAAGAGTTACTGATATGGTAGATAGAGATGATAGGGTAGTTGAAACTAGGGTTGTTATTCGAACCGAAAGAGCTGAGTATTGCATGTTCATATTCAACTCGTTTAGAAATGAATTGAGCCTAAATATGGACTCGGGCTTAAAAATGTGGTCATACTCGACTCGTTTAAGAAATGAACGTGTCAAAGCCGAGCTTTTTTCGACTATTAAGCAGTCCTATTTGCTTAAAACATAGTAAATTAAAGGAAGTTTTAGAAATTTCACAAAATTATATTCGAGATTAAATCAAACGAGCTGAGATTTGAACCGAGTTTACAAATGTGCTCATACTTGGCTTGTTTAGAAAATAAACGAACTCGAGCAGAGATTTTGTCGAGTCGAGCGCGCCCGAGCCGATCTTGAGCGCGCTACTCGGGACACATTACAACCCTAGATGAAACTAATAGATTATTTATAAATATACGTTAATGAGATAGTGTGGTATTTGGTAAACCTAGTTGTTGGTGTAGCTAATGAAAACTTGTAAATTAAAAATCAAAAGCTCCGAAAAAACTTTGGTGAATAGTTGTTGAAAAGCTCCGATTCCAAAAGCTAATTAAACTAAAATATCACATTTATTTCATTTAAAACTATATAATATCAAAACCAAAAACTTCAAAAAGCTAGTTGATGGTGCAGGTTGGCGCCAAACAAAACGTAAGATTGTTGCTTGGGAAATACTTTGCACCATTGAGAACAAGGGCGACCCTAGGGTGTGGCGGGTGTAGGCGGCCGCCACACCCTTCGAACCACGCGTCCCCGAAGTTTTGAGAAAAAAATAATTTATTTATATATATAGCATTGGTATGATAAATAATAAATAAAAATAGGGTGAATATTGAAGTAACTAATTCTCTTAGTTTAGTTGGCTTAAGAAGTAAGGAAAATGAAATGAAACCAAAGGTTGGGGGTTCAATTCCCATTAGCCTCATTTTCCCCACTCTCTATTTTTCTACCCTCGTATTTAATTATTTTCTCACTTCTCGTCATCCCTGTCATATACAAATTCTCTATTTTGTTCAACTTGTGCCTCACTCTCTTTGTTTGTATCCCGTATTTAATTATTTTTCCACTTACCGACCTATCTATTATATACAAATTATCTAGCTATAAACTAATTAAACCCCATAAAATTGGTGAAATTAGGGTTTGCTTATGAGAATCAATTTTGTGAAATTTTTTTATTAGAATTTGTGATTTTGGGAATAAATTTTGTGTTTTAATTATTGTGTATAATGTGATATCGAGAATGAAATTTATGAATTGAATTTGGGGTTTGTGAATTGAGTTTGAAGTTTGTGAATTGAATTTGAAAAGCTTTATACAATATTTGTGTTTTCCTACCCTACATATTCAAATCGCAATTTCTATAATGTCTTTGAGAATCAAAAGACTTTATAAATTTGATGAGTTTAATTATAATCCTAACATACAAAAGCCTTGAATTTAGCATGATTGTATTTTGATAAGTTTACAATCCTAGATATGGCAAATGCCTGAATTTTCAATCAACTGCGAGAAACCACTACCACAACAACAAGCAAATGTAAGTCTACTTTTTCTACAAGCCACAACTAATATAAAAGTCGTAGATTAGGTAAATGAGTTTGTTCAATGTCAATATCTCAATAACCACTAAAAATTCCGCCCCACCTTTTAAAGGATCATGCGGCCGCCACTGATTGAGGAGATTGACACTCTCAATAGCAAATTCAGATGCATTCAATTTTAGGACTGTTATATGGATATGCTAAATCTCTAAATGATTATATTGCTAGATTGTATGTAACTTGGTCTCTCATCTCTCTCCATTTTCAGGGAGGTGTGTAACATCATCCTCAAGGGACAAGGATGATCAATTTGATTTATTGTTGGTTTTAGGATTTTTGATTTAATTAATCACTTTGATTTGAATCTTAGCAATACAATCTCTAAATGCTAAATCTCTAGCCTTAATGCTTGAGATCCGGTCCGGTGACTTATACAGTTATACGACTTGCATGCCAGTTGAAGCAGTAGTTTGGGGTGACGGGCTAGCGCAACAACTAGCTTCTTTTGTGGATTAATTAATGATGGGACCGGAGGTGGTGACCGATTGAATGGGATTTTGGAATTTTAAGAAGTGAGATGTGGAATCTGGCGAACCAGATTATGGGATTTGAATGGGGTTGAAACTTTGGTTTGGAGTTTAGGATTTGGATTAATTTTAAATAGAAGGCTGGGGTTAATATTTTGTTTGTTGAGGGTTATATGTAGTGTGGAAAACAAACGGATGGGCAAGAAGGGTTGGTTGATAATAAAATCTGAGAAACTGTGAGAAGAGACAGGGATAGTCGGTGAGGTAGAATCAGCCATCACTCGGTGGCGGAGGAGAAGTTTGTAGCCTTATGGGCATGCATGCAACAAGTGGAGTTGTGTTGACAACTAAATCTGGAGGAGGAGAGGCGACGGGTAATTCAAAAATCTAGTTGATGATGTCAAACATAACTTAAGTTTAATTACCCAAAATCAAAAGATTTGAAAGACTTGGATGAGTAACTGTTAAAAAACTCCGATTATTGATGACGCCCGAAAGATAACGAGATTAAAGAAACAGTTAAGGAAGGTTTTAAAAGGTTAACGAAAATAAACTCCAAAGGACAAACATAACGGCCTTCGGTCCGCGGACGAAGAACACCTGCACAAATGGGACAGATGGCGCACAAAGGGACAGGTGGCGTTCATGCCCCCCATCCAAGTGCATTTCTTTCCCTGGACACCTGGGAATACGACATCGACAAATGGCCGAAAGAGGGGAACATCTCCCCTGCTTGACAGACGAAGAAATGTACTATAAAAGGCAGAAAGTAAGCCAAAACAAAGGACTTTTTTGGGAAAAACAAGAGAGGAGACGCTAGTTTCATAGAGGGTTGGGAGAGAAACAGCCACGCCGAGGTTCCCATCCTGACTCATCTCAGTATCACATGTCCGCGGACGCCTATAGAGAGGAGAACAATATAATCAACTTGGGACAGGTAGTCAGGCGTCAGTCTAAGGGGCTGGGAAGCATGTGGAATCGTTTCACCCTCAACTTCTATTGTATTAGATGAGCGTATCTCCTTTACCATTGGGTCATTTGATGAACCCGGATAAGTAGAGATGCGAGTCTTCTCGAAAGACTCGGCGGCTCCGATCGTGGGACCCCCATAATTCGTGGGAATCCCAAGTAACGGGTAAGACCGTCCTCATTTTCTTTAGGGTAAGCGGCTCAGGTAAAGGTCTTTTTCCCCCTGTTCGGTCACCCCTACCGGGTGGTTGATTGGGGGAAAGGACTTCAGGTAAGCCCGTATTAC
Organism: Persicaria tinctoria; assembly: GCA_037127255.1. Taxonomy (NCBI): domain Eukaryota; kingdom Viridiplantae; phylum Streptophyta; class Magnoliopsida; order Caryophyllales; family Polygonaceae; genus Persicaria; species Persicaria tinctoria. The sequence continues at coordinate 7,357,346 of JBANSL010000016.1, read as the reverse complement.
CCATTTTCCATAAAAGAAAATCCAAGGCATACCCCCCCATGGGGACGTGGGAGGGCCACACACTTTTTCTTGTACGGTTTCATCACTGACGCCGTCTGTGGGAACACTCTCACCTTGAGAGGTTCCCGATTTTAAGTATCAAAATATTATTTACGACAGTATCGTTAGCTAATACCTTTTATATGCACAGGTGGAAAAATGAGTGAAAGCATGGGAGGAGCCTCTCACGGGATGATGAGTCATGACCACGGAGGACCCCAGGGGTCCGAGTTGCCGGTAAACTCTCCGGGTCAGAACAGCGCGCCGGAGGTTCCGGTCGTCTCACCGTACGTCCCACCACAAATGGCTCAAGGCTATTTCATGCAAGAGGAACATTACGTCCCCCCTCCAAACCCGGGACAAGGTTTCTTCTACGGGTATGACGGGTACCCCCCATTCCAGCAGGGGAACCCGTTCAACGTCTTTCCCCAGAATATATATGGGAGCGCTTATCAAGATCATTATCAGCCCAGATTCTCTGATGATTTTGGCGCACACCGTCGAAGCGAAGACAGACATGCACCCAAGCATCACAAGGGCGAGCATTCATCTGATATATCCACATCCACCCAGACAGGTTCACCCCGTGAGAATGAGAGGAAGGTGGATTTCGTTCCTTCAGTGTTCACCCCCGAGGTCTGCCTGACACCCGTACCCAAGCGATGGAGAGACACTAATCTGATGAAGTATGATGGCACCACTGACCCTGATGATCACATGTGCCATTTCACGACCGCTATGGGGATCAATGAGTACAATGATGCAATGTTATGCCGAACGTTCTCATCAACTCTAATCGGCATCGCCCTAACTTGGTTCACCAACCTACCGCATAACTCGATCACTAGTTTCATCCAGCTCTCCCAAGTCTTCAAGTCCCATTTTGGAAGCTCGCGATCTAGAAAAAAGACCATGTTGGACCTCAACTCGATCAGGCAAGGACAAAACGAGACTCTGGGACAATTCTTCGCCCGCTTTACCTCTGTGGTAGTTCAAATTCCAAACTTTAATCACCAATCCCCGGTTATAATCCTAATAGGGAACATCGCGGAAGGCGGTTTCAAAACTCGGCTTTTCAGAAAAAAGCCAAAAGACTATGACACGTTAAGGAACTTGGTGTCTGCCCAGATTGAGGCAAAGGAAGCCGCGGCCTCTAGCTCGAGGGCTAATGAGGGCCCACGAGGTCTCCTGGGGAAGATAGCGGGAAAGTTTGGGAAAGACAAAGGAGCGGCGAAACCAAGGAGGAATTACTCCGTGGGCGGAATACCCGCGTCCCGACAGGACGAGGTCCATTTCAACCATGAAAGAGAGAAGCCAGACGCTAGATATCAAGGCTATAACCAAGAAGTACGCCATAAGAGGGAGCCAGTCTCTCCGGCCAGGAAAAATGAGCATCGCGACAACCCCCAACGTCACCAGCAGGCTCAGTATCACAACGATAGGGGGCACGCGGATGATAGAAGGAGTCACCGTCAGGTCTCACGATTCGAAAACCCTCGGGGGAGGGATGAGCAACAACGTTACCCCCCGGTGAACAAGGGCAGAGGGAGGGGACGTTGGTGGAGGGGGGGGTCGAAGAGGGCAGGGTCAGCCTGCGCAAGTATCGGTCAATCAACCTTCACGCCGCGAAGATCGCCCGGAAGGATCGCAGGTCAACCGAATCCCGGAACCAGAAGGTTTCATTGACACGTTAGCAGGGGGACCGTCGATCTCAAAAATCAGTTGGCAAGAGAGAAAGAATTATTAGAGGGAGGCCAGGCAGCCTCCATCAACTGCAAGCCAAAAAATCGCCTTACAGCCGCACCCGGAGATAATCTTCACCTCGACCGACGCAGAGGAGGTCCGCATGCCCCACGCGGATCCACTGGTGATCCATGCGCAGATTGCCACAAAAACGGTGAAGAGGGTTTTCATCGACACAGGGTCGTTAGTAGACATACTCTCGTGGGAAGCTTTCTCCCAGTTAGGCGTGTCAGCGACAGCTTTGAGGCCTTATCACGGCACGTTGATCACCTTTTCAAGGGATGAAGTGCAGGTGGCAGGCACCATCGAGCTCACGGTAGTTCTAGGCACCTCCCCTCGCCGAAGAATGGAAAACATCACCTTTACGGTGGTCCGAATTCCGACCACTTACAACGCACTCCTGGGGAGGGTTTCACTTTACAAATTTCAGATGGTTGTATCGATCTACCATTTCAAAGCTAATTTCCCGGTCCCCGGGGGTGAAACGGGGGAGGTGTGCGGCCAACAACCAGAAAGTCGGAGTTGTTATGTGACCTCTCTGAAGAAAAAGAAGGAGGTCATGTGTCTCGAGGACACCGCTCAAAGCAAGGCCAAGAACGCCGAGAGAAACCCATTACCAGAGAATGAAGCAACAAGTGTAACTAATGGGATTGCATCAGAAGTCGAACTCGAGGTCCGGCCTTCCGAGAGGGAGGTTCCAACTGCGGATTCGAGAACCGTCCACCAGCCGTTTTCCAATGCTGAGGAGAGAATTTACATGGGCCAAGCCCTCGGAACGGGGGAAAAAGAACGGGTCCTAGAAATTATCTGGCAGTCACGGGACGTGTTCGCATGGTCCCCAAAAGATCTCTTGGGTGTCCCCACTTCCATCGCGATCCATACCCTCAGAATCCGTCATGATGCGCGGCCGGTGGCCCAAAAGAAGAGAAAGATGGCCCCGGAGAAGTCCCGAGCAGCGAAAGAAGAAGTAGATAAGCTGCTTGAGGCCGGGTTCATTGAAGAAGCAGAAGACTCGGATTGGCTCTCGAACTTGGTTCTGGTTAAGAAAGCTAACGGAAAATGGAGAATGTGTGTCGACTTCTAAGATTTAAACAAGGCTTTCCCTAAAGATAGTTACCCGCTGTCTTCGATAGACGAGTTAGTGGACATTACTGCCGGGAACGAAGCTCTGAGTTTCCTAGATGCGTACTCCGGGTATAATCAGATTAAACTGGACCCACTGGACCAGAGGGCCACCACTTTCATCACCAATCAAGGGAATTTCCGTTACAAGGTCATGCCTTTTGGTTTAAGGAATGCCGGAGCCACATTCCAGAGGACTGTGGACAAAATATTTCGCGATCAGCTGCCCAGGAATGTGTCCATCTATGTGGACGACATTGTAGTAAGAAGCAAGAAGGCAGAGAATCATGCAACAGACCTACAGGAGACTTTTGATTCACTGAGACGGGGAGGGCTGAATTTGAACGCTGAAAAGTGCGTCTTCGGGGTCGATTCCGGAAAATTTCTGGGTTTCATGGTCAGCCAGAGAGGAATAGATATGAACCCGGCGAAGATAGCAGCAATACAGGAATTACGACCTCCATGGACTATTGAAGAAAAAGGGACCGATATAGTGGACGCCTGAACTCCAGCAAGCTTTCGATGAATTGAAAGTTTTTCTGCAGTATGTGCCAACTCTTCAGCAGCCACAAAATTCTGAAAACTTACAGATCTACCTCACGGTAAAAGCAACCACTATCAGCGCAGTTCTCACCAGAGAAGGGCGATACCCAGTTTATTATGTGAGCAGGGTATTGCAGGATGCCGAAACTAGATATGAGCCGGTTGAGAAGGTAATCCTCAGTTTGATATTCGCGGCCAGAAGGCTACGTCCATATTTCCAGGATCATCGAATCGAAGTCTTGACAGATTTACCATTGAGGCAGATTCTTCACTCCCCAGGCTTCTCAGGACGGATGACGAAATGGTCCATTGAGCTCTCAGAGTTCGAGATAGCATACGTCCCGCGTAAGGCGGCGTTAGCTCAGGTTTTAGCCGATTTCATCTGCGAAACCAGTTTTGAAGGTGAAGACAGCGACTCACAGAAGAGTTGGTTGATAAAAGTCGACGGAGCTGTTAACGCGGATGGGTGCGGAGCATGAATCGTACTAACCACCCCTGGGGGGAACAAATTCTGCTTTGCTCATCAGTTAAATTTCCAAGCCACCAACAACGAGGCAGAGTATGAAGCCTTGATAGCAGGGCTGGAGTTAGCCCTGACCCGCGGGGCTCGGGCCGTCACCGTATACACTGATTCCGAGATTGTCGCTAGGCAGGCGGAAGGAGAGTACGGGGCCAGGACAGGATTGTTGCCAGATTACCTGCGAAAGGTAAACGCTCTGAAAAAGGCCTTTTTGCACTTTACCATCGAGTCCATCCCTAGAGAAGACAATGAACAGGCCGATTTGTTGGTCCGAGTGGGGGCCGCCATGCCCTCAAATGTGGAGGAAAAATTTGATTTCGAAAGAAAGGATCGGAGAAGACTGTTCCAAGAGGTGTACTTCGTCCAAACTGAGGGACCCGAAGACTGGAGGACACCGATCACTGAATATCTGGGGAAGGGGATCCTTCCACCAGAAAGAATGGAGGCTAAGAAGTTGATAAGCAGAGCGGCCCGATTTGTAATCCGCGAAGGAAGACTATATAAGAAAGGTTTCAACTTCCCAGATTTATTGTGTGTATCCAGCCGGGAAGGACAGGTCATTACAAAAGAATTGCATGCAGGGATCTGTGCTCATCACCAGGGATGGAGGGCCTTGTCTTACAAAGTTTTGAGGTTGGGATACTACTGGCCCACTATCAGAGCAGATGTGCAGAATTTTGTGCGCACTTGCGAAGCATGTCAGAAACACGGAAACGTGAAGAATGTGCCCGCCGAGCCGCTTCAAAGCATCTATGGGGCCTGCCCTTTCGCCTTGTGGGGAATGGACATTCTGGGCCCCTTTCCCACGGCCCCCGGACAGCTAAAATACGTCCTGGTCTTGGTGGACTATTTCACCAAATGGGTAGAAGCGGAGGCGATGGGCTTGATCACCGCGGAGAAGGTCAGAAAGTTCTTGTGGAAAAACCTAGTGTGCCGGTTCGGAGTCCCTGAAGCCATCATCACGGACCATGGAACTCAGTTCGATTGTGAAAACATCCGAGATTTCTGCGAGGGTCTTGGAATAAAATTAAAATTCTCGTCAGTGGCTCACCCACAAACGAATGGACAAGCAGAGACTACAAATCGCCAAATATTGGAAGGTATCAAGAAGAAGCTGGGGAAAACCTCCAAAGGCCGATGGGCGGAACTCCTCCCACTGGTGCTCTGGTCATATCAGACCTCACCAAAAACTCCAACCAGGGAGTCGCCATTTTCCTTGGTATTCGGGACGGACGCGGTCATCCCAGTCGAGCGGTTGATCCCTTCTGCACGAGTCTTGGCCTACGAATCCAAGGCCAATAATGAGGCTCTGGAAGTCGAGATGCACCTTCGAGAAGAAAGGCGGATGGTCGCAGAAATTAATGCTCGGGAGTACAAAAGGAAAACCCAAAGGCACATGGACCAGCATCTCCAAGAGCGACGATTTGAAAAGGGAGACCTGGTCCTCCGTCTGACCCTGGCAGGAGGAAAGCTGGAAGCCAAATGGGAAGGGCCTTATGAAGTTGTTGAATGTATCCACGTCGGAGCATACAAGTTACAAACCCCCGAAGTTGTTGTTCTTCGGAAGACGTGGAATGCAGAACACCTGAAGAAATACTATGTGTAATCTCTAAGTCTTTTCGAAGTTTATCCAGTCACCCCCGCTATCAGTAAATAAATCAAAGCGGTTAGTGGGTGCTTTATGTATTTTCCTACAGTTTTCAGCCCTATGACGCTGAAGCTTGCTCCGCGTCGGACGTCTGGTGGACTCATTGGGCTCCCAGATTAACTCTAAGTCCTATGACGCTGGAACTTGCTCCGCATCGGAAATCTGGTGGACGCATTGGGCTCCCAGATTAACTCTAAGTCCTATGACGCTAGAGCTTGCACCGCGTTGGACATCTGGTGGACGCATTGGGCTCCCAGATTAACTATAAGTCCTATGACGCTGGAGCTTGCTCCGCATCGGACATCTGGTGGACGCATTGGGTCCCAGATTAACTCTAAGTCCTATGACGCTGGAGCTTGCTCCGCGTCGGACATCTGGTGGACGCATTGGGTTCCCAAATTAACTCTAAGTCCTATGACGCTGGAGCTTGCTCCGCGTCGGACATCTGGTGGGCGCATTGGGCTCCCAGATTAACTCTAAGTCCTATGACGCTGGAGCTTGCTCCGCGTCGGACATCTGGTGGACGCATTGGGTTCCCAGATTAACTCTAAGTCCTATGACGCTGGAGCTTGCTCCACGTCGGACATCTGGTGGACGCATTGGGCTCCCAGATTATCTCTAAGTCCTATGACGCTGGAGCTTGCTCCGCGTCGGACATCTGGTGGAGGCATTGGGCTCCCAGATTAACCCTAAGTCCTATGGCACTGGAGCTTGCTCCGCGTCGGACATCTGGTGGACGCATTGGGCTCCCAGATTAACCCTAAGTCCTATGCCACTAGAGCTTGCTCCGCGTCGGACATCTGGTGGACGCATTGGGCTCCCAGATTAACTCTAAGTCCTATGACGCTGGAGCTTGCTCCGCGTCGGACATCCGGTGGACGCATTGGGCTCCCAGATTAACTCTAAGTCCTATGACGCTGGAGCTTGCTCCGCGTTGGACATCTGGTGGACGCATTGGGCTCCCAGATTAACCCTAAGTCCTATGACGCTGGAGCTTGCTCCGCGTCGGACATCTGGTGGACGCATTGGGCTCCCAGATTAACTCTAAGTCCTATGACGCTGGAGCTTGCTCCGCGTCGGACATCCGGTGGACGCATTGGGCTCCCAGATTAACTCTAAGTCCTATGACGCTGGAGCTTGCTCCGCGTTGGACATCGGGAGGATGCATTGGGCACCTAGATTAATCATTAATCTCGTAATGTTCGAGCCTGAGGCACGTCGGTAACATGATGGATACCCTGGATCCAGGGACTCAAACTTTGGACCCGACCAAACCACAAACCTCACCCAAAGTAGGATTGTTGAAATTCAAAGAGGGGTATCCCCGAGATGACAAAAAAAAAACACGCAGAAGGCCCAGAAAGGCTAAACCAAGCAAGATAGACAAGGCAGTTCACAGAAACACAAGATCAACTTAAGGAGTGTCCCAGGGACGATCCGAAACCAAATGAGTCCGGTCAGCACACAGACGAGTTCCATTGGGCAGAGGACCCTCAGGATGAGGCTCTTGCCACTCAGCATCGACCTCGTTGCCATCCGCGGACAAAATGTGAACCTCGAACCGAGCGTTCCCCTTGTGCAGAAAGGTGATGGCGGACCCTATGTCGACGCCATGAGTACAAGCAAAATGATTCCACCCCTGTACCAAGAAAGGCACCCGGTAATCACCCCGGTACACCGTCACGGGGAAGTCCCGGAGGATCCTCGACGATAGCAGAACGCGCCCGGGGAGATCCGGGCCGTACTCAATTTCAAAACGGGCAGGCAGCCGCTGCTCAGATGCGCCAGATGAACAAGGAAAGATTAGTTAACTTAAGAAAAATCAACAAAAACATTGAAACCACGACTACGACGTATCAAGCGATACATCTGTTTCGGGAAATCCAGAGAACGGAAAAAGGCCCAGGTCATTTGGTTTGAGGATGACATCTTAAGATAGATCTTCTTTGCAGAAATGAAAGGTTCAAGGGACCCCGAATTTTAAAGGGGATCCTCAAGGATCACGGGCTGCACAGGCACCGTCTCGATAACCCATAACACTGAAAAGAGACCAGGGCGAAACTCGAGAACGGTCAGGACATCACTGCCCTAGGCCGAGCATGGCAGACAGATGTACGTCAAATGGGACGCTTTGTGCAGATCAAAACCTGCTACCATGAGAAAAAGTGACGAAAGAAAGGAGAGAAAAAGACCTATGAACCCCTTTTAAATTGTCGAAACTCAAAGAAAGATGAAGAATGAGAAGAGAAAAACCTAGCTCTTCTCTCCGGGGGCGACAAGATAGAGGGCAAGGCTCAACTCTTTAAGTATAAAATAAGCCTCGACGACTCAGGGAATCCGACACCCGCCGACGACGAAGATGAATCTAGGGGCACCACCCAGGACTTTCTGTCGCGTCATCATGAGGGAGGAACAGCTTCAAACACTCCGACTCCCACTCGTGTATTTCCTAATAGACGAGGACACACAATCACAAGCTAGGCTTTGGTCCCGCTCCAATCAGGAACATGAGGTGAAAGTTGAAAAGGACAGCGATGGTCTTTTCTGGTTGACCCAGGGGTGGCACCACTTCATTCAGGCGAATCGAGTTACGGTGGGATCAGCTTTGATTTTCGCCTACATGGGGGACTCCATCTTCGAAGTCGATGTGATCAATCCCGACAGCGGAGAAATGTAGAGATGAAAAATTTCTAAATTCGTGTCCTCTGTAACATGTACCCTCTCTAAGTTTAAATGTTCCAGGTTCGAGGGAATCGAATCTGAGAAAAATCTTTGTTCCTGTCACCTCCGATGAATAATAAAAGACTTTTGTTTCTTGGTACGGATGAAAGTCACGAAAACATGATCGCATACCTAAAGACAGCCGTAAACACTTGTAACTCACAATTGTTGAAGTCACCACGGGCGGCCTGAAGCCACCCTCTAAACCACCAAAGTAAAATGAACAGTTCTATACGAGGTTTCCGTGGTCGATCAAAAGACCCAAGCTACAAAGACCACTCTTCGCGTACTTTCAACAATTTAAGAAAGGATCCTCCCTCGCCTGTTCTAAGAGAAGCACTCCTCATTCATGACCGCTCCGAATCACATCAAAAATCATTCCCAGTCACGAGCAGAAGCAGCACTTTTCTGCGCCCCACATGCAGTGGTCTCTTCTCCTTCAGGAACACGGGGAGTAGGCTTTGAATCCCTCCTGAACACGTGGATCCCATTCTACTAAAAGAAGAGAACGTGGGTTGCTAGGAACTCCCACGTATAATGAGAGCCACCACCCTCAGCAACCACTTGGCAGCAGACAGTCCCAACAAGTGAAGCACCATAAATAGAGGAGAAAGAAAGTGGCGAAACCAGAACTCTTCAAAGTTAAAAACACCCCCTTCGGAGGGACTCCGACATGGGCTCTGAAAACACTCGAGCATTCTACAGGTTCGTCACCAAGGAGGAACACTTGCAGACGTTACAGCTGCCCCAAATATACGAGTAACTCGGAGATGAAACGCATCATCTCGTCTACCTTTGGTCAACCACTTGTCAGGATTTCGAAGTCGATGTGGAGAAGGACGCGAACGGGACATACTGACTTACCGAAGGGTGGCCGGACTTCATTTTCTCTAATCGAGTAGTCCTGCGCTGCTCGCTCCTCTTTGTCTACGAGGGGGAGTCCCACTTTGAGGTACATGTGTCCTACCCAGATCCGACCCACGATCGCCAAAAGAAGTTCGGCCCGACAAGCACGGGCTCGCTCAAATCCAAGGCCCATCAGAAGCCCCCGAGAGCCCCTAAGAGCGCTAAGGCGCCAAAGCATAAAAAGTGAGCCCGCGAGTCCCGATGTACTTGAGAACGAATAAAAGTTGTCCCTTTTTCTTTTTCTCGGTTTAAAAAAGAAATCAATAAAGCTGTTTTTCTTTTACTGACCGACTCTCCTTCCCGAGAAACCCGGGGAAGGAACGATTCTGAAAAGATACTCGAACAATGCGAGTATTAAATAAAAGATCAAACAAATAAGGGAACAATGGCCAACGGCTTCTCTATAAAAGCCAAGGACCAGAAAGTCCCCGAGAAACACTTTCTATCAAATAAATATATAAATCAAACAATTCCAGAGATAACATGGCAGCAGGTGGAGGCCGCTCAAGGGATTTCCTCCGATGGATCCAGAATGCTTCTCTCTTGCAAAGAACGGTAATACCCCTTTAAAAACTCTCCGGTTAAACTTTCTTGTTTCCTGCTCACAACTAATCTTTTCCTCCAAACAACCATAGCCCCTGCCGGAGTTCTTCGAAGAGGAGTATGGGTTGTTCGGCGTTGAAAGAATCATCCTAACCAATGGACCTGGAAGGAGGGGCATCCGCGTCCTAGTAGAAAGGGATGAAGCAAGGGTGCTCTGGCTCACCCATGGATGGAGTGCATTCACCAGGTCCAGGAATGTTCATGTGGGAGGGGCCGTCATATTCAAGTATTTGGGCGACTCACGTTTCAAGGCCACCTATGTGCCTTCGGGAGAAAACACCTCGGAAGGTGAAAGTAACGATGACACTCCCTAAGGAAGGAGTGCTCCTTACTAAATGTTTAGGTTGTCAAGAAAAAGGAAGCCTGTATAAATAAGAATATTGAATGGAAAATGTTAGAGGCCCGGGTGGCTAGGTTTCCAAATCCTTTTTTGTCACCTAAAAAGATACCGAAGGAATCACTATTAATAAGCACAGCAAACTGAGTTCCCTAACACGGACCATCCGCGAAACCTGGGGCAAAACCCAATTCAAAAAACCGCGGACCAAGTTTCCCATCACCAACCTTCCGCAAAAAAAAACAAAACATACATAATCCGAAAAAAGACGGATAACAAAGTACCAAGGGTTGTTTGAAACAAAGAACCACCCGAGATGGTGGGAACGAATGTCTACAATCCATCACCAGAGAAATCCACTTTGTCGTCATCCACCAGACCCCAATCTTCCCGATCCTCACTAGGGGAGAACGGCTGAAGAGGAACTCCCGGGTTTTCCGCAGATTTCTTCACGCTCTAATGTATCCCAGCTTTCATCCTTATGTAAAAGCAATCCCTGTACCGGTCTTGGATGAATTCTTGCCCAGCCTCTTCGTTCAGCCACTCGGGAACCGCGCTTTTCATGAACTCCAAACCAGTCGGAGTTTTCAACCAGTCATCCACTAACTTGGTACGGTTGTGCGGAACGTCTAACCAAGACAGAATGATATCACCGTCCGTACGAGATTGATATCGTTCCAACTCAATCATACGACGATTGGCCTCCACGACCGCCTTACTCCTCGCCTCGTTAGCCGCCAGCAGCTGTTCCTCAAACTCCTTTTTCTGGGCCTCAAATCCCTGCCTCTGAGCCTCAAACTCCTTCTTCTGGGCCTCGGAGTCAGTTTGCAGGGCAACCATTGCCTGTTGAGAAGACTCAAGTTGAGCGCGCAGCGTCTCCACGTCGTCCGCTAGCTTGCTACTTTTCGCTTTCTCGGCGGATATAATCTCATCTTTTTCCTTCACCCGCGAACGAAGAGATTCAACCTCCTTCCTCGGTGTCTCAGCCTCCGAGAGTTTCCCTTCCAACTGCTCCAGTCTCCCTTCAAGTTCATGAGCATGCTGGCCCAAGCGAAGATATCTGCCCCGGCCGCTATGAGTAAAAACATGACCCTAGCCGCAGAAAGCATTATGAGAATCGAGAACACATTTAAAAATCAAATAGATAAGAGGTATAATACACGATTCACTTACCCAGTTGCACCAGCGCTCTTGTTCTAATATGAATTGCTCGTCAGTGAGATGGTCCAGATACTGTAACTCCGCTTTCCCCAGTTCAGGGGGAAAGGCCAACTGTTCGAGAGTTTCAGAGTGGAAGCCAGGCATCCGGTATGCGGGCCGACCATTGGCGTCTACGTGAAAAACTGGTACATCCCAGCTCACACCTTCCCACGCTGGGTATGAATGCGTTTTCTTTTTCTTCGGCAGCGGTTTGGAAGTTCCCGCGTCACCAGGGGAGATAACTCGACGCTCTGCAGGAGAAACGAGAGATAGGGGCTTGGCCTCAGCGACCGGAGAAGAATCAATCAGTATGATGGAAGGCTCAGGTTCCGCCGGAGCAACTGGAGGAGAGGAAGTCGCAACAACCACTTTTTCTTTCACCACCGCCTTTCCTTTAGTTTTTGGGGCTGAAGTTTTGGGGCGTTTCAAAGCCCTCGTCACGTCGGTCGGAATTTTCCTCTTGGAAGAAGAAGGGGGGGCCGAAGACATTTTAGTCGCGTCCACCATGGTTTTTAGCTCCGTAACACCTAGAAAAAACCACACAAATCGAGGACGATTAAAATCCGAATCAAGAAACTACTATGGATAAAACAAAAGCAAAGGCACCCCCCGAATTGAGCTACAACCTATGCGCGGATGAGGAAGACTTAAGCCAGCCATCTCCAGCCGCAGGGGGGAAACCATATCTTTCCATGACGGTTTCGTCTCCACGGCAAACTTCTGCTCGATCTTCTTAAGGTTAGAGACAGCTTTCTTTTTCATCCGCGTATACAAACGCGGCTCAGTATGAAAATTCAAAATCCGACGCGAAGGATCTCTGACCAGAAACCATTTATGCCGCCATTCCGGCTTGCTGGTATTCCGATCCACAATAGGGACGCTGAGCTTAGCCTGATAAAGGCTTTTGTGGATGCCCCCATGACCCAAGGTAAGCATATTGCTCAAAAGTCCGAGAGAAGGTTGGACCCCGATCTCCAGGCATCGCATCACAAATAAAGTCAAGAAAAGCCAGCTATTCGGTACCAGTTGGGCTGGGCTCAAGCCACAGGCTTTCAGATAACGTTTAAACAGATTAGGCAAAGGGAGCCGGAATCCTTGTACCAGGCTCTCGATATACACCACCAAACAACCGGGGTAGGCATCCAGGCTTCCTCCCCCCTCGGCCGGCAGACACAGCACAACCCCCTCTGGCCAGGGAAAGACGCGAGCGATTACGTTCAAATCCTCCACGGTGGTGAATGTTCCCCCACCGCGGCTCTGGGCGTTCGGGGGGGGGGCTATAGGAATCACACGCTGAGGAGAAACTACGGGTATTGGGCCCGCGGCGGAAGGCTGAAAGTCCCCCTGAAGGGACAAGTCACTAGCACATTCTCGTTGTACAGAACCGGACGAAAATCCCCCAACACAGACGACGAACGACGTTCCTTTGGCATAAAGACCGGGCCACAGGGCAAACCAGTACGAGAATCCCACTCTTTGTAAGAGTGCTGAGACTCCGGCGACTCTAGTATTGAGTCGGATCCCGAAGATGAGGCCCCAACGCCCGACCGCGAGGACAGGGAGTCGACCGGGGAGGAATCTTCATCACCTTCGCGGCTCGGGGAAGCGTAAAAAGAAGGATCCTCGAGATCCTTGGGTTGCCTGAAAGTAACGTTCTCAGGAATCTCTATTTCACCCATCAGGAGTTTTCCCCCCGGGCGTCGAGAAGATGGGGGCCTAACCAAAGCCTGCACACTCCCCGAACTACTTGGGGAAGTTGACATGATGAGGATAGCGGAGCCAGTTAAGAGATAAGTAGTGAAGGAGAAAGAGGCCTAAGGACCAGCCGCGGCCAATATAAACCCAGATGATCGCCCGCGCACCAACCACGGTCCGAGAGAAGAAAAGGGGGAGAAAAGAAAACTAGAATCAAAAACAAAAACTAAGGCGCGGAAAGAAAATAAAATAAAAATCAAGATTTACCTCGAAGATGTCCCAGTTGAAGGGCTGTAAAAAACGGAGAACGGTAAAAATAAAAGAGGAATCAGAACCCATATTTATAGGCACCATGATCCAAGACGTTTCACCTCCCTTCTCAAGACACGTGTCGAAAGCATGGTCCCCATCAATCAAACTAATGGGCCGAAAATTACCGGCCCATACAAACCCATTTGGGCCCTGAGAAGCCCAACGTTCCTATCTTCCTTATCTTTTCGCCCTGAAAGAATTACCCCCTACGAAGGAGGTTTTCGAACCGCGGTAAAACCTATCCGGTTCCCCCACGGCCCGAGGAGATGTGATGACGCCCGAAAGATAACGGGATTAAAGAAACAGTTAAGGAAGGTTTTAAAAGGTTAACGAAAATAAACTCCAAAGGACAAACATAACGGCCTTCGGTCCGCGGACGAAGAACACCTGCACAAATGGGACAGATGGCGCACAAAGGGACAGGTGGCGTTCATGCCCCCCATCCAAGTGCATTTCTTTCCCTGGACACCTGGCAATACAACATCGACAAATGGCCGAAAGAGGGGAACATCTCCCCTACTCGACAGACGAAGAAATGTACTATAAAAGGCAGAAAGTAAGCCAAAGCAAAGGACTTTTTTGGGAAAAACAAGAGAGGAGACGCTAGTTTCAGAGAGGGTTGGGAGAGAAACATCCACGCCGAGGTTCCCATCCTGACTCATCTCGGTATCACATGTCCGCGGACGCCTATAGAGAGGAGAACAATATAATCAACTTGGGACAGGTAGTCAGGCGCCAGTCTAAGGGGCTGAGAAGCATGTGGAATCGTTTCACCCTCAACTTCTACTGTATTAGACGAGCGTATCTCCTTTACCATTGGGTCATTTGATGAACCCGGATAAGTAGAGATGCGAGTCTTCTCGAAAGACTCGACGGCTCCGATCGTGGGACCCCCATAATTCGTGGGAATCCTAGGTAATGAGTAAGACCGTCCTCATTTCCTTTAGGGTAAGCGGCTCAGGTAAAGGTCTTTTTCCCCCTGTTCGGTCACCCCTACCGGGTGGTTGATTGGAGGAAAGGACTTCAGGTAAGCCCGTATTACCCATTTTCCATAAAAGGAAATCCAAGGCATACCCCCATGGGGACGTGAGGTGGCCACCCACTTTTTCTTGTACGGTTTCGTCAATTATAAAAATTAATTAAAATTAAATCTTACACGGAGTATTTATTTGATTTAAAATTTTATAATATCAAAATCAAAATCTTTAAAAATCTAGCTGATGATGTCAAACATAGCTTAACTTTTTTTAAGCTGCTTAAAGCGAACTTGTTAGATTTAAACCCGTGTACCTAAATTTAATTACCCAAAATAGTTTGCATTTAGTTTGATGCTGAAATGTACTCATTGGGATCCTGGTTACCCCCCTGAAATCCAATCTTTTGCCATAGATAGGTTGATTGAAGAAAACTCATCAAAAAAGGCAGAGTTAAACCGCAACCCAATGAAATCCTCTCAAAGATTTCCCCTCCATCCCTCCCCCTCCCTCCGGGTTTGCTCTTCCTCTTTTGCTTTCATCATCCCAAAAATTTTAATTTAAAAAGCAAAACTTTAACCACACAGCACAGTTTCAGCCCTTTTCAGATGATGCAGCTGAGCCTCTGTAACCCAAATTGTGTGCTTTTTTCCCCTTGCTTTCTTCTTTGCTCCCATTTCTCAAATTCCCCATTTAAAAGCAAACAAACACCACCAAACCAAAGTAAGAAGATAAAAAAAAGGGGGGAATTTGAGGTGAAATCTTTTGGTTTCTGATTACCCTTGCTGCAATGTAAACAGGAGTTGCAACAGTGTGAGAATCCTGATATTTTGGCAGTGATGATTGCAGTGAGCCAGTGGGAGATGGTGTGTGTGAGTGAGAGAGGATAATCCATAAAATTTGACATATTTTCGATTAATTGTATCTAAAATTTCGTCGAATTGGGTTGAAATTAATCAAAGATTTTAGGGGAAAAAAAGTTGGTTTTATTTATCAGTTAATCTTATCTGAATTCCAATTAACCGTTTAATAACTGTCTTAAAGATTTAAAAGCAAAAAAAAAAGCTGTTTTTGGATGCAATTATAAACTTGAACAATTGGAAAGTGGTTTGCTAACACAATTTACAATATTTTTAAAATTTTGCCATTCAATTAAGTTAATTACAGTATATATAATTGATAAGCCCTATTTAGTTACCCCCAATTTATAAAACATGTTATTTTAAACTCTTTTTTTTATACAAGCAATGATTCACTACACCAGACCATCATATTTGATGTACTTAGAGACCAAAAAACCGATAAATAGACAAATCATTCTGAGAAGGTGTCAATCAACAAAGATAAAGGAAGTTATCGCCACAAAACACCATCGAGAATACGGAGAAGAGACGCGGGGATATCAGAAGTTGTCAACAACGGGAGAAACAGAACAGGAATGACTCTTATGAATGTGTATGTACACTCCACATTTTGGTCACAAATTGATCAAAACACAGCTGGGTTACAGAAGGGTAGATTGGTCTTTTCATGTCCAATCCCAATTGATACAAAAGGCGGGAATTCTGTTTTGGAGGTTGTAACAAACTTACTTTTCCGATTGCAAGCTCAATTGAGCTCCTCCAATGGAGGTTTTCCGATTTTCCTTAAACTCGATTTGTTTGTGCAATTGATTGCTTGATATTCATAGTTTTCAAATGGTATCAGAGCGCTGAGTTGCGATCTGTGTTTTGTGTGTGATCTCGCTTCGAAATTCAAGTGATATTCGGAGAACTAGTATTGCTCTAGTTTCTGGTGTTCCGTTTCTGGCGATTTTCGATTAGATCTAGCTTTGCAAAAGTCAGTATGGTTGGAAGAGGAGCAGGACAGTCATCTGGCGTCGGTAGTGATGCAAATGGGCAAGGCAGAGGAACATATGTGACTCCTCCAACACCGGGCTCAGGAGCTGGAAGAGGATGGAATTTGCCAAATCAAGGCATCCAGTTTGGAGATATGATGCACGGCATGGCCAATGCACATGTCAATCCTTTGTTCTTATCAAACTCAGATCATCCGGGTATGGTACTTGTCTCGAATCCTTTTAATGGTGCCAATTTCACGAGTTGGAGTAGAGGTATAAAAATGGCACTAGGAGCGAAAGTCAAGTTAGGATTCATAACTGGAAGCTGTGTTAGACCTCCAGAAAATAGCGAGGAGTTTGAAAAATGGATGCGAGCTGAACAGATGGTCATGTGTTGGTTGTTTAACTCTATGACAAGAGAAGTTGCAGAAAGCTTGATGTATGTTGAGACTTCAAAGGAACTTTGGGATGAAGTGAAGGAAAGATTCTTTGAATCTAATGATCCTTTAGTATACCAGTTGTGTAGGGATCTAGCCAACCTTAGGCAAGGCAATTTATCTGTTGGGGCTTATTTTGGAAAATTGAGCAAAATTTGGGATGAATTGAAATCTTTAGATGTTGTTCCTATATGCAACTGTGGTAGTATGAATGGTTGTAGTTGTGCACTACTGAAAAGGATTGTTGACAAAGAAGAGAAAGCTAGGGTAATGCAGTTTTTGATGGGATTGAATGATGTTTATGAGAATTTAAGAAGCAACATACTGTCTAAGGATCCTATTCCAGGGCTGAATAAAGCTTTTCAGATGGCTACACAGATAAAGAGATCTAAGGGAGTTACTAATGTCATTCAAGTTGAACAAAATGCTTTGAATGTGTCAAGGCAGTTTGATAGGTTTCCACGGGACAGGTTTGGGCAAACTGACAGGAGCTATCAGTTGGAAAGTGAAGCTAATGTTGTGAAAGGATATAGAGATTACAGGAATGGTGATCAGTCCAGGTACTTTGATAAGAATTCTGAACAAAGCTACAGAGATTATAAGAGAGCTAAGCTGGAAAGGAAATGTGATCATTGTGGTGAGAGAGGTCATCTCAAGGAATTTTGCTTCAAAATCATAGGGTACCCTGAGTGGTTTAGAGGGCCTAAAGATGAAGTGAAGCCTAGACCCACTGGGAAGTTTGCAGCTCAGTTTGAATCAACACAGCATGAGAGTCCCTTTGAAGAAGATACTTATGCCACCAGCAAACCTGACCAAGCAGTTGTGAATGTTGTATTTCAGGAAGTCTTGAAGCTCATGAAAGGAAAATCTTAGGTGGAAAGCCCTGATAGCAATGCCAATCAGGCCATGGTGCATTTTGCAGGTACCTTAAGTTCTTCCTTTCTAATTGGTGTGAATAAATCTGAAAATGATTTGTGGATTGTGGACTCCGGGGCCACAGATCACATTGCATTTGATTGCAACATTTTCTCAGAAGTTTTTGATTTCAAGCCGGCTATCAAACTTGGGTTACCTGATGGAAACTGCATCACAGTGACACAGTTTGGTACAGTCAAGTTGAGTTCAAAATTGGTGTTGAAGCATGTGCTTTTGGTACCACAGTTCAGACATAACTTGTTGTCTGTCTCTAAGTGTGTGTATGAGAAACAGTTGAGATTTAGTTTTGATGTTATGAGTTGTTGGTTACAGGACCTTACAACTAAGGCTATCATTGCAAGAGGTGTTGAAGACAAAGGGTTATATGTGTTGAAGACTGGTGTGATTCCACAGCCTCAGTTGCAATTTTTCTCTTCTTTGAACACTGTTAATTGTAATAACATGCTCTTAATGCATGCTAGATTGGGACATATGTCATTTTCAAAACTCCAACATATTCCTGGGTGTACTTCTACAGATATTCAGACTTTGCATTGTGATGTTTGTGCAATGACTAAGGCACACTTACAGTTTGACAGAAGTGTGTCTATGGCTGAGACTGTATTTCAACTTTTGCATTTGGATGTTTGGGGTCCATACAAGGTCCCAGCTATGTGTGGGGCCAAGTATTTCCTCACTATACTAGATGATCACTCTAGGTGCACTTGGGTCTACTTAATGCAGGATAAGATGCAAGTGTTGAGACTGATCACTGTCTTTCTAAATATGGTTGAAAATCAGTTCAAAGTATCTGTTAAGACAGTAAGGAATGATAATGGGACAGAGTTCACTCAAAAGGTATGCAAGGAGCTCTTTGACTCAAAATGAATTGTACACCAAAGAGCAGCCCCTGGGGTGCATGAACAAAATGGCAGAGTAGAGAGAAAGCATAGACACTTACTAGAAACTGCCAGGGCAATTAGGATGCATGCTGGCCTACCCTTAAAGTTTTGGGGAGATTGTGTTCTTGGGGCAACACATCTCATCAACAAAATGCCTACTCCCTCTCTCAACTGGAAATCACCTTTTGAGGTTCTATATCACACATCTCCAACATATGATCAACTGAGAGTCATTTGATGCTTGTGTTATGTTGTTCAACCCAATGACTACAGTGATAAACTGGGGACAGTTGCCAGGAGATGTGTCTTTCTTGGGTACCCACCAAATCAAAAGGCTTACAAGCTGTTTGATATGGAGAAAAGAACAGTCATCATCAGTAGACATGTAAAATTTGAAGAAAATGTGTTTCCATTCAAACACAAAGCAGAACTTCCACTGTTTGTTCATCAAAATGATTTTCTAACCAGTGATCCCTTGGATTCTATGACTAAGTGGGTTGCCATATCTGGCAGCCCCTCCATTGAACTATCTCCCAACGATATTGAGTCACCTTCACCTCAAAGCTCACTTTCTGTTACTCAGTCACCTGTGCCTGCCCATTCCCCACACTCCTCTCCATTACCAGCCTCCACACCTCACATCCAGCCTCTAGACAATTCTGTTTCTCCTGAACACCCTCACTTGAATCTAAGGAGACACATCACTAGGCCTGCTAGATTCCAAGATTTCACATATTCTCATCTCCCATTCAGAGGTAGCCCTGACTTCTCTCAGTCAGACTCCTTTGCTGTTTTTGCCATCACCAATCTATCTCATTTGTCACCAGAATATGTTCACTCTCTTGTCAATGCTTGCTCAATCTTTGAACCTAACTCCTACTCTCAGGCTAAGGGTATTCCTGAATGGGAGACTGCCATGTCCAAGGAACTGGATGCTCTAACAGTTAACCACACTTGGGATGTAGCTGTTCTTCCTCCAGGAAAGAAAACTATTGGCTGCAAATGGATATTCAAAGTCAAATACAGACCTGATGGAACAGTTGAGAGATACAAGGCCAGATTGGTAGCTAAAGGGTACAACCAAGTCAGGGACAGAGACTACAAGGAAACATTCTCACCTGTTGCCAAATTGTCCACAGTAAGAATTCTACTTGCAATTGCTGCTTGCAAGGGTTGGCAGTTGCATCAATTGGATGTCAATAATGCTTTTTTGCATGGATACTTGGAGGAGGAAGTCTATATGAGCCCCCCTGGTTACAAGGTTCCTACAGGCCATGTGTGCAAGTTGACTAGGTCCTTGTATGGACTAAAGCAAGCTAGTCGACAATGGAATCATGAGCTTACCAAGTTCATGATCAGTCTAGGATATTCTCAGTCATCTCATGATTTCTCCCTATTCATCAAAACAACAAGTGGCCACATGACAATAGCTCTTGTCTATGTGGATGACATGCTCATCATGGGGAGCTCAGCCTCTGAAATTGCAGCTACCAAAGCAGCTCTCCACAGGCAATTCACTATCAAGGACCTTGGTATTGCAAGGTATTTCCTAGGAATGGAAATATCCAGATCCTCTACAGGCATTCTCTTAAACCAAAGAAAATATGTGCTTGATATTCTCAGTGATGCTCAGATGGATGGATGCAAGGAAGCCTCTTTCCCCATGCAACATGGGGTTAAGCTCTCAGCCTCCATAGGTGACCCTATTCCCAATCCTGAAGATTACAGGAGACTTGTTGGGAGGTTGCTCTACTTCACCTTAACCAGGCCTGACATTTCTTACATTGTCCAGCAACTAAGCCAGTTCCTTCAGTCTCCTTTAAAACCACATTGGGATGTCCTCACATATCTCCTTAGATACCTCAAAGGCACCTTCAATTATGCTCTCTCATATCCAGCTACTTCAACCCTCAAAGTTCATGCCTTCACAGATGTTAATTGGGGCAATTGCTTGGACACTGGACGTTCCTTATCTGGGTACTGTGTGTTCCTAGGCTCCTCCTTGGTGTCATGGAAAACTAAGAAGCAGAAAGTGGTGTCTAAGTCATCCACTGAAAGTGAGTATAGAGCCATGTCTTATGTTGCCAGTGAGCTAGTCTGGATGCAAGGAGTACTTTCTGACTTTGGCATCAACATTGCCCTTCCTATGCCTTTGTATTGTGACAATAAGTCAGCTCAGCAGTTGGCTCTCAATCCCATATTCCATGAGCGCACAAAACATGTGAGGATCGATGCCCATTTCATTCGAGAAATGATTGCCAATGGCTTCATCAACACTGTCCATGTGCCAACTTCCTTACAGGTGGCTGATATATTTACCAAGGCGCTTGGGGCTAAGCAACATGAATTTTTCAGAGCCAAGCTTGGCCTCGTCATTCCTGCACTAGGCTCAGCTTGAGGGGGGGGGGGGGCTATGAATGTGTATGTACACTCCACATTTTGGTCACAAATTGATCAAAACACAGCTGGGTTACAGAAGGGTAGATTGGTCTTTTCATGTTCAATCCCAATTGATACAAAAGGCGGGAATTCTGTTTTGGAGGTTGTAACAAACTTACTTTTCCGATTGCAAGCTCAATTGAGCTCCTCCAATGGAGGTTTTCCGATTTTCCTTAAACTCAATTTGTTTGTGCAATTGATTGCTTGATATTCATAGTTTTCAAAACTCTTGAGAACAATTGTGGATGCCTTAGATTTGGATTCTCTCACGAGTCTTTAGTTGTCGATCGCACATCCACGGTTTCTCTAAGTGCGGGCAAACACGAGAAGACAACAACGCAACTTAACTAGCAAAGAACACACCCTTAATCGAACATCAATTAACCAAAATACTCCAAAAACAGAGCAATCAACAATGGGGCCTGTTTCAGCTTGCATCAGATCCTGCAATGGAAATGAGTGGCACTGCACCAAGCAACTGCCTTTTTTTCCCCTCTCTCTCCTCCCCTGTTTTTCGCTCTTGTGTCTTGTTGGGCCCTTCGCTATATTTCCTTGGACTTTAGCTTATTCACCTGTTTTTGAAAGGTTCTCTTATAAGTTATACCCTCCCCTCTCTGTGTAAAAAATGGTGGTTTCACTTTAGACAGTGGTCACTCACCCCCCTCCCTCCCTCTTTGTGTTTTCACCTTTAATTTGTGTTTTCATACTTTGTGGGTGTTTGGGGGTAACCTTCACTGATTGGTGCAAAGCCCTCTGAATATTCAGAGTTTCTTTTGGCTTATTCCTCCCTGAAGAGACATCCCAATCCCATTCCTCCCCTTTTTTTTCCCTTTTTTTGCACAGCCAAACACTCCCTTATCTCCTCCTTCAGTACACTGTTTTGTTCTCTGTTCTCTTTAATCCATTTTTTCATTTAAATCAGAATTGAATCCCTTTTGCATTTGATGTGTGGGTGGATCAAACTGTTCCCACTGTTTCCATTAAACCCCTCAAAAAATATTAATTTTAATTTTAATTTTTTTAGGGGACTGTTTGGGGAAAAGAGCAAACAATGATTTCTTGTTTTGAGGACAATTACTGATTTACTGAGCAAACCCATTAAATAGGATTCCTCTTAGTAGTGCACAGTAACACTTTTCTCTTTCCCTCCACACCCTTTCAAGCTTATATATACATTTCTGGGCTCTGCTTTGCCAAATCAAATCTCACAAATTTTCTATTTGAATATTCCTTTGCTTCTTTTAGTGCTTCTTCAAGGTTTGAGGAAGGCAAGTTTACAGTAAAATTTTGCTGTTTTAAATTTGTTTTTGGAGCAAAAGAAAGAAAAAAAGGTTCATCCTTTATATCCCTTTTCCCTTTCTTGATTTTTCAAGGCTTTGAATCTCCATATTGTGTGGGTTTTTCTCTTCCTTTTTTGTTTCTTCATTGTTCTACAGTCTTGTGTTGTTGTTTCCAAAAAGGAAGAAACAATAACAAACTGATTTTGCAAGCATTGGCCTACAATGTCTTCAAACATTGCATCTCTTCAAATCGAAGGAGAGATCTTTGCTGTCATAGATTAGGGTTTGATAATAATAAATTAATCGTTAGGTGCACTATTAAAGTCCTTGTTTTGTGGAAAGATAGAAAGAATCCACTGTTTTTGTCTCATTTATATTACATGATTATGTAAAGGCAGTCTACTTTTTTTTTAATTAAAAAAAATCAACTAAACTTTTCATTGATTAATCCTTAAAAATGTAGTATATGATTTTGCTTCATTTGATAATGGGTGATTTTATGCAATTTTTCTCATCCATGATTTTGAATTTGTTCAGAAAAAGGACCCTTATTATTGTTTCTCTTGTCCATCACAGATCAACAAAGTACATCCCACAGTGATCACATCAGATTTCATGTGCAAAAAGCCCTGGTAAAAATTCACAGTTTGTTTTTACCATGGAGAGTGAACTAGCAATGCCAATTTGGGGCTCCCAATCATCAGCCATGGATGGATTTCCCAATCATCAATCATCCTACATTTGGGCAAACCCCTACACTCAAACCCTATCAGGTCTTCCTATGCTTCAAGGCGAATCGCCCGGTATAAACAGCTTGCAGCAGCTATGTGATGTGGATAACAGTTTTTCGGCTTCTGTACCGCAAGATGGCGGTGCTGATTCGGGTGCATTGCAAGCTGTTCTATCCGGTGGGTTCGCCAATTATGGTCTTCAGCCTGATCAGCTGGGAGAAAACATGGTTACGGACGACTGGATGCCGCAGAATTACATGAACTTATCGTCGAATACAAGCAATGAGCTTTCACTGAGGCTTTCGGCGTATTCTGGCATCCAGAATCAGTGCTCGGATATGAGCTGCTCCGAGCAGAACCCATCGTGTGATAGCGCGAATGGGAAGCAGTCTGTGAGCTCTGGATTGGATAGGAAGGGGTCTCAGCTGTCTCAGATAATGTCTCAGCCGAGATATCTTGGCGTTGTTCAGGAGATCCTCTCGCAATTCGCGAGCTTTTCGCTTGAAAACATGGACCAGCAGCTGACCAATTCTTATTTAGATCATTGTGCTGAGCCAGGTGATTCATTCAAGGGCTCTGATGACTCTCCGGTGGAGTCTTTGTCGCATCAGAGGCCGAGAAATCAAGCTATGAGGTCTCAGCTGTTGGCTCTCCTGCAGATGGTATGTGTTCCAACTCGATACCTGAAGTTATACTATCAATTTGAATTTGAAGGCAATTGAATTGAAAGCTTGATTTTGTGTGTTAAATGCAGCTTGATGAGTGCTACAACCAGTGCTTAGATGAGACCCACACGGTGATATCGGCGTTCCATGCTGCAACCGAGCTGGACCCCCATAGGCACGCCTGTTTTGCACTCCGAAGGGTATCTGTGCTGTACAAGAGTCTCAAGGAGAGGATCAGCAAGCAGATTCTGAAAATGGGAGCGTGTGATGATGGTGGTAGTGGCAGTGATGGCGGTGGAGCTTCTGCCTCGTGTTCACGAGATCAGCTGGAGAGATCCTTCGAGAAGTCGTTCATCCAGAAGCAATGGGCTCTCCAGCAGCTCAAGAGGAAAGATCAGCAGCTTTGGAGGCCACAGAGAGGCCTGCCGGAGAAATCTGTCTCAGTGTTGCGCGGTTGGATGTTTCAAAACTTCCTTCACCCGTAAGCCCCACTTCTCGTCGTTAGAATTTGCTTTTCGCAACGTACGAGCTGAGTGCTGATGAGCAGTTCATTCGGCTTATTGCAGGTACCCCAAAGACGCCGAGAAGCATCTGCTTGCGATCAAAAGCGGATTAACGCGAAGTCAGGTGTTTACAAACCACCTCCTATTCATATTTGTGTTTTGTTCAGTGTCGCCATGACAGCAAATTAATAGATTAGGCTATGGTGGCTTGCCAACAGGTATCCAATTGGTTCATAAACGCACGAGTTCGTCTCTGGAAGCCTCTGATCGAGGAAATGTACTCGGAGCTGAACCGCAGCAGAGCAGGAAACGGGCACCAGGGCAGCGACGAAAGAACCACTTACAACTGTCCTAGCATCCGCAATTCAAGATACAGCACGAGCTGAAAATGATACCTGAGGGACCGATGAAGCAGATTATAATATGTTGTAGCTTGTCAAGTTTAACCAATGTGTACATAATAAGTATCAGTGACACTTTAGGAGTTGTTTTTTTGTAACAATGTAGCTCAGCTTTTTGATGATTTTTTTTTCCTGTTGTTAAAAAATGCTTTTCTAATATAAGTTTTCAGTTATAAATCAGACAATTTCAAACACTTTAGATGATTGAATTCATGATGAACACAGCAAAGATTAAAGTATAAAGAAGATGATTACATGATGAGAGGAAGCTCAACTCCTGCTTTATTTTTTCCATGTTTCATACATGCAAAATCTCCACATGTCACGGTTTAAAAGCAAGTACATGTTACGCAAATTACGCGAAGTTCAACCAAAACTGAAAAAGGCAACAAAGGAGTTCCTCTTAATGCCCTCAAGGAACCGAAAGCTGCTGCAGAAGTTATCACGAAGTTGGTGTTCCAACAATTGAGTACTTCAGAAACTAAGAAAGAGGGAAGAGGAAAAGAATAGAAAGGAGCTCGGTCCCTGATTGCAATTCACAGGATGTGGAACTTAGACATGGTACCCTGTGATGGTGAATCCTCGTCCTACAATCTCCCCAGCGCAAAACCAGGCAAAACACTCTAGCCCAAACAAAGCAGCAATTCCAACATCTTCAACCTTCAGATCTTGCTTGTTTTTCCATAGCTGCTTGACGTGATCAACTTCCTTGCGGAAGGCCTCGCAGCGGCCAGGGATACTGCAGAATCATTCAAAACTAGCCTGAGCTTTATACACTGATAAAATTTAACAAGAAGTTGCAGCTTAGTTCTATTAAAATGCAAGATATAGCTCCCCTGGGGAAAAAAATTGCCTTGATTATCCCTCAAATTCATGCTTGATCAACACCATGCTATTAGAAAGTGAAATTCAATGGCATGTAAGAAAGGAATCCATTTTTTGTACTATACTGATTATTTAAACATGTCAATCCATGCAACTACAAGTGTTACTATTACAGCTTAATCGGGGAAAACAATGATACAGCCGCAATATAAAACAACAGGGGAACAGCAAAAAATTAGACACAATTTTGTCAAAAAAATCTGTGTTTACCCCTGAAGAGAAATGCCAAGAGAATGTATTTCAAAATTAAGATTCTGAACGGTAGCATATGTTTCAAGGAAAAAGGCTAGCACGAGGGACCAGATCAAACGAGAATATAAGATACAGCCAATTACAAACCATCAAACCCTCAGTTTAGTTCCTCCAATTATTCTTCTAAAACATTCTCCCACGTAGCAAAAAATAAAAAGATACTACAAAGCTAATGTACATGTTGCAAACAGATAAAAGACGAATTGAGAACATAAATAAATAAAATAAAATAAACAAATAACATCAAGATCACAAATGACATTTCACAAATCAATCACTATATAAGATATAACCGACGATGCTTCATTTGAGCTAATCACCATATTTATGTTCGTTAGCTTCACCAAGAAAATAACCTGGCAAGACGTGTGTAAAGCAATTGCTTAGCCAAAAGATTGCACTTCTCCACTGTAGGAGGATTTTGGATGAATTCCTTGTTTTGCTCCAGTTGTTGCTTATAGTATACATCAGCATGCTTTGTAACAAACTGGGTTGCCTGGCAAGCCTTCGATTGCAATTGCCTCAGTTTAGATGCCATTGTATTACCCTGCAAGAAACGAAACATGTGCAGGGTAACTAAAACACACTTTATTAAGATGAAAGATCTGTCTTTCTGAATGAAAGGCATCATGTTTTCAAAATTTTAGCCAGTTTCATATCAGAGTATGGAAATTGTTTATTAAATAACAAGATCATGAGTGTATAAAACATAGAGAATACCATATTCAAGTCATGTTCCAAAGAAAAAAAAACTCATATAATAGCACAATGAAAATTGAAAGCATTTGATGGTAAGCATCCGGGATAAAACAAACAATAAATGTTTGTAAAAAAACAATCAACAATCTAGATGATACGGTATATCATAAGAAATACCCCAACATCAATGATCAAGTCTCAACTAGTTTTCATCATCAACCCCTCCACATTCACGCAGACACCAGATCATAACCGAGACGTCAAACACCAAACAGAGATGGGGATCTTAGTTAAAAGAAACTGAAATACCAACAAATTTGGCTCGTTCATGCTCCACATTACTACAAGTAACAGCAAATTCCCAAATCACGCCAAACAGTGGTATATCGCGTATCTGAAGCTCAAGTACCAATCAGTCAACCACCAATCATCCGCTGAACCAGATTGAGAATTCATTTGACAGAGAACGAAACAATTGTGAAAAACAAGGCAAATCGACAATGAAACGGAATAGATCAAACACAGACGAAGAAACCACGGATGCAGCAAAATGAGATCTAACCACGGAAATGCAATTACACAGATCGAATCGGACAGTCAAGTAATGGTATCAGCGGAGTGCGAATACCTGATCTTCAACCCTGATTCCTGTGGAGGTTTTTCTGCGAGGGGAGAGGGAGAGAGATTAGGGTTTTTGGTTGAAGATACCTTCGCAGCTCGTTTTGAGGAGTTCACCCACAAAGCGATTCGGTGTGTTTTATTGGCTAATCTCTCTTCTTCTTCTCCCTATAAATTTCGGAAAATTACAAAAAATCACCTATTGCTCATGGGTTTTGTAAAAACACCTCATACTCTCTTTAAAATTACGATAAACAACCTTTATATTATATATATTACTAGTAAAGGTCTATATAGTGCACTTTAACACTTTTTTTTTTTATTAAGAAATAATTCGAGATCAGATATACCTGAATCTCAAATTTTGGCAAGTCGGCAGACGGAAATCCGTCAATACATACAACAAAAACGAAAATGAAAAGCGGAGCAAAACAAAAGTGGAAACGCACGAAAACAAGCTAAGGAAAACTAAATCTAACATGAAGGGGGCGTAGACTACGGACGAAAGCCAAGCACCGTACTCAAACAACACCGCTAGCCGGCGATACATCAGGAATCCATGTGGGTAGTGAAGACGAACCTCTAGGAAACTTCTTCCCGTACACGGAGCCGCCCCGTACACACTACCTCGATCCCGGCCAGACCCGGCTCTGACCGCCAGAACCCCAACATAAAGGAAGAACCCCCCGCCGCACCAAAGCAGAGACGCACGTCATACGAGCAAAGCAACCCGCGAATGTCTAAGAGAGCAGTTGTTTTATTTCCACACTTTAAAAGCGTTGTGTGGAATGGCTTGAATTGAACTCGAGTAACTTATGTCATTCAAACTTTATAAACTTTAACGTTAAAATAAATAATTTGCTTTCATATTGAAATTTATATTACTGTGCCTCAATAAGTAGTAAATAGGTATGTAGATGTTGAAATTTATGTGTAACTTTATATTTGTTGAATCTATATTTTAATTTTTTTTATACATGTAAAAAAAAGTCTTTCATATTATTTTTTTTTATACAATGCAAGAATTTAGCGATGGTCAACCACGATTAACCTATTGCTCAATAGTGTCCATACATATGACATCAACAATCTTAGTAGGGACACGCTATGTCACATACGAAGAAGAGATCTCGATGTGCGCCAACCGACCCGCTACCTGAGTACCCTCTCTTAAAGTATGGGTGATGACAACCTGCTTGAGCGCGTGACAAAAGACAAACAATCTCTCGTATGTTGTATATCCACTCCACTCATTTTGTTTATCTATAAATTTTAAAATCTACGTCATTGTATATAATTGTGCATTTACACTTTCAAAATAATCTATGTCCCCTTATTGTATTTGTCTGAAAATTTCAGCAATAAACTGAACATATTTGATATGTCACCAAATCAAGTGGTGTAGATGAGCAAGTTTGAAGCTTGACACGTCTTGAGGTTATGTTAAGCTTTTACATACATTAGCGCATTTAGATCAATTGAATGGGGTCTCTAAATAATGTTTTATCTATTGTATGAGCACAAAATTAGTGGAGTTGCTCTAAAGTCCTATAATTATGCATGTTGAAACTGACTCCTATAATGACAAATCGAACTTAAAATTTTGCAACATCTCCTTTACTCTTTACCACGAGTGCTGTTTTTTACTCTTTCTCGAAGAGATAACAACTCTCGTATTTCACATGTAAATATATTAGAGCTTGTTTGGGATGGGTATATAGATACAGATTATGAGTATAGAAAGCCCAATATCTATATACTCTGTTTGGTATATTTATCCAAATAGGTATATGGATATTAATCCTATATCTCTATATACTAATGAATCTGTATTTGCAGACTGCAATAAGTATAAATTGAAATAGGGAAGAAAATAGGGAACCACCAGTGCATCTGTTTGATTGTTTTCCTTGATGATTTCTGAATTAGGAGTGAAATAGGGAAGAAAACAGGGAACCACCAATGCATCTGTTCGATTGCTTTCCTTGATGATTTCAGGAGGAGTGCAAAAAAATATGAAATAGGGAACCAATCCCTGTTACAAACACCCATTCCTTGATTTCTATCCCCCAGCTCCAGTCCATGTTACAAACACCCATTCCTTAATTTCTATCCCCAGCTTTAGGTTCATTCTTACTATCGTTTTTTTTATAAAAAAAAATCTAATATCTATATACCCTTTTCCAAACAACAAATATAAGATATAGATATCAATCCTATACTCATACCCAATACCCATAGCCTGATATTTATATCTCATACACATAACCTATATCCTATATCTATATACTATTTCTAAACGGGCCCTTAATGCTTTATCTATTATGTGGTATAAGGGCATAAGATCATAGAAATCCTAAAAGGAAATGACTAAATTATGAGTGAACCCCATAATATAATTTAAAAATTGATAGATTGGGTGTATCTGTTGGATTTTTTTTCCCCAATCCGACTTTTTTTTTATCATATATCATTGGACATAGTATATAGAAATTGATATGTTAAATGAAAAAATATCATAGTGTACGGAGTAGATTTTTGTGTTTTTTCCCGAAATAGTCACTGAAAATTAAGTATTTACAATTTTATTCATGTCCTCAAACAGTTTACATAAATATTCATTTTTCTGCAGAGGAGTAAAAGGAATGCGAATTGAAATCACGTTTCATTCATAATTTAAAACTGAATATATCATTGGACATAGTATATAAAAATTGATATATTAAATGAAAAAATATGATTTTTGTGTTTTTTTCCAAAATAGTCACTGAAAATTAAGTATTTACAATTTTATTCACGTCCTCAAATAGTTTACATAAATATTCATTTTTCTGCAGAGGAGTAAAAGGAATGCGGATTGAAATCACGTTTCATTCATAATTTAAAACTGAAGTGAATTGAAAAAAAAAAAAAAAGGTTTTATAATCAAATTTGGGTAAACGCAGTCTAAAACCACCACATTTATACCAATTTATAAAAAAAATGCGGGGGTGGGGGGTGGGGTGGGTCAGTGGGTGGGTGAGGAGCTCGAGCGAGGTGGGAGAAATGGAAGGAGCGGGTGCGAGGAGGAGCTTGAGCCGCACTACATACTATTTTTTAGACGCGGTTTAATATTTTTTGAAAAAAGGTCGTATGCATGCACGACCGACAGTAGTCTAGCAGATAGCCCAACACACAAGCCGAGTGAGGTTCCATTTTAAAACCGATTGTCAATAGAAAGAGTAGCCCATTGATTCATACACTAGAGCTTGTTATGATCAACTTTCAATGTGTGACTCTTTTTGGTCTTATTTACATATCTCAACACGTTTTACCAATATTTGATTATAAAATGCGGTTTCAAACCACACGTCTTTCATATATCTTTTTTTTTTTTCAGATTCAAATTATGAATAAAACGCGATTTAAACCCGTGTTTATCCGACTGAAAAATGAATATTTGTGTAAACTATTTGAAGTTGTGAATAAAATTGCAAATCTTTAATTTTCAGTGAATATTTCGAAAAAAATAATAATCGATTTTTGTGAACCATGGGCTTCCAAATCCAACCTTCCAACGACGACTCATTTGGGCCGCCGATATCCACAAACCCCCCAAAAAAACAATAAATAAATCATTAAATCGATTGGCCTCTGCAAAAAATCTACAGTTTCTCTCTCTGGCTAGGGTTCCTCTTTCCTTCCCTCCCGCCCGCTGTAAATCCCCGACGAAATCGCCAATCCATGGCCGACGAGGTGCAGTACGCGTCAGGCGGTGACTCCAACAAGCGAAAGTACGACGATTCGGAGGTCCGTGTTAGGAAGCCTACCGGCTTTTCGTCCCCTAAATCAGCTGCTGGTTCTACGATTGAGTCTGCTAAACAGCGCGCTCAGGAGATTGCATCTCGTCTTTTCCAGGACGCCGAGGCCAAGCGCCCTAAGTTCGACGATGGAGGCTTTGATTCCCCGGCTCCTATCCCTTCTGGTGTGTGTTTCTCTTTACTTCGCTCCTCTTCTCCGGTTTCCTTGCATCTCGTTTTAATTTATGACTTCTTTACTGTTTAAGGATTACGAAGCAGTGATTTGTTCTATCTTTGATGGTTTGCCTGTCTGTTTATTTTCCTGGCCTTGGCTTGCCTTTGCTAGAATTATTCATGAATTAGATTGCGTGGTGTACTGTCAAGAAGGGATTTAGGACTTGAACCTAGGGGTTTAAACTGTCAAAGCTATTGAAACCATGTTGTCTTTTGAGGGAGATGCATGGACATTATTAGTGATTGCATTTGTTGGCAATCGTAATTGCTACTGGTTGGAATGGTGGTTCTGCTTTCTTTCCCTTTGTTCAGTGTATCTGCGATATTTGGGATTGTCAAGAACTTTATATGGGTGACAAATCGCGCATCTGTGAATCACTATTAATAAGTATTTAACTATTAACTATTTTACCCAAAGAGATCAACTAATCAATAAAATTCCATTACACCAAACTAAATAGCTCAGTAAGGCAGTGTTTGCATGGTCATATAAACTACTATTTTTTTTTTTTAAAAAAAATTGTAAAAACATTGGTTGTACAGACACTATAAACTAGTTTATAGCGTTTAGCTAGGTTTAATGAAACTTTCTCCCAGGCAAGCTTTTTGGGTAGCTTATGGAGTTTTTTACATCTGTAAAGACACAAGTAACCCTGAGATTCATTATTTCCTATTTAAACTAGTTGTGGCCTGCAAACACAAACTATAACCGCTTTTCCTACTTTTCCATCTATTTTTTTAAAACTTTCGTTAGATTTTTAATTTGATATCCAAACACAGTAACAGTTCCCTACCGACAATAAAGTTGGAAGTCACATACTTAGCATGTGATTGTATTCATTTCAGTTGCAACATTGAGCTTTTCTGATCAACCCAGTTTTTCTGATGATGACATAATCTTTACTATGAAATTTGTCTGTAGTTCCAAAGCCTCTTGCTACAAGTGCTCATGTGGAAAACACCAGTTCATCATATCAGGATTCATATGGTTATCAGGGCATGAGTAAAAAGATAGATATTCCAAATGGTAGAGTTGGTGTTATTATTGGAAAAGGTGGTGAGACGATAAAGTATCTACAACTTCAGTCTGGCGCAAAAATTCAGGTTACTAGAGATATGGATGCAAATCCAGACTCTCCTACCAGAGCGGTGGAGCTGGTGGGAACACCTGATCAGATTACCAAGGCTGAGCAGTTAATCAATGAAGTACTTGCTGAGGTAAGTTGTTGATTTACTGGTCAGTGTTCGTGTTATTTTAATTGCATGAGAAGCATTCATGAGTCGTGTCCCACCTTTCCCATTAGATTTATTAGCCATGAAAAGCATTTCACCTTTTCTGACTTTTGCATGTATGTTGTATGTGTTGTGATGCTTATTGGATCAGGCTGAAGCAGGGGGTTCTAATGTTGTTTCTCGAAGAGTGACTGGCCAAGCTGGATCTGGGCAATTTTCTATGATGGTTCCTAACAACAAGGTAGAGATTTGAGCCAGTTTTGAAATGCCATTTTTTTGGGGTGTATTGGGTTCTTCATGCTCGTTTGTTATCAGGTTGGACTCGTTATCGGTAAAGGTGGTGAGACAATTAAAAGCATTCAAGCCCGTACAGGAGCTCGTGTTCAGGTTTGAATTTTTCATTTATTTAGTTGACACATTACACCACGTCTTGATGTTCAAATTAATTGTGTCTGGCTGTTTTGTTTTGGTTTGCTATTTGTGTTAAAGTAAATTATTGTACATCACCTTTGATTGCTTATTATTTATGTTTTATTCTCGTGATCCTCAATTGTTATTGACCTGTTCAGGTCATACCATTGCATCCCCCTCCCGGGGATACATCCACGGAAAGAACAGTGCAGATTGATGGCTCTGCTGAACAAGTTGAGGCTGCAAAGCTTTTAGTCAATGAGGTTATTTCTGAGGTATGCGTATATATTTATGGTTCTTTTGATACGTTTTCCCAGCCCAAGATAGGTAGGTAAGGCCTTTTCAAGGCAACGGCAAAATAGAAACCAATTAATCAAGATATCTTATTCTTATTCAATGTTATGTTTGAAATAAGTAATTCCATCTTCGGTTGTATTATTAGATGACGTGAAGTTTTTGGTTAGCATATGTTCTAGGCAAGTTATATGTTTGTTCAGCTGTT
Organism: Persicaria tinctoria; assembly: GCA_037127255.1. NCBI lineage: Eukaryota > Viridiplantae > Streptophyta > Magnoliopsida > Caryophyllales > Polygonaceae > Persicaria > Persicaria tinctoria. Next base: position 7,324,257 of record JBANSL010000016.1, on the reverse strand, counting down.
ATCCATTTGACCATTTTGAGGACTATATTAATAGTCATGATCATCTATGGCTTTTCATTTATCATCCCTAACACTGCTACTAGCCACCAGCTCCAGCACCCTTTACCACCCCCACCAGCAGCAAAGGTCTTGCTTTCTAGTTTCGAGACTGCCAAACATTTTCTTAAGTGTATAAAATTTCTATGATTATTTGCGAGTTAAATGTTCAATTGCATGATCTCTTTATGGTGGGTATAACTATTGTTTTGATATGGGCGGAGGACAGAGTATATTTGATAAACTAGATTTGTATGGGTGGTGATTGGGATCATCAAATGGGGCCATGTGTATAGTTATTCTGGATTCAAATGTTATGGAGTTTGACCTGGATTTTTAATATAAAATGTGTGCTTCCTAGGATAATGAAACTCAAGGCAGTCAAAATGGACTAGGCCTAAACGGGTCATCTTATAGATGTTTTAGCTATTCCGGTCCGGATAATATTATACTTCACATTTGTGCTTATTTGTGTAGAAAAGTAAGATACCACCATATTGACGGTAGAACACCGTGCATGATGTCGAAGCCTGACAAGTCATATTGCAATCTCCTGACTTTTGATGTTAAGTGTTGCATGAAACGTGCCATTTCAAGATGCTTTAATGTTATGATGGTTTATTTTGGTTTGCAGTGATAGGCCGTTAAAGTTCCTTAATTTAGTCATCATTAGGTTATTCTCTTATACTAATTTCATTATGTGATGTTCATACCTATATAAGCTAATGTTAAGGGAAATATCAAATCTATTGAATTGTTGAAATATTTTCTTAATTAAGACTATGAAATTAGAAGCATGTGAAAAGACAATTTGGCAGATACAAATTGTTTATTAACTGAGGTATTGAAGGACCAAAGAACAAATGGAACCCGGGTCATTATATTTATTATTTAATTTCTGCCAAGTGCTTGACTAATTACTTTTTTTATCATTCTTGATTATCTACCTGTTCAGTTGTTGCAAGTTCCAGTTTTTAGGTTGGATTGCACTCTTTTGGTTATACTTCAGAGTTGTAGGATTGTTGCATCAACATCTGCTTTGCACTTGTGCTAATTTTTTATATTTGAAAAATGAGTCTCTCAGAGCTCCGAGGTTTCAGCTATTTCTGAATTTAGAAGTTTGATCTGCTTTAAAACAGGGTAAACAAAATTCATTATACCCTTTTTCATCTGGGTTGGATAATTCCTTAGTCCTTGTGCTATATATCCTTTTTCATCTGGGTTGGATAATTTCTTCATCCTTACGCTATAACTCTTATAGATCTTGCTAGACTTTACTGTTGGAATACTCTATCTGTCAGTTGTTAGCATAAGTTGCATTTCTTGCACGTTTTATTATATTCGAGAACCAATATCCTTTAAAAAGATAGCAAAATTTTAATATTTGGGATTACATTGCTTGCATCTGATCTTTTCTGTTATATTTTACGACAGAGCAGGTAGTCCCTTTATCTTGTTTACTATTCTAAATCTTGTTCTTCCCTTTTTCCTCCAATGGCAGTTCACATACACAAGTCAAATTGCATTACAACTTACCAGTCATCGTTATTTTTTGCTGTTTCTGAAATATCTATTTATTCTACTCTCAAGATCTCTCTCTGTATATAAATTGAAGCCCTTTCTATACTATTGCTTGTCTAGTTGTCTCTCTATATTGCTTCTTATCCTTTCTATGCAGCAATATTGAATTTTTTTTTATCGATTTTATTCTGATTTGGCGGATTGATGTATCTTACACAAATATCCGCATTCATCTCTTGTATCCCCACTATTCTACTTGCAAGGAAGGAGTTTTAATATCGGTGTCTTATTTTGTCTCATTTCGCCTTGGATTTATAAATATCCTTCCTAACATTATTACCTCTCATATCATTTTAATTATCTTTCCATAATTTATTCCTGGAATTGCCTTTTTTGAGCTTTCTTTGTCAGTGTACAACAAATTGCCAAAAGAATCTGAGGAATTGTCTGGGACCATCCTTGGAGATGCACTGGCATGGGAGGGTTATTGTTATCGACAATGTTTATTCATTCTATTAGATGATTATCAGTTTATCATAGACTATGGCCTGATTATAATTCATACTCTCACTATGGCATGGGAGGGTTTGTTATTGACAATGTTTATTCATTCTGTTAGATGATTATCAGTTTATCATAGACTATGGCCTGATTATAATTCATACTCTCACTATGGCTGAAAGTTGCGATTGTTTAAATATGAGTATATTTGTATAGCTATCTGTGGATATTTTTGTACCCATTTACTTCGAATAGGGAGAGGTTGCGAATGCACTGGAGTAAGTCAATACTTCCTCAAGCCAGTACGGTATGTAGGCAATTGAACCCCTCTCAATACGAGTGTAATATTCAATCCTTGTCTAGTAACCTATCCTTTGCCATTTTTATTGTTTTGTCAAACAATGCTCTACTCTGATTTCTTGATTCTGCTTGTTTAATTGCTTCCTTTCTCTTTTATGCAACTAAAATTTTGTTTTTATTGCTAAGTTGACTTGTTTAACTAGTTCTTATAAAATAAATACTTGTTTTGTTTTCCTTTTTTCTTTTGCAGAACCGCATGAGAAATTCTTCAATGGGTGGAGGATATTCTCAGCAAGGTTACCAAACACGTGGACCTGCACGTTGGGCTTCTGGTCCCCCACAAATGCAGCAGCAACGGCAGCCTGGTTATGGCTACATGCAGCCTGGTGCGTATCCTCCTCAGTATGGTGCACCCCAACCTCGATATCCTGGCTATCCTCAACAAACTGGGGCAGGGTATCCCACTAGTTGGGACCAGTCGAGCACAGCACCAGCTCAGCAGCCTCCACAGGGAACAGGCTATGATTATTATAACCAAGCTCCACAGCAGCAGCAAGCATCTGGTGACAATTCATATTACAATTACAACCAGCAGCCAACTTCTGGGTATGGCTCTAGCCATCAGAGCTACCCTCAGGATGCATATGGTGGTGGGTACCCGACAACCAAGCCTCCTACTGATGGGCACACTCCTTCCTACGCTTCCCAAGGTCCAGCTGGCCAAGCACTGCCACCAACCCAAGCCTCTCCACTGGGTCAGCAAGGTTACAATATGAGCCAGCAGCCGAACCCAAACTCTGGCTATCCCGCTCCAGGGTCTGCTCAGCCAGGATATGCAGTGCCACCAACCTCCCAGCCTGGATATGGAACTCAGCCTCCAGCGCAAGGAGATTATGCAACAGGATATGGTGTGCCACCCCCTCAGGGACATAAACCGCCCTCTACTAATCCTTCAGCGTATGGTCAGCCTCAACTCTCACCTTCACAGGGATATGCTAACCCTCAAATGTATGCTCAGCCAGATCCCGCTGCTCCAAGGGGGCCACCACCAGCTAGCTACGGGGCTGCACCTGCTCAGCCGGGTGCATATCCAGGTTATAGTGCACCCCCAGCCACAGCAACTTACGGGCAGCAACCGCCTGCATATGCTAGTGGCTCTTATGGTGGGCCTTACTCCCAGGCCCCGCATTATCCTGCAGCTGATGGAAACGCTACCAATGGATCTGCTGGAGTTGGTGCTTCACCAGCTGTTGACCCGAATATTGCTGCAAAAGCCGCAGCCCCAGAGCCGAAATAGGTAAAACTAGTGGCATCTTCAGGATCTATTATGTGACATGTTACAGGTTCTAGGAGATTTGACTGAATTGCTTTGGAAAAGTTTGTTTTTTGTATGATGAAATGATGTGTTTCATTGATGTGGAGTTCTTAACCCCCTATGTTTGGATACTATTGGTCAGTTATCGATTCCAGTATCTCATATTTTCTGGACACAGATCAGTAGGCATTCAATTGATTATGTTATTTCGGGGTTCATATATTAAATTCAACCTTTTAGGTGGTTTTTGAAGCATTTGTTGCGTCACTTGAGACTTGTTATTTGCAGATTGTAACCGTTGCCCGGTTGCCACTACTAGTGATAAACTGATAATATTATGAGCTACAAAGAACCTGGAAATAAGTACTCGTGCGACACCGTTCATGGAAAGCCATCAGTGGGTTTGATTGGGAGAATCACTGTGGGATGATTCCATTAAAGTCACGGACATTATGGAAATGCATTCTACTTTTCAGAATATCAAAAAATGAGGTAAGGGTCCTCCGGCCACAACATTCCCTCCTTGGCGCAACCAACCTCTCTCAATTCATCATCAAAGTGGTTGATGTTGTGTTTGGCTGGATTGGATCAGGGCAAGGTTTCCCTCCATTTCAGCATCGTTCGAACGATGATGGTAAGAGCAAACATGTGATCTTTCGATGTAAGGTTCTTTGACATTTTATAACAGCTTCAGTCCTTTCAGATAGGGCGAAACTGCAAGGTAGTAGATGAACAACAAGAAGAGAACACTACTTTCTTGGTTCTCCTTATAAACAATGAAGTGAAACCAAATTATGTATCAAATAACAAAAAACATAACGCTTGTCACCAACAGGGAGCATAAGTGTTTTGCTTCAACGCAGATCATAGATTCAAAAAGAGCTACAGGTGCTATATAGTTCCTTTCTCCACAAAGTAGCAACTAGAAAGAACCAGCAAGATATAGAGACATGAGTGCTACTGAATTTATTCTCACCACCAAGCTTTCCAACTGTAGATAGGTAGGTAATAGGATAGGAAGTTCAGCCGCAGCCATGTTTACTTGGTCCACCAGTGAAGGAAATCTTTCCTCCTGTTGATCTTCTTCTGAAGCTGGAGGATTCCATACAGCAAGGCCTCAGCAGTAGGGGGGCAACCTGGGACGTAAATGTCCACTGGAACAATCCGGTCACAGCCACGGACAACAGAATAGGAATAGTGGTAGTACCCACCACCATTAGCACAGCTTCCCATAGATATAACCCATCGGGGCTCTGGCATTTGATCATAGACCCTGGAATCAGTTTACCGATTAAGAAGCTGTTAGAAAGCTCTGCTTACCTCGAGCATCTAATGGATACAGTGTTGGATAATCATAAGAGTAGAATATTCACATTCACCACTATCTAGAGGTTGTACTGCAGATGTTACACGAAAGTAAATATTTCTACCTAATTTGAAAGGGGGTTCTTTGGTTAAAAAAGCTGATCTTTTGCCAACTAAACTGACTGACCTTGTGAAAAGATCATGTTACCCAAATGACACCCTCACTATATACACTGGCCTTGGATACATCATTATTAATTAGTTCATTACCATGTTGCTGTCTCTCAAGAATATTTACTTTCAAGATCGCTCTCTAAATATTATAACGGCGATCTTAAACACCATGCTCTAGCTAATGAAAGCCCTTGATTGGCAATGTCAAAGGGGTCAAAGTTGTGTGCACACATGTGTGTGAAAGAGAGGAGAGGTTGCTGCAAAAAATAGCAGTTATGGGTTGTCCACAAACCTGAGTACCTTGTGGAGTGATCAATTTATCATGATGTTTTGCTCAATTAACTTCCTTCAACTGCAAATGCCTCAGAGAGAAAAATCTATGCACCTAAATCTGAGGAATCATCCTTCAGTAAATAGTTAGGGAGGAAAACTAACCTCATCAACAATTTCCCCCGGCAAAAATTAAGAAAATGTCCTATTTACGTAACAAATACACACAAATACAATCACTCCCATATGGCTTCAGTAACCTGGCTAGCAACTACAGCATTAGTATTAACCTTTTCTTGTTCCTTTCTAGCTAATTGCTAGCCATTGCATACCAACTTAACATGACCAGTCTAGATTACATACAGCGCATTTACAAACTCGATTTCAGTCCAGGTTCCTTGTTACTTCGTGGCTACAAAATTCAAGTGCATTAAAGCGTCCCCTTTATCCTAACTACTCCCCGGATTCAGACAAAATGTTATCCAACCCTATAAGCTCCTAGGTCTATTAACACAGTCAAACTTGTGTTTCACTGTTTAACCTAACATATGACCATGTCCCTAATTTCTTCATGATAGACAGGTTAAATACTAAACATCCTAGAGGTCACTAGCAGATTACAATCATATCTAAATGTTTTCTACCCAAAGAAAGAGTCCGATTTATCTGATCGTCTAACTCAGCCAAATAGATCTCAAGATACTACATTTTGGGCGAATTACAAACACTATCCTCAGCGAATTGTCAAATTCCTTTTCTTTCAATTGGGGGAAATCATCATTTTGTAAAAGAGTAAATCATAAATTGAAAACATCTCAATCCTGTAGGGCACCAGCAAGATCATATCTAAATGTTAGTCACCCATAGCAAGAGTCCAATTTCATCTAATAATCTACCTGCCAAATAGATCTCAAGACTCAAGTTACTGCATTTTTTGATGAATTAGACTGTCCTCAACAAATGCATTCTCTTTCAATACAAAAAATAATCATTTTGTACAAGAGGAAATGGTACATGGGCAGCATTTCAATCCTAGAGGTCATCAGCACAATCGTATCTAAATGTTGACCACCCAAAGCAAGAGTCCATTTCTATCTGATCGTCTACCTCAGCCAAAAAGATTACTGCATTTTGGACGAATTACAAAACCGTCCCAGACGAATTCCTTTCCTTTCAAATTTCCAATAAAAAAACATCATTTTGTACAAGAGGAAGCCCAAAATCGACAACTTTTCACCTCAACCCTAGAAGAGAGAAAATATAAAACCCTAAAGTCTCCTCTAAACTGAACAATAATGGATAATATCCGAATCTCCATTGGATCCACCTTCCTCCATCCATCAAAAGACGGAGGAAATTATCAATAACACCGAGATCTAACAAAATCAAAAGAACGCAGACTCTTTTCCAGCAGCTAAACAACACAAAAACTCGACAAAAGAGAAAAAGAGACGTACTTTCTCAAAGCAGGAGCCATCTTATTCGTGAGAGTCCCAGCGACGATCATGCAATCAGACTGCCTAGGGCTAGGCCTGAAAATGACGCCGAATCGATCGAGATCGTAGCGAGAAGCGCCGGTGTGCATCATCTCTACGGCGCAGCAAGCGAGCCCGAAGGTCATAGGCCAGATTGAGCCACGCCGCGCCCAGTTCAGCAGATCGTCGACCTTCGAGATCACAAACTCTGCCGCCTTCGACATCCCTGGCGCCTGCAACGCGGGAGGAGAGGAGCCAGCGTAGTGCGCGGGTTGAGGGGACGGGGACAAGGAAGGGAGGGTTGTGTGGATTGCAGCGGCGTTTCTGTAGGCGGTCAACGCCGCCAATGGAGAACTCCGGCGAGCGAGAAGGAGAGCCATATTCGCCGATGGATCGAGGGGGGTCGTGCGGCGTATAAAGGAAAGTTTTAGAGAGAGAGAGAGAGAGAGGTGGGCGTTTGGGGAATTAGCAGATCCAATTCCAGAGAAGAGATAGTTTGGGAAATTGCAGGTTGAACCACAACTATTTGACAAATTCTATTTCATGTCCATGATTTTGTGAAATGTGACTTGTTATCCCTCAATAGTAAACTTGACATACAACAAGAAGAAATTTTTGTACTACTAAAAAGTCTTATGGAGTACTCCCTCCATCCCACAATACTTGTCTTTAACTATTCAGACACGTTTTCGCTAAAAATTATATAAAATATCAATATTTTGTTAAATATTTTTAAATAATATCATACATATTACTAACAAGTATAGAATTATTTTTAAAAAATTAATTAAAAAATAAATGTTTTATATAGTTTTTAGCTCCTTAAAAAGCCTGCTTAAATAATCCAAAGACAACCTTTGTGTGACGGAGGGAGTATATATATTTTAGCATGGGCTTTGGTGGTTTAACAATAAATGTGGGCTAAAGCCACCCCGTGCATTGTGGTTCTTGAATTGGTAAATAAAGAGCGGTCATTTCGGGGTTCGAAGCGGAGACCTATGAGTACTACCCACAAGTCCTTTCCGGTGAGCCATTCCGGAATGGTCCCGTGCACTGTGGTTCAACATATATGTAAATGCACTATTCTTGTTACATCAGTATCTTATGAAGGATTTAAATATTATAAGTTAATAAAATATTTGTATCATAATGTGAAATATAATAATGAAAAGTAAATTTTATGAATATATAAAAGAAATTAAGAAAAATATATCATGCGATACATGAGCCATTACTATTACAAATGTATTAAATATTTTTAAGTTGGTGGTGTTTCCATTAAAATAACATTATAATTTGACATTACTACTAGGGCAAAATTGTCTATATACCCATCAAATCTTCTCAATTTGTTTATATACCCATCAAAAGTTTAAAATGGTCTATATACCCATTCAAATATACAAATCTTATTTAATTGCCCAATATATAATTTTGTAATATCTCATTCCTAATATAAAAAATTTGTTGTGATTTTCATTTTTTTTTTCTTTCTTCCCTATCAAACATGAAGAAGCCGATCGGTAGGCCACAAAACATCTTCCTCTTCATTTAAAGTGAAAGATTAATTTATTCAATTCTTTATTTCTATATGCTAGTTATGTAGGTATTACACATTGAGATGCACCATGGAAAGTGATTTTCATAGTCGATTTTGATTTGTTTGAGTATACTACTCTTAATCTGTAGCTATTACACATTGAGATGCGCCATGGAGCGCGATTATACAAATCATGATTTGTTGATATTTCCTTGTGTTTTTTCCCTTTTTGTTGGAAATAATTTTTTTGAAGTATTTATGCTTATTTCATAGTCGATAGGATGATTCTCAGGTGGGTATTATTGGACGAACTGGAGCTGGAAAATCTACCATTCTCAATGCCCTTTTTCGTATTACCCCCATATGTGAAGGATGTATTTACGTGGATGATGTTAGCATAGATGAAATCTTGGCTCGCGATCTTCGCTCTCGTCTTGCCATGCATTATCCCCCAGATTCCATTCTTATTCCAGGGATTATAGATATGAATTATTAATTAAAGTTTTTAATTCATGAAAAAGTCTTATATTGAGCAATTAAAAAAAATTTATATGTTTGAATGGGTATATAGACCATTTTAAACTTTTGATGGGTATATAAACAAACTGAGAAGATTTGATGGTATATGGACAATTTTGCCCTACTAGTACATATATCTACAAAAAAAAAATATATATTAAATATGGTGTAGTAAAGGGAAAAGGAAAAATAATTTCTTTAACTCAATTGAGATTATGTTATAATCAATATAAATTATTGATGAAAATCTCATTAATTTTGTTATTAATTAGAATATTGTGCAATTATTGACGAAATTGTCGAAATGTGTAGTAAAAATAACAACGACGATGAAAATATAACTGTTTTATAATATTATGTGTAATATCAAATATAAATAGTTCATTTGTATAATGCAATAAAGTAGTGAAATCCTAACTTTTCGGATAAAAATCAATAAATAATATAATAGAGCTAGACATTCTGTCGGCAATTTCCTTTAACAGCCCCCTGACCGTGAGAATATGTTGATGATGATGGCCGGATGTCCATTTAGTTGGAGAATATTGAAGAATCATGCATCCTTGGAATGACGAATGCTTTCCTTACAACCGCTATGGCAAGGTGATGGTGCTGACTTTGCTGGAGGACCCTTTGGCAACTTTGGGAATGGTTGTAGGCCGACGAAATGGGAAATATCGAGCCCCGTGTTTCCCTTACAATGACCACCATGGCAAGGAGATGGTGAAGACGACGACGGAGGACCCGTTGGTATTTTTGAGAATATTGAAGAGCCATCGAGCCTAGGACTCCCGACTCCATTGTTTTCCTTACAACCACTATGGCATGGAGATGGTGCTGACTTTGATGGTCCTCCCTTGGGTAATTTTGAGAATGTTGGAGGACTCATTGGTATTTTTGAGAATATTGAAGAGCCATTGAGCCTAGGACTTCCGACTCCATTGTTTTCCTTACAACCACTATGGCATGGAGATGGTGCTGACTTTGATGGTCCTCCCTTGGGTAATTTTGAGAATGTTGGAGGACTCGTTGGTATTTTTGAGAATATTGAAGAGTCATCGAGCCTAGGACTTCCGACTCCATTGTTTTCCTTACAACCACTATGGCATGGAGATGGTGCTGACTTTGATGGTCCTCCCTTGGGTAATTTTGAAAATGTTGGAGGGTTATGTAATTTAGATATTGAATTACTCAAAAAAGCCGGAGTAAGACCATTTGGTCTAATCGCATTGCTAATAGGTAAGGATAGAAGTAAGAGGGTAGCTATTGCCCATAGTGCTTTCGGAGACATTTTGTTTTTGTTATCTCTTAGAAAAAAAGGACAAGTTGCGAACTTCTTCAGTTATATTTGTCATTCCTAACAAGAGATTTATATAAGGTGAAATTTATTTTAGATGCATGAAGTTAGATAGTTTTATGCACTTTATCTGATATTCAATGAAAGTTGAAAAACATTGTATAAAAAAGGTTGTGGATGCATCATGCATTCATGCGTGTATTTGGCAATACAATGAAAGTTCCCCATAATTCAAATATTTTTTTTCTTATTAATGATACAATGAACTTGTTAAAATATAGCAAGAAAATTTTAATACATGAGCCATTACTAATGCTAAGATGCGGTTCTATGTATAAACAAATACAATGAAAATATTAGACAATACAATGCTAATTTTAATACATGAACCATTTTATATATTTAGAAGTTTGGTGGTATGTATTAGACAATACAATGAAAATATTAAGGATTCAATGTTTTTAATGACATATCAAATATATGATTCTTTATTTTTTTATTTTTTTTTTATTAAAAACGCCAAAACATACAAAAGAACATATAACAGGCGCTAAGAAACACACAGAAATAACTCTATAACAAGACGGCCTAAGAAGAAACTACTCCTAACTATTCTAAAATCGCGCCTAGGCGCCGCATGGGCACCGCCTAGGCGCTAGGCGACCCCCCTCCGCCTAGAGCTAAATGGCCGCCTAAGCACGTCTAGGCGTCCGCCTTGATCGCCTGGGCGCCGCCTAGTCACTAGGCGGCCCCTCACCGTGTAGGATCCGCCTAGCGCTTTTTAGAACAATAGTCCCAACAGTTGCGGACGATGGCAAAGAGTGAAGTCAAGAACTATAGAACAGTAGCACCGCGGACAAGCAATCAATCAATGTGGGCTAAAGCCGCCCCGTGCCCTATGGTTCAGCATATATGTAAATGCACTATTCTTGTTACATCTTATGAAGGATTTAAATATTATAAGTTAATAAAATATTTGTATCATAATGTTAATGGGAAATATAATAATGAAAAGTAAAGTTTATGAATATATAAAAGAAATTAAGAAAAATATATCATGCGATACATGAGCCATTACTATTACAAATGTATTAAATATTTTAAAGTTGGTGGTGTTTCCATTAAAATAACATAATAATTTGACATTACTACTAGGCAAAATTGTCTATATACCCATCAAATCTTCTCAATTTGTCTATATACTCATCAAAAGTTTAAAATGGTCTATATACCCATTCAAATATACAAATCTTATTTAATTGCCCAATATATAATTTTGTAATATCTCATTCCTAATAAAAAAAATTTGTTGTGATTTTCATATATATTTTTTTCTTTCTTCCCTATCAAACATGAAGAAGCCGATCCGTAGGCCACAAAACATCTTCCTCTTCATTTAAAGTGAAAGGTTAATTTATTCAATTCTTTATTTCTATATGCTAGTTATGTAGGTATTACACATTGAGATGCACCATGGAAAGCGATTTTCATAGTCGATTTTGATTTGTTTGAGTATACTTCTCTTAATCTGTAGGTATTACACATTGAGATGCGCCATGGAAAGCGATTTTACATATCATGATTTGTTGATATTTCCTTGTGTTTTTCCCCTTTTTGTTGGAAATAAATTTTTTGAAGTATTTATGCTTATTTCATAGTCGAAGGGATGATTCTCAGGTGGGTATTATTGGACGAACTCGAGCTGGAAAATCTACCATTCTCAATGACCTTTTTCGTATTACCCCCATATGTGAAGGATGTATTTATGTGGATGATGTTAGCATAGATGAAATCTTGGCTCGCGATCTTCACTCTAGTATTGCCATTGTCCCCCAGATTCCATTCTTATTCCAGGGATTATAGATATGAATTATTAATTAAAGTTTTTAATTCATGAAAAAGTCTTATATTGAGCAATTAAAAAAAATTTATATGTTTGAATGGGTATATAGACCATTTTAAACTTTTGATGGGTATATAAACAAACTGAGAAGATTTGATGGTATATGGACAATTTTGCCCTACTAGTACATATATCTACAAAAAAAAAATATATATTAAATATGGTGTAGTAAAGGGAAAAGGAAAAATAATTTCTTTAACTCAATTGAGATTATGTTATAATCAATATAAATTATTGATGAAAATCTCATTAATTTTGTTATTAATTAGAATATTGTGCAATTATTGACGAAATTGTCGAAATGTGTAGTAAAAATAACAACGACGATGAAAATATAACTGTTTTATAATATTATGTGTAATATCAAATATAAATAGTTCATTTGTATAATGCAATAAAGTAGTGAAATCCTAACTTTTCGGATAAAAATCAATAAATAATATAATAGAGCTAGACATTCTGTCGACAATTTCCTTTAACAGCCCCCTGACCGTGAGAATATGTTGATGATGATGGCCGGATGTCCATTTAGTTGGAGAATATTGAAGAATCATGCATCCTTGGAATGACGAATGCTTTCCTTACAACCGCTATGGCAAGGTGATGGTGCTGACTTTGCTGGAGGACCCTTTGGCAACTTTGGGAATGGTTGTAGGCCGACGAAATGGGAAATATCGAGCCCCGTGTTTCCCTTACAATGACCACCATGGCAAGGAGATGGTGAAGACGACGACGGAGGACCCGTTGGTATTTTTGAGAATATTGAAGAGCCATCGAGCCTAGGACTCCCGACTCCATTGTTTTCCTTACAACCACTATGGCATGGAGATGGTGCTGACTTTGATGGTCCTCCCTTGGGTAATTTTGAGAATGTTGGAGGACTCATTGGTATTTTTGAGAATATTGAAGAGCCATTGAGCCTAGGACTTCCGACTCCATTGTTTTCCTTACAACCACTATGGCATGGAGATGGTGCTGACTTTGATGGTCCTCCCTTGGGTAATTTTGAGAATATTGAAGAGCCATCGAGCCTAGGACTTCCGACTCCATTGTTTTCCTTACAACCACTATGGCATGGAGATGGTGCTGACTTTGATGGTCCTCCCTTGGGTAATTTTGAGAATGTTGGAGGGTTATTGAATTTAGATATTGAATTACTCAAAAAAGCCGGAGTAAGACCATTTGGTCTAATCGCATTTCTAATAGGTAAGGATAGAAGTAAGAGGGTAGCTATTGCCCATAGTGCTTTCGGAGACATTTTGTTTTTGTTATCTCTTAGAAAAAAAGGACAAGTTGCGAACTTCTTCAGTTATATTTGTCATTCCTAACAAGAGATTTATATAAGGTGAAATTTATTTTAGATGCATGAAGTTAGATAGTTTTATGCACTTTATTTGATATTCAATGAAAGTTGAAAAACATTGTATAAAAAAGGTTGTGGATGCATCATGCGTGTATTTGGCAATACAATGAAAGTATCCCATAATTCAAATAATTGTTTTCTTAATAATGATGCAATGAACTTGGTAAAATATAGCAAGAAAATTTTAATACATGAACCATTACTAATGCTAATTTTTTTTAGAGATGCGGTTCTATGTATAAACAAATACAATGAAAATATTAGACAATACAATGCTAATTTTAATACATGAACCAATTTATATATTTAGAAGTTTGGTGGTATGTATTAGACAATGAAAGTATTAAGGATTCAATGTTTTTAATGAGATATCAAATATATGATTCTCTATTTATTTTAAAATTTTAATTAAAAAAGAGGTCGGCGAATTGGCTGGCGAAAAACGCCTAAACATACAAAAGAACATATAACAGGCGCTAAGAAACACACAGAAATAACTCTATAACAAGACGGCCTAAGAAGAAACTACTCCTAACTGTTCTCAAAATCGTGCCTAGGCGACACCCCTCCTTGAATTGGTAAATAAAGAGCGGCCATTCCTAGATTCGAACCAGGGACCTATGGGTACTACCCACAAGTCCTTTCCGGTGAGCCATTCCGGAATGATTAGGCGACACCCCTCCGCCTAGAGCTAAATGGCCGCCTAAGCACGTCTAGGCGTCCCCCTTGATCGCCTGGGCGCCGTCTAGTCACTAGGCGGTCCCTCACCGTCTAGAATCCACCTAGCGCTTTTTAGAACACTAGTCCCAACAGTTGCGGACGATGGCAAAGAGTGAAGTAAAAAACCATCGAATAGTAGCACCGCGGATAATCGATCAATCCCGCCTTATAAAGGCTTCTACAAAATGAAGATGAAATTATGAAAATGCCCTTGTAGTTTGTTGCTAACAACCGAGCTCACATTGCACACTTAGGCACTTTGCCTTCACTAACTCCAGCTCACACATACACACTCATAATATCTATATCTATCTATATATCTATATTTATATATATATATATATATATATATTATTTAAACTCATTTTACTTATCGTCACGTATTATGTTTAGATGTTTTAGATAAAAAAAAAATTCAATTTTTCAATCTATGTATATCAAATAACCTTACCATATGCAAAATATACTTTTAATCACTCTATTTGTTTAATTAAAGAGTTCAGTTTAAAACATTAAATTAATTAATATTAAAATTAATATATAATTTAGATGAGTAGTTCTTTTGACAGGTGGCATCATCACATTAATTATAGTTTTTCCATTAAAAATTATACATTTTCTAGCCAACATGTTTAATTCAAAAACATTGAATTAATATATATATATAATCTATACCTATATGTAAATCTTGATATACTATATTAAATTAAAAGAATGAGAATATCACATCCTTCATCTAAACGGTTTTCATAAAATTATCTTTAGTTAAATATTGTTAAAATGATATATTTTTTTCTTTTCAATGAGATCATTTTAAAATATCTATTACAATATCAATTGAGGATTTTTTAACTAGTCAAATTATACCTTTCTAATCTTATCCTAACTTTTATTAATATTTTATTTAATTTTATAATTTTAATTTTTTATATCATTATGATTCTTTAACCAATTCAATTATACCTTTCTAATCTTATGCTAACTTTTATTAATATTTAATTTTAATAGTGTTGGTTACTGGAGGTTTAATCACATCGGATGATTTATTTATTTTTGGTAGGGACATTGATGCAAACATATATATAATGTGCCCTTCGAAATTGAAATTAAGCATGATGGGCCCACTAAATGGGCTGAGATTAGTCTTGATTAACACCCCTTATTCAGTTAATAGCTGTAAGGCACTTTGGATCCAATTCCCTATTAGTGTCAATAATCAAAGATCGTTCGAGTTGATTATCATTCCATAATCCATAAAACAAATGCGGGCCCATTTATTTTAGTGTTAATCGGAGTACATAACACTCAATTTTTTTGAGGTGTTCCAATCGTAACACATGTCGTGGCTACCTATCATTCATTCATTTGACACATTTCATATTTTCATATTACATAACACGATTGTATATTCATATTGGTGTTATACCTTGTTGGAGATCGTATTAGTGTTGTTAAATAAATTTAAATGAAATAAAGTATTGAAGGGCAAGCATATGACACATTATTTATAGGCGAATTTTTTTTTTTTGATACAAGACAAGGATTTTTGAATAAGTCTATTTCCTTTATTGTAAAAGTATCAAAGACTTCATTAGTTATGTCGTATACTAGCTTACTGATCGTACTCTTACAACAAAAATCTTAAACTGAATCTACCCAAATATTCGATGATAAACCAAACTACGAACAAATTAAAACAACACAAGAACACAAAATAAGGTATGAGTCATCGTCTTTTTCACTCAAGGACATAGTTTCCTATACAACATGTTCGCATCTTCAATCTTCCTCTTCAAAGCTCTTAATCTTCTCTCTTCATTCCTATGAGTTTTCTCCGTTATTCCCTTAAAAAATAACACGTTTTATCTCAACAATTTTGTGCATATTAATAGCTCAAAATACATACTCGGATTCTTGATCATCACCATTCTAAAGATCTAAAAAAGAGAATATAATATATATAGATAAATCAATATTATTTTCTCAAAATTTTCTTACACTCCAAGTCCAAGCCTTCTATATATATAATTGACTATCAAATTATGTTATCATATATCTCAACAGTCGAATTAGATCAAAATACATACTCCTTAGTCTCTTCACATATCGCAACAGTCGGTTTATATCAGATTATCTATCATATATTAAAATCTAATGAGATTAATTCATAATTGAGGATCGTGTACACATGCTAAAAGCTTGGTGCGATTTTATCTTAAACTAACTAAGAACAAGAGAGAATTAGTTTACCAACTTCCCAACATTACACGATAAGAAGAGTTTGAAAGAAGATAGACCTATCATAAGAGTTTGATTGATCAAGTATAGATTATTACATTTTAGAGAAGTGATTGCAATTCAAAAGTATATGCCAAAAAAAAAAAGTCGAGATAATGAATAGGAATTAGCATATGATTGATTGCCTCAACAACCAAACCCCCAATTCAATTGATCGATCTATATATAGGTAATAGGTTACACTTTTTTCTTTGGATTGATATATAGGTTACACTTTGAACATAGACATGTTAAAAGAGGGTTGATTTGATGGAGTTAAGTATATAAAAATAGAGGAGTGGGTGGGTATATAGCAAGTAGGTCCAGTTGTCACTCAATTATCATCCATTGAGGTGTACCCTCATTTCACTCGATTTCGATCTCTCCACTTCACGTACTATATATATATATAGTGTGATGACTTTTAGCTAGTGTATAGTTTTTGGGGGATGATGGGGGTTAGTCGATACATAGAATGATAGAATCATATCAAAGACATTAACCCTATTTGTTTTTAAGCAGAGAAATATAATGATTACTCTTATCAATATTACATATAATTTATATTTAAATTAATATTTATTGATCATTATTCTAATCATTTATCTTCTTCTCTTATTTTTTTCATACAAATTTATTACTCTTCTATGAGCTAATAATTCCCCCATCATCTTTTGGAATGGTGGTCGTCCCACATCGGTAGTTTAGAGAATACTTGAACAACATATAAGGTTGGTGGGCTACTCCTCTCATTGTCAATTGGTTTTGAGATGGAACCTCGTTCGGGTTTATGTGTTGTTCGAGTCTCCCGTATGTGGGCCCGCACACACGACCTCCCTCCAGCGTCTTGACCCGCACCAGGACCAACCGAGTTTAACATCATCTCCTCCAAGCTCACAAAAATGATGATCAGATACATTTTGTGTAAAATTTAATATCTTACCTTTTCATTCTCCTGTTATATAAACAAACAAATTTGCTTTCGCCTCATTATCATCCTTCAAATCTTTTCACTTCATTCATGCCTTCACTCTTTCGATTGATCGAAAGGTGATAGTATCTCCGATCTAAAATATTGTAAGGTATTGAAAAAATTTACAAGGTCATATAATACTCGATTTAGCCATACAATGGATGAGGTTGATTAAATGGGACTAATATATATCCATCCGATTCAAAATATATATTGTTTGATTTTTTCAACACATATTTCAAAGAGCTAATAATTATATAAAATATTTTTTTACACCTAATAAGTATTAAATTGTAAAAAAATTAAGAAGAAAACTGATATTTTTAACTCTTTAAAATGGGTGCTTAAAAGTCAAATTGGTTTTGGCCTTAGAGCATCTTCTCCCGTAAGCCATAATGGCTAGGGGAAATAGCCTACCAAAAGAGAATATTCTATAGAATATTCTTTTTTTGGCCTATAATACGACTTTGTTGTTCCCACCGTAGGCCAATTTTAGTAGGCTAAATTTTCTATAAATACTAATATAATTTAGAACTTTTACATCTTATTTCTGTCACTTGATTCTCTCTTTAATACATTAAGCAACATAATATTTATTTTTATTATAATTTTGATGAATCTATATTAAAAAAGATTAATGTCATCTTCTAAAAATATTGTTTATGAAATGATAATTTAAATATGTCAAATATTATATTCATATCGAAGAACTCATGAATATCTTTACAATACTACAACTTTTATTTTTAATTAAAAATCATAACTATATAATATATAGATTTATAATTGTATTATTTATAGATTTACATAAATATTAAACACTTAAAATAAATCAATAAATAAATAAATTGCATTTGGCCTTCCAAAAGAGGAAGCCAAATTTGGCCTTTGTTTTGGATATAGGCCAAAAACAAAAAGGTTAAAATGAATTTTGGCCTAGGATGGGAGTAAAATTAGGCCAAAACCCATTTTTTGGTTTACCATGGGAGATGCTCTTAGCCATATAATTAATTAGCCATGTAATTAATTAGGAGTTAATCCTCCGACTCCATCTTTATAAGAGGGAGGTCAAGTCAATTCGCAAATAAAACGCATATTATAATCTTTTTGTAATTGTTGTGTGAGGCAAATAATTATCTCACTTAAACCGATAAATTAGGGTGAGGTCAAGTTAATTTTGAAAGGTTTTATCTATATGATATGCTTATATTATACTCCCTCCGTTTGAAAATATTTGTCGTTTGACTTTTCGACACGTTTTTTAAGGAGTTAAAAACTCTATAAAATATAATTTTTTTAATTAATTTTTTTTCATAATCTTATACTTACTACTTATATGTATGAAATTATATAAAAAAATTTAATTAAAAAAATATAATTTATAGAGTTTTTAGCTCATTAAAAAGCGTGCACTACAAGACGAACGACAAATATTTTCAAACAGAGTAAATACTTTAGCTATAATCAGTGTTGAATTTTGGTTGAATACATGGGACCGACCTATATTTGGTAAAGGAAGATATTATTATTATTATTTTTTTATAAAAGAATAGTAGAAAGTATTTATACTTTTCCCTATATATGTTTAATTTCCCTATACGAAATCAAAGTAAAATTCAACTTTCAACCGCCTAACTATACTGTTTGTCAACAACTATAAAGACTTCGACACTCGCAAATTTCCTTATGCTAAAAGCCTAAAACATATTCATAGGTTGGAAATTAGAACTCTTTTTTTTTTTTTTTTTTTTTTTTTTTTTTTTTTATGCAGATAAGGAATTCGAAATCTTATAAACCACCAATATCTGAACAATTGAGAGACCAAAATAATAAACTACAATCGGACAATTGTTAAGATACACCCAAGAAGAAAACACCGTCTTATTTAATCTTCGATAAAAACACTCGAGGAAAAAAATCTATAAAAAGATATATAAGAGAAAACTCGTATAATTATCAGGATCTATTTGATCATGTATATGAAAAAAGAATTTGTGACTCTTAAGAAAAAAGTTTTGCAACACGTTATAAAGTTTTAATGTAGAAAAAATTTAAACAAAATAATCTAATCTATAATTGTTAAAATTTTAATATTCATAGATTTCATTTAGAATTTATCTATATTATAATTAAAAAAAAAACTAGATTAATCATTAGAGAAACAAGGCATGGCACCATCTAGATACATTGAAATAAAAATAAAACAAAATAATTATATATCCATGATTGCTTATATATAATGCAAGGGCGGTTTGGTAAATGGATGAGAGAAAGAGATATTTAGTGATTAATTAGTGCATGTATTGGGTAGAAAAGAAATAGTATTTTAAGTATTTTATTGTTGGGACATGTTTTTAGAGGAAAGAAAAATGAGTTGATTCTTGAATGTAGCTCTGATGTAGGACTTGCCAAATGAACCAAGACGAGTTTCAAATGAAAATGACAAAACATAGCATATAATATTAATCAATAATAATAATAAGATATGATTGTATAGTTGAAATGATGCTTGTGTTCCAATAAAAATATATATACAACTATACAAGTCATAATACAGTCCTCCACTAAACTTGTTCTTGTATAATATGGAGGAGAAAAGTGACTCTACAAGTCACAAAAGTACCACATTTTATAACCAATTAAGCCATCTAATCTCCTTTTTCAACTAAATTCAAATTCAAGTGGTATAAGATAAGTGAAACAAAGCAATAAACTCAATATACTCCCTCCAATTTAAAATATTTAATATTTTACTATTTAATACATTCTTTGAAAATATTAAGAAATACAAAATTTAAACTTTTTTTATTATTTTTGAAAAATAATTTTAAAAATTTACTGTTATATTGTATAATTTTTATAATTCTTAAAAATCTTGTCAAATATTAAAACTTTAGGGACTAGGAAAATTATTATTTTTAAGCTAGAAAAGAAATTAGAAATAGAACCTTTGTCGCCTATCAGTGCTCCCTCATAGAGCGTCCTTTCGGACGAGAACATAAAATTTCTGCATCCTCTTCCTTAGGGATTAGGAAAAGTATAGACCTGATTAAATTTCATCTCATATTTTTTTTAATGTTGATTCCACCCTCTCAACAAAATTTCTTCTTTTATTATTAAATGTGAAAAAAGGCTCATAAATAAATACCGTAGTAATGATTATAATTCTATCCACTTTAATAGAAATATTTTTGTTGACTACATATTGAATTAATCTAAATTAACATAGGATGATTACATCTCATATACTAAACTCTTATGGGGTTATATATAGTTGTTATAATACATTAGTTAGTCACAAATTAAGTGGGCCAATCAATGTTTATATATAATTTAATTGATTTTTTTTTTATAGTAGAAAAAAGATGGTAAATGAAACAGCTAGAAAGATCCAAAGTTGGTTTTAGTCCAAAAAATTAGCAGACAGTATGTGTGGGGTAGTGTAATTTTAGTTAAGCACTCTGACAGAGAAAATGTTTTTGTTTTTGTTTCTATTTCCTTGAGCATTGAAAAGGAAAAGTGAAGGCCAAATTTCGAATCTCTATATAATTAATTCCACTTTCTTTCTATATATTATTAACAAATAAATTGAAATTGGATTTTTCCCAACACAAGAAAGGGATTTCTCAACATGATTATAAAAGATGGTTTTCCTCATCATAAAGGGAAAGAAAAAAACAAAGGCATCTTAAGGTGAAATCTTGATCCTTTGCCTTGTCCAAACTCCAAGCCATACTCAACAAATCCTTGAGTTAGGGTTTATTGAATCATCTACTATAACTCGCATGGGTGTTACTCTCGGTCATTTGATTATCCGACAAGCTAGTCTGATAAATCAAAAGATCGACGTAGTTGATATAAGAAAACGCACTTGAGAAATCCCAAAAGGAGAAACCTCACATTGAAATATATGGTTCGAAATGTAGGGAATTGCATCCGCATATATGGGTCATTACTCATTAGAAATATATGGTTCGAAATGTAGCGATCGACTATCAAACAACCCCAATCGAACAAACAAGCCTAACCCAAAAAATTGGGGACATCATAGACTAAACTCAAAGTCAAACGCCACCAAGCAATACCACTGATGGTCAACGGTACATTAGGAGGCCTTGTGGGCAATGAAGACGAACCTCGAATGAAATTTCCGGGATACGGAGTCACCTCAATGTATACCGCCAGGACCATCAACTATGAAGGTGAGAAATAACTCAAACTTGTAAAGTTGTGAAAATGTAATAAACAGCTATGTGGCAATTAGTCTGTAAATACTAACCCGAACAATTTTGATGCTTTTTTTAATATTAAAACTCAATCACTCAATCAGTATCGTTAGCACTGTCGACCCTATTCATGATTTATCGTTTTAAAATATTGTATTAACATATTGTTGTGCACAAGATGGGACATAAGCTGGTTTTTTGGCTAAAAAGGAAAGATTTGATAACTAGAACAATAAGAGCATGTATGTTTTATATGATCTACTAAGGGGACCTTCACCTCGATCTAAACCCTTAGTGATTACCGATCAACAAATAGATTCAAGACATAATATGACAACAACCATTACCCTATTTTGAAAATTCATATATACTTGGCTATTTTTATGAAACTATCTTCAAAATGAAGTGTTATTTAATACCAAAATTCATCTTACTTGAAAAAGAAGGGGTTTCAAAAAAGAGGAAGACATTGCCGAATAAAACCCAACTCACGCAATCCACGCTGTGAACGTGCCCTTCCAACTGGAGTATGTATCCCATTGTCTTCCTCGGCGGGGCCATGTGCAGAGCTACTCCTACCATTAATAATGCTTCCTATTTACCAAAATGCCCCTCCCCCCATTCTTTATTTACCTCTCCATTTGAGGCATTCTTGAAGATTTTCATATATGGTTCTTGAAATCTAAGTGTTTGGTTCCTATTCAGATATATATAAGTTTCTCATTTTGATGGGGATGGGAAATGGATTCACTACTTGAAAGAAAACATGCCAAACATATATAGAAACTGGTTTCGGATTCTTCATTCTGGATATCGATCCCTCTCCAAACGCCCCTTAATCGGTCCTCACTGGCACCACGATAGGGCCCGCCATAGTATTTTGAAAATCATTCGCATTGACCATAAGAATTACACCTCGTCTAAGAAACGCACGAATGAATGTCATATACTAAGTGACCCTGCGAAAGAGACCTATCTTAATACCCTGCGAAAACCATTCACAAGTTCTATCTTTAGGACCCAATATGAATGCACGACAATAGGTGCAAACGACGAGCTTCACGAATAACTTTTCATTAGTCTCAAATCTCAATCATCACGCTATTATCACATATCTTGTGACCAACCTCCGCACATGGTACATACCAAAGGTTGGTTGCGACCTATGAGGGCGTTGGTGACAAACCACGTCGTCAAAAACTAAAATATCGCAAAGTCATAATGTATCACTAAAACTATTAGCAGTACTCAAGTAAGTAGCTTTTCAGGATTTTGATATTATATAGTTTCAAATGAAATAAATAATATAAAATTTTCAACCGATACTCACACAAGCTTATCAAAGTTTTTGATTTTTTATACTAAATTATTAACATATATTTAACAAAAATAATTCATTAACTTCACCTACCCATCGACCCAAACCCTAACGCCGAAATCGTTTCACCTTGACCATAAACAAAAGTACAAATCTTTTTATTTTTAATCGACAAAAAATAATTAAAAAATAAATAAACTGTCGTATCTTAGCTTGGAGGTTTATCTTGTCAAGTGAACATGGCAGTTCCAGCAACACCGGGTTAACAACCACGCCACCACAGATAATTACATCTGTTTCCATTTCAGTTAACAAAAAGGAACTAAGTTGATGCAATTCATGAAAGTAGTAATTAAGTAAATTACTTTAGCTAGATATCTGAATTTTAAGATCCGCGAAATCAGATCGGAAAACCCCCCAAACCACCGCCGATACCCGATTCACATTTACAAATCAGCCAAACCTAAACCAGCCGATCGATCGATCCAGCACTACTAGCTGCAGTTGAGTTTCAGATCAATTAACCAAAACCTAATCCACAATAAGATGGCAAGCAAGCACGAGATCGAAGGAAGAGGAAAAAGGGAAAATAAAAATAAAATAATACACAGAGGATTTGAAATTGGAATTGGTACCGTATCTGCGAGCGAACCGTTTAATACGCGCCGGAAACCGCCGTTTAATTTCGGGCGGTTGCGCCGTACAACGACTGGAGTCGCTGTATGTTTAGCTGCTGCCGGAAACGGTTGATGAAGTCCTCCGCTTTTCCGTCAACCTGATTTTCACTTTCCGTCTCCGCTTCGAAATCCTCTTCGGCCTCTTCGAGCGGCGGTTGTTCGAACCGGCCGGTCGCCGTTGAGATGTCGCTGGCGGCCTTCTGGATGATCCTCTTACGGTGCTTCTTCGGATCCATAGTGTAGCCGCCGTCGGATTTGGAGCGGCCGTAGCCTTTCTGAATCCGGTCGAACACCTGCTCCATGGTAGGGCCGTCTAGTCCTTCGTCTTCGGCTACATCGTCTTCTTCCTGGACAACGTCTCGTTCTACGACTGCGTACGAATCGGAAGCTACATTTCGGTCGGCGAGGAGCGGATCCGGATCCGACTCCGGGAGGGGAGAAACAGCTGGTTTAAGGACGACGGAGTCGGAAGGGGGAGGAAGGTGGTCGGATCTGGAGAGGTGGAGGGAGCGGAGGCGGTGGAGGACAGATTGGGAGCGCGGGAGAGGGAGGGGAGCGTGGGGGTTAGAGGACGACGGAGAGGAGGATAGCGTGCCGGAGGTGAAAGCGATGGTGCCGATGACGAGGTTGAGGACCACAAACAGGACGGCGGGAGTGAGCCAGCTGATGAGGGAGGACCAGATGGCCACGACGGAGAGAGCTTCGTCGAACATCGGCGCCGGCGCGGCGGTGGTTGGAGGGTTTTGGTGGTGTGGGGAGAGATTGGGGAAATCAGATAGTGATAACAAAGAGAGAGATGGGAGGAAATTGGGGATTTGTGGTTGAGGTGAGTGGGGAGAGTGTGAATTATTTTATTTCGAAATGCAATGTGCAATGTAATGTATGTAAAGCATTTTGTGTTGGAGAGTAGCTAGCTGGTAACCAAGTTAGGTACTGTTCTATAACTTTAGGGTAATTTATGAATCGAATTGTTTGTGGTGAATTTTTCGTCAAATACATTATTGTCGTCGCTATCAATAGATGGTGATTGCCGAAATCAAGAGGTGCGGTTCTAGAGTACGTTGTGACTCGTAGTTGTAACATCTGCTATTGTAAAAAAGGATGATAATGGAGCGGGTGGAATGCAGGTTTGGTGGAGGGATCGGAGAGTGCCCTCCTCTTGCCATAACTTGTTATTCAAAAGTTTTTCATCAGCTGGCTCACTCTATATTATAAATAGTTAAAAAAAGCTTCATTATTTCAGAAAACACTTTTATATTTTCTAAAAATATGTCAATACAAGTGTATATAATATAAATGTACTTTTTATAATATAAAATTATATTTAAAATAATTAAGCATAGCACCGAGTGCCGAGTCTAGTGTAACGTTGGACCTTAACTCGATCAATCCACTCGAAGAGGAGCCCCCAGTACACTCCAAATCTAAAGTGTAATGATGTAAGTAATGTACTAACGTACTTATCTATCTCATGACGTTTCCTTAAAACATTTGGAAAACTTGGTTAAAAACTTTTCAGAACAAATGTACTAACTCATCAGCGTACGCACGAGCCATGAATTCCATGATTGGAGGATCCTATATAAACTTATGGAGTAGTTAATGTACATACAGGGTATTTCTTTTTCTTTCTTCTTTTTTTTTTGGGTTGATTGAGACACGAAACAATCCGATGGTAGAATCTAACGATTTGGATCTTGAAGTTGGTAGAACAAAATAGTGTGGTGAATTTTTTAGCCATCTCATGTATCGAGTCGATTTGGGTCGAGTCATTCTCTGTATCATAGTTTTGAGAAAAGTTTTTTAATCACACCAGGTCTTATTAGGAATGATCAGTTCGTTAATCTATATCCATAATACTTATAAAATGTGAAGCAACATCTTCATAAAAAATTACGCAATGTAGCGTCATAAGAGCAGAGGAACCATATCCTTTGTCCCCCCCTCCTTATCCCGCTCTCCCGTCCCCCTCACACAACCCAATTTAAAAAAATTAAAATTAAATTGTAAAAGAAAAAGAAAATAGAAAGATTGCGAGGAAGGACAGTAAAAGGGGACACGGACGGGGACAGATGATTTGGACCCAAGATCATATGCATTGTTGGATAAAATTGAAATCCACTTTTATTTTTATTTTTAATTTCCTTTATTTTATATAACTAGCCACTGTCTACCTTATTATCCCATATTTTTTTTAATAATATCCAAATAAATTTTAGTATAAATATTTATATGTAAAAATATTGTACTTTAAATTATGTATTATTATAATTTCATGAAATATAAATTTCTCCTATATATAAAAGTTAAGGCCATAATTTAATTGTATTAGGTATTTATCTGTCTAATATATAAAATCTTTTTTTTATCACAATATATCAAAGCTAAAGGTATCTGTTATTTGTAAAAAAAATTATCATGTGATTTATCTATACGTACACACACATTAATATTATTTTATATTGATTGAGAATACAGAATATATATGTTTTGTGTTTATAAAAATTCACCATATGTTTTTTTAATAGTATTACAATATCAAAATATAAATTTCGTGCATGCCGCACGAGTATTATACTAGATTGATAAAGGGCGAAGGATCAAACCTGGGATCGAGTTAACACGACTCTACCCGAAACTCGTTTTCTCAAAATCCGTTTTATCCAAAATTTACAATGAGCCGACCTGGATGATCTGATTGACAGGTTGACTTATTAATAGTAAATATGGATTTATTTAAAAAAAAAAAGTTGATATTTTATATAGTTTTCAGTTTATCAAAAAATGTGTTAAAAATAAGATAAAAAATATATTTTTTAACTGATGGAGTAATAAACCTTATTTAAAAGACGAGGTCTATACAATTGTACATTTTGACAAGTCATGGATGGTGCTTGTTAGTCCTAATTAAACAAAACAAATATGGTTCGATTATCACCAGTTTTTTCATTTTGATAAATTCTCTCTTTTAATAGTATGGCCAGATTTAAAATTTAGCAAGGAGCAATAGAGGAGGGACCAAAAGTCCAATTTGGGCGGCCCAAAATCCGGTTCTGGTCCTTCACGAGATGTGTTAACAAAGGTCCAACAAGTAGGAGCTGCTGGTTAGGTGCATGTGGTTGTGTGTGACTACACCGAGCCGATTAACATATGGAGTCGCTTATGAGTGAGCTGATCTACCTATCCTATAATAGCACATTTAGTGTCCGATTCAGATAGAAACCATCGAGTCCAATCGAGCCGGACAAAGACTAAAAAGAGTTGATTATTTAGTAGAGTGGTGTTAGACTATTAGTGAACTAAAATCAAAGAGGAGATTTTAGGAGTCGATGAGGAGATATGACTATGGACCGCGACTATTGGAGGAGACGTATTTGGGCCAGTGGTGTTTAACTATGTTTGTGCTTGCATTGAGTTTATGTTTATTATATGTTGTCTTTAATTACCTCCGTGTAGGTTGAAGACAAAGAGGAGTTGGTGGTCTCTCTTGTGAATCTTTGTTGCACCTTTTTAGAGAATGTGATTCTGCGAAGGAATTCTGGATGCAGGTTGAAGACACCCGGAGCAAGGCAGATTTCTTCGCCCTTCCTTTCGCTGCTTGGGTGAGAGTGAACATCCTCGACTCAACGGTTGGTGTGGGAGGGGCGGAATGGCATGCCTTCTTCGTGGTGGCGCTGTGGTGGCTGTGGCGCAAAAGAAATGAATTTGTCTTCAGAGATGGGACTAAGGCGCAGCGGGTATCCCCGGAGAAATGTTGTGAATTGGTCCCTGAGTACGAGAAATGTCGCAACGGGATGCTGAGAGCTTCAAGGAGCAGGAAGGAGCACATGGAGATCAAATGGAAATCACCGGCGTCCGGCTGGGTGAAAATCAACAACGACGGGGTTGTGAGGAACACCAGCGCTGCAGCTGCTGGAGGAATTATTCGAGACGAGAAGGGAGATTGGATCCGGGGTTTCACCCTCAACCTTGGAACCTGTTCGGTGATAGCTGCTGAGTTATGGGCAATTGCTAAAGGTCTTGAAATCGCTTGGAACCTTGGTTTCAGGAAGGTGGAATGCGAAACAGATTCGGAAGATGCGCTGAAACTCTTAAAGAATGCGACGGTGCCCTCACATCCGTGCGCTAGCCTGGTGTTCATATGCCATGGCTTCCTTAGTAGGAGCTCGTTGGTCCAGCTTTGTCACACACTCCGCGAAGGCAATGCCCTGGAAGACTTCCTTGCCGGCCTTGCTTTCTCCTTCCCCCTAGGCCTTATGCTGTTAGATTCTGTTCTGGATGGTGCTACTGGGCTTGTGCTTGATGATGCGAAGGGGGTCACTAGACCCCGGGTTCGCATTGTCGAGTGAGTTTTTTGTTTTTGTTCTTTCCTTCGTAGGCCTCTCGCCACGTTTGTTTACCAAAAAAAAAATTACCTCCGTGTAGGGTCATTGGTTTCTGCAGTCTTCTTTACCTTTTCTTTTTGACATTTATACCGTATTTTTTGTGTATGACTCTCAATATGTTATCTTTGTTATTTGTGTTGTTTTTCGAGCATTTAAAAACACTCGATCTCTGATTAATTGGGGAAAGGGTGCGTACATTTTGACCTCTTAGACCACGCTTTTATGAAACATATATACTAGGATGTTGTTGTTCTTTTTGTGAGGTTTTTGTTTGGAAGAAACTAGGCAAGTAGGTAAATGTGTTGGGATAAAAAAAATGGCATCCCACATTGGTTGTGGGTGGTAAAAGTAACGCAAAATATAAGGGTGGGAGAAACCCTTATACAATGGCTTAAGCTTTTGTGTTAGAAGGGTGAATCCTGACCTTATAACAAAAAACAATATAAACCCGACACGACTCCTGTTTTCATACAATTTATGCACAACTGTTTGGTCAGCACGAAACAGATGGGGGCTACGAACTGTCTGCATCGCCTTGTTTAGCATCAAGGCTCCTACAATCACTTTCATATGAAGTTTGCTCTCGGATAGATAATCCACTAATACCTCTCACCAAGTCAACCTGAACGAGACCATCCGTACAAACTTTATCACCTACACCATTTCCATCACTCACGTTACCACTCTGATAAAAGGCCACATGTGAGACATCTTCAAAACTAAGGGTTCTTAAACTTCTTCCAAAGCATCTTCATCTTTAACAGTGTCAATAACTTCGGGAGGATAAGCAAAGGATTGAGTTGGTGTCGTTGAAGAATTGCGTTATGATGAATGATTCTGACTAGATGACGAGCTTCCCGAACCACGCTGAACCAAGATCCTATTCATCTTGAACTATTTCTCAACCCTAATCCTCAACAATTGCAAACCCCAGATGACAAAAATCAATCAAAATTAGAGCTCTAAACCCCAAATTGTAGGTTTATTACTGGTCCTGACCTTGGGAGCAATAAATCCAATCCCATGATAGAAGGTTTTGGTCCAACGAGGTGTTGTCGCCCTGAGTTGCACACAAATCGATCTCAACATTCCAATTCTCTTGAGAACCAGACCTCGTAATTCTTTATTTAATTCTTTACTATACTAGTACATAAACCCTCAAAGAACTTGAATTAGTAGAAATAAATATAACTCAGTGAAACAAATGATAAATTAGCAACGTCCAATAACAAACCCTAATATGTGAAAGGTCCACCAAGGAAGATGAAGATTGGCGGATGGTGGCCGAACGGAGAGAGACAATCAAGGGGGCTGGTTAAAAAGCTCTGATACCATGTGAAATTCCGAGAAATTCCTAGTCGGGTCGGTTTTACTAGCTTTGGTAAAGCTAAAAAGAGATTGAGATGCCAAAACCAGCGTAAAAAAATCGGTGCGAGCTATAAAGAGATTGAGAGTCTCAACCCGAAAGAAGAAGGAAAAAATATGTTCAAACATCAACCCAATCAAAACGGATTGCACTTGAGGGGCGTGTTGGGATTAAAAAAAAATGCCATCCCACATTAATAGTGGATGATAAAAACAACACAAAATATGAGGGTGGGAGAAGCCCCTATACAATAATCGATCATCTATTTAAATGACACGATTTTTGAGATAACCACCCTAACTTCAACAGGTGTAATTAATTTTCGTTAAAGTACGTAGTAAATCGCTAAAGAACTCTTTGACCGTGACTGAATGAAAAACATACCTAGCACAATTCGTAAATATCGATCATCTAGTTAAGTGACACGATTTTTGTGAGAAGGCGACACATGCAAGTCCTCTTTGTGCAAACACCATTTGATGTTAATACTTATTAGGCCAACTGTAATAGTGTATAGATACTACACTCTTTTCACACTACGATAATATACCATTCAAATGGAATTTGATCATAAAAGATCAGATAAAAGTGATTGGGAAGACCCATTGAGGAGGAAATCTATGATACCCCGAAACTTCATTTCATAACGGTTTTGCGTTTCTGCATATGAAGAAACCCCGAAACTCTGAGGAAACACCTCAGATTCGTTTATGAGAGGTCATAAACTTTGACCGTTTTGTTGACCAAAAAAGTTAGAAACTTTGACCGTTTCCGTTTGGTCAGAAACATTTCTGACTTGCCACATGGTGTTTCCACTAATTTTATAGTTAAAAAAATTTTAAAAAAATGAAACCTTAAATCACACTTTCCCTTCCTCCCATCTGAAACTCCCGTTTCCCTCTATCTTTGCCGCCCACTTCTCCTCCATTTTCGCTCATCCCTTCTACCACTTGCTTAATGCTCTCTCCCTCTACGATCTCTTCTGGTAAACCCTCACTTGTAGAACTTTCTCTTGATAAGCCAGAACTTAAGAAAGAGTTAGCTAAGTAGAAGATTGACGTTGGATTGATTACTTTGTGTTGTTCTTGATTGTGTTGTTATTTTAAAACTAAGTTACTTTATTTTGTTAGTTTGCAAGATATTTAATATATTTGACATGTCTGTATTGATTTCTGTTAAGGAATAAGGACACTACTTATCATGGTATTGCGTACATTTGAATTTGTAGCCCTAATGATGCATTCTATGTGTATCACTTGGTGATATGTTTATTACTCTTATTTAGACCTTTAAATGAACATATAATTCATATTGTCGTTTCCTCGGCGTTTTCGTTTCCTACAAAATCTGGATTGCCGTTTCCCCATTTCCGTTTACCTTCAAGTTTCCGTTTCTGTTTCCGTGTAACATAGGAGAAAACTAAGGTTGATTTTTTTTTGGGGCAAAACTTAATCTTTTTCCCTACTACATTTGCAAAACAAATACATATTGTGTGATATATCTTTTTTTCATCATTCACACTAACATTTTCAAGGGTGAGGATCAGGGCCGTGCCGTAGATTTAAGAGGCCCTGTTCTAAAATTATATTATGATACTAATATTGTTGAAAGTTTGCAAACTTATATTTCTACTATTTAAATAAATTCAAAATCAAATTGTATGAAATATAATATTTGTTTTATTACAAAAAATGTGTGTTTTTAGTTGAAAGATGATTAAAAATGGTGAAAATTCTAAAGTTAGAAGGGAAAAGCTTGAAAATCCTAAATGACTATAAATAAATTAATTTATTTTTAGTTGGAAGATTATAAAATTAATTGAACTTTGGTTAAATCTTTTAGGAAAATAAAGAAGTATTATAAACCTTTTTTCAATAAAAAACACATTAACTTAAAAATATTGTAAGAATTTAATAAACCCCTGTGAGGAACAAAATACGGAGTGTGGAGTGTAAAGATAAGCTGATAATTTTCTTACGGATACTCCCTCCGTCCCAAATTATTTGTCTTTTACTATTAATGCACTCTTTCTTAAAAAGTTAAAAACTATATAAAATATCCATTTTTTTAATTAATTTTTTAAAATAATTCTATACTTATTAGTAATATGTATGATATTATTTAAAAATATTTAATAAAATATTGATATTTTATATAGTTTTTAGCTTCTTAAAAAAAACGTGCATGAATAGTAAAAGACAAACAATTTGGGACGGAGGGAGTATTTTGTTCCCAAAGATAACCAATTAATGCTCCTAAAGAGTGTTGAATTAATATAAGACAAATAAGATAACCAATTTGGGACAGAGGGAGTATTTTGTTCTCAAAGATAACAAACAATTTGGGACGGAGGGAGTAATACGGAGTATAAAGATAACCAATTAATGCTCTCAAAGAGTGTTGAATTTACTGCATGTGCTTTAATTAATAAAAATATTAAGTAATAATATGGGCTAATAATACATGGGTATGGGGCCCTTAAATATTCAGGGGCCCTGTTCCAACGAGCTGGTTGAACTGGCTCAAGCACAGGGCTGGTGAGGATACTCATTTCGGTCAAGCGTTACTGACTTAGTTGGTAAGGATGACATGTAATGACCAATAAGTCACGAATTTAAATCCTCCTCTCCCAATATTGTAAAGTCCTAAATGCCTACTTTAAAATAAATAAAAAACATATACCCATTTCGTTGGGTTAGATCTCTTTGTTTCCCATTAGATTATATGAACATGAGTAATGAGGAGAAGTACCATAAAATTACGTGTTCGCTATATACACCACAAATCATGCACGTCCTTAAGGACGTGCATGGTTAAAAGGGGTTAATTAATTTTTTTTAAATGTTAATTAGTCACAAGACTTGCACATACTTAAGGACGTGCATTTTTTACTTTGGATTTGTTGTGTACGGAGTATATAACAACACCCTAAAATTACTTTAATTTGATACTGCATTACATGAAATTTAATTTAAGAATTACTCCCTGCGTTTCAAAATAAGTGTCACTTACCTTTTTGACACGTTTTTTAATGTGTTAAAAACTCTGTAAAATATTTTTTTTAATCAAAATTTTTATATAATTTCATAGTTATTAATAATAGAGGAAATGGTACTAAATACCACTTTTTTAAAAATCTTTGCAAAAATGCCACCGTTTTGGAAAAATTGGCAAAAATACCATTTTTTCCCCAAATTTGAAAAAGTGTCCAGGTTAAACCCCCCCCCCCCCCCCATAACCGGCTATCCCTTGTTTTTTTGGCCAAAAAAAAAAAGAAAAATAAAATGGAGGCATCAATGGCAATCCAATCACCATCTCTTTCCTGTTTCAAACCAAAACAATAGCAGAGAGAGAGAGAGAGAGACCCCTTCATCGGCAGTTGCAGAGACGCCGGGAGATAGAGAGAGAGAGAGGGCGGTTGCGGTTTCTTCATCGATAGTTGCAGACAGCAAAGGAGAGAGAGCGGGCAAGTCCAGCGTCGCCGGAAAGGACACACCAGCCACGTCCGCCGACGAAATAGAGAAGAGGTACGCCCTACTACTCTTCTCCTTTTGGTGCTACTATACACGGGTGTGGGTCGGGGAAGCGGTGGGTGAAGGGGTTAGGGCAATGGTGGCCTGAATGGTGGGTCGGGGTGGTGGTTTTCGTGTTTGGAGAATGGTGGGTGGTGGTGGCATGGGTGGTTTTCGGGTATGGAAAGGGGAAATCGGTGGTTAGGGTTTCTAATTGGGTGAAAGTGGTTTTCGAAATAGGTTAGGGCAACGGTCGGGGAACTATCGATAGGAGAAATTGGTGGTTTGAGGTTCGAATTGGGTGACAGGGGTTTCCATTTTAGAGAGAAGGGTTCCGAAATTGGGTGACAGGGGTTTGACATTGGGTGATAGGGGTTTCCATTTTGGAGAGAAGGGTTCCGAAATGGGGTGACAGGGGTTTGACATTGGGTGACAGGGGTTTCCATTTTGAAGAGAAGGGTTCCGAAATTGGGTGACAAGGGTTTGACATTGGGTGACAGGGGTTTGAAATAAAAAACATATACCCATTTCGTTGGGTTAGATCTCTTTGTTTCCCATTAGATTATATGAACATGAGTAATGAGGAGAAGTACCATAAAATTACGTGTTCGCTATATACACCACAAATCATGCACGTCCTTAAGGACGTGCATGGTTAAAAGGGGTTAATTAATTTTTTTTAAATGTTAATTAGTCACAAGACTTGCACATACTTAAGGACGTGCATTTTTTACTTTGGATTTGTTGTGTACGGAGTATATAACAACACCCTAAAATTACTTTAATTTGATACTGCATTACATGAAATTTAATTTAAGAATTACTCCCTGCGTTTCAAAATAAGTGTCACTTACCTTTTTGACACGTTTTTTAATGTGTTAAAAACTCTGTAAAATATTTTTTTTAATCAAAATTTTTATATAATTTCATAGTTATTAATAATAGAGGAAATGGTACTAAATACCACTTTTTTAAAAATCTTTGCAAAAATGCCACCGTTTTGGAAAAATTGGCAAAAATACCATTTTTTCCCCAAATTTGAAAAAGTGTCCAGGTTAAACCCCCCCCCCCCCCATAACCGGCTATCCCTTGTTTTTTTGGCCAAAAAAAAAAAGAAAAATAAAATGGAGGCATCAATGGCAATCCAATCACCATCTCTTTCCTGTTTCAAACCAAAACAATAGCAGAGAGAGAGAGAGAGACCCCTTCATCGGCAGTTGCAGAGACGCCGGGAGATAGAGAGAGAGAGAGGGCGGTTGCGGTTTCTTCATCGATAGTTGCAGACAGCAAAGGAGAGAGAGCGGGCAAGTCCAGCGTCGCCGGAAAGGACACACCAGCCACGTCCGCCGACGAAATAGAGAAGAGGTACGCCCTACTACTCTTCTCCCTTTGGTGCTACTATACACGGGTGTGGGTCGGGGAAGCGGTGGGTGAAGGGGTTAGGGCAATGGTGGCCTGAATGGTGGGTCGGGGTGGTGGTTTTCGTGTTTGGAGAATGGTGGGTGGTGGTGGCATGGGTGGTTTTCGGGTATGGAAAGGGGAAATCGGTGGTTAGGGTTTCTAATTGGGTGACAGTGGTTTTCGAAATAGGTTAGGGCAACGGTCGGGGAACTATCGATAGGAGAAATTGGTGGTTTGAGGTTCGAATTGGGTGACAGGGGTTTGACATTTGGTGACAGGGGTTTCCATTTTGTAGAGAAGGGTTCCGAAATGGGGTGACAGGGGTTTGACATTGGGTGACAGGGGTTTCCATTTTAGAGAGAAGGGTTCCGAAATTGGGTGACAGGGGTTTGACATTGGGTGATAGGGGTTTCCATTTTGGAGAGAAGGGTTCCGAAATGGGGTGACAGGGGTTTGACATTGGGTGACAGGGGTTTCCATTTTGAAGAGAAGGGTTCCGAAATTGGGTGACAAGGGTTTGACATTGGGTGACAGGGGTTTGAAATTGGGTGACAGGGGTTTCCATTATGAAATTGGGTGACGAGGTGTGGAAATTGGGATATGTGGATGTCGTAGGTGGCTGATTGAAGGAGGTTTGAGGTATTGGTTATAGGCTTCCGATTCATAAGGGGTGACATGGGTTTCACGTTGAGTGACAGGGGTACAATGACATGGGTTAGTCTGTTAGGTGACAGAGGGAGATGAATATAATTTGTAAAGTGACTTTGTTGTGGTAGGCGGAATAGGGGAAATGACGAGGTGTGAAAATTGGGATATGTGGATGTCGTAGCTAGGTGGCCGATTGAAGGAGGTTTGAGGTATTGGTTATAGGTTTCCGATTCATAAGGGGTGACATGGGTTTCACGTTGAGTGACAGGGGTACAGTGACATGGGTTAGTCTGTTAGGTGACAGATGGAGATGAATATAATTTGTAAACTGACTTTGTTCGTCTTTGTTCGTCTGATGGAAATTGCAGGAAACAAATAGTGAGGACAAAATACACAGAGGAAAGAGAGTGGCTGAGAGAGAAGATGGGTCAAATCGTGAGGAAGAAAAAAGGTAGGCCGTGAAGATAGATCTGGCAGCTAGGGCGGCGACTGAGTCGAACTCCGGCCACCGCAGCCATCATCGGCGGGATACTAAGGAGGAGGAGCGGCGAGAAGCTTGTCGGAGCCTCCGGCGATGGAGTTTTGTCAGGTGCGACCTCATCGACTACGACGACGAAGACTACTTAGATGACGACGATGACGAGTTCGACGAGGATGACAATACCGACGCGGAGGACGGCGGCCGAAAGAGAGAGAAGAAGCTCAAGTTTGTGCTCAAGCTTCCGAATTGTTCCAGACTCTGAAGGTGAAGGGGACGAAGAGGATGAAGAAGAGGAGGAAGAAATTAGGGTTGTGAAAATCCCCCACCAAAACTCTCTCTCTCTCCTTGTGACAACCTACAACCGGTTTAGCCCTTCCCTAGTTTTATTTGCAAAAATACCACCAATGGTAGTTGTGCAAATTTTCCAATGCAAACCCACAAAAAAAAGTTGTATAGTTGTGCAAATTGCACTTAATAATAAGTATAATATTGTATAAAAAAATTTAATTAAAATAATAATATTTTATAGATTTTTTAACTCATTGAAAAACGTGCACTAAAAGAAAAACGACACTTATTTTGGAACAGATGGAGTATATCATAAACACAAACACCATTAAAAAAACATAAAACTATAAATGTAAATTTCATGTTGTTATAATTGTTCATTTCCATCTAATTTATCCCTACCCACGTCAAATTCTTCAATCACCCTTGCAAAAACTAAACATAAAGCATTACAGTATAATATAACAAATTTAAAAAAAAAAATTCCAAGCCAAATTCCATAATCTTAAAAGAAAAGTTAAAAAGAAAAAAAAAGAAATTAAACTTATTTTTTTCCCTAATTCACAAATAACAAATTCAGGAAAAGAAAAAGAAAAAGGAAAATCAAAATGTAAACCTCCAGATCCTGATTCTGAGATCCACCTTGCACTTGGCGGCGGAGGTGGTGGCGACCGCCGGCGTGGTCTTCTTACTGGTGGCGTTCCGTTTCGGTTGGAATCCGCGGATTCCGTCGCAGGTGACTCGGATCCCGACTCGCTTGCTCTTCAGCTTCCCCATCTTCACTTCAACCTTCGTATCGACCTTCACGCTCAACGGAAATCCGTTCTTCTTCCCCAGATCCGATCTCAAGGCGCTCACAGAGTCCGAATCCAGATCCCGCGCCGGATCGCCCGAAACCGTACCTCTCAGAATCGTAGTGTTCCCGGGGGAGTGCGTAAACGCCGGGAGAGTAGCGTTCCCGACGTCGATCCCGGCCGAGGAAGCAACATCGACGGCGAATTGGTCGTAGAAGAAGGTGATCTTCTGGTTAGGGTTCTTAGCGGAGAGAGTGAAGTCAAGCTTCGAGGCAAGGTGGGAGAAGGCGCCGGGGTCGGAGGAAGCGGAGGAGAGGTTGAATTCGGAGATTCGGACCGAAGAGACAGAGAACGTCGGGTGCTTGGGGTGGTAGAGGACGTAGAAGACGCAGGCGGCGATGGCGGCGAGGAGTAGTAGCGTGAGAAGGACGATAAGCGTGTAGATGAAGCAGAGGCAGCAGAAGCGGCGGCCGGTGCAGCGGCGGCGGGAGTGGTGCGCGGATTGGAGGCGGTAGGGGCCTCCTGTAGGGCGGGGGCGGCCGCTGGGGTTGTAGAGCTGGGACTTGGCTGCAGGAGCGGCCGGGGGAGGGGCGGCGGCGCCGTTGCCTGTCACAGCCGGCGGGGGGTTGGGCTTCGAGGAGGGGTAGACCTTATCCGTCATTTCTCCGGTGGTGTTTTTTTTTTAACTTTTTAATAAAAAAAAAAAAATTTATGGAGTGATGGTGGTGGAAATTAGAGGCCACTACAAAAGGAGGAGGAAAAGTGCAGATCACATGCAACTATGCAAAAAATGGGGTTGCTTCCAACTATATATGTATAATCACACACGTTATTCCATTTCTGCTATTTAAATAAATAAATAAAAATTATATGGATCCACCGAATTGGTCATATTATGGATTATATGGAGGCATGTGAAAACGTTCCATGGCGAAATGATATATATGCTACCAAACTATGTATTACCAACCTTGTATACTTTAATGGAATCTTAAGTTGTTGAGTATTTGTTAGCCTCTCTTAATATATACATTTATCACATTGAAACTATATGTATGATATAAGATTTTTATGATATTGTTGTATAATTATGATAACATTTCTTAAGTGTATTATTGGTGTTACAAGTATATGAAATTCAAACACTCTTGATCTTGTTTAAGTTAAATAAACTAGTTTTTCCCACTTGTAGATAAGTTGTCTTGACATGTATATCATTAATATTCCATCTATATTTTTTCATGTATCATTGAAATCAAATTTGATATGTTACTATGTTAGCATGCGTTTCTAAAGTAAATATTTCATATAATGTTTAAAAGTAGAAATATTTTGTCAGGATTATTAGATATCCAATAATCACCCAAACAGTCGCATCATTAGCTTACCTACACGGGCTTGATGCCTGGATACGGATGAATGATTTGCGGGTGATAGAGCAAGACAGGTGAAAGTTTATATCGATAAAACGGGTAATAGAATGATGATTTTCACCCATAACCCAGTTTCATTTCTACAGTTCTCATTTGATAACCTCACCCAATCTAACGAGGATCGTCTAGTCCGCAATTGTAGTCCATACCGTAGTCCAAATTATCTCATTGGCTAAATTGAAATTTCAAATTATTTTCTTAAATAAGTGTTTGTACCTTATACGTACTTTATTTTAATACTTATCGGCCAATGAAATTAAAGGGAACCATAGAAATGGACTACGACATTGGACTAGACGATTTTCACCGCACCCAATCAGTACTAGTAAAGACTTTGATAACATAAATGTACTATATATTGAGGTTAGGTGTAGTTTCAACATCATGTTAGGTTGAAGCAAACATAGTTTCAGGATATTCATAAGTACTTACATATGTGCCCCAATTTCCTATTGAGTATTGATCATGATATCAAATCGTGTTTCTCTCTGTTTTTTTTTAGTACGGGCTATGGCCCTCAAACATATGGAGTAAAAAAAAGAAAGAATTTGAAAATTGACATTAATTAATCTTGTCTGGATAAGTATTTTGATGACGAGGAAATTTACGATTTGGTTGTAAACCCTGAGCACGTGACTCATCCGATAAGAGTCAAACACTAGGTAAACGACTTGTGTTGATCTGCTCGATCCACTCGTAAGCAGCAAAATAAATCTTGGATTTTCATCAAAGAAAAGGGGTAGATGCAATAATCGAATCCGGAATCTCCTAACCCCATCACCGACCCATCCCGACTGGGCTTGTTTGTTTAAGTTGGCATCAAACTTAACATTTATTTTTTTGGTCGATAGGCAAAACGAGAGCTAGAGCTCTCTATATATGAAACATTGAAACTAATTAAAACATAGGCTACACATGGATAAGATGGGGAGTAGCTCTTCCCCTAATATCATCTTTAACAAACAAAACGGAGTCTAGAGGTGACTCCGATCGAAATGACATAAACACCTAATAGAAAGTGTCATATTCAAACATAACGTTTATTATTTGAGGCCATGTGTGATATCGACCTGAGCATGGGCGGGTTTGGACCGGGCCTATGAGAATATATTGGCCCATTTTAGCAGGTCAGGCTTGGGCTAGGCTCGGTTGTTGGGCCAACTCTCTTGCCCAAGCCTGCCCACTTGGGCGTGTCGGGTAGCCCACTGGACCACCCATTATAATTTCATAAAATATTATTTTTATTTTATTATTTTTGCGTTTAATCTCAAACTACACAAATGTGTTAAGTGTATCAAAAGATTGAAATTTTATACAAAACAAAGGTATACAAGTTACACAAATGTGAAATTACACACTACAATCTTTATGTAGGCAGTAGGTTTATTTCAATGAAAAAATCTTGAAAATAATTTATTTAGTACTATCGTATTCCTTAATTTATACGTGATGTAAATACTATTAGTATTTATAAAGTGTTAGATGTAAAAGTTTAGATATTATATAATCAATATATATATATATATATATACTCCGTAGTATTTTAATATAAATATATAAAAAAATATAAGTAATATATATATAGGCGGGCCGGGCCTACCGGCCCGTTTGGGCTTAACCCTTCACCCAAACCCGGCCCTATGGGTCAACCGGGTCGGGCCTGTCGGCCCACTTGGACCAATTACCTTACCCAAACCCGTATATTTTACATGACGGGTTGGGCGGGCCGGGCGATAGCCCATGTTTGCTCAGGTTTATGGTAGAGCTTGCCAGATTCCTACAAGTTTCAAAAATGAAACTTTTGTGTTTCAACTTAAATTAACTACTAGCTATACGTGTGATTCTTTAACAGTTTAGTAAACTCTTGGATAATGATTAATGACTAAATATTTTTCTGACAAAAAAAAGGGAGGAAAAACATTCCAATAAACAGTGTGGATAAATACAAATATATTAAACACGATAAATAAACATAATTGAGGTGGTTAGTAAGACCTGTCTAGTTCTCAAAAGTATAATTGAGGTGCTTATATTTTGTTCATATTGTGACAGGCTGACAGCAAAGGGGCAAAACTATCCACCGGAATGTAGTCAATACCCATAATTATATATATATATATATATATATATATATATATATATATATATATATATATATATATATATATATATATATATATATATGGTTCAATCTCATACATTTCAGAATCAAAATTAAGCTTTAATTTTAATATACAGCATTCAATATCTATACTTTCAGTTTATAATAACTTAATGTAAATTAAGCTTTAATTTTCAAATAAATTTTTAAAAAAAAACAATTTTTAAGATTTCAATTTTTTTTACAAAACACTATTTATTTTTAAGCTATGAGTTTAGGCTATTTTTTTCCGTATGAACTAATTTTTTTACAAGACACTTTTTTCGGCAACATCATTATTTAAAAAGTCCATTAAAATTATTTATATTGTGAAAAAAATAACATATCATATTGGTAATACTCCCTATGATTTATCCTAGAGAAAAAAAAATTAAAAATATGGTTGAAAAAAAAAGACAAAACTTTTAGAGTCTTTAAAACTAGGGAAAACTAATTAAAATACCCCCACCTTTTAATGTATGGTAAAAATATATCATCAACTTTTAAATTTAATAAAAATACCCTATCCTTTTAGGGTTGTGGTAATATATTACCATGAGTTTTCTTATGGGTCAAAAATGCTGATAAGGCAATCTACGTACGTGGATTTTTTATAACAAGGGTTTTCTTGAACGATTTCTTTAAGAAAAAAATAAAGATTTGGACCAAATTCATACCCAATGTCTTTTCCTCCATTCTATCTTCTTTCGCGACCGTCTCTTGAACTGTCTTTCGAGTTATCCATGCAACTCATGGTTCCTCTTCAATGGCAGTCTTCCTCCCTCGTGGTCGTCTATCTTGAGCTGTCTCTCTCGCATCTTCTTCCTCTTTGATTCGTTCACGGACTTGGCTGAGTAAATTTTGTTTTTTACCCTCTTCGTTGTTGTTCTATATTCGGTTTAGTTTTGTTGTCATTTTGATGATAGCTAGGAATAGTTGTGTTGTGTTAATTTTAGGCAATATTAATTTGATCGGATTAGTTTCTTAGTTGAATCAATCTCGT
This sequence comes from Persicaria tinctoria, assembly GCA_037127255.1. Lineage (NCBI taxonomy): Eukaryota > Viridiplantae > Streptophyta > Magnoliopsida > Caryophyllales > Polygonaceae > Persicaria > Persicaria tinctoria. The sequence continues at coordinate 7,283,096 of JBANSL010000016.1, read as the reverse complement.
TTTTTGAGTTTAATTTTATTGCCGATTTATTTTTTTTCCTATGGAAACCATTCAGAAAAACTCAATTTTAGTGTTAATTTGTAAAAAGGCTTCCACGCAGGTTGTCTTGTCAAAAAAAATCCACGTAGGCTGCCTTGTATGCATTTTCTACCCGTGAGAAAACCCGTGGTAATATATTACCACTACCCTCAAAGATCGGGATATTTTTATTACTCCCTCCGTTCGGCAAAACTTGTCATTTTAACTCTCAACACAACTTTTAATAAAACTAATAATTACACTTCTTTTTTACTAATTTACCCTCAATTATTACTCTACTTTTTACTTTATCAAAAACTACAACTCACAACACATTAATCAAATCAAGGGCATTTTAGTAAAGTAGAAGCAAAAATACCTAAAATGACAAGTTTTTCCGAACAAAAACAAAACTCTAAAACAAAAAGTTTTGCCGAACAGAGGGAGTACATTGAAAGTTGAGAATATATTTTTACCATACCTCCAAAGGTGGGGGTATTTTAATTAGTTTTCCCTTAAAACTAATTTTGACATCATATTTCATCATATATAGCTTCGTTGTCCAACCTTGCTATAGCTTCGCGGTCCAAGCTTGCTGTTCTCATTTGACATGGTTGTGTTGTGTTAGAGATAATATAGTTTATTAGCTCAGATAAGCCTGGAGTTCCGACGAATCGACAGACGGACTTATCGTTAACATACGACACACTAAAAATACAAATTAGCATAGGTAAAAGAAAAAACTCAAATAACCCGAAGAAGTTGTCCGCCAACAGAGGAATCGAGGGAGATCTAGGACGAGTCAAGAATATCGAGAAAATGGGAGATTGTGACAACTCAGACAACGTCTCGTCGCCGAGAAGACGGAGAATAGTAACCCACCGTCGAAAAGGACAAACCTAAAAAAATGCGATTTTTTTTATCTCCAAAAACTACAAAGACAACTACGATTTTCTTGATCATACAAAAAAACTCGATACTGAAACTCAACTCGGAATTATTTCAAATTCTTACTTTATAAGATTATTTCTATTATTAGTATTTACACAAAACATTTACAAATGGAATTTTTAGATATTACTGATCCGGTATTCCGGTGGGTATTTCAAGTTTTAAAGCGGTCAAAAATATGGAGAGGTCCCACCGGAAGCAGCGTGGTGCGTGGACCATAGGAGTCTCGCCCACCCTGACAAATTAGTAAAAAAAATCAACACGTAGTCTTGTCTTGTCTGGACTCGCTTCAATCGGACGGCTAGGAATCCATCAATCCCCCATTTCTTCACTACGACGGTGAACAGGGTATCGTGGCCCCCACGTCTCTTCTACAAATAACGCCACCGACGCTCTCAAGCAACTGCCATTTGCCAATCCCACTAACTACTTCGTCCTATACTTATTTTATAGGAAAATTTACATAAAATCACCTTTAAATGATTATTTGTTTTCAACTCACAACTCATTTATCTATTTTCGTTAATGTATTATTAAATATATTATATTTTAACATTTTTAAAGTCAAATTTTATTATAAATATATTCAAATTTTGAATTTAAGAGCTCGATTATATTTTAGGGATTATTTTATTTATTCTAAAAAATAATAATAAATATAGTCTAGAATTATTATCTTAATTTATGTTTGAAAATGTTTATAAAATTTTAAAATATTATGTAAATTACTCTTATTTATTTCTATTTTAAATATTTTAAAAATATTATTATTTTTCTATAGTTTAAATATCGCTTTTCAATAATTATCTTTGATTAAATTTGAAAAAGATCTATAATTATATAATCGATCCATTTAATTCAAAATTTGAATAGATTTACAATCAAATTTGAATTTAAAAATATTAAAATATAATATATTTAATGACAAATTAATGTAAATAGAGGAATGTGTGGTGAGTTGTAAACAAATACCATTTAAAGGGTAGTTTTCTGTAATTTTAAATTTAAGGGATGGTTAAGTGAAAATACACATATTTAAATGATGATTTTCTGTAAAGTTCCCTATTTTATATCAAATGTGTGAGATTCTAAATTGGGGAAAAGAAAAGTTAAATTATTTAAAATTTAAAAAGTATTTTCAAATTAATACTCTTACCTATCTTCTTGGTGCGTGGACCATAGGAGTCTCTGGCATTGTTTCTAAACTAGAATGTGATAACAAAATGGCGAGAGTGAGTATGAAAAACACGTACACTCGTTTCTAGCTTTGCATTTTTGTAAAAAAAAATTTAGGGTAATTAAGAAGTAAGAACTAAGAAATACACATACTTGTTTGGGTGCATGTGATGTGTAGTTATCGCGAGGTGGTAGAGTTCGAACGTTTTGGTAAGGGGCAAAATTGCATAACTCCGAACGTACGTACGAATCAATGGTGATAGATTTGTAATATTAGAGCTATTATTGATTCCAATATGATAGGATTACATTTCTCTCCATATAAACTTAGGCTTGGGTGGGATCAATGGATTTTCAATTGGATTGAGATTTGTGTTTGCTTGCCTCTTTCACCAAGAGGCCATGGTTAAAATCCAACTAGTGTTTATGCACATTAAGGGGGTTATTCATATATGCTTGATTCGAGTATTTTGCAGGTTAGTGATTGACTTATTAGGGATTAGTACGTTGATAATCTCAAAATCCTAACTCGCGTCATAAAACAAAAAATAAAAAAGTTAAATCTTTTGTACTTTATGTATATTTAAATAGATGTTAATCCTTATGAAGTAGTTAAATGTGAAGTTTTTATGAGTTTAAATTAAGTAGAGGGATTGACCATTGGCCATAGCTTGGCTCTATGAGCTGGTTAGGTCGAGCTAGCTAACCAGGCTGATTAGACCAATTACTTTGTCCAAGTTCGAATATTTATTTGGACATATTGTATGTTTATACGGACCTTATCTTGTTATAACATTCTCAACAACTCCTCTAAATTATTAAAATTCATCAATTTACAATCAACAGATAATTTAAAATTTCTTCCAAAATAGAGAACTTGATGAGAGCGAAAGTCGAATATCTAAATTTGCAGCCTTCTATATAATTCTAGAATTTTTTAAAAATATTTAAACTAGATAATTTAGCTCACTTAGCACACTAACTATATACACCGCAAATCACTACGTTCCTTTGATGTGGACCACGTCATGTGCACTAATTATCCATTCTAAAGATGATTAAAAGCATGATTAATTAAAAATTCTACCCCGTCTAATTGAACATGTGTACGTTGAATTGAACGTGGTTGTACGAGAGGGAATTTGTGATGTATCTACCAACACCCATATATTAGATTTATAGGTTTTTTAAAATTTTCAGCATTCGGTTTTACTGCATTATAATAGAGAAATCATGAAATAACAGTTGGAGATACTCTATTGAAACTCAATACTTCATCATTTGAGATTGTGATGCATATTAAATGTACATTGCATTTCAAGTCCGTACTAAAATCGACCGTTTGCTTCGTTGTCGAGCCCATTCCATATTTAATATAGATGGCCTCTATAGGACACACAATTAAAAAGACGAGGAATGACGATATGCAATCTAAGCCAGTTACTTATAACACCCACATTTATCTGTCTGTCTATCTATCTACCTTCTTATCTATTTATCTATCTATTTATATCTAATAAAATTGCTTAGACATAGATCGAGAAATACGAGTCTCATCGACCTGAGCAAATTTGGGCTAGCTCGTCCATCCCCATAAATGAATGGACAAACAAAATAAAAACGGGTCATGGGGGCAGATATGGACAGATCCGTGTCTCGAATGGGCCATAGCATATTTTTTTTAACACAATTCAAATTTTCAAATACAAGATAATGATTTGAATCTCCTTAAAACAACACAAGTTGCAAACTTAGCTTCCAGCAATCAAGGATCAAAGTTCTTCAAAATGTAACGATTCGAGCAAATGTGTGCCCCAGGTTCGGGGTCGGAACCAACAAAGCTGACAGCCTCAATCGATCTAGCAAGGTAAAGTGAACACAAATTCACAACAAAACTAACAATGCTTCTGAAATGCTACAATTACTGTCATATATACTGTGTGTGTATTATGAGGATTTCAAGAAACTAGAGCACAACAAAAGAGGCCCAATTAAGCCCAGTTCACGGCCCAAGCCCATAAGCACAGAAAAAGGAAAAAGAAAAATGAAGCAGTTTCACTGCGTGTTCTTGAAATGAAAAGTCCTAAGCAGTTCCATTCCATCGATCAAGATTACACATTTGATTTCTGTGAATCCGTAAATCAGCAGGAGAATCCGAATTCGGGATCGGATTTGCAGGCGATGATCACAGTAACAGGAAATCGATGGAAAGAGGAAGAGTCTGTACACTGTGTGTTCTCGAAATGAAAACCCTAAACGGTTCCATCGATCAAGATTGCATATTTGATTTCTGTGCATTGCGCAAAGCAAATGATCGGAGGTATGATAAAAAGAACAGGAAATCGAAACAAAGAAAGATTAAGTCTGTACACTACCAGACAGTGTTCTTCAAATCTTGAATACGAAGCCGTAACCAGTTCTGTCAATCGATCAAAAGTGTGCAAAATCAGTAGCGCTCATCTCCGGGAGCGAAACTGAGGCCGGGAGCGGAGGCAGTACGACGGCATTTTGATTAGACCGGACTAGTTGGATGAGACGTTGGACGAATTGGAGATCATTATAGGCGGACCAGACGCGGCGATGGAGGATGACAATGTAGCGGGTGGCGCCGCCGACGGGGTTATCGGCGCGGGCATCGGCCTCGTAAATGATGGCCCTGGCGGCATCATCGCGGTCGTTTGGATCGGCGATCTTGTCGAGGGTGCGGGCGATGTTGCTGCGGCCGAAGAGGCGGGAAGTAGGGCGCGAGGATGCATGGGGGGCATCTTCGGCGGTGGTACTTGCAGGCGGCGCAAAGCTGGGGTGGTGGTGGCTGCAACATCGCCGGAGGAGTAGGAGAAGGGGGAGAGAATCTAGGGATTTGTTTGGAGAGAGAAAGAGGGGGGAATCTTTGATTAATTGAATTTGAAATTTTAAAAATGGGAGGTTAAGTGGAAACTGATTACTGTGTTTAAGAAGAAAAAAATTTGTTTTTCTTAATGCATGATTTTTTTATTTGATTAAATTACATGAAACAACTTCAAAAAAACCACCCATAATTTTTTTTTATAAGTAAATAATTCGAGGACCAGACAAATCTGACTCTTCGAGGGGCTGACAAAGTCGGCAAACGGCGAACTGTCACACAAATATATATAACCACCAAACATCCATGACCTTTTTCATGTATAAAAAGTTATTAAAAAAAAAATGAAAAACGGTGAGAATTTAACATTTTTATGGATTATTTTTTAAAATAATTATAAATTTATTTTTGGTTTTATATAAACTTTTATTTTAAGGACGTTTTTTTGTAAAAACTCATATATTTTAGAATACTTTTGAATGATTTTCAAACACTTAAAGTGAATATATGATTTATTGGACAACCTGACAAATCAGATAACCTCATCGTTAATTACCGGCTTCAATCCTCTTATCTTGAACTAGTTCAGTACCCACACCCGGACCCGCACCGTGTGCAGTTTTTTTTTAATTTAAATAAATTTGACACTAAAACTCGTTAATTCATTTAATTAATTTCTTCTAATACTTTCTTCATTCATAATTGACATAGAATTAAATGAAATTCTTTTAATATATACATATATACTAGTATACTAGTGAGCATGCTCGTGCTACGCACGAGACTTATTTTAAATATATATTTTATTTAATATATTATCATTATAATTTTATTACTAATAATTTTTATCTCTAAAAGTCTTAATATGTTAATTTATCTTTGAAATTCGATAAATATATTAACTTGGCTCTATATTTACCTTCTTAATCACTTATACATGCAATTCAATTATATATGCAAAAAAAAAGATAAATGCTTTAGAAATGCATGTTTTTTTTACAGTAGGCAAGAAGTAGATCGACAAATCAATCTTGAAGCCATCAACATATGGCTTGGATGACCCTACATAAAGGGTCGCCAGTCAAAAGAAAAAAAATCTAAGATTACAATTACATAAATTTAAAATTAAAACGTCAAAACCATTAGAGCCCTTGTTTCTTAAGATTTGATCTGGCAGCTTGCACTAATCTTGCTGCATGTGATGTTCCGGACTCGAAAAGTTGATATTTGAATGTTGAACAACAAAAGACTTGGGTATTTTTGTAAATAAGTTTTGATTGAAATTTTAGGATAAGGGGTATGAAAATAGGGATTTGTTGGAGATGTGTGGGAGGGTCAAGAAGGAAGCAAAGCAAGTCAAGAGGCCTGGTTGGATCTAGGAAAATGGGTCGGAAGCTAGAGTGTATGAGGGGAAGAGGAAGAAAACTTCTTCTTTTTTTAATCAAATCATCCGAGAAAGGCGGGGACTTCGAGACCAAGGAGGGCGATGATGCAGAGGCGAAGGATGGAGTGGATGAGGAGTGCGCCGGAGGGTGGGGAAGGTGCCAAGGAGTCGACAACCACCACGAATCGACAGGCCTATAGTCAGAGATGAGGAAGATGGCGGATGTATTGGGTGGTTCGGGCGGCCAGCCATCACATGCAGCGATGGAGGACATACGGGGGTGGTGGTGGTGGTCACACCAGGCTGCGTCGAAGGTAAAATCGGCGACGGAAGGCGCGCGTCTCTGGAGGAGGAGGATCCGAGGCGGAGGCCGTTGCATAGACCAATGAGAAGGAGATCTCGAAGCGGTGGCGGTGGCGGCGCTGGGGGCCACCACGACGGTGGGGGAAGCCGCACATGCCAATGGAGAAAGAAACATAGGCGGCGGCGGTTGGCTAGATCTAAAATTTGTGTTTTGGATGAGTTTTGGTTTTTTGATTTTTGGAACGAAGAGTGCGCTTTAGAAATGCATGTGTTTTAGGTTTAAAACAAATAAAATGAGTATTTTCCTAAAAAATATTATTTTTTTCAAAATAACTTTATATAAAGAATTTTAACTTAAATAGTGCAAATATGGAGAATTGAACTTCCAACCTCATGCATAATAACTATACCTACAACCACTGTGGTAGAATGTCTTTTTGATTTTCCATGGATATACGGAGTATATTAGATTATTTGGTATCATTAAATTAGTGCAATTAATGGTACTTTCACCCAACTTTATATATATAGTTAAATTAGATAGTTAGATTAGATTAGATAGTTAGATTAGATAGATAGATAGTTAGATTAGATTAGATTAGATAGTTAGATTAGATAGATTAGATTAGATTATATTCTTTCTTTCTTTTATTTTAAATAAAATTTGTATTAATTCACATTCTAAAATATATTAATATATTAAAATCAAATAAATTCTTTAGAAAAAAAAACCGTGTCGTGTGAATAATATAATTCTAAAAAATAGTTTATACCTTAGTAAACAATATTATACATATATTTTAAAATTAGTTAATATCTTCTAAAAATATATCCATATCTAATCAAATTTGGTCAAATTTTATCTCATGCACATATATAGATATATCATATATTGATTGAATAGAGTTAGAATAATTTTTTTTCTTATGCATATATTGATTATTTCAAAAATTTACGATTGGTTCATAAGACTACGATTATGGAGAAGTCGCCATGTGTCTCAGGCGACCTCTCCTTTATTCGTCTCGTACACGGATAATACGTTAATACAATATTACAAATAATCTAGATAAATTCCAATAAATAAAAATAATAATCTAAATAAAAATTATGTTTTCCACCAAAATATAATATAGGTATAAATAAAATTAGTTCAACAAATGATATATAATCTAATTTTTTTTGTATTATCTCAAAATATAAATAAAATTCATATTTATAAGGTAAATAGTTTTTTATAGAAGGATTTGGAGAATTTTATTAAAATATTTAAATTAGAGAATTTGTTAGCACAGTTAGCACGCTAACTATATACACTGCAAATCAGCACATTCCTTTGGACATGGACCATGTTAGTTTTGATGTGCACTAATTATCCCTATGAAAGATGATTAAAAGCATGATTAATTGAAAATTCTACCACGTCTAATTGAAGTGGTGCATGTTGGATTGAACGTGGCTATACAAGAAGAGATTTGTGATGTATCTACCAACACCCATTTGTCAGAGTTATAGATATTTTTTTTCCAATTTTACTGCATTGTACCCCATCCGATCGGAAATAAACGATGTTTTGACTTTGTGCACGTAGTTTTCGGAGTTAAAAACTATATAAAATCTTATTTATTTTAATTAATTTTTTTCATAATTTAATACTTAATAGACAAATCATGAATTAAGAGTTGGAGATACATATACTCTATTGAAACTCAATACATCATCATTTAAGATTCTTTTTTTTTTCGTTTTTACAGTAGGCAAACAATGAGAGCTGTTACTAATACAGTAACCTAACTCCCGGATCATCCTGAAGGATGATGTTACAAAGATCCCTATGGTAGGGGATAGATTGTAAATTACTCCTCGTCTAGCAATGTAGTCTTCAGAATTATTTGCTTATTTGAAAATGTGTCTGATCTCTGCAGAGGTAAATTCGGAATTTAAGTCTGCCAATTTCTTCTACTTGTCTCATAACCTCTCGTTTGGGTGCTTGCATTCCTCTGACCGCTTTAACCAAGACTTGATTATCACATTCTACGATGATCTTCCTCAAGCCTTCATCTTCGCTTGTTGGAGTCCTATAATCACTGCCGAAGCCTCTGTTTGGATGATAGATCTTGCATTGACTTCTTGAAAGAAAATATCAATGATCTGTCCTTCAGAATCACGAATGATTCGTCCCACCTGACTTTTGTCGGATTGGGAAAAATAACCATCTACATTAATTTTGTAGATAGTCCTTGGGGGTCTCGTCCACTTGGCTTTAGCCCTCCTGTTTCCTTTCTTCTTGCTATCCTTTCCTTCACTTCATCATTTGAGATTGTGATGCATATTAAATGTACATTGCTTTCAATTCCGTACTAAGAGCATCTCCAACAGCTCTTGTAAAATAGAAAAATTGGGCAATTTTAGAGGAAATATGAGTTTTTTAACCCCAACAGCTCTTGTAAAGCCTTCTGTAAAATAGAGAAATGGGAAGAGAGAGAAAAAAAAATCTCTAAATTTAGAGAAAGGGTTAGAATATCTAAAATTAAATGCATTCACCTCTTACAATGCATACATATTTGTTCATTGATTGTTGCCTATTAATTTAATTAACTTATTGAAATTTTATTTATTAAATTATGAATTTATGCATTTATTATAGTGTATAATAAATGTAGAAATTTGTATAATAAAGAAACTGTTGGAGTTGTGGTGTATTTTTTTTTAGAGATTTTGCTATTTTGTTTTCCATTTTAGAGATTTTTTAGAGAGACTGTTGGAGATGCTCTAACTCGACCGTTTGCCTCGTTGTCGAGCCCATTCTATATTTAATATAGATGACCTCTATAGGACATACAATTAAGAATACGAGGAATGGCGATATGCAATCCATCTGTCTGTTTATCTACCTACCTACCTATCTATTTATCTGTCTATCTACCTACATATCTATTTATCTATTTATGGCTAATAAAATTGTTTTAGGCATGGATAGATCATCCGCCACATTCTATTTATCCATGTATTGGACAATTGGTAATGCTTTAGATATCATTCCATGTGAGTATGTGACTTTCGTATTAGATTAATATTTTTTTCACTTGCGGTATATATTTCAATGAGTAACGAGTCTCTCATCGACCTGAGCAAACCTGGGTTGGCTCGTCCCTCCACATAAACGAGTCACGAGTCACGAGGGCAGGTATGGACACGATCCATCTCTCGAATGGGTCATAGCATATTTTTTGAACACAATTCAAATACTGTACAATAAAATGATTTGAATCTCCTTAAAACAACCCAAGTTGCAAACTTAGCTTCCAGCAATCAAGGATCAAAATTTTTCAAAATTTCTCGATTCGTGCAAATGTGCGGATCGGAACCAACAATGGTGACAGTCTCAATCGATCTAGCAAGGTAAAGTGAACACAAATTCACAACAAAACTAACAATGCTTCTGAAATGCTACCATTACTATCATGTACTGTGTGTGTATTATGAGGATTTCAAGAAACTAAACCACAACAAAAGAGGCCCAATTAAGCCCAGTTCACGGCCCAAGCCCATAAGCACAGAAAAAAAGAAAAAAAAAATGAAGCGGTTTGTACACTGAGTGTTCTTGAAATGAAAAGCCCTAAGCAGTTCCATCGATCAAGATTACACATTTGATTTCTGTGAATGCGTAAATCAGCAGCGGAATCCGAAATCGGGATCCGATTAGCAGGCGATGATCACGGTAACTCGAAATCGATGGAAAGAGGAAGAGTCTGTACTCTGTACACTGTGTGTTCTTGAAATGAAAACCCTAAACGGTTCCATCGATCAAGATTGAACATTTGATTTCTGTGCATTGCGTAAAGCAAATGATTGGAGGTATGATAACAAGAAGATGAAATCGAAAGAAAGAATGAGTCTGTACACTACCAGTGTTCTTCAAATCTTGAATACGAAGCCGTAACCAGTTCTGTCAATCGATCAAAAGTGTGCAAAATCAGTAGCGCTTATCTCCGGGAGCGAAATTGGGGCCGGGGGGCGGAGGCGGTACGAAGGCATTGTTATTAGACCGGAGTAGTTGGATGAGACGTCGGACGAATTGGAGATCATTTACTTCGGACCAGACGAGGTGCTGGAGGTTGACCAGGATTCGGGTGGCGCCGCCGACGGGGTCATGGGCGCGGAAATCGGCCTCGTGAATGATGGCCCTGGCGGCGTCATCGCGGTCGTTTGGGGCGACCTTCGCGAGGGCGCGGGCGATGTTGCTGCGGCCGAAGAGGCGGTGGGCCCTGGAGTAGCGCTCCGGCTCGTCGGGCGGGAAGTACGGCGCGAGGATGCATGGGGGGCACCTTTGGCGATGGAACTTGCAGGCGGCGCAGGGGTTGCCACTACCGCTGGCACTGGTAGAAGGTTTGGGATTGGGGTAGTTATGAGGAGGAGGTGGCGGAGGAGGCGGGGGTGGTGGCGGCAACATGGCCGGAGGAGTAGGAAAGAAAAGGGGGAGAGGATCTAGGGATTTGTTTGGAGAGAGAAAGAGGGGGGATTCTTGATTAAATGAATTTTAAATTTTAAAATGGGAGGTTGGTAGTTTATTTATGGGAAAGAGCGGGAGATTACTTTTTTTATCAAGAAAGTAGGCTATAGCCTAAGAGTTGGAGATTACTGTCCAACAAAAAAAAAAGAGTGGGAGATTATAGGAATTATGGGGATTTCAATAGATGTTAGGAGATGGAGATTATTTTGGTAGATTAATGGGATTGTGGGGATTGAGATTATGGAGGTCGGAAATCTCGTAAAAGGTGTTTGGTTGGTATGGGATTGTGTTGTATTATAAAGTAAGAAAAGGTCGGAAATGCCCCTAAAAAAACCCTCATACCCCTCCTCCTTCCTCCCAAACCCACACTGCGAAGAAAGCAATTGATGCTCATACCCCTCCTCCAGCAAGCCGATGCTGAAATCGAGGCTCCGGCGTCTCTTCGATCGCCAGTTCCCTGGAGTCTTGCGCATCTCCTCCACCGAGAAGTCATTCGTCGCCACCGGCGACGTCTATGTTTCAAACGATTTCGCAGCAGATGCTGATTTCGAGCCGAGCTCCATATGCCTGGCGAATTTGGTCCAGGATTTCATGGAGGAGAGCAACGACAAGCAATCATCGGCGGCGGCAACTGCGACCAAACTCGGTCGTAACCGCTGCAATTGCTTCAATGGAAACAGTAACGACAGCTCCGATGACGAATTCGATTCTTGGAACGAATCCGCTCCCACCTCCGCTTCCCATGGCGATTCACTTGATATCATCAAGGTAATTGTTTCGTTCTGCACTGTTCAAAATTTCCATTTCAAAATCCAATCCCTTCAATTTCAATTTGCTGCCTGTAGAGCTTAGTGCCTTGCTCAACCATGGTGGAGAGGAACTTGTTGGCGGACACGACGAATATCGTTGAGCAGCAAAGCAAAAGCTTCAAAAGGAAGGACGAGTTGAGGGAGATGGTCACGGGCGGTGGCGAGGTCCCGATTTCTCTGGCGCGGCGGCTCTCCTCTCTCTCTTCTTGCGCACTCCCACTCCCAGATCTGAAATTGAAGCGTAGAGGAGAAGAGGGCAAAATTGGATCTCATATACCGAAATCCCCCGTGAATCTCCACAATCTTGGGGTCCCAAGATTCTGAAATAATCTCCCAAAAACCCCACAATCCCCATCCCAGATTGTGCACAATCCCCCCCGCCGAACACCATCCCACCCCTCAAATCTAATTTGTATTTCAGAGGAATCTCCACAATCCCCTACCAAACACACGCTAAGTGGAAACTGATTAGTGTGTTTAATGAAACAAAAAACATTTTTTTTAAGAGGCCTAGTTTGTTTTGCGTGGTGGGCAAGAGCGAAGCCTTGTCGAGCTTTGAGGGATTTACGATGAGAAATCCGAGGACGGAGTCGGAGGCGGCGCGGTCGGCGGTGATAAAGACTTGCAATCCGTTAATGGAGATTTCAACCGTGTTAAACCAGCTCAAGAAGTTGTTAGAGGTTGTTAGGAGCTGTAACAGAAAAGGGAAGTTGTGTCCAGCTCCCTCGAGTTCCCTTTCCTCTATAAATACACAGATCTTGTAATCTCCCAAACTGTTTTTACAAAGTAATAAAATTTCTGTATTCTGAGAGTTCAGTTTATTCCTCTTTTGTTCTTCTGAGTGTTCTTGAGTGCTTTTCTACATTGGTTGAATGGATTGAATTGATCAATATGGTATCAGAGCTTCTGTTGATCAATCAATCGATTTTCGTTTTTCTGTTTTGATTTAGCTTCCGCATTGATTCTTGTGTGCGTCGCTGTGGATTGTTGAGATCGAATTCGGCTATGAATTGAGCCATCTCTAAGCTCAATTGCAGTCATCAATGGCGGACAATCACGAAGATACAGTTTCATCAACCGAACGACGCCGACGAGGAGAGATGATCACCTCCTTGGATTTGCAGAATCCATTGTTCATCCATCCATCTGATAACTCAGGTCTGTCGCTCACTCCAATTCAATTGACGGGAGAAAACTTCCGGAGATGGAAGAAAGCGATGATGAAAGGCCTGTCGGTGAAGAATAAGCTAGGCTTTGTTGAAGGAACTATTGTCGAATCACCTGAGAACTCTGCAATCTGGAACAGGTGTAACGACATGGTTTGTTCTTGGATCTTGAATTCAATATCCAAGGACATCTATGCAACCTTGGATGAGTATGATACAGCGAAGCAGATGTGGGATGGCCTCCATGAAAGCTTCGGCCAGAAAAATGGTCCAATGCTGTTTCAAATCAAAAAGGAATTGCAAGATTGTGATCAGAAAAATCTGGGAATCACCGAGTATTTCACAAAACTCAAAGGCGCCTGGCAGCAATTGTCTGGATTGAGCCCTCCGATTCGCTGCACTTGCAATAAGTGTGAGTGCAATGTCAATACAAAGATTGAAGCTGCTGAAAATGAAGAGAAACTCATGAAGTTTCTTATGGGATTGAGGGAGAAGTACGAAGCTGCAAGAAGACAGTTCCTTCTTTGCTCACCCTTACCTACTGTGAGCTATGTTCACTCTCTATTGATTCAAGATGAATCAAGTTCTAAGCAGCCAGAGGTGCCTGTCAAACCTCCTGATGCTACAGCTATGTTCATCAAGAGAGATGCTGGTGAGCAAGGGAAGAAAAAGAAATGCATTCACTGTGAAGGAAATCATCCTTCTGAGAAATGCTGGGAGGTTATTGGTTACCCCAGTTGGCACTCTAAAAGCAAGTACAAGCCTCAAGTGCCTCAATCAACCAAGAACAGTAGTGAGAACAAGAAAAGCTCTCAATCAACCAAGAACAGTTACATTGTGACAATCAATCTGCCCTTCACATTGCTAAAAATCCAGTTTATCATGAGAGGACAAAGCATATTGAAGGAGATTGTCACGTGGTAAGGAACAAAGCTCTCAAGAAGGAAATTGTGTTGGGTTACATCTCCACCAAAGAGCAACCAGCTGATATATTCACGAAGACAGTGAATCAAGACACATGTGAGAAAATGTTGGCCAAGTTGGGAGTTGTGAATGTCTTCAAACTATCAACTTGAGGGGGAGTGTTAAACCAGCTCAAGAAGCTGTTAGAGGTTGTTAGGAGCTGTAACAGAAAAGGGAAGCTGTGTCCAGCTCCCTCGAGTTCCCTTTCCTCTATAAATACACAGATCTTGTAATCTCCCAAACTGTTTTTACAAAGTAATAAAATTTCTGTATTCTGAGAGTTCAGTTTATTCCTCTTTTGTTCTTCTGAGTGTTCTTGAGTGCTTTCCTACATTGGTTGAATGGATTGAATTGATCAATAAACCGCGCTAATTGGGAGGTTTGTTTTGATTAATTAATACAAGTGTAAAATGATCTAGGTGCATTTTTATACTCTCCCGTCATAAAATACATTACCTTTTAGTATTTTGCACAAGTTTTAATAAACTACCTTACTTTTAAAAAAACATTATCATTGCACTAACTTTTTCATAAGTTTTATTATTTTTAACACCCACTACACATTTCAACCAATCAAATTATTTTAAAAAGTCAACAACACACAAATCAATACAAATCATTACAACTTCGGAAATTTCGTCTGGTACCCCTGTGGTATTGCTTATTTCGCGCGGTGTACAAAAGTTTTGCTAAATTTGTACGGTACCCTTGAGGTTTGTACTAATTTCACGTCGTGCCCTTATGAGTTAAAACTAACAGATTCCCTACAATGTCCGTTAACTTAATGTTCTATTCTACGCTCAGAGTCAGGATCGAAGGGAGAAAAGAGAGGAGAAGAGAGGAGAGGCCGACTGGGCCTACTAGGCTCGAATCGCCGGCGAAGAGTGACCGAGGCCACCGGAGGAGAACGAGAGCCCGACCTGGAAGAGGACTTGGAGAAGAGGGCTCGACAAAAACAAACGAACGACTTGGCGCCCGACCTGGAGGAGAAGGAGAAGGAGGGTCGCCCGTCCTTGAATCGGTGACAACAGTCGTCGGAGCAGTCTCTAGGGTGCTGGAGACGCCGCTCGACTCGCCGGAGGTGGTGGTGAAGCCGCCAACCAGGTATGACGAATTAGGGGTTCAATTTCTGTTTGCAAATTAGGGTTTCAATTTTGTGTTTCAATTTGGGATTTGAATTGGGTTTTGATTTATGATTACTTCAATTAGGGTTGAGAATTTGATTAGTTCGAATTGCTGTTTCAATTTTTATCCGCTTAATTATTTTTCAATTGAAAATTTGGGGGTTTTGATGAAAACAAAGTAAAATGACTAAAATCATATGCATAATCATTAACCGTAAGTCTTGCAAATTCATAAGCTTTATTCATATAGCTTTCCTTTTTCTTTAGTTTTTGAGAGCTACTTATTGGGTTGGTTGGGATGTCTCTTGTTGATTGAATAGTATACCTTTTTTTTACAATACTCTTGGAGGCAGCCATGGAGTTCCCAAAGTACATTATGCTAGTTCCATTTTTGAATCAGCTAGTTAGTTGTTTACATTCAAGGTAGAAAAGATTAGTGTAAAGAAAACTCGGTAGATAAATCCAGAGAACTGAGAATCAAGATAGAACATGTAAGCCTTTTTTTTGAATCAGTTGTTAACATTTACTCATTGAAGATAGAACATGTTAACCTCTTGCTTTGAAAATTTTGGCTTATTAGCTCAATTGGTAGAGCACTGTGCTTAGGCATAAGAAGTGGGTTCGAATCCCACATAAGCCACACATACGTACATTTCAAATTACAGCAAGTCCCACACCATGTTCGGGAACAACTTAAATCAAGAGCATTGTGCTTATGACTAATGTTAACCCTATCTCTATCTAAGCTAGAGAAAAGAACTAAATTTTATAGCACTTCTTTGAAGAACATTCTAGTTGCATTTTGAAAAATTAGTCTATATGGGACTCGAACCCACACCTTGTGCATAAGCACATGCTCTATCATTTGAGCTAATAGACTTTTTAACAAGCTTCAAATCCAAAATTGAATGGAAGATATAAACCATCTTGATAATCATCAATCATGAACATTTTAATTAAAGATAAAAGAAATTTTGGCCTTGTAATCACTAACAAGTGGATTGACAGCCAACCTTGCATTAAAAATCAGCAATGAAAGCGACAACCAAGAAGGAACCAACACCAGACAACAAAAACATCTAAACCACCAAGAACTACATTCAACTGAACTACATCTAAATCAACAATTATAAATCAGTCTTTGGAAGTATACCTGTCGAAGAGAAGCATTTGCATTCTGTTGCTGATTTTTAGCTGACCACTGAACGGAATCCATGATCATGTCGCATAAAATTCGAACAATCTCAATGTCTGGAAGCTTAGCTTATGTTACATGACATTTCACCATTTCAATTACTTCATTTACATCAGCTTCATAAGAGATTTTGGAGGTTATTGCAGATTTCATTTTCTTTAGCTTCACCTCAATATTTTCTTTTCATTATATTCAACCAGAGAGACCATTCCTGCGTTGTTGATTAGAATTAGAATCCCAACACAATCTCATTAATTATCGATTAGAACTACGTTTAGATACATAATATATTTTATATATATAAAAACATATTAAAATACCTTCAAGAATCTTATTACCAATGGAGCAATGCAGATGAAAGAGGAAACATGAGCAATTACTTGGAAAAGGCCTACAAATTCAAATAGATAAGTAGCATAAGTTTTGAAGCGAAATTGAGATGAGAAATGAAAAAGGTAACTGAATTCATATAAGGCTCTTTGCTGGATATAAATGTCATGATAGTGATGCTTAGACAGAGCAAGGCATGAGTGAAAAGGTGAGTACGAACTAGCCTCTAATAAATTAACACTTCAACAATAACTATCACCTGGGAATTAGGATTACGATTAAAGGCCTAATTTGAATCTAATCCCCCAATTCGAAATCGAATCAATAAACCCCGAATTCGAAATTTAATTCCCCAATTCGAAATCCAATTCCTAAACCCCCAATTCGAAATAAGTATGCAATAACTTGGTTAATTGTTGAATACTGAGACATCAATGAAAATGTATGACAACAAAATTGAAGATTCATAATTTATCCATTCTCAGTTCAACAAGATGCAAAACAAAAGCCTAAAATCCATTTAGAACACATAAACCTAAAGCAGAAACACACATCTTTGTCCGAATTCCCAAAATTGAAACATCTAAAACCTAATTGAGTCTGATTGAGCCAAAATTCTCAAACTCGGATTACACACAATCACAAGCCGAGTATTTCACACCCAATTACACATTAAACCCTAATGTTAGGAAAGACGCTCAAAATCTCAGAACGTACCTAGCACCACCCTCCGGCGGATTCCGGCGCCTCCACCAGACCACCACCCTCTTCCAGCGCCTTCTGATCGCTTTCGGTGCGGCTTGCTGCTCCCTTCGACATTCGAGCGGCTCTCTGGCTTTGTCTCCTGGGTCGCCTCCTCTACATCACCTGAGTCGGGTTCTTTTTCTTTCTCCCTTGGTCCTTTTCTTTTAGCTTTTCGCTTTTTTTTTTTTTAATTAGTAAAAACTAACGGAGAAAGGGAGGTGCTGTTAATATTAACCGGACAAGGGCACGACGCGAAAATAGTACAAACCTCAGGGGTACCGTGCGAATTTAGTAAAACTTTTGTACACCGCGCGAAATACGCAATACCACAGGGGTACTAGGTGAAATTTCCGTTACAACTTTTACCTAGAAAACCTAAAAGCACATCTATTGTTGGACAAAAATTTACCTCTAAAAACCCATGTATTGTTGGACGGAGAGAGTAATACTTATCTAGTCAATCGTCATGAATGGATTTTTTAATTGAGCTAACTACGAAAATCACCTTTAAAATAGATTAGTTTTCACAAAACTACATTTAAAATAAAAATTTGTAAAAAAACCACCCAAAGATCTATATTTCTTCAAACAAACATCCATGATCTTTTTCATGTGTAAAAAGTCATTGAAAAAAATGAAAATGGTCCGAATTTAACATTTTTAAAGCACTTTTTACACATAGAAAAATGGTTATGGATGGTTTTATAAAATAAAATAAATGGTTATGGATGGTTTTATAAAATAAAAATAAATTTATGTTTGGTTTTATATAAACTTTTGTTTTAAAACTAGTTTTTGTAAAAACTTATTTATTTTGGAATATAAATACTTGAATGATATTCAAACGTTTAAAGTGAATGTATGATTTAGACATTTAGTGGATTACATAGCAAATCAGATAACCTCACCGTTAATTACCAACTTCAATCTTCTTACGTACATTCAATTACATGTGGAACATGGTCAGATTGGACGCGAGAAACGCCAAAATCGATGCTGTACTTTTCAAATATGGAAAAAAAGGGAAAAAGTCGATGTAAAGTAAATGCCTATTGAGATATGAAAAGATAAAGTATCTCATGTCAAAAGTTGAGCATACCGAGTTTTAGTATATAAAAAGTCGGTGGATTACTCTTTTTAATTATTGCAAATTGGTTTTACAATAGAACCTCACTCGGCTTGTGTGTTGTGCAAACGACTTCCAATCATCGGTCCGAGTCGGACCCACTTCCTATTGCGCGCCCAGGCTCCTTTCCTTTTGTGTGATAACCTTAGTGCTACCTTCTTAATAGCCAGCCCAATATTTCATCAGCATTCTAAACACATCAAACTTGACTATCACTTTGTTCGATAACATATTGCTTCTCTATATTCGCTCTCTTGATCAGATCGCTGACATCTTCACCAAAGAAAATGTTACTTCCTACTACTCAAATTCCTTTCCTCTTGTGTGATAGCTTTAGGGCATATTTAACGGGTGTGTACTTTGGATGATACTAGCAAACATAATATTAAAAAAATTGAAACAGTGCTATTGGGATACTCGGGAGATTTCAGAGAAGTGTCGATGCTTGGTTTCAATTGCACTGTGAGCCTCTCCAACAAGTCAAATAAAGGGGACAAGTGTCACGCGCTAATTCGTCTGCAGGTTGGCAAGTTGCTTGCCCAACAAGTGTCCCTAGATGAACGGTTGTGATCGATTGTTGTGCAAATTTGTTTTAAATATTTAAATTCAAATTTCGCTCTTAAATATATAAAATAAAAAATAAAAAAAATTATCAAAATACTAGATTCATTTTTATCTACATATAGATATCAATTTTGAATATGTTTGACTATATTTTTTTTTAAATATTTCTCTTTGATTATAAATATACAAAAAATGACCCGAAAATTTAAATTATAATTATAGAAGACTTTTGAAGAATAAATAATGTAAGAACATTAAATAACTAATTATTAAAAAAATATTTGTTAATATATGGAAGTTGATATGAACACTTTTGCCTATAAATTTAATAATAATAAATGAATATAATAATAAAATCGAGAATGAAAATAATTGTTGAAGAGGGGTATATTTGTAAATTGAGTTTGTATGAAAAGATGGGTTTTGAGATACTAGAGATGCTATTGATAAAGTGGGAAAAATGAGAATGGGATGCTAGAATGATGTGGCGGAAAGAGAAGAATAAAATATTAGTATTCCTAGTACTCGTAGTATCCCTTGATAAACATGGCCTTAGCGCTACCTTCTTAATAGCCAACGTACCCGATATTTTCCCAGTGTTCTAAACCCATCAAGATTGACTATCACCTTGTTCGAGAACATATTGCTTCTATATCTTGATTATATCTCTGGCATCTTCACCAAAACGGCAGCAAGTGACCCATTAATTATATAAATAGATTACTAGTAAAGTTCCCGCGCCATGGCGCGTTTTAAAAAAAAAAAAAAAAAAAAAATTTGTAAGTATAGAAAATTACTACAATATTACAAAATTAAACAAACTATTACCAAACGTTAATATATATTAGAAAAAAAACATTTGATAAAGTAAGTAAAAATAATAATAATATTTCGGAAAAATGTGTAAAAATTACATGAGTTTAAGATTTGAGTAGAATAGATTAATTGGGTGAAAATCGATCTCAAAATAAAAGTTGTTATAACACCTAATAAAACATTCTTATGGTTTATTAGTTAGATATAGCTAGATTAATTGAAGAACTTGTACAAATGTCATTAGTTGGATTTTTTCCTAGGTTAAGTTGATTGGGAGGAAATCATAAAATTAAAGTGATTATCACATCTAAGCAAAAATATTTCTCATTATATATATAGACTAGGAGGAAATCATTAAAAAAAATGTTTAAATTTTTTATCATTTAAGGTTTTATGTAGTTTATATTAGGTTGGTTGGGTGAAAATCCAAAATTTAAGTTTATTATAAGAACGACAATAATTTTCATTATATTTAGATTGGTTGCTCCAAAAAATCATATATTTGGAACTATATATTATTATTTTTATAAAAAAAATGCTTTTGAATTCATCCAATTGTTTTAGAAACTAAATAGAAATGATATCGTGTGATTAATGTAGAATGAAAACAGTGTACAGTTAATATTATCTTTATTTTTTTTAAAAAGTTTTGAATTAATCTCATTGGTTAGATAAAAAGGAATTGCCTAAAATAGAAAAATCATATATTTGGAACTATAATTTTTTTTTTATAAAAAAATGCTTTTGAATTCATCATATTGCATAAAAAATAATTGGAAATAATAATGTGTAATTGATATGAAATAAAATAATATTGTATAGTTAATATTAACATTATTTTTTTAAAAAAAGTTTTGAATTAATCCCAATTGCAAAATAAAAAGGAAATGCCTTAAATAACTTCGCGCGAGGATGCGACACGTTGCCAAAAGGCTTTGGTTGTAAGTAATATATAGATTGCAAAATAAAAAGGAATTGCCTTAAATAACTTCGCGCGAGGATGCGACACGTGGCCAAAAGGCTTTGGTTTTAAGTAATATATAGATAGATGGTTAGATAAAAAGGAATTGCCTAAAATAGAAAAATCATATATTTGGAACTATAATTTTTTTTTTATAAAAAAATGCTTTTGAATTCATCATATTGCATAAAAAATAATTGGAAATAATAATGTGTAATTGATATGAAATAAAATAATATTGTATAGTTAATATTAACATTATTTTTTTAAAAAAAGTTTTGAATTAATCCCAATTGCAAAATAAAAAGGAAATGCCTTAAATAACTTCGCGCGAGGATGCGACACGTTGCCAAAAGGCTTTGGTTGTAAGTAATATATAGATTGCAAAATAAAAAGGAATTGCCTTAAATAACTTCGCGCGAGGATGCGACACGTGGCCAAAAGGCTTTGGTTTTAAGTAATATATAGATAGATAGATTGCAAAATAAAAAGGAATTGTATTAAATAACTTCGTGCGAGGATGCGACACGTGGCCAAAAAGCTTTGGTTGTAAGTAATATATAGATTGCAAAATAAAAAGGAATTGCCTTAAATAACTTCGCGCGAGGATGCGACACGTGGCCAAAAGGCTTTGGTTGTAAGTAATATATTGATTGCAAAATAAAAAGGAATTGCCTTAGATAACTTCGCGCGAAGATGCGACACGTGGCCAAAAGGCTTTGATTTTAAGTAATATATATATCCTTTGTATATTTTTCTGCTACTTTTATGCTACGATTTGGTCCTCTAAAGGATAAACCCAAATCCTAACTTACATATATTCTCCTTGTAATATATATGCACGTACCCTGACGTACCTAATGAGAATATTATCATCTACTTCCATTATCAATCTTATTAACGTCCAATTGTTAATTTTACTATTGCTCAATAATTTAAAATTGTTTTTTCGTTTGTAATGTTAAAAATATCTCTATCTAACATTCAATTCCAATTCGATACTACCTCCGTCCAAAAATATATGTCCTTTAACATTTTTTTTGAGTTAAAAACTATATAAAAAATTAACTTTATAAGAAAAATTAATATTTTATCTACTCTAGTTTTAGCTCATAAAAATACGTGTGGGTTTTTGGACGGAGGGAGTACTATGGGTGTGTAAAAAACTAGTTAAAAATTAAGTATAAATAGGTGTTTATTTTATAAGTAGTTTAAATGGGTGTATGGGAGATAAAAAAACAAGTAAAAATGGTTAAAAAAAGGTTTAAAAAATATGCTTTTTTAGTCTTTATTTGATTGTTATTCTCCTTTTTATCATATTTGGTTTAAAAGTACAACAATACTCTTAATAATAATCAAATAAACTCCACTAGTCCACTCTTTACCAATAAACTGTTTTTCTCCGCATACGAAGAACATCTTTTTGTTTAAATTTTTAACTATAATTTTAGACCGTTTATTAACCCCGTCCCATACGAACCATCCCGTTCGACGTGGAACACCGTCTAATCATTAACGACCTTCACGTGGATTTGCGGTCCATAGAGTGAGTTAGTAACCGTCAGTTTTTATTTATTTATTTATTTGTTTATTATTTTCAGAGATTTAGAGGGTAGTGGAAAAATGGTTGGAGGAGGGGCGTTTGAGGGGGCCTTAGTAAATTGTAGTGCTTCTTGTACCGATGCGTGGCAGAAGGAGCGCCACTTGAAATCAACCTTCCAAACTACATACAGTTGAACAAGTAGATCCCGTAATGGCGGAACAAGCGGAAGTAATCCTCAATCTTGTCTCTGTCGCTCACCTTTTCTGCTACTATGGAGGCAGCCGCTCATCTATCCCGCCCTTTCTTCTCCGACTTCACCACCAGAGGCGAAGGCCGTTGCCGAAGAGGCTTCCATGGCATTCGAGGCCGGAAGCACCGATCTGTCACCATCTCCGCGGTGGCTACTCGTCCGCCAAAGCTCGGGGACGATAATGGAGCTTCTAGAGTACTCGACACTGATGCATCGGTTTCTTCGGTAAGGGAATCGATGATGACCGGTATTCTTCAGCTGTCTAGTAATTTATCCTTGATTCTATCTGTTTGAAACTTGAATTGCAGAGAATTGGAGATATGTCGCGCGAGATTAAGAGAGTTAGGGCACAGATGGAAGCCGATGAACAGTTATCGATACTCATGAGGGGTCTCAGGGGACAGAATTTGAGCGATTCTCAATTTGCTGATGACAGTGTCCGTCTCCGTTTGGTTGAGGTCTGTTCCGAATTGGCTTGGTTCTTTAACGCACTCTAGCTGATTTTCAAGCACGTTTGCTTCCCTGACCAATTCTAGCTGTTTTTAGGAGTGTATTTGATTCATCACTTCTTTTTGGCGATTTGAGGCGTTTAATAAGTTGTCATTGTGCTGTATATATTTTGGATGATTTGTGGTTATAAGTTACTCTGCAGAACTTATCAGTAGCAGCCTCAAAAAGTGCTTGTTCTTTTTTTTTTTTTTTTGTCAATCTGCTTGATGAGTTGATTCTTTTTGTAGAAGATAATGACTTTTTGATGCAATGTGATCCACACTTCCTCAGGTTGATGAAAGCAGTGAGTTCCTACCTTTGGTCTATGATCCTGCTAGCATTTCCCTGTACTGGGGAAAGCGGCCTCGTGCTGTTATAACTCGCATTTTTCAGTTGATGTCTGTTGCTGGAGGATTTCTCTCTCGCCTTGCTGGGGATGTGATAAATAAGAAACTCAAAGAGGTACTCACTTTTGGTTTCTAAACTGCATTGTTAATTGTGGCTTTGCATTGAATTGACGCTTGAAAGAAGCTTTGAAAAGGTTTTTACGCTCTCAACTAGTTTGGGGTAAGGGTGCATACATCTTGCATACTTCCTACCCTGCTTCATATTTGGAACTGTAATTTGAATCAGTATTTTTTATAGTTAGGATTGTAATTTTTTTCATCTACAAGCCAACTTGTGATTTTGAAGAAGTTTGATGTTGATGGTGTATTGAATTGGGGAAGTGTGTCAGAAATGTGGGTACCAACTCTTTGATCTTGCTAATAATGCTAAAGTCAATTGGCTTCATTGCTGAGTTATGCTACTTCAAAGCCGTTGAATGATCCTTCAAATCTCTGTTTCTGTGAGTTGTGCTACTTTGACGGGTTATCTATTGTATCAGAATGAGGTTGCTCGAGCAATTGAAATACGAGAGATAGTGACCTCCTTGGGACCAGCATATATTAAATTGGGGCAAGCACTCAGTATCCGTCCAGACATACTATCACCAGCTGCAATGGTTGAGCTGCAAAAGTTATGTGATAAGGTGAAAGACTATTTTGTTTTAGTTATGTAAAAACTTACATATAATCTGAATTGCTACATGTTCGTGCGAAAAATGTGACCTTGGCCTACTAGATATTTTCGGCATAAATACATCTCTTTTTAGATCCAATTTTGGATGGCCAAAGGGATACAAAGATGATACCATAAATTGATAGAAGAATTAGGTGACATGACTATTTTGATGTTTTACTAGGTAATTTAGGATTAAGAAAGGGGTGAAAAAAATAGACATGGAAGTTATGAAATAAAACTTCATTCTTTTTGCCTTTCTTCTTTTACTACTAACTGGGATATTAAAACTTTTAAACTTGCCAAGTTATCCACAAATAATTGAGTAGTTGGTTTTGGGGATACGGCGTGCATTTTTTTATTTTATTTTATTTTTTTGCATTTGAGGGCAATAGTTAATACTGTTTTGTGCAATTTTTCATATTTTATTCAGTTTTCTTGAAATTTCTGCCTCAAATTGTATCCAAAAGCTCTTTGAAGAGAGTATATTTGCATAATTTACCTTTATAATAATATAGTGCAGTTTGGCATGTCTTTACAAGAGACTTTTGCTTTAGTTGTGTCGATTGCATTACTTCTCTGCATAAAGCAGTGGACCTGCTTGCAATTTGATTGATCTTGTTCATATGTGTACAAGTTGGCAAAACAATGAAAGCATGGTGCTACTATCTAAACATTATCTCTTGGTATCTCAACATATAGTGCAGTTTGGCATGTCTTTACAAGAGACTTCGGGTTTTAAATCTTGGATAAACTTAATAAAAATGTGTTCAGTTTGGTGGAAATTAAGTGTTTTGAGTAGTGTAATGTGATGATGCAATTGTTGACTTGAATCATGAATATTGTCTTGTTGGATTGAAATTTGCACAAACTTGAAGTTGAGAGTTAAAAAAATGCTGTTAATGTCGACAAATATATAGGTCGTGATTTGGACAGGGCTCAAAATTCCACTGGTCCAAGAGGTCCTTACAGTCTTACACAGGAAAGAAATTGGTCCCGGTCACGGACTGATTAACCAGATTTTTATTTTTTCTTTGGAGTTTAGCATTTGCGCGTTGCTTGGAAATTTATACTATTCAACCAATTTTAATCAACCGATGCAGAGACGGGGATGATGTAGTCAGATCTTTACAAATTAATCATTCTTCAGCATTTTATCCATGTAGCATGGTGCCCTTTTCGCTGATAGTATTCCGGTCCATATTTGTTAATTTTGTTTGTCCGCTTCATTTCTATTGTTAGTATATTTAGGCTTATGGCATTGCATTGTTTCCATATATTTTTTTGTTACTTTCGTGGTTTGCTTTTTCCGTTTGACCTTTGATTGAAATATGCCTCCCTATATCTTATCTTATCTTTGTCTACATTATAAGGTTCCTTCATTTCCCGATGATGTTGCAATGGCACTAATTGAGGAAGAGCTTGGCATGCCATGGCAGAATATTTATTCAGAGCTTTCTTCTTCACCCATTGCTGCTGGTATTATTCATAACCATAAACAAGAAGCCCAGTGTTAATACTCGGTCATAATATATGTATTTATTTATTTATTGTGTGGAGCTATTATGATACTAAGCTTTAGTGTTTGTGGAAAATCACAGCATCTCTTGGACAAGTTTACAAAGGTCGTCTGAAAGAAAATGGAGATCTTGTTGCAGTGAAAGTACAGAGGCCTTTTGTTCTTGAGACTGTGACTGTTGATCTGTTCATCATTCGTAATTTGGGATTGGTTCTTCGCAAATTTCCACAGGTATAATTAGTTTTTGGCTATTGCATTTTCTCAGATTGACATATTTGATCCGAATGTCATCTGAAAACATTTTTTTTTTTGTGAGGGCGGAACACATTTGATAATGGTTCTGCAAAATTGCATAAGTTGGCTGTTGATTGGTGTTCTATTAATGAATTTTTTATGGCTTTTGGTATAAGGCACTTTTGTCCTGTTTTACTTCTTGGAGTAGCTTGTAATGTGAGCACTTTAATTTACAAAAGAAGCAACCAATGTTTTGTATTGAAGCAAGTTAAACATTAAATTGGAGCATGGGTACACCAGAACGAAGCTCAATATATAATGGCTATGACAAATATAGAGTGTACAAATCTTTTTGTGTAATGTATTATCTTCTTTCATTAATATTTTCTCTTTTACAGTAGTTCCTGCTTCTCTTATTTACATATATACTTGCATATTACATAAAATATGCATACATCCATACAGACTTAAAGACGTGTATGGATGCATGCATCCATCCATCCATAAATGCATGCATGCTTGAATAAATATACACTGACATACATACATATATAACAGTCCTAAAAAATGCCTTTTCCTTATTTTGTCTTCATTCTCACTGGTACATTTACCCCTTTGCTGTGGTACATTGACCTCTATCAAAACTTCTGGTGAATGTTTACCTATAAGCTAGCCCAGGAAAGAAGTTATGTGGTCCATTTAGGGATCAACAGTATGCCCGTTCAATGGACTTTTTGGAACTGGACTTGTTCTCAACCATGATTAACTTTACCTAAGCATCTTCTATAGTTGTATTGAAGAGTATTTTAAAATTTGTATTTGCTGTTTATTTATGGCAGTGACAACTGACAACTTGATAATCAAAATTACATGGGTTAATGTTTGAAGCAAAAATGGGGCTTTAGTGCTACACTGAGCAAAATCTCATTCAGTGGAAGAAAGTGAGCTTCATCTACTAGTTAATCTTTAGGTAGAGTTTATTCTTTAAGAAGAGCCTTCCTCTCCATTCATTTGAATTTGTAGTTTCATGTAGTGCATTAGCATCCTAATATTTGATCATATTTTTCCCTCTTCCAATTTCTTTCTTCCTTTTGTGTGGTAGGGGAAATCTATATCTTCTCTTACCATCTGAGGAAGCTAACCCTTGATCATGCCATTTTCCTTCTCAGTACAGAGCTGTGAACATGGATTTCAGGCTTTTTCATCCAATCAAATTTTGTCTTTGACAGGTTTCAGTTGATGTGGTTGGCTTGGTTGATGAATGGGCTGCACGTTTCTTTGAGGAACTTGACTATGTTAATGAGGGAGAAAATGGGACTATTTTTGCTGAAATGATGAAAAAAGATCTTCCACAGGTAAATAACTCTTCCTCTCATTCTCCTATAGTAGACAAAGGAGTTGAAGATATTATTATGATACTTAATTGATACTACTATTTAGAAGAAAAAAAGAAAAGAAAAAGAAATACAGTTAGATGCACTAATGTTGGTGATGTGCAATTAAAACTATTCATCTTCTTTCACATTACTTAAGTAAATAGTACTAAGTTTCCTAAGTCTTATTAAGTACCCTTTTAGACCAACACCCTTTGCATTATAGGCGTGCGTTACCAAACACACCCTTAGATTTGTTGTCAATTGGAGAACCAGAAATTTTGTATTTCTTGGATCACAGATTGGATAAGGTGATAAGCTGATTAAGCTCAATAGCCTCAATGACTTTGTAGTGAGGGGTGAGAACTCCCTAACCAAAGGTCTTTTACCTAGTTTGATTTACTATCTACGGAGTATCATTTTTGGATTTTATGAAAAGTGTGCAAGGGTCTTCATGTAGTTTGTGCATCTCTTTTTCTTAGGCTTTGAAGACGAAATTTTTTCCTTTTGGTGAGTCGTTAAGTCAGTAATACTAAAACCGTCTTTGAACTAAATTAAATGGATCATGAAAACTGTTTTTCACTGCTTCTTAATTATTTTTTTAAATGAAGTAGGTACTGTTTACCAAATAATAGCAGTCATTTCCCTTTTTACGGCTCATTCTTTTAGAATGACTAATTGGGACAAGATTGCAGGTTGTCGTTCCAAAAACCTACCATAAATATACTGCAAGGAAGGTTCTTACGACAGAGTGGATTGATGGAGAAAAACTGTCTCAAAGCACAGCAGATGATGTTGGTGAACTGGTTAATGTTGGAGTAATATGCTATTTAAAGCAGGTATGTACAGCCATGAGATGTCGTATATTTCTATTTCTGTTTCTAATAACTTCTGTGGAACCCCTCAGGCTCAACCCATAACCCATCATTATCATCTTTCTAAACCTAGTTTCTAAAATTACACAACTTGGCTAGGAAGTTTCAGTTGTTAAAATCTCATCTTTTAACATAAAAACGCAGTTGCTTGATACTGGCTTTTTCCATGCTGACCCACACCCTGGAAATATGATCCGCACTCCAGATGGGAAGCTGGCCATACTCGACTTTGGTAACTACTTACTCTATTATAATGGTTTGTGTTATAATCTGATATTTAAATCTTTACAGTATATCTGAATAACATAGACGAACACGGGAAGTTCATAATATGATAGGTAGGAAAGATCCAAGCTTTAATCTTAGACCCAGAACTAGAAAAGTCTTTTTCAGTTATTGGCAACTCCTTTCTTTATTGGACTTACATCACGCTGGGTCGGACTTGAGATTTGAAAGGCTCGAGGCAAAGTGTGAAAATGGGACTGTAGCTCGGATAGTGATCAACTAGTTTAGTTTATGGCCTGTGCTTTGCACATCAACTGAGAGGAAATGAGTAAGGGGTCATCAAAGTAAAAATATATTTATGTCAATGTTTGAATCAACACCCAATTGTAGAGGAGGAAGAAAGATTAATGAGATATTTTTAGTTTAGTGGATAAATAACTCACACACATCAAGTTTGGAAGATTATATAGATCATTTTTCATTTTTAAAACTAATTGGGCCATATTTTGGTTTTGAACTTTTGATTTTCGGCAAATCCAAAAAAAATTCATAATTGACTTGCAATCCTTGCATGGAGCAGTTATTTACAACATAATTGGTCATTGTAGGTACTTTTATTGGGAGCTTTTCTCATCAGTTCTTTTCCTCTTTAGTATTCCTGTATACAACTTGCCACATCAGAGTTATATAACAATCCCTCTCTTTGTTTTCATAGCATTCTCACATGACTTATGTTCGCTAAAACAGGTCTAGTCACCAAGTTAACCGATGATCAGAAGTATGGAATGATTGAAGCAATTGCTCACCTTATACACCGTGATTATGATGCTATAGTAAAAGATTTTGTCAAACTTGATTTCATTCCAGAAGGTGTTAATTTGGGGCCTATTTTGCCTGTTCTGGCTAAAGTTTTTGATCAAGCGCTTGAAGGAGGGGGAGCAAAGAACATCAATTTTCAGGAACTGGCATCTGATTTGGCACAAATAACATTTGACTATCCGTTTAGAATACCACCTTATTTTGCTCTCATAATTCGAGCAATAGGGGTTTTGGAAGGAATAGCTCTAGTTGGAAATCCAGAATTTGCAATAGTAGATGAAGCTTACCCATATATTGCCCAGGTATGAAATGAATGCTTTCTTTAAAGTTATGAAGTTGTGTCGAATCTATGAAGCTGAATATCTTATTCTCTATAAATAATAAATGCCTCCTGACGGCTGAAAGTCCAATGTAACTCTCTTGCTTCTTGGTTTGAACCTATTACCCAACATTCTAGTTCATTACTATGATGTAATTCTGTTTGACTATATAGCAGTAATAGCACTAGTGTTGATGGCAAGAATAGTACTCTCTCTGTTAAAAAATACAAGTCCTTTTGACTTTTCGACTTGTTTTTCAATAAGTTAAAAACTACATAATATATTAACATTTTATTAATTTTTTAATTTATAAAACAAAAATAAAAACTATACAGTAATTTATATAGTTTTTTTAGCTCCTTAAAATACCTGCCAAAAAGTTGAAGGACATGTATTTTTAAACGGAAAGAGTATTAACGAGGTGGAGATCAGTCCTGGAATGGGCGGAGGATAGGGTATGATGAAGGGTTAGATCAGTACTGGTGATATTGTAGTAGGGTGTGTCTATCTGATTTAGTGGCCAAGATGAACTGTTTGACTGAGGGTAGATAGGAAATCAGAATGGAGTGGATAGATCATATGATTTTGCATCTAATTGATTAAATTAGATAAAAGGTATAAAGAATGGTGGGCTCTTCAGAAAAAAAAAGACATTTCTCTTAAATTTGATTTGGTTTGAGCAGCAAATGAATTGCTGCATATCAGAGAGGATCCGGTGGCCTTCTGAAAATTTCAAAAGAAGGCATTATCATCTTCACTATGACTATAGTAAAACAAGTCACATACAGAAATGAGTTTTTTTCAGACAAGGGAAGGCATTTGCTTCAATTTATGTGTTGTAGGAGCAAAGGAGAGGTTGTATAGAAGCTTCCAAATCTGTGGACTTCTGGTGATTCGAATGAACTACTTTAATCATGATCTTGAAAAAGTTTGTTCTTCAGTCTTTCTAGTTTACAATCTCAGTCTGATTGTTTCTCCCTGGTGTCCTGTCACATGTTTGCTGATTTTTTGTCGGCATATGGCTATATGCAATTATTGTCTTTTCATGGTTGATAGTATTATAGTATATATTACATTCATTTCAGTTGACAGTTGAAAAAATGGTGAAGTTCATCTAAAATCTTCCAACACTTGTCTTCCTTCCAATGACAGAGACTTTTAACTGATGAATCTCCGCGGTTAAGGAATGCTCTACGATATACTATATATGGAAAATCAGGTGTTTTTGATGCCGAGAGATTCATTGATGTGATGCAAGCTTTTGAAAACTTCATAGAAGCAGCCAAAAGTGGAGGCGGTGAAGGCTTGAAGGGTGAAATGGCAGAACTTGGCATCATGCAAGCTGGACGAGGCACTACTGAGCTTGAGGTTCAATCTATTTCATCTCAACTCGATAAAGTTCAGACAAGGGCAGCTTTGGGATTCTTATTGTCTCAGAAGGGAAATTTCTTCCGGGAATTTCTTCTTGATGAGGTATTGATAAAATTTAGGGTGGTTTCTTTTTCTCATTTCATGCAACATACTCAACTTAGGGTAATAGGGTGTAAGATATTTTTTTACTAGTTGGCTTCTTGGAGGAGTACGGTTGAGGTAGGGGCGAGGCAGGAGAATGTTAAAGTCAGTTTTTATCTTGTGTCTGTTCAGATCTGGAGTTGACTATCAATTGCAGTAATTTTGTCTGACCATCTACCGGTAGTAAGAGATTAACAGGCTACTGACTTTGCTTATTAACAGATTGTGAAAGGCATAGATGCACTAGCAAGGGAACAGTTGGTACGAGTAACTGCTGCTTTAGGGATTGGAAATGTTGTTAACGTGATTCCTTCGTTTGGCCCTATCAAACCTGTGATGTTCTTGCCCTCCATATCGGAGGAGGACAAGGTTATTCTCTCCAATGTTCAGAGAGTACTCGGGTTCTTAACAGGAGGAGTTTCAGCAAGATCCAATGAGGTAAGAGATTTCTGCAAACTTTTCTTTCTATAGTACACAATTGTGTTAATCTGTTGCAATCTACTTTGTTTCATGGCGCTTTGCTGATTTTGTTTGCATCACGAACCCTGAAAACTTGCTAAAATTTGATCATAGACATAATAATCTCATTCATGGGGCATACAACCTGCTATAGGTTGTGTATTTCTGGTAAAAGCTGGTGGCTTATTATTGAGAGTAATTGGCAGGTTATGGACCTTAGTAGAGTTACCCGGGAGCTCCTACCGATGTTGCCGGGTGTATCTGCTCAAGTATTACCTGAAGTGCTGAATCGATTAACCTCAAGGATAGTGGCTCGTTTGGTCCGTGAAGCATTTTTGTGACTTCCAATCTCCCAGTGAATTGATGGACAAGTAAAAAGTTTAGTTGATATGATCTATACAATTGTGATAAATGTGAGTGATGCTTTTTTTTACATACCAGATACTTCACTAGATGTAACTCTATACGGCTCCATGAGCCTCTCGGTATATATATGATATGATTTTACCTTTTCCGACCGTTGGTACCCAAAGGTGGCAATCATGTGAATTGGCTCGGGGTTTGGGCATGTGGGTTTGGTTTTCGGGTAATGTCAAGTCATCTAAGTTGGGTTGGGTTTAGGAGGGGCAATATCACCCGCACCTGACGGGTACCCACTTCACCCGATCCGAAAAAATGGGTGAAAATCCGACACAAAGCGGATATTAAATGGGTGACGGGTGATGGGGCGGGTCGGATTTGGGTGACAATAATCTCATCCATCACCCGACGTAATATTATATTATTTAATTAGTTAATTGTATATATTAAATTATTTATTTGGCTGATTTTGCATGAAATAGTTGCTGTTTTTTTATATAGGTGCTGCTCTTTTTTTTTTTTTTGGTATATTGTTGCTGTTTTTTTTAAATAGTTGCTGTTTTTGTAAAATAGTTGCTGTTTTGTTGATTAAGTGGCTGTTTTTGTGAAATTGTTGCTGTATTTGTTGAATAAGTGGCTGTTTTTGTGAAATTGCTGCTGTTTTTGTTGGATAAGTTACTGTTTTTTGTGAAATAGTGGTTGCTTTTGCTAAAATTGTTGCTCTTCTTCTTCTTTTATTTATTTATTTATTTATTTATGTTGCAACATGTATAACATTGCCGAAAAACTTTCTACGTGGTTGTGGATAATTGGGAGTGGTGTTTTTCACCCGATCATCCGACTCATCTATCCACCACCCGACTCATTGTCATCCTTAGTTGGGTTGGATTGAATCGAGTTTTGTGTTCATTTTGGCTTTTGGTTGTTCGAGTTTCGGTTATTGCGAGTTTTGATTATTTCAACATTGATTTTTAAAATTTTACTAGAATGTTCGGGTTGTTTTTTAAATCCCCAAGTCGATGACTCGTCCGGCCGCTAGGGGTGGAAATGGGGCGGGTTATGGGTGGATGAAGCCACTCCATCACCCGCCCCGCGGGTAAAAAATTACACCCGCTCCATCCATCACCCGCAAACCGTTTCACCCGCATCCGACCCGCGTGGGTGATGCGTGTACCCAATGGGTGAAACAAAAGAAAAAACTAAATCAACCCAAGTAGTCAAATTCTAACTCAAAATTGCAAAGGGGGTGGGTTTATGTACGTATTTATATTTTGATCGGCAAAGCACTAAAATCACGAGCTAATTGAAATTTTAAAATGGAAGGGTATATATCTCTATACTAGTCATACATTAATCCAGTATATCTCTTGTTATAAGGTGAAAGAGCAAGCCGATACCATATCCATTCTAATTGAAATTTGGCGGGCAAAACACTAATCAAGGATTAGGGTTTGTAGAAGTTAAACTTGAAAAGGGTAAAATAGTAAAATCACACACATTATATATATAAACTTTAGGGTTTTATGCGGGTTTGCGGGGCGGGTGTGCGGGTGGGTTAATGGGGCGGGTTATGGGTGAAAAATCTTCACCCATAATCCATCCATCACCCGCTTCACCCGCACCCACTTTTTTGCGGGTCTTCACCCGCAAAATTAATACGGGTAAAGCGGGTGGAGCGGATACCCGCGGGTTATTTCCAGCCCTACCGGCCGCCTCTCCCTACGTATGGGGTCATCTCCCTTGTCACGGTGTGTTGTGACGGTGCGGCCCTCTACCTGATTTTGCTTTGTTCTCTTCCAACTATTTGTTCTTTGTTGATCGCTTTTGAACTTTTGTTAATCAATTTCTCATTGATATATTGTGATGTTGCTTGTGTGGTTGCTCGGGATTTTAACTTACGTTACATAATCAATTCTCACTGGTAATGATACTGCTTTGTTTTGCTTGCCTTTGTTAATCCATTTGTCACTATATAGTGAATTAGTGATATACTCCGTAGCTTTGTTTGTTTAATTGGCTCCGTAGGTTTGAGATTTAATCTTGTTTTAGGCAAATGGGGAAGCTGAACGTGTTGGTAGACGAAGTTGATGGATTATTTGTGCAAAATATATGTTAATAAGCAAGTATGGTGTTTGACAAACATAATTGTTAAGTTAGCTGATGAAAATTTATGAATAAAAAATCAAAAACTTTGAAAAGTTAGCTAATTGTGTGGTTTTGTGCCAATTATATGTGAAATTGTGAATGAAATTTTGGCTATAATGTGATATTGCTGAAGACTTGAAGGTGTGCATCAGTGATCACTGCATTGCATGTACGAAAAGGGGGAGAGTGCAATTTTTAAACACACTTCCCCCCCCCCCCCCTGAAAAAGCTACAAAAGCCTACCTTTGTCAATGAGCACAGAATACCCTCAATTGTATAAATAGTTATAGAAAATAGTCTGAATTTTTAAAATTGTGAGAAATAACTCCAACAACTATATCGTTAAGCATTGTTTGATTCAAATTTTCCAATTCTTGTTACTCGCATTCAAGCACCGAACCAGAAACTTAAATTGGTAGGGAGGAAAATATCAAGATTTTGAAATTTACAAATTTGGTTTTCTATAACATTATTATACCAAAGATCCAATAAATTTCGTTAAGAAGAAAACTCAATCAAACGAGTAGAATTAATGAAAAAGCCAAATTTGTTTGAAGAAAGGAAATTTTGTTTGAACATAACGCATGAATTGGATAGAAGAATTTAAAAAATGTTACTAACTCTTTAACGAGTTGTGGCATATAGGGTAAAAAGAAAAAATATTGATTGAAAGAGGAAGGGAGGATCGAACCTATAGGGCTCATTGGTGAAGGTAAAACAATACTACCAGATATGCTAATGCTACATAGTAATTCTAAATCAAGATTTTTTTTATTTGTATAAAAAGGGATGAGTTGCAACAAAACTCAGCCCATCAGACTCCCTGCGTCCATACCTGCTTCGATGATATATGGTCATTGTCGGCTTAAAAGCATAGCTTTGGGTAATGTCAATGTTATGACTGTGTGGCATTATCATTAACTGATTAACTATAAAAATAATAGTCTCCAACAATGCTTGAGAAGTTAAGATAGTGCTAGTAAGAGCATCCCCAACAGCTTATGTAAAATAGAGAAAATAGGCAATTTTAGAGAAAATATAGGTTTTTTAACCCCAACAACTTTTGTAAAACCATCATCTCTAAAATAGAGAAATGGGAGGAAAGAGGAAAAAAAATCTCTAAATTTAGAGGAATGTTTAAAATCTGTAAAATTAAATGCATTCACTCATTTTCATGTCTACCCATTTATTTATTGGTTGTTACATATTAATTTAATTAATTTACTGAAATTTTATTTATTAAATCATGAACTTATGCATTTATTATAGTGTATAATAAATGTATAAATATGTAAAATAAGAGAGTTGGAACTATTTCTCATAAATTTGAAAATTTAAAGTGCTATGTGCAACTAATCTAAAACTAAGGGCTATTTTCAGTAATTTGACCATTTATTAGCCACACAAAAGTTCAGGCGTTCAGTATCAGACACCACGGGTTTCAGTGGGTTCAATTACTTTGGGCTTTTTTTCCAACACATTTTTTGAAAATTCTTTCAACTTTTGACACATTTTTTTGGGTTTATATAAATTGGATGGCCCCACTTGTAAGATTGCGAAGAGCCCAAGAAATAGCGATCACACACACAGTGTATAGAAAGGAGATTGTCTTGTCGGTTTTCTTGAGAGTTACTTCTACTCTTTTTATGCCTTCTTTTGTTTAACCTTATTTTGCCCACCATTTATGCTTTGATACCACTGTTAAAAAAAAGGAATTGAAATTGGCTATAGGAGAACTCAACTGAGTTACTACCCCGTTACAAATGGTAGTTACATACAAGGATAAACTCGTTCAGAATCTTACAGAAAACCATTATCTTTTCAGTGATCTTTTACCTAAAGACGATTCAATCTATGTCATTACAGTCTATGTAGCACAGAAACGCCTATGTAGGGCACAGTGTCGTGTCGGAAACACGGACACGACACGAAACACCTCGGAAACGTCTGGACACGGTCAAACTTCGGACACGTATGGAAACGCGATGGAAACACCTTGGACACGATTCACAAATAATGGACACGGTTTGGAATTAAAAAAACCCGATTTATAATTAAAATAAAAAAGAAAAAATCAAACCTGGCTATCAACCTTTTCCCTTTTTTTCTTGAGCGTCCTTTTGCATAAGCCACCGCCGAGCGTTGTTCTACACTAGCCACCACCGTTCTTCGATCTGCACCATCCACCGTCGATCGCCGGGCTTTCTGAACACAAACGAGTGTCGTTCATGTCAATCTTCCTTCAACTCTTCTCTCCCTATCTCACTCCCTCTCTATACCTTGATTTATTTTCAGATTTATGATTACTTTGATTAACTGATGTTTGATTTCAATTTATATGAGATTTAGGTGTAGAATCTAGAAATTGATGATGGTTCAGGCTCACAAACTAATGAAGGTAGCAGAGGGGGTGTTTCTTTGAAACAGAACGTGGAGGTGGGGTGGACCACTTTAGGATTAAGTTGATAACTTAATATAGTTGGCAGAACAGCGGGAGGGGTAACAAGACATGATGGTGGACCACCTCCTCTCTATACTTTGATTTATTTTTAGACTTAGCAATGTTTATTTGTATATATTTTGATTTGAAATGTTATATGATTATTTATTTATATCTCATTAGTCTTAACATCTAGGTGGCTCTTATTAGTATAAATGTATACATCTTTACAAGACCTTTAAAATGATATATATATATATCATATATCTTTGCCGTGTCCGTATCCTATGTTTTTTGAAATTGTCGTTTCCCCGTGTCTTCCCGTGTCCGTATCCTGTATCCGTTTCCGTTTCCGTGCTATATAGATTACAGTATATTACTGTCTTAACACATTTTTATTTTCAACACAGACTCAATCAATCAATCTTCAACCACCACCCAAATATCGGCAACCACGATACAGTAGTGAAAACCGGAGAACTCCCGGATTGGTTGAATTCAGAAACTGCACTCCAGTCAAATTCTTGTACTCCGTACTACTACTACTGTATTATCCATTGGACAAAATCCAGCTAACAGCACAGGGGCATTTCAGTAAATACAACAAGAGTGTCAGACAGATGAGGGGCACATCGTGTCCGTTGGGTAGTTCGAGTTTTTCCTTTTTTGAAATTCAAACCCGCGGGTCTCTCTCTGCACTGCACTGCACACTCCTCCATATCCTCCCCCCACTAAAAAACCCACTCCCTCTCTCCCTCTCTCTCTCTCTCATTTTCATCACCGTTTACTTCTACTTTTACTGCCCACAGTCACACACACCTGCATCTTTCATCTTCCTCAAAAACCTCCAAATCTCTCTGTGAAATAACCAATTTGGTGTTCAAATGGGCGCGTCTGGGAAATGGGTGAAGACATTGATAGGTTTCAAGAAACCTGCAGATAGGGAGGAGCTCAATGTAAAGCTCCCACATTTTCCATTTCTTGTTCAATTTTTTTTTAGATTTTGGGATTGTTTTTGAGTTTTTGCTGTATGATTTTGTTTTTACTTGTTTAGGAGAAGTTAGGAGGAGGTAAAGGCAAGAGATGGAAGCTGTGGAAGAGCCCATCAGGGGACCTTATCAACTGGAAGAATGGCTTCAAACAGCGGCGTCTTAAGGACGCCGGTGAGTCCGATGCAGTGGCGTCTCCTCCTCCCAACGATGCGTTTAATGCCGCTGTCGCTACTGTCATCAGAGCTCCTCCTAAGGACTTCAAGGCCGTTCGCGACGAATGGGCCGCCATTCGGATCCAAACCGCCTTCCGGGGCTTCTTGGTAAATCTTTTTGTAGAGTTAGCAATTCATTTGTAGGAAATGAGAGCTATTAATTTAGATGCTACTGTATCGGAAACACCCTCTCGACTAGGTTGGGAGAATGACGCTGTTGATGGTATTGCTGAGTTGAATATTGATGAGCAGTGTGTCTAAATGCAGGCAAGAAGGGCCCTAAAGGCACTCAAAGGAATAGTGAGGATTCAAGCGCTGGTCCGCGGGAGGCAGGTGAGGAAACAGGCAGCTGTGACGCTCAGGTGCATGCAGGCTCTGGTCCGAGTCCAGGCTAGAGTTCGAGCTCGTCGAGTGAGGATGTCTATCGAAGGGCAGGCTGTGCAGAAGCTGATAGATGAACGGCGTAGCAAGGCCGACCTCTTAAAGGAAGCTGAGGTATGTGCATAAATTGCTGACCCCTTTGTTTGTTTGTGCTGACATTTAATTTTGAGCTGAATAATGAGTTTGTGAAAATTGCAGGAAGGGTGGTGTGACAGTAAAAGAACACTGGCTGAAGTTAAAACAAAGTTGCAGATGAGGCAAGATGGAGCATTCAAAAGGGAAAGAGCACTGGCTTACTCTATTGCTCAGAAGGTATTTGATTCGGTTGTTTCGACAGTGGATTTGAAAATATGTTACTGAACTGATGAAATTGTATTGTTATCTTTGGCTTTGGATTTCAGCAATTGAGATCAATACCAGGATCAGACGCATACGCGCACATTTCCTTGAAGAACTTTGAAGTGAGTAAGAACAGCTGGGGATGGACTTGGTTGGAGCGTTGGATGGCGGCGAAGCCATGGGAAAACAGGCTGATGGAGGAAGTTCAAAGTACAACATCTGAATTAACCCTGCCTCCTAAGATCTTAGCGACTTCTCTGAAGGGAAAGTGTCCAAGATCCTCAGAGCTAACACCACCCAGCTCGGTGAAGGTGAGAAAGAACAACATTACCACGAGGATCACAGCTAGACCTCCTGTTGCTGGGCAAGGCACCCGTTCATCATCCAGTCCAAGCTCAGAGTTTCCATACGGTGAGAGCTCGGCATCGTCTTCAATCTGCACTCCTGTGTCCGGCACAGAGGACTCTGCTGGTAGGAGTAGCGTCCCGAGCTACATGAACTTGACAGAGTCCACGAAAGCCAAGAGGAGATCTGGAAGCTACTTGTCTCAGAGAATGACACGACAGTCGATGGACGAGACTCAGTTCTCTAAGTTAGGAGGGCTCTCTAGTGCTGTGAATTTGAAGAGCAGTGCATTTTGATCCTTCTTTCATCAATTTCTCCACAGCCAGTGACCAACCAAAGATTAAGAACTCAGTGCAATTGAGATTTAGGGTTTTTATTTTTGGGGGTTTTCTGGGGGGTGAGTTTGTTATTATTAAGTTCAACAGCTTGTTGCTCTTGTTTGAAGCTGAAGTTGTGGTTGGGTTGGGTTCCATTGTGCTAAGCCTTAAGAATTATTTGTTTATTTGTTCTTGTATTGTAGAGTGTTTTTGGAAGCTTGTTACATCAAGCAGATGGTTGTGAATTGTGATTTCGGTTTTTAGGTTATCGACTTAATAGACAGTTGCATTGTATCTTGATTCCTGATGATATATGTTCCATGATGGGATCTAAATCTTAGCTATCTTCAATTTCATCCAAAAATTTGGATTGCACTAAGAGGACATTATTTAAACCCAAAACACAGGAAGATGTAACCAAAGACAAATGAGTTAAATTGGATTGCACTAAGAGGACAATATCTATTATGTTCAGTTCCATGATGGGATCATATCTGAACTCAAAGTTGCACATCAATAAATGGTCTTTCTAATGTATGCCTAAGACTCTAAGAGCATAGGTTAAACAAACCATGTTAGAAAAGATTCCCTAGATTTAGATGCTTAAACGGTTAAACCCTAGAAAAGCCAAAAAGAGAAAAAGGAACATATTTCTAAATTCAGCCTATTTAGGACATAAGTTAAAAAAAACGATCTATAAATATATACTTAACAGGAAAAGTGTCAATATTCATCAAAATTGAAAATCGACCCATGAAAAAAAGAACAGATTAATTTGAACTGAAAAAAACAAAAATAGAAACAAAAGGCCCACTATTCAGCTATTCACTAGTACCAATTTGAAATTGCTTGAAGAGGATATGAAAATCACATGTAAAGATACCAAAAGAGAGAGGTACCACATACAAAGACATTTGGATCCTCCAAGGGACATGATTGTACATGTACATTGATTCCTGCAACACTGCCAAAAATAATGAAGGGTATGAACCTAATTTAGTTAGGCCTTGGATGATAAACATCCCGTCCCGAGGATGAACGACTTACTCCTGGAACTTGGCAATACATCATTTTCTGACAAGATGAGGTTTTATTGATTCCACCACCACCTGCTTAACAATGACGAGGAAAACATGATCCGAGTAGCTTAGTTCATGTCCCAATGATATTGTGTCTACCAAACAAAGACACTGTAAAAGCCTAGAGAATAATGAATGATCTTTTGTCCATACTTACCCTTCCATCATAGGACAACGATGCGAAAATCCAAGGCTCCCGAGAGCTCCAAGCAAGACCTGATGCATGAGTTTGAATTTGAGATCATTAACAAGTAAATAAAAAGGAAATAGGAAAAAGGAAATAAACAGCAAGGATGGAAATACTACCATAAACACTCTCTTCATAGTCACTGTAGGAACAGACCAGTGGATCTGTGCGCCTGGTTGGAGACTCAACCGGACTGACAAAGAATAACAACCATGGAATAAAACAAGGCACGTCGTAAACAAATATAACAATAAACAAGAAAAGTACCCCTCATTTGTTGCATCTTTGCTACTCTCAGGAGCTAACCACAAGTTTACAGCAGAGTCTGTTCCAGAACTCTGCACAAAGACACAGAGTTATCAGTCAAATACATGTGATACTCGAAATTAAAAAGGACTGCCATCAGAAAAGGCAGGTCTTTCAACATATAGAGGTTCTGTGTATTGAAGGTACGAAAGCCAACTCTTACTCAGCCTCTTTACTAGATTTGGGAGAAATCTGATAGAAGTTATACTTACAGGTCTTATTATTATTATTATTATTAGAAAATGTTAATATTTTTCTACAATATCATCTTCCAATGGAGTGCCTTGGGATAACTCACAACATTCAAAACATGTTGACTTTATTTATGCGCAACGTGAATCGTTTCTTTGACCAAGGATTACTTCAACCTTTCTTATCTCAAATCATCATAATGATTAAGGAACAATAAACCTACCAAAATGAGCCCGTTGTACTCAGGATTACATTTCACCGCCCAAGTCCTGCAGAGATCATGTTCAGCAGATTAGATGCTAAAAAATACAAGGACAGTAAAGAAAGCCTCTTAAATGCCATAGCAACATATGGACATCAAGCGGCCTCATTTTCACAATGAGGCAAGAGTTAAGACGATTTGAACCTCATTTTCACCAGGACTTAGTTTAAAATTTTGAAAGATGCGCAGACAAAAAACAAAGCAAAATCCATGGACTCTAGTAGCTAGCCTTGGCAGCAAGATATGACTATACCAAACTGCTCTTCTAGAATAGCAAAAATGGAGCTTTTGCACTGCACAGTTTCAAACAAATGAAAATTGCAGATACATAAAAGTTGTGTGGTAACTGATGAGCAAGCAAAGACTGCAGACCATCTATGAATATGATTTCACTGCAGATGCGAGGGGGAAAGTTATGGAAAGGATTACGATCCACGACTTCAAATCCAGTATTGGAGGAATACACTCATATACTTGACGACCGTAAGGAAAGAGGCAGGCTTACGAACAGTATATTTCTTAAGCAAGAGCAGCTGCAACTTTCACACGTGTTTACTTCATCTGTCTGTGAGATTATGAGCTAGGAACATGGGGATGTGTATGATGTCAAGATGATGTAGTTATTGAGGAAATTGTGTTGCTATGTTTATGTATCAGCTAAAACTAGATTATAAGGGGAAGTATGAAAAAGAACCGGGAGGCTTGGGCTTGGGGTAGAATAAATTCTTATTTTATTTTTATTTTTGCAGTTTTTGGATATAACATTCACAATTTCCAAAACAAGTCTTGGTTGAAAGTGTTGATAGATACTGACTCACAAGCAGCTCAAATATCACACATGGCTTGGAGCAGTTGATAATCTTATACTCAGCAGATTTTTGTCCTTCAGCAAACAATATTAAATGCAAAAAGATAACTTCATCAAGCCGTGGATTATAAATGAAATCAGGTTGCCAGCTTTCTTAACTTTTATCATTGCTTCAGCAGTAATTTCAGGTGAAATAGGAATAGATAGCCAAAAAAGAAAAGATAAAAAAACCACTTGCTACTCGCTCAACCTGTTTTAATCAACAACATATGAATTGCTCATATATAGAGAAACAATAAATGTATGCTTTTTTATTTTACCAGTGCGCATGTCCAGGAAGCTCAGTAATGGGAGCCTTTGACATTCTAAGATCCCAGACACGAATACCAGACTCATCCTCAGCAGTTACCTGATTATTAATGATGAGGCATACAATAATGAAAGGCACATTCAAAATGAGGAGCCCTAATCTATAAATCATGCGACTTTCAACAAGTGTAATCTTTCAATGAAGCAACTAAAATATTATTTGCATAGCTGA
This sequence comes from Persicaria tinctoria, assembly GCA_037127255.1. NCBI lineage: Eukaryota > Viridiplantae > Streptophyta > Magnoliopsida > Caryophyllales > Polygonaceae > Persicaria > Persicaria tinctoria. The sequence goes on along the minus strand of JBANSL010000016.1, from coordinate 7,240,525 downwards.
AATGCTAAATGCTACAAAAGAATAATCCTGAAGCTGCCAGAAAGTCAGGAAAGCAACTTGCAGGACTTTAATTACTAGTCACTCTAAAATCCATAAACCATTCATTTTGCAAGACAAGTACAGCCTGTAAGCTGCATACTTACAATGATGTGCTCTTTCTTTGAGTCATAATCTACATTACGGGCATGGGATTGATCCAATGAGTTAGCTAACCTGTAGGTTTCAAAAGTTCAAGGCTACTTTCAGTTCCATGTAATTACACAAAATTTGTTTATGTACAGAGTGAGATTCATCAGTAATACAACAAGAAAGACGTAGTAAAAAAGGGATCCTCCAATTCCGGAATGTAATAATTTCAGATTCAATAAAGATGAACTCATAATACAAAAGAATGTGCAAGGGCATGTTTATGTGCCTGATCCACATGCCACTGGAAATCCCTTTTGAATTGTAAATGGTTGGTCTCTGCCTAAAAAAATTCTAGAAAACATTCCTTGTATGCTAATTGATCAGAGATGGAAAAAGAAAGGCTGATTAGTAGATACCAAGACATGGTTCTAAAGCAATGCAATCATAAGATAAATGACAAATTAGTTTCACTGACAATGCTACAAATTCTTCTTGTATGCTAATTGATCAGAGATGGAAAAAGAGATTCCCATCAAGCCCTTCATTCTACAAAGTTCAAACAAAGATAGGCATGCTGATCTACGCAACTAGAAAGTAGAAGCACATGTGGGGAACACTTTCATCAAACTACCAAGAAAACATGCTTACTGAAAAGAAAAGTGTCCATACAATAGATTGTAGTACATAACAATCACGAGTAAAAAACACATACTTCATTGTCCGCAGATCCCAGATTTGTATTACTGATTCACTAGTTAGTGAAACAGCATTGCTATCATGTGGGTCCCATGCTCCTCCTGATAATGAGTGAAGCATCCCAACTGGCTGCTGTGATTGTAGCTACAATTCGAAACAAGACACAAATACAAATCACATATGCATATTTAAGTAGCAAAAATCTCTACGACTTTCATGTGAGAAATGAAAACAAAGATATAGGCGTTGCCATGAGTGTAGTTTTAAGGAAAAAAAGGGAAGATGTTAAAAAGTGTTAACCAATGATATTAACATTCTTCTCGGATTATAGATTATATCATTAAAGCATCAATAGGTATGCAACAAGAGGGAAAATAACAGATGGATGTACATAGTAAAATAAATATCTATAGATGTTAGGCAATATGTGATTTGAAAAAGTTGGTTCGCGTTACCTGTGCAGTCTTTTTTGAAGAATCCAAACCCCAAAGAACCAAATTTTGCTCATCAATGCTAATCAACTTATCATGTCTTCCAGTTGGCCACCAAAGAACACTGCAATTAAGATATGAGCCCATTCAGAAGATATCATAACACTAAATATTTTTATTCCCGGTGCAAATTCCTGCCAACAAATCTTCAATTGCTATAAGAAAATTTTGATTAGGGATAGGGACAGACAGCACAAGAAGAATGCTGAGATTTATGCAAGGGATATTGGATAAGACTGATATTTCTTATAATGACAAATATTTTTAAAAATGTTAGTCATTTTTTAAAGGGGCCCTAACCTGGGTTTCCCTAGCACAAAGAATGCAATCATAAATGATATGACTATTGAAATTGGATTTTCCTGAATCTTGTATCTAGTTTCCACAAGCTTCTAAACCATTTAAAGGGGCCCTAACCAGGGTTTCTCATATCCAGAAAAGGAAAAATGAAATAAAGCCATAACATGTCAGTGTAATAAATACAAAAGTTTCACGACTTTCAGTTTTTAGCTCTGGAAGAAGAAACTAATCCTGAAATTCAAGAAATTTCCAATGCACAAACCTGACATATTTTGATTTCTTTTTCTTTTTTAAAAAAATTTCAATTTAAAGAAACCCATGCGATGTGAGTTACTAATGCTAACTATGATGCACATAGCCTGATAGACAAGCAATAAGAATATGAAATAACCAAATATGCCTACAATGGTCTAAGAAACAATCTTACTGAGTTAAAACAAAAAAGAAAGGACAATGGAGGAACTATAAATAAGCATAAGACTATCTCAAGGTAGTTGTTCTACAAATAAGAAAGTATTGCCAATGTCTAACAACCAAACTGTACATGAGAGTGTAATCACCGAGACATAGCTCACCATTTGATCTTGCTAGTATGAGCATCAAGTGCAGCAATCCGCTCTAATTGGGGAGAATTTAACTGGCCATAAAATTCAGGAATCTGCCATATAGCTGCTCCATAAGATTCACCTTAAGAAATAAGAAGTATTAAGTACTTGTACGACTAATTCAACACGTTTAACCAATCACAAATAGCAGATATAGACATGGCTATTGACATTATACATATGATAAAGAAACAATCCTGGGTTTAGAATGAATGACAGATTCTCATTATCCATAAACCATAGGCTTCTAATACAAGCCTTCGTGTAATTCAAGTTATCTGTAAAACTGTAATAAATCAAATGTATCCAAGCCATTGCTGATGATAGGTGATATACTGATATGCATGATAAATTGATTTTAGTGTTGTGATCAAATGACAGTATTAATCCATGTGCCTAAAAATCCTTACGCATTCCCTTTTTTGGTGAAATTTTTAGGTTGTGATTTAGTACAGTCATCAGTAAAACTGTACTAAATCAAATTTATGCCAGCCACAGCTGATCATAGGTGACATGCATGATAAATTGATCATCGTGTTGTGATCGAATGACAGTGAGTATCCTATCATCTACCTACGAATCTCTAAGCATTCCCTTTTTGGTGAAACTTGGCTTCTAGATCCAATGTATCCACAAATAAAAACAAACAACTGATATACAAACCAAAAATTCCCCTTATCATACATCCATACAAACTAGCCACTAAAAGGATCATCAGCCAAAACATAAATGCCACAATGCCTTTTAAACTGAATAGATTTGAAGAACTAGGAGCGTTACTGTTGGAGAAAACGGTGGAGAAGATCCGCTGATCAAAGGGACACGAAGCCAAGTCCCAGATCTCGTTAGGGTGAGAGAACAAACCCTCACATATCAATTCGGTTCCACCTGACGCCAAGCGAATCAAATGCACCTAAAAATTTCAAACAAAATCACATCAGGAGGGATAAATCACAATCCAAAATTCGATTCGGAGCCTAAGATCTAGGGGGGAAAGGAAAGCGAGAGACCTCATTCTCATCCTTGAGACTGAGAGTGCCAGTGATGAAGCTGGTATGATCCGTGTCCGCCTTCACATCAGCGATACACCTCGCCTACAAGCAGCAAACGAATTAGGGTTTAGATTGAAGAAAATTAGGGCTTATGAGCTGTGATCGAGGAAGTTGTGTATGGATTCACCTGGTATTTCAAACCATATCCAATGCCGGTAGAAGTTGATTGCATCCTTCCAACTCCAATCCGAAACTGTTGCTCTGGAAATCGGAAATTGCAAGCTAAATCTTGCAGCAAGAAATGGAGGTACTTGTTGCTTGCGATTTGCTCAGGTCACAGTTGCGATCGCTAGAGACGAGTCCTGAAGGTGGACTGGTGAGAATTTGAGATGCTTATTTCTCATAAATTTTTATTTTTATTTACTCTTTAAAGATTTTTTTTTTTCCTTTATAGACCTTCAGAAATTTATGATACATTATGTTGGTTAATACGGTAAGAAATTGTATTATGTATGTTGTTGGTTAAAGAAAATATTATAACATACCATATATCAACCACTCAAATAAGCTTTTAGAACAATTTTTTTTATCATTCGTAGAGTTTCTCTATCTAACTTCTCTTTGCCGAGGGATAAAAATTCGAAAAATGAAGTAAAAAACTTGATTTTCGATCCGTCGCCAAATCGCAATAAATAAGCTACACACTCTACTAAAAGACAGAAACTAGACAAAACAAAGATTGTCAAGTCAAGGACGCAGACGAAGAACAAAGTTAAGCATCACCTACAACCTATTAGCATCGCTAATGAGAGGTACATCAAGATACAAACGCACGTGGGCACTGAAGATGAACTCCAAAGAAGCGCCTCGAAATATAATCATATATAACTATTTTGGTTGTTTTAAGAATAATATCATTTATTTCTACCAATTGGAATCGTATATTTGCTTTGTCATTTTATAAAATGTTTTACAGAATTTAATTTGTGTGGGAAATCTAGTAACTTCAGTTTGAATGAAATATTTTATCATCATAAGTCATCTAAATATTGGGAATCGAACGGGACAATCGGGTACTACCCTGAGATCTTTTCCGACTCAACCACCCCGATATGGTTAGATTTTTGCTAACACAGTAACACCTACTTCACTTCAGAAAAACAGAACCAACAAGCTCAAATCAACTTCAAACTGATCCAGAAACAAGGGCAATGTTGTTTTTGAAACCATGCAGCAGAGGTTTACAAGCCAAAGTCACATAGCATCTTATTTCTTACACAGACGAAGGGACGAGCTCTATAGCAATAATTATTCAGTCGAACTTGTAGTGCTTATCCACGGTTTCTGAGACGTCCCAAGTGCAGCTCATGCCATCCGGGAAGACCACCAAGTCGCCCGCTTGAATCTCAACTGCGTCATTGGCGCCTTCGGGAGTAACCTTCACTTTTCCCTTGAGCAGGTAACATGTCTCCTTTGCAGAGTAAGTCCATGGGAAGTTGCTTGGCGGGCATCCCCACCTGCACCAAGTTCACACTTTAGTCGTCGTTCACAAATGCCGGTTAGAATCTTTGGATGATATCAGTAACGAAATCGTGAACGATAAGCAACCTCCGGTTTATTTGAGTTTTATATTGAACCAACTTATTGAGTGAATTCTCCATGACCTATACAATGGCAGCAAATTTCTCTTAAGATGGTGATATGATCAGTTCGGAAAATAGGATTGGAGCCGCATTTCCGGGTCACCAATCTCCTTTTATCTTGTGATCTCCATTATCAATCCTTTCTGAATTCTGATGTATGCAAATCGAGAAAATCTCACATCATTAACTAAAATCCCAAGCTGTTCTTCTACTTCATCCCCATTTACGTCGACTAAAACCTCAACTCCCACTAGATATTCAGAAATAGCCCAATTCTTTCTCACAGTTGTTTTTCCTTTCGTATTCTCCAGTAAACAATACAATTGTACTATATACAAAAGGAATTTACAGCAAATAAAAATGTGCTGATTCACAAGTTGGAAGGAATAAAAATAAAGCCATGAGGAGGAAATTGAAGAAACAATCACTGCCTTAGGCAGATGGATTGGATTTGGAGGGGCTGATCAATTTTCTCCAAATCTCCCAGGTTGCATGAGCAGTGGGAGATTATCAAGATGTTCAAGAGATTCGGACGGAAGAGATCGTTAGATCTTCTTAGTTCTTACCATGCCAAATAAAGAGAATCAGCTCAATCATGCTTGTGTTAAATTGGAAAAACACTTGACTAATATCATTTAATAAATGGCCACAATATGATACAAAAAATCTGATTCAGACTTTTTCTTGATTGATTTCTACTCACTAATTCCAAGATTCTACCATATCATATATCTGACTCTCTCTACTGTTGTATCCAGCTAACATCTCACTCAGACATTGGAATTGATTGGAATACCTAACTAAACTGAATTTGAGATGCTGAAATGAATGACACAGTCATTTGGAATTAGTATACATGGAGAGTAATCAGATAAAAAACAAAAAGCAATCACCTTGCTGATTTCTCCATTAAATCGAAAAAAGCAAGAAATCGCACATCATCGCAACTCAAGGAAACCTTTGATTAACGAAGCTACAAGTTTCCTTCAATCTCCAGTATATACATTTCAAACCTGTCTATGCTTGCTAGAAAATCAAAGCCGATCACAAACGAGACACCACTGACAACAAATCGAAGCAATCGAGAGCGAGGAAGAGGAATTACTTGGGCCATTGTTTGACGCCGAGCTCCGAAAGGCGAGATTCAGGAGGATTGCGCTCAACCCTAATACCGAGCTTCTCGGTGATCATCTCGACGCCTTCGGACCTTGCTCTAACTCGTAACTGAGTCGATCTTCCAGTAAAGGTGTTCAGAGCGAGGGATTTGCTCGGCTGAAATGGAAGTCGAAGGTGACGATTTCCGATACACTGCATTTTTAACGATCTTTTGCTTTTTCTTTCTTTTCTCCTTATTTTCTTTTCCTTTTAAATTCCGGTGCATTTTTTTTCCTTTGTTTTTTAACAAATTTATTTATTTCTGGTTTTGCCAGCCACTCGTTCGTGCAAAGACTAGATAACCCAACTTGGGTAAACTGCAGTAAACCACCCTTTAAATAGGGTATATTGCACAAAACCACCCTTTATATATGAAATTGCAGTAAACCACCCTTTAGAGTGATTCCGTTAGCAAGTAACCACCCCCTTCTTTGATTCCGTTCATCACCCGTTAAATTGCATCAAATTACCAATATACCCTGTTGTTTTATTCAATATTACATGGTCTTCTTCTACCTTCTTCAATAACTGGCCATTGTTGATAACTCAACAACGTCAACGCCACCATGTGCTCCGATGAGGAGTTTGATGTTGACCATGGCACAACCCAGCAACAATCCATAAGTCCTGTGAGAAATATATAGAGAAATAAAACCTCAATTCAGATTCCAGTTCCAGGAGGATCTTGATAGAGATAGAAAAAAACTCAAATTGCAAACTCTTATAATTCAATTGTAAGCAACCAAATAAAGTGTGGCTTTTGCCGATTCTAGGATAAGTTTGTCAATTTCAATCATCTCCATTCCCAATTCAAGCTACACTAGTCCAAACTCATAGATCTAAGATTCGATTTCTGCAAAAGGAACAATCAAGAACCCAAAAATCCTAAATTCGAAAAACATATAAATTTTCTCAAAATTGACCATGAAGAACAACAATCGAGGCTTCATAAATCACAACCACAACAAAAGAAGGCAAAATCGAGCCTCAATTTGTTCGAATTCAACCATAAATTGGTCGTCAAACCACCGGCAACTCCTCGTCCTCTTCCTTGGCAACTTCCTTCTTCTTCTCCTCGAACTCCTCCGCGGGCACTTCATCGGGCATCTTCTTCAAATCCTGGGCGGCGTCGACGTAGGGGTCACAGACGGGGTCGGATTTCTCCATGGGGGTTCGAGCCTTGTCAAGTAATGGCTTGAAAGTGAATTCGATGGAGAGCCAGGCGAAGCCCAGGGCTGCCATCACCATGGCGGCTGATTTCACAAGGTTGTCTGAGATTTGACGGACTTTTGAACGGAATAAATGGGTGGGGTGGTGATTTGCTAACGGAGTAGGTTTAAAGGGTGATTTTTTGTAATATTTGTTTTAAGGGGTGGTTTTGAGCAATGTAGTGTATTTAAAGAGTGGTTTTATGCGGTTTACCCAACTTTTTTTTTTGTTTTCATTTGAGCCCATGAAGATTTTGATCCTATTTTGGGATTAATGGGCCATTTGAGCCCATTAGGGATATCCAGCCCAATAACGAGTCTTGCTTTCAAGGAAGGGAATGAAAACTGAAAAGAGGTGATGTATATAAAATAAAAATTGTAATTTTGAGAGGAAAGTTTGTATTATCTTAGAATTAAAGCACAATAACTTGTGTTTCACGTTGTTTTAAAAATGCCCCATGTTAAAAACGACATGAAGCACAAGTTATTGTATGCGCATGTTTAAAACAACGTGAACCTTTGCCATCTTGGCCTCTGTGCTAAAAAAAGGGGATTCTAGACTGCCCTTCTCTCTAAAATTTTGAGAAATCTCCAAACTGTGTAAACTCTAACTAGAGAATTCCTAATTGGAGAATCCAACTGAGAACCCTATCCTCTTCAATCCACCTTCCTTGTGCTTCAATCGACCTTCCGTTTGGTTGATTTTGAATTCCCGTTCCTCGTTCTCTCCGATTCGATTGTCGTTTTGGGGTTCGGGGTGTGATTCGGTTGTCGATTTGGGGCCCGGGTGTTCGTCGCCGCCTCGGATGGGCCGTTTATGGGCTCGCCGGCGTTCTGGTCTCATCCTTCCTCAGTCGATCTCGTCCTCCTCTGTCGATCCGGTCTCGCCACTAGCGCTGTGTGTTGGTTTCGTCCTCCTCCCTGCGTCCAGTCTCTCGGTTTGCCACCGGCGTGTCTACCTCCTGTCATCGGAGGTTGCCGTCATGCTGGTGGTAGTGCCACCTGAGTAGTCTGTCTCCGGGATGATGCTCCATGGGCTGATGGTGGTGTCCGGGCTTCCCTGGCCCGACGTAGCCCGTTGTTCAAGCGCCTACAATTGTCCTTGGGGCCCAAGTTTGGGTGCCTTGGGGCCCAAGGTTGGGTCCCTTCGGGCCCAAGGTTGTGAGTGTGGGAAGGAAAAAAAATTTAAAAAAATTTGTGCACCCAACTGAAAGGGTTTGAGAAAATCCCGCAAGGGCATGTCGACATTTTGTAGGTGAAAGGTTGTTGGCGTTTTGTTTCGAGCAGTTTGCGGCTCTGCTTCCGATGTTTCTAGGAGATCTTCTGCTTGGTTGGGGAGGGCGTTGAGTCTGTAGTCGGGTCTGGCTGGGGTCGTGGTCGTGCGCTCAGGGCGACTCCGTATCCGGGATAGAGTTTCCTTAGCGTTCGTCTGCACTACCCACAGTAGTTAGAGTCCTGTTGTACTACTGTTTGGTGGTGCTTGGTTGCGTTCTTCGGTGGCTTCCTCAGCTGTTCGAGTGTTTGGTCTTCTTTGAACATTTGTTGTAGTGTTTATTTCTGTTTGGTTCAGTACGCTTGTTATTTGTATTTCTGTTTTTAGGCTGTTCTGTTAGACGGTTCGCCGTTTGCCAACATCGGTCGGCCTCTCGATGAGTAAGGCATGTCTGACCATCGAATTTTTACCTAATCAAAAAAAAAATGTTCAAACAACGTGAAGCACAAGTTATTGTATAGAAAATACTATTAATAGGACTGTTTCAAACCCAAAAATTCAAGTGAACTTGCACAAATTGAAACGACACTATATATATGTCTAAAATTTTATCAAAATTCATTATATATCAGAAATCTAAACCAAGTCGAATCTAAGTAGCCTAGAGTCCTAAATTAAAATGAATCATACCCTAACTTGAAACAACTCGAGCCAAAACTGCTAAAGTCTAGAATACATCTGCTCGAAACATATGTAATGCCAAAAAAACACAAACCAGAAATAACCAAAACTCGAAGTCTCTCGCATATGAACCCAAATAACTCAATTTATCAAGGGCCGAAATATTCATAACCTAAAATATTTGTGAAATTTGTGGGAATATCGATCAAGTGATATAGAACGAGAGTTGTGTCAAACTTATTTTATTTTCTAAATTGTAAGGTTGGATACACCTTATGATACAAAATTTTAAATTAATAGGTAGAGTTTTATCCCCCCATATTTTGTTAATAGTTTACTATCCACAACCAACGTGGATAAAGATGGAAACCTTCATCCACCAGCAGTGGCGGATCTAATGTTCAAAAGCTAGGTAAGTGAAAATATTCATAGTAAAGACAAAATTTTACTGACAAAAAATTCAATTAAGGAAACCATACCCCAAATCGGTAACAACTTGTTTGAGTTTTTTTATAACTCTTAATTGATTAAACTAATCTAGCAAACTATGAAAAAAATCTATAAATTTTCAGATTTTGAAAACAAAAAATTGTAAACGCAATTCATAGGAGTCGAAAGAACGACAGTGGAAAGAAAGTGCAATATATCTCTTCACCGAACTATCATGTTCTTTGTCCATCTTTTGAGTTTTGGTTAAAAAATAACCTAAGATTATAATTATTTATAACCACCAAGATTATTATTTTTTAACTTAATTCAAAATTTTCTACCCAACTGCAGCTGGGTTTGCTTGCACTGAGATCTCCCTCTGTCCACCAGACTCCATACCTTCTTGAGATTTGAAGAGAGTTGAGATCTTCAAACTCAAGAAGTCCGAAGTTATAGCTAGTTAGTCCCTTTGAAGATTGGCAACTCGGGATTGTCAATATTTCCATTTTCATTGTTCTGCATTTTTGAACAAGAAAATTCTCACACCGTGTTTCCCTTGTGTTTCAAGAAACCTCGCTCACTCAACCCATGGATACAAACCCAGCAACACGGTTGTGTTTGCTTGAATATCGAAGATGACAGTTTTTTTTTTGGTAATCAAACTGGGAGCAAGCTCCCTACATAGAACAAATTAAAGAGAATTACAGCAGACAGTTGCGAGGGGCACCACAACTTAACCCCTTAGAGCATCTCCAACAGCTTCTTCAAAATAGGAATTTTGGTGATTTTTGGGGAATTTTAGGTGTTTTTTAGGTCCAATAGATTCTCCATTTCATTCTCCAAAATGGGGAAGTAGGAGTAGAAATGGGGAAGCTTCCCCAAATCTGGGGCATTCTCTAAAACTAAATGATTCCCCAAATGGTTGAAATGGAGAAGCTGTTGGAAATGGAGCAAAAATAATTTAGAGAATATGCCTTTCAATTCTCCATTTTGAAGAAATTTTTGGAGAAGCTGTTGGAGATGGTCTTACAAACATGATAATTGTACATTTTAACATAAAGATGAAAACTGCCCACCACTCTTCCACTAACACAGAACCTATGGAGTGGCTTGCTGAATAGAAAACTAACTCCTACACATAATGAAACATCAACTAACTTAACTAACACAATGATCCATCACCTAACATAAACTTGGTCTAATTAGATGAGAATATTGAATTACATTTTAATTAACAGTTATCCACCAACTTATATTCAAAACTTTTTCGTACCTTCAATGTGTAACGATCGATTTTCTTTTACTTCTCAATAGTCCCAACCAATGATATAAGATAGAAAAACAGTAAATAAAAAAACTTCGATTAGTCAAAAGGATCATATTCCTATACACAATTTTGTACAATCCTGCGCAATCCTATACGATGGCAATGCAATTTGGCTACTAAAACACGATCTAGATGTCGAGATGATGACACATCACGAATGATATGATTTAACGGATCCTACAATGAAGATGGAGCGTATATATTCCCATTGACTCTGTCACTCAGCCCACAAAACCCACAATGCATTCACACCACAAAGAGTTGGAAAGCCGCCGAAAGTGGGAATGGGAGCTACCGTTGAAACTTCCCTCAAAGGATAGGGATTAATTGCCTGCAATTATGCATTTTATGCCCCAGCTTTTCTTCACTACGTGGATCAACCCTCTCCAATCAAGGAGCCTTTGATGTGGAAATGGCACATGAAATTATGGGAGAGTTACGTCGCAAAAGAGATGATGTTATGTCTGAATCAATGCGTAGGTATACACTGAAAATCGAAAAGGCAAATTAGGTTTAAGGCATAATGTTTATATGGACGTGCAATCATATATAAATCTTGATTTGCGAATTATTTAGTTTTCATGTAAAATTATATTGTATAATTTTACTTATATTTTTTTAAAAAAATTATATTTTTATTTCACACATTTATATTTATATATTTATAAGATTTTATTATGAAAATTTTATAAATATATATAATTAAAATATCAATTATATCAGTTTATAGTTTTATATTTTTGTAAAACATTTTTTTTATAAAATTAATGGTGTATTTAGCAATCCGCAGTTGCGATAAAAAAGAATTTTCATATTATTTAATTATCTTTTTTTTTTGATTTTTTATCTTAAAGGTTCTTCGCAACAAGTTGCGCAATTAAATCTGCAATAAGTTACAAAATTTAGTGGTATTTCTAGCAAAAATTATTAGCCATCGGCAACCACGATTAAAATACAACACAAAAACAAAACGTAAAAGCTGGTAATGCCCATGAAGGGTATCAAAACGCAGCGAAGTGGGCTGCCGGGGAATCAAAACGCAGAGGCCCACACTGCTCCACCCCTAAAAGGGAAAGCCTTTCAAAACTCCGAAGAGTTATTCGGTCACTCCCCACTTCCATCTAGGGAAAGTCTGTCTATCTTTCCCAACCTCCCATTCTCATTCATCATTATTGATCGAACTTGATTTTTTTTTTTAAAAAAAAAATTATAATATTTGAACAATTAAAATTTTAAATATATTGTGGATGTATTTTTCCCTGAAATTCTGAAACACAATAAGCTCTATGAGAATGTTTGTTGTGATGTCTTGGGATTGTCCCACATCGAAAAACACGATAACCTGAGCCTTGCATATAAGTCAGTGAGTCACTCCTCCTATTGTCAATTGATTTTAGGATGGAACTCTGCTGGTCTTGTGTGCTCGGCTTAGGTGCGCATCATGCGCTCGGACGTGTGAACCCCACGTTATATGGCCCACCGAGATTTATCATGGTATCAGAGCAGGTGCGGTCCGGGACCCTGGTCGATCTATTGGGCTAGCTGGCCTTAAGTCTCAAGACGTCAAGTGCAACTGGCTTAATTGCGAGGCCAGACAGTTGCACGTGAGGGGGCGTGTTGTGATGTCTTGGGATTGTTCCACATCGAAAAACACGATAATCCGAGCCTTGCATATAAGTCAGTGGGTCACTCCTCCTATTGCCAATTGGTTTTATGATGGAACTCTGCTAGTTTTGTGTGCTCGACTTAGGTGCGCATCATGCGCTTGGACGTGTGAACCCCCCACGTTATATGGGCCACCGAGATTTATCAATGTTCCATTACTATTTTTTTTTCTCTAATTTGGAAATGGAAATTTAAACAAATAGTACTCCGTATAAGTTATACGTAGAGAGAGGGTGGATTATAGGTAAATATTCCTTACGGTATACTCCCTCTATTCAATCATATAAATCCTTTTAAATTTTACATATTTTTTAAAAATTTTAAAAATACTATAATAAAATATTATCTATTTTTATTTAATTTTAAAATAATTTGATACTTATTACTAATAAGTATTAAATTATTAAAAAAAATGATCCACCTTCAAGTGAGAGTAGAGCCACGCACGCTAGTGAAAGAAATAAAACATTTAAGGATTTAATATTTTTAGGCTTTTAGTATTTAAAAGTTTAAAACTCTAGTGAAAGACCTTTAGAGTTAGATCTAGACATTTAAGTGACGTGATTCGTATAATTATGAATAATTAATCTCGCTTTGTATGTAAGAGAATATCACTCCCTTTACAGATTTTACTTCTATACATAATAATTTATGTTTTGATATTATCAAGAGAATGTCTCATATTATGTCATCTTGCTTAGCAGCTAGAGCATCTTGGTTAGTTAATTTTATACAATTGGAAGCTTCTTTTTCACATTTAACATAATTAATAAAAAATAATAATTAATCATAGTGAAGTAAGCATGCAATATTGATTGCAATTAGTTTTAAAATTGTAATGGATATCAAATTAGTATATTTAATTAGAAAAGCTACGCATGCAAATAAATATGCAATAGATGTGTGGTTCTTTCGATCTACACATCTGGCAATTGGGCAATTGGCAACAAAATAATTATGCCTCATGGCTCCCATATCTTAATTATATATTTGTATGGGCCAATTAGAATTCCCGAAATGTAATAAATACAAATACAAAGTATAAATTTAATCATTATACTACTTTTGTCTCAAAATACATATCTTTTGACTTTTCATGATATTTTTTTAAGAAGGTAAAAAATCAATCTTTATAACATTTTTTTAAATTTATATTTATTGGTAATAAATAAGAAATTATATTTGAAAATTAAATAAGAAAATATTTTATATAGTTTTTTATTTTAAAAAAACATGTCAAAAATAAAGTGATTTAAATTTTAAAACATAATATAGGGGGTGTATATTAATTTGTTACATACTACAAATAATATATATGGATTTTAGCCTAGCTGTTTTGGTAATCAATTAATTCTATGAAGCTGGCCATATTCAACCAATCATGTATATTCGGTCCCCCAATATAGTCTATTCTGTATATCATTGTTAGATATATATATGTGTATTTGGAGGACTTTCTCTGCTAATTCCGTTATTGGAAGTATTCGACGTATGTGATTTTCTTTCCATTTTTTTTATTATTGTCAATGAATTCGCTAACCTTATGCTAACAACTTCCATTCCAGATGTTAATGTGATTTGCTGAATGAACGGTGTAGGTGAGACCCATCTATATCCGTCCAAACGTTAATCGACTCCCCATTCCCCACATTCCATATAAGCATTGTTTGAAAGATTCTCACAAGTTCATAAGTTTACTCCATTGCCAAGATACATTGGTTTGTTTCTTATATTCTAGTATATGGGTGCATGTCTTTTAGGCATTTTTTCTTACCAATTCTAACCCAAATATTTAATGTTTGTGCCAGAATTTTCCAAACCAATTTCATTTGGAGTATATTTGATGTTTTTCTCAATTTAATTCCTTCTACTTTTCGGTCTACATATTTTATTCCATCTAATTAGTAATTTTATATGTAAGATCCTTGCATTATTCCACAAGAAGATCCTATTTACTTGGTTTTTAGATCATAATGAATACCTACTCAAAGCATAAAACTTTGCATCAACATGTGAGCTTAACCACCTTCAAACACATATATATATAAACTAAATCACCTTAATTTGATCCTTACCAACAGGCAACATCCATGAACGTACCAACAAATATATATTAACGGTAACAGAGGTTTATATATATAGCTACGCATGCACTTACAGCTGGTCGACATGCGCCGCAGCGTGAACAAAGATCTCTGCAACTGATAGATAGATCTGCCAACTAATTCAACCAATAAGACCGTACCTTCTTTAGCCGGCCACCACACTCTCTAATTATTTTAATTAACGAATAAAACAACTTAATTGGCCGGCGTTCTCTCTACACAACAAAACACCTCATTCACATGCAAAGATATATGCATATTCACGTGCCCTTTTTTTTTCCCTGAAAAAATATAAATAAATAAAATGCAACAGATGATTGATAATTAATTGCACGCTAGCTAGCTAGATATGTGGGTGGGGAGGAAGCCAGAAGAAAGATGCATGATAGGGTGATAAATTGATAATAAAAGGTTGATGCTTGTTGAAATTGCATACAAGGTGAAGGAATTACTTAATTAAGTATTAATTATGATTATGAAATGATTGTTAGGAGATCGAATCAATGAAATCCTGTTTTTTTTTTTACAATTGTGTAGTTACTAACTCCTCCCTCCGTCCAACAATACATGAATTTTTAGAGGTAAAATTTTGTCCAACAATAGATAACCTTTTATGTTTTCTAGGTAGGAAGTTGTAATGATTTGTATTGGTTTGTGTGATGTTGACTTTTTAAAATAATTTGATTGGTTAAAATGTGTAGTGGATGTTAAAAAATAATAAAATTTATGAAAAAGTTAGTGTAATGATGATGTTTTTTTAAAAGTAAAGTGTTTTATTAAAACTTTTGCAAAATGCTAAAAAGCCATGTATTTTAGGACGGATGGAGTATAAAATTGTTAAATATATATATATATATATATATTTATAATTTTTTTTTATCAAATTGAGTCAATTAAGACCTTCCGGGCATAGAGAAAGGATATATAAAAAAGCATATGAATTCAAAGACCACCATCCAATCCAATATTGGAGAAACATTTTTTGAACCGGAATTAAGGGGGGAATTTTTATTTTTTTTTGTAACCACGAAAATAATAAAATAATGAGAGGCAAACGCCTTAGAGGCCTAGAAGATTATTTAAAAAATAAAAATAAAAAAATCAAAGATCGCCCTTGAAGATTTTAAAAAAAAAAATAATAATAATCAAAGATCACCCTAGAAGATGAACTCACATCTATTCCCCATTCCAATGGGTGGCATTTGCAGATAAAATAACCTGATTTAAAAAAGATTTTATATATAGAGAGAATCTTTATTAAATCCGCTTACTTAATCTGTACCATTTGAAACATTAGAGGTAGGGGTACGGTCTATATAAAGGGTTTGCATCATGCCTCAATGGAGCACATCACCACATCAAATATTAAGCCCTTCATCCTAGCTAGCTAGGGTTTTCGATCGAGCAATCGAGACGTGGTTACTTCCGATTCAAGTACCGATCCTTGTAAAATGCAAAAGTGGTAAGGGAGGTGACAGAAGAGAGTGAGCACACATGGTGGGTTTTCGTGCAAATCGTTCGTTCATGCTCGAAGCTATGTGTGCTCACTCTCTGTCTGTCATCCCCATGCTTCCTCCTTCCTCTTTCTTTCAGTACTCCATCTAGCTTGATTGATTTCTTATTTTTGTACAGCATTAATTGATTACGTTTGTAGTACATGCATGGAGCAGTAGTGACCATGAGCCAGATAGATCAATGAGTCGAGCCAACACAAGTCAGTTTATCTAGTGCGTGACTCTTGCCGATTGGATCACGTGCCCGAGATTTATCACCAGATGGGTGCCTGAGATTTAGCATGAAATTTGCTATACCATATGAGATTTTACTCCGATAATTTATGCGTACATTAAAATTATAATATATATATACATCAATATTTATAAATTATAATCTCAAGATTTGTTTTAATTTAAGTTAGATTAGTAATTGGTGGTAGGGGTGTTCATTATCGGAACACGAACCATTTATTTTCGTGTTTTATCGGTTCGTGTCATTTTCGTGTCGTGTCATTTTCGGTTCATGTTTTTTCGTGTCGTATCGTCGTGTTTTCGTGTCGGGTCAGTCGTGTCGGATTTTTCTGCACACCCCTAGTTAGTGGGTCGATCAACCATACCAAATTAATAATTGGGAGTGTGGAAATGACATCTTCCATCAAATTAACTTGCTGGATCTCCGTAGACATATATGTTAGAACTATTAAAGATTCACAAGTGGAAAAGAGACTCATGGGGACAAGTCAATTTATAATGTTGAAAACTCTCAGTTACCGACAAGTAGTGCGGGATGAAAACCAATTTCTACCTCATTTTGCGTTTGATTATTGCAAATTAAGTAAATCTTAAGAAGCACCACCTAGGAACTTAACATCACCGTTTAGATATACCCTCCTAATCAATATAACAAACCCAAATTTTGAATGAATTGATTCAATCGAAACCAATAAGACTCAAACCTGTTATAACCCAAATTTGAAGATACATATTCTATGTAAATTCTAAAAATGAGTGTTGAAGTAATAAAATTCGATCGAGACAAAACAAACTTGAGACAACCGAAATCCGACCCAAATCGATCAACATGTCTGAATTAATGTCATCTCTACCGATATTAAATTCAAGATCTAGATAGATAAATAGATAGATAGATAGAGAGGGATACGGTTTAAAATTTCGTTATACGGAGCAATGGATAACATATTATATAGGCGTATGAATGCTTGTCAATTCTTCGATACTTTAATTTGATCGCTCGTTTGACACTGACTGTCTTTGATGGAACATCAAAACTTATCCCGATTAAGAGAGAGAAAAACTGCTCCGTAGTACTAGTAGTGAATTTTTAACAGATTTTTTGCGGTATGAATATATATAAATTGTATCCTATAAATTTGACCATTAAATTTATGGATGGAGTTAGGTAAACCTTAAGTGTTAAAAAATTAATCGACGGTTAGAATTGACCACCTCCTTCCTCCAATCCCCACCTCACCCTTTTTCTTTTTCTCTCATTTTTTTAACTTTTTTTTAGTGTAAACACCAACTCCACCCATGAATTTACCACCCAATCCCGAAAATATAAGGGTAACCCAATCCCGAAAATATAAGGGTTGGATCCAATGGAGTTTAATGAGAACCTCTTCTCACAAAAATTTATTGAAAAAAAAAAGGGTTGGTGAGGTTGAGGAAAAGATGGGAAGAGTTTTTTAACCGCCTTTAAAGGTTTTGTAAAACTCTATCGATCCATGACAATTTTTTTTTTTTTTACCACAATGTACTATTTAAAATAGTAAATTCTCAGACCAAAAAAAAAAGAGTAAATTCTTGTTAGACATGAGAAATTACGTAGAGTTTTATAAAGAGACAATTTGGTAAAATAGACTCTTGTGCAAATTTGACTAGGTAACTCAAACCCTTAAAAAATATATTAGCCGCCCTCGCCCCCGTTGAAAATGTATTAGTCACTTCTACCCTAATCTGGCAATCTCATCCGCTCTGCTCTCTCTGTACTCTTCAATGACGCTCCTCTCCCCAGAGCCACCAAATCCGTCCACACATCCTCCACCTCCACGGACCACAAGCTCCTCCACTGCCTCCACTACGGCATCAATCGAACACCGCCTCCGCCCCCAACCTCCAACCTCCAAGACCGGCTCCGTCGTAGGTAAGGGCGGCGCCATTTGCTCCCGCCTCCGACCCAAATTCACCGATTACAAAGGCGCTGATGGAGAAGATGCACCGTCTTCGGCCAAGCAGATGTTGTTGAGGGTGCTGCTGATGCGCCGACTCCATTTTCTTCAACGAGTACATCTCCAGGTTTTGATAATTTTCGGAACAATTTAGGTTTCTTACTTTCGAGCAAATGACTGCTTCTTCTTTTCTTATTTTGTAAAAATTTGGGGATTTTGTAGTGGTGTTGGATAGATTCATTAATTGAATCCTTTTATTTAGATTTGTTCAATTTAGGTTATCAATTGTCTGTGCAGAGGCTCGGTGAAGAGTTCAGGGTTTCCAATTGATAGTGCTCCGAATTGTGTAGGTAAATTAACTTCTAGGTCTAGCTGATTATGTTGGTTGATTAACTTAGCAATTGGGGTTTCTGCTGAAATTCCATGCTCTTGCTAGGTCTGTCTTTGCTTTTGTGGGGTTGTAGATATGGGTGAGTGTCTTTGCACGCCAAGTGTTCGATAAAATGCCTCTTACAACTTTTCTACTTAAAGAAGATTGAGGTTAATTTTGGTTCATCTTGATATCTTGGAGATACTTGTTTAAATCTTTGTTAATGCAAGTTTCATGTGTTATGTTATGATTTAGTGTCTTATGTGAGAGAATATGAATGGAGTCAAACCAAAAAATGGAAGAAAAGCGGGGAAGTGGAGGATACAAGAGCGACACCTTACTAAGCTAGGAGCTTGGCAGTGCCATGTGCGTCTTCGTCCTCAAACTTGAAGGCACTGCTTTCGGTATTTCCCTTTTCATATACCTTTTTTGACGTCCCTAAGTCTGTCCTCAAATGTCTAGACCAAACTTAGCCTTTTGTCCTTCCATTGCCTAAGAATGATATGTAACTTCACTAGTTAGAGGCATTTTTTCATCATTTGATTGGATTATGATGCCAACCGGGTTTCAAGAGAATATGACATATTTACAAATAAGGTGTTTGCTGGCTTTAGCTACTTTGTTGATGTGTTTTTATAGGGGGAGGTTGTATAAGGAGAGGAAAGATGAAGAAAAATTGAATTTGATTGAGTAATCATTCTGGATTATTCATTGTAGGTGCGATGACAAGGCATATTAGTAATAGTTTGTTGCCTCTCGCTTTGCCTTTTGCATTGTGGTGCAATTAGGCTAAATCATCTCTTTTCTGTTGTGGTGGTTCTCATTCAGTAGTGAAGCAATGAATGACAAATAGAAATAAAATTGCCTTTTTTTAGGGTTGGATATGCATAAAAACAAGCAGCTGGATTTTTGTTCTTTTGAGATTTTTATTTTGCATCATGAATTCCCTAGTGTTAAAACCCTCTTTGCATCATGTTGTTGGGCTATCTTGATGAACAGAGTGTTGGCAACCCTTGTGAAAAATAAACTTGTACCTGAACCGTTTTACGGTTTGGAGAAATGAGGCCATAATTGATATTGCTTATTCTAGGAGAGAGTATTATAACTTTTGATTCTTCACAAGATTTGACTGTAAGCTGGTGATCAATGCCATACATGACTATTCTCTCTATGCTGTAGTATTCACCTAGTACTGAACTCTAGGGTGAAAACTATTGCCTGATGTTCGAAACGATATGCAATTTCTATGTTCAATAAGTTGATAGAATTAAATTCTTAGTAATTTAGTATCCCACTTTGAATGCTTATAATTTAGCATCCCCTGAGTGGGACTTTTACTGTTAATTGGACTTGCTTGCTGTTGATTTTGCAGATAATGTCTCTGATTCCAGCACATTGAAAGCTCTGCTTGATCAACAAAACGTCATCGTTGCTAGTATTGTCTCCAATATAAGGGTAAGTTGAAATCTCTTTTTTTGCTTGCCTAAGTCATTCATATGAAGTTCAGAGTGCATAATAGATAAATTGAATTTTCTTGGCAGCTTCTGGAAAGCAAAATATAGGAGGCAAAAATCAAAGGAAGATACCCTCAAAGCACGTGTTCAGTATGTCTTGGATCAAATGCCAAAGGATTGAACCAAGGTTTAAAGATGCATGTATATGTGGTTTCGATTTATATATGAATTTTACTAGCTTTGACATGAAATATGGGAGGTATTTATGAGCTTCCAAGTTTGTCTTGGATCATAAAAACCTTAAAAAAATTGCTATATATGTATTTTTTTTTTTGAGTTGATGACATGTTATAATAGGTATTTTTATGTATACACCAAATACTAATGTCATAGTTTCAAAGACCTTGTATTTGTATATGTATAATAAGATGACTCTATTTTGATTCCACGTTTTAAGCTCCTATAGTCCTATGTCATCAATTATATAAAGATGTCATCAGAAACGATTGAGATCAATGAAGTGTGATAACTAATTTCATTAATGAATAATAACCATCAATAAAAAGATATCATCAATGAAGTGTAATCACATTTTATGATCCTATTTTACCAATTTTATTAAACTAATAAACCATTTCATTAATGAATAAAAGTCATCAATAAAAGATGTCATCAATCAAGTTTAATCACATTTTACGCTCTTGTGCCATCAATGAATAAAAATTTAATGAATATGTCACCACAAGTGATTGCATCAATGAAGTGTAATCACAAACGTGTCATCAGTGAATGAAAGTATAATCGATGAAAATAAATCGATATACAATTGATTAAATTAAAAACATGTGGCATCAATCGATATGATTAAAAAAAAATGGCATCAAATAATTACATTATAAAAATGACATCAAAATACCATTTTGAAAAATTTGTATCACATTAAAGAAAAAAATGTCATCAAAATACTACTTTGAAAAAATATCATCAAAAATATGGCATCACGGAAAAAAAAATATCATCAAAAAATTGACATAAAAAAAAGTGGCATCAGTCGTTAACAGTAAAAAAAATGGCATCAATGATCAACGTGACATTACTGTAAACAAAAAATGTCATCAAGGTTTAAAAAAAGTGACATTAAAAAAGTGTCATCCAATCATTTCATTAGAAAAGTGGCATCAAAGTGAAAATAAAATATAGTAAAATTTTGGCATCAAAACGGTAAAATATGGCATCACTAAAAAAAAGCATCAAAAAGGGTTGGTCAACGTTGACCGGTCAATGGTCAAACGATTGACCATTGGCCAACTCACTCTATTGGGAAGGGGTCTACATCAAAATAATTAAATTGATTTAGGACCTAAGTGCCCAATTGAATATTCAAAAAAGGCCATCTACCAAAACCACCCTTTTATAAAACTATTTTTCCGAAAACCGCAAAAAAATTACCACAACTCTTAATTTGAAAAACGTCAATAAGATTGTGCCCAAAAGACCCTAAATCGTTTGGTTCTTCACTTTGATAGATGTTTTTCTTCGTCTTCTTTTAGCACTTGTTGCTAGGTTGTGTTTGCTAATTTGCTCTCCTTCTTGATAAGTGATCCTTAACTTTTGTATTTTCTTTTTTACCACAACCCCTTTTATATACGGTTCTGTTATTCACACGGTCAATTTCACGCCAGACGCACGGTGCAGACTCCGGAAGCTCGAGACGACATGGAAAACATCGATGTCGAATGCCCAGGTCGGCATACCTGGTGTCGATGCCGAATCTCCAGGTCGGCTTGTCCCATCGGACTGTGGCGTCAAGCATCTGGCAGCGAACCATGGCAGGAATCTTGCAGCTTTACGCCCTGTCTTTGATGCCGACTTGGGCACTCGGGTTCGGCATCCTTTGGTGCCGACTTGGGCACTCGGATTCGGCAAAACGTGTGCCGACTTGGGTACTCGGCATCGACACCGTGCCGATGGCGAGATGAAGCCGCGCCGATAACAAAACGGTTTATATATTACGGAGTAGTAACGAGTGTAATTTTGAAAAGGCAAAATTACAAAAAACCACCCTTTAAATATGGTTGTTTTCACGTAACCACCCATTAAATTCAAAATTACAGAAAACTACCCTTTAAATGGTATTTGTTTACAACTCACCACCCATTCAACTATTTTCTTTAATTTATCATTAAATATATTATATTTTAATATTTTTAAACTCAAATTTGATTGTAAATATATTCATATTTTGAATTTAAGGGCTTGATCGTATTTTAGGGATTATTTTATTTATTTTTAAAAAATAATAATAAATATAGCCTAGAATTATTATCTTAATTTATTGTTAAAAATGTTTATAAAATTTTAAAATATCATGGAAATTACTCTTATTTATTTATATTTTAAATAAGAGTAATTTACATAATGTTTTAAAAATTTATAAACATTTTCAAACATTAATTAAGATAATAATTCTAGGCTTTATTGATTATTATTTTTAAAAATTAATACAATGATCCCTAAAATATAATTCGGCCCTTAAATTCAAAATTTGAATATATTTACAATCAAATTTGAGTTTTAAAATATTAAAATATAATATATTTAATGATAAAGTAATGAAAATAGTTGAATGGGTGGTGAGTTGTAAATAATACCATTTAAATGGTGGTTTTCTATAATTTTGAATTTAAGGGGTGGTTAAGTGAAAACACTCATATTTAAAGGGTGGTTTTCTGTAATTTTTCCTTTTGAAAATATACTCCGTATTAGAAAAAAGAAGGGAAAACTAATTAAAATACCCTCACCTTTGAGGGTATGGTAAAAAAATATCCTCAACTTTCAAATGTAATAAAAATACCCCGATCTTTGAGGGTAGTGGTAATATATTACCACGAGTTTTCTCAAGGGTCAAAAATGCTAATAAGACGGCCTACGTGGATTTTTTTTAACAAGGTAGCCTGCGTGAAAACTTTTTTTTACAAATTAACACTGAAATCGGGTTTTCTTGAACGGTTTTCTTAGGAGAAAATTAAACCGACAACAAAATGAAACCTTTTAAAAACGAAATTGATTCAACCAAACAACTAAACCGGTCAAAATTACCTCAAATTAACACAACACGACTATTCCTAACATCAAACCGACAACAAAACTTACTCAACCAAATCCGTGAGCGAATCAAAGAGGAAGAAGATGCGAGAGATACAGCTCAAGATAAGCGACCACGAGGGAGGAAGACGTTGGGTATGAGCCCGGTCCAATAATTTATTTTTTTCCTAAGGAAACCGTTCAAGAAAACCTTTGTAAGAAAAAATTAAATTCCACGTAAGCTGCCTTGTCAGTATTTTTGACCCATGAGAAAACCCGTGGTAATATATTACCACTACCCTCAAAGGTCGGGATATTTTTATTAAATTTAAAAATTAAGGATATATTTTTACCATACCCCAAATATGAGAGTATTTTAATTAGTTTTACCAAAAAAGAAAGACGTGTAATTTGAAAAGGAAATAGAAAGCGTAAGAGAAAGCCGCCGAAAGAGGAAAGGAATGGGATCGGATAGGAGACTTTGATTGACAGATACAATTTCAAAGGACAGGGAATGCCCACCTCACTTCAATTATTCCATCCTCCCGTCTTTTCTCGACTGCTGGTGCTGGATTGGATTAATTTCCAATTTTAAAACAAACAAAATTTCCAATAAAAGATTCACTAAACAGTAGTAATGGAGTAGACAGTACAGTACAGAAGAAATCAAATTCCAAATTAGGGTATCATATTCATATTCATATTCAGATCCGGTGATTGATCGAGGCTGCCGACTCCGGTGATCGAAACGCTGCGCCCCCACCCCCAAATAAGGAAACCCTACAAACCGCTAAAACTTTGTCCCACTTCGATCCCTTTTGGGAAAGCTACGTTATCTCTTCCTAATTCCTATCCATCTCAACTTCAATCCTAAGGGCATCCCAACGGCGGCATTTCCCAAAACTCCTCTCTTCTTTGCATCTCATTTTCCACTAGTACCAGTCATTTCTTTCTCACTCTTTTCCAATTTTTTTTCCACTTCCCACCTTCGATCCATCTTACCCCTAATTAAAAAAGAAAGAAAATGATTTATTATAAGGATGTGTGACATCATTTGACTGGTTTCGGATTTGAAAAGGTTATCAATATATTGATACACCCGAAAACTGGGGAGACTGCCAACAGTGGTCGAGTTGTCCAAATCAGATGAAAAAATAGAATGGGAAGGTTGGTTCCCTGCAATGGAAAGAGGGGGAGCATGTGGGAGGTGAAGAAATGAAGCAAATCTAAAAAGTTGGCAAACAAATTACAAACACGTTTTTCGCAAAGTCAATCAAGTGGTAGACAAATTGGCTCTACTTCGACATGTCATGTACCATGAAGCAATCACGTCTTGTCTTGTCCAGAGTTCATTTTCCTTGTTCGGAAAGATACAATACACCAGATTTACATTCGAGCGACGAACCTAAGTTGTTGTCGCCCCGAAGGCCACCTAGTCTCATGTAGCCCGTTGCGTAGGTGGTCGTCGCTTCAGATTTGTCCATCCAATATCCACGCGATAGACAATGGCTTCTTATCGCTTCAATCCACTAAGGCGACATTCGAGCGACGAACCTAAGTTGTTGCTGCAGCCACGACCATTGAATCTTACCACACCACGGCCTTCCCAACGACTATTAATGTCCGTCGCTGATTCCGTTCCTATACCGCTATACCCCATTGCTATTAGCTTCGAGGAAAATTGCTTCGGAAATTACTATTGTGACTAAGCTCAAGGCTATTCCTCTTAGTCACGACAATTTGTGGTTACCTCCATTGCTATTAGCCGTAGCTATTTGGTAGTTTTTTAGTAGTGTCTTTGAATGTGCATGTCTTTATATAGTACTTAATACCCACCAAGAAAAAAATTAGCTATTTTTGTCACACGTGAAAAGAATTTTGATAATCATCTAGAAAAGCATTGTTGATCGAATTAACGTTGATCGATAATCATTTAAAAAATCTTTGAACTTCAACATCATAAAAGAGAAAAAGATCGATAGCTGGTACCTTGACATAAACAATCCAAAAGAACAACAACAGAGAAATGTGATTATCGAGTTACTAAGATTTCCAATAAACTCATCATGTTTTCATAGTTTTCAAATGAAAACTCTCAACATAGATTAATTAGAGCATATGTCAATTATATATAACAGATTTTTAACATATGCTCTTAGAACAGTTAAATATGTCAGTTTGAGAAAGATTCGTCTACTAAATTCACTAATGTAATCAATCTTTATGTAAGTATATATATTTTTTTCGGGTTCACCATTTTCTCAATATTTTCTTTATGCGCGATATTAGGTCGATATAGCTATATACAAGTACATTAGAGAATGCCTCATGTCATCTTCCTCGATCAGCCGAGCATCTTGCTTTTCTATACAATGTTGCTAGCTAGCTAGAAGTTTCCTCTTTTCACATTTGACATATATAGTGATGTAAGCATGCAATATTGATTGCAAATTGTAGTTCTTAACATATTAAACCTTCCAAAATTACTTCTTAATGCACGGCATATTGTTATTCGTATCTCCAAATAAAGAAGGCAAAAAGTTATATTATTGTCCTACTTTCCCATGGTTGACACAAAATTGTATAATTAATTGGCTTTTTGAAACTTCTTGTTCTGATATTATATAATTCTAAATAAAATAAATATAAAATTTTAATTTAATTAACTTTTTAAAATTAAAGTTTTTTAACAGTTACTAGTGGTTGATTTTCTCGGAAATTTTGATTTTTTATTTACAAGTTTCTTCCTATATAGATAATTTTGGGGGGAAATTTGTTATTGTACACCGCCCAAATTGGCTAATATATGCACTTGTGCAGTTGTGCGGTTGTGCCTGAGCAGGTCAGACATTATCGTTCAAAAGTCTTTACTCTTTTTTTTTTCCATGCATGTGGATTGTGGAATCAGAATATATAATATAAATATATAAATACATAAATATAATTTTTCTGTTCTTTAATTTCTTGTGTACCGTCCAATCCGTCCATATGGCCATACTTAGGCCGTGTTTGGCGCTAGATTAATTTTATACTTAGGCCGTGTTTGGTGCTAGATTAATTTCTATTTATAACGCTATACTTAGGCCGTGTTTGACGCTAGATTAATTTTATACTATAGATTAAGGGGATTTTTTTAGATGTGAGGAGATGGAGATCATTTTTGTAGATTAATGAGATTGTATGGATTGGGATTATTTTGGACGGAAATCTCAAAAAGGTGTTTGGTGAGTATAAGACTGCGGTGTATTTCAAAGCAACGAAATTCCGACTTTGCCCTTGAAAAAAAAGACCCTCATACCTACTTCCTCTCTCTCTGAATTCCTACTGGTTGCTCCTCCTTCTGTCCTTCGCCACGATGTTGCTGCAAGCTAATTTCCTGGTAACAATGGCACCTATCACTCTCCGCTCCTCCCTCAATTTTCTCAATTCCAGCTTCAATTGCTACAATTTCGTTGATTATCAGTTGTGAATCGAAGTTTTTGTTATGAATTTTTTTGTGCGAAGCAGACCAACGCGCCCAGCGTGTCTGGCGGGGTTCGGGATGTGTACGGCGAGGATTTCGCCACCGAGGATCAACACGTCACTCCTTGGGTTCAAAGGATGCTGTCGATTCCCCATAGCCAGGGTTCGAAGCTCCCAATTTGGGGACGAACACCCGTCTCCCCAGGAGGTGCTCTCCACCGCCGGCGTCATATACCCACCCCCTTGTCGACGAGAAAAAACGGCGAGCGAGATGAGAGGCGTATATTGCAGTCGGTGATGGTGATGGCGCTTCTCCTTCCCCAACGTCTGGCCGTCTGCCTCTCTCCAGATCTGATGTTGAAATGTGGGCGAGGGGCAAATGGGTCGAAGGTATATTCAAATCTTCTCACAATCTCCTTGGCCCATGGAGATTGCATTTTCCCCCAAATTGATCTACTGGAATACCCATAATCCACATCCCCCGATCTACGAGAATACCCAGCTGAACACCACTTCAGTAGATTGTGTGAGGGACACAATCTGGTTAATCTAGCAAAATACGCAGCCGAACACGCGCTTAGTTGTTTTATTAAGACAGAATTTCATGATCTCGATCATTCATCAAAACATTTTAGCCAGGAAAAGAATTGGGACACAGCTATCGATTACGCAAATAACTATATCATAGAGCGTCTTTATAGACGAGTACGTGCAGTTCGTGATTAGCTAGCAAATCCTCGTTGACAGGGATACCGTACATCAAATATTGCGTCATTGTACCCGATCAACGACAATATTTGACTCCCTAAAAATATGATAAATCGAAACATGCATAATTAAAAAACAAAGAAAGGGACTTAGTGTTAGATAACAGTAGTTCGATACTCTAGGGACATCGATAATCTCCCAACAACGAGTTAACCACTTGCAAGTTGTCACCATCAATAAGCAGGTTATCTATACCCAATTAGGGGTGGAAATGGGGTGGGTTATGGCTGGATGAAGCCACTCCATCACTCGCCCCGCGGGTAAAAAATTTCACCCACTCCACTCATCACCCGTAAACCTTTTCACTCACATCCGGCACGCGCAGGTGATGCGGGTGGAGCGGGTACCCAATGGGTGAAACAAAAGAAAAAACCAAATCAACACAAATAGCTAGTATTCCAATTCTAACCCAAAGTTACAATGGGGTGGGTTTATATATTTATATTTTTGGTCAGCAAAGCACTGAAATCATGAGCTAATTGAAATTTGAAAGTGAAGGGTATATATATCTCTATACTAATCATATACTAATCCAGTATATCCCTTGTTATAACGTGGAAGAGCCAGCCGAGACCATGTCCATTCTAATTGAAATTTGGTCGACAAAGCACTAATCAAGGATTGGGTTTGTAGAAGTTAAGCTTGAAAAGGATAAAATAGTAAAATCACACACGCATATATAAATTTTAGGGTTTTATGCGGTTTGCGGGGCGGGTGTTGGATGAAAAATCTTCCCCATAAATCCATTATCCGCTTCACCCGCACCCGCTCCACCCATCACCCACTTTTTTACGGGTTTTCACCAGCAAAATCAGTGCGGGTAAAGTGGATAGAGCGGGTACCCGCGGATTATTTCTAACCCTATACCCAATTCCTTTGCCCGAATAACCCCGTTACATAGAGAAAGTGCCTTAGCATAGAATGACGCTAGAAGTCTGAAAGGACGCTACTTGATTGCGAGTTGGCTAGATTGAGTTAAGGTCTGGAAGACTAAAATCACGCTTTCAACTATTCGTTAGAGAGAAGCGAGATCTAGAAAGGGTAGGTAGTACATTTTCAATTTGGCTTAATATTTTCTTTTATTGTTTAACATTTCATATTAAATTGCTTGATAACGTATTAAAATTATAATAAAATCATTAATAATTGTATATCTTAGTTATACATATTAACATTAAATAATAAATAAAAAATCATTTTTTTAAAAATATATATTTTATACTCGGTAACTATGATAATATGGTATTCCATATAAATTTACCACTACGTACCGTACCAATTTATAGTGATTACTAATCTGATGGTAACCACAATAGTGTTACCATCATAGTGAAATGGTAATTTTCGTATCATATACCAATCCTAGAAATTAATACTTTTGCACTCTTCATGCATGGATGTTTTTTGAAGTCTAAAAATCTCACATTAGTGAAATGGAATGGATGATTAATTTGTAAACAAAAGTTTAGAAATATAGTAGTGTAATCTAACGGGATATATAATAAATTACGTGGTTAATTTGCTCGATCTAAAACGACACTTACCCCTCGTTTATTTGTAGGTAAGAAAAGGTAATGACTATCTTTCCAAATCTAGTCCATTTTTAATTTAATATTAATTGATCATTATTCTAATTATTACCCTCATTCCCTCATTTTACGTATAAAATCTTCTCCCTATTTGATTACCTACTTTGAGCATAGGTTAACATATCCCCTAGAATGATCTAAGTCTCTAACTATTACCCTCTCCCTTTCTCTAGACTCACAAAATAGTGTTGATCATGCAAATTTTCCATATAAAATTTGATTCATTTCCCTTCTATATATTTCTTTCTACTCAAACAAACAAGGCCTTAATTTTCACGGAGTATCCTTTTGGAGGCTACTATATGCGCACACGACCAATTTTTTTACCAAGAATACAGTGTTGACACCGACTTTTGAAGTTGGTATAGACACTTTTTCCTTGAAAAACAGCGTTGATTCGCTGTTTTCAAACAAAAACATTTTCTATTGAAGGCCGGGAGTGTAATTGAGATTTTTTTTTTGGATAAGGCAAAACTAGATTTTGAAATATCCAATATATTAATGTCTGAAAATTGTTGGAATGTAATTGTCTCAAATCGGTTATATAGAAAATTGTGCTTTTTTAGGTGTTTATTTTGCAAAAAGATGTTTTCACCTCTTCCCTTTTACCATATTTGGTTTGAAAGTACCACAATACCCCTAAACCTTGTATGATGGTGTTCATATTTTCTCATAAGTTGTTTGAACAACATACAAGGTTGAAGGGCTACTCCTTTTATCCTATTTCTAGCTTATTTTTTTTTAACAGTTTTTACTTGTTTTTAGGCTGTTATACACCCATTTAACCTACTTAAAAAATAAACATCTGTTTGTACTTAATTTTTAACTGTTTTTTTATACACCCATACACACCCTTAATTTTTATCATTAATTCTCTTTTTACTAAAACGTCATTCAAATTTGATTGGATCTAGGGATCTATTTTTTTTGGGTGGGGAAAAGACGACGAAAAAAACAACTAAATCCTAAACAAAAACGAAAAAGGCTACAAAAGGACGAGGTAGGGAGTAGTTCTTCTCCTATCGTCTTTCTCAATGAGAACTGGGACATTGTTAGGTGGGTTAGCGAGTAAATGAAAACCAAGAGGATGTCAGCGACGGAGTTCGCTTCTCTGAAGACATGACGGAATTGGAGCTCTCAATCCCGGGTAATAAAGCCTTGGTATTGACGAACTAGACTGAAGAGCGGATGCCCTGAAGCAATATTCCCTTTGATCAATGTAACAACGAGCAAAGAATCCGTCTCAATCATCACTTTTCAAAACCCTCGGTTCCAAGGTAACCGAAGCCCGTCAAGAATTCCCTATAGATCGGTCGTCAGAACCGATCAGCATCTACCGATGTTATGGCAAAATCCCTCAATCCAATGAATGGATTCATCACGGAGATCCCCTCCAGTCGTGGCTAACCCATCACTATTGACAACGCCATCCGTATTTGCCTTCATCAGGCTTCTCCCAATTTACCATCACCAAGGACCTTTTAGTCAATCTCGCACTAGGCACCAGGTCGCACCATGCCTTAGCATACTCATTAGTTCTCCCGTCAATGAAGCAAACTTTATCTGTCGGTGCCTCCCTGTCGTTGAAAGCTCGATCATTCCTCCATCGCCATGTCCACCAGAGCGCCATTGCAAACCAGCTTGTCCAGTCCAGATCACCCTCCCGGGTGGTGCGACTCATCAAATTGCATCTTATTCACTCTGCAAACGGTGCACAAAAAAAGTTAGCAGCACCCACATGAATCGAAATCCATATACTCTGCAAAAGGAATGAAAGTAGCCACAAGACTAGGAATAGGACATATAATCGTAGAAGGTGACAACCAAGAGCTGATGAGGATTCTCGCGAAAGGACGAGATAGCAGATGGGAGATTTTACGCCAAATTGAACAGATCAAGATCATAGAGGCAAACTTTGAAAAGGTTGAGTACAACCACATCTATAGAGAGGCGAACAAAGTTGCAGATTATATAGTTACTAGAGGTATCATTAGTGATAGATCTACAATTCCTTTTAATAGGGAACTTTGTACCATCATCCGTAAGGATAATCCCGAAGCGCATTTACGTACATCATTTGTAATAGCTCCGACTGTTTGTCCACTATAAAAAATAAAAAAAATATACTATGAATACACATGCAGGCTGCAGTCCCAGAAGAGATGTAACGGCGTCTCCGGCTAGTTCAAGCACGCAGTGCAATCCTCTTTTATGACATACTTTAATGGCCTCTCCATCTCCAAAGTTAACAAAAAAATTAAAATTAAAAAATTAAAATGTGGGGGAAAAAAATTGAAATTACATACTGCGTACAATGATTAAAATTTATACATAAAATTAATAATTTAAAAGTAGTGTAAGTAATTTTTGTGGAAGGGAGTGATTATAAAGAGGGTACAGTAGTAGGGCGTATTAAAATCAAAGACGATAGGGTGGGGGGTAAACGGATACGCCGGTGATAGGCAAATCTTGGGCGGTGGGCGATTCTTCCAATAAATAAAAACTGCAGTACGGGTTACAGAGGCTTACAGCGTGCGCCGCTCCATGCCTCCATTATCCATCTGTCGTCATATGCTTAGATCTGTTTCTCCTCTCCTGACAACTAACTTTGTTCAACTTTCCTGGCCACTACAAAAATACACTACTTACAAGATTTTAAAAATATACATACTCGCAAGTACTGTATTCTACCAAAATAAAAAAAAAGACTTGCTATTAACACGGCAATATCTTACCAAATACCCGGTTTTGATGTCGATTTTCGGAGTCATAACCGGTGGAATGTTCAACTACTTTTCCATGCTGCATTCCATAGAAAAAGAGAGGATTGATATGAGGTACCGACTCTGAAAATCGGTACCGGCAGAGTGGATCGGACTTGAGTGACGTGGTGAAGGTCGAGCATATCAGAATCTCACATGCGAACTGAGGCTGCTGGATGCTAACTCTGGAAGTCGATCGACGTCAACACTGTGTGGATGGCAATAATTTCGTAACTATTCCGGAATGGCTTACCGGAAAGGATTTGTGGATAGTAGTGTAGTACCCATAGGTCCTCAGTTCGATCCCCGAAATGACTGCTCTTTATTTAACCTATTCAAGGCAATAATTTCGTTGGGTACATAACAGCCCCAAAAAATTATCCTCGGGTTTAAAATTAAGGGTAAATTACATAAAACCACCCTTAAAATAGGTTAAATTTTACGAACCACCCATGACCCTTTTTATGTGTAAAAAGTTGTAAAAGTATTAAGTTTTTATATTTTCTTAAATATTTTGTTTACTTTATAATATAATTAGGCGAGAATTTAACATTTTAACACACTTTTTACACAAAAGAATTGAATGGGTGGATTTTTGAAAGAAAAATAAATTTATGGGTGATTTTATGTAAACTTTTATTTTAAGGGCGGTTTTGTGAAAACTCAATTATTTAAAGCATGCATGCATTTCTGTAATTTACCCTAAAATTAAAGTAGCGCTTGGGAAAGATATAAGAAACATCATTGTCGAATGAGACAATCTTATTGTACGCTATTGGGGATCCCGACAAAGTTTCAAGGTGCCGACTAAATAGCGAAGGCTAGCTAGCTCGTTGTATTTGTAACATGAACACTCTTCCTTTCAGTAGAGACCTATATACCAACATCATATGACACGGTCAAGGATGACCCTTTGGCTTGTCAAACTGTAAAAAAATCTAACGTAAATAATAAATATCTATTTTTAATATAAAAAAAATCTTACTCTTTTTAAAAATAAAAATAAAAATAAACAACTGAATTCGTGTTAAAAAAAACAACTATTTTATCAAATTTTGATTTTTAAAATTATAACCGTGCACATTGTTTTAATTTAATTGCTTATGAATAAGCTTAATAAAATGATAAAAATGAACACTTATATGTTTTAAACAATAAACTCGAAAATGAAACAAATGTTTTTTTAAGAATAGGATAGAATAGATGCTTTGGAATATATTAGAAAACATCCAATTGATCAATTATAACGTGTTACAACTTACAAGCTAGATACGTTCTGAGCTCCATTTATGCAAAAAAATAAAATAAAAGGAGATATGATCAAATAAAATTAAAAAAAAATATATACTTAGCTTTGTTTCTTTTAAAATGATGAGATATATAATTAATATATATACTGAAAATTAAACAATGAAAAGAGGGCCATATGTAGGAGATGAACCCACATTTATTCCCCAACCATGAGTGGTCACATTTTTGTAAATTAACATTAAGAAAAAGGGGTTAATTGCACAAAGGGGGTCTATAAATAGGGGCTCCCAGCATGCCTCCCATTGTGCACACATCCAACTCTACACATCATTTACAACAGTGTGAAAGATATATATCTATATCCATATCTGTATCTACAGATTATGTTCTGCTTAACTAACTAGGTAGCTAGTTAGGGTTTTCGATTGAGGAAGCTTCATCCTTTGGTGATCAAAAACAAAAGTGGTAAGGGAGGTGACAGAAGAGAGTGAGCACACATGGCGAGTTTTCTTGCATCATTCGTTTATGCTCGAAGCTATGCGTGCTCACTCTCTGTCTGTCATCCCCGTACTCTCTCTCTCTCTCTCTCTAACTTCTTTCTTCTATCCATTCAATCAATTCATTTTCTGCATATAAGTCGACTATATATATACTCATGTTCTTGCTTCAGGTGTGATTATTGATCAAATTAAGAACACGATGAAGAAGATCGATGGTCAATCGAATGACGACGTGGTTATACTTATACAGGTTGAAGATTGTATTACTGAATATATATCACTGAGTTGTAATCTAATTGCCAGATTTCAAATGCAAAGATAAATAAATTGATCGAAATCAAAATCGATACTTGATTAATTAAATTCATATTGGATATTTCTCAAATTTGCTGTTCGATTGGATTAATTTCCATCCTCCAATTGCATCAGATGGGGCCTGAATTCATGTTCTGGGTTGGGGGGAGGAGTTAACAAGGAGCCCTAGAATTTTGGGTGACGTAATATTCCACAGTAGTGAATTAAGTAAAGCAATTATTGAGTAATTAAAAGCAAAAGCATATAAACGGTACGGTTATGTCACTAATGAAGTCGATAAAATGATTAATTAAACTAACTTTTGCTTTGTGTAGGTCGTTCGAACAACAGATCGAAATTAAAGTAACAAATGGGGGTTTGCCGATCTGCAATTGCAATAAAAGTCGTTTACTTTTGGTGACCAACTTTGAATTTTATCGTGTTTTTTTTTCTTTAACAGATTCCTAGGTGTTTTAATTAGTCTCGTAATCGCTCTGTGGACTGTACGATTACTATTTCTTTTTAATTTAATTTTAACCACTTTATTTGGCTCTGTTTTTTTGTTTAATCTCGTGTCCTTTTATTAATTACTATTATTGTTTTAAAATATTATCCGCTACTAGTATTTTATTATTGTTTTCTTTATTAAGAGTTTAATTTGTTTCATTTAAGCATGTTTTATTTATTAAAACGGTATTTCTAACTTGCATTCTAAAGACATAGGTTAACAATTTTAATTGAAAAATATTTTCTATATGAAAAATAGTGAATAGATTTTTTTTTAAAAAAAAAAGTCCCAATAATTAAAATTTTAATCTATACCCCAAGAACTATCTATTTGATTACCAAACAAGGCTAAATTAAAGTAGGAGTGAGATGAAAGGGCAAACTGCGGGAATCAAGACTCAGATGGTTTGAACATGTGAGTAGAGACTCAAAATGTGTCGATACACAAATGTGACAGACTCTCGATCAAGCAAGATCAACATAACAGAGGTCGACCCAGATAATGAAAGAGTCGCTTTCAACCTTAGACATTGATAGCTAGGGAGAACTTGACGAGATAGTACCCTCTTAGTCACTACGCTTTAAGTCGTCCCCCCGCCCTCGATCTCGATTGCTTGGTTTTGCAGTCGATTGTGCATATTTAGTTCGCTTGATTTTTATTTCATTTGATTTTATTTCATCGTGTTCTATG
Source organism: Persicaria tinctoria (assembly GCA_037127255.1). NCBI lineage: Eukaryota > Viridiplantae > Streptophyta > Magnoliopsida > Caryophyllales > Polygonaceae > Persicaria > Persicaria tinctoria. The sequence goes on along the minus strand of JBANSL010000016.1, from coordinate 7,205,469 downwards.
TATTTAATTATCTGTATTTATATTTTATTTTTGGGCGCTCTTATATGCCCGACTCATTCAAAAACTCTCTCTCAATCTAGTCGGGGAAAGAAAGAGTACAATATGACCCTCCAGATTCTATATTGTGAATGGATCTATTGAGCATGTTATTGTTTTTTTTATTAACAAGCAATCACTCATATCCTCAATACACGTCATTTTTTAGTAATTTGCTCCATTTGTGTAATGTGCATTTTTTACACACCATTCAAATACAATTCGTTTAAAACAAAAAAAAAGAAAAATAAAATCATAAACAAATAAACCAATAAACCAATGAAATTGTCTTGCTTTTTACAAAAGTTTATACCCATAGGGGATGTGGTGTGCTCAAATTTCCACATCACATGCTCAAATGTGTACATCTACACACACCCAAAACAACCAACAAAGCTAAAAAAATGTCTAAAAAATACACATTTGCACACCTCCATTGTTGATGGTCTTATACTACTTCGTATTATTTTTTTTTTTTAAAAAAATGTGTGTAAATTGTAAACTAATGAAGTAAGTATTTATTGATCACTGCTTATCAATTACTCTATCTGTCTCAAATTAAATGTCTTTTTACTTTTCGGCATGCTTTTTAAGGAGCAAAAAACTCTATAAAATATTATTTTTTTAATTAATTTTTTATATAATTTGATACTTAGTAGTAATAAGTATAACATTATATTAAAAAATTAATTAAAATAATAATACTTTATAGAGTTTTTCGCTCCTTAAAAAACGTGCACAAAAAGACAAACGACAACTAATATGAGACGGAGAGAGTATTTACAATCTGGCTTGTTATCCGCACAATTTAATCTCGCTAAACTCACGGTTAGATCAATGGCTTTCGGTGTTAGCAAAGGTCTAGTATCTAGACACCGACTTCCGAAGCCGACAAAACTCGAAGTCGACAGGTGGGTTGTTGATGTTCATGAGTATTGCAGGGTTATCGACACCAGCATAATTACGGAGCCAGCAAGGTGTTTGTCGACACTAATATATCGACATAAGAAGCCGAAAAGGTTGCTGGTGCTTAGTTTGTAGGGCTGTTGATGTTCAGTTGTGTCTTGCAATGTGTTAGTGTTTGTCGACATCGACATCCAATGTCGGTAAATGTGTTGTCCTCTTCGGCTTCTTAAGTTGGCGACTCGACTGTGTATTTGAGAAATTTTGGTCGTACCAATAGCAACCCCTTTACAAGGGGATATAACTGGTAGAGCTTCGCTCTTCCAATTGGGTTGTTGCGATTACGAGTTGGATGACTAATTGTCCAGGCGGTAATAATAGTGTCTTGTACCTGAAGCGGTGGCTCACTTTAATTTTATAAGTAATGGGGAAGAGGACCGAAACATGTCACTCCAAGACTCTACTTAGATAAAGATGGGATGTCAAGAATGCAGAGGAGGTGGGCGTTACTCTACCACTAAGTTAAAGGAGCTATCATTTTATAACTTTTGAAATAGACCTGTCAAAACGTGACCCGACCCGAGGACCCAACCCGTAAAACGTGGGTTTTGGCGCAAATATTTCAACCTCAAACCCGAAGCAACCCGAACCCGTTCAACCCGCAAATTTCTGGGTCGGGTTTGGTCGACCCGTGGGTCACCCGTTGGGTCAAGCTTTAAGATAATAAAAACATAAATAAATTACAATTTAACCTAATATTGAAATTTATTACTAATAATAATTAGGATTTGAATATTATTTTTTTCATTATCAACTTTACTTTATAATTTAACATTACAATTTGTTATGTATATAAAATTACATATTACTATTGTAGCGACATTAATTATTATTTTTCAATAATATAACTATTATTAGGATAATATAAGAATTTTAGATTTAGGAACTATGTAAATAGTCATTAAAAATACTCCATCTGTTTACTTTTAAATGTTGTTTACTATTCATGTATGGTTTTAAGGATGACAATAATTATATAAAATATCCATTTATATATTATATATAATTTCATACTTCAAAAACTAAAAAGAATGAAATTATAACAAGTAATAAATTTTTATTGATACTTTACATAATTTTATCATTTTAAAATAACGTGTATAAATAGTATTAAAAATTTATGGATGAGTAGCGCTCTTGACCCGTTGGGTCGACCCGAACCCGTTAAATATGAGTCTGAGTTGAGCATTTCACAACCCGTAACCCAAAATGACCCGACCCGAAATGGACCCCCTACCTTTCTTTTTGTTTCCGGTCTCATTTTAAATGGAGGATTAATTCCGAGGATATTTAAAACTAGATTGATCTTGGTAATAATTTTTATATCCAATTATCTTTCAAGAATATATTTATGCACTTGTACAATATTTTATACATTGTTGACAATTAATCTACAAGTTTTTGATAATTTATATATTAATTGCTGACATTTATAAATATGTCAATTTTTAATTGGTGATAATTTTGTTAGTGGTAAAATATTGTCACCATTTTTTTCATGGGCCAAAAAATGCTGATAATTTTTTTTAAAGTAAAATATCAAACTATCATATTTATTAGTTTCCTTAAAAAGAAATTAAAATGAGGGGTTATACCGGACAAACAAAATAAAATTTTAGTTTCATTAAACTCAACCAGTTATTTTCACAGATAACCTGCAAAACTTGGACTCTACTGATGCACTTGCACCTACTCTCTTTATCAATCTCTTTAACCCTTCTTTTTTCCTTGAAACTCATCATCATCGCCACATTGAGAAAAGTGATGCTTGTTCAACCTAGCAAAATTTTGATTTAATAAACCCATTTTTTTTTGACCAGTCTAACCCTAACCCCTCCATTTTTTTTCTTTTTTTTTTCTCATGAAGCCAGGAAATATATCGGACTTTAGTAATGATTTGTGAAAAGGTTGAATTTTTTTAAACCTTTTTTTCCCACATTGTTAACCTTTTTTGCCCGCAAAAAAACTAGTGGAAATATGTTACCACTACTTTTCAATGGTTGGGATATTTTTATTACATTTGAAAAGTGAGAATATATTTTTACCATACTCCTAAAGGTGAGGGTATTTTAATTAGTTTTTCTTAATTAATTCTACACAACCATGAATTCTCACCTTATGCATATTAACTTTTTTAACCTTAATCAACAATGGGAAAATTAAATTTTATTTAATTTTATTTCGTGCACGTTGCAAAGTGGGCATATAATTATGTCCGGAATTTATGCAATACAATCCATTGATAACCAATAAGGAGTAATAAGTTATATGTTAAACAAGAGGGTCCAAACTCCAAACTGAAGTGGTGGTCCAAAAAATGGCTTTCTTTTGCATGCCTTACTTTTCTTTTAAAAACCGTTTATTATAACTTGTGTAATATATATTCCATTAACCAAAAATTGGCATTTTTGCTTTTCATGGAGAATTATTTTATAGGAAAATTTATAGAAAACCACTCTTTAGATATAGAGGTTTTCAATTCAAAATTATAGAAAACCACCATTTAAATGGTATTTATTTACAACTTATCACCCAATCATCTATTTTCGTTAATTTATCATTAAATATATTATATTTTAATATTTTTAAACTCATATTTGATTACAAATATATTCAAATTTTGAATTTAAGGGCTCGATTATATTTAATGGATCATTTTATTTGTTTTCACAAAATAATAATAAATATAGTCTAGAATTACTATCTTAATCTATGTTTGAAAATTTTTAAAATATTATTTAAATTACTATTTTATTTATAATATGACTAGAAATCATAATTTCTATTTATAAAGATAAAAAAGCACCAAACACAGTTAAAAGGAGCAGTTTTTTTCCGACTATAACTCTAGTTAAAACACTATTTTTCTCCATTTGAGATTGGATAGATAGATGTGCAAAATATATTATATTAAACTATTTTTTTATAAGCTAATAAGATATTCGATATCCTTACCTGATAGGGTATATTGTACAAATTAGCTAATGATAGAGGAGAGAGATAATCGAATTGATAATAGATTTGTGAATAAAAAGAAAACTCCTAAAAAAACGAGTTGAGTATTTGTTGAAAATCTAATTCCAAAAGGCTAATTAAACCATATTGTTTTAATTATCTGAACTCTTTTCATTTTTAAAACTCGTTTACCTTTATTTGTCATTTACTATTCACGTATGTTTTTTCTAAAGATAATTATATAAAATATCGACTTATTTTTAATTTTTAAAAATAATTTCGAATACATATCATAAATGTGAAATATATTATAAAAAAAATAAAATTTGATATCTTTTATAGTTTTATAGACCTTAAAAATATACATAAATAATAAACGACAATTAGATATATCAAACTCCTACTATGATCCCCCTTTATTTTTTTTTTTTTAAAAAAAGAGAGACTGTATTAGAAGTTTGAATATGTAGGGTTTCTTTGTTTGTTTATTTAAATGTCCGGTCCCCTAGCTAGTAAATAGGGGTACATTGTATACTCCCTTTATATATCTTAGGGTGGGGGATGGTACATAAATATTATTATTTAATCTGCCCTTTGGCTTAGCTTAGTACATTACATGAATTTTGCACTTAGTTGTGCATTCATTCATTTGTGCCTTAAGGTTCGGCACGAAGATTGACGAATTAAGTGTTATGGAACTACGAATAGTTTTACGAACATTCCACCTCCATTAGAATATATGCATTTATATATTATTAATTAATTGCAGAAAATCGATCTTTAAATCTTTGTTTTAAATATTAGAGTCTTCCATAATATCATAAGTAGCCAAGTAGGTGTGTAATTATTAATGAAAATTATACATTTATTTATTGTATAATGGAAAAATATAGTGTATGATCGAGTTAATTTAGTGGATTTTATTCTAAAATCAATATTTATAATTTAGGGAGTAATTCATTATATATTAGGGATGTATTGAAATATAGAATCACAAAGACAACTTATATATAGATAATTATTTGTTAAGGATGGGTATTTATTATCTTGAGGTGCGTCATGAATAATGAATTCAAGCCTAGCCTCACTTTTATATATATATAATTTTTGTTTCTTTTGATTTTCTTTTACTAAAAATGCCTAATTAAATAAAAAATTTATATTTTTCTCTAATATATTTAACCAAAAAATTATTTTCTATGTATAAATATAAAAAAAAATCTCATTTTTATACCTTTAGTTTTTCCTACTAAAATGACTACTACAGTATTAAATCACAAAATTAAGATTTTTTTTAATATATTTATATATAAATAATATTTTTCATTTCTATATGTAAAAAAAAAATCAAATTTTTTTGAGGGAATTAAAGGAAATAACCCTTGCCCCGGTTTGGTTTGCAGGCCTAACTCCATACCCGGTTCAATTTGCAAGGGTTAACCCTCCCCCCTTAAAAAATTACACCCCAGGCGGTAAACGTTACCTGGAGTAACCGGTCTCCATAAGAGAGAAAGAGAGAGCCAGCGCGAGAGAGAAGGGGAAGGGAGAAGGAATGGGATTGGAGGCGGGCGCGGTCTCCGACTCGGCGGAAGGGCTCGAGCGCAAAGGAGGTTGGTTGGATTGAGAAAGAGACGGAGGGTCCGCATCAAAGGAGCCGTTCTCCCTGTGTCCGTGGGGTGCCACTAGTACAGAAAGCGGGATTTACCGCGGTTCCGTGTGCACTGTTTACCACGGTTCAAAACCGCGGTAAAAGTGGCTATGGTAAAATTGTCTACAACCGTGGTAAATGTGACAAACCGTGGTAAATATGTTGGATGTACTCGGCATATAAACTGTGGTAAACACGATCCACCCGTAGTAAACTTGTATGTGGTAATCTTGTTTTACTCGTGGTAATCTAGATGAACCGTGGTAAAATTACATTCTGGGAAAGTGTCAAGAACCGTAGTAATTTGTACACGATTAAATTGTTTCGTGGTTAAACTTTCCACCCGTGGTAAAATTGTAGGAGAATGTAAGATCTAGGGTTTTTTTTTGGTCAAGAAAGGGGGCTAGCCCATTTATTGACCAAAAATAATTAACCATGAATTCCTATTTTCTTAACATTCATAAAAATTTCAAAAATTTCCCGCGAAATGAAATAAATTCAATCAAAATCTTGCAAATTTACCACAATAAAACAAAAATACCACGGTTGGTAGAAAATTTTGTCAATCTTCCAAATTTACTACGGAGGATGCATATAAAATCGGGATAAATATTTTTGATAAAATACCACGGTTATGTTTACACCCGTAGTAAATTGAAATATGTTTACCACGGTTGTAGTATGCATCGTGGTAATTTGTATATAAGTACATATTTACTACGGAAATGTGGTAAATGTTGGTGCAAATTTACTACGGTTCTGATAGGAACCGTGGTAATTTCTCCCACCTTGCAACATTACCACGTTCAGACACGGAACCGTGGTTATTTCACCGTCGCCAAAGCCTATTTTTCTACTAGTGTGCGTCATCCAAATATCTAATCCACCACTTCCATGGCGGTCTTTGAGCGTTTCTTCGAATCAGGTAAGCCGTTCGTCCATTAAAAGTTGAAAGCTTTTCCGGCAAACTCCTCTGTAAAGCAGCCTGCCGGCTGATCGGTAAGATACACACTCACTCTCTCAATTCCTTTTCTCCATTTAAGTGCTAGGGTTATTTCAAATTTGGGTGTTTTCTCCATTTCGGTTCTAGGGTTCTTTTAAATTTGAGTGGTTATAGCTTGTAAGGTACACTCTCAGCCCTTTCTCTCGGTTCTTTTACTAATTTCTTCCTCTCCGGGTTCCCTTCGAAATCTTTCTGATTTTAGGTTTTGGTCATTAGACGAGAGATAATTCCAAATTTTGAGTTCAATTAAAGGGCTTTTGGTCCAGTTGGCGGTGCTGGTATGATATTTTGGAAATGGAAGGAGTGAAGGGAGCTGTTCCTGAAGTGGAGTGTTTGTAATATTGAATCAAAAACCTTGGAATAGATCAGACTTCAGAGACATGGAGCGAGTGAGGCAAGAGCTAAAACATGAACTGAAGCAGGTTACAATCAGTATCTATATACTTTACATAGCTTGCATAAACAAATATCTTTCTCTTGCTCATGTTTGCTGCAGTTGAGGACTTTTTGTGATAAACATACATAGTATTTAGTATTGATGCTTATGCCTTAGTTCTTGGATTGCTTGATAGAATTTAGGTGATAATTCAGATGTTGATAGATTAGGATTTAGTATGTTGCCATGTCTCTACTTAGATGTGAAAGGAGATCAAAGGAGATTTGGGCGTCATGTAAAACTAAAGTAAGTGTCATGTAAACCTAAAGTAAGCGTCATGTAGAAAGAAACACTTAGGAAGTAGAAACCTAATTTCTAATGGTGGGTTACCTGTGCTGGTTGTGCAAAGCAATTCGAATGACTGTGAACGCTGGACCAAACATTTGCTTGCTGTCAAAAATCTGTATTTTACAGTTACTGCTGTTGCAGTTTGTTACAGAAAATCTGGGACGTCTGTGCTTACATCGAAATAGGAAGCAAAAATCAATACATGACAACAACAATAGCTTACATTGAAATCAATACATGACAGATATGTTGAAGGACTAAATTGAGTTACTGATTTTTACATTGAGTTACTGTTGCAATTTTTTACTCATTAATGTGTTGAAGGACTAAATTGAAATTGTTTTTTGTTAGAGATGATATCGTCTAGTTACTTCATCCGTGATTAAGAGCATAAGAATTGTATATGTCATGTTAATTTACAAGGTGTTGCTTTTGTAGATTTGTGAAGATTTGGGACGGGAGAGGCTTTCTCATTTTTTCACCGCCTTATATATCTTATCAGATTCTTTTATTTGAATTGGTTTTTGTTTGATCGAATGTGTGCTTTTCAACTAAGTGTAAAATCCAATTATGCAACTATTAAGATTCCTGAATTGCATTTCTTTCTTTGAATATCAAAATGCTTGCAATTATACAATTGTCCTTTTTCTTTTAGTTTTTCATTTGTTTGAATTAATTTTCTAGTCTATTAGCTCACTTGGGAGAGCAATGTGTTTGGCACAAAAAAGTGGGTTCGAATCCCACGTAGACTATTTAAATGATTTGTTGAAGTTTGGTACTAAATTTTGAATGTAATGCTAGTTAGACTTTTTGAACAAATCAATTAAGTTATGGAGTCCAAAAAAGATGACAGACTAAAATGAAAGCTGTTGCGTATTTGGAAATGAGCTAGTTAGATGGAGCTCTTGTGTTAGATTTTATTTTGGTTTGATTAGGCAATGACTAATCAAAATGAATTGAAGGTGCCCAAGGTTAATAGGCAGAAAGTGGTTAAGCTACTGATTTTGGCCACAATGGAAGATGGTTAAGGTTTTGCATACGGTTGCTGCCAATATTCATTTAGAGTTTACTTTACGTGTCATGTAAAACAATTCACCTGTCAAGTAAACGATTCACGTGTTAAATAAAACAATTCACGTGTCAAGTAAAATACATTATGTGTCATGTAAATCCGGAATGAGTGACATGTCAATTCAGTATGGGTGACGGGTAATTATATGATGTAAATCCGGTATGGAGAACAAGTTTTCTAAAGAGGTAATCAACCTTTTTCTTCATGAAAATTTAGCCAAACATGAGGTATGGATTATTTTTGGTGCTGCTGTCATAGAAAAGATAGGAAAAAGTGCTCGGTTTCGATAGAAAATTGTGTAAATTTTTCCACAGAGCACCAAATCGAGATGTTAAAGGGTATAACCTGTCATGTTAATAACATTACCTTTCATGTTATTTTCTTTCAGTAATGAGAAGAGGATCGATTCGCATTACCTGTGCATGTTAAAGAGTATAACCTGTCATGTTAATAGCATTACCTGTCATGTTATTGTCCACAGAGCACCAAATCGAGTTCTATAACTTCCTATAGCTTTCTAAAGATGTAATTAACCTTTTTCTTCATGAAAATTTGGCCAAAAATGAGGTATGGATTATTTTTGGTGCTGCTGTCATAGAAAAGAGAGGAAAAAGTGCTCGATTTCATTAGAAAATTGTGTAAATTTTTCCACAGAGCACCAAATTGAGTTCTGTAACTTCCTATAGCTTTCTAGAGATATAACCAACCTTTTTCTTCATGGAAATTTGGCCAAAATGAGGTATGCTTTTTTTTGGGGGAGCTGCTGTCATATAAAAGAGAGTAAAAAGTGCTCGGTTTCGATAGAAAATTGTGTAAATTTGTCCACAGAGCACCAAATTGAGTTCTGTAACTTCCTATAGCTTTCTAGAGATATAACTAACCTTTTTCTTCATGGAAATTTGGCCAAAATGAGGTATGCTTTTTTTTGGGGGGCTGCTGTCATATAAAAGAGGGTAAAAAATGTTCGGTTTCAATAGAAAATTGTGTACATTTGTCCACAGAGCACCAAATTGAGTTATGTAACTTCCTATAGCTTTCTAGAGATATAACCAACCTTTTTCTTCATGGAAATTTGGCCAAAATGAGATATGCTTTTTTTTGGGGGGGCTGCTGTCATATAAAAGAGAGTAAAAAGTGCTCGGTTTCGAAAGAAAATTGTGTAAATTTGTCCACAGAGCACCAAATTGAGTTCTGTAACTTCCTATAGCTTTCTAGAGATATAACTAACCTTTTTCTTCATGGAAATTCGGCCAAAATGAGGTATACTTTTTTTGGGGGGGCTGCTGTCATATAAAAGAGGGTAAAAAATGTTCGGTTTCAATAGAAAATTATGTACATTTGTCCACAGAGCACCAAATTGAGTTATGTAACTTCCTATAGCTTTCTAGAGATATAACCAACCATTTTCTTCATGGAAATTTGGCCAAAATGAGGTATGCTTTTTTTTTTGGTGCTGCTATCATATAAAAGAGAGTAAAAAGTGCTCGGTTTCGATAGAAAATTGTGTAAATTTGTCCACAAAGCACCAAATCAAGTTCTGTAACCAAATTGTGTCCAGTACAAAACCACAGGGTGTCTAGTATACACCCATAGGGTGTCAACTGTCAACCATAGGGTGTCAGATGTCATGTAAAACAATTCAGATGTCATGTAAAAAATTTGACAGGTCATGTAAAACAATTCAGGTGTCATGTAAAATAGTTCACGGGTGACAGGACAGTGATGCGAATATTATTCAATGGTACATCATCAAATAGGCTATGACAGAAACTAAAATTGAGCAAAGCTGAGCTACAATCTCTATCAACATTAACTTGCTAAATCCAATAGCATTACAACTGTTAAAAACACATCTTATGATTTTGAAAACACATCCATGATTTTGATCAAGTTAGAAGGGAGAAAGAAGATTTTGAACGTGTCCATATTTCCATTCACTAGTAGAAAATCAGTAATATACCCCGGGCGTTTTTTAAATATACCCCGGATCTGACAATATAGTGCTCCGGGGTAGAACTAGGGTGGGGTTAATACATGGTCAGACTTTATACCCCGGATATTCACAAAAATAATCCGGGGTATATACTCCTACAAAAGATCCCAATAAATGAGGTGGAAAATGCGCCCGGGGTATATGCCTCCAATATCCGGGGTATATGACACCAATATCCGGGGTATATATGCACATTAAATCTGGGCTATAATCATTGTCAATCCGGGCTATAAAATACGTTTCGTCCGGGGTATATTCTTCCAGTGATCACACATTCAAATCGTTTATATACCAGATCAAAGAGGTCCGGGCTATATAATGTTTTTTTTTAATTTCAAATATATATATTGAGAATACACCTAGTAACCTATAATTTGTCCTGTATTAAAACAATACCTTGATAACTTTAAATCAAGTCACAACCACAAATGGACAACCCAGCACATGAAACAATCCAATTAATTATATTGAAGATTTGCAAGGTTTCAAGTTCTTACAAGGTCTCAAAAGACAAAGGTGTAAAAGCAATACTTGGAACAATTTCTTACAAGTTACAAGATTTCACAATTGTACAAGACCCATACCCACGTATGATATGCCGAAAAATATGAGTTTGATACGAAGCTCGATCGGCCTGCAATCTTGTTTTAGCATCAAAGTGAACGGCCAAAAACTTTTCCAACCCCGAGAGACCTTGATTAGCCTTTGCCTAAAATATTCAGAATTGCACATACATTTCAGAATAAGTTAAACAGAATTGTATAAAACAGGTTATGTACTAGTATAGAACATGTCATCCATGTGCTGAAATCTAGCCATATTCATAACCTTAACCTTTATATGTTCTTTTTCTGCAATTTTTCTTGCACAAACTAGCAGCATGCTACTTAGTTTCAATAATAAAATTCATTATCACTACTGACAATAATCTGAATAGCTGCTTGGCAAAAAAAAAAAAATTATTATAAAATCAGATAGCTAATTGTTTTCATCTATAATGTTTTCCAAAAGGGATTTCATCTTTATCCTTAGCTCCATATCAGTTCTATCGGTCATATACTCATATATGTGGCTTGTGTTAGCTGTCTAAAGGCATCAACAGTAACACCATTTGATATCTTTCAGCGTTTTACAGAAACATTTGAGAAATTTCCTAAACACATAAAGATAGATATGTATACACGTAAAAATAAAGACATTGCACATACATGATACATCATGTGTGCCTCATTTCATTTTAAACCCAAACATAGAGTTATAAGTAAATAGGCAACTATTTAATCAAAGCAATTATCAAATATAAAATCAACTCCTAATCAACTGAGACCTTGACTACATCCGGAAACATCAAGAAATAATTCATCTTCATCACATCTAGAAACATCAAAGTTTGTAGGTTTGTTGAAACTCGTATGCTAAAGGACACATTCATTAAATAACACTTCAAATGCCAATGCGACGACTCAAGAAAGTTAGTCAGTCAATACGCTACAAGCCTCCAAAGTTGATCGGTCAAATAGATAGAAATTTGTTGTCATTGTTTTCCCTTAAAGGCTAGGGCACAAAGATCACTAGAGGAAACTTACAGAAAATGTAGCCACCCTGTCATACTTCAAGAATGTGATCGAACCTACATAGATTCCTCTAACATATCTCAGACATCAAGGGCTGCAGCCCTATCTTGATAGCTTTTGTTTTTGCTGATCTGCATAACCAAGTTATAAAAAGATATTAGAACCAAATCAATCTGAAAAGTGTTTACAAACCAGGCGATATTGCAAGGTTGCCATTTAAAGAAATATCGCAACAAGAAATAATTCAGTGCTTACTAAAATAATCTTAACATTCCATTGCTAGACAGTTTTCGCCGATTCCACTCTATCGTTCTCAAATCTTATAAAGAACCCAAAAACTGCATATACCACAGTAATATCTCCCAGATGGGAATCAAAGTGGATAATGAATATCCAAAATTATACTTTAGGTTAATGTGGCTAAACAATGAAACAGTTATAATACATCCAAAATAATACTATTTCCTTCTTTTTTTGCCTTGCCTAAATTACCAAATGACAGCAAAACAGTATCTAATATCTACTCACTAGCTAAATGGGTAAGCAGTTTGAATTGGGACTGGTCAAAGAATGACATCACTAAAGGGCTATGACATACTCAACAACTACTGCAAATTAAGACATTGGAGAAGATTAGCTAACTATAAAAGTATGGTAAACTAGGCCAGAACATGTCATCAGAAAATGCAGGACCACTCGTGTGTACTAACATACTGTAGCCCATTCAAAATTTTAGAATATATTGGCACCTGTTCTCTTGATGAACCTAGTTTAATATTCAATTATAGAGCAATATGCAAAATTTAGGCCGTCAATTGAAAGCGCAAATCAGCGAATAAACCAAATTCAATTGAGAAGGAATGCTAACCTTAATCCAATAAGTCTTGCTCTTTTTCAAAGACCAATTTCGTTAAACCAACAAGGCCTTATAAGAGATTCCCGAATAAAGATCGTCCACCTATGACACATTCCATACCAAAATCAATTTAGTTGCAGGCAAAATTCCATCGGGCCTTAAGACATAAAAAGATCGACTGATATAACAAAGATAACTTCTGAAATCAGTACACAAATTAAACAAATCAAAATTATCCATATTAGAACAAAACCTATATATAATAATACGGTTCAACCGGGCCGACTTGTGTACTTATTTACTTTTCACCAAATGTACATTCAATCGCAAAGAGTCAAATATGATGCAAACAAAAAAGGATTAAGAGACCGACTTGTGTACCTATTTTACCAGTCACAAAATGCACTTCCGCCCGACCCATCGAGGTTAAGTGGGAGACTCCCAACCTGCAAAAAGAATGCAAAGCATGACATATTAACGAATCTCTTTTAATTACTTATTACATTTCATATTTTCCTTTCATAGTGTGTATCACATCCAGCCCCATGGCTTTTACAGAATACTTACTCCATCAAAATCAAGGTTATTAAGCAGGAAAGATGGGGAGGGGTTTTGGTGGATATCATTGTTAATGGAAACATTAGGATGTGAGATTGCACTGACCTATAACTAAGCACTTTGTTTTCTCACCAGGCAGCCATGTATCAATCCTATTTGAAGCATCTGACCGTGAAAATTGGAATCTATTAGCGAGGTAAACTGCAAATTATAAATAGATTAAGCATATACACATCTACTAGGGATACACTGAAGTTGAAAGCAGCAAAAATAGGGTTTCAATTAGAAGAGGGCGGATGAAAATTAGGGTTCTGAGAAATCTAAAAATTAGGGGCTTTGTTTACCTAGTAAGGGGATGTAGGTTGGCGGCTCAGAGGAGGGCGTCGAAGAGGAGTGCGGTCGGTGGCTGAGGCGGTCGGCGGCTGAGGAGGCCGGGAATGCGGCTTGTGGGACTCCGCGGCTGGATGAGAGGAGTCTGAGTCGCTGGTTGGAGGTGAGGAGTCGGAGCCGCCAGTGAGAGGAGTCGGAGTCGCCGGTGAGAGGAGTCGGACGTGCGGCTGGAGGTGAGGAGGTGAGAGATGGCGTGACTGGTCACTGGAGCCTGGAGGTGAGGAGCAAGCGAAGCGAAGAAGTCGATCCCTTCCTTCAATTACGTACTTTCGTTTAATAAAAAAAAAAACAAACAAAGACGCTGTACCTTTTATACCCCGGAATTTCTATGGTGTATATATATTGTGGGGTAAAAGAATAACATATACTAGTAAAGTCCCCGCGCCATGGCGCATTTTTTTTAAAAAATAAATACGGAGTATAAAATTTTGTAAGTATAGAAAATTACTACAATATTACAAAATTAAACAAACTATTACCAAACGTTAATATATAATAGAAAAAAAATATTTGATAAAGTAAGTAAAAATAATAATAATATTTCGGAAAAATGTGTAAAAATTACATGAGTTTAAGATTTGAGTAGAATAGATTAATTGGGTGAAAATCGATCTCAAAATAAAAGTTGTTATAACACCTAATAAAAAAATTCTTATGGTTTATTAGTTAGATATAGCTAGATTAATTGAAGAACTTGTACAAATGTCATTAGTTGGATTTTTTCCTAGGTTAAGTTGATTGGGAGGAAATCATAAAATTAAAGTGATTATCACATATAGAATGGGAGGAAATCATTAAAAAAAATGTTTAAATTTTTTATCATTTAAGGTTTTATGTAGTTTATATTAGGTTGGTTGAGTGAAAATCCAAAATTTAAGTTTATTATAAGAACGACAATAATTTTCATTATATTTAGATTGGCTGCTCCAAAAAATCATATATTTGGAACTATATATTATTATTTTTATAAAAAAAATGCTTTTGAATTCATCCAATTGTTTTAAAAACTAAATAGAAATGATATCGTGTGATTAATGTATAATGAAAACAGTGTATAGTTAATATTATCTTTATTTTTTAAAAAAAAAGTTTTGAATTAATCTAATTGGTTAGATAAAAAGGAATTGCCTAAAATAGAAAAATCATATATTTGGAACTATAATTTTTTTTTATATAAAAAAATGCTTTTGAATTCATCATATTGTATAAAAAATAAATGGAAATAATAATGTGTAATTAGTATGAAATAAAATAATATTGTATAGTTAATATTAACATTATTTTTTTTTAAAAAGTTTTGAATTAATCCCAATTGCAAAATAAAAAGGAATTGCCTTAAATAACTTCGCGCGAGGATGCGACACGTGGCCAAAAGACTTTGATTTTAAGTAATATATATATAGATAGATAGATAGATAAATATATAGATTGCAAAATAAAAAGGAATTGCCTTAAATAACTTCGCGCGAGGATGCGACACGTGGCCAAAAGTCTTTGGTTTAAGTAATATATAGATATAGATTTTAAGTAATATATAGATATAGATGTATAAAAAATAAATGGAAATAATAATGTGTAATTAATATGAAATAAAATAATATTGTATAGTTAATATTAACATTATTTTTTTAAAAAAAAGTTTTGAATTAATCCCAATTGCAAAATAAAAAGGAATTGCCTTAAATAACTTCGCGCGAGGATGCGACACGTGGCCAAAAGGCTTTGGTTTTAAGTAATATATAGATTGCAAAATAAAAAGGAATTGCCTTAAATAACTTCGCGCGAGGATGCGACACGTGGCCAAAAGGCTTTGGTTTTAAGTAATATATAGATACCCCGGATATTTATAAAAAAAACGCCCAGGGTATATAATTCATTTTTTATGGGGTAAATAGGCATATACCCCGGATATTGGTACAAAAAAAACGCCCGGGGTATAAAATATGATTTAATTAACACCCCACCTCTTATACCCCAGATATTTTTTAATATAATCCAGGGTATATTTATGTTAGTATTTAAAAGTGAAAGAAAGCTGGCTAGTTAGGCCATTATACCCCACACTTACGAGATTCGGGGTAATAGATCATGGGGTAAAATCCCGATTTTCTACTAGTGATTGTCTTGGCTTGTTCCAATAAGAACTCGGAGATTTTGATTAAGTTAGAAGGGAGAAAGAAGATTTCGAGACGGAAGTA
Organism: Persicaria tinctoria; assembly: GCA_037127255.1. Classification (NCBI taxonomy): domain Eukaryota; kingdom Viridiplantae; phylum Streptophyta; class Magnoliopsida; order Caryophyllales; family Polygonaceae; genus Persicaria; species Persicaria tinctoria. The sequence continues at coordinate 7,189,499 of JBANSL010000016.1, read as the reverse complement.
GTATATTACAACGGTTAAAAACACATCTTATGATGAATTCAACACACAAGAAATATGAATTCCAGGTTAAAAACCCTCTTCAAATGAGACTTGCTTTCCATCTTAGTCATTGCCTACTGTAACTCGAACAATGTCTCTCTTTTACCAAATAAGCTTATAGATGGCAGATTAGTAAATAACCTGTCATGTTAAAGGGTATAAACTGTCATGTTAATAACATTACATGTCATGTTATTTTCTTTCATTAAAGAGAAGAGGATCGATTCACATTACCTGTCATGTTAAAGGTTACAACCTGTCGTGTTAAACGATATAAACTGTCATGTTAATAGCATTACATGTCATGTTATTTTCTTTCATTAAGAAGAAGGGGATCGATTCGTATTACTTGTCATGTTAAATAGTATAACCTGTCATGTTAAAGGTTATAACCTGTCATGTATTTTACCAAAGAAAATCATTCCCGCTTAGGATACTTAGGCGCAGGTATGGATGTTGGACATTCGACTCAAATTCAAATCTAAATAAATCTAGTTTGGTTTGATCTGTGTACCCATATCTGAAACTACAGATGCTGTTATTTTAATCTGATCCAGCTGCCCAGATTTTAGTATGTCCTGGAGCTTGAATCAGGGAGGAATTTTTAGATGAAGCCATTGAAGAAACACTTGAGAAGGTAATGCTTTTCCTTATTTAAACATCTATTTACTCTCATCCATGCTCTGAAAATTTCATAATGAGGGGTTGAAATCATTTTGCAGGTATTGAAGCTCCTTGCTTATATAAGCGATAAAGATTTATTTGCTGAATTTTATAGGTAAAAGCCAGATCATGTTATACATAGTCTCTTTTCCAAACCACTATTTTCATTTCATTTCATTTCATTTCATTTCATTTCGTCTTGTCTTTTTCTTAGCTGACCCTTATATGAAGTAAAATCCACCAATAGTTTGCATGCCAGTGATAATACTTACCATGGTATGTATTGGCAGGAAGAAGCTTGCTCGTCGCCTTCTGTTTGACAAGAGTGCAAATGATGATCATGAGAGGAGTATTTTGACCAAATTGAAGCAACAGTGTGGTGGTCAGTTTACATCAAAAATGGAAGCAACAGTGTGGTGGTCAGTGAAGAAGGTGAAGGAAGCACCGACTGCAAACACCCCCTTCCTAAGAGTCTGGCAAGATGGAGTAGAAATCAGAGACACTAATAAAAAGGGAAAAATCACTCATTCCTCAATAACCTATGTGGGAATTGAACCCACGTCTGTGTATGACCACAATGCTCTCCCATTGAGCTAATAGGCTATATGTGAAGAATATTTATGTCAAAACATGCCTAACTTGGCCATTACAAATAAGTCACAATGCTCTCCCATTTATTCATGCTAGAAAGATGCTCCACTGATCTAACATTCATGTAGCAAGATAAGTAAAAAATTAGACATTAAAATCCAAAATGGAAATCTACAATTTTGAACCAAATACTCAGCAACAATCAATCAATAATAACAGTACCATACATAAAACCCATCATCATTACATAAAACCCATACTCCGTAACAAACTAGTTTAATCCCCATGTATAGACAAGATATATGGTAATATGGTAAAACTTTAAAAGATAATAGCTACACCATGCACAAACAACATGCACTTTGCTGATTTAAATTAGATGAACCAGAAAATATCACATAATGCAATGTATTCAAAAGTGGCTACTTCATTCATCACACCCTCAAACTAATCCATATAACAAAAAGCTAAAATCATGTTTAAATTGAGAGAAACCTGTCTTCAGTTGCAGTGTCATCCCCAATGCTTCATCGATCATTAGCGGTGTCTTCACTTCCAACGTAGATCATATCCCTTTTTCACTATTTATTAAAATTAAATAAGCACATCTATAAGGATAGAATTTTCAAAGGCAAAGAAAAAACAGTACAGAGATATGTAATAGATAACTTGTGACTCTTGGGCTCTAGATTGAACCAAAATTTTCACATGCTGCAAAATTTTTGATTTCACCAAGACTATGAGGGGCTATCATCTATACCACTAAGCAGTAATAACTTTCCCTGAATCAATGTTGAAGCTTGACTAGTTGACTAACCTCCATATCACAATCTATGCAACTTAACCAACTTTTATTCCTCCTCCCCACCAAGATAATAATTTGATGTGAGCTATAATTGTGATTAGGAAGACAAAGATGACTATTATTGCATTACTAATCAGAAAAAAAGGAACCGATCAAATCTGTACAAGTGCAATATTTTCAAAACAAAAGTATTTTCCAATGGGGCATAAAATTATATAGCTCGTGATCCAAAGAGCATAAATAGATAGAGAAAAAGTTACCTTTGTCAACTGAGAACGTATAGAAGATGTCATTGCCTGCATAACATCAACTGCTGAGCTGACAACTTCTTTCACACTTTGTACTTATTGAAAAGAAGATGCAGATATCACAGTTCAAGCTCCATGAGACATCGAAATAAAGCATCGGCTGAAAAATGATGCCAAACAACTAAGGGAAGAGAAGAAGACAGGTGGAGGGGTAAAATCACATGAAATCAGCCTAAAACGCTGAGTCTTGAAAATGGTGTTTTGTATTTTTTCGTTTACTTAGATCAAAACTCAAATTGGATTTAAAAATGTTTCTCCCCATAGGTGCTAAAGATGAGTTTATATGCACATAAGAAGCTTCTCATTCTTTATGTGTATTGTCATTTGCATTTAGAAGGAATTGTACCCGACACATAATGTAATTTACATGACAATTAATGCATTTTACATGACAAGTAATGCATAAGAAGCTTCTCATTCTTTATGAAAACCAATATTCGGGTTTCCTCCCAACTCAAAAAAATGCAATTAAAAATATCTGACTTATGTCCTCTTCCTTTCTCCATAAGATGGAGAGAAATATCCAAAGATAAAAAGGCACTTCAATGGCTCCTATATCAGTACTACATAAAGACAAAATTGATCGCTTTGACAAAAGATTCAAACAATCTCTAGAATCCCATCAGAATGAACTGAGTAGCTCAACAACATCAATTTGTAATGCCCCCTAAAACCTAAACACAGGCCATTTGAATGTAGTGTAAGTAACACCAACCTATCTCTGAGGTAATCTAGCATCTAGGGTTTCTAGCAGCTGCCAAATTGCAAACAGAAGGATCAATTTGCCCATTTGAGCAGCATGATAAATCAAAGAGCACTCAAATTCAAAACGAACAGAATTTGGGGCAATTTTCACTTTTTCAGATAAAGCAACAAAATTAGATTCAATGAGCTTATCTTCTTCCCCCAAAACACACAATCTGATATGATCAAATCGATAAACGCATTACAGACAGAAAGTACTGCACAGATGACAAAGTATGCATCAAACCCATTAAACTTGAAAATGAAAGAGAAAGGAATCAAGGTCTTTGATTGCATACCTTGCAAAAGCATCTTTAGAAAAGAAATTAGCTCATCCACATTCAAATATCTACATTGTCGATCACAACACTTGAAATGAAATAAATCTACATTACTTCAATCAATGCAGTTTCAAACAAAACACCTCGTCAATGACAATCAATTCACAAAAAAAAAAATCAATTCGGAAAAGAAAGAAAAAGGTGAGGAAGATATCTCAAATTCTCAATTCAGAAATTAGGGGATTAAGGGCTTCAGGGAACATGAAATTCATAAAGAGACAAGGAAGATAACTCGATTAAAAAATTAAGGGATTTAGAGCACCTCAATTAAGAAATTAGGGTATTCAGATAAGAAGGAGAAGAGGACAACAGATGAAGAAATTAGAGCGAACCTAAGCTTGAAGGTGGCGAATCCGACGAGGCATTGAGGCTGGAGGCGGCGTGACGACCGATGGGATGTCGGGATCTGCAGACCGCGGGAGATTAAATGAAGAACGGTGTGATAAAGGCATAAAGGCAGCGTCTCCGATGAGGGCCCTATGACTGGTGGTGGCGACGGCGACGAGAGCGGATCTGTGAGAAGACGAGGGAGGCGAGGGAACTCAGAAGACGAGAGCGGATCTGTGAGAAGACGAGGGAGGCGGACCTGTTGCGTGGGAACTCAGAAGACGAGGGAGGCGAGGTCACAGTGTCCGTCTCCCCCTCATGACCGGCTACTGGATGAGCCAAAAAATCCGGATATCCGGAATTGTGCAATTTTTTTCCGGATAGGGTTAGGTGTGTAAGGATTTTATCCAAGAGGGTCATTTTAGTAAATTTGCCAATTTTTTTTAGCCCCTTAGGAAAATTCATGGATCCGCCACTGGTGTGTTTGCAGGGTCATTAATTATATATAACTTATAATACACAATATTTTATTATAATATATATTATAATTACAATGCAATATTGTACTACGTATAATATATATAGCAGACTGATATATTTTTCAAAATATTATCGCAAATTCGGAATATTTAAATACTCTGCTAAAGGAAACAACAGAAAAACAAAAGCGAGTATATAGAATTAGAAATTTGAGACTGCAAATAAGTTAATTAAGTATATAAATATATACTTTAGGACTAACCATAAACTACAAGTCTTAGTAAACATTAGCTCAAATCTAAATGATAGAGGTTAAGCTTTAATTTGTCAAAGCCTACTGTAAAAGAAAAAAATTGTAGATTTTGACGGTCACGGCCTCACGGGGTACGGGGAGGCGAGGGTCCCACCCTCGTTGAAGGATGATCACTTGTCATTGTTGTGACGTTGTCAACCAAGAAAGTGAAGAAACCTTAAGCTTTGTTTAAAATGAAACACCCGGATTTGTCTTAAATGGGCTTACGCCCAATTCAACCCCACTAAAGCCCATTCCTTTTTTAATAAAAATTAATTCAGCCCAATTCTTAGCTTTCAATGCCAATTAACCATATGCCCTATTGCCCTTCATCTCTAGTCTCTACCTATATAAATAGCTATCAATTATAAGTTAGTGTAGTAATTGTAATGCCAAATCTCATGTTAAGAGATTTAAAGTTTGAATTCTTGAAAATATGGGGACTGGGAAGGGGAACTTTTTAAAATGATACAATACTTAAATCCAAATGTAGAACAATTGAGCTTAATCGAACTGGACTACAAAAAGTATTACAATTGGCTTGTCACATTTGAAAGTTGTGCCAAACAAGTCCCAAGCAACACAAGGGCCACAAGGCTCTAGGACTGTATATGAGCCGAATAGTTCGACTCGATAAAAGCTCGGATCGAGTTAGTTCATTTTCTAAACAAGCCAAGTATGAGCACAATTTTAAACTCTGTTCAAAGCTCGACTTGCTCGATTTAAGCGCAAATAGCTCGAATTTTGTAAATTTTCTACAATTCCTTTTAAATTATTATGTTATGAGCAAATGAGGTTTCTTTGTATTCGAAAAAAGATCGGTCCGAGTTCGTTAATTTTCTAAATGAGACGAATATGATCACATTTTAAAGCTTGAATCCAAATTTAGGCTCGGCTCATTTCTAAACGAACTGAATATGAACAAGCAATAAAATGGTTTGACTCGAATAACAACTCTGCAAGGCTCTCAATTTCATTTGGTTGATCGAACCGGATTTTAATGGACTTTTTTTTTCCGATCCAGGTTCAGAGTTGCCGAACCGGTTCGATGCGAACCGGACCGAAGACACTGACCATTGAAATCAGCCAATTTCATCGATCCGTCTCTCTGTAGTCTATACTCATCTCCACTAGCAAACTTCGGCGTCGATCCCATCAATGGAGTCGGAGATCCCGGACGAGAACGCACACGTTGCAGGCCTGATCCCGCTAGCGTCCGTCTCCCAGCAGCCCTATGTCTCCGAGCTCCTCTCCTTCACTCTCGATCGTCTCCACAAGGTTTTGATCTAACTCCCCCCTTTCTCCCGCGTTCGAACTGGATTGATATTTGGATCTGTCCGTTTTCACGCTTTCTCCATTTCCAGGAGCCGGAGCTTCTCCGAGTCGATGCCGACCGGATCCGGCGGCAGATGCAGGAGGTGGCGGTTTCAAATTACCGAGCCTTCATATCCGCCGCAGATGCCTTGCTTGCGATCCGTGAGGAAGTCTCTTCCATTGACAACCATCTTGAAAATCTGGTGATCTATCTCATTCCTCTTATTGGTTCTGCTTCCAATTTTTGTTGAGAAAATATGCTTCAATTTTGGTTGTGTTGGTTATAGTTATGTGGATTTGATACTGGAAGAGGTACATGTGGATCGGAAGTCATATCCGGACACATTGATGTTTAGGTCTCGGTTCAGCCAAAGCAAAAATCAAATCGATATAAAAACGTGAAAAGAAATGAAAAGAAGTAGTCTAGAGGGTTATTGTACAAGATTTGTAGCTAAATTTGTGTCTGAAGATGATTGTGAGTTTCGTCCCTTTTCATTTCTGAACTATTTTAGCAGTGCCAGCCTTAGAGCTTTTCATACAATATAGGAAGAGGATGTTAAGCTATTGGCAGATTTCTGTAATCCTTGCAAATAAAGTTCTTCTAGCTTATGTTATATGCACTAATATATAACGGTCAGGTTTAATTTCAAGCAGGTTACAAATTGATTTTGGCTAAGACTGACAATAAGTTGGATTTACACCTTCACTAGTGTATTATTGGAACAAACCCTTAGGGAGGAAAGGGGCTCAATGGACATTATACCTTCACTGCTGTATTATGATATGACTATTGAATTAATTAGGATTAGTTTCTATATTCATCCCAACGGATTTTGCTTCGTCGGACCAAAAAAAAAAAGAAGAAGCTGGTTTTCCTGAAGTAACATCTTCAATTTCATTTGCATTTGGGAAACGGGCATCTAGCTGATACACTACCCTGTTTGTCAGTGTCATTATTTTTTCCACAATTTTGCAAAATGTAGAAGCATACCTGACATTCTGACTGTAACTAACGTTACTAATCTAAAGAGAATCAAACTGTGAGAATTTACTCAATTGATGCTATCTAGGATCACATTGATGTTTCAGCTGTTTCCCGGCCATTCTGAAGAGGATTTTCTTTTCAGCTTCATTTATGTTTGGATAAAGGAAATCAGTACAACTATGTACTCACGTGATAAGGATTCACTGCGAAATATCATCTCCCATTTAGAATCATATTCCAGTCATAAAAAAATCAATATTCTGACCTATATTATGATTATTTGGTAAAGCATCTTATTAATTCTGGATGCAGCATTGCATCCGGAATGGCAATAACATATATCAAAAAAGTGTTTTTTAAATAATTTTGTGATAAAAACATGCCTGGGGTTTATTGTTCTTCTAACTTGTACCACTCGTACAGTCAGTTGTTATTAGATACCAATGAAACATTTCTAATTGTTAGACCTGTAGTCTGAATTTTCCCCTTGTGACAACAATCACAGACTGGATTTTGATGCTAACGAGAACATCAAACTGCTTTCTTCCTTTCCTTTTCAGATTGCTGAAGTTCCGAACCTGACAACTGGGTGCACTGAGTTTATAGAATCAGCAGAGCAGATTTTGGAAAAAAGGAAGATGAACCAAACATTACTGGCCAATCATAGTACTATGCTTGATTTGCTTGAAATTCCTCAGCTTATGGACACGTATGTGCTTAAAATTTTCCATGGATGCATGCCAACCTACATGTCCTCAAACGCTGAATTATATTTGTTAAATGCAATAGATTTATGAATGAATGCATATTTATCAAACCTGGATGTAGCATAAGTTGTAGATCTCTTCTCAGGTTCAGTTAGTCTTAGTTGGTAAAGTGTTTTTTTTTTTAAATCAAGGAAGCCTCTACGAAGAAAGTTCTTTTTGTTTTGTTTTTTGGCAGTGTTGAGAAAAAAAAAGTTCTTTTTGAAACATATGGTTCTATACTTTTGCATTAGAATGATCATACATAATAAATCTTATTAGTTCCATGCTTCTGGCATAAGGATGATAACTATATCATGATAGGCTTTGAATCTAGCATTTATAGCAATCTAGATTCCTTGATGGAGTTCAATCCTTTCAAGAAATCACCTAGCTGGCTAGCACATTGATTTCTTGTCTAATTTATCACAAGATGTACTGGTCAGTGACGATGCAAGGTTATCAAGCAAATGTAAAGATCTTTAATGTATATGTTCAAGATTTTGGACAATTAAGGTGAATTTTGTTGTTAGGATTTTGGCAGCTTCATTATAGGTTGCTGTTGACACATCCTCTAAAATTTGGCTTATAATGAATTTCTTGAATTGACCTTCTCTTATTTATGTTTATCTTTGTGATATTTTATGAATTGTTAGAAAATCATTGATGCAAGGTGTCTATTTGTATTATATATGAACTTTATGTAGATGTGTGAGGAATGGAAATTATGATGAAGCTTTGGACCTGGAAGCCTTTGTTTGCAAGCTTTCAACAATGCATCCAAAGTGAGATTCTCTTTTTAGTCTCTTATACAAGTCCATTTCTTCCTGAGAATTGAACTTAATATCTGATGGAAGTTGTTTTGTTTTTGCTTCTTCCTTTCTTGAAAAGAATTCCTCTTATTCAAGCTCTGTCTGCCGAAGTCAGACAAACGACTCAATCTCTACTCTCCCAGCTTCTTCAGAGACTTCGGTCAAACATTCAGGTAGTTCTTAGCATAATTTGCCAATTTTTTAACATCAAAAATAATTATATCAAACCATAGTATGGGAAAGACTCGGAAGACACATTGTCAGAAAAAAAAATTGTATCCTGGGGAAGAATGTAGGGTTTTCTAGCTTAGCTGAACCGAGACCTCAGAGAACACCTGGTAAAGTATTTTTAGAAACGCCAAAGGGACTGACTTAAGTATATTGCAAGGAAAGGGTTTTATGCAAGCTTTTGGGTGATCAAACTGACTCAAGTGGATCATCATTGCATTAATTTGTTTTCATGTAAATGATTTTCATTCTCATTTCATTTGATCTTTGAGATACCAATTATTCTTTAGATACATTTGAGCTTATATTTTATACATTTAACCCATCAGAAAATTCTTCTTTATCTGTTACTCTCTTCCCCCTTCCCTTGCTTAATTTATGGACCCCGGAGTACAATTGTTTTCATAAAGCCTTCACTTTTATATACCTGTCAAGGCAAATCCTGAAATGATCTAAATGAATTTTGGGCATCTATATGAATTCTTTCAGCTGCCAGAATGTCTTCGAATAATTGGATTCCTACGTAGAATTGGAGTGTTCAGCGAATATGAACTACGTTTGCAGGTAAGGCTATAGTGTTGGTAAAGGTTTACTAACTTTTTACGTTGACCACGTTTTTAGTTTGGGGTCATTTCTTATTTCTGGTCCTTACATCTTTTTCTCGTGGAATAGTTCTTGCGATGTCGGGAGGCATGGCTGATGGGGATTCTCGATGATCTAGATCAAAGAAATCCTTATGAATACCTTAAGGGTATGGTCAATTGCTATAGAATGCATCTTTTTGATGTTGTTAATCAATACCGAGCCATATTTGCTGATGATACATCCGGAAGTGAAGAAAACTACGACGGTGGACTTCTTTTTAGTTGGGCTATGCATCAGATTACTTCTCATCTTAAAACTCTAAAGCTCATGCTCCCCAAGATAAGTGAAGGTGGTTCGTTGTCAAATATCTTGGATCAATGCATGGTAAGGATATTACTGATTTTGATTCTTTCTTCACATTATTCAGTGTGAGAATATTATATTAAATTGTGCTTCTATTTTAATTCATTACTCTGCGGCAACTCTTATGTTGAAGTAGGGGTGATATATTATCTTTCCTTGCTAAATGGATTATAAGCAAGCCATGAGCTATGAATGCTTTCCTTTTAGTATTTAGTTAGAATCTCAGTTCAGTTGGGATTGATTATCTCTGAAAGCAATGCAAGATTTTTAAACCCCCCCCCCCCCACCCCACCCACCATGAATCACTTGTTATGTAGTAGGAAAGACAAGAAATAGGACGGTCTAATGTTTTGACTCCTGACTAACTAAACTGTATCTTGACAAGTTATTGGAATAACTCAAAATGGAAAATCTGACAAATACGTGGAATAGAAATTCTGACAACTTAGAGTAGACGGAAGTGGATGTCTTCTACTTAAAGTCCATCTATTCTCGTTGCTTCATATGCTAATTAATTTTAGCTTACAAAATCTTGTATCTTGGTTGCTCAGAGCTTATGAGGCTATTCACTAAGCTGAAGCTGATGTATGTTTTAATATGGTCTAGTCATTAAGTCTTTTCCTTCAACTGCCTGTTTAAGTAGATACTGTTATCTTAACTATTTTTTAGCTTGGTTTTATGGGAAAAGTTACTAGTGATGCGAAATCAAAACTTTAATTGAATCTTAAAATCAAAACAACAGCAAGCCCAGTATATCCCGCTCAAAGAGCAGGGTCTGGGGGGTCGGATTGTACGCACCCTTTCCCCGACTAGGTCGAGAGGGTGTTTCCTAGTGACCCAAATGGGTATATTTAGCCTGAGTGTCAAAGTGCATACTAGGTTAGTAATAGATCATCTTCTGTTGAAGTGTTGATACATATTGATGTTCTTAATGTAGTTATTACCTTTTTCTTTGTTCAATATTATACTCATGGTGAAGCTTGTTTTCTGTATTTTGACAGTACTGTGCTATGGGGCTTGGTTGGGTTGGATTGGATTTTAGGGGTTTGCTTCCCTCAATTTTTGAAGAGTAAGTATATGGCTGAAATTTATTTTATGGTTGATTTGCTCATCTTTTCTTGTCGTGATTGAATTTTATTCCTTTGCAGGGCTGTACTAAACTTGTTTAGAAAGAATATGAACTCTGCCATAGAGAATTTTCAGGTAATGCTATTATAAAGCTTGAAGATTTCTTAATTCTTATCAATCTAATTTTTTCTTCTGTTCTTATGTAAATCTCCACCCCACCCCACCCCATCCCACCCAATTTTTTTTCCCTTCTTCCTCTAACCAAAACCAACCCGTCCTCCATGCTGTAAGGCTTTTGCACCTGTACAGGCCAGGGAAGTCCTATCGATTTTGAAAACATATTCTGATCTCGTACCAAGGGAAGAAGGGATTATTCAGTTTGCTTTAAACACAAAGCTTCTTACTTTTCTTTTTCATTTTTCTTCTTCTGGATTCTGCTTCGGCTCTATTGATTCAAGGAGACCGAATCTGCAATGTTCCTTGGTCACTATAAACTTGCTATGGCCACATTTGTCTGTCCCCTGATTATTTTGTTTATGATGATTGGTTCTTACTTGCAATTTCTTTCTATAATTTGTATATCAGATTGTACTGGATTCACATAGGTGGGTTCCATTTCCAGCAGTTGGTTTTTCAGCCCAGAGCGGAGGTGAGGAATCTCAAGAGGATGTAACTCCGCCACCTTCTTTGATGGAACATCCACCACTTGCTGTGTTCATAAATGGTAAGGAGAAAAAGTATTGTTGTCAAAAGCTCTCTTGATTTGCCAAAAGTAATGCAATTAACTTGACTATTATCTGGTTCCTGTTAACTCATGGTTTAATGTTTCCTTAGGTGTATCTGCTGCAATGAACGATTTGCGACCATGTGCCCCTTTAAGCTTGAAACACATTCTTGCACAGGAACTAGTTAGAGGACTGAAGTCTGTTCATGACTTATTGTTGAGATACAATGAATCTAGGTTGCTTAGAGACAACGAGTCTGTGCTCTTCTTCTCGCTTTGCCGTGCATTTATTGAGGTGAAATTTGTTACTCTTCTTAGTCTTCTTTCAACAGCTCCAAAGCATTATTTGCAGATTAACGTTATTTCATGTGCGCGTAGGTTGCCTTCCCACATTGTGCAACATGTTTTGGCCGTTGTTACCCTGGTGGGGCCGCTCTTGTCACAGATGCCAAGACCTCATTTGACGGGATCACAAAACTGATGTCCGTGTCAACCTCAAGAAATGTTCCCAAACGAGCAGTTAGCCCAATGAAACCGAGTACTTCTGAAAACGGGAGCATTCCATCATCGGCAGAAAATGGAGCAGTCCTCGACGATGAAGTAAAAGAGAACAACCATACAGAGGAAGATCAAGCTAACGACAGTTCAAAAGCTGATGGGACAAATGACGATTCACAATAATCTTCAATTGAAATGATTCCTCTTGGAGGTCAGTCTTGCACAGTACTTCCTACAAGTTTACCGATACTTCTCATCCGCCCCTGTTTGCGAGAATGTCAGGTAGTTGTATCATGTCCAGCGAAACTTTTCACTCTTACGATTGAAGAGCTCCACACTTTTCTATATCAGCTTGATTGAGGCCTTGGGAGACTTCCATTTATCGCGCTTCATGGTATTGCAATTTGCAAGTCTAGACTTTTGTCCTTCTTAGGATACAGAGAATACAGTTTGTTGTATAGTTTACTTGTAGCTGATACACCTTGTATGCTTTATTTGTTCATTCAAATCTTTTTGTTTGAACCTTCAGATGCTTGACTGAAAACCAGCAATTTATCAATGACATGAAATATGGCAACAGTTGAGGTAGAACTTCCTCACATTACACAGTTAAAAAGTAACACTAATACTAGAAGGAAAAGCACCCATCCCCTTAGTTTTCTACCTTCATTTACCTTTACACAGTTTTCATATGCAGGAACAAAACACATGAATTAGTAACAGCAAGAACACAGAAAAGCAGTAACCAGGCAGGGGATTAGGCAGAGAGGCCTCATTGGAGTAGAAATAGTAGTAAGGGTAAGGATAGTTGTTGCCTTGCCCTAATGGCGGACTAGGGCCACCCGGAACGATCACATACGGTATGCTAGGAGGCGGCTGGGCGGATTTCGGGTTGGTCACCAAAGGAGTGCTGGAAGACGGCACTTTTGGCGTTGCCGGTGGCAGCAGCATTGCTGGAGCCGGGGGCGGATGGGCATGGTAACTCGGCGGGGGGGAGAATTCGAATATCGGAGCCGATGGAGGGAGCAGCAATGGTGTTGAGGGTGACAGCAACGGTGGCGTTGGTGGCAATGGGCTCGGTAATAAGGGCGGAAACCTGCTGGATTCCGGTGGTGACGCCTTCACCGGGGATGGTGGTGGTGTAGAGCATATCACCGGGCATGTACCACACTCACTTATGCACAACAGACCGGCTGTGGGCTCCCCAGGGGTTTGGGTGGCATCGCCGGAGACCCTTTCGAAGGCGATCGCAGCCACGAGGAGGACAGAAGCCATCAGGAGTGACCATCTTGAGCTCCTACTAGAAGCCATTGGTTGCCCACTTCCTCTATGAAGATTGCCTGAGGCACATATGATGTATGAGCAACACAAATGTGAAACTTTCTAGTAAATTTGGAGGTGTTAAGCCATGCAAAAAAACTTGAGGGTTATTAATTTGGGAAGGAGGAGGGCACTTTTGGAAAGTAAAACACAAGATGCTGCTTAGAACTTGGAAGAAAGGCAAGGAATTCCAGGTTACGTGGGGTGTAAAGCTTCCAAGTAATCAATTAGTTTGTTTTAATTGTGCCTTTTTTTTAATTAAATTCAAAAATCGATGTATAACGTTTTAGATGATGTTTTTTTTTCCCCTGATTTGGTAAAAATTCGGATGAGAATACCCTATTCGAAAGCATCCTGACGGATGAGGTCGATAAGACCTGTATTTAGGTATAGCTCTGACCCCCTGGTAGAGTAGCTAACGTTTTAGATGATGTGTTGTGGTCAATTTTAGGAAGAAAAAAAACTTATGTTAAAACAAATTATTAAAATAATATGTTGTCATAATTTGTAATTTGTAGAAAGTTATCATAGGTCACAATTTATCTATATATATTAGTTAATTGATAAAAATACAAATAAAAAATATTTCATAGTCGTACTTTACAAAAAAATATTAATAAATAAATATTTGATATATGTTATTTTATTTATACTTAGATCATTTTTGGATGGAAAAAATTATTTATCTCGAAATTAATTATCCCCCTTTGTAAAAAAATTAAATAATTTTTTTTTACAAAACAACAAAGCGATTTGAAGTGTGAAAATTGGAGCTTTTTTTCATATTCATTTTCATTGCTTATGAATTATGATTAGGGATTCCGCCATTCCGGTATGGATAAGTATTTTGCTCGAATCAACAAATTAAGTGTCAAGTGCTGGTTCATCCACTCCTCGCAATATAGTTGCAAATGTTGATAATGCTAATGTGGAGGTAAATGTGGATAATTTAATTCCTAGTCCTTTGATTGATAACTAGTATGATTCCCACGCCATGCCGCGTTTTTTTTAAAACTAAAATATTATATATAAAAATATTAATAATTATTAATAAATGTTAAGATAAAAATCATAAAAAAAAACTTTACAATAAATGTATCTTATAACTATATCAGAAAATTATTTTTTAAAAATCTTATGTAAAGTATAATACATAAATATATATATTTTAAATTAATCAGTAATAATAATATTAATATCATTATAACATTGTTTAAATGTGAGGTATCATAATCAATATTTATATTCAATATTTTGAATTAAGCCCAATAGTTAGTAAATAAATTTGATTAAGCCAAATAGTTATACTAGATTGAATTCGATGTTTTGAATTAAGCCCAATAATTAGTAAGATTAAAGAAAAAAAAAGAATTAAAGAAAACCAAAGAAAAATGACAAAAAAAAATGATTAGTTAAGACTCCTAAAATGCCTCTAAGATTGACACATCATCCTAAACTCTTCAAAATTAAGAGTTTGTATAGATATAGATAATTAGTAAGATTAAAGAAAAAAAAAGAATTAAAGAAAAAAAAAGGAAAAAAAAAAAAGAAAACCAAAGAAAAATGGCAAAAAAAAATTGATTAGTTAAGACTCCTAAAATGCCTCTAAGATTGACACATCATCCTAAACTCTTCTAAATTAAGAGTTTATATAGATAGTTAGTAAATAAATTTGATTAAGCCAAATAGTTATACTAGATTGAATTCGATGTTTTGAATTAAGCCCAATAATTAATGAGATTAAAGAAAAAAAAAATTAAAGAAAAAAAAAGGAAAAAAAAAAACCAAAGAAAAATGGCAAAAAAAAAATGATTAGTTAAGACTCCTAAAATGCCTCTAAGATTGACATATCATCCTAAACTCTTTTAAATTAAGAGTTTATATATATATAGATAATTAGTAAGATTAGAGAAAAAAAAAGAGAATTAAAGGGAAAAAAAAGAAAACCAAAGAAAAATGGCAAAAAAAAATGATTAGTTAAGACTCCTAAAACGCCTCTAAGATTGACACGTCATCCTAAACTCTTCTAAATTAAGAGTTTATATAGATATAGATAATTAGTAAAATTAAAGAAAAACAAGAGAATTAAAGGGAAAAAAAATAAAAAAAAATAAAGAAAAATAAAGAAAATCAAAGAAAAATGGCAAAAAAAAAATGATTAGTTAAAACTCCTAAAATGCCTCTAAGATTGACACATCATCCTAAACTCTTCTAAATTAAGAATTTATTATATAGAAGATTAGTAAAATTAAAGGAAAAAAAAAAGAATTAAAGGAAAAAAAAATTTTTAAAAGGAAAAATAAAGAAAATCAAAGAAAAATGGCAAAAAAAAATGATTAGTTAAGACTCCTAAAATATCTCTAAGATTGACACATCATCCTAAACTCTTCTAAATTAAGAGTTTATATAGTTGTTGAGGTTGTTGATGGAGATGATGTTGTTAATGGGAGTGAGGAGGTTCCGAGTGGACCGAGTGTGAGAGATGATGTCGATAATCAAATTCGAAAGAAAAAAAAAACTAGGAATATATTCATAGTGTTTTCCCCTTGGTTTATTGGCTTTTGGAGTTGGTTTTGGTGTTACCTGTTGCGCCTGCTTGTGTTGAAAGAGCATTTTCTACGATGAATATTATCAAGTCAAATTTGCGTAACAAGATGTCAGATGATCACCTGATTCACCTCTTTGGTAATCTTGTGTGCTACGTTGAGAGATAGATCTTCAAAAGTATCGAAAATGAACCTATTTTGGAGCATTACCAAGCTATGAGAACTTGCAAGATGGATTTACTTTCTCTATCATCAAATAGTTGGTGCTGAACATTTGAATTTGTTCGTAGACATGTATTATTGAATGTTATTCTGTTGATGAATTGACGATGCAACACTTTCGATCATAGTGTAGAATTTCGGCCCACCTTTTGGGGAGTCCCGCGACCGCCGCTGTAAATAGGTAGACATCCATTTTGTGATTTGTTAGATTTATTTTTATACAGTCTTATTTTGTGGAAGATGTGAAATGATACATACATACTTAAATATACAAAGAATTCAAATTTTACATATAAGTCATTAAGTTATTCCTCCTATTGTTAATTGATTTTAGGATGAAACCTCACCGGTCTTGTATATGTGCTCGGTTTGATTAACACATGATGCGCTTGAACACGTGACCTACCACGTCATATGGTCCATCGAAATTTAACATATATATTTAGATGTCCTTTACTATAGTTGATTTATGTTATCATCTTAAATATACGGTTCGGCTATATACACCCCAAATCATGCACGTCCTTAAGGACGTGCATGATTAAAAGAGGTTATTTTTTTTTAAATGTTAATTAGACACAAGGCTTGCACGTCCTTAAGAACGTGCAATTTTAACCTTATGATATGTGGTGTATCTAGCAACACCCTAAATATATATCTTTTACTATAGTTGATTTATGTTATCATCTTTTCAGTGCTGAGAAGTATATCATTAAATCTTTATATTCTAAGCATTTACCTTCATCCCTTCCTTGTCCCAAACTTCATTTGAATCGTCCTATTTGATACCATAGCTGTTGTGCTCGGATTTCCCCCCTTTTTTAGTGTGACGTTCTCTTATATGTCATTTATATGTCATGACAATCTATCCGTCAATTGATATTTGGAAAAACTAATTAAAATACCCTCACCTTTAAGGGTATGGTAAAAATATATCATCAACTTTCAAATATAATTAAAATATTCCGACCTTTGAAGGTAGTGGTAACATATTACTACGAGTTTTCTCATGGGTCAAAAATGCTAACAATGCCGCCTACGTTGATTTTGTTTTTGACAAGGCAGCCTGCGTGGAAACCTTTTTACAAATTAGTAATAAAATCGGGTTTTCTTAAACGGTCTCCTTAGGGAAAAAATGCACCGACAACAAAATTAAACCCGAAAAAATGAAATTGATTCAACCAAACAATTAATCCGGTCAAAATTGCTTCAAATTAACACAACACGACTATTCCTAACACCAAACTGACAACTACAAAACTAAACTGAAAACAACAGCAACAATAAAGAGGGAAAAAAAGCTTATTCAGCTAAGTTCGTGAACGAATCAAAGAGGAAGAAGATGTGAGAGAGACAACTTAAGATAGCCGACCACGAGGGAAGGAGACTGTCATTGAAGTGGAACTATGAGCTGCCTGGAAGACCGGAAGACAACTCAAGAAGCGATCACGAAAGAAGATAGGAGAGAGGAAAAGGTGTGATGTATGATCCCGGTCCAACTCTTTATTTCTTCCCTAAGGAAACCGTTCAAAAAATCCTTGTAAAAAATCAACGTAGGAAGTCTTGTCAGCATTTTTGACCAATGAGAAAAATCGTGGTAATATATTACCAGTTACCACTACTATCAAAGGTCGGGATATTTTTATTACTTTTGAAAGTTGATGATATATTTTTATCATACCCCAAATGCGGGGTATTTTAATTAGTTTTCTCTTGATATTTTGACCTTTTAATTTACCAGACATAAGTGTTATTTGATATATATATATTATCAAATTGTTATCTCATTAAAAAAAATTAAAGGCGAATCCTAATGCGGAGTTTATGAAGGTTGTCTCACACTCACACTATGCTTTACTTAATCCAAGGCTCTTCCAACTTAATCACTCTCTTTTAACACACATATGACATATACATATATATGTTTACTTTATGCTCATCTCTTTTGAGGATCCCTTTCTTCCGGTTGAGGTGTATAGTGTGAATATTCAACCAGCCACAATCCCAACACAATCCCTTTTTCTATGGGTCTTGGGGAGCTCATAGTCTCCATATATTTAAGTAGATATTGCTATGATCAAGCAACCTATTTGCCTAGTTATATACTCCTAGATTTTAGTGTGTGTTCATACCCTATAGTCAAATATTGTTTTTTTTTTCATTATTCCTTTTTTTCCATTTTGCAGAAGAATAACATTCCTTCCTAAAACAAGCTATAGGCGGAGTAGTCCATTGGCCTTATGTTCTAGTAGACTAGATGGATTCGATATGGAATACACATCTTAACACGCTATACGTAAGTGCAATAGAGTTAACCTAGTTGACACTTGATCCAAGCAACAAGTGTCTAGCCTCTCAATCTAGCCCAATTTTTCCAATAGCGAACCTAAATTGAAGCCACTCTGATATTATCAAACTCAATCAAAACGCTAGAGAAGAGTTACCTCTCAAACCCAATAGCCCACTAAACAACGTATAATACCCTTTTTAAGTGAAATTTAGTCACGATGAGTTCAAGGGTCGTGTGTAGGCTTATAAGTGCATCTCCAACAGTTTCTCCATTTTGTGAATTTTGGAGTTTTTGGAGAATTTGAAGGTGTTTTTTGGTCCATCAGATTCCCCGTCATATTCTCCGAAATGGAGAAGCAGTAGAAAAAATAGAGAGGATTCTCCAAATCTGCAACATTTTTCAAACTAAGTGATTATTCAAATCTTTGAAACTGGGAAGTTGTCATGTAGATGGATTATATGTAGAGATTAGAATTAGGGTATGTGTATTAGTATATAAACACCCTATATCTTGTATTAGGGGAATAATCCAATCAATAATCAAAATTCAATTACCCTTACTCTCTTTTATCCCTAATCTCCAATCCTAATCTTTCTCTCTAATCTCTCTTCTTTCCCTATCAAATTCTCATAATTCCTATTAGGTCAGTGAAGATCCCCTATAACACTCGGTGTTACACTTAATTATTTCGACTATAAATTAACATTAAAAAAATTTATAAAAATTATATTTATATTCTATACATTTATATTAACATATTTATAAAATTTTCTTATGAAAAAATATCATTAAAAATTATGAATAATTAAAAGATTGATTATTTTAGAAAATATATTTTTTATCTTTCTAAAACATATATTTTAATAATAAAAATTTATAAACATGTTAATATAAGTGGATAGAATATAAATATAATTTTTATATTTTTTTAATGTTAATTTATAACCTAAATAATTAAGTGTAACAC
This sequence comes from Persicaria tinctoria, assembly GCA_037127255.1. Classification (NCBI taxonomy): domain Eukaryota; kingdom Viridiplantae; phylum Streptophyta; class Magnoliopsida; order Caryophyllales; family Polygonaceae; genus Persicaria; species Persicaria tinctoria. Next base: position 7,170,244 of record JBANSL010000016.1, on the reverse strand, counting down.
CGAGTGTAACATAAAAAGTGTTACAGGGGATCCAAATTGCTATTCGGGACATAACAGAAGCTTTTGGAGTTAAAACAAAAATAATTTGATGTACTGTTTCCCTATTTTAAAGAAGTTTTAAAGAAGTTGCGGGAGATAGTCTAAATAGGCAATGGAAATCAAACACGTAAATTTAAAGAGGGTTAAAACTTCAAATACCTTAAATTTGAAATCCGGCGTAAACCTTTAGATATCGATTATCGATCAATTACGCATTCATATAACTCATCTAAATATAAGCAAAGTAAGGATCATTGCAGACCATACCAACTATTTTAAATGTAAAACGATAATTAATCTATATTATTATACATATATTAAACACAATGCATAACATCATATATAGCGTATTGAGATTGATTTTAGAAGGGGAAAAAAAAAATTCTCATCAAAAAAATTATTAAAATAATACCTTGTCATAATTTATAAAAAAGTCATCATAAGTCAAAATCTATATATATACTTAGGTATTTTATTTTTATATATAGTCTAGATTGTATTTAATTAAGTGAAAGGAATTATTTATATTGAAGTTAATTATATGATAACTATTATTTTATTTATATATATATATATTATTTTTTTATAAAATGAATTATTTAAATATAGATAACATACATACTTAATACATTGGTCCTGCCTCACTATTACACAAAATATATTGGGTAAATTACAGGAAACCACCCTTGAAATAGGCGAGTTTTCACAAAACCACCCTTAAAATATTTTTTTTTACAGAAAACCACCCATAAACCTATTTTTCTTTCAAAGAACCACCCTTAACCCTTATTTTTGTGTGTAAAAAGTGTTTTAAATATGTTAACTTCTTATTTTTTGTATGCAAAGTAGCCCAATTATATAATAAAATAACAAAAACATTTAAGAAAATATAAAAACTTTTAAAAATTTTGTAGCTTTTTGCACATAAAGATGGTCATGGGTGGTTCTTTAAAAGAAAAGTACATTTATGGGTGATTTTCTGCAAACTTTTATTTTAAGGGTGGTTTTGTGAAAACTCACCTATTTTAAGGGTGGTTTTCTGTAATTTACTCAAATATATTTGGAATATTGGATGCATTGCTATTTGCTATTGGATATATTTGAATTTTATTTGATGACACTACGTTATTCATTACAATAATTTCAGTAACCTACAAATAATTGGAAATTCTTTGTTCACACATGCACACATATAATTTATCAAAAAACTTCTTACAAACATTATATTATAACAAATGAATCCAAAAAAAAAAGTAGCCGGATTTGAATTTTATAGGCGTGTTCGGCTTCCATTAGATTTATTTTCTAAAATATAAAATTTGAAAGTTGCCGGAGTATGAAACGTTTAATTAAAGAAATTTGCCGGACACTTCCATGCTATCAAGGTTTGTTTAAGTCAGAAATCAGAATAGTTATATTATAACTTATTTTACCGGTACATTTGTATATTACCATTTTCATCAACCCATATGATACATTATAAAATCGTTTTTTCCAGTGTAATTAATTACAATTGAATATACTTAATTAATTGTCTGTTCAGCCAAAAAAATACTACTGTAATTAATTGTCTGTAGGCGTATAGATTCCAATCACACCACTCTAAAAATTAATTTAATGGATATTTTTGACTTTATGTAGCACAGAACTGGATCCGGATCTGGGAAAGCTTAACCTACCAAATACGGAGTCATTTTTTAGAAAATTGCATAAATCGCCCTATTATTTAGGTTATTTTGTACATAAACATATATAATCACTTTATTTTTTAAAATTACTCCATTGTTTATTAATTCTATATTCATATTTTGTTTACAGTTCATCACTAGCATCCATTTTACCATATCAAGGGCGTGTTTGGCAACGGGATGGGGTAGGTGGACGGGGATGGAATTTTGGGGTGGAAGAGATGGAGATGGAATCTCGGGGTGGACGGGGTGGAGTTTTGAAGTCAGTTTAATTCCATTTGTGTTTGGTTATATTTTGATTGTTAGGAGGATGGAGAAGTGAACAAAATCCAAATTGCCCCCACTAACCCACATAAGATGACGAAAATGCCCCCAATACCCTAAAATGATTTCTTCATCTTCTTCAATCGTCTCTGAAGCGTCGGGGTGGTAGGAGGTTTGCGGCGGGAGCTTGAAGCCGGTGGAGCCGAGCGTTGGGGTGCCGACATTGGCAAGGATTCCGAGCCACACTGTGGAGTCGCACTTGTTCACGAATGTGAATACCGCCCCTGGAAAAAAAAAACCCCTAATTGTGAGGACGGAGAAATACTGTAATCCAAATTGAAAGATGAAATTAGGGGTTTACGCAAATTGAAGGATCCATTATTTGTTTCACTCCTCCTTGCCTGCCTGTGTTCTTTTTGGATGGATGATTTATTGTTGGATTGGATTATTGAGGAATTTAGTACCGGCGCCGGTGGCCCCAGAGCACGGGAGAGGCGCATCAACGACGGCGACGGAGAAATGACGAGGCCATGGGTAGCGGCGTCGGTGGTGGGCAGCGACGTTGGTGGTCGGTGTTTGTGGTGGTTGGCCGGCAAGGGCATCGGCGGTGGTGGGCGGGGTGTCGGCGGTGGGCGGTGGCGTTGGTGGCGGTAGGGGTAGGAGAGAGGGAGGAAGAAGGTTGAAGATGGGGGCAAATTTGGGAGATTTCTATCTACATCCCCTAAATCCTCCTTTTTCTGGGTTCCTTTTCCATCCCATTTTTTGGTGTTTTATTTCCATCCCCACCCCCTTCCATCTACCTCCATCCCGTCGCCAAACACGTAGGCACGAAACCCAATGCCCACTCCCATCCCCTTCCACCCACTCTTATCCCCAGCCAAACACGCCCCAAATACAACATTTATATTGAGGATTTGGCCTCCTTTTGAATAAAAAAAAAAAACAAATACAACATTTATATTCTTCCTAGTGCACATAGCATAAAAGAACATTTTCTTCTACTTTTTTTTTAACTGATCGAAAAGAAATTGGTTGTTGTGAAGGCAACTAACCAAGAGCATCCCGCATGATGATATTGTTAAGAGCAACGTCAGAAGGGAGAATAGTGCCGAAGTGAAGGGATTGGAGATGAGAGAGACAGTCCGCCGCACTATTTCATTCACGAAAAGTATGTGTGATCTGAAATTCGGAGAAATATTAGAAAGAGAGAATACAGTCAGATAGGATCATCTCAATTTCCCCATAATAGAAGCATCAAGTTTTTAAACTGATTATGATGCTTAGATTATCACCTTCAATAATGATTTTGTTTATATTTAGTTCTATGGATTTAAGAATTCCTTTTCAAAGGCCAAAACACTCAACCCCAAGGACGGAAGGGAAGGCTAAAGCATCAACCTCAGATAAAATGACAGATCCATCCGCATTGCGAATGATGAAATCATATTTGGACGAGGAGGTGTTGGTGGAAAAAGCGCCGTCAAATTTTAGTTTATACCACCCCGATGGTGGTTTTCTCCACTTGCAATTCTTTCTGCTAGATTTGTTCTTAGTGGCCATGGTTTGTGGTAGTGTGGGGGTTGGAAGATCCTTTTCTTGTTCTTTAGCACAATTCCAATTATAGATATGGTTGGAAATGAACGACATAATTGCTTTCGGATTAGGATTTATGTTGTCAAATGCTTTTTTGTTACGGAAAAACCAAAGGCTCCACCAAGCCACGGAAAAGGGTAGAAAAACGTTGGTTCCCAAGAGCATTCCTAAGTTGCAATAAGTTGTCTCCTAAGTTTAAATTTTTGTTGTAGTGTGCTCTATTATATTGACTATTTGTGAAGATAGCATCAATATTGTTGCTTTTGTAACAGGACAGTTGAAGAGAAGATGGTCTAAATCCTCATGGTTCATATCGCAGAACGGGCAATTTGTATGAAGCCCCAAGCCACGAGAGGTCAATTTGATCATGGTCGGTAATCCGTCCTTGGTAATCTTCCCAATAAATTATTTGATTTTGGGTAGACAGTCAAGTTTTCAAATCCAATGGAAACCTGATTTTGTATGAGGTTTATTTTTGTGCAGCATCTCTATAGCTGACGAAGTAGAAAACAAGCCATTACGGCTCCAGTGCTAGTAAAGTCTATCTTGCTATACATTTTCTTCTACTTGAGACATAGAGAGCCCGAAGAATACAAAATTGACAACGGATTCAAATTTATTCGAGAGAAAAGGCAAGTAGGAGACAAATTAATCACAGATATTTAAGATATGACTCTAATGTTTAGATTATTCTGTAATTGTAATACTATTAGATTTAAGCTAGTGTTTTTTCTCTTCTTTTGATTGACGACTCTCTGTGTAGGATTTATGAAGCTATCTTTTGATGACTTTAAGATTGTTTCGTCGATCTAGTTCTTACCTATTGACTACTGTTAAAAAAAAAATTAAAAATCATAAATGAGCACGAGTATAAGATGTACAAAAGCATAAATTAACATTGTGCCACTAAAGAGCATTTTAACATGTCTCATAGGAGTCATAAGAACGAAAAATGAACCAGTTGATAATTGACACAATCCCATCGAAAAGAGGGAACTTTACATACATCTGTCGCAATTAAATAAATTTGGACAATATCAAACTCTACTAAACCATCATTCAAGAGAGTCTTTGTGAATAGGAATATATAGTTATGTATGATAAGTTAACTCTATTGCGTCAAATTCCCGAACAATTCAGTTATTGGATCAGAAGCCTATGCACTCTAGTATGAAATTAAGGAAGCATAAAAACTTAATATACGATATGATAAGCATTGAAGCTACATTTTGGAGATTGAGATTGTTGAGAATGTGAAGAGACAAAAGAGTTCCACATTGATTATACAAATAAAGAAGTCATAGTATATAAGCTAGTGGGTTACTCCTCCTATTGCCAATTGGTTTTAGGATGGAACCCCGCTCGGCTTATGTACTAGGCTATTAGCGCAAGGGCGCACGTGTGCACACGACCCCCGATCCCGAGTCCTAACGGACTTCAGTATGGTATCAGAGCAGAAAAGCCAAACGGCCCGACTCTCGATCCTGGGCTAGCTAAAAAGAGAATGAGATGCTAGACCCGTTGTCCAAGTGTCAACTAGAGGTGAAAGACGACCCTAGTTGCACTTGCGGGGGCGTGTTGAGAATGTGAAGAGACAAAAGAGTCCCACATTGATTATACAAACATAGAAGCCACAGTATATAAGCTAGTGGGTTACTCCTCCTATTGCCAATTGGTTTTAGGATGGAACCCCGCTCGGCTTATGTACTAGGCTATTAGCGCAAGGGCGCACGTGTGCACACGACCTCCGATCCCGAGTCCTAACGGACTTCAGTAGAGATAATTTTAATTAACTCATGTTTGAATGTTGTTTTATTTGATAAAATCCGCTTCCAACACATCTTTAAAGAGGTGAATAAGGTAGCCGATCGACTGACTCATCTGGGCCAGTTTATACATACAGTTGAGACTCTCCTGTCCATAGTATATTCTTGATTGTACCCGTTCGAGTGACGAGGTTCGTTTGGGCAATGCAAGTAGCTTTTCGGAGCTTTTAGTTTTACTATTCTATAGTTTTAAATAAGTTAAATATAAGATTTTCGTTTAATTAGCCTTTGAAATTGGATTTCCAACAACTACTCATCCTAAGCTTTTCATAACCCTACTCATTTTTTCTTATCTCATCAACTAATTTATTTCAGCTAATCTATCAGTTAGATTACCAAACATCTTACTAACTTAACATATATTTAACACACTTAATTCATCGGCTTCAACTACACCATCAACTACGACGTGTTACCAAAGTCCAACCAGACTCAATTTCTTCCAAAAAAAAATTCTTATTAAAAAATAAAAATAAAAATAAAAGACGTTTTTACCAAAATAAGGTGGTTGTTTTTTATAGACCTTACCTAATTCTTTTTTATTTTATTCTCCATAGCTCCCCAATTTTCTCCATCTATGACACCTATCATCTTAAGTTCTCACAATCCCCACATTCATTTCAATTTCTCTGCAAGGAAAACAAAAAAAGTCGCCGTCGACATCACGTAGCCCACACACCGTCTTACCGCGTTCACACCATCTCACCTCACCCCTCTCTCGACCCACTCATTGATAGTGTTCGTGCTGTCATCCGCAGGAAATTTGGACAAATACACAATCCCCAAAAGGTGTTGTTTTCGTGTTCACACTTCTTTGAGGCATTTTGTCGAACATATAAGAGGCATCGATTTGGTTTCCCGGCTTCTTTGGTCGTTCTCGCTCGTCTACAACCAAATCGATTCAAGTTTCATCTTTTCTTCACTTCCATGAAATTTTCAACTGTTTTTGTCTAGTTTTGGATCCATGGATGGAAGCAGAGATGAAGAAATCAGCAGCACCGACATCAAGAGGAAGAGGAGGAGCAAAGATGGGAACAGCGATGCAGCTTTTGGGGCTTCCAGTTCGATCACATCTGTGCTGGATGAATACTCGAGTAATCAGAATTACTACGATGAGTCAATTGAGAGCGATGGTTTGAGGAAGAAGAAATCTAGGGTTTCGGGTGAATTGATTGAAAATGAAACCCCCAATTCCAAAGAAACCGGCAAATCCGGGGAGGGTCAACAGCGCAGATTGTGGGTGAAGAAGAGATCAAAGGCATGGTGGGATGAGTGTATGAGCCCTGATTTCACAGATGAGGAGTTCAGGAAATCATTCAGGATGGGCAAATCGACGTTTGAGCTCATCTGTGATGAGCTCAACTCGTTCGTCGCCAAGGAAGACACCATGTTAAGGGCTGCAATCCCGGTCAAGCAGCGCGTCGCCGTCTGCATATGGAGGCTCGCAACGGGGCAGCCCCTAAGAGTCGTCTCCAAGAAATTCGGATTGGGGATTTCGACCTGCCATAAGATTGTTCTTGAGGTGTGTGCTGCAATCAGGACAGTTTTGATGCCCAAGTACCTGCAATGGCCGGATGAGGACTCAATCAAGAGGATCAAGCAGGAATTCGAATCGATTTCCGGGATTCCGAATGTAGTTGGATCAATGTACACCACCCACATCCCCATCATAGCTCCCAAGATCAGCATGGCAGCTTACTTCAACAAGCGGATGACCGATCGGAACCACAAGACCTCATACACGATCACGGTCCAGGGAGTCGTAGACCCCAATGGCGTCTTCACCGACGTCTGCATCGGATGGCCCGGATCAATGCTCGATGATCAGGTTCTTGAGAAGTCAGCTTTGCACCAGAGGGCAAGCCAGGGCCTCCTGAAGGGCGTCTGGGTCGTTGGGGGTTCCGGATACCCGTTGACCGATTGGGTGCTTGTGCCTTACACACACCAGAATCTAACCTGGACACAGCACGCCTTCAATGAGAAGATTGGGGAGGCTCAGAGGGCTGCGAAGGATGCATTCGCGCGGTTGAAGGGCCGCTGGCTGTGCTTGCAGAAGAGGACCGAGGTGAAGCTCCAGGACCTGCCTGTGGTGCTCGGCGCTTGCTGCGTGCTGCACAACATCTGCGAGATGAAGGGCGAAGGGTTCGATCCAGAGCTCAAATTCGATCTTGTCGATGACGAGATGGCACCCGAGGCCCCGTTGAGATCAACGAGCTCAACGAAGGCTAGGGACGCTATCGCTCATTATCTGTTGCACCATGGTCTTGCAGGGACTGGCTTCTTATGATTGTTTTTATTTGTTCATGTCTATTTAGTTATTGTTGTTTGATTAGTACAATACACTCCAATACTCCATAGCTTCTAGTTTGTGTATAGCCAAGTGGGTTTCTTTGCAAGGGAGCTGAAATTGCTCCCTGCAAGCACAAGCTGATGAAGATCTATGTGTTTTAGAATTGATCATCACAGGATGAGTAATGCCCTGCAAAGCTGTTGATTCTGATTCAGAATTTGTATCTGTAAGGAACAAGAGGTTGTTGGGATTGGTCATTTTCTCAAAGGCAAACACCAATCAACAATCAATAAGACTTTTAAGTTCTGACAAAACTCCTGAACTATTTATTGTATGTGAAATGTGAATGTGGTTTAAAACATGAGAAAAGGTTATGTTGTATAATTCCTTTTCAGGCTGGAATTCCATTGGAAGTCAAAGTGAGCTTTTCTTTGTCAAATTATGGAAAGGAGGCATTTTTGTTGGATTTAGTTCACACTCTACAGTTCAAAGTGGTGGATTTGTGTTGCTTGTTGAGTTCAGCTAACCAATCGGAGCAAATGAGACAGTTAAAGACTTAAAGGTGTGTTTGGTTGGAGTAAAAAGGGTTACTTTTGTACCAAAGATACAAATAAAGCAAACAATTAAATTGGTTGAAATGTGTTGCCAAACACATCCTAACCCAATGTGGAAGTAGAGGTTCCGAACTAATGTCAGGTTGGGAGTCATTTGTGCATGATTCTTTACCGTAGGGCATTTGGAGTTGCTTATGGATAGTGAATACTATTTTCTCGAACTATCAACTCGATATACAGAAATTTTAAATATTCAGGTTTCACATGTTTTCGGGAAAGTTAATCGTGTAGATAAGTGTTTTACTTTAAACTCCGGGTTTTCATTTGCAAGTATGATTTTGGATGAATTACGTCTAAGATTGGAGCCATCCAAATCTTCTTTTAAAAAAGTTAGGTTGGAGTTAAATTGGTTGAAATATGTTACCAAACACACCCTAACACAATCTGAAATTAGAAATTATGAAGGTTTGGTGATCATTTTTGCATAACTATACATGAGGCCGCTCTTTAGTATAGCTGAGTTTAGTTTTGAAAGAGGTTCAGTCTTAGGCGTCCTGTTAATCGAGTTGATTGTGACAGTATTCGTGATTTTCGAATATCCATCATCTAGATGAGGGAAACGTCGATGATCCACACTTTCCCATGTAACGTCTCTTTCCCTTGGTGACTTCTGTTCGCGTCTCCCCGACGCCGAGAAACTGTGTTAGTCTCTAGATTCTCCTGTGCTCTCGACATTCATAGCTTGTCCCTGGTCTTGCTCGACTTTTATTTTTTTGGTTTATTTGTTGTATCATGACAATTAGTCTATTTGTCGTTTTTGGCCTCTCGAGTTATCTGACATAGTGATATCTAGTGGATCGAATCTTTTTACGGATTTTGAACTTCAAATTCTCATCCGCATCCATCCAAATCTCTATATTATTTTAAAAAGAAAATGTTAGGTTGGAGTGGTGAAAGGGAATCGTGAGTGTTCACACTGGGATAAGGATTAGTAAACTAATAGGTACCAGACTACTCCCTTCTATCCAAAGAAACTTAACTACTCTTGAAAAAGAGGGGTTTGTGGCCAACTTTAGCTGTCATTTTTGGTCGCCACAAGAGACAGACAAAGCAGGGCCCTCCTCGTGGAAAATATGCATTCTCTTGTGTTTTTAATGGCGTCCGCCCCGTTGGGTTGCGTCCTCCTCCACTCATTTTATGCAATTTAGCCTCCCTATTATATAAGTTTAGACTTTAGAGTGCTGCAAACAATCTATTACGGGGTGTGATTCGGACTCAAAAGTTCACAAATTATAAGTGATAATTAAGCATCACGCACTCTTAGATGAGTGAAAGATTATGCATTCAAACAATTTTATTTGTTGCGTATGTGTTCACAAAGTGCATAAGTTAATGACAAGATGGAGGATTGATTCTTGCAGGTGGAATCCTATTCCATCACTACTGTGAAGTTTTGAGGAGAAGATTATTTTCTGTTAGGCTCGTCCCACTATAAGCCTCTTATGTAATTCTTATGTTTTTGGTACTTAGGGAGAAATGTGTATGTATGTATAATATGTACACAGGATCTGATGGAATTGGATTGGGCTTAAGCCCAATCTGATCTCATTCCAGCCCAAGTAGCTCTCTCAGCCCATGAACTCGGACTTCTGACCGTTGGAGGTTGCTCGACTTTATAAGGGTTCCAAAACCCTAATTGTTGGGTAAGAAAGAGAGAAAGCTGAGAGCAGCTACTGGTTTCCTCCCTTGTCTCCTGAGCTCTGCTAGGGTTTCCTTCCCTTGTGCTCTTGAGTATAGGTTGAGCTCCCTTCACATCCAAACACTGAGATCCTGAGAGCTTGTGAGACTTGAAGCTCGATTGTCCTCCGGTTCTGTCCTTGGTGACTGGTTCCTAGTTGAGGCTATCGTTTTCTTCACTTCTTACTAATCTGATTGTAAACTTCGTTTGATCGATTAATACAAGCTCTGTCTCTAAGTTTTTTGTTTGAATCTCTCTCTACTTCATTCCGTTATTTCATTTTGGTATCAGAGCTAGGGTTAGGGTTTGTGAGTTTTTCGGATTCGTTGAAGCTTCTGGAGTTTCCCATCTCCTTAGGCTCCGATTCCGAAAACACTTTGCGTCTGTTGAAGTTTTCGAGGATCTTCATCCTCGGCGACTCCAGATCTGCAAAGTCTTTAGAGTTTTCTTTGAAAATCCCTTGATTCCATTGAAGTCTTCTGGAGCTTTGCTCTCCTCTTGCTCAGATCTGTAGATCTTGAGAGGACTCTAGATCTAGGGTTTCAAGAAACTCAAAAGTCTCGAGTTTGTTTGCTTGGATTTGAGCCTTTGTGGCTTAGATCTACACAAATCAGAGGCATAACAAGAAGTTGTCAGAGAATCTCTTCTTCTGACAACTCCCCTTTCAGTTCTCGTTGGCTCCTTATTGTGACGTTTGATAAATCTAAACTAGCAGCTTGAGTTTTCTGCTTGGTTAAGATTTTCAGGGACACATTTGAGATTCAAATCCTTAGCTAAATAGCTGTAGGGTTTGAGTGCTCACCCTTGCATTAGATATCTATTTAAGAGATTCAAACCCTTAGCTAAAGAGCTGTAGGGTTTGAGTGCTCACATTGCTTTGATATCTACTGATTTGTTCACTTGTTTTCTTAGGTACTTGATTCAATCTCATGGGTGATAACTCTTATCGTATCAAACCCTTTGATGGCACAACTGACTTTGCCATGTGGCAAGTTAAGATGAAAGCTATCCTGATAAAGGAGAAGTGCTGGAAAGCAGTTGCTAATGAGCTTCCTGCTGAAATGTCCAATGAGGCTAAGAAAGAGCTTGATCTCATTGCACACAGTGAGATCATGATTCATATATCAGATGAGGTAGCCAGACAGGTAGTAACTTGTGATACTTATGTGTCTTTATGGAAAGCTTTGAAAGATCTTTATCAGGTTAAAACTCTGTCTAGTAGAATATCTCTGTTGTGCCGTATCTTCAATTTTAAAATGGATGCTTCTGTGTCTTTGGATGATAATCTGGATAGATTTCTTAGGATGACACAAGAGCTTGAACGTTGTGATGATAAAATTGATGATACTCACCAAGCTGTTATTTTGCTTAATGCTTTGCCATCTCAGTTTGATACTTTTAAAGATGTTATACAGTTTAGTAATGAGTCCTTGACTAAGAAAAGAATTGTTGAGGCTATTGCTAAAAAAAATGAGGTTATCAAAGTGTTCAAAGTGAAAGGTGAAAAATCTGAAAAACCCAATTCAAAACCTGATGTGCTTTTTACTAAGGGTGGCAACAAAAACAGAAAAAGAAACAAGAAAAAGGATAAAGAAAAAACTCCTGAACCTGGAAAGAAGCATTGTACCTATTGCAAGAAAAATAACCATGTTATTTCTGATTGTTATAAGAAAAGAGATGATGATCAAAAGAAATTGCAAACTGGTACTTCTGCAGTGCTTGATTCTGGCTTGTTTTATTCTGATGAGTTGCTTATGGTTGCCTGTGATGATTCATCTAATGCTTGGTTGCTTGATTCTGGATGTACTATGCATGTCACTCCTCATAAGCATTACTTTGATTATCTTGATGAATATGTTAGTGGCATGGTTAGACTTGGTGATCATTCTGAACTTGCTATTAGAGGTATAGGCAACATTCCTTTTAAAATGCATGATGGGGTTGTTAGGGTCCTTCAACAGGTAAGGTGGGTACCTGATATGAAGAGAAACTTGTTGTCTGAATCTATGTTTGATGACCTTGACTATGATATTAACATTAAAAGAGGAATTAGAACTGTTTCTAGGAATGGTAAAATTCTCATCAAAAGTGTTAAGAAGCATGGTCTTTATCATATCATTGGAAATCATGTACTGCATGGTATGTCTTTATCTGCTGAGTCTTCTGTTGCATCCATGAACATGAATGATACTCTGATTTGGCATGCTAGACTTGGTCATATAGGGAACAAAGGTTTACATTATCTGTTTAAACAAGGACTCTTTGAAGGCAAACCCTCTGATTTGAAAAACTGTGAAAGCTGTATTTTTGGTAAGCATGCAAAAGAATGTTTTAAAAAATCAGACTTTGTTGCTAAAAGACCTTTAGATTATGTGCATGCAGACCTATGGGGACCTGCCCAGGTTGATACTATTGGTGGGTGGAAGTACTTTCTCTCACTAATAGATCACCACTCCAGGAAGGTTTGGGTGCACTTACTAAAGGCCAAAAGTGACACTTTTGAGGCTTTCAAAGTTTGGAAAAACAAAACAAAGGGTCAAACTGCTTTCAAATTGAGATGCCTTAGAACAGATAATGGACTTGAGTTCTGTAACAAGTTATTTGATGATTTCTGCAATGATCATGGTATTATAAGGCATCTTACTGTTCCAGGCACCCCCCAACAGAATGGAATTGCAGAGAGAATGAACAGGACACTGCTTGAAAAAGCCAGGTGTATGCTCATTAGCTCTGGCATGAAGCCATCTCCGTGGGGGGAAGCTGTAACCACTGCTGCTTATTTGATCAACAGATCACCCTCAGTTGCCATTGGTTTCAAGACTCCATATGAGATGTGGTCTGGAATCAAGCCAAATATTTCACACTTAAGGCCTTTTGGATGCACTGCCTATGCTCATCAGAGCATAGGGAAGTTGCAACCAAGGTCTCTAAAGTGTGTTATGTTGGGGTATCCTGAGGGTGTGAAAGGTTATAAATTACTTGTGATCCAACCTGGAGGTTACAAGGTAATTATCAGCAGAGATGTCAAATTCATTGAAACTGAGTTCCATTTTAAGACTATGCATTCTTCTGTTGCTCATGAACTAACCTCTGCAGCTCAATTTTATGTCCCCACCTCACAAGGTGGGGCTCCTGACAATGAGTTTGACACTGGTATCCCACATGAGTCATCTGACTTTATATCCAGTAGCAGCAATAATCAGATTCCAGAGCCTCATGGCTCAAACTCAAGTACTGAAGATCATTTGCCTCACCAATCAGGTGGGGGGGTAAGCTCATCTACCTCTATCTCCTCAAATCAAAGTTCCTCTTCTTCTTCTACCCATTCTTCTTCTGATGATGATGAATTTGTTGATCCTCTTGCTGATATTGATGATGCTTTGTCTGAAGCTTCTATTGAAACTGATCATGAGCATGAAATTTTTGATGAAGTTCCTGACTTGACCAATTATCAGTTAACAAGAGATAGATCACCTAGGGTTAGAATCCCAAACAGAAAGTATTTTGAAAATGAGGTTGATTTAGCTTTTGTTGTTGTTGAGGTTGTTGATGCTTACACTCCTGATCTGTTTGAGCATGCTGTTAAATGTGTGAATTCTGATAAATGGTTGTTTGCTATGAAAGAGGAAATAAACTCCATGATAGCCAACAAAACCTGGATCCTTGTTCCCAAACCAAACAAGGTCAGGTTGATTGGCTGTAAATGGGGTTATAAGCTCAAAAATAGTGTGAATCCGGGTGGCCAACCTAGCTATAAGGCAAGGTTGGTAGCCAATGGGTTCACACAGAAACCTGGGATTGACTACAATGATATTTTTGCTCCTGTTGTTAAGTATAAAACTCTGAGATTACTGCTTGCTGTTGCTGCTGTTTATGATTATGAGATTGAACAAATGGATGTTAAAACTGCCTTCCTTCATGGTGATTTAGATGAACAAATCTATATGAGACAACCTAAAGGATTTGAGGACAAATCTAAACCTGATCATGTTTGCTTGCTTAAGAAATCTTTGTATGGTTTAAAACAGTCTCCTAGGCAGTGGAACAAGAAATTTGATAAATGCATGATCAAACTTGGCTTTAAAATCAGCAACTATGATCCATGTTTATACTTGTTTGGTGCTAAATCTGTGTCTCTCTTGTATGTCTTGCTTTATGTTGATGATATCCTCATTATATGCAAGTCTAAGGCAAAAATATCTGATGTTAAGGCTTCACTTAGGAAATCTTTTGACATGAAGGATCTGGGCCCTGCCCAGAAAATTCTTGGAATAAGGATTTCCAGAGATAGAGCAAAACATCAGATTTTTTTGTCACAAAAGAACTATTTGATGAAAGTCCTTGAAAGGTTCAATTTCTCAAAAGTCAAGCCTGCTCTTATACCCTTAGGAGGGCACCTTGATCTCACAAGATCTGAGGTGCCACTAAGGAAGGAGGAGGAAGACTATATGAGGAATGTACCTTATGATGCTGCTGTGGGATCTGTGATGTATGCAATGATTTGTACTAGACCTGACCTTGCCTTTGCAGTGAGTGTACTCAGCAGGTATATGTCCAATCCTTAAGAGAAACACTGGACAGCCATGAAGTTTCTCTTGAGATATATTGCAGGAACACTGGACATCTGTCTGGTCTATGGTTTGCACACTTCTCCCTCTGAGCTATTTGGTTATGTGGACTCTGACTATGCAGGTAACAAAGACAACAGGAAATCCACCACCTCCTTTATGTATACTTGGTGTGGCAATTGCATCTCTTGGAAGGCACAGCTGCAGCCAATTGTTGCTCTTTCCTCAACAGAGGCAGAGTACATTGCTGCAAATGAAGCTTCCAAGGAAGCAATTTGGCTGCAAAATATACTTAAGGAGGTGGAAAGGAAACCGTGTAAGGCTGTGTTGCACATGGACAGTCAGAGTGCACTTTACCTGTGCAAGGATCCTGTCTATCATGAGAGGACCAAGCACATTGACATTAGATACCATTTCATTGGTGGTCTGGTAGCTAAAAGTCTTCTTCTTGTCAAAAAGATTGATGGAAAAATCAACCCTGCTGATTTTGGTACTAAGATCGTAACCACTGATAAGTTCATCTTTTGCAGGGAGTTCCTGCACTTGATCAATGTCAACTGATGCTGAGAAGGAGTATGTCTAGCCGATGATAGAAAAGAAATAAACCCAATTCACACTTCAACAAGGCAGTTTTACGATATGTGTAAACATAGAATTAGGAGGGCAATTGTTAGGCTCGTCCCACTATAAGCCTCTTATGTAATTCTTATATTTTTGGTACTTAGGGAAAAATGTGTATGTATGTATAATATGTACACAGGATCTGATGGAATTGGATTGGGCTTAAGCCCAATCTGATCTCAGTCCAGCCCAAGTAGCTCTCTCAGCCCATGAACTCGGACTTCTGACCGTTGGAGGTTGCTCGACTTTATAAGGGTTCCAAAACCCTAATTGTTGGGTAAGAAAGAGAGAAAGCTGAGAGTAGCTACTGGTTTCCTCCCTTGTCTCCTAAGCTCTGCTAGGGTTTCCTCCCCTTGTGCTCTTGAGCATAGGTTGAGCTCCCTCCACATCCAAACACTGAGATCCTGAGAGCTTGTGAGACTTGAAGCTCGATTGTCCTCCGGTTCTGTCCTTGGTGACTGGTTCCTAGTTGAGGCTATCGTTTTCTTCACTTCTTACTAATCTGATTGTAAACTTCGTTTGATCGATTAATACAAGCTCTGTCTTTAAGTTTTGTGTTTGAATCTCTCTCTACTTCATTCCGTTATTTCATTTTCCTTCTATTGAGTAAACGTATATATAATTACAAGATACAAGATCTTCTATAACATCTTGATAAGTATAAAAGATATGAGAAAGATAAACACAAATCTACAAGATTTACAATCACTACCAGAAAACGCGTCTATACTCTCGAATTTCACAACGAATACAACCTCGGATATAGCCTCGAAAATATGCTACCCTCGAAATTGCCATCGGATTCGCCCTCGAAATAGAATTTGAGGGCTAGAAGAGTGAGGTTAAATGCGGCCACGAACTTTAGCCTCGAAAATATTGCTTCGAGGGTAAAATAGCCCCAAAATACGTTGAAGGGTAATTTCTAGACTATTAGCCTCGAACTATTTCGAAACTAAATTTAATGCTATTTAGCCTTCAAATTGCCTTGAACTAGAATTTGTGTGTATTTTCGAGGTTATAGCTTTCGAGGCTAAGTAGTATCGATATATAGCTTCTAAATAAAATAAGGGTATGTTCGAGGGTAAAATAGCATCCAATTTAGCTACCGTTTTTTTAAGGGTAGTAACGATGCTAAAGGGTGGTGCAACAAATTGAAATGGCCTATTTCATTAAAATTTTCGGAGGTTAAGTTTAGCAATTTCCTTCATAAATTTGAGGTTAAATTTATTTAATCTTTAAATTTTTTTGACCAAATTCGAGGTTAAATTTACTTGCATCGAATCCTTTTTGTTCTTAAATTTGAGGCTGTATGAAATGAGCATTTTGCTTTAAATGACAATAATTAACGAACATAAACAAGGTATATTATAAAAAATCCTAAATTTCATAATAAAGCCATCACAAAATGCTAGTTTAAATGGCCAACAGTAACTCCAATGGCCAACAGCCAACAGTAACTCCATGTGGTTATAATTATCCACAATCTCATAAGTCAAACTCAACTATCTAAAATGACCTATCATAATCCTAACCAACATATATATTCCCACCAACTCCCTAAATAAAAGGTGCAAATCGATCCCAAAATATTTGCACATGAATTAGTTTACTGGTTAGAGCTTTGCACAAACTTGCACATACTACCTACCTACAAGAACTAAGAGTTGGAAGTAGATGGTGGAACTTGACCTCCTTGAAGTAGATGAATAATGGTGGATTGAAATTCTTGTTGATTCTTCACAAGATCGGCAATAGTACTCCGTAGCTCTTTTACCTCGTCTCGATAGGCTTGCTCACGATTTTCATCACGAACTTGCGAAGATTGGCCTTGGATGGAGGGAGCACTCACCTTGCCAGTGCGAATAAGCACTCTACCCTCTTCCCCTAATCCATATATTCTCCCATGACTAGGTCCACCACACGCTTCACTCCACAATTGCTTCTCAATTTCTCTCTCTTGATATTCACATTCAACACCATCTTCTGAAATCAGAACAGTTGGTGGCTGAGTAGCAGCTAGATTTTCATATTTCTCCTATATATTCAACAACAAATAGGCAATTCAGCACTAGCAACAAACATGTTCAAAAATTTAGCAAAGCATAAACAAGTTGTTTGCATCGGCAACAAATAACTTAAAGATTCAGCAGCATCTTCTGAAATAGGCAATTCAGCACCATAAACAAGTTGTTTGCAGCAAAAACAAATAGGCAATTCAGCAGCATAAACAAGTTCAAAAATTCAACAAAAATTCAAGAAAGCAATGCATGATTTACAACAGCAAATTACTATTTTGTAGCAATAAAAATGTTGTTTTTGCAGCAGTAGATGCAAAGATTCAAATAAGCAAATCAATAAGCATTTTTAGCAACCACAAGTGAGCACTAAACTGATAGTTTCGAAAAGGAAAAAGCCCCCAAGCCATGAAAAAGCTCAAGTCATTTCATCACTTAAGGGATTTTCATTTTCCATATAACTTAAATCAATAGTATTATTAAGGGAGACTCGCCACAATGGCGGCAGGTCGAGATCCCGTCCAAACCCCATCCTTTGAGAACAACCTCTGCACCATATCAGAAATCTTTGGCCTCTTCCCTTCCTTCTCCTCCTACAAAAACACAAAAATGTAAAAAGAATTAAAAAAAAAAAAAGTCAACAGTACATGTTTACAGTAGCTAATAAAATTTGATCCTGTATACCCTTGACAGTAGCCTCGAGTGTACCATCTATCAAACTCATTGGTAAGATCCCTTTTCCATAGCCTTAAAAAAGTACCCTCGATTTGTTTTTCGTGCCTAATTTACCCTCGAATTGGCCCTCCAAATATATATTCAAAAGTATTTAGTATGGAAAAATAGTCTCGTTTTTATTTCAATGGTAATTACACCCGAAATATTTGTTCGAGGGTATCTTTGAGGGCAATAGCTACAAACGTACCCTCGAAGTATTTCGTTGCCAATAGATTCGAGGCTATATTGCGCTTTTCTGGTAGTGAATCGTAACTAACAGGCCCCCGCTAGCTCATGGTCGAGGAAGAACATGCAGCTTGGATCGCAAAGTCTGAAACCGAGAGATGCCGACCACCTTTGTGAAGATATCTGCGACCTGATCAAGAGAACGAACATGCCGAACAACAAGGTCACGGTCCGCCACCTGCTCTCGAACAAAATGGTAGTCCATTTTGATGTGCTTCGAGCGTTGGTGAAAAACTGGGCTGGCGGAGAGGAAGGTTGCAGACATGTTGTCACAAAGAAGGATCGGGGCGTGAGGAGCAGAGATTGCCATTTCCTGAAGCAATTGTCGAAGCCAAATAAGTTCAGCAGCGGCGAAAGCAATGGCGCGATATTCGGCTTCAGTGTTGGAACGAGCGACTACCTTCTGTTTCCCGGAGGACGAGCTGATGAGATTGCCCCCAAAATAAATGGCGAACCCATGTTGAGACCGACAATCATCAGGGTCAGATGCCCAGCCAGCATCGGAGAATGCAACAAGGCGGTGATCATGAGGCTTCCGAAGACAAAGCCCAGCCGAGATTGTCCCTTTGAGATAGCAAAGGACACGTTTCACCGCAGACCAGTGGGCCTCAGTAGGACTGTGCATGAACTGACAAACCTGATTTACTACATAAGAGATCTCAGGCCTGGTGATGGTCACATATTACAAGGCACCAACAATACTGCGATAAAGGTGCGGATCATGAAACGGGTCACCAGTCTGACGGAGACGAGAGCCAGGCTCCGCAGGGGAAGCGATGGGCTTTGCCCCATCCATGCCACAACGAGACAGAATATCAGCAATGTACTTCTGCTGACTCAAATGAAGACTGGTGGATGACCGAGTGACCTGAACGCCAATGAAGTAATGCAAAGGACCAAGATCCTTGAGGGAGAAGGCGCGGTGCAGATTTGCAACAAATGCATCGATGAACGGACTGTGGGACCCTATAATGATCAAATCATCGACATAGACGAGGACATATACCGTATGATTACCCGCCTTCTTAATGAAAAGAGAGGAGTCAGAGACACATCTGGTGAATCCGTGATGAAAAAGAGCCGCTCGAAGCTTCTGAAACCATGCTCTGGGAGCCTGTTTTAAACCATATAAGGCTTTGCGAAGTCGACAAACATGAGTTGGGCGATCAGAGGCCTGAAAACCAGGTGGTTGATCCATATAGACAGTTTCAGCCAGATCACCATTGAGAAAGGCGTTGTTGACATCAACCTGACGAAGCGGCCAAGCATGAGTGACTGCGAGGCTCAAAATGAGATGAATCGTCGTAGGCTTGATGACCGGGCGGAAGGTGTCAAAGTAGTCCACACCAGCTTCCTGATTAAAGCCCTTGGAAACCAGGCGAGCTTTGTATCGATCAATGGATCTGTCAGCCTTGGTCTTGACCCTGTAAACCCACTTACAACCAACAATGTTAGCACCAGAAGGCCTGGGTACGAGGTCCCATGTCCCATTACTTATTAAGGCATCAAATTCTTGCTGCATAGCATGCTGCCATTGGGGACTTTTGGCTGCTTGGTGAAAGAATATGGGTTCCGGATGAGCAAGAAGGGCAATAGGGAGTGGGTATTTTGTTGTGGTGAGACCTTTGGGGGTGAGCTTGTTGGTTTGGGCACGGGTAGCCATCGGATGGGTAGAGGTATCGGAAGGACGATACCAAGTGGGGGCAGGCGGTGCCGGAGGAGGCAAGGGAGGTGGGTTGGGGGACGGAGAACCTGCAGCCGGAGGGGTTGCTGAGACGGAGGCAGCACTGGAGGAAGCCGAAGATGGGGACTCAGACACGAGAGGACTGGACAATGACGACTCGGAAGGTATAAGTGACGATCCAGGGGACGCTGGGACAACAGGAGACGGCGGGGGAGACCCAAAGATAGGAGTGTGAGACGTGGGAGTATTGACTGAGGACGCAGGAGAGTTCGGGGGAGGTGGGACAACAACCGAGGGGGCTGGTGAAGCAGCAAGAGGTGCTGAGATGCCCGCGATAGAGGAAGCGGACACGGAGGTGCCAGTGAGCGGTGCCGAGACACCAGCGTCCGAGAGGGCTGGCACGAGGGGGGTCGTCGCTTGCTGCAGAAGCGTGAGGGGGACAGTGGGTTGCGTCGGCGAGGGATCCGCCGAGGATGCAGAAGAAGGAGGTAACGACGGAAAGGAGGACTCGTCGAAAACCACATAACGAGAGACATATAGGCGATTGGATGGGTTGTGAAGGCAAATGTAACCTTTGTGTTTAGTACTATTCTAAGAATATGCAAGGGAGGGAGCGAAATTCTAGTTTAGACCGTGTGTAGGGGTGGAAGAAGGGGTAGCATAAGCATCCGAAAGATTTGAGAAAGCCATAATCCGGGACCTTGCCATAGAGGGCCTCAAAAGGGGATTTGTAATGAAGAATAGGAGTGATCGTTCGATTCGAGAGATAAACGGACGTATGGAAGGCATATTCCCAAAGATTTGTGGGTAGGCGAGCATGAGCTAAAAGAGCGAGACCCTTTTCAACGATCGATCGATTTCGGCGCTCGGAGGTGCCCTTTTGCTCTGGTGTGTATGGACAAGAAAATCGATGACGGATGCCAAGCGACTCAATGTATGTGGAGACATTGCGGTATTCCCCGCCCCAATCTGTTTGAAAGGCTTTGACAAGAGTAGAGAATTGTGTTTGGACCATTGTAATGAATAATTGAAAAGTGGGATAAACCTGAGCTTTATTCGACAGAAAATAAATCCAAGTAAACTTGGTACAATCATCAATGAAACTAACATAATATTTTTTTCCGGACAAGGAAGACACGGGGGCTGGAGTGATGGACCCCACACATTCGAGTGAACAAGATCAAATGGCTTGACTGCAGAGGATGTTCGGCGAGGAAGGGGTAGGCGGTGGCTCTTCCCTAACTGGCAGGACGAGCAGACTGTAGCCATTTTGTGTGAGGAGACCGGTAAACATTGACTCAAAATAAGACGACGAAGAATAGACTCATTGGGATGAGCGAGTCGATGATGCCAACAATCAGCCGAGGCACGCTCCCCAAGATAGACAGACGGACGACTTCGATGCTCAGGTTGACGGGAAAGACAATAGAGTCCATTATCAACGGTTCCTCTTAGTAGAGTCCGACCCTGCAGGTTCTTAATGGCACAGTGATTAGCATGAAACTCAACAAAGGCATTATTGTCTCTACAAAGTTGTGAGACGCTAATTAAATTTTTTGAAATTTAGGGAACAAATAGGATATTGGTTAATTTCAAAGGTGTGGCGGAATGGGCAACAGGAAGAATAGAATGCCCTAAACGTGTAATGGGAAGGGACATACCGTTGCCGACGACTAGATTGTCGGTACCATTGTAGGATGAGTGAGTTTGAAAATTGGTAAGATCTGCTTGCTCCTGAATCGATGATCCAAGGGTCTGCAATCTCCGACTGAGAGGCTGCGGAGAAGGCTGCTTTGGCAGAGGAATCTGTTCGAGCGAGAGCTTCTTGGGCCAATCGATGAGTGACGGGAAATTCCGATAGGTTCAACCGCTGAAAGCAATTGAAGGCCTCATGGCCTTGTTTATTGCAGATCTGGCACGTGGGGCGAGGGCGATCAGAGCCCCTGGATGCAGAGCCGCCAGAGATGTCCGAAGGCTCCGATGAAGAGTGCTCAAGAGAGCGATTGAAGGATTGACGGTCGCGGCCCCTGCCGCGACCAAGACCACGGCCCCGGGAAGCAGCGATGTTGGCAGTGGGCAGATTGACGCTCAGAACCAATTGCGAATCTTCCTCCATACGTTGTTCCTCCTGAAGAAGGTGACCGAGGAGCTCATCGGAGGAGATGGGATCCTTGGACAGAGCAACAACGGAGCGAAACGAGGAGTACTGGGAGCCGAGACCATAGAGGATGAAGGTGACGAGGTATAAGTCTGAGATGACGATGAGGCTCTTGGCAAGTTCATCAGCGAGGGCACGCTTTTTTTGAACATAATTGAGAACAGAAAGCGAACCCTTTGTGTGAGTCTGGAGTTGATGCCGAAGGTGCATCTCCCGAGCACGAGTCTGGGCATGGAACATTCGAGCAAGAATCTCCCAAGCCTCAGAGGTGGTGGTGGCTCGAGTGACATACCCAAGGAGAGGTGTGGTCAGGGTTGAGCGAATCCAAAGGAGGACCAAGCGGTCCTTGCGAATCCAGGCCAGATAATCAGGATTGGGGACTTACGGGGTCGGCGCTGGTGCTTGGGAATCAGACATCGACATTGTGATTTTGGAGGATCGATGGATTAGGCTGATACCATGTGAAGTTGTGAGGAGAAGATTATTTTCCTTCTATTGAGTAAACGTATATATAATTACAAGATACAAGATCTTTTATAACCGATCTTGATAAGTATAAAATATATGAGAGAGATAAACACAAATCTACAAGATTTACAATCGTAACTAACAACTACAGAATGCAGAGAACATGGTATGGTTTTATGAAATTTCAACTCGGATAGATGAACAGGGTCGTGTGTAGCATACCACTATACTAGCATATAAGTCGAGTGATGTTTTATTTGACAATAGAAGAAGCAGTTCGTTGGCTTATATACAAGTAGTGACAGATCTAAGGGCTTGGAGTGGCTAAATCACACCTTTAATATTTTTTCTAATATATATTTGAACATTTTTTTCATACATACATCTAAAAACAATTCTCACAAAAATTTTAGCCACCCCAAAAAAAATTTGGATCTGTCATTGTATACAATATAATACGGAGTACTTGTTTACTTTTTTTATTAGGTAAGGTTTCAGATCGGACGCGCATATCCGCAAGCATCCTTTCAGATGAGATCCTTAAATCCAGGATCATTGAGAATCTCTCTCCCGGGACAAAGTGGTAAAGATGTGCAATCCTATCTGCCACTTTATTGCATTCGCGAGGAATATGAGAGAATGATATATGTTCAACTCCCTGAAGGATCAAGTAGTTTAATGTCTAACATAATCATTTCAATTTCTCATGGACATATAGAGTAGTCACATAGATGTTTGATGATAATTAAGGAATCACCTTCAATTTGTATTTTGGATAAACCAAGTTCCCTAATTTTTTTCGGTCCTTGTAACAAGGCTAAGGCTTTATCCTTGATAGGGTTTTGTCTCCTAGATTTTTATACCCTACACTAATAGGGCGTTCTTCCCAATTTCTGATAATAAAACCGCCCGCGCTGTTTTGATTTGACAATGATATATGAACCATCAAAGTTTAGTTTAAATGTGTCGATAAGTGGTTTTACCCACTTGCGTTTACCTCCTCGATTGATGTTCTTGTGTTGTGGTTGGGTTTCAAGAGTGGTTAGTCTGATCAGACTCAACATTGAATTTACAAGCGCGACTCGTGTTATCCATAACTGTTTGAGTCGTCAAGGAGAAGTCGGTGTTGGTTGGAATCTCTTTGTTAGAGAAGGTGATTTGGTTTCTAAAAAACCATGTAGTCCACCATCTTGTTGTCATGCAAGCTTTGTTGGTATTATTTAACTTGTCACCTATGAATCTTAGAATTGGTATCTCTAGATTGTTGGATGAGATCGTGAATTTCTTGTTGTTCAGATATTTTGAGGACTCCATGAAGGGTATGTTTTTGTCATTCTAAAAATAGGTGAATGTCCTCTTCTACTGCATCATTGTAGAAGACACAAGTATTTGGTACGGGCACACCCCGCTGCGCCGATCTTGCTTTCGTTGGGAGACCTAATTGGCAAAGTTTTCACATGAAATTTTTAATATTTGGTTGGGGTATCTAGTTGCCAAATCCAATTATTTGTTTCATCATCCCTCATTCTATTGTGAGTGATTAGTTTGTATGCACTAGATGTAATTCAAAAGAAAATGATTTGTGTTTGAAGAATTTGATTCGGAATCAAACATTGTGAAAGAATGCGAGAGAAAGATGATTGGACTCAAATGCAAGCTTCGTAGGTAAGATTCCCTGACAGAAGTGGACAAAACATTACCACATGCAACCTGTAAGAATAATGGAGACAACACCCTATACCACAAGCAAACAGAACCCTGCATGTCTCGAACACTGAAGTTGGATGTGATTATCAGATTATACTCTACACAACCCAACAAAACTTTTTCACATTGTAAACATAGATGTAATTGTACGTCTCAAAGATTGTACTCGGACTTGGAAACACGGTATCGCAAGAAAACAAAGCATTTTCAAAGTGAAACTGAAATTTCATTAATGAAAGTAACAACCATTACATAATTCACCATAATAGAAGCAAACATGCAGTACACAGAAGAAACATGAAAGTAACATGCTAAACACAAGCCAAACCGTGCAATACAACATAAGAAACATGCATTAACAGACATAAATTTGCATTAACAGAAGAAAACATGTATCACACCTAGCATTTAACTTAAAAGGGACGATCTCTCAAGGGAAGTTTTGCCCTGACGACTCCTTGATCAACTTCATTTTGAGACTCTCGAGCTGTGATGGAATATGTTTCGATACCATGAGGTTGGTAAACATGTCCATCTTATTTGCTTCCACTTCCATCTATTTCACTCTCGCATACCCTTGTTGCTTCTCCCTCTTGCATGTCTTCTTAGCTATCTGCAACTCATAGAATTACTTGTACTTTTCAGGTTTCTCTTGCTCTATTTGACCGAACAATTCCTTGATATGAAGACATAACTTCCTTTCTCTTTCTTTTAGACTTCTTATTTCCCATTGGACGCTCTATAGGATTGACAGTGAAGACACTCGTAGAAGTATCTGAACTTGGGGTATCCCCTCTATCAGAAGAGATAGATCTTTTGGAGCTCCCACTGCTTGCATTGCATCGATTGATTTTTTCTAAGTAATCGACACTCCACTTGGGCTCATCACACAATACTTGCCATGCATGTTCTTCTTTGAATCGCTTACCATCACCCTTAGAGGCATAAAGTTCATGTGCCCTTATGAGGACATCATTATCCGACTCACCAGATGCTCTCATACAAGTTGCCTCCTGAAAACAACTAGTAAACTTAGAGACATTGAGGTTGATT
This sequence comes from Persicaria tinctoria, assembly GCA_037127255.1. Classification (NCBI taxonomy): domain Eukaryota; kingdom Viridiplantae; phylum Streptophyta; class Magnoliopsida; order Caryophyllales; family Polygonaceae; genus Persicaria; species Persicaria tinctoria. The sequence continues at coordinate 7,145,018 of JBANSL010000016.1, read as the reverse complement.
TTTTACCATTGTGGCTTACATTTCGATATTTCTCTTTTCAGTTGATGTGGTTTCCTATACTTCTCATAGAAAGATCCAATCCTAGCCCAAAATGCTTGTGAGTCTTAGTCTGTGTTGGTGATCATCACGTCAGTGGAGATGTTAATGAAAGCGTTGACCAGGAAATTATCGTCTTCCACACCCTAGTAGACGCGAGGACCACAAGCTTCATCAACACCTTCCCAAGCTTCACCACGACCACGAGCACCACCACAGCCTCGTCCACGAGAACGACCCCAGCCATGAGAACTGCCACTAGCTACCACCTATTAGGGGATCGCCAACACCTGGTTGGGTGCTATATGTTGTGATCTGTTGAGAGTGTTCTGCATTTTCAATTTCAGTAGTGTTTGGGGTATAATTTTATGTGTTTGAAGAGAGAACTTGTGAGTAATATGCCAAATCGTATTTAGAAGAATTTTGGAATGGATCTATGATAGGGAATTGATGGTGAAGAAGAGAAGTAGTGTGTGTTGCCCTCTTGATAATGGTATGTATTTATAGACAAAAGTGATCATATCAACTTCCACATATTAACAATTATTTTTTAATAATTAATTATTTCATTTCTTACCTTATTTATTCTTCCAAATTCTTCAACAATTATAAATTAATTTTTCGGATCATATTTTGCATATTTACAATCAAAGAGAAATATTTTTTTAAAATATAGTCAAATATATTCAAAATTAATGTCTACATGTAGATAAAAATGAATCTAGTATTATGTTTTTTTTTACATTTTTATTATAGAAATATTGATTTTAATATGTAAAAACATCTTCATTCCAACTCCAATCTATATTGTCCATCAAAAGACACGTGTCATCCATGCGCCAACCTAACCTCTAGGCGAATCCCTTGGCGACACGCATCCCACTGTGCCTCTGAATTCTACAGGCACGCCACACCTCCGACGCTGCATTTTGGCCTCCGTTTGTGCAAAGCGACGTCATTTCGCGCTTATGCATCCAAAATTTTGCAATGGGCTCCAGCTTACCTGAAACATAATGACTTTTCAATGCCATCGCATCAATACTCCGCTAGTATCGCATAAAGTAGTGTTTTGAATATTTTAACATTAAAATTGTTAGTATCCCTTCTTGTATCTTTGATGTTAAAAATGCTCTTATATTTATCTTTTTTTTTAATACTACGTCTATTTTAAAATATAAATCGTTTGACTTTATTACATATACGTAGTAATATTTTTTAAAAGATAAAAACTCTATATTTTACTCTATAAAATATAGAGTATTTAATTTTTATTAATTTTTTATAATAGTGTTATACTTTATTATTATTTTACCCGCCCATTTCAGGATTTGTCGATCCGGGTTGTCAATAGGCATATTCCCATTTCTAACCCTAGCCTTGATCTATTCTGATCTCATCTCCCAAGCCGAAGCTTGGAGAAAACGAAAACCCCTTTCTCTGTAAGTCGTTCTTCTCCCGGTCTTTATTTTCTTCTCGCCCCGCCGATTTGTTTCGCCGCCATCATCGATCTGGTTCGAGTGTCCGAACGATTTCGGTTCCACGTTACCGTAACGGAAAACGATAGGGTGTACCACGAATCCAACTTCAGTGATCTTATTAATGTTGATAATCAGGTTGATATTGAACTTAGAGTTTCATGTTGAACATTAGAATTTAGAAATGTTTCTTCTTGTTGATGATTCGATGTTGGAAATTTTGATTGTGCAAAAAAAAACCTCTTCTTCATTTCCCCCTCTCCTGTTGTCTTAGTGTGTTGTTGTTGCTGTCCGTGTTTTTTCAGCTTATCAGCTGTGAAAGTAATTTCTATCATTTGGAAACAATAATGGGATTTATGAGAGAGAAACGGAGCCCTACTTCCACCTCTCCCTGCGCCCATCTCAGAACCGCCTATCACCATTGTTTCAACAGGTTTTATTCTCTACTCATGCCTATAGTTGATTATTTAACTGGTTACAATTTCTTTTTCATGGATGTGAATTGTGCGAGGAAAGAGTATTTTACATGAATCCTGCAGGCCTGCATTCAAATTAAAAGAAATAATGTATTTTCCAATTGGAAGTCCTGGGTGGGTTTGGATTCTAACAATTTCCTCATGTAGTAGAGATTTCTGATTTCCTCCCCATAAACTCTTGAGTAAGATAGGTTCATTTAACTGTTTACATTTTCCACCGAACCTTGGACCTTTTATCTGCATTTGAAGAACAGTTTTCATCTATCTCTAACTATGTGGTGATACTTTTTAGGTGGTACTCGGAGAAGTTTTTGAAGGGTCAGTGGGAGAAAGATGAATGTGTCATTGAATGGCAGAAGTACAGAGATTGTCTTTCTGTAATTTGCTTTACTTGCGTGCTTGATTGCGTCTTCAATTTTTCATATTACAAAAGGTTCCAAAATGCCAATGTGGTTATTCGTTGTTCTTCTTTATTACAGGAACACATAGATGACAAGCATTTAAGTCGGTTTCTCGAAGCTGGAGGTGGTACAGAAAAGTCACCTTCTAATTTAAATAGCTCATTTGATGGCAATTCAAAAACTGAGGCCAATCAGGCCAGTTAATGTATGTCCGTCAGTCTACTTGGTAAAGCTTCCTCTTTGATAATGTTTACTTTTTGCACTATTGTTGTTGTTATCAATCTGCATGAGGGAAGGTTTTTTATCTTTGTTTCTCGAAGTTTTAAACATAGTGTTTGAACGGAACACTATCGAAATGAACATAGGGATTCTGTTTTGTTTTCCATTTTGAAAGAAATAAGCAATGTTGAAGCCAAATTCAAGAAGAGGACCACCTTGGCATCTATGTTGTTGAAGTTAAATAGACTTGCTAAGTAAATCTTATTTGGAGAATGTGAACCACGTGCAATTTTAGTTGTTCCTCTTCAAGGTTTAGTGTGCAACTGTGCAAGTACAAGCTACAAGGTAGTTGCATTTAGGTTGGTGAAGCTTATTAGATATTGCACATGGCTTGTTTTTCTTTAGGGAGGATGAAGCTAACCCAATTCACGGAGCCTTGTTAATTCTCATATCTCAAGTTCTTAGTTTTACTATTATCTATTTATCCATGATATATGGGGAGCTCAATAAAACACCTGGCTGAACATCTTGTTGACTCATTATGGATAAAATTCGGAAGCGCCATTATATTTGGCATCCCAGGATTCTTGCTTAGTTGTTCATGTTTGCTCATTATTCTACTTTCCCGATTGTACTTATCTTTCCTATGCACTTCCTATACATTGTTTCTTCTCCTGCATCTTTAGATTTGACTTTCATGCCTTGACTCTTAACTTGAATCTCAACCTCTGTGATCACAATTCAAGTATACTACACAGTTCATGCATACTACTATGCTGGGGTTTGCAATATCTCTTTCCATATAAATTGTTTGCGACACTGCTGTTTTTATGCTTTCTTCTGCATTGAGGGCCATGTTTCTTTGTACGTGCATGAGACTTTGTACTCGGATGCATGGATGTGTTCTTGTTCACATGTACGGGGGTGGGGGTCAAGTAACATTATTGACTTTTTCATATGGTTGTGATGTGAGCTTTATTATACGTGTATTGTTAATTGAATCCCTTATACTGTTTCTAACAGAAGCATCAGAATGTTAAAAGGGGTTAAATGAGGCCACACCTGGATTTTTTGGCAGAGAGAGAGTAACCGGAGAATTGCGCAATCTCTCTCCTTAGGAAGCTGTAGAAGCAACAGACCATTCCTACAACAGAGGCAGTGAGGCTTTATGTATTATTCTTCAAGTAACAACTCATAGGATAACTCATGAGAAAATACTCTTTTTGGTTAAGCTGTTACATTATGTGATCATTTTTTGTTGGCAGAGGATAATTTTAGGAAGGAAAAAACATCTTATTGTCGGATTTCACTGGGATGTCATCACTAACCAGAGCAACCAACACTGTAAATGTATTTATGGTTGGAACCTGTGGATATTGCAGATGCTGTCAACTTTTACAACTTATTTGCTTGCCCTTTTTTATTTTTCAAGCTGTAGAGCCAACTGCAAGTGGTGCGACATGCTGTGCTCGGTCTTTTCGTTACAATCTGTGCCTCAAGTTCTCTTTCCTGTTTCGCCTAGAAGCTCTTTGCACTTATTTTGCACTATTTGTTGTTCTCTCTCATTGCTCTGAATTTGAGCATCATGAACCTCAGCTGCGCAAGCGGCGAACGCTTTCTCTGCAGGAGGGATGTTCGGATATGGAGGAACTCAAATTGGTCCATGCCCGACTGGTCAAGACTGGTGCTGGCTAAGAGCCCCCTTGTAACCTCAGCTAGACTTTGTTTCTTGGAATTCAATGATCGATGGGCACGCGAAGAATGGGGAGGTAGATTCGGCCTTCAAGCTGTTCAGACAGATGCCGGAAAAGAGTATCAACGACCTTTTCCAAGAGATGCGAGCCCTGTGGAATCAAGCATGACAATGCAGCGCTGTCGAGTGCACTTTCAGATGTGATCAACTTGGAGGGGCACTAGCGTCGCTTCACTAATCTGTATACAAAAAAAAGTGTGAAATTCCAAAACAGACCGATTAACACAATTTTACACATCTCGATCGATTGATGAGTAAAATTGTGTTAAACTAGCCAATGTGTTATATGATATATCAGCTAGCTTTTGCACTTCTTGCAACATTAGCTAGAAATGTGTGAATTTCATTATGATTAAAAATTACTGTATAGGATATACACATAAATGAGTAGAATATAAAAATAATTTTATAAAATTTTATCGGGGCTATCAGGTGGCTTAGATGATTATAGGGAATTCCATAGATTATACGTAAGGGGGCGTTGTGTGATCCGCATTGCCTCATATGTCACAATTCTTCAGCGATAAGACATTGCCTGATTGCCATACCTATTAGCCTATTACGAGTTGGGATTTTCTACGACCCTAGATGTACCCTATGTGAATGTGGTACACCACAAAATTATTTTTGATATAAAATAATGTTAAAAAAAATTCTAAAAATTATATTTAACTTATATATACTCATATTTATATGTTTATAAAATTTATCATAAAAAATCATGTTCTAGAAAAATATAAAAATTATTTTATAAAATAACTCATATTTTCATTATCTATAATTTTTTAAACATAATTTTTTTATAATAAAATTTTATAAATATGAGTGCATATAAGTTAAATATAATTTTTTTTAATATTTTTTTATATAAAAAATAATTTTGTGGTGTACCATAGGGGTAGGTTATAGAAGATCTCAACTCGCCTATTACCATCCCGTTTCTTTCCATAGTTTTAGGCTGAGTAGTCATCACCTTTTTCTTTAGTTTGACTATCCCGTTTCTTTCCATTGTTGTCTTCAACTTTGAATAGTCATCACCTTTTCTATCTTCTTTGATTGAGATGATTCTTGTTTTCTTTAATTTTCTTAAGATATACTATATCTTAACGGTTTTCTTATTCCTTTTCTACATGACAATTAGTTTACTTGACTATTTTTCTCTTATGATATACCGTACATGTTCGATGGATCAAATCACTTTATTTTTTTAAAAAATATGTACATAAGGGTGTATTCGAATATAAATTGGTCCGAATCAATATCAAGTTCAGGCTATTTTTGAATATTGTGTTAAATCGGTTCGATTTGGGTTGGATTCGGGTATAACTTTTTCTCGGTCATCGGTTAGGTTCAGTTTGTTCAAATGTAGGGTATAACCGTATAAGGGTTATTCAGATCGGATTTTTTTGGGATCGGGTCGGGACTACCTGTAGGATTCGGGTGGAGTTAAAACAGCCTATTCTTGTAACTGGTGGGCCTTGAAAAAATCCCAGCCCAGCCCAATAGAAAAGGAAATCTCTCTCAATTTCTGGTATGGTTTTATATAAAATCAAAACCCTACCTATCATTTCTCCTCTTTCGCTGCCGCGCCTCCTCCGCACTCCCCGCCTCGCTCTCTCGCGATCGCCATTGCCGCCGAACATCTGGTTAGTTCTCCATCTCCTACCTCTCTTGCTCAGCAGGTGAATCGTCTCTCCATCGCTTATCAATGTGGCGCTTTTGAGCAGAAAACGATTGTTTGTTAGGTTTCATCTATAGATTTTTTATCGGCTTTCTAGATTGCAATTGCTCTATCTTTTCTAGTTCGCCTGTTTTTGTTACACGACAAGCGATTTTCGGATTTCAATCCTCTGTTGGTTTGCATTCCATGAATTTGAGTAAGCACAAATAGGAAGTTGCTATTTCGATTTGTTCATGAATCACGAGTGAGTTTTCTGATTGCATTGGAGGTTCGTCGTTGGAGCTTTTGCAAGATTATGTAACTGCTTTTATCCTTTATTATGATCAGAGTTGCGAAAATGTTTACTGCTTCGAGGAAAATTCAAAAGGATAAGGGTGCTGACCTTACTGAAATCGAGGAGACAGTTTCTCAGGTAGAACTACACCTTCATTCTTGTCTTTTGCTGGGATTTTCAATGTTCATTGCTCATAGAGTTGATTGATTGATTTTTGTTGCATTTCCAGTATCTGTTTGATTTGGAGAACACTAACTCGGACCTCAAGAGTGAGTTGAAGGATCTCTACATCAACTCTGCTATGTAAGTTCAAGAGTGTTAGGTCTCCAGCTTTCTGTTATTTGGTTTCATGTGTAACTCAAGTTCATTATTCTGTGTTTTGCAGCCACATTGATGTATCTGGTAATCGCAAGGCCATTGTTATCCATGTTCCTTTTAGATTGAGGAAGGCTTATCGCAAGATTCATGTACGATTAGTGAGAGAGCTTGAGAAGAAGTTCAGTGGCAAGGTAAACTGTTTAGTCATGGTTTTTGCCACTGCATTTGGATTGGTGGATTTAGAATCTATTCTATGTTTGCTTCCACAGGATGTGTTTCTCTTATAGTGGGGTGTTCTAGGCAGGTTTTAATGATTGCAAGTTTATTGGATTCTAAATGTGCTAAAACATTGAGGATGTGCTTTTTTAATGTCAAGGCAATTGCCATTGGTATATATGGTGATCAACAACTTAATGGGATTGATGAAACAGAGACTTGTGATTGTCTATGTTTCTGTATTTGTGAGGTTTTCAACATTTGTTTCTAAGATTGTGTTTGTTAGTTTGGTTGCCTATGATGGACTAATGGATATAGTTGGAAGGTGTAATAACAGTAATAAGTTATTAGTTGTTCTGTATTATACAACTCTGGACTTTCTAAACTACCCTTACAATCACTATGCTGACCATTTGAGGCAAATGATATGTAGGTTACAGCTTACAACAAACCAAAACTTCTTACACTTGTAATAATTGTAATGTTTTTAAGCATTGTTCATTGAATGGTGTTGACTGTTCGAATTTTATCTGTTCTGCTCCTTTCATTCTTTTACTTTAGTGGCTTAGTATTTTCTGAAAACGACCTGTGTAGGACGTAGTAGTTGTTGCTACAAGAAGAATTATGCACCCTCCAAAGAAGGGCTCTGCAGCCAAGCGCCCTCGCTCTCGTACACTTACCTCTGTGCATGAGGGTATTCTTGAGGATATTGTGCAGCCTGCTGAGATCGTTGGCAAACGGATTAGATACAGATTGGACGGGTCTAAGATCATGAAGGTAATGTATTATTCTCATGCAAAGGATAGATTGCCTATTAGTTTTAGAATCTGAATTCGCTCTGTATATTTCTGCGTATTAGTTTTAGGATCTGAATTTCTCTCTCTTTATATTTTGTAGGTCTTCTTGGATCCAAAGGCACGCAATGAGACCGAGTACAAGTTGGAGTCCTTTTCTGGAGTTTACAGGAAGCTCTGTGGAAAGGAGGTTGTATTTGAGTTTCCAGCTACTGAAGCATAAGCTGGTGGTGGTACGGCTGGGAGGGCATCTGCTCTGAGGTTTCACTGTTTGTTCTTTTCAAACCCTGTTTAATATCTTCATTGAACGAATAGCTGTTTAGTTCTTAGGTTTTGATGTTCAAAACATCTAATTTAAGCTCCAGGAAAGTTTTTTGTTTGAGAGTTGTTCTGCTGTAGACCGCTAATACATATCATGGCCTTCAAGCGTTTTGATGGAAATTCATTTGCTGTTGTGTTTCGTTACCACTAACCAGAATTCCTTAAAAGAAGCAATTTTGCTTAGAAGTTGCGTTTCATATTACAAAGTCACAGCTAGGAAGAGAGTTGAATGGGAAAAACAAATTCTTCCAAGATCAGTGAGACCCCATATTAACACCCTAGTGATGACACTGCACCAGGGCTGAGGTTGGTGTGGTTCGATTGTTCACTATGATTAAGAAGAGAAGTCTCTAGGGTGGAATCCACCTCCACAGCAATCAAACGGTACCTGCAATTCCGGGCTACTTGCAGGTCATTGAACAAGACCCACCACCCTGCTATTATAACCAAAGATGAGCTCAGTTTAGCGCTAAAGTCAGCTAGCTGAAGACCCCTTGAGTCCCAGCGTACCCACTGGTATCGAGATCAATCCCCCCCTGCAAAGGTGGAGGCTTCCAGTGAACCATCACTTTGTAACGCAGGCAGCTGTTATGAGGTGGAAAACCTGCGGTTGAAGCAAGTCCTAATGTTCTCTGCAAACCCAACTGGTTCTGTCGCCTCACGCTACATACTAGTCTCTAGTCTACAAACCCGGTCAACCTTCTATCTCCAGGTCTCCATATAGAACTTGGGCTAGCAACCTTGTGAAACCCAAGCTGCATTCCTCTCCAGTCGCCATTACATGGGAGCTTTTTTTTACTACGAGACCCCCTGTAGTGCAGGACCTCTGTCATGGAGCCCCTTGCTGAGTACTTCTTGTGCAAATTCATTCGCCCAGCGATTCTATAATGGAGACATCGCCATCCATGGTGCAACCACTGAACTTGATTGTAGACCAAAACCACCTGGCTCTTTTGGTCTACAATCATCTTCCCAAGCCACGAGATGGGTTTGTTGTCAATCGTATTCATCGTAACAATTAAAATTACGACGACGGTCCAAGAATCATTACAATACGAAACAGGCATTTGCAACATTTGTATCCCAATATACTTATCAAACTCATATCGACCTTTGGTAAAGAAGCTACAATATGTGATGGGTGTTGACTTGTTGTTAGATACTTTACAAATTCCCCATCGTAAAATCACTTTCATTCCACCATGTTCAATTGGTAGAATTTTTTAATTAATTATGGTTTTTAATTAATCATGTTTTGATGTGTCCAAAGCAACTTGGTGATATACGGTTTGGACAAATTGTGGAATCTACTACTTGTTGATGATGAGACTACAATGAGACTTTTGAATACAAGTCGCAACCTATCCCATACAAAGAGTAGGATATGAAGAGGACTTAATATATTTAGGATAGAGAGCTTAACTACCTCACATTTTAATTTGGATGCTATACGGTTTGGACAAATCTTAGGTGGGGTATTAGGTTTGAAAGATCTCATTAGCTAACATGTGAGGTTTGAAATTTTATCTTGAGGTCCTTCCATCCATCAATTATTCAACGTATTGATTAATTAGTGAATATGAATGGACGGATTAAATCCTCTCATTTTATTTCTCAAGAGTAGATAATAAGATTCTCATTCTATACATAACATCTCTTTCCGGTCAGGATCCCGTGGAGTTGAACTCCGTGGAGTTGGAAGGATTACCCAATAGGAATGCATCGACCCTAAAAAATAAATTAAAAAATGGCTAAATGCATTTAAATCTAAACCATTTATTTAAAATTAAGTGGTTAGGATTTAACCAACTTCACATGGAGTTATTTTAGCAACTCCATGGGATCTAAAGTGATTTCTTTAATCAAAGTATTTTAGTCGAATTTTAAATTAGATTTTTAAGGAGATAGAGAATCTTTTTCGAATTATATCCTACCAATATTAAAATGCACATTTTAAACCTACAATGTAGATTCATTAGTATTAACGAACCTATTATTAAATCGGTGTATGCCTTATTTTTCAAGTATCATCGCAAATATATGCATTCCGATTCAAAAATGGAATTCTAAATATGAGGCTCCTCCTCCGCAAAAAGACGATTTCAGAGGTCCTTATCTCTACACACTCTCCGTCTCTCTCCCACCCATGTTTTTGTGGGGGCGGCTGTCGCCCAAATCAAGCAAACCTTGTTCTGTTTTGACCCCCGCACCCAACCTACCTCCATGAAATCGACTCACCCCAACTACTTAATGGCGTTTTCTCGTGAATCCGGACAACGCATTTGCTCAAACCCTACCCCATTTTGACACTCCCTACTCTGAAGATCCTCGAATCTGCTACATCTCAATCTCATAGTTGAACTATCTCGCCAGCTGTAAGTCCCTCTCCTTCTATATCTTTCTCTCTTATGCGACCCATTTGAACGTCCGAAGATCTAGGCAGTAATTCGCCTTTGTTTCTTGTTTGATTTATTGAATTCGTAAAGATGACTACTTTAAGCTTTGAATCTGGGAATGGCGGTGATTCCGGTAATGGGCAATTGCTCCGTGATTTAGAGGAGATAAGCAAAGCCCTATATTTGCCCAAAGCCCCTCAAAGGGGTTTGATTTCCCCTTTCAATGTCGGATCAGAATCAGCTGAGATATTGCCCCTCGTGTCATATTCGAAATCTAAGTTTGATCCTGGTTTAGATGATGATGGGGATAGAAAGACAACTAAAGACAAGAAATCTTCAGTTTGGCCTTGGAAGCCCCTGAAAGCAATTTCCCATATGAGGCAGAGGAAATTCAATTGTTGTTTCTTTTGTCATGTTCACCACATTGAGAATTTGCCATCGAGTTTCGATGGTTATGATATGAGTGTTCATTGGAAGAGGAAGGATAATCTTGTAAGCACTCTAGCGTCGCGGGTTTGCAATGGATTCGTTGAATTCGAGGATACATTAATGAGCAGGTGCTCGGTTTATGGTGCGAGAAGTGGGCAGGGTAATTTTGTGAAGTATAAGGCAAAGTACTTTTTACTTTTTGCATCCATAGTTGGGATCAAGGGGCTTGACATTGGGAAGCACTGGATTGATCTTACAAGGTTGCTTCCTCTTGTTTCTGAAGAATTAGAGGAAGATAAGTGCTCCGGAAAATGGACTACTAGCTTCAAACTTGGGGGGAAAGCTGAAGGCGCGACTATGCATGTTAGTTTTGGGTTTCTTGTGATGAATGATAGTTCGCTTGAATTGGGTAATGGTATGAGATCACCATTAGTCTTTAACTTGAAACAACCTGATTTGGGCATTGTAGACTGTGTTGCAAATTGTGGGTCTGGAGATGCCAGTGGCATGCTTAGGCGCGTTGCGAGTGTTCCTAGTAGCTTTGACTGTGGATCTTCCAGTTCTTCTCAGAGCTCAGATGTGAAGGTGCTTCATCAAGTTTGGCCTAATCCTATGTCAGAGTTTTCAGGATCAGTCGACATTTTATACAGGAAGCTTGACGAGGACATCATGGATGCTTCGAGAAAGTTTGACTCTATTTTTGAAAACTCTGAGTCGTTTGAAATGGTGTCCGACCCATATGATGGAGGAAATGAAGCTTATGGAAATGAATGTGTCGATGATGACATTGATGCTGAATTTACAGTTACGGAAAAGGGAATAGAATTGGAGTGGCCCATGGCTGCAGAAAAAATAGATATTTCTTCTATTGAATTGATTGATGTTGCTGATATCTTCAAGGATGAACTTGAAATTTCTGATAATGAGGTCAAGTTAGATCAACCTGCTGAGGGTTCTGGTGGATCTTTGGCTACTACTCTGCCCCATGAGGACTCTTGTTATCGTGAAATGGAACTGAACATAGAAGAACTGGGTACTGATATTTGGAATCTCTTCATTTCTGAGTCTGTGGAATCAGAATCTTCGAGTGTTGGTAGGGAGTTCGTTGGTGAGGAGATCTTTGAAGGTGTGACATCAAATCCTGGATTGAGTAATATGGTAAATTCACTGAGCTTAGATTCAGTCATGAAAGCAGTGTCAGATGATTTTTGTAGACTTTTGGGAGAAAAGGATGTGTCAGATGATTTTTGTAGACTTTTGGGAGAAAAGGATGATTCATATGGTTCAAGCCAAAGTAGTGATCATGAATCGCCACGAGGACGCCTTTTGAGAGAGTTTGAAAAGGATTCACTTGGTTCTGGAAGCTTCCTGTACGATTCCGATACACAGCGAGAGAATGCTGAATTTAGCTTCTCGGGTATGGGCTTCTCTTCTTCAGAAAGTACTAGCGAGGAGATTGTTAAGTTGCACACTATCCACTCTGCTATGACAGATCTTAAAGCAAACCAGTCAACAACTTATAGGACTAAACCCAATACGCTCGAATGCTTGGAAACTCAATCTTTGATGCAAAGATGGGGTTTCAGTGAGGAAGCCTTCGATAGTTCCTCAGACAGTTGCACAGGTGGGTTTGGGAGTCCAATTTATCTTCCACCTGAGGAACCCGCTGGATTGCCACCCTTGGCGGAAGGGTTAGGTCCTCTTCTTCAGTTGACTGATGGAGGGTTCTTGCGGTCAATGAGCCCTTCATTGTTTATAGGCTCTAAAAATGGTGGGTCTTTGATCATACAAGTCTCTCGACCTGTTGTGCTACCAGCGGCCATGGGTTCTGAGCTTCTGGAGGTATTACAGTGCATGGCTTCAGGTGGCCTTGAACTGCTTACTCAGCAGGCCCATGAACTGATGCCTTTGGATGATCTCTCTGGAAAGATAATACAAACATTAGCCTGTTCAGAAGAGATGTCTGGAAGGTTTGTGAATTACTTCAACCCAAAGTATTCTTCGGATATATGTATTTAAATGTTTCTTCAATTCTAGCTTATGATATTTTGTGTTGTTGCAGGGATGAATTATATGTAAAGCTTGAATCGTGGGGACCGACAACTACTTTAAGTGGCAATGGTCTCAATTTAACCTCAGGAGCGGATGGCTCTGAATTTCAGTACGTATCTGTGAAAGAACTTGTCCCGCTAGTGATGGACAGCATTGAAAGCAAAGCAATTGAAGGGTTGAGAGTTCAGTCTGGAATGTCAGATTTGGAGGCACCTTCAAGCATCAGTCTGAAATCTGTTAACAACCACTTCGCCTTCAGAAAGAATGTCAATTGTGCCAAATCTTCAGAAGAGGTTGGTGCTGGGCTGCAACGATACACTGTCAATAGAACTGGTGAAAATATTGAATCTCTAATGGCTCTTTCCTTGCCATTGGATGAGTGGCTGAGGCTGGACAGCGGACATTTTAGCAATGGAGATCATAAGAGTGACACTGCATCAAGAATACTGGCAGCTCATCATACCAAGTCATGCGACTTTAGTATGGGAAAATTGATGACAGACAATATGAGGGAAAATGCATCACTGAAGTGTGGTTTATTGGGAGATGATCTTATAGTTGCTCTAAGAGTGCAGCTTCGAGACCCTCTTCGCGACTTTGAATCAGTTGGGGCTCCAATGCTTGCTCTGATTGAAGTGAGAAGAGAGTTCGATAACCCAGGCCTTGCAATCTACTCTGAGCAGTCAGCGGAGAGGGCCAATCTAGAAGAGGACACGGGTGAGTGTTCCACAGGTACGATTTTTGGAGGAGAGTGCAGTGCTAGGTTTGTATTGAAAGAAGTCCATGTAGCAGGCTTGGTGATAGAACCAGGTAAAGAAGAAATCTGGGCAAGCAAGAGACAGCAACAATCAGGATCCCGTTGGTTGCTTGTCAACAATATGAACAATGCGCGCAAGACCGGTAAATCACAGTTGTCAAAATCAAATGCAATAACAACTAGGGTGTTGAAAAGGCAGCAATGCGGGAACATTTTATGGAGTATATCCTGTAACTCCGGAGTGGGAGACTGTTTGAGCGAGTTCTATATGCAGGACTCTTGTATAAGAAATCCTGATGTTGTGTTCTCCTAGCCCGCATAACAAGATTATAGTGCCCTATATACATAGGGCTGAGCTATCCCATGGTGAGTGGCACTTCAGTGCTACACTGTGGATATTATAGATCTGTTATCTTTTGCTTACCCAGTATAGGGCTAAGATCCTGCTCTATGTTAGCGGAAGCAAGAACAGCAGATCTTACGGGATCCAAGGTCTGATTGCTTTTGTGTAGGTGTATTTTGATGTAATTATACGATTTACCCTTCAATCTTACAGTTACTTTCATCTTCTGTTGAAACACATTTTCTCAATTACAGTATGATGTGTTAATCTCTTCCAACATTGTGTAGGATATTTTTTCCCACTTATTGATGAAACAAGTCTTGGTTCACATTAGCTACCTGCAAAAGGTTTTGTTCAGGATAGAATTTGATTAGGCTTTTGTATTTGAGCTAGCAGCTAAGATGCCTTAAAAACTGGATCCTGCTGTTGTTACAGGCACATTTTTGGGTCAGTGTTATTTTGAGATAGATGACCCATGACATGAATAGATTCGTTTGCTGATAAATTGCTGTTTCTGTTTTGAAATTCTTATCTCTGTTTATACCCTTTTGGATGAAATTGATGAAGCAGATTGTGACTTTTGGATTCGAGGAACCTATATATCTCTATGGACCAGACGGTATAATCATTTATTCTGTACACTGGTACAATTCATATACTAACTTACTTCTTGAAATGGTAAAATATACGAACTTACTTCTGTTTTGCGTGTTTTGCAGGTAGAGTTACGAGTACTAAGAGCAGGAAGGTAAAGATAAAATCTAGACCTAAAGTTGTTAATCGGAAACATCCTTTTTGACAATTAAGATGTCATTGCTGCTAAAGTCCGGCTGGTTACTTGACGTTGAAACTTCAAAAGCGAGAGAACCAAGTCGCAAAGTGGAGCAAGTAAGTTGCAAACTATGTTCTCAGTATTTTGCATAAATGATGAAATGGTAAAGTAGCTTTTATATTATTGAGGGCTTGTTTGGTTGGCAACCTAAAAACCCAGCAAGTATAAAATTCTAGGAAGTAGAAGAAATATGTGTGGGTTTTTTTTAAAGAGAAAAACCCAAGAAATTAACTTCCTCAGAATTTAAATTCCTCCGATTTGGAGGAAATTCACTTACCTAGTCCCCCTATGTAAGTTCTACTTCACACCCTTTTATATCTGAAAATTTTCAATTCCTCAATTTTAATATCTAAAATAAATAAAAAATCAAGTAACACATTTTCTCAATTCTCATGAATCGGACTTTATGGGAATTGAATTCCCATTATTGAACCAACAAACCTTAAGTTTCTTGCAGAAATTGTTTACTCAAAATAGCCACACATTCCCTTCATATTTAGTCTCTAGTCTCTACTCATATTATCATGCTCTTTCAGCTATAGGACATCATGCCTTTCAGCTATTGGACCCACATCAAAGTGATGTTTTTGATTTTCAGCCATAAGTTTTCTTCTTCATGTGGATTTCCATTCTGAGATGTCTTTTGTTTTCTTATTATTGATAGGAATGGTGAAATTTAAGACTAAGCGTTTGGATCAAATGACCCAGTTAGTGGTGATCAGCAAATACCTTTAACAAGATCTGTTAGGTACGAAAGCAGCCACTGATTATCCTTCATTTCAACTACATCATGATACATAGTCTACTACATGTACCCAAGGACCATGATTTTCTATTTCATGATGATTGATATAATTTTCTTATTGCATATTCATTTCACTTTCTCGTGACCAGACCAAAGTATAACACTGTCGTGGTAAAAAAAACTTTTGCTGGTTCTGAGACCCATCTACAATGCTTGCTAAATTCTCCTAATCCGGGATGGGTTCCAAAGTGTTACAACTGACCAGTGGAATACATCTTCCCAGCCATTCTCCCTAACCAAGCACAAATACACCTATGTCTCGGCTTCTTGGGAAGATTCTGAAACTTAGACAGAGGACTGGTGGTTATGGACTCCTTCATAGGTTGTGATCACGTATCTTGGGTCATCCCTGTCTCGTTCAACCCTTTTCTTCACTGGGCACCCATTAATGGAACATCTGTAGTAGTTCCTGTTGATAATGGAAAGCTAGCTTTAGTAAAGGCACTGGAAATATTGGAAAATATCGCTTTCTATGTTTATGTAGGGATACTTGGATGCAATTATGCAAGATCATCAAAGATTGAGTCTATGAACCTAGCTACTTGATTTTAATTTAAGGGATGTACCTTGGATTAGGGCTGTTTTTAACCATCTTCTTTCCATACTTCCTCCACTTGAAGCCATCATCAAGTGACTCGGTCTCGGATTCTGTTTTGAATGCAATGCGCACTTTGGCCTCCCTTTCCGTAGTTGCTCCTGAGAATAGATACAAAAAACATGCATGTTAAAAGATTAGACTTGAATATATGTATATACCTCGATTAGGCAGGCGTAAGGTTTTCCTATATGTTCTTTTAGTTTGTAAGGAAATCCATTTGTTCTTCATCATCTATTTATAACTGTACCACCAATTATAAGATGATTTGCTTTGATTGTGGCAGTGTTCTTGAAAACGCTAGGCAGTGGGGGTGTGGTGCCTAGGTCAGTGAGGGGTCAGGCCACTTAGAACGATATTTAGAGCACTGGATTGTGGAGACAATATAGACACATGGTAGATGCCCTCACGATATTAGATCATGAAGCACAACTTGGACTAAAGTATAGAGTAAATTTTTAACCGGTTTTTGGGGCGGCTGAGCTGAGGAATATTACAGACAGTCAAAGGTGGGTAGGTGAAAAAATCTACAAAATCTCAGATGGGTTTGCCTTTAGAAGATAGATGATCATGCCCATGGCGGGCTTAACTCGCACGACTTATACACATCCCATGATCATTAAGAAACTAAGGACACATTTCTTATATCCAAAGAACCATGCATTCCAAGAGCAGTAAAATAATCATTGTATACATGATTGTCTATCTACTATGATCAGGTTGCAGATGTGTAGTATTTAAAACAATCAAGAACCTGCAAGCAAAAGATATGCATCCCCATGTAAGTTGATCTCACTACAGTTTACTTGTAAAAAGAGTTGAATCAGTCAGAAAGATTTTTGCTTACTTTTACTACTACTCTCTCCTTGATTCTGCAGGCTGCTACCAACCCTTCCACTACCAATGTCAGCCGCCTCATTCATCACGAATCCACCATTCTGTAAGTACCCTGAAACCATGGTGGAAAGATCATCACTGGTGTTGCTGAACATTAAGAAATCAGACACCTCGAAATCTGAAGGATCACAAGGGTCGCTTTCAGATGACTCGAAAGAGCCAAGAGTGGTTGTAGTAGTACTAAAGCTTGCATTCGAAATCATCTGGCTCCCACTTTGATTCCAAAACTCCATCTATGGGGGATGAATTGGTGAATGATCCAATCCTGGTGTTGCATTTTTCGACTGCCTCGGCGTCCGTTACATATACCTTGTAGCCATCATGATTCATGGAGCCTTCCAAGGAGCTTCTTAGTGAGGTAGTAGGAAGCTTCAAAGGTGATGAAGATGGTTGTTTTTGAAGGACTTGGAGGGCCCAACTAACTACAGTGATGGCTTCACTTGTGACATGGCTTTGAACTTTGAAAGGGACTTTAAAAAAAATAAAAATAAAAATAATAAATGATTCTTGCTCTCAAAAAGGATGATTTTGTGGGCAGATTTAGCTGGTGGAATATTTTTTTGATTTTTTTTTTTAAATTGAATTCAGAAAGACTTTGAGGTTGCTGTTGACTTTTTGTTGTATGTCATCATATGTGTATGTTTTGGTTTTTGGGTGAGTCTTTGGCAGTTTGGCTATTGCCTCGTGTGCTTAAACTTGCCCCATCACAAAGGATTGGATTACTTTATACAAGTCAATTCTTGATTTCGTATTTAAAAAATAAATAAATAAAATTAAGTGTTCTTTAACTTCACGTTGGGCTGTCGACAGATTTTCTGTTTTGGTGGAAGAAAATTTCTTAAAAACGATTTCGGGTGCGTTAGGTCTGTTTAACAAAATGTGTATAAATAGTAAAAGACATTTTAAAGAAGACAATATTGTTCTAAAAAAAAGGAGACAATACACTTTGCTTAGATTTGTCTGGGTGTAGTTTGCATGTTGCCTGGTTTATTGTACCTTATTCTAGTTTTTAGTTATATGTTCAACGGTTTTCATTTGTCGACTTATCGACCTATCGAAAATATAATTGTTTGATATCAAATTCTTACTTTATATAAATAAAAATGCACAAATAATTCTACAACCATGAGCTAGCTCAACTAGTATAATGGATTCTATAGGTTAGTTGGTTCACAAAGTAGACCTACTTTATAATAGTTGACAAAATATAATATAGATAGGAGGATTTACTTCTACTATTATTATTATCTTCTTTTTTCTTAGATATACTTCTAATACTATTATATTTGCTTTACACCATTGTTATTGTAATTATTAGTAGATGTTTAGTTATAAATTTTGAGAAAGTAAAAACTATAGTATTAGAATATATAAAGATATATTCTATCCGTTTGCCAAAAACATGTTATTTTATGATATGAATCTTGTTTAGATTTTTTTTTTTTACTATTTTGATCCTTACTTTTTAAAATTATCCTTATAATGATTAATAAGATGTTAAAAGCAGTTTCCATAAAAAAAAGATTAATAATTAAATGCATAAGTATATACTCCATATTTATTTGTTTTCTTAAAACTCGTGATAATTATTACAATATCATATTTTGGTGAATGGAGAGTATTTATTAATATCCTTGAAAATATTAAAAGCTCTAGAATGACATTTGTCTTAATGGATGGTGTATAATGATTTTAAATTTATAAGTTTATCTATTTATATTAACCAGTATGATATTCGCACGATTAAAATATTGTTAAGTGTATAACTATAATTACGATATCAGCTTTCGATATTGGTATGCATTCTGGCTGGAGATAGTCTATTGACACCAACTTGTAGAGTAGGTAATCATTCTTGTTGGAATGTGCCACATCGGTAATATAAAAAATGCTTGAACAGCATATAAGGTTGAAGGGCTACTCGTCTACTCGTCGTCATAGTATCACCTTACTAATGACATGTGTTAGTGTTAGTATTAGTATTAGTGATGTGGTAAGCATAAATCTAGTCTAAGGTTCTTCGAGGAAGGTTCAGAGTCATACCATAATTTATGGCATTTAAATAATAAAGATGATAAGATGAATGGGAAAGACTTTGAAATTGACTTTTAAAAAAGTTGAATCTCCAGCTGCTGCCTACCCCTAATTACAAGTTTGTCAATCCAAGCAGCCTACCAAGTTCAGGATCGACTTTTCTTAGGCCCAATTAGTGTTTGATGCAACCGAAATCATTTAACTTTGCGGGTTGGAACTAGTTTAGTGTAGTATTTTTTTATTGATTCAAAAGGAGAGCTCTCCGCTCATTTCACTGCACTTTTATCAACTTAAAAAACAAGAAGAGCTAAGTATTCAGCATACGGGGATAACCCGACCTTTTACATCATTTTTGTAAAAATGGAAAAACACCTTCAGGCGGGTCAACCAATACAGTCAAATCAATGTCAGGAGAAAAAGGGAATATTATAAGTTATTAAAAGGGAATATTATAACTTACTAACTCCCGTTAAAAAATATAAGTCATTTTAGACATTTGCACATAAATTAAGGAAATCATAAACTTATTACATTTCTGCCCCTCGTTAATTATCCACAACTCCCATCATTATATTTTCAAACAAAAATCTAAGGCTAAAAGTACTTATATTTTTTTAACGGAGGGAGTATTAATTACTACAATACTAAAATCATTTTGAATTTTATTCAAAATATATATCAATTTTGAATTTATTTGACATTATATTGAAATAAATCATTTATTTTGAATATATTTTTACTTGTAAATTTTTATTTTGATATAATCATGGCTGATGTTATTCAAAAAATAATTTTTATTTTGAAAAAATGAATTTAAAAGTTGTTTTTTTATTCACATTATTTTAAGCATATTGTAAATTGTCACTAATTGTGTAACAAAGCTTGAAAAATTTTACATTTATAATTGAATTATGATTTTTTTTTTAACCTACGCTCTTACTGCATAGGCTATACATTCTCGTTTGAGAAAAATTCTCCCTATAAGAACTTATTTAGCTATTTTAAAAACAGATCATGAGGTTAATCTATTTATATTTAGGAAAATATTTTTCCTTCATATATCTCGTTGGCATACCATTATGCTCAACTTTCTAAAGGAATTTTTTAATTTTAGGAGTAGCGTTTATTTTCAATATCCATATGTTAAGGTCATCTGCGTATCAGTTAGGATTTGTGATTAACTCGAGGTTGTGAACCAACCTTCCCGATCATGCCACTAAAATAACCTATCAACAAAGGTTGTAACTGGAAGAGGGATTGCAAATATTTTGTCAAATAGTACTGGTGGTGGTAGTATCTATACCAGTTTTTCGATCCACCATTTGTCGAGCTAAAAGTTAATGGACTTCCCATCACCAACATATCAGATTAAACCCGTCTTGAATATTTTAATAAATGGGTACAACTTACGCCATTGCCCGGAGAACCCCTTCTTTCTATATTTAGTACTTCGACTCCCTTAAGATACTTGTTGTGGATAAGTTTAACCCTTGCTTTATCAGGTTCTGTCAGTATTTTTCAAAGTAATTTCATTTGAAGTGCTTCATTTATACCCTGCAGTTTTCAAACTCTAACTCCCCCTTCTTCTTAGGTTTACAAATCATATACGAGCTAACAATTGGCCTATATATGTTGAAGACCCTTGTGCTAGGAAAATTTCCTATTAATTTGATCTAATTCCTTATTGATCTAAGTTGGAAGCATGAAACTTTGCATTGTGCATATTGATTTTTATAATAGGTTCGAGTTTATTAAAATT
Source organism: Persicaria tinctoria (assembly GCA_037127255.1). Taxonomy (NCBI): domain Eukaryota; kingdom Viridiplantae; phylum Streptophyta; class Magnoliopsida; order Caryophyllales; family Polygonaceae; genus Persicaria; species Persicaria tinctoria. The sequence continues at coordinate 7,124,155 of JBANSL010000016.1, read as the reverse complement.
GCGTTGTTCTTTTTTATTTACATATAATGTTTTCAACCGTGGATCTATTGTCACGCCTTTTGACAGAAGGTGTGTTCCCCCCTAATTTCAATGTTGAGATGCATTTTGCCTTCTCCCTTATAATATAAAGTCGTTTTTATTTGAGACTAAACAGAACAAAAAAAAAAGTGATAAATACTCTCTCTCCATATTAATGGCATGCAATATTAGGACGGGATACAAGTATTGGTATCGTAGTTAGTCGATCCTTTCCCTCTAACCCCTCTTTCTATTATTTTTCATATTTTTCTAGTATTAATATTAGAAATATTGTCGATAAATATGCTATAAGAGCATCTACAACTTAGGCTTTTCTTTACCTTAAGGTAAGTATAAGGTAAATCCTTTGTTGTAGCTTATACCTTAAGATAATGACATGGAATAGGTTGTCTTGGTAGAAAGGTAACCTCTTCCCGACCTCTTTATAATGTTATTTAATTTTTTTTTTAATGAAAATAGATGGTATATATATTCCAAGTGGTAGATAAAGTGAAAATAAATTTAAATAAAAAAATAAATGAGGTGTATGTAAATTAATTATGATAAGGGGAAAAAAAGGATAGAAGAGGTTTCCATTGAAGGCGGTTTTGGTACTATTGAAAATCCATACTTGTGAAGGTTCTCGTCCGAAAGGACGCTCTAGGGCGGAGCTATTCTAGACTTTTATAGCTCGTCTCTAATGTATTTCCTTATTTCCAAAAAAAAAAATTAAAAAAAAATCCATACTTGTGAAGATTACTTTATGTAAAAAAAAATTAAGGAAAAATAAAAATACACTACATTAGATTAGTGTTAATTCAATGAATTGGACTATCTTCGTAGCCGCCCACCATTCGCCGGACACTAAGGTGTGTTTGGCAAGATTGATAAAAATGCAAATCTAACTAGTTAATTAGAGTACGTCACTAATTAATCCAATTGGAGATTAAATTATAAATAAATTACATTGAAAAAATTTGATGCAACAATAACCGGTGTTGCAAATTGCAATACTTTTATCAGATCTAGCTAACACATTATAGGTATGGGTTCATATGCGGGTACTAGAAGGGCAATATTGTAATTTCTACTCGTGTGGTTGTTAGGCACCATCTCAAGCTTTATAAAGCTGGTTTTAGGCAACACTTCGGCTATAACAAACGGGAGAAAGTGTGAACACAGATTTGGGTTTTCTCTCCTCTGATGAAGTTTGTGATCGTGTTGATTGATCTTTCATTTTCGACAACTCACTAGTTCAAATGGTATCAGAGTGACACAGTGACGATTTGTTTCTTCTGTACTTCGTTTATTAGCTCTGTTGTTTTCTAGTTTTCTTTGCTGTGATTCATTTGATTTCTGACGACGTGTTCTTGGATTGATTAAATGTTAATAGACATTACAAGTGCAAATGACATCTGATCTTGATAGTCATTTCATTATCAATTGATTTAAAAAAAAAGACTCTTAACATTGGTTTGGAGGCAGAATTTCATCGAGTTTATATTGCAAACTATATTTTGTCACACATACCATAGGATCTTAAAAAAAGAAAAGCTAAAAGTAATTAGGTCCCCCCCAATAAGACTTGTCAACGAATTACTTGAAGATAATCTTTCTTTTTTATATAAAAAAAATCATAATTAAAGATAATATTGGCTTCTAGAGGGATTGCAATATATAGGCTTGAAACAAGGAAATTAAAGTATGAATTAGAGTAGTTGATAAGGAGTGGTCCGATGGATTGGATTTGGAGTGGAGGTGTGTGTCGCTATCGAGGAATGAAGATGGTAAGTAGCTTCCTTTGAAATGGAAATGCTCTCTCAGCTAAATTGTAGGCATATATTTTGTTTGTTTTTTCAAGTGATCGTCCAAATCAAATCAACCCCACATTTTAAGCATCATCATCTGAATCGTTAATGTGCTCTAGTCTCCATCCAACCCTATTAAAGTGCCACGTGTACTTTTTTCTTTTTAATAACGTTGGAGTTTTGAGGTTGTTGACTAATCCTCACAGGCTCAAACACTAGTCTACAACGAACTCGAGCCATCAAACAAAATATAAGGTGTGAGATTTGAACTCTTAACCTCTTGTAAGAGTCACATTTCCCTTGCAATTAAGACAATGGGTCATTGCCTCATTGGTAAATGTTACTCCATCTGTTAATTAAAACATGTCGTTTTAGACATTTGCACATCTACATAAACTCTTAATTTAGAAGAGTTTAGGATAATGTGTCAATGTTAGAGACATTTTATGAGTCTTAACCAATCTTTTTTTTGCCATTTTTTTATTTTCTTTAATTCTCTTTTTTTTTTCTTCTTTTTCTTTTAATTCTCTTTTTCTTTAATTTTACTAACCATCTATATCTATATAAACTCTTAATTTAGAAGAGTTTAGGATGATGTATCAATGTTAGAGACATTTTAGGAGTCTTAACCAATCTTTTTTTTGCCATTTTTTTATTTTCTTTAATTCTCTTTTTTTTTCTTCTTTTTCTTTTAATTCTCTTTTTCTTTAATTTTACTAACCATCTATATCTATATAAACTCTTAATTTAGAAGAGTTTAGGATGCTGTGTCAATGTTAGAGACATTTTAGGAGTCTTAACCAATCATTTTTTTTTGCCATTTTTTTTATTTTCTTTAATTCTCCTTTTTTATCTTCTTTTTCTTTTAATGCTCTTTTTCTTTAATTTTACTAATCATCTATATAAACTCTTAATTTATAAGAGTTTAGGATAATGTGTCAATGTTAGAGACATTTTAGGAGTCTTAACCAATCTTTTTTTTTGCCATTTTTTTTATTTTCTTTAATTCTCCTTTTTTGTCTTCTTTTTCTTTTAATTCTCTTTTTCTTTAATTTTACTAACCATCTATATAAACTCTTAATTTATAAGAGTTTAGGATAATGTGTCAATGTTAGAGACATTTTAGGAGTCTTAACCAATCTTTTTTTTTTTTTGCCATTTTTTTATTTTCTTTAATTCTCCTTTTTTTTTCTTCTTTTTCTTTTAATTCTCTTTTTCTTTAATTTTACTAACCATTAGGCTTAATTCAAAACATTGAATTCAATCTAATATAACTATTGGGCTTAACTCAAATTTATTTACTAACTATTGAGATTAATTCAAAACATTGAATATAACTATTGATTATGACACATCACATTTGATCAATGTTATAATAATATTGATATTATTATTACTGAGTAATTTAAAATATCGATATTTATGTATTATACTTTACATAATACTTTAAAAAAAAAAATTCTGAGATAATTATAAGATACATTTGTTATAAAGTTTTTTTTTTATGATTTTTATCTTAACATTTATTAATATTTTTATATATAATATTTTTATATATAATATTTTAGTTTTAAAAAAACGCGTCATGGTGCGGGGATCGTGTTAGTTTTTTAAGAAAGCAAATAAAATCAAACAAAAATACACTTATACCCCTAATTATTACTTTACTTTTCCACTTTATTGTAAACTACAACTAACAAATCTCTAATCATTACAAGGGTAATTTTGGAAATTGAACACCAAAATACCTAAAACGACATATTTTTCTTAACAAGATTTTACTCTGAAAACGACATTTTTTCTTAATGAAGGGAGTACATACTTAATTAATCCATAACTTCCGTTTTTTCTATAGCATATAAATTACTCGGTCTGATCACCAATATTATAAGATTTTTAAACTAATAACACGTGTTTTAAGAAAATACATTACAAACTTACAGTACTAAATTCAATCAACAATACTCCCTCCAATCGAAAATATAAGACTTTACTTTTCAACAAATAGTTTAAGAAGTTAAACTACATGGTAAAAAAGTATTTTATACATTTTTTTAACTCCTTATACTACATGCTAAAAAAAATCTTATATTATTGATCGGAAGGAATATAGTAAGACTTTTAAACAAGTAACCTGCATTTTAAGAAAATATATTTCTCATTTAAAATCATCATAATTACACTAACTTTTTCATCTTACATTTTTTTTTTGGTGGCAAGGGTCTAAAACATCTTCCATATTGTTGATCTAAATATAACTTTCTAAAACATCCTGTATTTATGATTGGAGGTATTATTCCTCTAAACTCATCATCATTGCATTAAATTTCCCCCCCATAAATTTTACTACGTATTTTTTTAAATTCTCTTTACCCTCTATAACCAATCAAAATTAAAAAAAAAAACAAAACAAAGAAATCAATATAAATCATTATTAATCCATCATCTAGAAAAATCTAATACATCTTATATTATTGCTTAAAATACTCTTTTATAACATCTTATATTTATATTTATGATCGGATCGAGTAGTATATAGTTTTGTTTTATTAAGAAATGATATGTTTATCCAAATTCCACATTAGGGTGAAAAGCTGGATATTCAATTGGAAGAACTTTAGGGCTCGTTTGGTTCAATGTGGAAATTGAAATTCCCGGGAAGTTATTTAATGGGAATTGAATTCCCAGAAAGTCTAATTCACGAGAATTGTGAAAATATGTTTGGTTAACTTTTTAGTTTAGAGGATTAAATAGGGGAATTAAAAAATTTTTAAATAGAAAATGGGAGAATTGCAACTTTCCTAGGAGGGAGTAGGTGAGTTAAATTCCTTTGAAATGGAGGAATTGAACTTCCTAAGAATTTAACTTACTGAGTTTTTCTGCGGAAAAAAATTCAACCAAACACATATATTTTAGCTACTTCCTGGATTTTTTAACTTCCTGGGTTTTTCCATTGCCAACCAAACGAACCCTTAATCACTTATGTCTTTCATTAAATCAAGATACTTTTATATGAATTAAAGGAAAACGTTTGGTCAATTGAATAATATAAGTATACTTCTAATGTTGGGACAAACTTTGTTATTTCATATAAACATATCCCAATTTAGTGAAAGACGTAAAATGGAATTTTTACTTTTTCCAAAAGCTACAACATACAATATTCTACGAATTAAAATAAACATATTTTTGGTTCAGCAAGAGGTTTTCTTTTCTATTTAAAGGACCTACTAAGGCTACTATACATACTTACAACTAAAATGTCTTATGTCGTTAAGTGTACGGTTATAACACCAACTTCTAGAATCGGTAACTATATATTTTCGCTTGAAAAAAAACACGTATCATCGGCTTTTCAAGTTGGTAAATAAAGGTCGATATTAACAAACCATTTGCAAACAAAAATTTACACCAACTTTGAAAACCGACATCGGAACCATATATTTATTTGAACAAAAAATAACATTTCGTTATTGATTATAATTTGTAAAGGCCGGGGAGTTATAATTGGATGATACTGTAGAATTGTAGAATTGATGTAAAGTCCTCCTTGGAGTTTCCATTCATTGATATATATATATATATATATATATATATATATATATATATAGGTTACAAAGGTATTGGGCCTTAATGGGCTTTTAGCCCACTATACAATATTAAGACCTATGTAATCTATCAAACCCCCGCAGTCGAAACGGGAGGGGTCCTTACAGTGAGACTGGAACGAAAATCAATGAATAACTGTCGAGGTAAACCCTTGGTGAATATATCAGCGTACTGATAAGAGGACGGGACATGGAGAACGCGGACATGTCCAATGGCAACCTTGTCCCTTACAAAGTGGAGATCAAGCTCAATGACTGTGGGTCGTGTGCACGGGCGCACATGCGCTAGTAGCCTGGCACACAAGCCGAGTGAGGTTCCATTCTAAAACCAATTGGCAATAGAAGTAGTAGCCCGCCGACTCATATACTAGGGCTTGAAAGACGGGCCGTTAGGCTAACCGCTCTGATACCATGTAGAATTGTAGAATTGATGTAAAGTCCTCCTTGGGGTTTCCATTCATTGATATAACATATATATATATATATAGGTTACAAAGGTATTGGGCCTTAATGGGCTTTTAGCCCACTATACAATATTAAGACCTATGTAATCTATCAGATACTCATCATGATAAAAAATGGAAATGGATTTTGGCCCAAGTTTAAAAATGAACCAGCCCATCAAACAATCAAACTGGTGGAGGTTTCTCAATCGATTTTAGACAGTGGCCCAAGTTTATAACAGGGAATTTTAGACAGTGATCTCAATCGATTTTAATTGCAATTTGCCATTGATTTGTGTGATTCAGGGGAAACGAGCAATCGATTTGAAATACCGTTAAATTGCCCGATGGGTATAAAATTCAGAGATCAAATCGATCCAAAAAATACAGAAATTTATTCACAACTACTCCGTACTCAACTAGTAGTGATATGAAACCAAATTCAAGGAGGGTACAAAATCAAGCACTCAAACTAACATACCAAAGCTTTAGAAACTCAAACTCAACCCACTGAAACGCAAAAGCAAGCATCACTCATTTTTATTTGCTCGATTGATCCAAAGATCCGACCTTTCAAACATCACTGAACACTTCAAGCGACCTGGACCTGGATTGTCTTGGGCTTCTTCGGCTCCGGCGGTGGCAGCTTCTCCACCGCAACGGTTAAAACGCCGTCCTTGCAGACCGCCGACACGCCGGAGGCGGTGTTAGCGTTCTCCGGGAGGGCGAACTTCCTCATGAACTTCCCCATCCGGCGCTCCATCCGCAGGTACTTGGCCTCCTTCTCCTGGTCCTCGTTCCTCTTCCTCTCGCCGGAGATGACGAGGACGTTGTCGTCCTCCACCTGAACCTTGATGTCGCCGGCGTTCAGCCCCGGCATGTCGATGATGAACTGGTAGGCGCCGGGAAGCTCCTTGACGTCCGCGGGAGTGCTCGCCATCGCCCGCGCGTCGCGCACGTACGCCCTCGAAGGCGCGTTGCTGGCCGCGGATCCCGCGGACGTGGTGCCCTCGGAGCCGGGGTAGTCGTCGACGGTGGATTCGAGGAGTTGGTGGAGGGTGTTGATCAGCGGCGCGTCGATTCCCATTACCCTGAAATCCATCGGAGAGATTTGAATTGGGGGTTTTGATTGGTTTTGGTGCGATTGATTTGATGATCGAGATTGAATATTGGGTATTTAGATGGATGCAGTGATTTGGATTGAAATGTGGAACGAAGTGTATAAATAGGAGAAATTAAGGAGGAGATTAACTGGAATTTGGAAGAAATTTCTAGAAAGGAGGAGTCCCGGCTGAGTGAGGCCTGGAACCTTCTAGCAGTTCCTTTGCCTGTCATCGTTACCAGGGGGAAACCTCCGTAGCACCTTTTTTTTTTTTAAATACTCCCTCAATTTCAAAATAAAAGTTGTTTGATTTTTCTGTACATATTTTAAGGGGTAAAAACTATATAAAATATTATTTTTTTAATGAATTTATTTTTATAAGTTTATACTTATAAATACTGACTATGAAATTATTAAAAAAAATTGACTAAAAAAATAATATTTTATAGTGTTTTTACCTCATCAAAAAACGTGTAGAAAAAGACAAATACCGCTTATTTTGGAACGGAGGGAGTAATAAATTTCTAATTTTAGATTTTTTTAAGCCATGAACAATACGAGGATCATTTTCAAAAATATAATTTTATACTACGTATTTTTTAAACTTATGAACATCCACCATTACATGTAATGCATTCTAAATTTTCTAATACTCCTACTAGTAGTCTAGTACTCTATCCAAATGGATTTTTAACAGATTGTATCATTTTCTTAATGGATTTTGAAGCTGTCTTTGGAAGATAAAAGATGATTTTTGCTGATATTTTAGGTCTGCTTTAAAATTTTAAGTTATTTTTCCCGTAGGCATGGATTTTGCGAGATCAAGTCGTCTAATTTCGACATTCCTTCCCCTTGGATGTGCTTCTTTCACGTCACGAGCTTAGAACTTTCATTCACAAGACTGCTAATGGACAGTGGATCAATATGATATGAGACCACCCATAAATCTCTCCATTTAAATGAATCTTTACATATGAAATATTCATTTTTTCCTCTCTAATTTTGGATTCTTAATGTATTTTATTTGTATGCATACTTTTAGTCTTATTGTTTCAAATATTTTAAACTATTAATTTCAAGACATATACTAATTCAATTTGAAAAAGATTATATTATGATAATTTATTTAGCTAATTTTAAGTAATTTTTTAGAATTTATCTATTTCTATTTAAAAAATTCTTTCTTAATCAACTAGGAGGATTAACATATATCCAACAAATTTTATTTTATTTTATTATGAAATAATTCGAGGGACGGACAGGTCCGGTACCTCGAGAGGCCGACAAAGTCGGTAGACGGCGGACCGTCTAAAAACATAACCCGCAAAAATACATAAGGTGCAAACATAGGCAAACACACTCTACAATAACGAACCTCTCTATAGATTATTATAGGCTCTTTTGCGATAGTAAAGCTTTTCGGATCTTATAGTTTTGATATAATATAATTTTAAATTAAATAAATATAAGATTTTAGTTTAATTAGTTCCGTATTTTTTAAAAAAACCGGTACAAATTTTTAGAATGATAAAAACTTTAGAGTAAATTACACATAATCACCCTTAAATTATGCTAGTTTTCACATAACCATCCATAAAATTAAAAATTAAAGAAAACCACCCCTAAATTACATTTATTTTTAAAAGACCATATATCCATTAAACCACTATTTATTTTGTTTAAAAAGACTAAAATACCCCTAATTCAAACTTATTTTTTAAAAGAAAGATTGGGGTGGTAATTGAGTGAGTCGGGTCGGATTCGGTTAGTCGGGTTTCAGATTATTCGGGTTTTGGATAATGTCTAATAATTTGATCATTTAGTTGGGTCGGGTTCGGGTTTCGGTTGTATTGGGTTTCGACTCAAAATATAACCAAAACCTCCGATTACCAAAGTAACAAGAGTGCATTAAACTTGATGATTACAAGTAAAAAGGAAGTGATTGATAATAGAAAATTTCACACAAGATACCTAGCATTCGTTGATTCGCATTCGCCTATTTCATTCAACGTACATTCTATGAAATTGATGATTTTTATTTCATTCAAAGTTCAAACTGAGACAAACTGCTTCCACGGCACTCAACTTCGATTCTAATCACAAAATTCCCCATTTCAATTTCCCTTTTTCATCATTTGTTTGATCGACGGATCCATCCGTTCAACAGCAATCAAGTAATTTGCATCAAGCGATCTGGACCTGGATTGTTTTCGGCTTCTTCGGCTGCGGCGGCGGCAGCTTCTCCACCGTCACAGTCAGCACCCCGTCCTTGCAAACCGCCGAAACACCGGAAGCGGTGTTGGCGTTCTCCGGCAGCGCGAATTTCCTCATGAACTTCCCCATCCGGCGCTCCATCCTCAGGAACTTGGCCTCCTTCTCCTGCTCTTCATTCCTCTTCCTCTCGCCAGCGATCACGAGCACGTTGTCGTCCTCCACCTGCACCTTGATGTCGCCAGCGTTCAGCCCGGGCATGTCGATTATGAACTGGTACGCATTCTGCAGCTCCTTCACGTCCGCAGGGGTGCTCGCCATCGCCCGCGCGTCCCGTACGTACGCCCTCGACGGCGCGTTGGCCGCCGCCGAAGCTGCTGACTTGCTTTCGCCGTTGGCCGGGCAGTCGTCGACGGTGGCGTCGAGGAGGTGGTGGAGGGTGTTGATCAGCGGCGCGTCGATTCCCATTACTCTGAAATCCATCGTCTTTCTGGAGGGATTAATTCGGTGTTCTGAGTTCAATTTGTTGCGATTGATGATCGAGTGTGGCTAATTTGGTGTCGGGAGTTGGAGGTGTGAATTGTTTAAATAGGCGGATGGGAGATTAATTGGAATTTAGAGGAAGTTTCTAGAAAGAACGAGGGGGTGATGGAACGAACGGGTCGGAGGGTCGCTGGCCTGAGCCCTGGAACCTTCTAGGAGTCCCTTGCCTTCTTTAGCAAAGTTCTAGAACCGGTAGGACGTGATTTTTTTTCCCAAATTAATAAAAAAAAATAGAAGAAAAATAACAAAACTGGAAAAGTATTTTGGAATATTTTTTTTTTGGTACTAGAAAATAATTTTTTTTTAAAAAGGCTAAAGTCGTTGTTTGCGGCCCACCAAAAAAAAGTCGTTGTTCCTCACCATAATTGGACTTCCGCATACCCTATACAAATCTTCTATGATGTTCTTAAATATATTCCTCAGATCTTTCACCAAAGCTCTCGTGAGTGAAGAATGACTCTTCTAAAATCTTGACAATCTTATTGTCATCAATAACCTATATAGTCTCGATCAACCTCCTCATTCTCATGCATAAGTAGTGTAGGAACTATCTCGAGAATCGACCTTCTAAATCTTAAACAAGTATTGTAGGAACTATCTCAAGAAATCCCTCTTTTCTTTTCATGTTAGCCCTAGCTTGATTAAAACCTTGCATTTTATAAATCACTTAGACGTTTTTTCATTTACCATTTATGAGATAAACAATCCTCAATTTTATAGGGATTATAATTTTTATCACGCGGTTACATGTGACCTCTCATTACTAATAAAAAAAATTATATTTTTATAATGAGAAGCTCAACGAAAATTAATTTGCACTATAATTATAATGGCAATTATAATTAGTTTTCACTAGGGGAATTCAATTATAAAAAATAAATATCTATAATTAGTTTTCACTCTACATAATTTTTTTGTATGGGTGTGAGTATATTTTTATAATCCAATTTTTTTTGGCCTCTCTAAAACTAAAAGAGTAAAAGTGAAGTCGGGAGAACTGAGAAGTGCGTAGAAACTTGAATCTGATCGAGAAACGTCTACGAGAGTCGATCCTCTTCCAAGTTCCAACCCGTCAAAACGACGTCGCTTAAAACTTCCCACAATCCCTATAAAGGCGAATCTCCAACCACACTCGAATCATCACACAATTGAAACAGCGATCAGTCTAAAAGAAAATGGACTTCAGACCTCTCGGATTTTTCGACAGCTCCGTCCTGTCCGCCCTCCAAGACATGATGGACATCGCCGACGATTCGCCCACCTGCGGATCCACCACCAACAAGCAGGCGAACGCGCCATCATGCGCGTACGTCCGCGACGCGAAGGCGATGGCGAGGACTCCGGCGGACGTGAAGGAGCTCCCGAACTCATACCAATTCGTGGTGGATATGCCGGGGGTGACGCCGGCGGAGGTGAAGGTGCAGCTGGAGGACGACGACGGCGTCCTGGTGGTCAGCGGCGAGCGGAAGAGAGACCGGCCGGAGGAGGACAAAGACAAGGTAAAGTACTTGAGGATGGAGAGGAGGATGGGGAAGTTCATGAGGAAGTTTCCCCTGCCGGAGAACGCCAAGAGGGAGGCGATCAAGGCGGTGTACAAGGACGGGGTTTTGACGGTGACGGTTGAGAAGGTGCCGCCGCCGCAACCCAAGAAGCCCAAGGTTATCCAGGTTATGGGCACTTGATTTGGGCTTTTGTGTTAGAGGTTTTGGGCTTTAGTAATAAATGTGTTTACTATGATCGGTTATGTGGAATTTGTATGGTGTGAACCTAAGTTAATTCGAATGCTGTGATGGTTGTTTGTAAATCTAGTGTGTCCATATTAACTTGGCTTAATATGCTTTCTAATTTTGGCTATTTTTCTGACGATTTTTATCAATTCAAATATCTTTTTCTTTAGTAATTCCTACGATTTCGTCTGTCAAAATATCTTCTCCAAATTAATCAAAATAATAAGGTTCCTAATTCTGACAATTTTTGCTAGAAAAGAAAACCATATTGTTTTGGTTTAATATAGACATAGTTTGTATATGGATTAGTTAAAACTAAAGTTCGTATTATTTTCGGTTAAAAATTAATACTTTGTATTATTTTAAGTTATTTTTCCTATATTATACAGAGTTTTACTAAAAAAAAGTGATGACACATTATTTTAAAACGCCAATGCTCATAAACACCCATGCTTTTATATTTTATTTCGGGCTTTTCAATTATCTGTTTTTCAATTATTTTATTAAAGTTATGTTGTTTGGGCCGTCATGGACTAATTCCACAATTAAAGGCCCATGCCCGTTTTCCTGCAATTTGGGCCTCAATGGGTATTGGGCCCGATGGATACATTGCCTCAAGTGCAGTCCTTTATAGAGTACAATAGTACATGCCTGTTGAATATATGCTTTTGAGGGAATCAAATTTAGAGGGAACTAATGATTTTTGCATTGTGTTCAATCCACTTTTAATTTCCAATTTATTTGTGCTACCGAGTCATATTCCATAGTTTTTTCCTTAATAGCAAATTAGTTAAATCGATTGTTAAGGTAACATTATTTAATTAACTAGTTAACAAATATGAATTTATACTATTGTAATAGGCTAGCTAGGCGCAATGCTTGGAAAATATATTATATATATGTAGAAAATCTAGACAAAGGGATTTAAAACAATACACTCGCATACATATTTACATATATTATGATCATACTCAATAAAAGATAGATAATGTGCTATTCGTTGATTTAGTAAGCAACGTACATCAGAATAACAATAATAACTTCTTCACTGATCGAACCAGCAACCTAAGCAATCTGACTGTCCACCAAGTAAGATGCCCTAGAAGAAGAAGCGACATGACAATAAACCATAGAAAGCCGACGTCGTAGATAGCATACTTCACGAGCTTCTGATGTTCCTTGGGCATCAGAGAAAGTAAGGCAACACAAAAAGCGGCTTGCACGACATTCTGCTTACGAGCAACAGTATACTGGCCATAGAAGCCAGTAACCCTACCATGTTCAGAGTGACGAAGACTCTGTAGTGGCCCTCGCTCTGTTGAGCCATGACGGACAAGCCTGCTCTATGACCAATATCGTCAGTAGTAGTAGTGGTGGTTTCTTGCCAAACTCCACCGGGCGGGTTTAGTCCAACTTGAAATGCCATGAGTCCATGACGGCAATCAAGGACGCAACCACCATCAGGGTGCTGCGTTGGTTCTCTAGCCATTCGAGGTGGCGATCCTTGCCCTGTTCCTTTGCCCTTTTTATCTCCTCGGATCCCAGCAATCTGAACTGCTTGAGTACCAACTTCAGCTGGGGGTCATTGTTGACATCCTTGTAGCTTTGTTTGAAGATGTCCATTGATGTCAACCCCTTTGAATTTGGGGCATTTTTCAACACCCTCCCATCTCCCAGCAAGAATTGCACAATCTGCCAACAACTTAAAGTCATAGGCTGTCAGAATCTTTAAGATTTTCAACAACAACAAAAAAATCATTTGTACGTATTTTAAGATTAAATCTTTAAAGCATGCATACTCTAATTGATTATCGATCTACATTGATGAGCTAGTTAACTTGATTTCAATTTTGTTAATTTTATAAATGGGTACTGTCAGAATCATTTGCTACAAAATAATTAAAGACTCAAAGAAGCGTATATATGAAAATCCGTACGTACCTCAAGTTGCTTATTGGCAACAACAACGTGCATGATGGTGTTACCATCTCCGTTGGTGGCGTTCAACAACTCGGCGTCGCCCACCGCGCCCACCACCAGCTTCATCTCCTCCAGCCGATTGTATTTCGCACACAGGTGCAAAATAGACTCTCCGATGCCACCACCGACTGCCCCTACTAGCTCCATAGCCGCAGGTGGTGTGGCCCTCAACAACTCGTTGAGAACATGGAGGTGGCCCTTCACGGCTGACACATGAACTGGGTTCATGCCGTACATGTCACGTGCGAAGCACGTGCCGGAGTTGATCAAGACTAGGCACTTGACGACCTCTAAGTGGCCGTTTCTTGATGCGACGTGAAGAGGGGAGGACTTGTCTTGGGGTCGAGCTCCTCGGAGAGGCTAGGGTTTACTTTAGCCGGAGAAGCTCCCACGCGAACCGCAAGTGGCCGAGCTTGCAGGCTACATGGAGGGCGGTGCTGGTGGACGTTCTATGCGCGAGAAATGCGTCTCTCTGGACCAAACCTTGCAAGGCTGCCACGTCGCTTGCTAGGGCCGCGTCGTATAGCGTTTCGTTGATGCTTGGAGCAGGGTGAGTACTGGTGCCCTCCATGAATAAAATATTTGGTGGACTTCAAATTTTGATTTGAGACTGAGTTAAGAAGACGATTGTTGGGGGTTGAAATGTGAAGGATATGAGAATTTATATCAAGTAAACTTAAATTGTGATGCACTGATGCACCTCCCTCCATATTAATTTAGTGCGTTCAAACTGATCATTATTTGAATTATTTATCTAAAAATAGGTTTGTGGTTGATGTCATCCTCAAGCGAAAGAAAAAGGCTCCACCTTAAAAGTTGTTAAAGAAACGGCGTTAATTATTTTATTATTTATATTTCTTATTTTATATATATATATATATATATATATATATATATATATATATATATATATATATATATATATATATATTCTATTTTTAGTAACTCCTATGTTAGTTGGAGTCTAATTATAGAATTGCTTATTTTTAGTATTTCTTAGTTAGATTAAATAAGATGGTTAGAATTTTAGATTAAGTTTTATCTTCTAGGTTTATTTATCTTTAGGATTAAAATTCTATCTTTATCAACCTAAATTCTATCTTGCACGGTAGAATTGGTTCTTAGGTTTTCTATTTAAACATTGTAGTTCTATTGAATTAAAGCAGATTGAATAGAATTGAGGAACCCCTTTATGGATTAAAGGGTTCTTCGATTTCAATCCCAAAAAAAGCCTTCGTGTTCTCGTGTTCTAAAGTCTCTCGGTATTACACTCATCATCGTCATCTTTTGTTCTTCTTCATCACATCACCGTCACCTTGGTTCGACATCATCGAGCCCAACCAAACACAACCCTAGAACCCAAGCCGACGCTACAAGGAAGCTCGACGCTTGGTTGCAGCGCGTCCGGTCTCCTGCGCTAGGCGCTAGCGCCCCTGCGCTCGTGTGAGTTCCAGCCGCTCGCGCACCCTCGCCGTCTAGTTGTCCTGCTCTCGATCGCAGCCACTCGCCATTAGCAAGCCGACAACGTTCCGCGTCCGCACACCCTGAGGAGCTATCTCCTGTGTGCTTGGGGACTCGTCCAGCAAGCGCGCGCCGGAGCCTCGCACCGTTCTTCTTCTTCGCTTCCTTTGTTTCCCTTTCATGTTGATTAATTCACTAGTTTTAGATTAATTAGTTGTTTGCCATCGCTGTTAGTGTTTCACTTTCTTAAGTTAAGAACTTTAGTTAGTTTAGTTTTATTTAGTTAATAATTAGTTTAGTTAATTTGTGTCAGTTCAAGAGAAATCAAGGAGCATAAGCAAGATCGACGTTTTTAGTTTAGCAATTGGCCGGTCTAGCCGATTGCTTATACATCAGTGGTAATCATCATATCATCCATTTTTTGGACTAAGCTATGGTAAGGGTAGTGGGCTTTATAATTGCTTGCAGTTACTAGGGCTGTTATCACTACAAAAAAAAAAAATATTAGCAACGGCAGAATTCCGTCGCCAACACTCAATTTGCCGTCGCCAAAAGTGATTGGCGACGGTATAACGATGGCAAAACGACGGTGGCTAATATAGCCGTGGCAAACGTATTTTGGCGACGGCAAATGCCGTCGCCAAAGTATAAGTGACGTCGTTAGCGATGGCTGATAATGGAAAAATATTAGCGACGGCACAACTGCCGTCGCTACATAAATTATTAGCCGCCAAAATTTCACACCACATTTTCCCGCCTCTTCTCCCTTTTTGCGATGGTTTCTTGCCGTCGCCAAAAGGTGCTGCCCAGTATTTTTTTTACCACAGGTAATTGCCGTCGCAAAGTTTTTAGGTATTTTATTCTATTTTCATGTTTATATATTTAATTTCCTGGTATATTTTTTTCCATAATCCACCATTACAATCAAATAATTTAATATATACACAACTAACAATGGACAAATCGCCATAAATTCAATCCATTAACTTAAATTCATATATTGAACAAAAATATATTTTAATCAAGTAAACAAGTAGTTAAATTGTTGTTTGAAAGCATAAAACCTAAATTAGAAACTAAAGTCATAAGCTTAACTTTTTCACTGATGAACTCCTACATGGAACAAAAGGAAATTAATGAGGCTGAGCAAAATCCTAATCTTGGTCATTCACCATTTAACCTTCTTGACTAGATGATTCTTATGGGGAAATTTCTTCACCGTCTCCATCTTCCTCTTCAGTAGCATCCTCCTCTGTAGATAAGAGATTAACCCCGTCTCCTATAGACTCCTTTGGTTGAGAACTTATTCCACCCTATAATAGAAAACCAAAATAAGAAAAAAAAAAATCTTACAAGAACCCAAAATATTTCAAAAGATATCTCCTACAATATTTCTAATGAATACAACTACATTTGACACATCGTCTCCTAATATATTCTCATGAAGATAGCATTTGATCGAAAAAACATATATGATTTAAGCTTCTCGTAGTAGGACATATCATTCAGAAAATTTAGGAATTGAGATTGATTCACACATCTAATAAGGAAGAAAAAAAATGTCTTCATGCTTGATAAACATGCTACGAAAATGCAAGAAATACTTATCAAACATGAAAAATTAATCAATAATTTAATCTAACCTGCAAGTTCGCGCTGATCCTATCATTGCTTTCCAACCAGGACATGATTTGAGCTTTAAATTCCTCATGTTTCTTTGCATATACCCCGTCTAGCTTCTCCATCACCTTGTCAGTAACTTGTTGTATCATGAATTCTACCAGTGTGCTATTGGGTGTAGTTGTTGAGCCTGTATAAACCAAACTAGGAGGGGCACTAGAACCATAGGTTCGACAGTATCCATGGCCATCCGGTCCCATAATTTGATGAAATATCCTGTCTTCTACAGCTGTAAGTTATCACTGATCCTCGGGTTCCTTATCTAACAGATTATTGTATTCGTTCTACAATATGAAAATGCAAATTAAGAAGCTTAAGAACATGTGATTATTATAAACAGAATCTTAACAAAATAAAAATATCAGCACACAAACATAAAATAAAAGTTTAAACATCAAAAAGACCCTAAAAACTTACTATGGCCTCTAGAACATCATGATCATTTGGATTGCGAGATTTTATCCACACACTCATCTTATCGACGACCTCTCCTTTTTGTGTCATCTGCACAAAATAATAAGTAAAAAATGTAACTCCATATAAAAGATGAACCCCAAAAAGTAGTGACCAAATAAATACATACCTCATATCTGACTTCAGCAAACGACTTTCGACCAGTGACATGAACTGGTCCATGCTTATCTCGATTTTTGGAGTTCCGCAATGATTGCTCCTATAGTCAAAGTAAGTAAAAAGGTTGATAAATCATATGCACACTCACATAATGAAAATGCTATTGGTTATACCCGAGCATCAACACTGCTCCAATATGCAATAAGCGCAGGCCATTGGTTTGGAAGAACCCTTGGAAGGCACTTAGATAAGAGTTTGGGATTATCTTTTCGCTTCAAATAGTAATCTTTCTTTATTTTTCCCTTATGATCCTTCCACATATGATTGCACATTCTAAGGCAGACAACTTTGAACCCCTCAGGAACATCTATCACATTGGCCTACAAATTATGAAAGTATAAACAAATCACTTACTATTATCTAACAAAGTTTTGCTTAAAACTTGTAAATGATTTTCTCACCTTAACTTCTGCCCATATTGCTTTTTTGATAGACTTGTCAACAAACTTCCAATCTGTAGCAGTAAGCGGAACCCTTTGCCCATCACGTACAATGATGCCCAATTGAGACTTTAGAAGTTGGGCTTTATCTCCAACAGGCTGGAATGTTTCATTGAAGTGAACTTGAATTTTGACTCCAGTATTCCACTCTGGCACACCTTTGTTGTGCAATCTAACAACAACCTCTTCATCTTCACCTTGAGACAAATTAACATCATACTTTACATTAACATAATTTGATACCTTGGAAATTTAGGCCAATATAAATTTAACATAGAATATTATTCCTTGTTGCAAAGTAGATATTCAAATAGCTTTATATCACCAATAAGAAAAGGAATTAAATCTGGATACAGCAACCTCTTCATATAGTTACTGTATTAGATTCTCAGTTTCTCACCATATTCTATGCTTTTCAGTATAAGATCATTTTATTTTTCATACATACCATTAAATAAAAACTAAAAGCAAGTCTTTTTACTCCTTATTAATTGTTCAATATTCATTAATTACAACGTAGACACAATATATATGTAAGGAAAGGAATTGATTCTTGCTATAGCACATACTTGCTTCTGAAAGAGTTTTAGCCAAAGAGAAAGGTGGAGGTGGAGCCAAAGCTTGAGTGGGAGGTTCACTCTTCGAGGAGGAACCATTTTTGCTACCAGAATCCCCTGCAGTTAAGAACTCTGACATGGAACGCGGTCTACCAGGTCCGACGTTTTTTTTCTTCATATTTACCTACAAATCAATTACAAAGCAGACACAATATATATGTAGCAAAAGTAAGTGATTTGTAATATATATGGTGTGTTAATTTGTTTGCAATAAAAACGTGTTAATTAATTTAATAAAAAGCTTTTTTTTAAGTTTTAGTCCTTAAAATATACCTATTGTAGAATAGGGTGTTAACTGAATAAATTTGAATATTCAACCTATACGGAAGAGCTGTAGAGAAGATGAAGAAAAGAGAGATTGTGTACTGCACTTAACTAAACAACTAAATATGCACAAACCCAACACTCCCTCAAAATGATGACAGTGAACTTGAAGAATCAATATTGGACAACATTGGACCTAATCGAATATAGGAGTATTTGACATGAAAACATGGTATAACATTGGACCTAATCTGTTCTACATATGAGTCAGGTATTATATAACTCATTTAACAGAAATGATTCTTGAATTACTATATGAACAGTAAGTTAATCATAAATACAAAAATATATCTAATATAGTCCTCCCATAATGAATATTAAGTTACTCATACGAAGTATTTCATATCTAGATATTTTTAATATTTATAAATTTTATAATGTTCCATTAAAGTCAAGTTCGGCAATGTCATAATATTCATCTAAAATTTTCTTCTATATTTTTTTACTGATTTTATTAAAAATATTTAATTTTATGTTGTTTCCTAATTCTCAATTTAACATATTGACGATGACCATAATTTTATCTATCTCATTTAGTTATTATTGGCTGAATATATCCAATGTTTTGCGACTTTGGATCCCATGGAGTTGCTAAAATAACTCCATATGAAGTTGGTTAAATCCTAACCACTTAATTCTAAATAAATGGTTTAGATTTAAATGCATTTAGCCATTTTTTAATTTATTTTTTAGGGTCGATGCATTCCTATTGGGTAATTCTTTCAACTCCACGGAGTTCAACTCCACGGGATCCTGACCCCTTGTTTTGCATATTCATATTAAATTAATGAAATATTCATATGTGATTGACTAAATATTCATATTTAATTTACTAAATATTCTATTTACATAAATGACTATCTCCGAGAAAAAAAATGATGAGTAAAAAGTTTAGATAAGTTGGATATAAAATTGAGAGTGAATCATTCAAATTGACTAAACGGAGAGTACATGAATCATTCAAATGACTAAACTGAAAAACCCAAGCAATCCTGGTAAAACAAAAAAAACTAAACTTGCAAGATGTTTTAATGTTTCTTCCATAATCTAGAGAAACCCAAAAAAACATCAGTTCAGTCAAGTTGTGATGATATGATAGTGCCCAAAACAACAGATGACATCTTCTCTTTAAGGTGTTTTGTGACAACAGGATTAGGACTTAATTTGGAAAATAAAACATCAGTGCAACTAGCCATTTTTCAAAATTCAACCATAAAAAGCATCTGAATTCAATCATCTAGTGTTGGTAAATATGTAGCAAGAGCACAAAGAAATGAGATTAAGATAATTAACAACTATGCCAATTATCAGAAGTGAAATAGTAGCACAAAGTTGGTCATCAAGTGAAAAAAGCCAATCCCAAGTTGTATGTATCCACTCAACCTTATTTTAAGCATCTTTAAACATAAGATTTCCAATCAAACTAGCTAGATGATATTAAGTAAGATTAAATCACTTACTTTCTAAACTAAGCACGACCATTAAAATCACAATCACCAACTGATGAGAAAAGGTTAATAACTTGATATAAGAGCTACTCATAGCCTGGATGAACTCTTCACAGCAACGTGTAACAAAACAACGAAAGCAAATTTTCACATCAGTACATATGATTAGAAAACAAACCTGTTTAAGAAATCCAACACCAAATGCTCGGGTGACTTTCAACTCGGGTGCAAAACCTAATTGTGAAATCAAACGAAAAAATCAACCAAGAATATGTACAATAAAGAAATCAGTAACAAAAGCACTGCAATTGAGCATCAATTAGGACCTCTTTTCCCCTATTCGAAAAAATTGGGAACTGGGAACAAAAACAACGATAATCGATCAACCCTAGAAGCCCCCTTTCCCTAAATTGGGAACAAAAGCCATAGAAAACAACGATTACCTAGAAATGGAGGCAGAGAAAACAACAACAAAGGAAAAAGGCAATCGAAGATGGTCGTGGTCGGCCCCAATAAGCAGTGTGAGAGATGGTCACGCCCTGAGACCAACGAGCGAAGTACCGGCGGCACCAACACAAGCTCCCCGCCGGCGATGAGAGGGCGTGACCCCAACGAGGCGCAATAGGAGATGGTTGAATGCGATGGAGATGATCGAATGCGATGGAGATGATCGAAAGTTGGAACAGGCATTCGATTAAAGTGTTGTAAACCCTAAAACAAAAACGTGTGTTCAGTTAGCATATTTTTTCTTTTTTAAAAATAAAAAAAATAAAATAACCCCTCATTTTTTGCAACGGTGACACGCAGTCGCCAAAAAAAATCCTATTTTTTCTATAAATTAAGCCACGGGGTGATTTGCCGTCGCAAAAAGCTACTAATTGGCGACGGAAAATTGAGGCCGTTGCTACTGTCCGACGCTAATATAATTTTTTTTTGTAGTGTATCTGAGCCGAACAGCTCGAGCTCGGCTCGACAAAGCTCGGGCTCGGCTCGTTCGAATTGGTTTAACAAGCCGAGCTTGAACAGTATTTTAAGCTCGACACGAGCCCGAGCCGAGCTCGAGCCGAGCCCGAGCCGAGCCCAGAAGCTCGATATGTTTTATTTCCGAAATTACCCCTAGGTTATATGAGGTATATATGTGGAAGACGCTCCTGAGTCCTGCCTCCCTCTTTCTCCAGTTCTTCTGCCTTTTTGCGGGCGCCGACCTCCACTCTTCCCTTTCTCCCTCCTTCCGTCGTGGCTCGTACCCCTTACTCCCTACTTGACGTCCTCCAACAGTCCAGATGCGCTCCTCTTTCACGAACTTGCCTCCTGTTCCGGCGAGAAAGAGATCTCAGATTGCCCTCTTTGCGCCGTGCTCCCACGACCCTTAACCCCTAGTTCCCTCCGGCTCTCTGCGTCGCCGCTGTCCAAGAAATCTCAGATCTGAGATATGAGAAAGATATCTCAGATCTGCTCACCTTGCTCTCCAAGATCCAGATCTCAGATCTGAGAAAGATCTCTCTCGACGACTTCCGACGCCCTGCTGCCTTCACTCTCTCTCTCTGTTGCTCACTTTCGAATCGATTTGTAAGTTTTGGTTGAATTCGGTAAGTTCAGTCTCTCACTCACTTTTGGATTTTGTTTTGTATCAATTTCTACTGATTTAGGGTTTTTTGCATTCCTAGGAATGGATAAATTGGAATTTGCTATGCATTGTTCTGTTAGATAGGTCAATTGATCGCTCGATTCCCTCACAAAACCGCACAATTGTAAGTGACTGCTAGTGCTACTGCTTGTGGATGATAGTATTAGTGGTGAATTAGGAGTTCGAATAATGCGCATTCTATCTCTCTGAATAATACGCCTTTGATATGTATGTTAATCTTGCTTTGCAGGTATTCTCCTTTGCAATTAGCATTATCTTATAGTTGAATGCTATTCTTGTTGTTGTTATGAGCAGTAGAAAAGAGGAGATTGACGAGAAGAAGAGGAACCAGGTAGAGAGGAGCTTGACTAGAAGAAGAACCAAGCTGCAAGATTGAACTTCTGCAAGCTTTCAATTTTAGTCCTTTTGCTTGTAATCTAATTGTAAAATTAGACTTTGTGCTGTAAGATTGAACTTCTGCAAGTGTTGTTAGTAGAAAATATTTGTGGTTCATTAAACAACTAAACAAGCCTATCGAGCTTGAACAACTCAAACGAGCCTATTGAGCTTGAACGAACGAGCTTGGGCAACGAGCCTGAACGAGCCTAAGCTCGTTCGTTCGGCTTGAACGCGCTTATCAAGCCGAGCTCGAGCATGTGATTGGGCTCGCGAGCCGAGCTTGAACGCTAAAAAAAGCTCGTATAAATTTTAGGCTCGAGCTCGGCTTGGCTCGTCTCCCATTCGAGCCAAGCTTGAACATGTCAAGCTCGGCTCGTTCGGCTCGAATAACACCCCTAGTAGTTACTAACCACGATGGACACTATCATAGTTTCCCTTTTCTGTATATGAAGTTATAGCCCTTCAAATTCGGGCCAAAACTTAAATCTGTGCTTCATCTTTATGTCATGATATTCTATAATCTAAATTATATGTGTATAACACATATACACATACCCACATATATTCATATATACATACACATACACATATAGTCAATACAAGTGGTTTTGGAAGAGAGGTGGCACCAAGAGGGGATAAGGAAGATGAATCACTTGTATATAAATCACTTCGAACATCCTTATGATATCCAATGTGGGATAGGTATGTTACAATCTCCTCCACTTAAACCACTAACGATCCCGTTAGGACCAAGGAATTGCCCTTTGGGTGGAGTGTATCCTAGCAAATTGTCGGAATACCTTCGAGTACAAAGTCGACTCCGATACCATCTGTAAGACCTGGGGTCTTAATAGGCGTCAACACATGCCACCAAGCCCTCTCAGGTCTTGTCCTCATTTGGAGCCTGAAAAGGAAAAGCTCTAGCTAGTGATATGAGTATGGTTTGAATAACTTATAAATCACTCCGAATCTTCTTATGGTATTCAATGTGAGACGAGGGTGTTACAATCTCTCACACTTAAAGCACTGATAACCCCATCAGACCCAAGAGTTTGCCCTCTAGGTGGAGCTTACCCGAGCATACTGTCAGGCCAAGGGATTGCCCTCTTTCATCTACAATTAACCGTGATCTGAACTCACCTAATTTTCTCCATCTGAAATCATCTAACAAAAAGACAATTGTTAAGGAGTAGATGAAGCTTGCAGTTACGGTAGAAGCAATCGAGAAGAAGATAAAGCTTCCATACCTAAGACACTTTGTAACAGACAAGAGAGAGAAAACAGATTTATTTTGTAATCCCTCTCAGTTGTATTATTGTAAAAGTGTTCACCTCATTCTATTTACAAGAGGCTTTATATATAGCCTTTGTTGGTTACAATATATCACAACCTTATTGTATATACATCTATTACTAGTTTTGTGCAAGTTTTTTTTAAATGAATAAAAAAATCGATATGCTATAGAGCTTTTCATTTCTTAAAAAAACATATCAAAAAATGAAATAACATTTATTTTGGAAGAGGGAGTGACGCTAAAAGATGCATAAAAAATATTTGTAACTGTAATTGAACTTTAAACCTAACTAACATTATATTATATATTGTTTAAGGAACATTCTTGTCGGAAGTATTTTGGAGGAGTACCCAGAAACTAAATACACCACATCACCATGTTGTTTTGGATGTGGTACCACGTTGCTTTTGATGTGCACTAATTCTCCCTGCTAAAGATGATTAGAGCCAAGAGGAGGGGAGCCCCAGCCTGCAAAGGATACAAACCGATAAGTCAAGCGGCATGCCACCAGACAGGCTCACCCAAACCAATGATGATTTGAGCACCCACTAAGTTTTGTATTTAAGTAACGTTTTTTTTTTTATCTTATATCTAAGAGTCTACAATAAAAAGTTGTGTTGGAAATTTTTTATAATCAAACATAACATCAATCCTAGGAGAGCACAATTTTAAGAAAAGTTAAAATAATATAATTTTGGAAAATAGTTTTCAATAAAGCTTCTTAACTTATGCTTTTAATATAAGGATATATGATAGAAAAACCGTTTAAACATTAATATTTGTTAGGTAAAAATTGAAGTTTCAGTACGTTCTATTATATTTTAAAAGAAGTTAATAGGGTAATTGATTACTGGTTTTGTACTCCATCGGTTCCTTTTTAATTGACTTTTTACTATTTATACACGTTTTTTAATAATTTTTTTAATAATCTCATAATCCGTACCTATTAGTAATAAGTATAATGTTATTAAAAAAAGATTGAATAAAAAAAATGACATTTTAGGTAGTTTTTACCTTTAAAAAAAACGTACATAACTTTAAAAAGTCATTAAAAAAAAACTGATGGAGTATTGTTCTTATTATTCTTATATGTCTTTATGTGTTTAACAACCATAAGGAAATTTTGAATTTTAATTATTGTAGGAGATTTTTTGCAACTCCTTCCCAGAAGTATACTAAAATGATGGACGAGTTAGGAAATATTTGAAAATATGGGTTAAATAGGGATATTTTTGACATCCAATAATTTCCATCATGCAAAGCTTTGCATTTTTGTCATCCTCCTTCTGGAACTATAAACTCCACGCGTACTTAATTAATACATTGCCGGTTTGTTAATTATGTTATGATCACTATTTTACTATAATCTGACTTATTTCCAAAGTCCACCTTCAATTCAAACTTGGCCACTTATATATTACTTTTTAGTTTGAACTTGTACATTTATATATTATCCTTTTCACATTTCAACCCCAAAATGAAATAAATCAATTCACACACAAACATATATATTCAAACTCCAAATCAAGCATCCTATGAAATTTCTCATCACTTTCGTGTGAATTAATTCATTCCACAATTTTTTCCTCTTGGTTGTGGTTGACTTCAACTATATATACATATAATAAATACACAAATTGTGAAATATATTTTACATACCACAAAATTAATCATGGAGGACAACACTAACACTACTGCAAGTATCAACCAATTGCTATACGACGGGGCTTTACGAGGTGACGTGGCAGTCTTGCAAGGCTTGCTCCAGAGAGACTCCTTTATCGCGTATAGATCGTCCACCAACACTGCTCTCCATGTGGCTTGCAAGCTCGGGCACTTGCAGTTCACGTGGGAGCTTCTCCGCCTAAACCCTAGCCTATCCGAGGAGCTCGACCCCAACGATAAGTCGTCCCCTCTCCACGTAGCGTCTGGGAACGGCCACCTAGAGCTCGTAAAGTCTCTGGTTTCGATCAACCCTGGCATGTGCTTCACACGTGACATGTATGGGATGAACCCGATTCATGTGGCGGCCGTGAAGGGCCACCTCCATGTGCTTGACGAGCTGTTGAGGGCTGCACCACCTGCGGCTAGGGAGCGGGTAGGGGTGGTTGGTGGTGGGATCGGAGAGAGTATCTTGCACTTGTGTGCGAAATACAATCGGATAGACGCGATGAAGTTGGTGGTGGGCGCGGTGGGTGACGCCGAGATGTTGAATGCCATCGACGGAGACGGTAACACCGTGATGCACGTCGCTGTTGCTAATAAACAACTTGAGGTACATTGTCATGACTTTTTGGGTCTTTGGTTTTTGGTCATTGTCTTCAAAATATAGCTTGATAGAGTTTTAATATGTTAAGGGCTGTGATCGTTTCAACCAAAAAGGTTATATTTGCAACATTTTTTTTATTATTATTTCTAATTAATTGAGTATGTTGGTTTTGACATTTGAACCTGGATTTCTGATTAGTTGATTGTAGTAAAAATAATAATTATGGTATTAGGAGGAATTTATATATGAAAAAAAAATTGAAAGCATATATATTAATGAGCTCAGTGTAAATAATTAGAGCATACTATAGGCAAGTCATCACGAGACATATAAGTTTGGATATTGAAAGCATATATATAAGTTTGGATATTTAAATGTTACATATATACATATATATACATATCAAATAGGCTTTCACTCAAATATTTGTTTTGCAATTCTTATAACTTTGTTGACAGATTGTACGTTTCTTGCTCGGAGACAGGAAAGTAATGAAAAACGCCCCAAATTCAAAGGGCTTGACGTCAATGGACATCTTCAAGCAAAGCAACAAAGATGTCAATAATGACCACCAACTTAAGTTGGCACTCAAGCGATTCCATGTGTTGCAATCCGAGGAGATCAAAAGGGAAAAGGAAAAGGGTAAAAACCGTCACCTCGAATGGCTTGAGAACCAACGCAGTGCTCTTATGGTTGTCGCCTCCTTGATTGCCACCATGGCTTTCCAGGCTGGACTAAACCCTCCTGGTGGAGTCTGGCAAGACACTACTACGACTACGAATACCACTGCTATTAACATTACTATAACTGCCAACCAAACTGCACATAGAGCTGGCTTGCCCATCATGGCTCAACAGAGCGAGGGCCACTACAAGGTGTTCCTCGTTCTCAACACGGTTGGGTTAGTGGCTTCTATGAGCAGTATACTCTTGCTCATAAGCGGGTTGCCATGCAGACGTTTCTTTTTGGTCTTGATTATGGTGACGATGTGGGTGGCTATAACGGCTATGTCAGTAGCTTATGGTGTTGTCTTATATGCTTTGACACCCGAGGAAGATCTGGAGCTAGTGAGAAAGGTTATCCTCTACAGCTATTGTTCGTGGTTTTTCGTCATGTTACTACTTTTTCTAGGGCATCTTACTTGGTGGACCGTGAGATTGATTAAGCTCTTGGGTCGACTAGTGAAGAAGCTATTCAAATGTTGCTTACCAAAGCGTCAAATAGCTTATTAACTACTCAGTATTGGTCAAACCTGAAGAATTAAGTTCGGATACAATAAATCTATTTCATATTTAAGTTAAGGTTCAAAAGTGTAACTATAACTCTCGTTGTCTGATTTTTTTTTCATACAAAATTTATTATTTCACTTCTGCTGTTTTTCGATTTCCTAATTTTTTCTTCTAGACTTGTAAAAGAAAAAAGATGATCATATACTTTTTACACATCAGATTTAATTAATTTCCTTTATTCTTTACTCTTCTAACAAACAACCCCTAAAAGTAAATGGGATACAATACAAAAATCACTATCCCTGTGAGCTTGATTACTCCAAAAACATTCAATTTATACTGATTTAGATTGAATATTAATTTATCAGGCAGATTCATACAACTACAACAAATATATACCTATGAAATGATGGAAAACACAGAGGAAAAAACCAGCAGAACGATATGGTTCTCATAAAAAAAAAACAGAACGATATGGACTGATTGGCCCAATGGCTCATGGATTCACCTATCCAGCCCGGCGGGCCGATCAACATAAATTTAACCAATCCCAAGTTTGGCCCACAACTTTCTAAATTGATCCATACTTCCATCCGATTTAAAATAGATGATTTTTTAAAGCAAATAATACGAACTAATACAATTTCCCGTCCATAATGCGATTTTTAAAAATAAAAATTTAAAAATAATATAAATTAATATTATGAAATTAAATAAAAATATTAGTTTAATATTTTGAATTAAACTTATAAGAAAAAATCATAACAGAAGGGTATAATAGGCTCGTTCAAGATCGACTCGATTGTGAATCTGTGATAGTATATGAAAAATTTCAAATATATAGGTTATATATCAATTTAATATTTTGAATTAAACTCATTGGTTATTTTAAAGATGAAAATCAATTCTAAAATGGAAAAAAGGAAAAAAAAAAAGGTTAAAAATGAGAGGATTAATGTGAATGTTACATATATGCAAAAATTCTTCTATTTTAAGACTTTATATAGATATAGATATAGATTTTCATAAAATATTTTGCTTTACTAATTAAATCATTTGTCTGTTAATTTTTCATAAATTTTACTATTTTTTACTATATCTAAGGAGATTAAGGATAAAAATACTAATTTTTCATATTTTTTTTTACGGTCTAGCTTGCTTTTTATGTCACCATGATGGCCTATAAAATATTGGAAGGAATAGGCTTTAGATGTAGGAAATAGATGGTGAAAAATTAATTAAAGAAGATCGCTTACTGTTATCTCTCCTAAAAATAAAATGTATTATTTGGGGCACTAAAACTTTCAAGTCGTTAAAACAAGACTTATCTCACCAAAATTCATTAATTGCTTAATAACAACTAATCCACACGTATTATCTATACGGCTATACCTTCTCTGGTTATTTTAGTGATACACCATTTTTTTTTTTTTGGAAGTCAGATAAAAATTATTCTTTCCTAGAGCGTTCGAACGGACGAGAACTCGAAGTTCTTGATCAGTGGCCCAACTATCATCGGCATGTAAGGCTGCAGTAAGTCAGATGCGAAATCCTGTCAGTCACCGCATTAGTTTCCCTACAGAAAACACTTACCTGGTTAGCCTTCAATAGATATAATTTTGTTATTTATAATTAAATCGACTCCATCGATCATTTAATTCCAAAGTCCAAATGATAAACTCACATCTTTTTATTAATTAATTCTCGTACTTAAACTAGATCGATCTATTGTTGTTTGCATTTCATATGGAAAAGAAATAATTCAATCAATTCCAAATAATTGTACACACATGTTTCACTAGGAGTCTTAGTAAATTAGCCAAGAAATTGAACCGTGTTGCTTACTCCCTCGTCAATTTTGCTTTATCCTTTATTACCCATTCAAATTTCTTAGAGGCACCTAAAATCATCCTTTTTTTTAATTGAGGATGACATTAGAAGAAGGGCTACACGCTCCATTGCTGTGTAGCCATCGATTTTTTTCGTTTTTCATTTTATCGTATTCGGGTCCCATGGGCTCATTCAACAACAAAAAAAGGAGTCTTTGTCTTCCAATATCTTCCCATGTTGTATTTTTGGAGAATTTCATCCTTACTTTTGTTGGTTTAACAGATTTTTAATTCATCACATTTTTTAAAATAGGAATAAAACATAAATGTTTTCTCAAATCTATAAAATAAGAAATTTGATGGTGTTTAAATAAAATAAAAACAAGAAGTTGCGTGTACTGAGCAGGTGTGAGCTCTGGAACACTCACTGTATCATTAGCATCAGATACTTGAGCAGCGACTCTCTTGCCTTTGTTGTTGTTGTTGTTCTTCCTTGGAAATCCATGAAGGAAGTAACACTTCTCAACTTCATGATTTGTTTTCTTGCAATGGGCCGGTACAGAACATCTTCGATTTCTTCGGTTGAGATTGCACCTCATGCTTCTTTGCATCAACACTAAATGACGAAGTCAGATCTGCACTCATGTTTACCTGATTCTTGAATTCAAGTTGAGATTCCTCCTGCGAAATCATAGAATAGGCAATACTGACACTAGGGAGAAGCTACATCATGAGCACAACACCCCTAGCAGCAGTGTAACTCTCATTCAAGCCTAAAAGAAACTGCATCAACTTCTGTTCTTCAATAAATTTCACATTATCCTTCCCAGATCCACATGTGCACGGTTGCACCTCCCTCAAATTATCATATTCCTCCCACAATGCTTTTAGTTTGTTGAAGTAAACTGAAATTGAAGACGTACCTTGAGTGAAGAAGATGAGATCTCGATGCAAAGCGTAAAGCCGAGCACCATTGGTTTGACCATAGCGAGATTCAAGTTCCTCCAAAATCTCCTTCGCAGTGCTTGCATACATAACGCTGCTACGAATCTCGTCATCCAAGATGTTCACCAACCAGGAAATTACCATGTCGTTGCAGCGATCCCAGATCTCACCACGAGCCTCATCACCATCAGGTCTGGGGAGTGTTTCGCTAACGAACTTGAACTTGTTCTTCGCGCTTAGTGCAATTTTGGCCGACCTCTTCCATTTCACAAAATTCTTGCCGTCGAAGGATCCGGTAACAATAGCGAGACCGGGATGTTCACTTGAGTGAAGGTACAGTGGATCTGTTGATTCAATCACGATTGCTGCCGCCATTGAATTCAGACTTTCAATCGAGCAACGAGATGGAAGAAGAACGAAGTATGTAGAACGAGAATTGAATCGAAAGAACGAAAACGAGCTCTACTGCTCTGATACCATGACGGAAAATTGAAGAGCAAGAAACTTCTCCATTGGAGGGAGAGAGTTTGTTATAGTGGTGACTAAAAGTGGTTTTATGTGTATTGACCAAACTTGCAGACGCCTTACACTTATGTAATGTTTTGGAAAGCAAACATCATTTACATTGGACCTAAACTATGGACCAAACATTGGGTCAAAGCCCATAAACAAATGCAAACACACTGTCCACATTTGTGATGAATCTCGGTTTCCCTCCTCTTATGTCTCAACATGAAATTAATTAGTCAAAATTCACTAAACAACCTTCTATTTCTACACCACTAAGTATTATTTATTTTAATTCTTTTTTTTTTTGTTTCAAAAGTAGGCACTTAGACCATTACAATATTGGAGGAGGAGGGATTCCAACTCGTGATCTATTATTCTATTGGTCACTACATGTTATCCTAGTAGCTAGTAAGACTTGACCGTCATCTTAATTCTTAATTTGATGTTAATTAATAAATTTAATTAGCTGTTTAATTCAAAGGAACCGACCGTTTGGAAATGCCACCGTTTACCCCGTTCCGTTGGTATTTAATTCTACGGCAATTTGTGATTAAAATATTTTATTCACTAAGTATTACTCCGTATTCATCTTAATTCTTAATTTGATGTTAATTAATAAATTTAATTGCTCAAAAAATTAATAAATTTAATTAGCTGTTTAATCCAATGGAACCGGCCGTTCGGAAATGCCACCGTTTACCCCGTTCCGTTCCGTTGGTATTTAATTCCTACGGCAATTTGTGATTAAAATATTTTATTCAGGTAGTGAAAACCCAAAAAACATATTTTTTTCCCCACTCCATTGACTTCAACTATCAACCTTCTATACATAAATATAAGAAACATTTAATTACAAACTTGCACAAAACATAACCAACTAGAAAATATATGGAAGATAACGCTCCAAGTACTAACCAATTGTTATATGATGCGGCTCTGCAAGGCGACGTTGCCGCCTTGCAGAGCTTGCTCCAAAGGGACCCTCTTCTGGTCTACAGATCGTCCACCACCCTAGCTCTCCACGTAGCTTGTAAGCTAGGGCACACACAGTTTGTGTGTGAGCTTCTCCGTCTAAACCCTAGCTTTTCCGAGGAGCTTGACCCCAACGACAAGTCGTCTCCTCTCCATGTAGCGACTAGGAACGGCCACCTAGAGCTTGTCAGAGCCCTTGTTTCGATCAACCCTAGCATGTGCTTTGCACGTGACATGTATGGGATGAACCCGGTTCATTTGGCTGCCATGAAAGGTCATCTCCTTGTCCTTGACGAGCTGTTGAGGGTCATACCACCGGCAGCAAGGGAGGTGGTTGGGCAAGCTGGCGGATGTGGTGGCGGAGAGAGTATCTTGCACTTGTGCGTCAAGTACAACCAGGTGGAAGCGTTGAGGTTGGTGGTGAGCGCGGTGGGGGATGCCGAGATGTTGAACGCCACCGATGTAGGTGGTAACACGGTGATGCACGTTGCTGTCGCTAATAAACAACTTGAGGTATTGTGTATTATTTTTTGAGAAGCAGGTATTAATTGTATATTCTAATTACACACTATATATCGCTTCATTTTTTTAAAAAACTTGACTTTGACTTTAATTAAATAAAGATGTAAAAG
This sequence comes from Persicaria tinctoria, assembly GCA_037127255.1. Classification (NCBI taxonomy): domain Eukaryota; kingdom Viridiplantae; phylum Streptophyta; class Magnoliopsida; order Caryophyllales; family Polygonaceae; genus Persicaria; species Persicaria tinctoria. Next base: position 7,092,406 of record JBANSL010000016.1, on the reverse strand, counting down.
TTGGATAAATTTGTTTTTCCTAACGGGATTTAATATCAAATAATATTTCTTTTATTATTTTTTAAGGTAAAATTAATTAAAATAACTCAACATTTGTATATACGAGCTTTAAAAAAAATATTTTTCACCTTTCAACGGTAAGAAAAATAACCCAACATTTAAAAAAAATAGTAACAAAGTATCATGACTCATGTTTTCGATCATAAATTGGGTCAAAACAATGATATGAAATTGTTCAAATTAAATAATAATATTATCATTAAAACAAGTCGATATTATCTAAAACTCACCAATATCAATCTTAACTTCGCCAATTATATATAGGTCATCGCGCATTCTCGGATTTATAGTCGGAAAAAAAAATTAAGATATTTTTATTATTAAAAGGTAGGAATATTTTTTTTGTAAGTTAGAATATTTTAATTAGTTTGGCCCCTTTTTTTTTATTTTAATATTAGCATTAATACATATATATATATGTCGTGTGAAACGAACCCTTAATAGTATTTCTTTTTTTAACTCCTACAAATCATTGGGCACAGATTGTACGTTTCTTGCTCACTGACAGAAGAATAAAGAAAAATGCCCCAAATTTGAAAGGTTTGACGTCAATGGACATATTTAAGCAAAGCCACAAAGACAATATCAACAATGAGCATCAGCTTATGTTGATGCTGAAGCGATCCAAGATGTTACTATCAGAAGATATCAAAAAGGAAAAGGAAAAAAATAGGCATTTTGATTGGCTCGAGAACCAACGTAGTGCTCTAATGGTCGTCGCCTCCTTGATTGCCACCATGGCTTTCCAGGCAGGCATAACCCCTCCTGGTGGAGCCTGGCAAGACACTACAACTACTAACACAACTAGCAACCAAACCGGGCATACAGCTGGCTCACCCGTTATGATTCAACAAAGCAAGCGTCACTACAACTACTTTATCATCCTCAACACCGCCGGGTTAATAGCATCTATGAGCAGTATACTGTTGCTCATAAGCGGGTTGCCATGTAGGCGGTTCTTCGTTGCTTTGATTATGGTAACGATGTGGGTGGCTATCGCGACTATGACAGCTGCTTATGGAGTTTCATTATATGCACTGACTCCCGTGGAAGATCGGAATCTAGTGTATAAGGTTCTTAAATACTCCTTTTTGGCGTGGTTCGGTGTCGCTGCGCTACTTCTTCTAGGGCATATTATTTTGTGGACGGTGAGGCTTCTTAGGTGTTTGGGTCGACTGGTGAAGAAGCTATTCAGATGTTGCTTTCCCAAGCGTCTAATATAGCCTCAAATATGTCCTTAAGCATTTTTAAGAAAGTATATAGGTATAATATATACTATAATTATGTGGTATGATATCAATTCGGTTCTTTCTTGGTGTGATTGTTATTTGATGTTGGAGGATGGACTATGTAACAAATCAATGCAGTTATATATGGTTGTCTAAATTTTTGTGTACTTGGGAGTGGTTCTAGAGTGCACACCCCTTAGGGTGTGCATTGGTGTGCATTGTGCACAAATATTATTCGGTGAAATGTGAAACATTATTCGGTGAAATTTTAAGCATTATTCGGTGAAATGTGAAACATTCTACCGAACACTGTTATGTTTTTTTTTTCCGTTCAGTTCAGATGAAAACGTCCCAATTCCACTGAATAATTTATAACATTCTACCGAATAATGTTTAGTTTTTTTATTTATCCATTTCAAATAAAAGAAACCTCAATTCCCTAAACAATAGTTACAATTTATATGGAATGCCTCAAATTTCACCAAATAATGTTTCACATTCCCCTAAACAATACTCACATTTCACCGAATAATGCTTCAAATTTCACTGAATAATGTTTCACATTTCACCGAATAATATTTTGTGCACAATGCACATCCTAAGCCTTGTGCACAAGTTACCCATTCTCTCTCTCTCTCTATATATATATATAGAGAGAGAGTATGGATCAAATGTTAACAACTCTTACGGTGTTTAGTGTTAACAAATCCTGAACATTGATTAGAGATGAATCAAGGGTGGAGATTAAACGAATTTACTGATTTTTTTTTTAATTAAGGTGACGTGGGACCCATACCAAATCAACACCCACGTTATAACAAGCGCGTGTGTTTTGAAAAAAAAAACCCTAACCCATCTCTCATCCATATTCTTCCCATAAATCTCCAACCCAATCCACTCCGTTCTCAATTAGATTGGATTTGAGGTAGCCGATGGCTAGCATCGTCGTAGCCGGAGCCCTAGGTGACGCCATCCGCGGAGCAATCGCACATCTCCGGGAGGAAGAAGAGATCGAGAGAAACCGCCGCCGAGGAACAATTGCACATCGTCGGAAACCGCCGCTGCTGCAATCATCATCCTCGAAAACCGCCGCCGCTATAACCATCTCCCTCTCCTCTCCCACGCCAGGATCCGGTGCGATGAGGGTTTCGACAACCAGCGGCGGCTATGGAGATGGCGAAGCAGCGAAGAGGTGATGGCGAAGCAGCGATGGCGATGGCGAAGAGGCGACATCGATTTGAAGGAGGACGATGGTGGAGCTAAAGAAGGCTGACGGAGGACAAGGCCGACGGCGATTTGGCGATGACGGCGTCGGCGATTTGGTTAATTAGATGCCTGCCTTCGATTTTACAGAGTATTCGTTAGTAAGCCTATTTACGGTGATGACGATGACTCATGTTGGCGATGATGACCTTTGAATTTAAGTAAGCCTTTGATTTTAATCTGTATGCATAGTGACTTTGACTTAGTGGATTAACTTCATCTTTCACAGATTATGGATTAATGGATGAGCTCTTGCAATATGTTTTTAATTTGTATTAACTCCAGTACGTTGATACTGATGAAACTTGTTGAATCTAGTCGATCAGTGTAGGTAATAAACGATAACTCCTATTTACAGACGAATAATAACGATCAATTTAGCGAATAATTACTATTAACATAACGAATAGTCCTTTTGTTATTATCTAAACAATAACTTCTCTTTACCCACGAATAATAACGATCAATTTAGCGAATATTTACTATTAACCTAGCGAATAATTGCAAAATTGACCAACCTTTTTGCTTTTATCTAAAATTATCTAAACTAGTATAATCCCCGCGCCATGGCGCGTTTATATAAAAAATAAATAAAAATCATTATAGACAGTAGGTAAGTTATACTTTTAATTCTAGATTCTTGATGTTTCCAATATCGAGAGATTGAAAAATGAAAAATGAAAATTTTAAAATTAAGGTCCAAAGTAAGTGTGGAACAAAATTTATGAATGAATGATCATGAAATCGCTTTACAGTTTACACATTGTTTATACTTTTCTTCCCAATTTATACGGAGTATCCGTTTCGATGGCTATGGCATTCCCAATTTGACCAAAAAGGAGAGAAACAAAATATTAAAAAAATATATATAAGCATTTTAATTTTTTTTTTTACTTTTTGCATAAAACAGGCGAAGGTTCAAATCAATTCACATGGAAGGTTTCCTTTCCCAATTTCAGCGTCGTCATCGCTGCTTGCAACGCACACGAAACATATCTCAACTGCAAAATCTTCCCACCATTTCATGCGCTTCCATCCGTGCAACACGCTATACTCCTCCAACAACCACAAGTAACGATCTCCTCTTGTGGAGGGAAATGGATAACAACAAATCAGAAGTTGAGATTTTCCATAAAATATGAATAAATTTAAAAGACATTAACAAATCAGATAACTCAACACATTGTTTATACTTTTCTTCCCAATCTAACAAATAAGATACCTCAACATATTGATTTTCAAATGTTAGATTTAAAAAAATAGAAATCTAATTAGATGATAAGATTTTGACAGATTTAACCGAATGATTTTCAAATGTTAAATTAAAAAAGTAAAAATCCAATTAGATGTTAAGATTCTGACAGAAAATAGGAAGAAATAGAAAAAATAACAGACCTATTTCAGTCCCTTCTATATACAAAATTAGTCTGTATATACAAAAACACGTCATTGCAACTCATAAGAACTTACAGAAGTGGCAAGCAACTCATAAGTAGCATGAGATAAGAACATTGCAACTCAAAAGAGCTTACAAAAAGAACTTACAAAAATGGCGAGTAACTCATAAGTAGCTTGAGATAAGAGCAAATTGAACTTGTTTCACTTGATGTGGGAAAGAATTCCAACCCCATTAGTCTGGCCACCAGATCAGGTGCTTTACTTCCATAACCATCATCTCCATTAAAGGATGGTGTGTAGTTATTGTTGCCATTTGATTTAGTTGGGTAGGCATCTTCGCTAAAACGTGAATCTCTCTTAACGAAAATATGAAAGCATCATATATCACTCTCAGTAGATAAACAGGGCAGTTTTCATCCATAGTAAGTGATCGAGCACCTCGGATAAGTGAATGCCTTTATCACTACAATTACAATTAGATGAGGATATATATCAAAAAGAAGGGATCGACTCTCACCAAAGGAGACGGAGAAAATACTGAATCACCAAGATTTTCATTCCCTCCATTTGCACCTGCTAAATACAAATTTGCAATGTAAATGCACCGATCTAGTACTAAAATACAAACTCCTGGTAAAAAAAAAATTTAATGAACTTGGAAGTTATAGGAGGAAATGCAAACAATACTTGATGTTTGAGAATGATTTTGGACACAACTTTTTACGGGATTTATTATACCATTCAAATAAGTAGAGGAATCTTCCTTTGGTGCCCTTCTTCTCAAAAGTCATAATCGCTAAATTGGCCAACAAAACCAACTCATAGAGAATTTATGCGACCATCTGCAAAATATATTGGACTCTGTTAAACTTCCTAATTAATGAACAACTAATCACAATAGCATATTCCACATTAAACAGGACCGGAAAGTACATGAATCATGTTCATAGAAAGAGATGGGCATCGGAAGGGGGTGGCGGCCAGTGTGCAGCATCCATGGCCAACTGTTGCTTCAAGGTCGAAATCCATCGCCGGTGGCTCTGGTGAAGGTGAGAAGGTCAATTAGGATTAGCCGATTAGGAGAGGTGGATAAAGGGTCGAAGGGACGAATTCGGAGAAGAAGATGGGCGTCGGAAGGGAAGGGATCACTCACGCTTAAGCCGTGGCGAACTGCTTATCTTGTGGGATCACTGAACGGGAATGAAACTATGAAAGGGGCAGCGATAGTCTGAAGAGAAAAGGCCAGATGAAAGGGGCTTTCGGTTCGAAAGAATAAAACATTAAAGGAAAATTAAAGAAAAAAGGCAAAAAAAAAAATGATTGGTTAACTAACACTCCTAAAACTCCTCTAGCGATGACACATCAGTGAAACTCTTCTAAATTAAGAATTTATATAGATAGATGATAACTCCTCTTTCCAAGATGAATAATAACAATCAATTTAGCGAATATTTACTATTAACCTAGCAAATAATTGCAAAATTGACCAACTATTTTGCTATTATCTAAATGATAACTCCTCTTTACAGACGAATAATAACGATCAATTTAGCGAATATTTACTATTAACCTAGCGAATAGTTGCAAAATTTACCAACCCTTTAGTTATTATCTAAAAAATAACTCCTCTTTACACACGAATAATAAGTATAAGTTAGCGAATAATTAATGTCACCTTATCGAATAGTTCAAACAGTGCACCACAACAAAAAAACATTACCTCACCAAAAAACGTAACACCACAAAAAAAAAAGAGACGCACGCGCACGTAACTCAGCAAGTGGGCAAGGAAAGAGGTGGGTCCCATTGATTTTAATTAAAGAAAATCAAATTGCTAAATAATCTCAGCTACCCATTTCATTAAATCAGTGGCCGAAATTTGTTAACACAAAACACAATAAATGATGTAAACACATGACTCAACCTCTCTCTCTCTCTCTCTATATATATATATATATAGGGTAAAGTTCTAGTAAAACGGATTATAGGGTAAAACGTGTAACATCATAATATGCGTTGGATTAAAAACAAATCAATGGATGATAATCGATCATTTGAAATAGGAAATATAGCATTTATGGTGACTATCCTAAATTGTTTCTTTCATAAACATGGTAACAATTCATTTGGAAAAAAAAAAAAGAGTCAAAACATTACATACTAATTTATTGAACGTACTGATATTGAATACACAAAAGGTTATGAATATTTACTTTGTTTGAAATGAATATAACAAATGATAAAGATGAATATTTACTTTTTAAAAATGAATATTAAGTATAGATAACTTTAAGAGACGTGTAATTTCATATCTATATTAGAAAGTCATAGTAGTGAATATACAACAATATGAAATGAATATTTATTTTGTTTAAAATGAATATTAAGACTGAAATGAATATTTACCTTGTTTGAAATGAATACAACAAATGATAAAATTGAATATTTAATTTTTTTAAAAACGAAATATTAAGTATAGATAAATTATAGATGTGATTTCAAATCTATAAGAAAGTCATCTTAACAATGAGTGAATATTTACTAGGATTGAAATGAATATTGGAAACAAGAAATATAGATAGACGCACATGGGATCCATGATTACTGGTGTAAAATAAAATTAATTAAGGAAATAAACATTAAATTGCCTTCTTAATTTATTTCATTAATTAGTTCTAATTAAACTGGTTTCCTAATTTGTCTAATCTAGCCTAGGAGTGTGGAAATACATATAAATCTCATCGGTTCATTTTATTTAATCCAACTCATATTATGATGTTACACGTTTCACCTTATAATCCGTTTTACTAGAACTTCTCCCTATATATATATATATATATATATATATATATATATATATATATATATATATTTCTCAATAGGGTAAATTGAATTCATATCCAGTATATGTTAGTGATGGTACGCTATGTTGGTGGTAATGTACTGTCGGGTGCTGCAGTAGCGCAGCTTTCATTCCTGCCATTTTTGGGCCTTTGGTCTTCCTTGGGCCTATGTGACCCGTAGGTGATGCTTTTGGCCCGACAAGATTGCGCTTTGGGAATTATTTTTATTGGGTCCGACTCCCGAGGCAGCCCGTGTATTTATAAATAAATAAATAACAATAAAACAATATCTGAGAGGGTTGAAAGTTGAAACCAAATCCCGAAAAGGCTAGATTAAATCCCAAAAGGGCCTCTTGGTGCGTCTTACAAGGGTGGTTCTCGGCTGCGAGTCTGGTTGTTCATGACGTTCCTCTCCTGAGTTGGGGTTCTGGCGTGCGGTGTCGGTCTGGCTGGGGTCAAGGCGATTTCGCGTTACGAAAATTTCCTGGGAAGATCGTCTTCATTGCCCACAGGGACTCCGAATGTACCGTTGGCCAGCAGTGTCACTACTTGGTGGTGCTTGGCGTCAACTCTTTAGTCTATGTTGTCCCCAGCATAGTCCTGGTTAGGGTCGCGTGTTCGACTGCATTTGTCTGCTTCCCACCGTTTGTATTACACCTTTCTTCTCTGTTTCTTATGTTACTTGAGTTGACGGTTCACCGTCCGCCAACTTTAGCGGATTCTCGAGGTGTCAGGTTTGCCCGTCCTTCGAATTATTTCCTAATTAAAAAAAAACTTTGTATACGATGTAGCCATCTAGATTAACTCAACAAACTTAAAACCATGTAAGGACACAGATATTGTCTAACATTCTTACAATGAGGTACTTTTATATAAATTAAATAAATCATATACTTATAAGTGTTATACTTGTAAGACACATTGTATAACACAGTGGGAGAAGAGAGAGAGGCTCTTGCCTCTCTCTAAAAAACCCAACCCCTTAACCCTTCTAACCACCACCACCCCGGACAACCACCACCCTCTCATCTTATTTACGGCCACCACCGCCACTCGCTCCGTCTGCCGTCAATCGGCTCCCCTCACCACCATCAACGCTCCTGGGTGGCTGTAGTTTGTGCTACCGTCGAACCGCTTCCCCCTCCTAACCCCAAACTCGAGTCCCTTCCACAGATCATCCTCGATCTCCTCCCTCCAATCGGCTTGATCGTTGGTTGATTTCGGGCTCCATATCCTCCATCATCGTTGTCTAACCCTCAATTTGTTGTTTGTCGACGTATTTTGGGTCATCCCACTACCTCTCTCCTTGCCTTGGTTTCGGTGCTCTCCCCTTCATTCGGCCTGGGGCGCTGCTTGTCCGCCCGTCGGTGGGCGCTTCTGCCGCTCTCCGGTGGCCGTCATCGCCGCCGTTCGGGTGGGTATCCTTGGCTGAAACCCTCTCGCTCCTCCTTGGTCCTTGGGGCTCAAGTTTCGGGTCCTTTGGGCCCAAGATTTGGAGGAAAAAAAAAACCGAAAGGGTTGAAACCACTCTTTGAGCATACCCCGAAAGGACCTAAATCCCGTAAGGGCTTGAATATCCCGTTAGGGTTTAAATAAAGTCTCTTTCGTCTGAAAGGGATTCAAGCTGCGCGGCTCCTAAGGTGGTTCTTGGTGTGATCCCTGTGGCTTTTAGCATTCCTCTTCCGTGTTGGAGCTCTGGCAACCAGTGTCGGTATTTGGCTGGGGTCGTGGAGGTGTGTATCGAGTCGACTCCGTGTGTAGGAAATTCCTTGGAGGATCGTCTTCACCGCCCACAGGACTGCCCCTGATTTACCGCCGGCCAATGGTGTCGCCGTCTGGGGATGCTTGGCATCGGATCCTAGTCTACGTTGTTTCCAGCATATACGGGTTTGGCTCGCTTGCTCATCCGGGTTTCTACGTCTCCCACTTTGTTGTTGTTGCACCTTTTTATATGTATAGACGGTTACACCGTCTGCCGACCTAGTCGACCTCTCGAGTAACTGACTCTAGAATTATTTCCTAATTAAAAAAAAACAAAACAAAAAAAAACAACATTGTATAGCACGAGACCACATTGGTATAGATAAAAGGCACTCGTTATCAGGAGTAGTTAATGCTGAGTTGAATTCAGAGAGGAAAAAATCCTTCCCTGTGTTAGCACAGTGAAGGCGCACCACACCGTCGACCACCGCCGACCACCATCATCTATGACGGCCTCGCCATCCCGCTTGGTTTCAACCATGTCCATCTCTCTTTGAGAGTGCTAAATTTCCTTCGGGAGCCCTAAATCTCCTTCGGGAGCCCCAATCTACCCATCTTGTGAAACCCTTAATTTGCAACTCCTTCTTCGAATTGTAATCGATTGCCTAATTTTGTTGGGGCTTTGTTTGATTTTGGGTTTGTCTTCCCGAATCTGATTTTGCTCTGCCCAATTTGGTGTATAACCCCTCAATTGTATCTTCAGGTGCTTTGTTCACGGGGATGCTCGTCGTTCATGGCTCCCTACCCACCGTCTTGACTGGCTTGTACTCACCTCGGAGGACTGGTTGGTTACTTGGTTGCCCCTTCTCCTCGGTCTCTCTCCGGTCGTGGCGGCCGGTGGTTCCTGGTGGTGGCGCCTGGTAGTTTTCTTCTCCACTCGCGACTCCTTCTGTCACCAAATATCTTCTCCTCGATTCGGCCGGCTCTGTCGACCCTATGAACCCCGCCTCTCTCCGGTGCCACGCCCTCTCACATCTCTCCTGGTGATGGATGGTGGCCGGCGGAGTTGCAGATCCTTTCTCACCTTGGGGCTGTAGATTGGCTCCTTTCTGGTGCTATGGCCATTGGCGTCTCCTTGGCCCGTGTTGCCCCTTGTTTGAGCCCGTATCCTTTTCTTTGGGCCCAAGGATTTTTCTTGGACCCAAAGGAGACCCGGAAAAAAAAAAATTAAAATTAAAAAAAAAAATTAAAAAAATTACATTCAGACTCCCACCCGACTTAATATATTTTATTTGGTATATTTGGTTGGGCTGAAACCAATCCCGAAAGGGTCTTGTTAAAATCCCGTTAGGGTTTTCTGGTGCGGTTTTCAAGGGTGGTTAGCGGCTGCTTTCTCGGGTGCTCTTTGCGATCCTATTCTTAGCAAGGGCTCTGGCGTCCGGTGTCGGGTCTGGCTGGGGTCGAGGCGGTGTGTATCGAGGCGACTCCGTATTTCGGAAATTTTCCTTGGAGGCTCGTCTTCATCGCCCACAGGGACTCCTGATGTACCGCCGGCCAGCGGTGTCATCGCTTTGTGGCGCTTGGCTCCGAGTCTTAGTCTACGTTGTCCTCTGCTGTTTAGGGTTAGGCTCGTTTGTTCGTCTGGAACTGTTTGCTTTTCACTTTTGTTTTGCACCATTTTTATTTTTATGTTGTATGTTTGACGGCTCGCCGTCTGCCGATTTATCGGCCTATCGAGTAGCCAGGTCTGTCTGGCACTCAAATTATTTCCTAATAAAAAAATATATAAAAGGCACTCGGCCCCTTCACTCGGGAGTTGAAAATTGTGCAAGATGTTCACTAGCTAGCTCTCACAATAGTACTGATCTTGTCATCCTACAAAACAACGACAATAAAGTTAAGAGTTACATCTCGTATAGAAAAAAAAAGGTTAGAAGAAATCTTTAAAACACGAAATTGGAAAATAAGATGAACTAATGCACTGCGTAGTTTTGGGTTATACGTTTTTTAAATATTGGTAATACAATTTTATTTTTTTTGTCACAACTATTGGTAATACATGATTGATGAAAAGTAAAGAATTAAATTTTCAAAGGTTGAAAAACACTCCCAATTAATTCGATATGAACTCTCCCTTCCAGATCTCCGTCAATAGCCGTCTCTGAAATTTCTCATCACTTTCGTGTGAATCAATTCAAACCAAATTTTTTTTCTCTTGGTTGACTTGATCAACTATATACATAAAATAAATACACAAATTGTTAAAATGAACACCTTACCACAAAATTAATCATGGAGGACAACACTAACACTACTGCAAGTATCAACCAATTGCTATACGAAGCGGCTTTACAAGGCAACGTCGTTGTCTTGCAAGGCTTGCTCCAGAGAGACTCCTTTCTCGCGTATAGATCGTCCACCAACACTGCCCTCCACGTAGCCTGCAAGCTCGGGCACTTGCAGTTCGTGTGGGAGCTTCTCCGCCTAAACCCTAGCCTTTCTGAGGAGCTCGACCCCAACGACAAGTCATCCCCTCTTCATGTAGCGTCAAGAAACGGCCACCTAGAGCTCGTAAAGTCCCTGGTTTCGATCAACCCTGGCACGTGCTTTGCACGTGACATGTATGGGATGAACCCTGTTCATGTGGCGGTCGTGAAGGGCCACCTCCATGTGCTTGACGAGCTGTTGAGGGCCGCACCGCCTGCGGCTAGGGAGCGGGTAGGACTGGTTGGTGGCGGAATCGGAGAGAGTATCTTGCACTTGTGTGCAAAGTACAATCGGGTGGAGGCGATGAAGTTGGTGGTGGGCGCAGTGGGTGATGCCGAGATGTTGAATGCCACCGATGGAGATGGTAACACCGTGATGCACGTCGCTGTTGCTAATAAACAACTTGAGGTACATTGTCTTCAAAATACAATATGGGTTTTAATTTGTTAAGGGTTGTGATCGTTTCAACCAAAAAGGTTATATATATATATATATATATTAATTTGCAACATTTTTTTCTTTCTAATTGATTGTGTAGGTTGGTCTTTATTTTGTTTTTTCTAATCGTGGATAGATTATATGAGTAAATTTTTTGCTATCGAAATGGTCATTTTCTGGTTATATACATAGTGAATATATCGAATCTAAACCTCAGTGGAGATAAAGATCCAACCATCACCGATCTCCAGTGTCAACAACTCTCCAACAAGTTGGTAATGCCCCTTTCTCTTCTGTTGTAGAAGCTACTACTTATCTTCTAGCTAGACGCATGTATGGGACCCACCTGTTATACGCAACAGAAGACTCGACACAGCTACAGTACAAATCCGGCCAGACTCTCGATCTCCTCCGTCCATCTCATTCATCTTCCCGTCTAATCGGATTCAAAAGTATAAGCTTAAAACGAAATAAAACACGTACACTTCTTTCTTCAAATGCTATAAAAAGTCCAAAGCTAGGTTTTGAAGAAGTCAAAGAGCAACAAATCCACTTCGTGCGTTCAAAGCTGCCATTTTTTCTTTTTTCTTTTTCACACTTGTATCTATCTAATTTGGGGTTTGTACGTCCATCTTCCTAAGTTTCCTTCCAAATTAACAAATTAATTTCCTGTTTTTCTGATTGCTCATTGAATTTCACATCTGCCCACTATAAAAAAACCCCAATTTGTGTTGGAAGAGAGGAGTTCCCAAATTCTCCTCAAATTCAATTAATTTGATGAACCCTAATTGCCATTTATAGGCTACAATTAAAACCTAAAAGAAACTACTCCTAAAACTAACCACCAGTTACAAGCCCACTAACAATTCTAATTAACCTAACCCTAACTGACAAACAACACGTTTAATTTCACAAAGAGATTAATTTCTAATTAATTACCTAAACCTAATTTTGAATCATTCTAACAATTTATTAGACTAAAATTACATCTCGATCTGAATGTAGTGAAATATATGTTATCACATACTATATATACTACATTAAAAAGCTTTCACACTCAAATATTTGTTTTTTGTAATTCTTATAACTTTGTTGACAGATTGTACGTTTCTTACTCGGTGATGGGAGAGTAATGAAAAACGCCCCAAATTCAAAGGGTTTGACATCAATGGACATTTTCAAGCAAAGCCACAAAGATGTCAATAATGACCACCAGCTTATGTTGGCACTCAAGCGGTTCCATGTGTTGCAATCCGAAGAGATTAAAAGGGAAAAAGACAAGGGCCAAAACCGGCACCTCGATTGGCTTGAGAACCAACGCAGTACTCTTATGGTCGTTGCCTCCTTGATTGCTACCATGGCTTTCCAGGCAGGTATAAACCCTCCCGGTGGAGTCTGGCAAGACACCACTGCTACTAGCACAACTAGCAACCAAATAGGGCATAAAGCCGGCTCACCCGTTATGATTCAACAAAGCAAGCATTACTACAACATCTTTATTGTCCTCAACACCGCTGGGTTAATAGCATCAATGAGTAGTATACTCTTGCTCATAAGCGGATTGCCATGTAGGCGGTTCTTCATGGCTTTCATTATGGTGACGATGTGGGTGGCTATAACGACTATGACATCTGCTTATGGAGTTTCATTGTATACACTGACTCCCGATGAAGATCGGAATCTAGTGTATAAGGTTCTTAAGTACTCCTTGTTGGTGTGGTCAGGTGTCGTTGTGCTACTTCTTCTAGGGCATATTACTTGGTGGACGGTGAGGTTTCTTAGGTGTTTGGGTCGACTGGTGAAGAAGCTATTCAGATGTTGCTTTCCCAAGCGTCGAATATAGATCGATTGTATAATTATGTGGTATGATCAATTCGGATCTTTCTTGCTGTGACTGTTATTTGATGTTGGAATTCTGTAACAAATCAATGCCATTTTATACATATATGGTGTCTGAATTTTTGTGTACTTTATAATATGGTGAGGCTTACTTGGATATATAGGATTATTCCTCAAGTTTGTAATGTTATTTGATGTTGTAATAATGATCTAGCCGAGGAAAACTGGAAGAAATTTAAGGTCGTTTGACGGAAGAGTATGGAATGCAAAGGGAAAAAAATAAATGAAAATTGATGTGTACGTATTAATTAAGCTAACTAGTATTTGATTATTTGATTAGATATGAAAAAGGCAAGTGTAACGTACTTTCACATAGCTATTGTCACCAAGTTAAGCTAACTAGCTTAACTTGGTTCTTTGGCATTTTTTTTTCTTGATAAGGTAAAAATTCATGGCCAGACAAGTCTGAACGACGATGGCTGACAAGTCGGTAGGCAGAAAACCGTCTAAATAAACACAAATACGAGGATGGTGCACGATACAAGCAAAGTGCTCTACAGAAGCGAAACTTGGTTCTTTTACATTATTCTGGATCCAATACACTTATATTTTTTTTTATTATATGGACACGTGGCCTTATTTGATTAATTGATTTTGAATTTGAAAAGGTTCCCAATATATTGAAGCACCAGAAAAATATGAGAGTTAGTTCCTCACTAGTGTGACAGTTTTGGATCCATAGTTCAATCATACAACTTAATTGATAAAACAAAACAAAACAAAAAAAATGACAACCTGATAATGACCTAATTAAAACGAAATGAATATCGAACCTATGGATAATACCACATGTAATACATTTATTGTTTTGGAACCGATTGAAGTTTGTTTTTGTGGCTAATTCGTGGCTTAGTTGAAGGCCCAAATATCATATTTGTAACGACTAATCCAATTGATAGAATGATTCGGCCCAGTTTGACAGTTTTGCTTAATAGCGACGCTCTAATCCACACGTATTATTGTACCATTACTATCCCTCACTCACTGAGTTACTATTGGTCACACACTAGTTGACCATTTCCATGTTGGTCTTCTAGCGTAACCCATCAAAGTTCATAGTTGTGTTATCCTACCCTATACTAGCTTCAAAATATAACCCGAGCTCTACGAAACCTAGGGAGGCCGAATCATAGACATAGAGGATAACATTAAGCAGTACTATCAGTATCAATCAATTATTATCCGGTGCTGCTTTATAAGGCGAAGTGTCAACCTTGCAAGACTTGCTCCAAAGGGATCCCCTTCTCGTTTGGAGATCGCCCACCCCCGCCTCTCTCCACGTAGTCCAAATTCAAGCGGCTTGATAGAAATGGCCACACTTAAGCAAAACTACAAAAATGTTACCATTGATAACCAACTTAAGTTGACATTGAAGTGGTTCAAGGTGTTACCATCGGAAGACATCAAAAAGGAAAAGGAAATACACCACTACTTCGATTGGCTTGAGAGGCAACGAAGCGCTCTCATGGTCATCGCCTCCTTGATTGCCACCATGGCTTTCTGTAATGTCTATAATCCAGATGTACGTATTAGTATTATGTACATGTAATGGCTAGAAGCTCAAGGTTAGGACTAGGTCACAGGTGGCTCAAGACATTGGACCAAGGGTGGCTCGAGTGAGCCTAGCCAGTGGCACTTGGTGAGCTTGGTTGGAGTCCTTCCCTTGCTGGATTGTTGGATTGATATTAAAGATGAAGCTGCTTCATCTTTAGACGTCGGCCCAGTCCATTTGAAGCCCAGCCCACTTCTCCTAGCCCAACTCTGAGGAGCTTCTAACGGCACTTTGCTGGCTTTGTTCCAAACGCTGCGTTTTGCCTTAAGACGCTCCCTATAAGAGGCCTCTTTCTCCGAAACCCTAATTGTGAGCTCATTCACTATTCTTCCATCTGTAAAGAGAAAGAGAGAGAGAAGAGAGGAAACCCTAGGTTCCCAAGCGCCGCCGACGGAGATCTCACACTGAAGAGGAAGAAGACGAGCCTCCGGCCTGGTTTCCCAACCGCCTTAGCGTCGTCTTCACCTGCTCTCATCCGACTTCGATCTTCTTCGAAGTGAAGGGAGTATCTGTTCCTCTTCTGTATTCTCTCCTTGTCTGTCCGTGTTTTCTGAGTTGCTTGACCTAGATCTGTTACCTTGAGCTCGTCACTATTTGTATCCATGATCTGTAACTCGTTCATGCTTAGTGGATTCTAGGGTTTGAGTCTCTCCCTCTTGAGGCTCCGCAGAGTAGGGAAACCGAACTGCGTCATCAATCCGTGTGTTATTTTTCGCTTCCGCTTGCATGTTTACTTTCGGATCTTTCTTCTGTGTTAGCATTTAGGATCAAATCGTTTTCTACAAAGTGGTATCAGAGCTTGATTGTCCATTTTCTTCCTTTGTCTCGTCTCTGTAGACGAGGGAAATAGATCTGGGGGCGTGGACATTGGGCATGCCGCATATAGTGTCCACTGGCCAGGCGCTGTTCCTCTCCCGTCCGACATACCACACCTGTTTTCAAAACTAGTTCTTTGTTCTTTACAAAAAAACAGTTTTTTTGTGCTTTACTTTGTTGAATAGCTCTTGATCTAAGTAATCTCTGTTATTACCTTTGTCTTTGAGCTATCTGACTTTGTTTGGTTTTTTTTTTGGTGTAGGTACCATGGCTGACTATTATGTCAAAATCCGACCATATGATGGTAAAATTGACTTTGCCATGTGGCAAGTCAAGATGAAAGCGATCCTCATCAAGGAAAAGTGCTGGAGAGCAGTAGCTCCCTTGAACTAGCACTTTCTGTTGCAAATGCACCAGAGGGAGGCCCTCTAGTCCAACCAGCTCCACCAGCTCTTATCCCACCAGAAATATCTGAGCAAGCTCATGCTGAGATTATGCTCAGGCTCACTGATGATGTAGCAAGACAGGTAGTGAAGGTAAATGATCCCAGGGCTCTGTGGTTAGCCCTGGAGGATCTTTTTCTTGTCAAATCTTTGCCTAGTCGCATTTCTCTTCTCTGCAGGTTGTTTACATTTAAAATGGATATCAACATCACCTTAAATGACAACTTGGACAAGTTTCTGAAAATGACCCAAGAATTAGAGAGATGTGATGATAGTATTAAGGATTCTCATCAAGCTATCTTGTTGCTTAATTCTCTGCCTTCTCAATTTGATCACTTTAAGGATGTTATTCAATTCTCTAGGGAGCCTCTCACTAAGGAAAGAATAGTTGAGACTATCACAGAGAAAAATGAGATGCTAAAAGTTTTCAAATCTAAATTTGGTGCTAAATCTGATAACACTGAAAAATCTGAAGTCTTGTTTGCTAATTCCAACAAGTCTAATGGCAATAGAAATAAGAACAGGAAGAAGAAAAATGCTAAAGAAGATGAGAATTCTAATACTAAACAATCTGAGTCCACCACCAAGGTACCTAAAGATTCTAAATGCAACTACTGTGGTCACCTAGGTCACTGGATTAATGATTGCAGGAAAAAGAAAAGAGCTGATGAAAATAAACTCAAAAATGATATTTCTGTTTCATTGCTTGAGTCTGAAAGTGGTGCATATCCCAATGAACTCTGTATGTGTACACCAGAGGAAGGTGATTCAGGCAACTGGATCCTTGACTCTGGTTGCACCATACATGCCACCCCTATTAAAGCCAGCTTTGATAACCTTGATCAGAGTAGGTATGGGATGGTCAAACTTGGTGATCATCACACACTTGCCATCAAGGGGGTTGGAGATGTTTCTCTAAAGATGTTTGATGGGAATGTGATCACTCTGAAAGATGTCAAATGGGTTCCTGATTTGAGGAGGAGTGTTATGTCTGAATCTGTGTTTGATTGCATGAATTATGACATACATACCAGTGGTGGCATTAAAACTGTTTCTTCCAATAATAAGTGCATTGTCAAGACTACTAGGAGGAAAGGTTTATATCATGTCATCACCCCTGATAATCTTATTGATACTTCTCATCTAACCAAACTCTGGCATCTCAGGTTAGGGCATATTGGAAACAAAGGCCTATATTACTTGCATAAACATGGTTTAATATCTGATAAACTCTTTGATCTGTCTTTCTGTGAGAATTGTGTATTTGGCAAAGCTACCAAAGAGGTGTTTCCTAATTCTGTGTACAAGGCCACCAAGCCTCTTGAATATGTACACTCAGACCTCTGGGGTCCTGCACAGGTAGACACTATTGGTGGTAAGAAATACTTTATTTCCTTCATTGACCACTTCTCTAGAAAAGTATGGGTTACTCTCCTTAAATCTAAGGATGAGGCCTTCCAGGCTTTCAAAGCTTGAAAATCAAAGGTAAAGCTTCAATCTGGTTATAAACTTGTTTGTTTTAAGACTGACAATGGCCTTGAGTTTTGCAATACTGCCTTCAATGATTTCTGCAGGGAGAATGGGATCAAAAGGCAACACACAGTGCCTGGCACCTCTCAGCAGAATGGCACTGCTGAGAGGATGAACAGGACACTGTTAGAGAAGGCCAGATGCCTTCTCTTCACTGTAGGAATGAAGCACAACCTATGGGGAGAGGTTGTGGTCACAGCCTCCAATCTGATCAACAGAAGCCCCTCCTCTGTAACAGGCTTCAAAACTCCACAAGAACTGTGGATTGGTAAGGTACCCAATCTTTCATACCTTAAACCCTTTGGCTGTACTGCTTATGCTCAGGTTTCTCAAGGTAAGTTACAGCCTAGAGCACTAAAGGGTGTGATGTTGGGTTACCCTGAAGGTGTGAAGGGCTACAAAATTCTTCTCATTCAACCTGGTGGATATAAAGTTATTGTTGCTAGAAATGTTACATTTAATGAAACTGACTTTCATTTTAAGAATATCCTCACTCCTAGAAATGAGAATGCAGGCAACACTGATGAGCCCTCCAAGTTCTTTGTTCCTGATGATCAACTCAGGGATTCTGTAACTGAGCTAGGTGAAGAAGATAAGTTTGACACTGGTCATGTTCCGACCTTCTTTTCTGCTCAAAGAACTTCTCCTGTCACACCAATTCAGCAACCTCAACAATTAGAAGGAGGAAATGATGAAGAGCAACAACCTGAAGAAAATGAAGATGACACAACTCAGGGAGTACCTCTAAACCCCAAGTCTTCCTCTGATTCTCCCAGTTCTTCTTCTTTTGGGCCCTCTGTGTCTGAGCATGCTTCTTCTTCTTCCTCTCCTTCTGTGAATTCTTCTGTGCCCTTCAATGATTATCAACTTGTTAGGGATAGGAGTCCTAGAACTAGGATTCCTAATAGAAGATACACTGATGACATTAATATTGTTGAGTTTGCATTTGTTGCATCTGAAATTATTAAAAGTAATCCCCCTGAAACCTTTGAATCTGCTATGAGATCCTCTGACTCAGTAAAATGGTACAAAGCTATGCTTGAAGAACTTGAATCTATGAAAATAAACAACACCTGGGTTCTTGTTCCTAAACCTGCTCATGCTAAAGCCATTGACTGTAAATGGGTCTTTAAGGTTAAAGAAGGGGTTAAAACTAATGAGCCACCTAAATTCAAAGCCAGACTTGTAGCTAAAGGATTTAGTCAAAGAGAAGGGTTGGATTATAATGACATATTTGCTCAAGTTGTGAAATATAAAACTCTGAGATTACTTCTTGCTATTGCTATTGTCTTTGATTGGGAACTTGAACAAATGGATATTAAAACAGCCTTTCTGCATGGAGATCTTGATGAAACTATTTTCATGAAGCAACCTAAGGGGTTCACTGATAAGAAGAAACCTGATCATGTCTGCCTTCTTAAAAAATCTATTTATGGTCTAAAACAGTCACCTAGACAATGGAACGTAAAATTTGATTCTTGCATGAGATCTTTGGGCTTTGTTAGAAGTGATTATGATTCCTGCTTATATATCAAAGGTGTTACCACCAAGTTTCCTCTGTTTATTCTTCTGTATGTGGATGACATTCTCCTTGTTTGTGCTTCTATGAGAATCATTTCTGATACTAAAAGGAACTTAATGAAACATTTTGATATGAAGGATCTTGGCAATGCCAAGAGAATTCTGGGAATTAAAATCATTAGAAATAAGGCTAAGAAAACTCTCATGTTATCCCAGGTTGACTACATTGAAAAAGTTCTTGAAAAATTCTGCATGCTTGACTCTAAGTCTTCACCTATACCCTTAGGAGGGCATCTTGCTTTGAGCAAAGATCAATGCCCTAAGACTGATCATGAGAAAAAGGAAATGGATGATGTTCCCTATGATGTGGCTGTTGGTTCCATTATGTATGCAATGCTTTGCACCAAACCTGACTTAGTCTTGGCTATAAGTGTTCTAAGTAGATACATGTCTAATCCTGGATCATCTCATTGGAATGCTATGAAATATTTACTTAAATATTTGAATGGTTCTAAACACTTGGGTTTGATCTATTCCAGCTACTCCCCTGCAAGTGATCTCCAAGGATTTGTAGACTCTAATTATGCAAGCAACAAGGACACAAGGAAGTCCACAACTGCATACTATTTCACCTGGGCTGGCAATTGCATCTCCTGGAAGTCTCAACAACAATCTGTGGTGGCCTTGTCATCCACCGAAGCTGATTACATTGCAGCTACTGAAGCTGCTAAGGAATCCATTTGGCTTAAAGGCATACTTGGTGAGATTTTCAGAAGAAAGTTTGTACCTGTGATCAACATGGATAGCCAAAGTGCTCTGTATTTGTGCAAAGACCAAACACATCGATGTTAGGTTTCACTTCATCAGACATAGGGTTGAGGACAAGACCTTGAGCCTCTTGAAGATCAAAGGAGAGCTTAATCCAGCTAACTTTGGCACGAAGATTGTTCCTTCTGGCAAATTCTACTTTTGCAGGAACTTTCTTCATATTCTTGATGTGAACTAACTTGCAGGTACATGAGCCGAGGACGGACGGATTGAAGACACAACCCAGATCCCTATTTAAATGAACGAGTTGTAATACATAGTGGCTGGATTATGAGGGCAAATTGTAATGTCTATAATCCAGATGTATGTATTAGTATTATGTACATGTAATGGCTAGAAGCTCAAGGTTAGGACTAGGTCACAGGTGGCTCAAGACATTGGACCAAGGGTGGCTCGAGTGAGCCTAGCCAGTGGCACTTGGTGAGCTTGGTTGGAGTCCTTCCCTTGCTGCATTGTTGGATTGATATTAAAGATGAAGCTGCTTCATCTTTAGACGTCGGCCCAGTCCAGTTGAAGCCCAGCCCACTTCTCCTAGCCCAACTCTGAGGAGCTTCTAACGGCACTTTGCTGGCTTTGTTCCAAACGCTGCGTTTTGCCTTAAGACGCTCCCTATAAGAGGCCTCTTTCTCCGAAACCCTAATTGTGAGCTCATTCACTATTCTTCCATCTGTAAAGAGAAAGAGAGAGAGAAGAGAGGAAACCCTAGGTTCCCAAGCGCCGCCGACGGAGATCTCACACTGAAGAGGAAGAAGACGAGCCTCCGGCCTGGTTTCCCAACCGCCTTAGCGTCGTCTTCACCTGCTCTCATCCGACTTCGATCTTCTTCGAAGTGAAGGGAGTATCTGTTCCTCTTCTGTATTCTCTCCTTGTCTGTCCGTGTTTTCTGAGTTGCTTGACCTAGATCTGTTACCTTGAGCTCGTCACTATTTGTATCCATGATCTGTAACTCGTTCATACTTAGTGGATTCTAGGGTTTGAGTCTCTCCCTCTTGAGGCTCCGCAGAGTAGGGAAACCGAACTGCGTCATCAATCCGTGTGTTATTTTTCGCTTCCGCTTGCATGTTTACTTTCGGATCTCTCTTCTGTGTTAGCATTTAGGATCAAATCGTTTTCTACACTTTCCAAGTGGGACTAAACCCTCCTGGTGGATCTTGGCAAGACACTGACAATGTGCATATTGCGGGTGCATCAATAATGGCTCAACGAAACAAGCGTTATTACACCATCTTCCTTGCTCTCAACACGACAGGGCTATAGTAGCTTCGATGAGCAGTATACTTTTCCTTATAAGCGGGTTGCCCTTTAGGCAGTTCTTCGTGGCCTTCATTATGGTGACGATATGGGTGGCTATAACAGCTATGACAAGTGCTTATGGCATCTCGTTGTATGCTTTGACGCCCAAGGAAGATCAGAAGCTAGTGAATAAGGTTATCACGTATGGCTAGCTTATGCGCGTGGTTGTTCATCATGGGGATATTGCTTCTAGGGCACGTTACTTGGTGGACGATGAGATTTCTCAAGCAGTTGGGTCGGCTCGTCAAGAAGCTTTCCCAATGTTGTTGCCTTATTCGACGAACTGCTTAAGGTTAGGAAGATATATATATAATCATGTGGTATGGTCAACATGAATGTTTGATGTTTTTTTTTTTTGGGTGAAAATGTTTGATGTTTATTGGTGTGATTGTTATTTGATGTTGGAGAATGGACTCTGTACTTAACAAATAAATGTCATTATATATGGCTGTCTAAGCCAAGGCAGCTAAACCTCACCTTTCGGAAGAAGAAGAAAAAATATGTATTGTTTTTAAATTTTCATTAACTTTAGAATTAAAACAGTACAGTAATTAATTACAAAGAGATAGATTGGCTTAGTTGCTAAAACTAAGGGACATAGTTCGATCATAAAACCTGATAATTTTGAACAAAAACAAAAAAAACTAATTACAATTTGAAGATTGCGGAATTGATCAAATAAAACACAAATCAAGCATCAAACAATGACAATTTTGATTCAAGAAAAGCAAAGAAAGAGAGGTTTCAAGTTTGGGAGAGAAAACCCCAAATCTGTAATAATCCCAAAACTAAAACTCCCGCCTATTTCAGCTACTTGCAACCGATAACAAACCAGAAAATGACCAAAATGCCCTCCTACACGTGTGCGTATTACATCACTCTACATATGCACATATAATTCTACATTCAACCTGATAATGACCGAAAACGAAATAAATATCGAACCTATGCACAACAGCCACCTGTAATACATTTATAGTTAATGAACCAATTGAAGTTTGTTTTGTGGCTAATTAGTCGCTTAATTGAAGACCCATATATCATTTTTGTAACTATTAATCCAATTGATAGAATGCGATTCGGTCAGTTTGACAGCTTTGCTTAATAGCGACGTTCGATTCTAATCCACACGTGTTATTGTACCATACCATCCCTTGTTACTATTGGTCGCACACTTGTTGACGCTTCAAAATAATCCTTTTTTAGAACTTTACTTCTTGACCATTTCCTTAGTCCAATTTCAAACTACACTTCTATTAAGAATCGAGTGCACGTACGCTAGAAGCCCAACACAAATTAACTCATTGCCCTTATATATAATATACAATCATCAAGATCATATATAGTTGTGTTATCCTAGCCCATACTAGCTTCAAAATATAATCTGAGCTTTACGAAAGCTAGAGATCGAGGTCGAATCCATATGGAGGATAACACTAGCAGTACTATCAGTATCAACCAATTATTATCCGATGCTGCTTTACAAGGTGAAGTGTCTGCCTTGCAAGACTTGATCCAAAGGGATCCCCTTCTCGTGTGTAGATCGTCCACCCCGACCTCCCTCCACGTGGCTTGCAAGCTGGGGCACTTGCAATTTGCGTGGGAGCTTCTCCGCCTAAACCCTAGCCTCTCTGAGGAGCTAGACCCCAACGACAAGTCGTCCCCTCTCCATGTAGCATCTAGGAACGGACACTTGGAGGTCGTAAGATCCCTTGTTTCGATCAACCCTAGCATGTGCTTTGCACGTGACTTGCACGGGATGAACCCGGCTCATGTGGCGGTCGTCAAGGGTCACCTCCACGTGCTCCATGAGCTGATGATCGCTGTTCCGCCGGTGGCCAGGGAGCGGGTTGGGGTGGTTGGATGCGGTGGAGGCGGAGAGAGTATGTTGCACTTGTGCTTGAAGTATAACCGGGTGGAGGCGGTGAGGATGGTGGTCAGCGCGGCGGGTGATTCGGAGACGTTGAATGCAACCGATGGAGAGGGTAACACCGTCTTGCACGTTGCCGTGGCCAATAAACAGCTTGAGGTATCTTTTTATGATACCCTAATTATAAATTATTTTACAAGTTTCTAAAAAGAAATTAACAATATATTTAGTTGAACCAATGGAGGCAGTAGGAATTGATATAGAGGGGGTGAAATTTTTGGCCGGAATTTTTTTTTTTCGGTATATATAATAAAGAAATTTTTAAAAAATATATTGAAAGAAAATCATAAATTGTGTTATAAATATGATATTTTATTACAAAAATTCATACAATAATTTAATAATTTATATATATGTATGTGTTACTGTGTAGCATGATTAAGATTTTTTTTTAAATATTGAAAGAAAATTATAAATTTTTTAAAGAATGTCATTGGTAAATGAAAAAAAATGATAGGATTGAAAAGTATAACAAAAAAAACTCATAAATTGTGGTTTAAATATAACATTGATAGTAAAAAAATTCATAGAAGTAAAAATTAGAAGATTTTTTTTAAAATATATGTATAACATAATGAATAATCTTATGAAAATATTTAAAGAAAAATATAACCAAAAAACTCATAAATTGTTGTTTAAATATTTAAAGAAAAATATAACCAAAAAACTCATATAACATAAATTGTTGTTTACATAATGAATAGCCTTTTTACCCTAATCTTATGAAACTCCGTCGCCAGAGGGGTACGTGCTCGCCCCTTAGTTGAACGAGTGCACAAGTCAAGCACACAAAGTCGATGAGGTTCCATCCTAAAACCAACTGATATAAGGAGTAGCCCACCGATTTATATGCAATGCTTAGATTTCTTATATTATCAATGTGGGATGCATGCACTCATTTCACATCTTCTACCCACCCTCTCAAGTGCAACGGTCTGACTACGCAATATTTATCAATTGCACTCGAGGATATAATGTCTTAGCTGATTACTTCTAGTCAAGTTGGAAGTTTTGAAATTAAATTAGGCTCATCGATCTTGTGCACATTATCTAGAGTTCTTCCCATTTAATGTTGATATCTACTTTAGTATTTACTCAATAATTTCTATAATTTTTTGGGCAGATTGTACGATTTTTGCTCAATGACAGGAGAGTGAAGAAAAATACCCCAAATTCAAACGGCTTGACGGCAATGGACATATTTAAGCAAAGCTACAAAAATGTTACCATTGATAACCAACTTAAGTGGACATTGAAGCGATTCAAGGTGTTACCATCGGAAGACATCAAAAAGGAAAAGGAAAAGCACCACTACTTCGATTGGCTTGAGAACCAACGAAGCGTTCTCATGGTTGTCGCCTCCTTGATTGCCACCATGGCTTTCCAAGCAGGACTAAACCCTCCCGGTGGATCCTGGCAAGACACTGACAATGTGCATATTGCAGGCGCAGCGATCATGGCTCAACGAAACAAGCGTTATTACACCATCTTCCTTGCTCTCAACACAACGGGGCTAGTAGCTTCGATGAGCAGTATACTTTTCCTTATAAGCGGGTTGCCCTTTAGGAAGTTCTTCGTGGCCTTCATTATGGTGACGATGTGGGTGGCTATAACAGCTATGACAAGTGCTTATGGCATCTCGTTGTATGCTTTGATGCCCAAGGAAGATCAGAAGCTAGTGAATAAGGTTATCACATATGGCTTATTCGCGTGGTTGTTCGTCATGGGGATATTGCTTCTAGGGCATGTTACTTGGTGGACGATGAGATTTCTCAGGCAGTTGGGTCGGCTTGCCAAGAAGATTTTCCAATGTTGTTGCCCTATCCGACGAATTGCTTAAGGTTTGGAAGATGTATATAATCATGTGGTATGATCAACGTTGATGTTTGATGTTTATTGATGTGATTGTTAACTATTTGTGGTTGGAACATGGATTGTGTACAAATATATCAATGGCTTAATTTTGAGTTGGTGCAATCTTTTATGTAATGCCCTTCAATGTTGACGGTGTACAAATATCAATGGTTTTTTGCTCCTTCGATGGAGTTCATATCAATTTGCATTGTATCGATACAAACTGGAATGAAACTCCATGGAAGGAGCAAAGTAAATCTTTTACTTGTTATGAGAAAAACAGGCATTGTAAAAGGAGTGAAAATGAATATATTATTTTTCTACTTAACTATTTTTATAACAATATATTTGAATCGGATAACCTCTTGAAAATTTAAAAGCTATGGTTTTTTATTACTTTAAATTCATATTTTTTTTGTCAAAAAAATCAGTAATATTGTGTATCTACTCCAATGATACTATTGTTCTGTACCATTATAGAAGAAGCTCGTGGTAAGATATGTACTTCCTCGGGAATGAAAAAAAACCGAGTATAGACTATGTAGTCGATCCATTTGCTCGGACAGAGCCAAATGAAAAATAGTGAGCAAAGTACAATTAAAAAAAAAAAAGGTGTTATAGACGTCCTTTTGGGATAGAATAATGTTGATGCCCATTGTGATGGCTAGAGGTTAACAAATTGAATTGACCATTCAAGTTTCAAAGCCCCTCCTATTTCTATATAAACAAATAAATAAATACTCCCTCCGTTCCATAATACATGTCCTTTTCCTTTTTGGAAAAACTCTATAAAATATTATTTTTTTAGTTAATTTTTTTTATATAATATGATACTCATTAGTAAGAAGTATCATATCATATAAAAAAATCAATTAAAAAAATTATATTTTATAGAACGGAGGGAGTACAGTAGAAATTATTACTATTATTACAGTCTTTTTATCCTATACCTTACAGGTGTAGGATAAAAACCTAAATTGAGAAATATTCTCTAATAAAAAAAATCGACCTTAGAAATTTAATTAAAAAAAAAGCTAAATTAATTAAAATGCAAAATATAATTCTAAATTTAGACTTTTATAGACATAGGATAGAAAAAGCGTTATTATTATTATTGATGATAACTTAAAGTTCCTTATATCATTGTGTAGGTATTTTGATTTATAGTGTTAATTTATAATTTATAAAAATGTGTAGGTATTTTGATTTATAATTTATAAAAATGTTCTTGTAATGATGGATAGATTATTAATTAGGTGTAGTTTGTGGGAAAAAGAAAGTAGTTCGATCAATAAATAAGGGTTAATTTATTGATTTTATTAAAATCCGTGGAAAAATCTAAATCTAAAATCTAAAATAATATATATGTTTTGGCGAACGAATAAAGTAATATTTTAGCGTTTACAAAGACATAATCTAGATGCATTGAATGAATTAGGATTGAAGACAAGATGAGCATGGAGGCGATGGTCTCGCATAGGTACATCAACTGCAAAAACGACAAATAAGTGTGGGGGCGGTGGAACAACGTACAATGTATCTATTTGGGGCTCTTAATTAAGCAACGTCTATCGGTATTGTATTTAGTCGTTTAATCAGGCTATTGGGCATCGGTGTCTACCCTTCGGGGAGATATATATGAGGCCAAGAATGATGTTTCGGGCGTGGATCATAAAAATTCGTTAGGTTGTGGGTACCTTATATTATAGATGGATCTATATATGTTAGTCGCAGAGGGAACTGCAAAACACTAAAATGTGGACTATTCCTTTGACTAATCTTATTTCTATTCATCACGCCAAAATTCAAATCATCACATCATCTCATTAACTAGTTGTTAGTAGATCTTTGCAGACATGGACTAACCCGCCCGGCCCGCCCAACCCGCCCTGTAAAATATACGGGCTTGTGTAAGGTAATTGGTCCAACCGGGCCGACAGGCCCGACCCAGTTGACCTATA
The DNA here is from genome assembly GCA_037127255.1 of Persicaria tinctoria. Taxonomy (NCBI): domain Eukaryota; kingdom Viridiplantae; phylum Streptophyta; class Magnoliopsida; order Caryophyllales; family Polygonaceae; genus Persicaria; species Persicaria tinctoria. Next base: position 7,065,360 of record JBANSL010000016.1, on the reverse strand, counting down.
GGGCCGGGCTTGTGCTAAGGGTTAAGCCCAAGCGGGCCGCCTATATATATTACTTATATTAATTTTTATATATTTATATTAAAATACTACGGAGTATATGTATTGATTATATAATATCTAAAGTTTTACATCTATTACTTTGTAAATACTAATATCGCATACTCCGTATAAATTAAAAAATACAATAGGACTAAATATATTATTTTCAAAAAAAATTCATTGAAATGAACCGACATAGAGATTATAGTGTGTAATTTCACCTTTGTGTAACTTGTATACCTTTATTTTGTATAAAATTTCAATCTTTTGAGACACTTAGCACATTTGTGTAGTTTGAGATCAAACATAAAAATAATAAAATAAAAATAATATTTCACGAAATTATAATGGGCGTCCCGGTGGGCTACCCGGGCGGGCTTAGACAAGAGAATTGGCCCAAAACCCGGGCCTAGCCCAAGCTCGATCCGCTAAAATGGGCCTAAATATTCTCATAGACCCGACCCCAAGCCCGCCCATGCTCAGGTCTAGTAGGAGTTGTTAGTTTTTATACATATAAAAGGAAAGAATTTAAAGTATCAGATAAATCCAATAAATTAGTTATCATGAAATAACAAACACATAACAACTATTTACAACCGAATGGTGGATATGGGAAATGATACTGATGAATCTCACCTTTCTATGAGATCTGACCACTCTGTGGTTAGAAAGCTTGGAGGTATTGTTATCAGACAACCTGATGAGGACAACCACAACAGTGAAGGTGAAGTTAACAAGCGTAAGGAAGAAGATGACACTAGTGAAGCCTCATCTCCAGCCACAAAGAAGTCTCGCAAGAAAAAAAACTGATGATGACTAATCCTTGGCTGATCCGGAGTGGGACTGAGCACCTGGCTGCTCACACTGGCTTAAATAATACCTCCCAGCTCTTCTGTTTTCTAATCTCTAGTTGTGATTTGCTTCTTACCCAAAACAATGGTCCTCCTTGTAATGGTTGTTTTATGTTGCATGCTATCTCTGGTCCCTCCCAATCATTTTCAAAAGCTTTTGGGAGCTGCCATATTATCTACAATATCTTTATGGATGTTTACTACTTGTCTACCGACTTTTATCTTGCTGTTTATGTCTCTCTTGTTTGCTCTTGGCCTTGGTGTTCCCTGGCCATTCCTGTTTGGGCCTTAGCCACTGGGTTACTTCCTACTGGTGGCTGTGCTGTCTGTTCTTTTGTGCAGGTTTATGCTACTACTTACTTTCCAAGTAAGTTACATTCCCTTCCCTTTTTTCTCAACTATCAGCTTTGCTCCATGCCTTTCTATAGGCTGTGGGTGGCAAGCAACCCAACCGTTAACAACAAATTTTACCAAAACTATATGGCCACCAGCCGAAATATCCAAACATTTACAACTTTCTCTGAGCGTAATCGGTGCATTCAAAACACTAAGTTAAGAAGGGATACTCGACAAAAGACAGGAAACTATGCAGAGATGAAAATCTCTCACCCTCAGCATTCTCTCAATCATCTGGACAATTGTCTAAGGTATGGTATGCCTAAATGGATCAGAATCCATCCAAGTATATACACTGAAGAACATAGAATCTTTACCTTCAAACTCACTTTGTACAAGCTGACTCAGCATCATCCAAATATTATCAATGATTAGTGTTGGCTATTGGAATATCAGGGGCTCCAAAAGGCCTCTCATGTGGTATGAACTCAACCATCTCAGATTTGTCAACAACTTGGACATCTTGGTCTTATCAGAAACAAAAACATCTGAACCCCCATCTGAAGAGCAAATCCGGACTACAGGTTTTCATAAGGCTCATTCCATTAGTGCACTTGGCTACAGTGGTGGCCTCTGGTTGCTATACAAATCCAAAGTCTCAGATATCTGTAAAATCATTGCTCAAACCAGTAGATTCATCCTATTACAACTGAGAATTGATAACCTTGATCTTGCCATAGCTTTTGTTTATGCCCCTTCGATTGAATCTGAAAAAGATCTTTTCTGGCATGACATATACGAGATCTCAGCTAAGTATAATCTCCCTCTAATGATCATTGGTGATCTAAATGATATTGAGAATACTTCTGAAAAACAGGGTGGCACTAACCCTTGTCCTGCCAAATTCAGAAGATTAAACAGAATTAAGAATGATCTTAACCTCCTCACAATCCCCTATAGTGGCTCTACCTTTACTTGGAGGAAAAATCGAAGATCCACAAATAATACTTATGAAAGATTAGACCGAGTCTTGGCCCATCACAACATAACCTCTCATTTCCCGAATTTAATTACAAAACACCACTCCTTTTCTTTCTCGGACCACTGTCCTATAACAATCGACGTTGGACAAACTAAGAAAAAATTAGGCACTCCCTTTAAATTTGAGATGTCATGGACGACTAAAAAAATTTATGAAGATTTAGTGAGGAAAGTTTGGAGCAATAAATTTAATGGCTCTTTTGCCTTTAAACTTGTTCAAAAACAAAAACTCCTTAAGAGAAATACAAAGAACTGGTGCAAAAAACAAACCAATAATCTCACAAAACAATTAACGGAGGTGGAACAGAAGATTAAGAGTTTCCAGTCTAGACTACCTTGGGGAAGAATCTCGGTGACAGATGAAGCCAAACTGGCAAGGTTAGAACACAAGAGAATGCGAATCCTTGAGTTTAGTCACAAATATTGGAAGCAAAGAGCTAAGCTTAAACACTTACATCTCTCAGATCGTAATACTAAATATTTTCAAACAACTGCAAAAGTTAAAAATTTCAAGAAAAAATTACTCTCGTTCGAATCCTCGCAAGGAGATATCCTAACTGACCATGAAGAAATATCTGATCGAATCTCATTAGAAATGTCTGAAAGGTTTATCACAAATAACCCAAGACTTGTTCATCCAAACGAAGTTTGGAATATCCAACCCCAAATCTCTGCAACTGAAAACATTAGCCTGATAGCCCAACCTACTGATTCCGAAATGAAGTCGACCTTCTGGGAAATGGCAGAAGATAAAACCCCGGGTCCGGATGGTTATCCCCCGGAATTTTATAAGAATTACTGGCATATTGTTGGAAGATCTTGCTCTAAAGCTATAAAATCCTTTTTTCATTCTGGTCATATCCTCTCGGAACTAAATCACACCTTCATAGCCCTAATCCCGAAAAATGACAATCCCACAAACATCAATCATTACCGACCAATCAGCCTCTGTAACACAATATACAAAATTATCTCAAAAATTATGGCTAATAGACTAAAACCAATCCTCCCAAAACTCATAAACCCATACCAAGGTGCCTTCGTAAAAGGAAGATCCATACAAGATAATACTCTTATAGCTCATGAAATTTTTCATAGTTTTAAAAGAAAGAAAGGTAGAAATGGATGGATGGCACTAAAATTAGATATGGAAAAAGCATATGATAAAATAAACTGGAGCTATATTGAAGCTGTTCTCACTAACTTTGGATTCCACGACACTTGGATCAAATGGATTATGCAATGTATAACCACGACCTCTTGCTCTGTTTTGGTGAATAATATCCCGGGAACACAATTCAAACCCAATAGAGGAATTAGACAAGGTGATCCGTTGGCACCCTACATTTTTATCTTGGTTATGGAAGGCCTAGCTCGTGAACTCCACAAAGAAGCTTTATGTGAAGATGCCTTGATAGGGATAAAACTGACTAAAAATGGCACTTCAATCCCCTTCTTAACCTCCGCTGATGATACCTTGATATTTGCAAATGCAGCTCATACTAGTCTCAATACTATCCAAAATATATTGAATAAATTTTCAAATCTATCCGGGTTAACCATTAACTATTCGAAAAGCTCTTTACAATGCTCTAATAATGTCTCTCAAAATTTATCTAGAGATCTGGCCCACCATATGGGTGTACCCATTACCAGGACGCTTGAAAAATATCTAGGTATCCCCCTTTTAAATGGCCGAATCACGAACTGCGTCTTTGAAGATGCCATTCAGAATCTGAAAAAACAACTTCCAAAGTGGAAGGCCTCTACGCTCTCACAAGCTGGACGAGCGGTGCTCATCCAGTCTAATCTTAGCTCTAAAACAAACTACTTAATGCAAAATTTCCTACTACCTAAAGGAATACTACAGCAGATAGATCAAGTTAATAAAAATTTCTTCTGGAATAAACTTAACTCTGAAAGATACAATCCTCTGATTAGCTGGGATAAAATTTGTACTAGTAAAGAGTCTGGGGGTTTGGATATCAAAAAAGCAGAAGACCTTAACATAAGCCTTCAAATGAAATTACTTTGGAAAATTTACACAAATGAAAGCAATATATGGGTCCAAATAGTAAAGGAAAAATATCTTCAAAAAGATGACATACGAACTGTCTCGAATCATCTTACCTCTTGGCAATTTGGACGTCTTCTCTCTCTAAGGAAAAATTTTGAATCGGGCATCCATTGGATTATAGGAAATGGTGATAAGATAAATATCTGGTCTGAACCCTGGGTCCCCAATGAATGTTTGGCAAATCTTCAAGGAAATCATAGTAAGGACATGAAAGTTATTCAACTTTTTACTACGGAAAAACGTTGGAATATCCCTTTAATTAAACAAATATTCCCTCCTAATATTGTCTCTAAGATTATTGAAATACACATCCCAAATTGGGATACCCCGGATAAACTTATTTGGCGTCTTGACCCACGTGGTGTCTTCTCGACCAAATCAAGTAAACTCCTAACTACAACTACGACTCATTCTCCTTCAAATTATAAATGGATTTGGCAAATGGATCTTCCTCCGAGACTAAAGACTTTCCTTTGGAAAATAATCATTGATGGTCTTCCAACAGCCAAAAGGCTCAATAAATTTTATAATCGGGTACCAAGTCAATGCTGCCTCTGCTCACAAGAGGACGAAAGCTCTGAGCACCTTCTGAGATCTTGTCCTTTCACTGGAAATATTATTTGTCAATACGAAACCTATACTGGAAAAGTACTACAAAACCTTAATGGAGTAGATACTTTTGACATTGAACAGGTCAAAATAGAAAATAAAAATTTTGTGGATCTTGTGTTCATTTGGAACATGGTCTGGGAAATTAGAAATGACCTTATCTTTAGGAAAAAACCTCCTAATACAAAGGAAAATATAATTCGAATAATTAATGCTAATGTTTATCAATGGTCTAAAACTAAAAATGAAAATACACCAACCAAACCCAAGAACAGGAGAGGTAAAGCTAGATGGAACAGACCATCAGGAGCTATCTACAAAATTAATGTGGATAGCTCGGTGGGTGGGATTACTCGGGACTCCCGAGGCCATGTCATAGATATGTTCTACCAGGTTACTTGCAAGTCTTCTGTCTTACAAACTGAAGCCTTAGCTATACAAATAGGTCTGGAGCAAGCACAAAGGAAAGGACTCCGAAGAGTAATTATAGAAGGTGACAATTTACAGCTCATCAATGCACTTAACTGCAGCAGGAAATCTAGATGGGAAGTTATACGTCACATTGAGAGAATCAAACAAGTTGGTTTTGATTCAATCCATTACTGCCACTGCTATCGTGAAGCAAATCAAGTTGCAGACTTTATAGCCAGGAAACGTATCATCTGTAACAATGCTACTATCCCCTACAATAGGGATCTTTGTACCATCATCCTCAAGGATGATCAAGGAGCTAGATTACAACTTGTGTAATCACTCCTATTTCTTGCCTACTATAAAAAAAAAAACTATTTACAACCGAATGACAGAGAGGACGAAGCGGTTAGAATATTATGATTCAAAATTAATTAATTAATTAGTAAGAGACATTAGTTAGGTTGTTAAGATGTGTATGTGATTGGGCAAGTGACTCACGGTTAGTTTTAGGTTAAATTTTAGGGTTAATTAGTTAGAGTTAGTAGTGAGTTAATTAGTGATTAGTGTGGGAATGAACGTGCCTCAACTGTATTAGGATTTCTTTAAATATGTAAGTTTGTTTATCAATGGAATTGATGAGTTGAATTGAAAACGCTCCTCTCTTCCAACATGGTATCAGAGCAGTTGGTGGATTTCTCATTCCGTGTTCGATCCTATTGAAGATAAGATTGGAGAGACAGTGCTCCATCCAATGTCTTTCCATGAAGAGGAAGAAACCATGTTTGTTGAAGACGATTTCAATCGAAGGAATCGTAAAGAAGGAAGCCTAGAAGATGGTTCTCCATGTTTGATTGTTGAAGGAGGCCAAGAGATAGTGCTCCGTCATATGTTCGTGTGTTTTTTAGTTGAAGATGGTTCCAAGGAATCGTGAAGAAGGAGGGGCCATCGATGGTGCTCCTTGTTTATTGAAGATGGTTCCAAGTGAGGAATCGTGAGGACGCCGAGAGAACGGTGCTCCAAAGGTTTTGAAGCTTTCCATTGCATGAAAGAAAAGAGAGGCCAAAGAAAGGGTTTGAAGCTTTCCATTGCAGGAAAAAAAAGAGAGGCCAAAGATGAAGGCTAGGAAGTACTGTCTGAAAAGAAGAGTCTGGACAAGAGGCTTCCAAAGGAGGGTGGCGCCGTCTACAAGAAGAGAAGGCGGAAGTTCAAGATGAAAGGCCGAATCAAAGAAGAAGTGTCCGGGGATGATGATGCCCGGATCGAGTAGAACGCTCGACAAGAAGGCGCGCAGTTGAAAGACTCCATGAGAGTCCGACCGATGAAGGTCGAAGTTGAAGAAGTGGGCTACGATGGGGAGAGTCCGGCCGAAGAAAGGCAGTTGAAGGCTCCAAGAAGAGCATCTAGGCCAAAGAAGGTAGTTGAAGGCTCCGAGAAGAGAGGTCGGAGAAGACAGTTACGAAGTTGAAGAGCTCCGATCATGAGAGTCTGGCCGAAGGTCTGAGATCGAAGATTGCTCCATGATTGAAGAAGATGAGAAGTGCATAAGAATTTGAAGATGCTGATGAGGAGCGCATCACAGTTTGAAGACGAGGAAGTGCGTCCGAACAGTTTGAAGATGTGAAGATGATGCATCTGAAGAAAATTTTAAAAAAAAATTGTGATTTTGTGGAACTTTGAATCAAGGGGAGATGTTAGAATATTCGTGATTCAAAATTAATTAAGAAATTAATGAATTAGAAGTATGTTAGATTTAGGGTTTATTTAGTTATCTAATTAGTGGGTCTAATTTGTGGGTTAATGGGTCAAAACCGCAAGTAGTGAACGGTTGGGTTTTTAGGGTTGTAAATTGTAATTTGATTTATCATATCAATTAAATTGAGGAGGACTCAGAGAAAACGCTCTGGCTCCTCTCTTCCAACAGAAACTAGGAGTGAAAGAGAAAGACATTAAAGAAACTAACACTATGTTTGACTTATGGGATTTTTAGGGGAAGGAAGTGGTGGGAAATTAAGGAGGAGGAAAGGGAGTGAAGGGAAGGGGAGAAATTTCACTTTCTCACCAAATTCCACCATTTTAGTGGGTTGTGAAATCCCACCAAATTGAGCAGTTACTCAATTTTGAGATCCCTTCTCTTCCTTTAAATTGTTCATCCAAACACCTAATTTATTTTCCCTTCCTTAAAATCCGACCAAATCCCACCATCTAAACAGAAACACGCTCCAGCCGAAAAGAACTGGAAGGAGGACAAGCCAAACACTATAGTAGAGTAATACCGTATATACGAATAATCTTTCAATTATATATGAACAATCTATTTACCTCATAGTTGAACTTAATAAAATATATATCGTTGATAGTTACTTAAAATTAAAATCTTTCACATATCACCTTTCAAATTCTATTTGAACAATCGATCTTTCAGTTCATATGTATATACGAATACTCTTTCAATTCTCTATGAACAATCTAAAAATCTAAAAACCCACATTCAGGCACTTCATTTTACTCAATTTTATTTCAACTTCGGAAACTTTTTTTTTCAATATAAAAACCCACATTCAAACCTCTAGTATGAACCCTAACACGTACAACTTTCTACCCATTAGCAATAACTCTAAATCCCCCAAATTTTGGTGTATCTTCATTCATATTACAATCCCTATTCAAAATGTAACTGAAAAACAATACAATAAGTTATTATGCAATCCACAATTTCCTTTAATTTCTATCGTGGTCAAGGAGATCAAGTGGTCTCGTGAATGTACGATAATGCCCCTATAAACTCCACTTATTTACAATGTAATGCAGCTATATCAATCACGTACATATATATCCTCATATACCCCTTCAAGATGGACCGATGCAAGGAAGCACAAGGCTCAGCTGGCATGGGACCGAATTAAGAAACCCATGTTGCTAATTTGCTCCCAAAGCCTTGGTTAAAATGTCGGTTGGTTGTAAGGAGGACACATGAGCCGTATGAATAAACTCTTGTTGAACCATTTCCCTAATGAAGTGTCCATCAATCCTAACATGTTTAGTTCGCTCGTGAAAGGTAGGATTGACAGCTCTTGAGCAAATTTGTTGTCGCAATAGAGAGTGATTGGTAGATCAATACCGATACTTAGATCAGCAACAATCCCCTGTAACCAAACTAACTCACTCGCAGTTGCTGACATACTGCTATACTCATTTTCAGTTGAAGATTTGGAGACAACTTTCTGCTTCTTGGTCTTCCATGAAACCAAAGATGAACCTAGAAACACACAAAACCCCGAGAGTGAGCGGCCTGTGTTCATGCGATTTCCCGAGTCGACATCACTATAAGCCTTAACTAAGAGAGAAGTCATAGTTGAGTATGAAAGAGCATAGTTATAACTGCCCATTAGATCCCTCAGAAAATAAATGACAGCATCCCAATGAGGCTTCAAAGGATTTTGCAAAAACTGGCTCAATTGTGGAACTGTATATGATATGTCAGGTCGTGTCAAGGTGAGGTACAAAAGTCTACCTACTAATTGTTGGTAATCTTCAGGATTGTCAATGGATTCAACATCAAAAGAAGAGAGATCGTGTTGGATAGGAAATTAATTCAGTTGTCTTGCGTCCCTCCATCTGAGCATCTTTAAGTATGTATAAAACATACTTTCTCTGATTGAGTAAGATGCCAGCTGACGATCGAGCAATTTCCATGCCCAAGAAGTACCTATTCAATAATTAAGAAGAGAATTCCATAATAATTAATTTGAAGTAGGAATCTTACCCATTGAAATCCCCAACTGGTTTTCGCATCAATTCGCACCCTCTATGAACATATGCAATTGGAGCAATTGCGAAAGTCAACTCTAGCACAACCCTTCACCTTCAATTGGATGTTGTCGGGGAGTCTAATCTCCTTCTGCCAACATGATCTGGGGCTTCTCTCAATGAGGGTGACGACGATTCTCGGTCTAGGGCTTCTCTTCTGGAAAAAGGAGGTTATGGGGAGAGAGTTTTTTCATCTGAATGATACTGATTGAAAGACATGCACGCACCAACAATGAGAATAATAGGAGAAAAGTTTAACCATTTCGAAATGGTTCAACCGGAAAAGATTGGTGGGTAGTACCCAAAGGTTCTCGGTTCGAACCTCGGATGGTCGCTCTTTATTTACCAACAATTCAAGATATGAGAAAAGTAGTGGGACAGACCTTTTTTTTAAAAAAAATCACAAAAAAAAAAACATAATTAATCTTGACCCTCCATTATCTAACAATTAATGGTCAACATTTGTTAACATTTAACACTATAAAGTATCGGATAAATCCAATACATTGGAAGGCTAACGGGCAAATTACCATGAAACAACATACATAAATCACCCATTACAAACCAAACGAGAGAGGTCGAAACTAGGACTGGAAGAGAAGGGCATCAAAGAAACCAAGCGAAACCGAATGCACACACTCGCCGAAAAGAAGTTGATAGAGGACAAGTCGAGCACTATTAGAGTAATACCGTCAGAAACCGGTGTAACATGACACAATCTTCTACCGATCTTAAGACAAGAGATTTCATAAAAAGCACATCCCGAAAAACATAAATTGTCCGGGTCAAGTTGTTGGTAATCAAGTACTAGGTTAAGTTATTTAATACTAGTCCATTAAAAAAGGGAAAGTAATAAAGTAGTTGGAACCAACTGGCCGGAGTGTGAGAGCGAGGGAGTAGCCAGATTTAGGTTTCGAAGCTCCAAATGGCCAATCGGTTATTTAAATTGACCTTTCAGTTCAGCCCGGGCTATAAACACAAAGTATGAACGTGCAGTCGCGTCTTATTTGGCTGCATTAATTGCTCTTCAGGGTCGCTTTGCCTTTGCCACACGAATGTTACGGCAGTCTCCTTGGGCCTCGGTGGGGAACCCTTTGGATTTGGATTTTATATTGATTTTATTTGCTACCTCTCTAGTCTCTACCTACATTTTGATGGTTATAACTTATAATTCACTTGTTGAAAATAAACCCTTTTTTTCCTATCGGTAGGTAGGGTTGTGCATAACTGGATATATGACACGATACGACATGAAATCCATGACATTGAAAAGGCTGATCCGAACATGACATAATAAATGTTATCAAAGTCCGACTCGGACCGATTACTGGGGGTCGTGTGCACGGGCGCAAATGCGCTAGTAGCCTAACACACAAGTTGAGTGAGGTTCCATTCTAAAACCAATTGGCAATAGAAGGAGTAGCCTATCGACTCATATACTAGGACTTGATAGGTTCATTGGTTCAACTTTCTGATGTGAGACACTTTTGGTCTCATTCACACCTGTAACTAACAAATGTCAGGTATCCAACACGAAAACACGAAACGATTTTATGTCGCATGAGAGTTTCTAAAGAATATTAGAACAACGAAACTATTTAGCTTAATCACTGAATAATGAATTTTTCAATGTTCATGTTTTTTTAACTTCTGTTTTTAAAATAACTGCTAAGTTTGTCAATTATGCTAATATTCCAATAAATTCAATTTAGCCAATTTGAAAATATATTTTTAAGCTTAAACTATTTTTTATTTAAAGTTTCCTTTTCTAGTCGCGACTTGACACGCACTCAGGGGCGGCCCCAGGGTGGGGCGCGTATACGCGGTTGTCCCACCCTTCGACCCACGAACCCCGGAGTTTAGAAAAAAAATATATTTTATTTATATATATTGTATTTTTGTAATAAATAAAATTAGAATGGATATTGAATCAGTTAATCTAGTTAGCTTAGTTGGTAAATGGAAATGAGAGAAAATTAAATGATATTAAAGGGCTTGAGTTCAATTCCCCATTGCTCCCCTTTTATTTCTTGTTTGAAATTTTTAACCCACTTTTTTTTTTCTTATTTCTTGTTTGAATTTTTTATCCCACTTTTTTTTTTTCTTATTTCTTGTTTGACTTTTTTATCCCACTTTTTTTTTTACTTGTGTTGTGCTTCCTCAATGCTTTTGTTATCCTTTTCTTTATTTCAATTATAGGATGATGACATTTCAAGTTATTTTTCTCAACTTTAGTAATATATAAGATTTCATAAATTAATATTTTATACTCTACAAAAGCATTCAAAATTTCAACATCCTATTAAACAAATTAAATTTACTTAAAATTAATTAGAACCCATAAAATAGGTTAGTTAAAATAATTATAATGAAAAGAGACTTATAATTCATTGAAACCTTTGTAGAAAAAAATATTTCAAATTGTATAATGATCTATACTATTTGTAATATATCATATGACATAAATATAAACTTTTTATTGTAAAAAATCTCTATAATGAACTTTATAACCAGAAATATTTTAAAATTATGAGAATTAATTTAGTGTTGTAAGAATTCAAATACCCTTACATAAATAATAATATTAATTTGTATAAGAATTCAAGTGCTCTTTTGTACATAATAAATTAATAATACTGTATTCATTTGTAAGAATGACTATAATATCGTAGGCCTCATTTTAATAATTGTACAATGACTATGACTATAAAATTGATTGAACGACCCTGCAAAATTCCGCCCCACCTTTCAAAGAGTCCTGCGGCCGCCACTGCAAGCACTTGATAACTAATTAGACATATACATATACCGGAATTGACAAACATTTTTCTATAAAACTTGTACGTTGCATTAGTTATGCATCTTGTCAAACAATGTGCAACTTGTTGTACTACTTAAATACCTAAAATCTTGATTTGAGTTTATAAAATACTAGTCTTATTACCCGCGTATTACGCGGCATTTTAATAAATATTATTTTATTATATATATTATCCTATTCTATTTGATTGAAAACTTTCTAGGAAATCAATATACATCCATTAAAATATATTAATTAAATAAATAACATCATTAACAAATTTAAAGCTAAAATAAACAAAATTGTGTTGCAACTAATAAAAAGGTATGAAACTTAATAAAATAAAATAATTTATCCAAATATATTATTATTTAATAATTCAAGTTTCGTCTATGACTCCACTAATAAATTTACATTAAATCAGTTGTGAACTTGTGATTGTTAATAACATAATTTAAATGTTGTGGCTAAAGATATGAAATCATTAATTGATAACCAATTAAAATTTTATTCCTATTCTATTTAATCGATAGTATATGATTAAGATAAGATTTTATCAATTACATCAGATATGAATATATATTTATAAGATATTGAAAAATTTTAAATACTATTATAGCAAAAAAAAAAAACCCTTTACATATGAAAAGATATAATTTCATTTATAAAAATGTGTAAATAGATAAAAGATTATGGTCAACGTACTCTCTTGGTTGATTTAGGCCATGAATTAAATTGATTAAAATAATTCTTAGGGATTAACTAAGATGAAATTAGCAGAATAAAAGAAAATAATCATTTTGTTATGAACTTATGATTGTATTTACCAAAAATCTATATATACTATGTATAAATAGCTAGATAAAATTTTAAGGCTATGAGTCCTTTGACTCCTTTCATATACGATCTAGCTTTATCGAAGGCTATAAGCCAATTCTCTCATTATTTTGCATCTATAGTTCATACGTCTTAAGAGGAGAAAATCTACAAATTTCAATTATATGTAGTTTATCAAAATTCATTAGATTTATTTAAATAAATTAAAAATTGATCAAAATATAACTATTCAGGATATGATAAAATTCCCCGTAACCATATGGTTTATTTAACTAATCAATTATGTATTGATATGTTTGACATAATATAGTTTGATTACTACAAATTCTATCTTTAAACTAATTTTAATATAACTTATTTGAAATCTTTGGATTTTAATATAAAAAAGTGGAACCAAAATTTTATTTAATGAATATAAAAAAAGGGAAGCATATCTTAATCACTTAAATTGAAGATCTTTTTAACAAAAAAATATAAAATTAATTGAAATTACACGTAGATAAATAGATTAGACAGTTGTATGACATGGATTAAATTGATTGGACATCTATTAATTGACGTGTCAAAAAACTCGGTCAGAATGCACCAGAAAAAGACACGTGAGCGAATCGCACCAGAGCCCGCCACATAAGATTTCAATGTCTCTGTTTTAGTATTATATATTGATGATTGATTTGATTTTTTCTTCTTTTTTCTTCTTCTTTTATCAAATAGTGTGCTTTTATTATAATAATTGAGTTTCCATAAATATGTTGCCAAAAAGATGCAATCTTCTCTTCTAATTGTGTAACAATAAAATTTATATTCTAGGCCAATTTGAGATGCGTTAGTTTTTTTTAAAATAAAATTTAATTATATCGGGCTATTTTGTATGTTGATAAGCATTTGAATCTTGCCTACCGATTGAATGTAGATGCAAAACTTACATTTATTACAATTTTAATTATGCAAAAACACAAGTATGTGGGAAAAAATCATGAAATATATCCAATTCTACAAAATATCATGAACATAATTTTATTGCTATCACGTAAAATCTATATAAATCTAATTATATAATAAATCCAAAATATTTAGTTTAAAATTTTAATGGATTTGAAATATTTAATTCAATCGGCAATAGCCTTAGAAATCGACCTATTACACATTTAAAGTTATAAATATCAAATTGTATATGACCTCATCTCCCTTTCAAATCTCTATGATTTATGATACTACGTAACGTAATTATCAGTGCAATTATAGCCTCAATTATCATAAATTTTGTGCTATTGAATTTAATATGTTCATTTTTTTTTTATTTCTTCATCGAAATTGAAATTGAAGAGAAAAAAAAAAAGAATTGGCTTAACTCTAATTATTGGTTTATACATTAATGTTGAATAATTAGTTACTTAAATTGTATCGTGCAATTAATCAAATTGCTTAACCCTTCTAATAGACCAAAAATAAATAATATAGATAAATTTTTTAAAATAAAATGAATATATATATATTATAATATAATACGAGCAATATTAATGGTGATATTTTAATTTTAAAAATTCATTTCAAAGGAAAAAGAATACATAAATATATACATTAGTATTTATTTTAAAAGTTATAAAGATATATTTGGATTATCCGGAAAAATTCTTAATATATATATATATAATATCCTACAAAATCTAAATATAATGTACAATTTGTTTTCATTTCGATTTTAAAATAATTAAAATAAATAAGAAGATAAAGAGCCTGATATATATTGATAACAAAAGATTATTTACAAATTACTATCAAACCCAACTCTTTAATTGCAACCAAAACTCTTAATTTCCCTATGAATGATTGATGATAACTAATTGATTTACTCTGCCTACTAAATTTAGTAATTAATTAGCTATTATTGGTAACTCTCTATATGCTTTGCGGACAATTTCTTCAGCAACTCATACGTAGTAACCATAATCGCTGACGACATCGACATGGAAGCCCATCTCGGCCCGATCCCTCTATAGCAGGCCCGAACCCCTCCTTCCCTCACCAACCCCGCCACCGTCTGCGCCACCGTCCTCCTCTCCCCCTCCGCCACCTGCATCCTCGTCTTAGCCGTGTCCAGCGGCGTCGTCACCAGCGCCGACAACCCACTCGCCACCACCGCGCTCGCCCCCTGCACCCCCACCGCCACTGCCGCCTCCGCCCCATGGAAGTCCCATTTCTTGAGCCCGGACCCGGTCCATATGACCCGATGGGCCATCGAGTAGCTCCCCCACCACAACGCGCTGGAGGGCGCGTAGGTCAAAATCGACACCCCGAACCCTCGGTAGAGTCCCTGGATTCCGTCCCGGAGGAGGATCTTCTTGCAGCATTCGGCGCCGGTGAGGGCTTCGCCGGAGACCATGAGCCGCTGGCTGACGACGTCGACCGGGGTCCAGACCAGCTGGGCGGCGACGGACGCGGTGAGGCCGGCGGCTGCGCTGGAGACGGCAGCAGAGGTGGCGTCGGAGAGGCCGAGACGGACGCCGGCGCCGCCGACGGCAGTCTTGGTGACCTCGAGGGCGGTCATGTAGAGCGCACGCGCCGGAACGGTGCCGGTGAGGGAGGTGCCGAAGCCGCGGTAGAAGGATTTGAGGCCCTCGCGGCGGAGCATGTGGTAGGCGAGGTCGGAGCAGCGCGTGGAGGACACGGACACCTGTTGGCGCGTCTTGAGGACGACGGCGGGGTACAGGGCGCCGGAGACGCCGGAGAATAGGGCGGCGCCGAGCACGAAAAAGCGCGATTTGTCGAGCATGTTCCAGTCGATCTCCGCTGGAAGGCTGAATTCTCCGTTCTCCTCTCTTGCGGCGAAACTCATCTTTGAAATCGGAATGGGAATTGGAATTGGAAATCGAAAACTGCACTCTGTTTATTCAGATTGAAGACTTGAATTGATGTTCAGAGGAAGCGAAATTGCAAATGAGAGTGTGTGATTGAAAGGGGTTAGAATTATATAAATGAGGAGATTTCAGCTGGTTTTGTTGTAATTCAGAAAATCTATGGGTTGAATTTTGAGAGGACAAAAAAACCATTCGGAATGAGAAGTGGGGGAAGGCAAGTGCAGTGGCTAAATGGTGTGGCCTATTTTAAGTATGATATGATAAATAAATAAAAGGGATAATAAGACCTCCGGATTTTTTGAAGATATTATTTTTAACCGCTGTTATTGGTGGATAAATATATTTTATGTAGTATTTTTTTTGAGACTGCATACATAATGTGCTGGATTTTTTAAACCAAATTTTAGTAAAATAATGTTCAACTTTTTATTTATTTATTTATTTATTGCTTTTCTTTCCATTTTTTATTTAATTTTCCTATGTAAAGAGAGGAGTAAGATATACAAAAGTGATGTATATTTTATAAATGAAGGGTGTGTTGATTCCAAATGCGTTATGTTTATAATACAAAATGATAAGACGGTGTTTGATTAACATAATTTTTAAGGTGTTTAAACTATGGTATTTTTTAATTTCACGATGTATTAATTATAATATAATTATTTTATCTCGATTTATATGATTATTTGGTTAAATTGCAGTTTTACCTCAGTTTTTACGAGATTTTAATTTTTACAATCAAATATTCACATAAAATGAGATAAAATATTCACGTTATAATTAAAATGCAATTGAATCCAAACATACCGGAATACCCAAATCATTGAAAACTGAAAATGCTGTAAATGTAGTTGTTTCACCCTAAAATATAGGCCAAAGTAAGAATTCCATTAATGGTCAATTTCTCATCAGTTGTATGGTCATGATCACGACTTCTGAAACCGATGAAAAAATTGATGACAGCCAAAGCTGTAATCATAAAATACATTGGTGGTTTTAGAAATTGTGATCAATGTTGTAGTACCTCGTAATTTGAAATCTCTAACCTTTCGGTTGTTTTTTTAGTAGGCGAAAAGGGGACGGTTCTTAAGACAGAACACAACCCTGATCATCCTTTCGGATGATGTTAAAGAATTCTCTATTCAAAGAGAGAGTATCCATATTACAATTGTCATTAGCTCTAGTTATGAAATCTGCTGCTACCTTAGCTTCACGTAAACAATGTTTAAACTCTATATGCTCAAATTCCAATTGCATCTTCTTGATAAGCTCAATTTGCCCCCATATCTCTCATCTGGGCCTTCCATTATCGTTGATAGCCTTGATAATTTCTAGGCAGTCACCTTCTATTATAACTTTGCGTAAGCCTTTTTGCCAAGCTATTTTCGTACCTGCACAAAATGCAGCTACTTCGGTTTGGATAGCGGAGCCACTATCTACCTGCTGTAGAAAAATATCCATCACAGTTCCCTCACAATCCCTAAGGATCCCACCTACCTGGCAGAAACTGGTAGGCTTGGTTGAGCCATCTACATTAATCTTGTAGGTGGCCCTATACGGTTTTTTCCATTTGATCACATACCTTCGCCTGTCTTGTTTCGGACTTTTATTGGGATTGGCATTCAACCAATCTCTCACCTACACATAAGATCGAATCGCGATTTGTGAGATAGAGTCCATTTTTTTACCTTTGAAGATGATGTTGTTCCTAGTTTCCCATATTGCTTGCCAGATAAAACAGAGCTTCTCAAAATTCGAAATAGATGGTTTAGAATGTAGGATCCTTTTAATGGTTATAATCTGGTTATTATTGTAACTTATAGATTTCCCAGTTAGTTGTTCATATCCCGCTATGATTCTTTTGGTGACAGTGCAATGCTGGAAGAGATGATCACTATCTTCATCTTTGTCATTGCAAAGACAACACTGAGACGGAACTCTATTGAAAAAACGGTTTAGTCTTTCTTTTGTTGCGATTCCATCTTGTGCTATTTTCCAAACAAGGTTCTTGATCCGGGGAGGGAGATTTAAGTTCCAGATCCATTTTCCTTTATCCTCATTTTGATTGCTCTTGTTTATAATCTGTTTGACCGATTTGATCGTGAAGTAACCATCTACATTAAGTTTCCAAATCAGTTTATCACTGGCCTCCCAAAAGGAGATTTTAATTTTTAAAATCAGGGCGCCAATATTATTTGGAAAGAGGTTACGTAGGATTTCCATTGTTTATTTTGGTTGATCAGTCTAACCTTACTACCTTTCAGTTGTTGTTGTTGGTTTTCAAAGCTGACAAAACAGTTTTCGATACATCAACCAACTAAAGTTATTGATCGACGATTTTAGAAGTTGTGATCAATAACCTATAGTCCTATTGATTAACATATATACCCTTCCGTATATAGCTTCATAAGTTGTGATCAGCTTCAAATATTCACCAATTCCAAAAGTCGTGATCACGTACAATTGTACATATGGGCAAGTGGCGATAAAATGAACGTACATATAAATAGCTTGATTTTTGTGGGTACATTGTATCTTCTTCATATTATTGTGTTGGGTCTCATCAGGATATATATATCTTGTAATTAAATATAAAATGTCGCTTAAGTATTCAAATAAAAAAAAAGGGGCTTACTATTAGCACGGCGAATTTATCGCCATTTACACGGTTTGCAATCGCGGACTTGGAGTTTGCAAAATCCGCAAACTCATAGTCTGCGATTGCAATTTTTTTATAAAAAAAATTCCGCAATGCGCGATTGCCAATGTTTATTTTAAAAAAAAAAAATTCGGGATAGATACCTTACGGAGTATGTTAAATGCAATTATTTCCTAAATCAAGATTCTGGTAGATATATTTGGATCGATAATGATATTTGACGAAATCCCGTAGATATCAATTTTGGATCGATAATGATATTTGAAAATATCACGTTTCAAAGATATTTAAAGATAGATATATTTGGATATAAATATATTTTATTTCATAGGATATTCGTCAACGATCGCTGTATATACCCTCCCCGTATTTAGAGCACATGTATCTCCACACTTTAAGGGTTCTTACGAAGCTAATATTTCCAACATCCTAAATTTCTCGCTGTGTCGTCGTCAGATGAAGATGATATACCGTTCGATATAAACGGGATATCGTCAAATATCGTTAAAATTTATCCGTAATCTGATTTAGAATTGGGATTAACGTAGTACTCCCTCCGATTTTTAATATAAGGCATTTGACTTTTGAACACGTACTTTAAGGAGCTAAAAACTAAATAAAATATTAATTTTTCCAATTAATTTTTTTTACATAATAAGTATTATAATATAAAAAAATTTAATTGAAAAAAATCAATATTTAATATAATTTTTAGCTCCTTAAAATATATGCTCTAAAGTCAAATGTTGTATATTAATAATCGGAGGTAGTGTATGGTAATTTGAATTTTATTTTTTAAAAAAAACAATCGCAACCGCGGATTGTGGGTTTGCGGAATCCGCAAACTCGCAATCCGCGGTTGCAGAAATATAAAAATAAAAATAAAATTGCAACCGCAAACTCGCAATCCGCGGTTGCGGAATTTAAAAAAAAAATTACAACCGCGCATTCAGCCTACGCGATTGCGAAGCCAATCCGGGTATCCGGCGAGATTTTCACCGTGCATATAGCAAAACCGAAAGAAAATGATTAATCTAGCTTTCTTTGTTTTATCTAATTCAATTATAGTACTAGATAAAGAAAATACTCTCTATTTTTTTAATTGATATTTTTTCAAGCATTTTAAGGAAATAAAAAATACTAAAATAAATATTAAGCTTTTCATTAATTTTTTTAATAATTCCATACTTACTATTAATAAGTATAAATTATTTTTAAAAATTAATTCAAAAAAGTTATATTTTATATAAATTTATATTTTTAAAAAATAAAATGTGCATTAATAATAGATATCAATTTAAAAAATAAATCACAACTCTACGTTTATATAAGTTTCTTACGTATTATCCCATATCAGATTGTTAGATGATAAATAATGATAAAGCTTAGGCATCAGCAATAACCTATCCCTGCTGATTAAAATAAAAACCATAACCTATCCGAAATATGTAGATATTTTTAATGAAACTTATATTTAGAATATATATTGATAAAATTATCCCAAAATATATTTTAAACCATTGGGTTTGTGTTGGGGGAAACGTGTGCGTTATTGAAAGAGAGAGAGAGAGAGTGAGGGGGCGCCAATGGAATGGGAAAAAAGACTAGGGGCCCTGTTCCGTTGGTTTTAGGCGACCTCTATCAATCCCACTTTGTAGGCCACCTATCTATTTAATTTAGCATGATTGGAGAGAGTGAAATATGCAGTATAAATTGTATAATGCATGCTTCATTTACGCTATAGTTTTTGTTTCATGTTATCAAGTCGGTCATATTTGTACAACAAGACGAGAGAAAACTTTAATTTCTCTCTGAGAGTTTCGTCTACTATGTCAAAAAAAAAATTTGTTTTCAAGCAATGACATTATCCTTCAACATCTTCAGGGTATGAAAACCCGTAAAATGAAGTTACTCCCTTATCGTTAAGTTGAACTAGCTATTTCAATATATAACTCTAATAGCAATGAAATTAAAACTCTTTGTACTAGTGAACTATTTTATTATTTATTGTTATTTTATAGTATTGAAGACAACGTTTGTCACCAGTGTGCCCCTACCCTCATTGGATCCTGACTCCGCCACTGTATATAGACATTCATATACAATATAGCATATGTCATATTTTCATACAAAGATAGAAAAGTATCTAAAAATTCATATAAAATAGAATACTCGTTTTTTTAATTAAAACATGTACTCCCTCCATTCGCGAAAAATTAACATTTTAGCTCTTATCACAATTTTTAAGAAATCCAATAATCTACTCTATTTTTTTTACTAATTTACCTGATACGAGGTTAGCCGTGTGATGGTCCGATCTTCGACAACAAGCAAGAAACTTCAAGAACTGAACAAGAAAGACTCAAAAAATACCAAGAACGCAGCAAGACTCAAGAAACTCAATCAAGATGATCAAACTTCAAACAAGAACTCAAGAAACGCAGCAAGAATAAGCAAGAACAATGCAAGACTCGACAAGATCTTCAAGAACAAGGTTGTTCTAGAGATCGACCAAAGCAAAGAAACAAAGACTCGACAGAATTGAATAAAGACTCGAAATTTATGTAAAGACACGACCGATAAGGACTGAAACGATTTATGCAGAACAAGATAAAGACCCCAGGCCTCCTCAGAGGGTAGGAACCGATACCAATGACTACACAGCCCGCGTCTACAACCCTACACAATCAAGCGGACAACTTGAAGGCACAAGGAGGGGGCTTGTGGATACTAGATTCACCAAGTCTTGCGAAGTTGATGAACGGCAAAGCAAACCAAGCTAGATCAATACCAATAGTTGCAATTGAAGAGCACAGCTCTATTCAATCGACAAACACTCATTGTGCTTCACACAAAAAGAGAGCTTTTCTCATATCATTCAACGTCCATGATTACAAAGAAGGCATTCGGCTTATATAGACCTAACTAGGGTAAGCCGAATGGGCTGATTTTAATAAAACTAACAACTATAGGAATTAATTAAAATAACCTTAAAGTTTCCTAAAATAACTTAAGTAAAAGAAATACTAAATAGAAAATAAATATAATGTTCCAAAACTTAACAAAATCCCGTCAAAACCAGCAGCAGCTCAAAGAATGTGGATTTCGGCCAAGCTATTGGACGAATCTTGAAAAACTTTCAACAGCAAAGTTGTAGATCTCTTCGTCCTCGTTCCAACAAGGTATGGCACGCCTCAATCCGATCAATATTGAATCCGTACGACCCATTTTACAGAGACGTCGAAAAGCTGTCAAGTTGCTGAACGAATGTAAAAACGTCAAGCTTCCACCTTTGGACCTTCTCCCATGGTGGAGCCTTCTTCTTCCTCCTGATAAGGACATCATTCGAAGGTGTCTTGGATGATCCCGCATCATTACCCTTATTTATTATTCTACTTTTCACTTTATCGAAACTACAACTCACAACCCATCAATCATGTCAAGAACATTTTCGTAAAGTGAAAGCTAAAATACCTACATTGACATGTTTTTATGAACAAAATCGAACCTCTAAAATGAGAAGTTTTCGTGAACGGATGGAGTATCTAATTGTCATCTAATTATCTTTTGATGTAGGCACAATATATTTTATGCTCTTTTAATTTTAGAAAATAAATGATTAATTAGGTTGATGTAGGCACTATAGGGGGATGTCAATCTTTACTATCTAATTATCTTTTGATGGTTAGAATTTTTTTAAATTCAGCGCATAGTGCTTGAGGGGAACTCATTCCATGACGTACATAAGTGGTTTTCTCCGATGAAGTAAAAGCACCCCGATCTATTAAAGAAAATAAAAAAAGAAATGATTTATTAAGTTGTACAGCTGTCATCGCTTTATTGGTTTTGGATATGAGAAGGTGTCCAATATATTGAGGTACCTCAAATATGAGGAGGATGCCCACATTGATCGATTTTTCAAATCGGAAAAAAGTGAAATCGGAAGGGAGTCTCTGACCATTGTGGTCCTTGTGGATGCTTCTCCTAGGCCTTTTTATTTACCTATTTACAATGGGCCCTCTGGTTGAGACTTTCAAGTCGCTTTGCGTACAAATTTAAAACACTAACTGATACTCAAAACAACCGCCCAATTCAGTCCAGTTGTCCAAAGTGGGCCGGTTACAAATCTGTGGCTTTCTCATTTTTTGTTTGAGCAATTTGATTGGTGAGATTTATGCTATGGGTGGACTCTGGATTACTCTTTTGGACGAGCTGTGCCACGCACAGTAGAGTTGTGATAAAACTTGGAAGGTATGGAGTTCAAAAGATGTTAGGGTTTGTTTGGTATCTATATAAGTATATTTGATACGAATATGAATATTAGATATCAATATAAAGGATACCAATATTAAGAATATTAGATATCAATATATACATATATTTGGCCAAGTTGTTTGATATCTTGTATCAAATTCAGAGATGTTATACTTTCAAAGCTGCTTCATGAACGTTGTTTCTGGAGATGAACGCTTGTATCGCGGAGGAGATGAACACTTTTAGCACAGGAGGTGCTAGGTAGCCATCATTGGATACAAATGAGCTCGATTGAATTCCAAATGATTGCACGTAAAATAATTTCATGTGATAACAATATTTTGCAAATAAAGGGTATCTTAAATATGTGGAATAAAAGTCAAAATCCATTTATAATCAACCAACAAGTAACACTTTATTGTACAGTTGTACTATGACAATTGATGAAATTTGACACAAGCACTGAATTAGTGACAAGGCACAAGTACACAAGTACCTGATACTGTATAAAATAATTCCTACAGTAATAGATAATGATATATTTCAAGTGACAAGGCACAACTAAACAGGTACCTTATCTACCTATAACAAAAAATTTTTTTAACAAATTTAACCTTATCTACCTAACGATTCAATTAACTTAAAACTCAAAACTGTCAAGACTCTGAGATCTTTAGTTGCTTTTGGTTGATAATATAGTTTAAATTTTGATCATTGTAAAAAGCCAAAGGCAAGTAACAGCTACCTTACTTAAAAAAAATTGAAAGAAATAAAGAAATTGAGCGCTCTTTTGTCAGATCTAAAAGCTCATACAACGGACATTTTTTCGTGCTAACATTAATATGTGAAGAAACAGACTTCTAGTAACATATGCGATGAGCATCAAGTAATATGCAACTGTGATCAAATAACAACTGGCCAAATTGTTGACAGAAATTACAAGTTACATAATTTGCACATTCCATCCGTAGCTTATTAGCTTAACTGCTTAACTGTTGGAAGGAACATATATTTTTTATTTTCTTTAATTTTTCAAAATGAATAACAAATTTTCCCGATTGGAAACTCAATCTAATTGAAGAAAATGACCTTACAAAATTGAGACAAATTAGGAGATGGACAAATAGGTAGACTTTTTTTTTTTTTTTTTTGATAAACTAATAGGTAGACTTGTAATCATGTGCAATAACAACTAACCTGCACAATGTTGCATCTATATCTTCCTTTTAGGTTAGCTACAACCACGACAGTTAATTTTGTCCAACATGGAGTACATCCCCAATTCAAAACAACCACATATATAGTCTATTTCAACCCAGACTGAGCCGCTACCATGAATTAGTTTAATTCTATGGACTGAAAGTCTGAAACTGATCGGAACAATTAAAATTCAATCTAGGTAGAATAGAGCAAAAGTAGAAACTAAACTCAAAGCAGCACAAAAATGCAACACAACTTACCTTGTGAGGTTGAATCATCAACAAAGTAGGCTGAGTTTTCAAAATAACACACAAACAAAGAAAACCAATGTGATCTAATATACAAAATGGACAAATAAATCACCACACTGTGTGATGCTCAAATTTGAATGGTTAACCCCAATACTGGCTCACACAAAAAGTACAAGCAATATATGACTATAGATGTGGTGCACTTATTGAATGCTGAATTTTGCAGATGTAAAAAAATCGAAAATAGAACAATCACTCAAAGGAAATAATAAGAAAGGCTTCATAACACAACACACAGATATGATATGATCAAACAAATCGTAATTTCCATCTCCAAACAAATATAATTATATACCACAAGCTCAAGCTCATCATGCATATAAAATGGCTTCTTTTTTGAAGTAATTAGTTAATCAAGAAGAACCCCATAATGAAAAAATATCAGAGACTAAATAATAAAGTAACTAGAATAAAGTGACAAGAACACTAAGAAATGGACATTCTTTTGAATCAAATGCTAAAAAATTGCAGATTAGTTGGTATAACTAATGTGTCAATGACTCCAAGTATCCAATTTAGCGACACTGTCAAAATTTAGAATGAGAAATCATATATCAATCATACCAAAATACCATTTTTCAGAGTCTTGAGCAATTTTTTGACATATGTCACAGAAATTCATCTGATTGAGCACCAACTGAACTTATTACTGATTTTTAGCCTATTTTCATTGAATCAATATATCGAATAAGGTGAAAAGTTTGACAAGTCCTGTGAATGAGATTATTGCTTTCCATCACAAAATTCCTGCTATCCAACGAACTTATAGAAAAAACTGTGCGGGTGGCTTGTTGGGCTACAACTGCTTATTTAGAAAAACTTGTATCAAATTTGTTCAAAAACCTCCATGCTAGGA
Organism: Persicaria tinctoria; assembly: GCA_037127255.1. NCBI lineage: Eukaryota > Viridiplantae > Streptophyta > Magnoliopsida > Caryophyllales > Polygonaceae > Persicaria > Persicaria tinctoria. Next base: position 7,040,411 of record JBANSL010000016.1, on the reverse strand, counting down.
CAAACTACGTTAACTTAAACAATCCAAAAACCTAAAGAAAGAGAGAGGCACCACTAAGGTGGGTGGGCGGCACCATATGAAGAAAGGATTTTGACTGATATCATGTTCAAATTGAACAGCTGCCATATTTTGATTATAAAAAAAAATATTTCTTATGTAACTTATAAGGCAGAAAAGTACACAACAAAACAACAATAATAACTTAAATCCATATCAATGAATGATGAATCACTTATAGAAATGAGCAGTGCTTGCTCATGGACTCTATAAGCATCACCTCCCAATCGGGGCCCGCTATGGCCAAAATCAGACCAGGAAGGCCACCCTCTGCCAACGTCGATGAGATTGAGGCTGCCGACGCCATAGGAATAATCAATCTGGCTCGAAATCCGAAACTATCAACAAAATAAGGAGTGATTTCAATTAGGCATTTTATCAAACACCTTATGTGCACTATAATTAGGCATCTATTAAACTAAAACTTTAACAACTTTCACCTAATAAATTTTAACATTCAATCAACCAATGGAATCCTAAACTAAAAGGAGAGAAGAAGAGGCCACCAAGAGGGCACATGTGAAACAACGTTCAGGGTGAACTAGAGAGGAAAACGAAATCAAGCATCAATCTTTCATCCCAAAAATCCGAATTGATCAAATCACAACTTAAACCTAACAGCTTTTTAAGAATAAATTGAATTCAGTAATTCAATCCAGCATAAAACAATGAAGAGCAATTAGAGTTAGATTAAGAATAAAAAAGTCACAATCACAAACCTTTGAGTCCTTTAGTGCTTCAAGGGGAGAGATTGAGATCGAGACTGAGTCACCGAGAGGGAGAGGAGAGCTTTGAACTGACTCCTGGCGGAAGCGGAGAGGTTGAGGGGCGAATAGGGAGAGGGATTCTTCGCCGGCAGCAGAGAGGGAGAGGGCGGCGTTGAGGGAGAGGGCGGAGTCGAGGGAGAGGGCGACGTTGAGGGAGGCTGGAGGAAGCCATAGAATGAGAGAGAGAGAGAGAGGGCGATCCAGACAGAGGCAGAAGAATGAAATACATGGCAATTTCGTAAATATTCAATTGTATAAGCAAACGTTGGGCCGGGACGGCCCACTCCTTTCTATCAAGCAGCTCGGGCTCCGGCTCGTTTTTGTCCAATATACCTACTTTCCTGAATTAATTGATTACTCAGGCGATTGAGATCCTCAAAGTGTCGATTGGGCCCTCAATAAATATGTACTTGGATTGCTTAACTTGTTGTTGCAGACTTGCAGCAGAATTTTTAGCTTGTGAAAACAGTGGCGGATGTAATATTGAGGGTAATACAATCGACAACAAACACACAGCTAAAGGGAAAGGAGAATAGCTCAATGTTCTATTAGAATTCAGTTAGGATTTCTGTTACAAGCTTTCGGTTACAGATTGTACAAGAAGTCTATAAATAGAGCTCAGCTGTAACTAATCCAACACAATTACAATTCACATCAATACAATGAAGTTCATATTCTCTCTCTCTCTCTCTCTCTCTCTCTCTCGTCTTCTGGTTTCCTCCAATTTCAGAGGTTGATTTCTTCATCCTCTTCTTCATAATCTGCTTCACAGATTATTACATGTAACAGTTTTTTAGAAAGAATTAAGTTATTTTCTTAACTTTTTATTCTTTTTAAACTCTTTTAGGATAGTGAAAATTACCCCCAAAAATATGTGAAAAAAGAAATATTTTGATTTCTATTTTTGGATTAGAGTCTAGAGGGCCCAACCCCCTTGAATCCACCACTTTGTGCAAAAACATACATGTATGAACTAAAGTATGAAGTAGTATAAGGAGAGTACTAGAGTGGGAAGGGGGCACGTGACAATCACGTGGAAAAAGGGGCAGTTGTCACGTGGGTAGGGATCACGATCAGGGGGGCAGCCAAAATACCCAACACCATCTGCCATAGTTTGTCAGAGAACTCAGACTTAGATACTCAGATAGATCATACTCCATAGATGTGTGTGTGTGCGTGAGAGAGAGAGAGGGTTAACTAAAGGGAGAAGGAGACAAAGGGATCTGTGTTGGGATTACTTTGATTCAGTTTCAAAAACTAGTTCCTGCATTTTACTGTCCCAACATCACAGCTTTGTTGGGAGACTACACTTTAGACCACCCAACATTCCTTTATTTCTCATCCCTTGTTCCAAAAGGTGAAATCCCTCACCCCGGGCGCCCCTCACCCCCGGTCCGAAGGGGATTATGAGAGGAGGTAAATCATGGTGACTCAACGGATCACAGAAGCCATCCCAACTCACCTTGTCACGGTTATAACTCAAAAGACGACGGTGATCACTACTTTCAAAAGAGTCGCACTTTTTTTTTTTTTTTTTGGTTTTTAAAACTATGGCGATGGTTCTTCGGTACTTTAAAAGAAATATATCGCTCTATAAGATAAAATCCACACGGAGACTGTCTAAGATTTTCAGTGAACTAAATCTCGTGAATTTTTTGTTATTAGCTGTAGTGGCTTTTTTGTTTGTCTTAGTTTAATTCAATTAAACTCAACCACTCTATAAGTCTATAGTTATTTATTTCATTTTAATTAATTAAAATGTGTTCGATACAAGTATAGGTTCACCGAACTTGACACCTACTCTAAGTTCCAACTTAGAACCAAAATACTCAATGTTCTTGACACCTACTCGTATTTGTCATTCTCATTTAAGTGAGAATGGCAAATATGAGTACAATTGAGCTCAAATATAACTTATTATAAATATGCATTCAAATACGAGAATATGCATTTAAACATCCAAGTGAGAGTGACAACTGACAAGTGCGTTCGAATACAAGTACAAGTTCACCGAACATAACACTTATTCTCCCTTCCAAGCTAGAGTTCGAATACTCAACGTGCTTGATGTAACACATACTCACCCAAGTGATAGTGACAAATACGATTATAGGTTCACCGAACATTTATCACATCCCCGCTCATAATGAGTTAGATCGAATTCAAACATAACTTAATTATTATTATATACATATGCGCTCAAATAGGAACGTACCATTCCAACTAGTAGCTTACTCATTAATTGGAATTGGGGACCAAAAAGCATTAGGCCAAGTACGGGCGAGAGTGTAAAGATGTGATTCCTAGATGTGACAAATGACAAAATCACTATACAAAAGGGGTCCCAAGCCACGTGGTTCCCCGAGTTCATATACATTGTTCGTTTTTTGAGTTGCGACGCTTTTGAGAACGACGATGGAGGTGAACGTGAACGGCCTCTGATCGGACTGTAAATCTCTTTCCCGTTCAAATTCCTTTATGTTTTAATATTTGTAGCTTTAGCTTTCAAGATCACAAGATGATCACTATGAAGAGATTACGTATGACCATCTTTTGCCTTTTTCTTTTTCTTTTTTTTTTTAAACTCCCTCCCTCCTTCCTTGGGATTGCTAAAGCTAATCCTTCCAAACCTCTAGCTCCTCTCCTTCAAAATATTCTTTCTTCCTTTGCTTTTTTTTTTTTTTGCTTTTGTGTGGACCCGATCAGATCCGGATTGATGTCATATTTAACCCATATTTTTATTACATTGGGTAAAAAAATGGTTGTTTTTGTCAAGCAAACATCAATTCTGATCATCTCTAAAAATGATGTTATAAAATTCCCTACACAAGGGGATCGGAGTATTCCCATATTACAAGTGACTGTAGACTTAGCTATGAAATCGACACCACTATTTAAGACTCTATAGCAGTGTTTGAAGCTGATATTACATAAATTCTGACCAAGTATCTGAATCTCTTCAACTGTTATGAATATCTCCCATATTTAACACGCATATGTCTTTGGAGTGTAATGAAATTTGCCTTCAAAATCAATTGAAAATGATACTAGGGATTCACTAACCTTGTACATATTCGGAACATCGTTTAGTTTTTTTAATTATAACTAGTACAATTTACGCGCCACAACGCGTGTGTGAGGAAAAAATCTTAATGGTTGAAGGTGGAATGGAATCCCCAATTTTACCGAAACTCCGAATGAATTTCCTTGGATCGATTTTCATGTACTCGAACACCAAGTAAAGGACGGTGTATTTGCCTCTTTGTTCTGTCATGGTTTAACTTCCATCAATCTAAGCACAAATTTTAGGGTTTGTACGTCAAGAAGATTCAGAAATCGATAAATTGCGCAATCCCGTAATAAAAAAAATCGAGTGAAGAAATCATTCGATTTTGGAGGCCAGGGATCCAAAGCAAGTAGAAATCGAGAATCAGAAATTCAGAGATGATAGTTGAAGAAAGTACCTAGCAACATGAGGATCGCGAGGTAGCATATGGAGCAAGGACATCTCGCGGAGAGTGGTGGGAGGGAGGGACGCCTTCTTTATCTTCATGGAGGCAAGTTGAAGACGCCTTCTCTACCTTGCTCTGTAATTCTCTCAATCTACCAAAAAATGTTTCCACTACTATTGTTGTGAGAGCGATTGAGAGTTTTCTTCTACGGGATGAAGCAATTGAGAGCAGCGAGAGGCGAAGGAGGAGCGTTTCTTCTACATGATGAAGCAATTGAGAATCGGTAGGAGAATCGGGGGCATGCGGTGTGAAGATGAAATCGAAAGCATCAGGGTTGCTAGAGAAGCCAGGAGGTGTTCGGAGGCAGTGGGAACTGGGAAACCTAGGCCGATTTCATTATGGGTAGACGAAACTTAGGAAGGGAATGCAGGAGAGGGGAGAAAAATAAAAGGAGTAGAATAAAACGGAATTGGTTGAATTAGCTAAAGTGAAGGAGAATTCGTCACCTCAACACTGTCTTCTAAATTAAAGTATTGTAGTATATAGATATAGATTGAGTGCAACTCTGATTCCATGATATTTCAAATGTACTAGCTTGTAATATGCATTCATACCGACCAGCCTAAATAAACTAGTGGATCGAGTCGGTCGACGCAAGCCGATTTATATGGTACATGGCTCTTGCTGAATGGGTCATAGATTTGCCACTATAGGGTGATTTCCTTGTCATTTAAAAAAAAAAAAAAAAAAAAAAAGCATAACCTTATATGGCGTTGTTTATAAATTATAATAGATGTGCTCAAGTGCAGGTCAAATTGTATAATCCCACAATACGTCAACAATAATCTCAAATATAGTAAATTTTGATAATATACATCTCAAATCCAATTAACAATTAAAAAAAAGAAGTCAATCGACCTTATATTTTATTTAATTCCTAATTAAGTCTCTAATAATCACTCATCACTTTAAACAAATCAAGCCACTATGTTGCAGTATGTACTAAATAATCGCTATCTATTTTTCAATGTAAGATCGATAGTCGATCCAAAACCTATTAACACACATATCTATCTTCCAATGTAAGATCGATAGTCCAAATTAAAACCCATGAACATACATTTATAAAATTGCATATTTTCATCATCCATACTCGTCCATAGTTACCAAATCGAGTAACGAATCGAGCAGGATAGACTGTTAGGATGGAGTTTTTCGTTGGGAGGAGCATTGTGTTTCTTTTAATCTCTTCCTAGACTGCACACAAACACTAGTGATCTAGTCTAAAGAGATCATCTAGTAATGGTGTCTTTTGAGGATCAATGGCTTGGGCTTTATATATACTGAATAATATGGCATTTTTTATACTATAGTTTTTTATTAATTTGTGCCCAACAAAATTGGGTGGGGGAGAGTTATGTATCTTGATAAGAGTTGTTATTCAAGAACGTACCTCTAAAGTCGGATACTTTTTAGCTTTTCGAAGCACTTCAAATCTTTGCTACGATCATGTTTTTTTCATCGATACCAACCCCAATCCCTCTACAAAAAAGTCATTATTTTGGCTTTTTAAAAATAAAATAAAAAATTCTTCTATTTTTAAATAGAAATTTTTATTTATTTATCGACAAGAAAGGCTAAATAATCATACGGAGTATAATCCAACCTCTAACATCATTGAATAATAATGGGATAAGAAATTACAAGTGGAACCTTAGGTTCCATCGTAAAACTGATCGACACAAGAGAAGTTATCCACCGACTTATATACTAGATTTGAATTTTATGTATTTTCAATGTGAGATATATTTATATTCTTTTACATCTTCAACATATTCGAAATTACATAGATTTATAAGCAGACCGATATGTAAAAGTTTGATAAAGATTCGGGAATGGATTGCATATATATGGTAAAAATATGCGTCAATCATAAACTAACATGGTGTGTCTCATTGCTAAGATAACAAATAGTACTATAAATTCTTTAATAGAAAAAAAAAAAGATAACTCTCAATTGAAGAAAACTGTTAGGGTTATAATTTATAAAGGGTGTGATTCAATATTTCAGGCAATGTAGTGAATGAACTCTTGACCCACAAATTGCTTTGTTAATTGATTTTGGGAATCAAATCAGACAGCATAGTTTATCATTTTTAAATTTGAAATTACTTTAGAAATTAATCAGATAGATAACATGAATTTTTTTTCCCCTAACTAAATGTGTAGTGAGATTTGATGCAAATCTTCAAAATCATTCCATTGTTTTGTTTTTCAATCTCATGTAGTAATTGGTAACATGTGTGTACGCGTGCATTTATGAAGTGGCTAAGCAACATGTGTAGTAGGTGTCAAATTTAGATAGGATCAACTTTTAAAAGTTAATTGAAAACTCATTGTGCTTGATTTCTAATCATTCAAATCCACATAGCAATCCAAAACAATACGTAGTATGAAGATATGATGTATGCACGAAAAGTCTTATAAATAGTTGGCAAATTTCTAATTAGGGGTTTTTATATTGAGATTTGAGCAAATTTTACTTATAGGTGTGGTGTATCATAATTTGAATATTTTTTTTGCTTGGGAGTACTTGCTTCGATAAAGAAGATTTAATTTTTACCTTCTTGACATTTTTTTAAATATAAAAATTATATAAAATACAACATCAAATATTTTATTAAATTTTTAAAAAATTAATTGTAATAATGAGTATAGAATTAAAAAAAATGATAAAAAAAATTGGGTGGTTACTTCCAATGACACGAACTTTCAAAAATTGAAAAATCATCATCAACTTTGGTGGATAATTGGATCCAGTGGCATGAACTTATAAAAATAAAAAATAATCACTAATTTTGGTCTGATTCCTTCCCATATTGTTTAGTGATTAATGCAAACAAAATGTTAACAAAGGATGATTCTTTGAAATAAAATATGTGTGCCACTAAGTAATAGTGGAGCCAAGGAGGACCATAAGGGAGCACGTGCCCCTTCCTCACCCAACGAACTATATACATGTATTTTACTAATCGATAACCTCGTTTTGATATATAATATATCATAAACCGACACCAGAGTAAAAAAATTATAAATGGTCTAAAATTGAGCAATTCAACTTGAGAGTTTCAGAACGAGAAGTTATATTATTTATTTCAACAATATGCTAAGAAGTTATTCATGTTTAAACTTTTTATTTATTTTTATACATTATTACGTATTTAGAGTTCATCAAACTATATATTGACTCAATATTTATTGTATTGTGTTTTCTATCCTTATTTTGTTATTTTTTTCTTCATTAACAATTTCATTTACACTGTTTTTCTAACAGGAAAAAACGACGACATTTTAACATAAACCAGTGACCTTTTTATCATAAAATAGCATAATTTATTGCTGTATTACATAGAATCCTTTATGCTATTTTAATCCAAAATGATACCCACAACTATATTATAAGGCATCCCTCTAAAAAAAATCTTATCTCGCCACTAGACCTGTCAAACGGGTTATTCGGATTGGGTTCGGGTCGGGTCACTTCGGATAATACAGGTCCCGGGTAAAACGGGTTTCGGGTATTTTCGGGTTGACTCGAACTCGGGTTTGACCGGATTTCGGGTCATTTCGTGTCGATTTCGAGTTTGTCAATTTTTTCTTTTTTTTTAAATTAAAAAAATCAAGATTTGATAATTTTGTGATAAATTTCAATTATATATAAAAAAATTAATTATATATAAATATAAATCAACCGGGTCAAAATTACCGGGTCAATCGGGTTGAAACCCAGATTACTCGGAAAAAATCGGATTTTTCGGGTTCGGGTCAAAAAAAAATTCGGGACAAAATTTCCGGGTTTGGGTCAGAAATTTTTCGGGTCGCTCAGGTCGGGTTGTGTTTTGACAGGTTTACTCATCACTGTCACTAACCCAAATTTGGTGATTATTTTTATATTTTTAAAAAAGTTCATACTACCCATTACAAATTACAACCCCTTAATAAATTGGTGATTATTTTAATTTTTTTAACAATTTGTATTATCGAATGGACCATCCTTAAATTTCGTACTCCGATATTTTTCACTCCTTGCCTTTTAATCCGAAAACATCATCCGCCCAAATTCATCCGAATCCGAACTTGTTGTATTTTTGAATTTTTTCCAATTAGTGAAAACACACAACCCGGTCCTTTTATTCTGATTGGTACTGTAATTGATACCGGAGGTACTGTAACTGTAAAGTTGCCTCCAATACAAAATTACCTTAAATTATTACCGCAGTAATTACTCACAGCACAGTAAATACCCGCACGCGGATGTTCCCATTTTTAAACCCCGCGGCGTGCCGAATTCGGCTCTCATTATTTCACACTCTCCCCCTCCTCTCCAATCAGTCCTCCCTCCCTCCCATTCAAAGAAACGCCAAACGCCGAATAGTACCCGTACTATATTCCCCTGTTTCCTCCATCATTCTGTTTTCCCCACTGCCCACCACCTGTTCGTTGAAATTCCCCAACCAAACCCCCCACGCCATGTCCACCTTCTCCTCCTCCCTCCTCAACGAGATCTTCCTCTCCATCGACCGCGACCCCCGCCCCGCTCCGCCGACCCCCACCGACGCCCGCAACCTCGGCCGCTTGCTCGACCAGGACCGCAAAATGTCCTCCCTCCGCCGCTCCCGCCTCGTCGATAAGTGGATGGACAAGCCCGTCGTTCCTCCCCCTCCTCGTCGGCAGCGCCCGTGTCCGCCTCCTCCTCCGCCGCCGGTTGTCTCTGCTGTGACCGACGAGGATCCTGACAGCTTCTTCAGCACTACCTCCGTGAGCTCGTCCGACTCCGGGCTGTCGTCTACGCCGTCTGATGCTGAAATATTGACGCCGTCGTTTGATCCCTCCTCCAAGCCTAAAGCTTCGTGCTTTGGCCCCTTTAGGGCGCCAAAGCCCGTTCGGACCAAGGCGAAGGCGGCGAACGACGATCAGTTTGAGGAAAAAGCTGCTTCTTCTTCGTCGTCGTCGTCCAGGGCGGTGAAGATCTACAGCCAACTGAAGAACTTAAAGCAGCCGATTTCGCCGGGGATGAAGCTGGCCAAGTACATCAATTCCCTCACCTCCAGGAAGAAGAAAACCAAGAACACCGATTCGAAAGAATCGGACTCCTCCGAGGCCAGAAATCGCAAATCGAGAGCTATTCCGGTGCCGGATAGGAAGTACAAGTCGGAGCAAGCCTCGCCGGAGTGGTCGTTTTCGTCCTCATCGCTCACCAAGCCGCCATACTCGACACCAACCAAGGTCTCATCTTTCATAACCAACGAAACCCCCGCCATTGCAGCAGATAGCAAGGCGTCCAAGAGGTGCGAGGAGCTGAGGCGGCTGAAGCACGGCGGCGACGTTACCGGCATTGACGAAGTGGATGTGAACAGGAAAGTGTTGGAGGAGGTAGCGTTGGACCTGCTCAACAGCTACTGGAACAGAAGGAATAGCGACAATGGCGATGCCGACAACAAGGAAGACGACGATTCGACCTGCTCGAGCTCGGATTTGTTCGAGATCGATCATCTGTCGCTGATCGGAAATGAAGAGCTCCCGGTCTACGAGTCAACTCATCTAATTACCTCTTAATTGATTATGTAACTTTGTTAATTTTAGTTAAGCACTAATTTGGGGGTAAAATTGAATACAGTTTGGTTTCATGGACTTCAATTTGTGTAACCGATATATATATACTAGAGTCATTTTTCTATATACATCATCGCACTATCTGATATCTTCAAGCGCACCAGATCTGTAGACAGTCTCTAACACTTGTATTAATCGGTCGATGATGCATTACTATCCATGAATTGAAGCAAGATACATTGTGGGTGTGTTAATGGTAAGTTATGGAGAAAGAGACAAAGGAAGTAAAGGAGAAGATGGGGTAAAAAAAGAAAGGAAATGAAGAAGACATTGATTTACATAAAGGGGTAGGGAGGGTATCGGAATGGGAGAAAGCTTACAGAGTAGAGTCAGTGAGAGACTGTGGATGTCTGGAAAAGAAGGGTATTGCTGTAAAGAAAGTGTTGGGAGAAGAATATTGGGATGAGGGTGTTTGTGATCGATCGATGATCACTTGTGTTGTGGGTGGCCTTTGATCTAAAGGGTGACAATGACAACCATTTTTGTTGTAAAGATAAAGAGGGTGTGTAATCTCGAGGTTCAACTAATATATGATGAGTTTCTAAAGAAGATGTAAAAAAGCTAAAGATAGATGCTAACCGATCCACCCGTTTTATTGGTTTCTCTATACACACATTACTCGGTTTCTATGAATGGATGCGTTGCCCTTAGAAATTGCTAAATAGAGGATGCGCTCTCCATTATTAGGGTCCGTTATTAAATGTCTTGTTCTAATGTGATGATCTGTGCATTATTAATGCAGTTAAAGATATTTAGAAATATAATTGAAAAGTCGAAATGACCCTTTCTGATTATCTGATGGACTTCTATCATTTTTAGAGAGTTCATATCTGTCACATATTTATGAAAATTAGGAGTGTAGTGAATAGATTGATCTTTCTAAGTCATAAGACCAATAAATGTCACTATTCTATCATCAATCCTATCACATATTTAAAACTATAAGAACTCGTTTGAAATGATACTCTAAGATAGACTACTATTGTACATAATTCGTTCTAATCACTTTCTGTCTTTTTTTTTTTTTTTAAAGATGTGTTTTTGATGAGATTTGAGATGATTTAGGAGTGTAATTTTGATAGATGCAAAAGAAAAGGAAGGAAAAAAAGGAAAAGATGAGATGTGGAAATCAAAGTGGAAGGAGGGGAGAGGGGTAAGAGATCCTTGTCTTTGTGCCCACGGGAATAGGGAAAGCCCATCTCTTTTGCTTTTCTGTTGTGCAGTATCTCTCAAGCAATTCAAAGAGGATGTGAGTGGTTTTTGCTCCTTTTTTTTTTTGATGTTTAATTATACAATGACATATGTGTACTTACTACTTAGGGATTATATGAAGGCAAATATGATTCTTTTAGGATAACATCAATCCAACTATGTAGCCTGATTGTTGCGTTTGCACTTGTATGTAAGGTAGTGTGAATGTGTGATTGTTTCCTTGTTGCTTTTAACATTTAAACCACCCGTCAATTAGTGATAATCTTGTCATTTATGCTCAAGTATTTGATTTGGTTATAGCTATAATACCTTCAATGTAAATGATTCTAGGGAAAATCCCTTGTGTGAACATAAACTTTTGCAAATTGTCACGCAAAGTTTTCATAAATTTTGAATGGTAACTACGAGGTTTTGTAAAAGTTTGTGTGATAACCACAGTATATTTTAGTATTAAAATTTTGAGATTTTGGTTTTAAAAAACCTTTAAAAATGATATTATTGTATATTAATTATTATGGAAAATATTTTATAGCATTATGCATTAGTTTGCATCTCTTTTAAAAGTATTTTTTTTATATCAAACCATTTTTTTTCTTCAAAATCTTATGTATTCAATTTTGAATTGTTTTAAATGTTTAGCTTTCATTTTTTTTTGAAAAATATCTCAAAACAATATGAACAATCAATAATGAACCAATATTAATACAATTTTCGAAATTTTCTAAAAAGCATACAAACTCGTATTGCATATTTAATAATTTTTTCTACGAGATAAATTTTGACCAATTTTTTGGTTGATTTTTTTATGTGGCAAACGATGGTTAAAAAATTTGACGATGTGATGTCACATCATTAAATGCCAATTTTTTTTTTAAAAATATTACTTTGAGTATAAATTAGATTTTTAGGTTTAATTTACTTATCTAATTTATACTCAATACTATTTTTTATACAAAAATTAAATTTAAGAATTTAATAATGTAATACCATGTTAAATTTTTTATTTATTTTTATTGCTCAATTAAAGGCGTCACATTTTTTATAAGATATAGTTATTTAAGCTAATTTATCAAAATCTCATGGTTACCATAAGAACTATGATGAAACTTCATGTACAATGCAGAATTTATATATAAAAAAATTATGTATCATACGAAATTTGCTATAGTTCATTGTCACCATAAAGAATTTCCCATGATCCTCATTATAATTACTTTGTACTCCGATTTCGAATTTTAAAAAGTTTACCTGTTGTCCCGACGTCTCTCCATAAGTATGGAGGAATGAGGATATGAATAATTTATGTGCTCTGTTGACAGGAAGCTTTCAGAAAGAGAACACAATCGTCTGCAAAAAATAGATGAGAAAACTGAGGAGCTGTAGGCGCCACCTTTATGGCGACAGAGGGTCACCTTGTCTCAGCCCCCGATCCGGTGTGAAGACAGGAGACGAACCCCCTTCCACCAGAACTGAAAAGCCGATCGTTGTCACACACTTCATAACCAGCGATATCTACCTCTCCGAGAATCTGAGGAAGGAGATCCGAGAGAAGTTGGGAATCTGTGAGGTGTCAAAGCATGATCGATATCTAGGTTTGCCCACTATGATTGGCAGATCGAAAAAGATCATTTTCGAGCAGTTGAAGGAACGGGTGTGGAAAAAGATGAAAGGGTGGAAAGAGAAGACATTGTCAAGAGCGGGAAAGGAGGTCCTAATCAAAGCGGTTGCTCAAGCGATTCCTACCTACACTATGTCCTGTTTTCTTCTGCCGACTGGGCTGTGTCATGAGATTGAAATGCTGCTTTGTGACTTTTGGTGGGGAGAGAGTGACCGCAAGAAGAATACACATTATATGAGCTGGAAACGGATGTGCAGATCGAAAGCTAGAGGAGGAATGGGATTCAGAAATCTGGAGGTTTTCAACAGAGCTTTGTTTGCCAGACAAGCGTGGAGAATTCTACAGGAACCCGATTCACTACTTGCTAAAGTGTTTAAAGCTAGATACTTTCCGCGGAAGACATTTCTGGAGGCTGAGGTGGGGTATAATTCTAGCTATACTTGGCGAAGTATTATCAGCGGGAGAAACGCGCTAGATGAGGGACTTGTATGGTGTGTCGGCAATGGTGCAAACATAAGGGTATGGGAAGATAAATGGATAAGGCGTCCGTCAAGCTTCAAGGTCCTTGGGAACTTCTACGGAGGTGACCTAGAGCTTCGGGTTGTAGATCTTATTGACTGGGAAGCGGGCCGATGGGACGAGGTGCAACTAAGGAGGTTCCTTTTACCGTGTGACATAGAGGAAGTCCGGTAGATCAAGCTCGTCGACCCACTGGTTCAGGATCATCTCTTGTGGAGCCACTCGAAGAACGGAATCTTCACAGTAAGGTCAGCGTATCATGCGATACTAGAGAAGTCTTTGCAGAGAAGGGATGCGGCTGGTACCTCGGACATGGCCACGACGGAAAGGGCATGGAAATCTTTGTGGAAGCTCCGTGTGTCCCCGAAGGTCTCTTCCTTCGTATGGAGAGCTACTGCAGATGTGTTGCCTTGCAAAACAAACCTGCACCGGAGGAGAATTACGGAGGATACAACTTGTGATGTGTGTGGCCGAGGGGAATCCTGTTTTCACGCTTTGTTTGAGTGCAGCAGAGCTAGGAAGGTATGGAAGAAGGAACCAAAATTGGAGAGATACTGGCTAAGTCATACAACATTTCTTCCCACGTTCCAACAAATCTTCATCGAAGGATCAATTGGAGATAGGCATATTTGGGTGATGTTGGCTTGGCAGATATGGGTGCCTGGAATAAGAGAATCTTTGAAGGAGTGGTCATCGAGGTAGATGAAATAATAAGGGACACAAAGGAGGCACTTGCTGCGACAGAAAGCTATAGAGAGGTGACGACGGGACCCTGCCTGGATCAACTCAGTAGCAACGGCGGAAGGAGGTGGAGCAAGCCAAGCAAGGGGACTTTGAAGATTAACTGCGACGCGAGTCTGCCCCCTAATCAAGTGTCAGTGATAGGTGTGGTGTGCCGAGATCAGCGGGGAGAGCTTATCTTCGCAGGCCAGAGGGAGATCGAACATACAAGATCAGTCGAAGTGGTCGAGGCGGAGAGTGTGCGCTTTGGTAGTGCAGTTAGCTAAGGAGAGAGGATTGCAGCATATTCTGATAGAGTTTGATTGTCTAGCGCTAGCAACAAAGCTTCAGAATGGGTGCCAAGGAAAGGGCGTTCTGTTTAACCTTATTTCTGACATTTTAGCTTTGTCGTCTTAGTTTTAGTCCATTGGTTGGTCTTTTGTTAGTAGATTAGGGAATAGAGCGGCACATGATTTAGCAGTCGTGGGACCTATTAGTTGCTCGTTGTTTTTTTCTTTACAGTCGCTACCAGACTCTGTGGCTTTGGGTTTGATTAATGTAATGGAATGACCTGATGGTCTTGAAACTTTTTGTTTCCTGAACGGGACATTCTGTTTTAGGGATAGGGACACTGCGCTTTTCGGGACAATGAAAACTCACTTTGTTTTCATTTTCGAGGCATTTGAAACTTTTTGCTTCTTTAACAGGACATTCTGCTTTAGGGACAGGGACATTTCGCATTTCGGGACAATGAAAACCCACTATAGTTTCATTTTCGAGGCATTTGAAACTTTTTGTTTCCTGAACGGGACATTCATTTTTAGGGACAGGGACATTATGCTTTTCGGGACAATGAAAACCCACTCTGTTTTCATTTTCGAGGCATTTGAAATTTAATGTTTCCTAAACGGGACATTCTTCTTTAGGGACAGGGACATTCCGCTTTTCGGAACAATGAAAACCTACTATGTTTTCATTTCCGAGGCATTTAAAACTTTTTGTTTCCTTAACGGGACATTTTGCTTTAGAAACGTGGATATTCTGCATTTTTGGGACAATGAAAACATACTCTGTTTTCATTTTTGAGGCGTTTGGAACATTTTTATTCCTGAACGGGACATTCAACTTTAGGGACAGGTACATTCCGATTTTCGGGACAATGAAAACTCAATCTGTTTTCATTTTCGAGGGATTTGAACATTTCCGTTTTTTGAACTGGACATTCTGCTTTAGGGAAAGGGGCATTCCGCTTTTCGGTACAATGAAAACCCACTCTGTTTTCATTTTCGAGCCATTTGAAAGTTTTTGTTTCCTGAACGGGACATTCTGCTTTAGGGACAAAGACATTCCATTTTTCGGAACAATGAAAACCCACCCTGTTTTCATTTTCGAGACATTTGAAACTTTTTAATTCCTGAACGGGACATTCTGCTGTAGGGACAGGGACATTCCGCTTTTCGAGACAATGAAAACCCACTCTGTTTTCATTTTCGAGGGATTTGAACATTTCTGTTTCCTGAACGGGACATTTTGCTTTAGGGACAGGGTCATTCCACTTTTTTGAACAATGAAAACCCACTTTATTTTCATTTTCGAGGGATTTGAACATTTCTGTTTCCTAAACGGGACATTCTGCTTTAGGGACAGGGAAATTCCACTTTTTGGAACAATGAAAACCCATTCTGTTTTCATTTTCGAGGGATTTGAACATTTCTATTTTCTGAACGGGACATTCTGCTTTAGGCACAGGAACATTCCGCTTTCCGGGGCAATGAAAACCCACTCTGTTTTCATTTTCGAGGCATTCAAAACTTTCTGTTTCCTTAACGGGACATTATACTATAGGGACAGAGACATTCCGCATTTCCGGACAATGAAAACCCACTCTGTTTTAATTTTCGAGGCAATTGAACATTTCTTAGGACATTCTACTTTACGGACATAGACATTCCGCTTTTTGGGACAATGAAAACATGCTCTGTTTTCATTTTGGAGGCATTTGGAATTTTTTTTTCTTGAACGGGAAATTCAGCTTTAGGTACAGTGACATTCCGCTTCTCGGGACAATGAAAACTCAATCTGTTTTCATTTTCGAGGGATTTGAACATTTCTGTTTTCTGAAAGGGACATTCTGCTTTAGGGACAGGAATATCTCGCTTTTCGGGACAATGAAAACCCACTATGTTTTCATTTTCGAGGCATTTGAACATTTCTCAGGACATTCTGTTTTAGAGATAGGGACATTCCGCATTTCGGGACAGTGAAAATCCACTCTATTTTCATTTTCGAGGCATTTGAAACTTTTTATTTCCTGAACGGGACATTCTGCTTTAGGGACGGACATCCCGCTTTTCGGGACAATGAAAACCAACTCTTTTTTCATTTTCGTGGCATTTGAATTTTTTTGTTTCCTGAACGGGACATTCTGTTTTAGAGACTGGACATTCCGCATTTCGGTAAAGTGAAAATCCACTCTATTTTCATTTTTGAGGCATTTGAAACTTTTTATTTCCTGAACGAGACATTCTGCTTTAGGGACGGACATTCCGCTTTTCGGGACAATGAAAACCAACTCTTTTTTCATTTTCGTGGCATTTGAATTTTTTTGTTTCCTGAACGGGACATTATGTTTTAGAGACATGGACATTCCGCATTTCGGTAAAGTGAAAATCCACTCTATTTTGATTTTCGAGGCATTTGATACTTTTTGTTTCCTGAACGGGACATTCTGCTTTAGGGACGGACATTCCGCTTTTCGGGACAAAGAAAACCCACTCTCTTTTCATTTTCTTGGCATTTGAATTTTTTTGTTTCCTGAATGGGACACAATGAAAACCCACTCTTTTTTCATTTTCGTGGCATTTGAATTTTTTTGTTTCCTGAACGAGACATTCTGTTTTAGAGACAGGGACATTCCGCATTTCGAGACAGTGAAAATCCACTCTATTTTTATTTTCAAGGCATTTGAAACTTTTTGTTTCCTGAACGGGACATTATGCGTTAGGGACGGACATTCCGCTTTTCAGGACAATGAAAACCCACTCTTTTTTCATTTACTTTGCATTTGAATTTTTTTGTTTTCTGAACGGGACATTCTATTTTAGGGACAAGGACATTCCACTTTTCGGGACAATGAAAACCCAATTTGTTTTCACTTTTGAGGCATTTGAAACTTTTTGTTTCCTGAACGGAACATTCTGCTTTAGGGATTTGGACATTCTGCTTTTCGGGACAATGAAAACGCACTCTGTTTTCATTTTTGAGGCACTTGAAAAATTCTGTTTCCTGAATGGGGCATTCTTCTTTAGGGACAGGGAAATTCCGCTTTTCGGGACAACGAAAACCACATTCTGCTTTAGGGACAGGGACATTCCGCTTTTTGTGACCAAGAAAACTCACTCTGTTTTCATTTTCGAACAATTGAAACTTTTTTGTTTCCTTAATGGGACATTCTGCTTTAGGAACAGGGACATTTCGCTTTTCGGGACAAAGAAAATCCACTCTGCTTTCATTTTCGAGGGATTTGAACATTTCTGTTTTTTGAACGGGACATTCTGCTTTGGGGACCGGGACATTCCGCTCTTCAGGACAATGAAAACCCACTCTTTTTTCATTTTCGAGGCATTTGAAACTTTCTGTTTCCTTAACGGGACATTCTGCTTTAGGGACAATGACATTCCGCTTTTCCGGGCAAAGAAAACCCACTCTGTTTTAATGTTCGAGGCATTTGAACATTTCTAAAGATATTCTGCTTTGAGGACAGGGATATTCCGCATTTCGGGACAATGAAAACCCATTCTGTTTTCATTTTCGAGGGATTTGAACATTTCTGTTTTCTGAACGGGACATTCTGCTTTAGGGACCGGGACATTCCGCTTTTCGGTATAATGAAAGCCCACTCTGTTTATATTTTCGTGGCATTTGAAATTTTTAGTTTCCTAAACGAGAAATTCTGCTTTAGGGACAGGGAAATTCCACTTTTCGGAAAAATTAAAACCCACTCTGCTTTCATTTTCGAGGCATTTGAAACTTTCTGTTTCCTTACCGTGACATTTTGCTTTAGGGACAGGGACAAACCGCTTTTCGAGACAATGAAAACCCAATCTGTTTTCTGAACGGGACATTGTCCTTTAGGGACAGGGACATCCCGCTTTTCAGGAGAACCAAAACCCACTCTGTTTTCATTTTCGAGGCATTTGAAACTTTCTGTTTCCTTAACGGGATATTACACTTTAGGGATAGGGACATTCTGCTTTTCAGGACAATGAAAACCCACTTTGTTTTCATTTTCGAGGCATTTGAAACTTTTTGTTTTCTGAACGGGACATTCTGCTTTAGGGACATGGACATTCTGCTTTTCGGGACAAAGAAAACCCACACTGTTTTCATTTTCGAGGCATTTGAAAACTTTTTTTATTCCTGAACGGGAAATTCAGCTATAGGGACAAGGACATTCCGCTTTTCGGGACAATGAAAACCCAATCTGTTTTCATTTTCGATGGATTTGAACATTTCCGTTTTCTGAACGGGACATTCTGCTTTAGAGACAGGGACATTCCGCATTTCGGGACAGTGAAAACCCACTCTGTTTTCATATTAGGGGAATTTGAAACTTTCTATTTCTTGAACGGGACATTCTACTTAAGGAACAGGGACAATCCGCATTTCGGGACAATGAAAACACACTCTGTTTTCATTTTCTATGCATTTGAACATTTCTCAGAACATTCTGCTTTAGGGACAGGGACATTCCGCATTTCGGGACAATGAAAACCCACTCTGTTTTCATTTTTGAGGCATTTGAAGCTTTTTGTTTCTTGAACGGGACATTTTGCTTTAGGGATAGGGACATTCGCATTTCGTGACAATGAAAACCCACTCTGTTTTCATTTTCGCGACATTTGAAATTTTTTGTTTCCTGAACGGCACATTCTGCTTTAGGGACAAGGACATTCCACTTTTCGGGATAATGAAAACCCACACTGTTTTCATTTTCGAGGCATTTGAAACTTTTTTTATTCCTGAATGGGAAATTCAGATGTAGGGGCAGGGACATTTAGTTGTAGGGACAGGGACATTATGCTTTTCGGGACAATAAAAACCCACTCTGTTTTCATTTTCGAGGGATTTGAACATTTCTGTTTTCTGAACGGGACATTCTGCTTTAGAGACCGGGACATTCCGCTTTTCGGGACAATGAAAACCCACTCTTTTTTTCATTTTCAATGCATTTGAAACTTTCTGTTTCCTTATCGGGACATTCTGCTTTAGGGACAATGACATTCCGATTTTTCAAGGCATTTGAAGCTTTTTGTTTCTACGGGACATTCCGATTTAGGGAAAGGGACATTCCGCTTTTCGTAACAAAGAAAACCCATTCTGTTTTCATTTTCGCGACATTTGAAATTTGTTTGTTTCCTAAACGGGACATTCTGCTTTAGGGACAGGGACATTCCACTTTTCGGGACAGTGAAAACCTACTCTGTTTTCATTTTCGAGGCATTTGAAACTTTTTTATTCCTGAACGTGACATTCTGCTGTAGGGACAGAGACATTCTGCTTTAGGGACAGGGACATTCTGCTTTTCGGGACAATGAAAACCTATTTTGTTTTCATTTTCGAGGCATTTGAACATTTCTGTTTCCTGAACAAGACATTCTACTTTAGGGATAGGGACATTACGCTTTTCGGGACAATGAAAACTCATGCTGTTTTCATTTTCGAGGCATTTGAAACTTTTTGTTTCCTGAACGGGACATTCTGTTTTAGGGACAGGGACATTACGTTTTTTGGGACAATGAAACTTACTCTATTTTCATTTTCGAGGCATTTGAAACTTTCTGTTTCCTTAACGGAACATTCTGCTTTAGGGACAGGGACATTTCGCTTTTCAGTACAATGAAAACACTTTTTTTAATTTTCGAGGCATTTGAACATTTCTCAGGACACTCTTCTTTAGGGACAGGGACATTCCGCATTTCGCGACAATGAAAACCCACTATGTTTTCATTTTCAAGCCATTGAAACATCATATATGTCTTGAACGGGACATTCTTCTTTAGGGACAGAGACATTCTGCTTTTCGGGACAATTAAAACTCACTCTGTTTCCATTTTCGAGGCATTTGAAACTTTTTGTTTCCTGAACGGGACATTATGCTTTAGGGACAGGGACATTCCACTTTTCGGGGCAATGAAAACACATTGTTTTCATTTTCGAGGAATTTGAAACTTTTTAATTCCTGTACGGGACATTCAGTTGTAGGGACAGGGACATTCCGCTTTTCAGGACAACGAAAATCCAATCTGTTTTCATTTTCGAGGGATTTGAACATTTCTGTTTTCTGAACGGGACATTCCGCTTTAGGGATCGGGGCATTTTGCTTTTTGGCACAATGAAAACCCACTCTGTTTTCATTTTTGAGACATTTGAAACTTTCTGTTTCTTTAAAGGGACATTTTGGTTTGGAGACAGGTACATTCCGCTTTTCGGGACAATGAAAACAGATTAACTGTTTTTATTTTCGAGGTATTTGAAACTTTTTGTTTCCTGAACGTGACTTTCAAACATTTCTGTTTTCTGAACGGAACATTCTGCTTTAGGGACAGTGACATTTCTCTTTTCGGGACAATAAAAACCCACTCTGTTTTTATTTTCGAAGCATTCGAAACTTTTTGTTTCCTGAACGGGATATTCTACTTTAGGGACAGAGACATACGCATTTCGGGACAATGAAAACCCATTCTGTTTTTTCATTTTTTAGGCATTTGAAACTTTTAGTTTCCTGAACGGGACATTCTGTTTTAGGGACAGAGACATTACGTTTTTCGAGACTTAGTTTTGCTATTGCTAAGGGGGTGAGAGCCTAGATAGTATCTCGGCTACCCACTAATTTCTTGTAATATGTAATTATAATAATAAAATTTCTTGATAATAAAAAAATAAAAATAATAAAAATAAGGAGCATGTGTTTAAATTAAATTTTCAACCATCCCCATAAGTGGTTGGTTTGACTTTAAATTAAACTGTCCCTCGGTCTCTCTTTGTGTGTTTCTCACATCTCTCTTGTCCATTTCCTGAGTTGAATCAAAACCCTCAATCAAACACCGATTTCAATTCCTTCTTTGGTCGATGATGAGAGCTTCGCCCAACAACGGATCAGACATGGATCGATCAGTGAGGTTTTAATTGAATTTCTTTATTGTTCAATTTGCTTGGTTTACCTTTGATTTGTAAAATCATATATACTTGTTAGGTGATTTCAACAACTTATGTTTCCTGCTTGACGATTCTTGCTACACTTGTTTGAATTGCTCCGATCGAGTTCGATACGCTTTCGAGACACCGATTAGGCAATGGCCATCCCAAAGGCAGCCTATTTGCTCACTATCATCTTGCTACGGTTGTCAATCGGCTTTTCGATCCAACCCGAAGAGCCCATCAAATGCACAAAAGGAAACCAAAGCTGCACAATCTCAAACTCCATAGGAATCTTCCCTGACCGGAGCATATGCAAGGCTGGGGAGGTGGCTTATCCAACAACCGAGGAAGAGCTCGTAGCAATCGTCGCAAAGGCCACCAAGACCGCGACGAAGATGAGAGTCGCAACCCGCTACTCTCATAGCGGACCTAAGCTAGTATGCCCTGACGGGGATGATGGCTTGCTTATAAGCACCAAGAATCTCGACAAAGTTGTCGAGATCGATGAGGTAGCCATGACCATCACAGTTGAGGGCGGAGTTACCCTCAAACACTTGATTGAGGAAGCTGCAAAGCTGGGCCTTGTGCTACCTCACTCGCCGTATTGGTCAGGGCTATCGATCGCCGGCTTGATCAGCACCGGCGCACATGGTAGCTCGCTATGGGGTAAGGGCAGTGCTGTCCATGAATATGTGATTGGGGTTCGGCTCGTTAGTCCAGGACCGCCTGAAGACGGGTATGTCACCATAACGAGCTTGGATGCGAGTCATCCGGATCTTGATGCAGCTAAGGTCTCCCTTGGAGTACTTGGCGTGATTTCGCAGGTATAGGTCGTGTTCTTAGCATTGGTAAGAAGCTAATTGAGAGGTTGAAAATGTGTATTGCTTGTTGTATAGGTGACATTGCAATTGGAACCGATTTTTAAGAGATCAATCACCTACGAAATCAAGGATGATCATGACTTGGAGGATCAAGTGTTAAGCTTCGGAAAGGTACACGAATTCGCAGACTTTTCGTGGTACCCGAGCCAACAAAAGGTTGTCTATAGGATCGATGACCGTGTCCCTTTGGATGTCCCGGGTGAAGGTCGTTATGAACACCTTTCATTCGCACCTATACACCCCGCAGAATTGGAGAAGTTTGCAGCTATAGGTCCATTCATTCTTGATTCCTTGAGTAGTTGTGTGATCTTGGGGTCGTTTGGTATCTATATCTAGATATCAATAAATCGATATCGGCATCGAGTAATCAGATAGCCCTAAATTTGATATCTAGATATCGATTGATATCAATATCGGTCTATACCATATTTGATTAAGCGATATCAATATCTATTTATATCAAATACTAGATAATCGATCGGGGCTGATATCTGATATCTAGATATCAATACCAAATAACCCCTTAACTTATGCAATGACTAAGAAAAATTGTTATGTTGCCACTTGCCAGAGTTAGAACACGAATCAACACACGATGCTGAAGGGAGGTGTCGATTTGCCAAGGAGTTTTCGTCATCACTTCGAATCAGCGGGTATGGTCTCATAAACGAAAGAACAGGATTCAACTTCACAGGCTACCCTGTCGTTGGGTACCAAAACGAGCTACAATCGGTTGCGAGTTGCTTAGACATCGCGGATGGTGCATCTCCGATGGTTTGTATGTGGGATCCGAGGTTCAAAGGACAACTATATCACATCACCAGCTTGAGCATTGCCCTGTCGAATGTCAATAGCTTCGTAAAGGAGTTGAAGAAGCTATTTGGCTTGATCCCGGAATCCACATGTGGACTTGAATCCTACAATGGGATCCTAATGAGATACATCAAGGCTTCGAGTGCATACCTTGGGAAGCAAGAAGACTCCATAGAGTTCGACATAATGTACTATAGAAGCCGAGATCCTATGGTCCCTCGGATGTATGAGGAAGTACTCGAAGAAATGGAACAAATGGCTGTCTTCAAGTATAGGGCGCTACCTCATTGGGGCAAGAACCGAAATGTGGCGTTTGAAGGAGTGGTTAAGAAGTACGACAAGGCTGGACGGTTTTTGGAAGTCATGGAGAAGTATGATCCGATGAGGCTGTTTTCTTGTAAGTGGACCGACGAGGTGCTTGGGCTAGGAGGAGGAGTGGCCGTAAGGTGGGAGGGTTGTGCGCTTGAAGGGCTGTGTGTTTGCTCGGAGGACAGCCATTGCGCCCCTGCGAAGGGCTACTTTTGCAAGCCGGGGAAAGTGTACAAGGAAGCAAGGGTTTGCACTCAAATAGACTACAATGTTAAGCATACTGAATTGTAGAACAACCATGGTATGTTCATCGAATAATATGATGTTTTATCACTTTTTTGTACCCAAAGGACTCTTGTTGTTTGGTTCCATGGTTGCTTTGTTATGTTGAGATTTTTAGGGGTTTGGTATGGCATGTAATATTTGTAATTTGGAGGTGAGAAATTGTAATTTTTCTCCTCTGTCAATCAATAATCAACATTTTTTTTTATCATCCTCAAATTCTATATGATTTTAGTTCTTACAATATATCCAACTGTTCTTAAGAGAAAAACGGAAAAGTGAGGACTTTAGGGCTCCAATACTTACTCTACTATTGTAATTTGTAAATGTATATATTATTTTTACTATTTTTTTTAATAAGGGTAGAATTCGAAATATCAGACATCATCACTTTTTCGCGTCTGATATTACATTCTGTGCCTAGTTTTTATAAATAAAAATAAATATTTTGTGCCTTCTGATTCATAGATTTGTGAATTAAAATGTATATATATATATAGATGGTGGTTCCGGTGTAAACACCCCTTATAATGTAATTTATAAATAAATCTTGACCATTAATTTAGATGGAAGGGAAGGTGGAGATTAATTGTAATTTTTTATATTTAAAAAAAGACAAAATAGTAAAAAACTGCCACATTGGTGCTCTTAGGCGCGTGTATGCGCCACGTTCTACGTACTAGTATTTTTATCTTACCGTTTCTTATTTTTTTGGTTGGCTTTGAGGTTGGCTTTATCTCACAGTTTCAACATTTGATTTCTATTTGTTTTTTTTTTCGCTTTCCCCCTTTTTTACATTTTTCGGCCTTGTAATTGTGATAATTATGGATAATTTATATTTATTCGGTTAAATTACAAATATTATTCGTACGTAAGGGAATTATTATTCCGTTAAACGTAAATTGAGAGTTTATTCAGTTAAACTTAATAAATTATTCGTATGTAAGATGACGATTGTTTGCATGTTTATTAGTTTTGGGGGTTAAAAGAATTATCAACAAAATTGTACATTATTCAGTGAGATCACAAATATTATTCATATGTAAGAGTAAGTTTGAAACAATTATCTATAAAAATTATGGTTCGATGAGTGGTTTTTTGAGAGATTATTCCGTTAAACTCAATAAATTATTCGTATATATACATGCAATACGAGAGAATTGTTCGTGAATATGTCCAGTTACATTAGTAGGTTGGAAGATATTATTTCTCACTAAATTTCAAATTAAGTTAAAAATGTATATGAGAGCATTATTCACTGATATTTAGCAAATTATTCGTACATATATGTAATATTTATTTCCTTAGTTTCTTGGTTATTTGAGAATGAATAAGTTATTCGTAGAAATAAATGAATTGTTCGTCCATATCTGATGAATTATTCATAGAAATATTTGTATTTTTTTGTTGATTATGGTAAACTATTCATATGTATAACTGAAGTAATGAGTGATTGTTTTTAGGGTTTTATTTTGTCAATTATTCATTGATATCTTTAAAATTATTCGCATAGATATATGACTGAATTGTTCATTATACCTTTTAGTATTAATAAGATGAATTATATTTGTTCGTTATGTCTTCCAATAAGCAAATGGGTGAAAACCGTGAAAAGTATATACATGTAAGAAAAAAGATAAATTATTTTCTAGTACTAAAAGACAAATTATTCGATATAGGTGGCATTATTCTTCGATAGACGATGAATTCTTCATACAAATAACAAAATTGTTCATTGGCATATAAAGAACTAGTATAATCCCCGCGCCATGGCGCGATAATATAAGAAATAAATAACAACCATTATATATAGTAGGTAGGTTATACTGTTAATTCTAGATTGTTAATGTTCCTGATATCGGGAGTGTGAAAAAAATATCAATATTTTGCAATAAATTAAAAATGAGACAATTATTGAAAAAATAAAAGATAAAAGATAAAACCGATTTTTTATAAAATAATGTGAAATTATCGTGCTAGATAAAATGTTTTTTATTATCTACAAAAGATAAAAATTTCATATATCTCTACTAATTGTATCTAAATTTTAATTTTAAGTTAGATTAATCATTTCATGTCATAGGGGAAAAAATAAATAAAAATGATAAAACCGGATAAAAAGATAAGATAGAGGAAAAAATTAAAAATTAAAAATCAAATTTTATAGATCTTGCAGTTAGTCCTGCGGTCGCTGTGGGTCTTTTGTAGATAATAAAAAAAACCTTATTTTATATATCTCTAAAATAATTTTAATTAGCTAAGAAAAAAATTAAAAATTAAAAATTAAAAATTAAAAATCAGTTAGGAAAGATTGCAAGATCTTTAAAAGGTGAGATATTAATTACTATAATTTATAGATTATATAGATATAGAATACTCCATATAGATGAGGAGTAAGGTTTGCTTGGTAAAAATGTTTATTTGATGGGTTATATATATGGTAATTAACTCGGCTTATTAAATTATTAATATTTGAATTAGAATATTAGTTATACTATTATCATGCTAACTTTTAGAAGTGAAAGCTTGTGATTTAAAATTATCATGGAAGTTATATTATTATCTTAGTAGATTTAGATATGATTTATCACTTAAGATCTCTAAATCGTATCTAGAAGAAAACTGTACCATTACCAAAAAAACACGAAATAAAAAGATAATTATATTCAATTTAACCAAAAATCAAAACAGACTTAGTTATATTTTCTGCAAAAATTACGGAAAATAAATAAAAATAAAATAAAACAAAGAGACGAAGCACCGTACATAATGTGAAGATGAAACTGTAACCCTCCCAGAGAACTGCAAGAAGAAACGAAGTTCGTCTCCACATGAAGCCAATAAAGCCATTTGACATGTACACCTGCTCACCCGCTGCGAACTCGGACCGTCCGATTTCGCCTCCGGCAAGTGGCAGTAGAAACCTAGGAAAACGCACCGCTCGTACGCCGACCGATCGGTGGCGACGATGAGCAGGTGGTTGATCAGCGCCCGAGCTAGTCCCCTCGCCAAGCCAGAAGCTCTCGAGAAAGAGG
Source organism: Persicaria tinctoria (assembly GCA_037127255.1). Lineage (NCBI taxonomy): Eukaryota > Viridiplantae > Streptophyta > Magnoliopsida > Caryophyllales > Polygonaceae > Persicaria > Persicaria tinctoria. The sequence goes on along the minus strand of JBANSL010000016.1, from coordinate 7,013,873 downwards.
TCGAGCATGTTCGACGGCTAATGGTCGTCGATTCGCTCCAAGTAGGCTTTGTTGATGATCGCGATTATCACCGTCTTGTTGTTCCCCTCCGCCGCCTTCTGTAGCGCCACTGGTAAGCCGTCACAATCGGTGTCCTTCGCCGGCGGCGCCTGCTTCGCCTAGCACCAGGAAAACGCGTTTTAATTGATCGATTGATGAAGAAACTAATTGATAGAGGAAAGGGATTGGATTGAAGTAGTTACAGGAGGATGTGAATCAGGTTCCATTGCAAATAGAAGGAGGCAAGTAGAGATGACTGTAGAAGTGTAGAGTAACCCTAGAATACGATGGAGAGAAGGAAGTTGTTTTTATAAATTAGAACTAAAATCAAGAGGAGATAGGAGGGGAAAAAATTACTATTGGTTGAAATAACTAAATTGAAGGTGGAGAAGACACGTAGGCAAAAGTCTTCTGATTTAAAGTATTATATAGATTATTCGTACATATGTAGAAAATTATCAATGTTTTGCAAAACTAATTTTTAATTATAACCCTAAACTGATTTTTAAATTTAATCCGTATTGCGACCCGATTGAAGGTATGTAAAAAATTTATTTGATCATGACAATATAATATTAATTAAAAAAAAAGCAAATTTACGGCACTTCATTTCTACTGTAATTTATATAGAGCGTGTGTCCCACGTCAAACCGGGAGGGTGGGTTGCTATTTTTAATTAATGCAGCGTGGGTCCCACAATTTTAAATTAAAAAAATATTTAATTTAAAACTCATCTCCACCCTCCATTTCACTCTATTTAATGGCCTAAATCTGTTAACAAATTTTACTCTAATGGCTGTTTACAAATGATCTATTCCCTATATATATATAGGGTAGGGTTCAAGTGAGAATAGTATATACCGGTGAGAAGGAAAGAAGGGATCTCATTGGTCGAATTTATTAAAATAATAATTAAAAAAATTGGGCCTGATTTTAGCCTCACGCGCTTAACTTTATAACCGTTCTTTCACTCTCTTTCCAATCTTCCAGATCTCGCTCTACGCTTCCATGGAGATCTTCCAGATCTGCTCCCTTCTCCCGCCGTAGCATCCACCGTCTCCCGCCGTAGCATCCACCATCTCCGAGCACCCTCACCGATTTCAACCTCTCCCACGAACCCATGCTCCTCTCGTACGTCGACGCTTTCTATTTCGGAGCTCCAATTTGAAAGCATGGAGGATGCCGGAGAAATCGGCGTCCCTCAACCGGCTCCTTCAGCGCGCGCACCGGCGGCCTCCTCCTCCTCGTTGTCGTCCTCGCCGGCCACCGCTGCGACGATCTCGCGCCTCTTATCTTCTCCTTCTTGTGCTTCTTCGATCGGATTTCGCGCCTCTGATCTTGCTCCACCATGGCAGGAGTTCGAAGCTCCAACGCTGCTTCTCCCACTTCCACCAACCTCATGCTCGCTCGCAGTCACCGGCGACACCCACAGGGGACAGCGCTAGACGCCAGATTCGACCCCTAGGATGCCGAAATTTGGGAGCCGAGAAGAGGAGGAAGCTGCTCGGAGTGCTCGTGAGCCTGTGCTTTCAGATCTGCGGCCGGAGTGAAGAGCTTGTGCTAACTGGAAAGTGGAAACTAACTTTGCCTATTTGGAATCCCAAATTCAAGCAAAGGGTTGTTAAATAAAATTTTGATAAATTCTGGATATGTAAATTTCATTGGATTTGTTTTCAAAAATGTCTATTCCACTTCGAATGTTTAAACAGAAGCTAAATTAATGATGATTGATTTTACCGTACCCAACGAGTACCCTTTGTGGTTCACTAATTTTATTGCAATTGGTTCAGCATATATAATTGAGAGTGATTCAGTGACTAAATAGCGGTTCATGAAAGAAATACAAGTGGTTCATTAATTTTATTGCAATCGGTTCAATGACTAAATAGAGATTTGTTCAGTGACTAAATAGGTTGATTCAGTTTCTAAATAGAGATTGGTTCAGTAAATAAATAGAGGTTGGTTCAGTGACGAAATAGAGGTTGGTCCAGTGACTAAATAGAGGTTAGTTCACTGATTAAATAGAGATTGGTTCAATGGTTCATTGACTAAATAGAGAGAGTTTCAGTGACTAAATAGAGGTTGGTTAAGTGATTAAATAGAGACTGATTCAGTGGTTCATTGACTAAACAGAGAGAGGTTCAGTGACTAAATAGAGAGAGTAATAGCATGACCTGTATATTGAATATGTGGGTACACGTACACCTTTTGTAGTGTTCCTGAATTGGGTTGTATATTAACCTTTTTTCACACTTCATTATCAAGAATCAAGTACTGTTAAAAAAAGAAGAAAAAGAAAAAGAAAGTACGGTTTAGACTTAATTTAGATGGAATTATTAATACAACGGTTGGTTCAGTGACTAAATAAATGTTGGTTAAGTGACTTAATAGGTTGGTTCAGTGCCTAAATAGAGGTTGGTTCAGTGACTAAATAGTGGTTGGTTCAGTGTCTAAATAGGTTGGTTCAGTGTCTAAATAGAGGTTGGTTCAGTGACTAAATAGGTTGGTTCAGTGGCTAAATAGAGTTTGGTTCAATGACTAAATATAGGTTAGTTCAGTGACTAAATGAGGTTGGTTCAGTGGCTAAATAGAGGTTGGTTCAGTGACCGAATAGAGAGTGGTTCAGTGATCAAATAAATATAGTGGTTCAAGGACCGGATACAGTGGTTCAGTGATCGAATAGAGATTGGTTAAGTGACCGAATAAAGTGGTTCATTGACCGAATAGAGAGTGGTTCAGTAACCGAATAGAGAGTGATTCAGCGACCGAGTAGGATAGTGGTTCAGTGATCGGATAGAGTGGTTCAGTAATCGAATAGAGATTGGTTCAGTGACCGAATAGAGTGGGTCAGTGACCGAATAGAGAGTGGTTCACTGGGTGTGATTCGGTAAATAAATAGAACATTTTAATTAATGTTTGAAAAAAAAGGGAAGCAATTACGTCTTTGTAATGTATAATTGATGTTTGTAATATATAGTGATACATTTAATATTGTACGAAGCAATTACGATGCGTTTAACATTAATTAAAATGGGCAATTATGATGCGTTTAAAATTGGTTCATGAAATAATAATTAAAAACAAATAAATAAATAATTGAAAAATAAACATTAAAAGAAAATAAAAGAAGAATAAAAATTTTATAATTATTAAATAGTATTTGTTCATTAAATAAATAGTATTGTTCTATGAACCATTTTATTTTAAAAATAAATAATTAATTAATTAAAAATAAACATTAAAAGAAAATAAAAGAAGAATGAATTTTTTTATTATGAAATATTATATATATATATATATATATATATATATATATATATATATATATATATATTAATCTGTATCTTAATGTATGATTAATAAATTTATGTGAAAACATTTTAATTATAATTAGAAAAATATATATTAAAAGTTGTAAAATCGATTTTGAAAGTAGTAAATACCTTTAGATGCTATTAATGACAAGGTGTACTACTTGGCAAAATGGTTGAGGCGCTGTGTAAGTGTAGCAAGGGTCCGTGTTCGATCCCCAGCGCTGGCGTTTTTAATTAATTTGGGTAGGCGCGGGTGGTGCGACTGGATCTCAAAATGTGAATGCGAGAACGGGCTGGGATGGGCACGCGCCCCCACACACGTAGACCAATAAGAATGCTTCTTTCCTTCTCATTATTGGAAGTGTGTGTACCCAAACCTGATCCTATATATATATAGGGAGTAGTTCCCTTGTGCACACCCCTGGGGGTGTATCTTGTACACGAATCCGAACCGTTGATATAGATAGGACGGGACCGCTGGAAAAAAAATCACCCACCCACCTTCCCACCCTTCTTTGATGCGTGAGTTTCACTAATGTGGACCCCATGTGCATCCATCATCCCATATTAAATTGCTTAGTGGGACGTTGTGTGTAGGCTTTTTTTTTTTTGGGAAATGTTTTGTTTTTTTTAAAACCCATTCATTCATTTTTTTTTTCGAGATATGATTTCGCTATTTTGAAAATTTGGCCAATTTCACCGAATAATAATTCACATCTATTGAATAATATTATTTTTTCTTTTTCTATCCAGCTCAAATCAAATTTTTATCAATTATACAGGATAATTTGTCGCATTCTACCGAATAATGGTTTGTTATCAATTTCAAATAAAATAAACCTGAAATCCCTAAACAATATTTACAATTTATATGAATAATGTTTCATATTTCACCGAATATTGTTTCACATTTCACCGAATAATGTTTGACAGTGCAATTATACTTAATGTTTTTTATGTTGTTCGTCAACCCGAAAACTCACATTCTGACTAATAATGACTCGGATTTCACCGAATAATTGACCAACTCATTAACACTGGTCACAAAAATTCGACATATTCCTCTGAACAATTGATAAATAATTAATTAAATTATGACTTATTTCGAGTAAAAATCAATACATTCGTCCGAATAATTTGTCGTTTTTCCCCAGATAATGTCAAAAATTAAGAAATACAGGAGCAAGGAAGAAGCCACCAAGTTGCAACGCAACAAGTGATGTTTGATGAACTGGGCAAGGCTCTGAGTGGGCACTAGGCAGAAGCCGATGAGCGCGGAAGCCATCGACCACCATCGCCGTCGTCAACCAGCCGGAACCTTCGCCGACAGTAGCCACCACCAGGAAGCGTCGTCTACCACCCCGAACCTTCGCCGACCATAGCCACCACCAGGAACCATCGTCGACCACCAGGACCTGTCGTCATCGAACACCAGGAACCGCTGCCCACCACCAGGAACCTTCGCCGCCATCATCCCTTGCGGCGTTCATCGCCGCTGCCATCGCCGGCCACCACGACACTGCTCGACCTCGCCTTCGCCGTCGCCTTCGATTCGAGAAGGAGGGTCGAGGAGGATTCCGCCCTACCTCCGCCAACACATCGCCACCAGCCTTCCCACACGCCGACACCATTGCCGACGCCCTTGACCTAGAAAAAAGTCGATGTCCCAAATCGTCGTCGATCATCAACTCCCCCATCGCCTTTTTTTTCTTCTGAATGAGCAGAGGACCCTTCAATCTTAACAAACCGTCGGCACCACCAGCCAGATTTGCCGCCATCATCCCTCCCTCATTCATCCTCCCTCTCATCCTCGCCTCCATCGCCACCACCGCCAATATCTGCGGCTAGTCGATTGAAGAAGAAGGCGGATTGTGGCCCTTCGATTGAAGACGAAATCGGATTCGATTCCAAATCCTTCGAATTGTTGCCAGTGATTGGAAGAAGAATGATAAGATCGACCAATCGATGTAAGGAGAAGGCGAATTGGGGCTGCGGTTCAACCAGACGCTCAAATGAAGAAGAAAATAAATCGGAAAGTAGGGTTTCTTTCCACACACGCGCTAGGAAGAGGAGAGTAGAGACGGTTTTTCACACCTTGTGGGCGGGACCCACCATAATTTAATTAATAAAAATGGAAAAAAAATCCTTTCAATCTTATCCATCCATCCACAACCGATCAATGGCCGAGAATTGTGCACAAAATACACCCTAAGGGGTATATATATAAGTTGGGCCTCTTGAGCAACAAATGTATGGGCTGTAGAGCCCATGTAGAGAAATACAAATCACAAATTTAGAGGAAGGTATAAAACTCAAAGCAAACGGCAAAATTAAATTCTTCACGTTTGCCCGTGCCAATCGATTGGAATTTATTGAGGAAAGGCTTCAAAATTCAAATTGCCGATTTTTAGATTGCCCTGCCTTGTGTTCGATTGTTGTTCAATTGCTTTTCGATTGTAGGTGAATTTTTTATGCATTTACTGTTTTGTGGTGATTTTTGTTCTTCGATTGTTCGATGGTGTGCGTTCACTCATTTCTGGCTTTTGTTCGATTTTTCTGTTTGACTTATCGCTTGTTGTGCGTTCACTGATTTTTTATTTTTATTTATTTATTTTGTTTGATTTGAACGGTTATTCGAGTCAAATGAGCCCAGTATGTCGAGCATTGTTTATTCATATTCAGCTCGTTTAGAAACAAGTTGAGCTCGAGTCAAGGCTAAAATTTAGGGCGGTTATATGTATTCATACTCGGCTCGTTTAGAAAATTCGAGTTTAAATCAAGCGAGTCGAGCTTTGAGCAGAGCTTGAAAACGTGCTCATACGTACTCGGCTTGTTTAGAAAACGAACGAGCTCGAATCGAGTTTGAACTACTTGGCACATATAACCGCCCTACTGACCAATGACAAAAATTACTGAATTCAATAAATCAAGTTATCACATATTCAAGCAAATGAGGAATAGGGACTGATACTCATCAAGCTAATGTTTTAGATATTGTCTGTATAAGACCCGTTTGGTATTAATATCTAAATATCAGATAACAACTCGATATCGAATACCATATTTGCTCCTTTTAGCTCATTTGATATACTCAAGATATAGATATCGAGATATCAATACCAAACAGTTCCCGTAAGGAAATTCGTTCTAGACAATGTACAGTAGTTTGTCTAGGGTTCACTGTTGTTCGTCACCTGCTCGCGAGTCCCGGTTTCTCGAGCTACTTGATCGGTAGCGGTACCGGCTGGCCCAAAAGAGGTAGCTGACGAAGTTCAATGCGCTAAGCACGCACAAGACCCAATAGAATCTTTCAAGGCGGTAATGGTTCAGGTTCGAACCAACAAGCCAACTCCTGTGATGGCCTCTGCCGGAGGCTGCATTGACCACCGACACCATGACGGAGCTGAGGTAGTAGCCCACCGCCAGAGACGCCCAAGAGAGCGCCGTGGCCAGAGACCTCATGCTCGACGGCGCCTCCGTGAAGAAGAACTCAAGCATCCCTGCCAAGGTGAAGAGATCGGCTGACCCCAATAGAGCGTACTGAAACGCTATCCAGAAGAACGTGATGGGCAATGGATCGGATGAATCAATCAACCCGTTCTCGGTCGCAACTCTCTTCCGCCTCACCTCGACGAGAGCTGCCACGCCCATGGCTACCACGGAGAGTAGAAGCCCGGTCCCTATTCGGTTCAGGTGGGAGATGCCCGTTTCGGTCTTCGTTATCCTTCGTGCGAAGGGGATGATCATGTGGTCGTAGACCGGGGCTAGCACCATGATTATGACGATAGGGAAGAACGGTAGCGAGGCTGGCGGTATCGTTAGGGATCCGAGCTTGGTGTCCATGGTGGCCGCCTGTTGCACGGAGAATGTGGAGAGTTGGGCTAAGCAGCAGTTTAGGATGATGGTGGAGGCGAAGATCGGAAGGATTTTCAGCACCACCTTGACCTCCTCTACTTCCATGGTGGTGCACTCTAGGGCTGAGCAACTAGGGTTTGATTCGGTTGCTTTGTTTAGGAACTTTAGGCTCTCGGTTTGCGTCTCCAATGGGTTCGATTGCCTGCCCTTGTCGTCGTGCAGGTAGCTTGGACTATTCGATGACATGTTGGCAATTGCATTGGTTGTGTTTCGTTTGAAGCGACTGTTAAGTGCAGCTGCAAGTAACACCTGCAAAGAGATTCAACAAACATGTAAACTGATTCAACTAAGGCCCCATTTGGTATTAATATCTAGATATCAGATATCGGATATCACTTAAATTGGTATCGATATATAGTGTTTGATATCCCCAAATATCAAGTGATATCTGGTATCTGTGTTTGGTATTGCCAGATATCGATATCGCTTCATATCTAGATATCAAAATTAGGCTTATTTGATATAATTATCTAGATATCGATACCAAAAGGGCCCTAAGTGTTTTCCCCGACATGAAATGATAAGAGTACCTTAGTTATGGTTGTCAAGGGACTTCCGTCAGGGATTTTGTTTCGGTAAAAGGCCGAGCCAGCAAGGAAGACTGGGATGGATAGGAGAATGACCAAGGTTGAGATGAAGAATCCCCATTTCCACCCTTTGTTATCCTCAATCCAAACGACAAAGGTGACTGCGATAAGGCCACCAGCCGATAGGCAGAAGACGAAGTAGTTGAAGAAGGTGGATCTTTGGATCCTACCCTTTGTTGTACTATCATCAAACTGCTCAGCACCGTGTGTCGGTAGTGAGCCCTTGATTCCTCCTACTCCTAAAGCCACAAGGTAGAGGCCGAAGAACAGCATTGCGGCCTGGGAGCTGGTGGGCTCCCGACATGGAGCTGCTGCACACGGAGGCGGTTGGAGGGATGGCATGTATGCTTGCACTGTCAGTATGATCAAACCCTGTTCATTACCATGACTAAGTCAAAAATTGCTAGATCTTAGGGTTTCAATCGACTAATGCTATGGAGTATGGATTATAGTTTAGACTCATATTTTGTAATTTAAAATCTAACCCTAGATATTACGCAAAACATCATCCATTTCTCCATCAAGTGTAACATAATTGTACTTAACTATTTCTCCATCAAATAATCTAGAAATTACCTAAAGCTAAACCAAATGAGACCTAAAACAATCAACTCCAATGTTACACCTCTTCAATTATTTATATTCAACTTGTTTAGAAACGAGTCGAGTTCGCGCGAGTCTAAATTTGGACTTGAACTTAAAATGGCTTGTGTAGTAAATAAATAAACTCGAACTGAGGTTTTTTCAAATAAGCAATACTACTTGCTACTGACATAGTAACTTAAAACTTAAAAGAGATTTTCTAAACTTCACAAATTTTGAGCTTAAAAATGTCAACCTATTTAGTAAATAAATGAGCCCGAATTAAATTTTGATTGAGCTGAGCTCAAGCTACATACACATACTTGGCCAAGAGGTGTTGAAAGTGGTAACCCTATCCAACATCAAATTTAGGGGAGACCAATGCTCAAACTTTGATTGGTTGGTTAATCAATGGACCCACACGAGAAGTGATCGAGGTACTAAGATGGCAATGGAAATTAATATGAAGTGTCACATTTTCCCTTTGAAGGCTACACAATGACAAAAGAGGGGTTTATGTCTGTTGTACAAGTATCATTCTCTTATAACATCCCTTCCATCCAAGGCAAATAGAGGCCTTTTTAATGTATTCCACCAAATTGTACATTTTTTTATTCAATTTGTGATGGATTTCTTATCCTATAAATCCATTTTGTGATTCTTATTTCATTTCCCCTACAAATCTTATCCTTAACAAAAATCAATGCTTTCTACGGTGAGCTTACATTTGATTGATTAGCACTATGCGCGATGGCCTCTATCTACTAACACGTACAACGAGTTCACTCGATGTAGTTGCTTCTTATTAGAATGCTCTTTTTATACTTGGGTGGTTGAATGTGTATCTATGGATAGACTTTAAATAATTTTCATACTTTGTTTTTTTCGATGTGGGAATAACTCACAATTTAAACACGCCCGTTCAAATACAACCCGTCTAGTTGGGTTAACATTGAAACTCTTTTTTTTTTCCTGATCTGAGCATATCAATCTCTTTTTACCTTAACTATTTTTTGGTTTTTAGTTATTTTTTACGACAAATTTTGACATTCTCAATCTCTTTTGACATAGTCCGAAGTTAGGCATACCGACTCAACTCGAACTTATTCTAATATCATGTGAGATTATGAGAAACCCAGTCAAGCCGTTTGAAAATAAAAGTGGTGTTGAATTATTATTTTTTTGTTATAAGGTTATTACCCAATCATTCTAACAAAAAAAGTTTAAACGATTTTCTAAGGTTCACCATCCCTTATATTTTGTAGCATTTTTATCTTATTTTTTCAACGAGAGAATGATCCACAATATTTTTATCTTATTTTAATGCATTAATTGAATCCTATGGTCAGTGAATTGAAATTATGGTTTTTTTTTTAAGATTATACTCAGTACAAACTGGGTGTGGGTGTGTGTGTGTTACTTGACCCAACTAATAAGTCTATGTAGTGTATTTGTATAATTAATTTCGACTTCAACCCATATTTACTTATAAGTAGTTGGGACTTTGGGACAAGCCCTTTTGAATTTTGATATAGGTGTATCTAGATCAATATCGTACGTTAATATATAAGTAGTAATAATAATAATAATAATAATAATAATAATAATAATAATAATAATAATAATAATCAATTACTATCACGAATCTTGGAATGATCTCATCTCATGCTTGGAGTAATTTCGTTGACTTAATCAGGTTTTGTAAAGCTGAATTAAAAGCAATAATGGAACGGCCAGCCCAAGATGACCTATCTCCGTTATAACATAATCCAAAAATAATAAAATATTCAAAACTATTTTATTGAGTAGTTGACCAATCAATGTGTAAGAGGTGTTGTTGTTATACACACTCTAAATCCATGCTTAATTACTGTTTAAACAACTTCCAAACCAACTTTGCTTTAAGCTGAGAAAATAGCCAAAGACAAGTGCTATTTTCCTTTGAAAAAAAAAAAGCAAAGAGGCAATGTCCTTTTGGACGTAACATCACTTTAAAGGATAGTTTGCAATTTATATAGTATTTGCAATGCGTAAATGTACAATCTCAACTTTGTAGCACCAAAATTTAGTATCATTTGTTAACTATCACTGTCATTATACCAAAAGTTCCTAAAGAACATTTTTGCTCAACACCCTAAATCTAAAGTTTAGGGAACAACTATTACTGTCATTCAAAAATATAAGTCTTTTAAACTTTTGATATATTTTTTAAAGAGTTAAAAAGTTATCAATAGTTTTTTTTTTTTTAGTAATAAGTATGAAATTATTTTTAAAAATCAATAAAAGAAACTAACCAGGAACTCCAGAAAAGAGCTGACGAGGTAAACACGGAAGGTTGGGAAGTAGGCGTCGGAGAGGAAGCCTCCAAGGAGGGCGAGGAAGAAGGCGGTGCCCATGAAATTGGTGACGGCATTGGAGGACCTCGAGGGGCTAAAGTGCATGTGCTCCAGCATGTAGAGCACCAGGTTGCTGGCGTTCGCTAGGAACGCCAGATTCTCCATCACCTCCACCACTGCAAATCAATCAATCAATCAATATCAATCCATCCATCCATCAATTTTGGATTCAGAGTTGAAGTTCGACGTACCAAGAACAAAAGAAGCGGCTCGAAAGCCGCCATGGCGGCCTCTGATGGCGGGTACGTTCCTCCAATCGACGTAGCCCGACCAAGTCTCCTCCTCGGTATCCTCCTGCATCGAGTCGTCGAATCAGATGGTTAGAAAGAAACGTGAAAGGATTGGTTGGGTGGTACCTGAATTGATTGATCGTACGGGGGCATCGTACGAGAGTTCACAAGTGCCTATCAGATCTTGAAAAGAGAGATGAAAAAGGGTGTTGAGATATTTGGAACCCACCATCTGAAGCTGCTTTTGCTGATCTTCTACGCCTCTGTTTTCCCCCTAATTTTTTTTTTAGAGTAGCCAAGTAGGTGGGCATACAAGTTATGGGCTTTATTTAATATTTATACGGATTTTATTTTATTTTATTTAAACGAGAATTTTATTTTCTTTGTGGGGAACCTCTCCATCTCCGGTCTTCAGCCGGACCATTATATATACATTATCCATTATAAAATATGTAGTATCTAGTTTGTTTGGTAGTAACTATTAAGCTGATAGAGTCATAGAGCTACTTCTTTAACTTTTCTGGTGGATTATTTGTAGTCTATAGCTCTCTTTGAGCTCAGGGCCTCGTCCGAAAAGACGCTATCAAAGTCCGACTCGGACTGATGACTGGGGGTCGTGTGCAGGGTGCACATGCGCTAGTAGCCTAGCACACAAGCCGAGTGAGGTTCTATTCTAAAACCAATTGGCAATAGAAGGAGTAGCCCACCACCGACTCATATACTAAGGCTTGTTATGCTCAACTTTCCGATGTGGGACACTTTTGGTCTCTTTCACATCTCTAACGGACGCTGTTGATTAGAGCTTTAGTAGATCTAATTTTCACCCAAAAATTTTTCTTTAAAATAAAAAGCAATTAAAAAGGTTATAATATCGATTTTGAGTATAATCAGGAATAAGTGAATAGTATCTGATTAACATAATCTATAATGTATTTAAAATAACATAAATTTTAAAACAAATATCTTACAAATTTATAAATTTATATGTATAATGTATTTGTAAAGTTTATATAATTAAAATGCATTAAAATCTAAATGTCTAATTAATTGTACTTCTATAGTTCTACTGGTGAACGATATCAATTTGTTGACTTTCGGTTATGGCTTAAAAAATTAGTCAAAAGTGATTCGTGGAAAAAACAACTCCATCCTAAACTCATCTAAACAAGGTCATTTTGTGGTTCAAAAATATTGGATGATAAAAAAAAATCTGACTAATCTGACTTCTAAAAGAAACTGTTCATAATATACTTCATTGTATCATTTTAGTGCCCACCTTGGTTCTCAAGGACAAATCTATCATATGTTCCAACTTTAAAGTGATCGTGCAGATCAATGTCATGAATAAAGGATTGAAAAAAGGATGAATTATAAGGTTATCTCCAAATTTTGGGTCTTACAAATGACATCAAAGCAAACTCCCATATCGAAAGTGTTCTGATAGTATATTCGGATATGCTTCACCCAGAGGGCATTTTCTTGAGTCTGACAAGATCGTTAGTGCTTTAAATGAGAGATTGTAAGATCTCATCCCACATTAATTGAATATAATAAAGAGTTGTGAGAGATTTATAATTGATTCAAACCCTGTTCATGTCAAAATTAAAAGCTCTTCATTTTTAGATTTCAATAGAGACCAATTGACCTAAAAGAATTAAGTGACATTAACTGATTTATAATTAATTAAGTGACATGAACTAACGCATCATCTTAAGACCACATATGTAACATTGCCCTAAAAAAATGTTACATTAAAGAAAAGAATTTACACATGAGCCAAGTTCCAAGGAGAGATAAGTATATACACATATATAGAAAGTTTAAAAAAATTCACATATATACTGAACCCAAGTATCATGCATATACAAATCTAGGTGATCATACTTTAAATTAAAATCAAATATTAATATATATATATATATATATATATACAGAAACCAGTTGATCAAATCAAATATTAATATATCCACTTTAAAAACTTTAAAGAGAAATGATAACAATTAAAATGACTAATATGAATATGCAAAATGTTTATCACATACTCAACTAGCATGAAATGACAAAAAAAAAAAACCATGCTACTTTGATTAATTAAGATGATCTGATTTTGTATCATGCTATATTTAAATATATAATATAATAAATTACAACATGAAAGCTCAAATAAATTGAATAAAAATCAACTTAAACGCCACGTTGGATTTCGTTACAACCATGGAATGCTCATCCAAACAAGGCACAAGACGGAAAACTATACACGCAAGCATTGAAATAACGAGGTTTTTGAACAAACTACACACGCATACACATATTTGGTTAGGTAAGTCCGATCCCAAATCGATATAGCCTAAGATCAACAAATCAAGTTCATTTCAACTTGCTAATTGAACACGAATGTATCGCATTTGGTTTGATCAAGAATTTACCTAATAGGCTAATATCGAGTTCTAATTCTATGCAAATTAAACATGAAGTACACATGTTATGAACTCGACCAAACTATATAGAATACACATAACAACTAAATAAGTTCGACCTTGATTCGATATCATTTAGAAACACCGAAATAGAGTCTTCTCAGGTTACAATTGTTGAATGATATGTAAAGTTTGTGTTGAAGTAGGTTGTGGTCGAAGAGGTCGCATTGTCGCTGTGGAAATGAGTACCCAGAACACGTGAACGGATTAGTTTGGAATCCCGCTGAAGTGCTGATGGTGGATGAGTCTTGGTGGAACCATTCCGGAATGGCTCAACTGAAAATGATTTACGGATAATATCCAAAGGTCTCCGCTTCGAACACCGGATGACCACTCTTTATTTACAAATTCGATGATGAGTCTTGATACCACCAGCGGCGGTTTTGGTCAACTTTGATAATGGGCTACCCTAACACGGCCCAGAGGTAAGACAGCCTGCGCTCCTACCCAGGCCCAAAGTTTTACGAGGCCCAATAGTAAAATAAAGGTATCGATATAGCTGTAATATTAAAAGGCCAATTTTTCGTGTATTTTTAGTAAGCCCAAGTGCTTTAGCCCGTATCTGAGAGAAAAGCCCCATTAATTCTACCGATCTTGATTAGAAAAATCATTTACTGAAAAGTTTTTTTTTTTTAAATAATTTATTGAATCTAATTACATGCTCTTATGTCAAAACTAAGCGTTATTATTGACGTGCTAATAAATCTTAGTTTTCTTTTATTGAAAATGTCTAATTAAATAACAAATTTAAGATTTTCTTTACTATATTTAAACAAAAATATACTTATAATAAAAATCATCATTTTCTAATAAATTTTTTGTTTCTTAATTTTTTCTACTAAAAATGACTATTTAAATTTAAATTTTTTTTAAAAATCTAACATATTTTAAAAAATATTTTTCATTTATAAATGCAAAAAAAAATCTTCAAAAAAATATTTAACCTCCTAGAAACTTTTTTCAATTTTGCATATTTGACAACCTTTTTTTTTTTTTTTATGACGAGGAACCCAGCTGACATGATAACCTACTTGATAGTTAATCTAGTGGTCACCTCTGGGACTAATTAAACACATTTGTTTGGATTAGATTGCTTCTTTTTTCATGAGAAGGTTGGAGCTGGTGAGCTACTTGTTCTTCATCAAACCCATTCATTGCAACCATCAACTTACCAGGTATTAAATAATGTTAATTCAATCAAGTATAATTCAATTCATTTGTCCTATTTGTAATTATGTATCGTGTGGATCTCGTAGTTATTGCCTTTGAGAACAAGTCATCCATGACTATATATTTATAATTTATAATCAATATGGTTTAAAGTTTAACCACAATCTTTTGGAAATTTGAGGAAATTAATTCAACGCACATGGGAATTTCAATAATTCCACTTGCTTTTGAAACCTTAATACAATTTTATATTTGTAAAAGTATGCAATTTGATATTTATGTAAGTGTATTCATACGTTATGTATTTTTCTTATAATCTCTATATTTCATATATCTTCTCCAACTTGTCAACCCATTAATCCAAGAGTAGCTTTGAACACTCATTAGTCATTTCCCATTCAAACAACACGTTTGTATTTGTTTAAAATTTTGAATTAGTTAGGTGGTAGTAGTATGTTAAAATACACAATTTTTTTTAATAATATATGAAAATAAGGAAATAATACAACTACTAATATGACTTTTATATTTCAAACCAAAAGACATATATCTATATAGGAAGATTTCTCTTACAACTAGAGCAAGAGATTATTGGTTAATTCAAAAGTCGTTTGGAATACTTATTTTCCAAAAAAGTTTCAAACTTTTAATTTTTGCGATTTCCATTGCATTTTCATTTCCGTTACTACTTATCGCGCGAGTCATGAGTCATGACATATATGATGTAGAAGCTTGCGAACTCATCTTATCCACAAATTAATATTTGATGGGTCCTTCAATGTTGACCTTGATGGCTTATGTCAGTTCTTTTAGAGACAGCCAATTACTAAACGTTACATGATTCAACTACAAAAAGTGCATAATGATGAAAAAGCTTGTGTTCTTAATCGAAGCCAAAATGTTAAATTATTTGTCCTTGAAATGGACCATTCAACTCAATTATTCATATCTTTATTTAAATTTCCCGTTGCAAGTAGGGCTAATTAATACCATTAAATATTATTAGAAAAATAACAAGTTCCTATTTACGGATACATAATCAAATAGATAGCTTCATGTGTTCAAAGCTACTCTTGGATTAAATTATTCCTATTTATGGATAAAGTGGTGCACTTAAGACTTTTTCTTAACCATGACCCTCCCGTGTAGATTCAGATTCTCGTCAAAAATGACGCTCTTGGGTAGTGAATCAGCAGAACCTGACGCCACCCAAACTCTTATCTTGTATAAAAAAAAAAAAAAAAAAAAAAAGAGAGAGATAGCTTCATGTGTTCTTAATGGGAGTATTTGTATGGTAATTGATTAATTATTTAATTGTATGTGAAGTGTCAAATGTGAAAATGCAATGATTAAGTTTTTGCATCATGCGTGGTTGATGGTCCGCTTCCATTATACGGAGTAATTGTTATCATTTAATCATAAAAAAAGAGGTAATTTTGATACATTGACTGAGCTGATGCCTGATGATATATATATTCGGAGTATTCTTTAAGCGGATAATCCCTTCATACACGCTTTTTAATGAGCTAAAAATTACTCTATTTTTTTTATTAAAATATCCATTTTTAATTAATTTTTTAAAATAATTCTATACTTATTAGTAATATGATTATGTATGATATTATTTAAAAATATTTAATAAAATGTTGATATTTTATATAGTTTTTAGCTTATTAAGAAAACGTGTATGAATAGTAAAAGACATCTATTGTGAGACGGAGGTAGGGCTGTTATATGAGCTGAACAACTCGAGCTCGGCTCGGGATCGGCTCGAAAAAAGCTCGACTCGAGCTCGTTCACTTACCTAAACAAGTCGAGCCTGAACATGATTTTAAGCTCGATTGAAAGCTCGACTCGTTCGATTTAGGCTCGAATAGCTCGAATTCTATGGAATTTCTAAAATTTTCTTTAAGTTAATATGTTGTAACCAAGTAAAACTATTTTAAACTCGAAATAAGCTCGACTCGAGCTCGTTTATTTAATAAAACAAGCCGAGCTTGAAAAAAAAACGAAAACTCATTTAAAAATTGGGTTCGGCTCTGCTCGGCTCGAGCTCATTTAACAAATGAATAAGTTTGAACGTGTCACACTCAGCTCATTCGGCTAGAATAACACCCCTGGACGGAGGGAGTATTTTATTTTTATTTTTGACTCCACAATCAACCCAAAGGATTCCTATCACCACCAAATTTAAGCGCGCTAGCCAACGGTATTTCCCGCGCAATGAATTGCCAAGGCTCAAAAATCCACTGACCCTTTAAGAAGCAATTTAAAACGACCTTCAAATGGAAATGTGAGTTGGATCTATTGAATTGATCGAATCGTGCATTCCATTTTCACTCATTTTCATGTATTTATTTATATAGGGATCGACTGAATCATGACCACCTAAAAACATTATTTGATGATTCACCTATAATCATAAATGTCCGAATTTAATGTATATTATTATATAATGGAGTAAAAAACAAGCTCAAGTAACTTTTTTTTTAACAAGGTAAGAGCAAACCCAACAGCTTCTTTAAAAAACTCTAAAATACAGATAAAAATGTTAAAATCTCTAAAAAAAAAATTAACTCAAACTCCAACAACTTCTCTATTTCACAGATTTTTATATTTATTATACAGTATAATAAATAAATGCATTTATTAAGGATATTTAATTCTACATTTATAAAATATTATTTTAATCTTAATTATAATATTTAGCCTCACATTTCTAACAACATTTTAAACATAATTTCTAACATTTTTTTTTACTTATTTATAACATTATATATTACTAATTAAGGTTTTTAAAACTTCAAACATTTATAACATCTTTTTTACTTATTTCTAACAGCAAAAAATCCGAACAGCAACTTGGAACAAAAAATCAGATTGGTTTGGAACAGCAAGAGAAACTTGGAACAAAAATCAGATTGGTTTGGACAATAAGCTCCCTAGCAATAAATTGGCCATGGGGAGAAGTGCAAACATTCAATTATAGAGATGAAACTTATTCCCACAAATTTACAGATTTTTTTTCCATTTTTCATCCCTTTGTCTATTTTGCAGATTGATTTGCATAATCTGTTGGGGACAAAAAATGGGTTTTTTTTCTCTAAATTCCATCTTTTCTCTATTATAGCACATCTCTTGGGGTTGTTCTAAGAATTCTAAATACCTTTACATGGTAAATCGAGTGACCGGAATAATTAGGTGATAGACTAACCGGTCTAAGTCTAACTGTCATAATACAACAAAAAAATTCAAAACTAAGGAAGATAACCCGAACACAAATGCCCTCTTATAAAAAACAGACGACGAAGTTGAAGTCGTGGAAGACCAAAAATAAACCGTGAATTCCGAGAACATGGGAAAATCTATATAAAATATTATGGAGTAACTTTTATTATTTACTACTCTCTTTGTTGTGGAAGACCAGGAATAAACCATGAATATTGAGAGTCTGTATAAAAAAAAGTTAATATTTTAATTATATAGTTTTTGTCATTCTAAAAGTTAAAATTTTATATAGTTTTTATTATTTACTACTCTCTATTAATTAAAAACATATCGTTATTATTCATGGACTCTTTTTTATAATGATAAAAAATATATAAAATATTAACTTTTTTTACATTTATTTTTATATTTTCATACTTAATAATAATACGTATTAAATTATTTTAAAAAATTAATATTTTATGTAGTTTTTAACACCTAAAAAAACATGTGTGAATAGTAAAACATCATGTTTTAATAAAGGGACGGAGTATCAATTAATATAGATATATTTAAAACTTTAATTACAATATTACTCCGTATTATTTATGTATTTTTAGATCGCAACATGACGTCATGGGTAACACGTCATATGGAAGTGGCATCTTTGTAATTTAGAGGTTATATATATATATATGTGTGGTTCGGGTGTGCACACCCCTTAGGGTGTGCATTGTGCACAAATATTATTCGGTGAAATGTGAAACATTATTCGGTGAAATTTGAAGCATTATTCGGTGAAATGTGAAACGTCTCAATTCCACTGAATAATTTATAACATTCTACCGAATAATGTTTAGTTTTTTTATTTATCCATTTCAAATAAAAGAAACCTCAATTCCCTAAACAATAGTTACAATTTATATGAAATGTCTCAAATTTCACCAAATAATGCTTCAAATTTCACTGAATAATATTTTGTGCACAATGCACATCCTAAGCTCTGTGCACAAGTTACCCTCTCTCTCTCTCTCTCTCTCTCTCTCTCTCTCTCTCTCTCTCTCTCTCTCTCTCTCTCTCTCTCTCTATATATATATATATATATATATATATATATATATATATATATATATATATATATATATATATATATATATATTTGTTAGGGTAAAGATTCGGGTGAGATGACCCTACTCGATAACATCCTGAGTCCTGATTGATGAGGTCAAGGAGACTTGAATCATTATAGATGTTGGATCCCCACAGGCCGAGTAGTTAATATGTGTAACCTTATCAGTTACTCGATTGTCGATTTGGGGAATATGGCAGAAAGAGACTTCCTTCACATGCACCTAACAAGAGAGTTTTGACATCAGACATGATGAGTTCAGTATTATAGAGTATAATATTGAACATAATTTTACAATATTAAATATTTTAAATTTATATTTATTCTTTATAAACTTCTATTGACACATGTATACATTTTTATTATGAAAAATTACATTTTAAAAATTATTAATAACTAAAAAACAATTAATTTAGAAAATAAATTTGTTTAACATACATTTTTATAATATAAATTTATAAACATATATAGTAATATAAATATATAAAATATAAATATAATTTTATTTATAATGCAAAGTTATATTAAAAATAATTAGATCCCATCTCCATAAAATGATATAGTTGGGTTAAAACGTGAATTGATGTTTAACAACCCCTATAACCTTTTATTTTCGTTTCTAATCTTTAATCAAAAGATGTAGTCATATAGTTGGCCTTATCATATTGTCAATATCTCGTTTGTCGAACAGTCAAAAGTAATCGTTCAATTTACCTGACCAAAAAAAAAACGTAATCGTTCAATTAGAACAAAAGGGAGAAATTACGCCATATACCCCTAAAGTTTCACATTTTCCACATGGTATCCAAAACTCTTTACACATTACAATATGCAACTTGGGGTGACACCTTAGCCTTACTCTTCATCCTCTACGTGTACAAGAGATTGCCCAAAACACGGATGCTAGATCAGGAATTCCAACAACCAAGTTCAAGCCTTCAAGGTACGTAAACTTTGGATTTTCTAATATACTCCGCAGGGGCGGATCTTGGACCGTCATTCCGGGGATACTTAAAGGTAAAATTTTCATCATTCCGAGAATGTTTAAGGGTAAAAAAATAATTCTTTTGTAATTTTTTTTCCCGAGTTGGGAATGCTTGACGAAAAAAATGAAGAAATTAACACTAAAAATAAAATTTTTTTTTTTTTGGGGATGCTTGAGCATCCCCATTTACATGTAGATCCGCCCCTGATACTCAGTATGTCAAGAGGAAAAAAAAAGATTTAAATATATCGATTTTCTAATATATGATGGAGCACGAGAAAACCATGTCGAACTCGTAACTTCTTTCCCATGTTAGGGGATGTCATTTGATGGTGGATTAGTAGGGCATGACACCTTTTAAATCCTTAACTTGTATTAAAAAAAAAACTAATCTGTCCCCTTTGTAATTTATGTTTAAGGATTCGTTTGGCAATGTACGTAGCTTTTCAAAACTTTTGGTTTTAATATTTTGTAGTTTTATATAAGTTAAATATAAGATTTTAGTTTAATTAGTTTTTTCAATTTGATTTTCAAGAGCTACTTACCCCAAACTTTTCACAAATCTATTCATTTTCTTATATCTCATCTGCTAGTTTGTATCAGCTATTATATTAGCTAGGTTACCAAACACTTGGAAATCAAATATAATTAATGAGATGAATTGATAAAATTAGAAATTTTTGTCATTAATGTTGTTTAAAGGGACAAATATTTTTTTTTTACATGAAAAAGTGATCAAAAGGTAGGCTAATTATTTCGTTACTGAGTGAGTAAATTATGAACACATATATTTAAGACACTTAATCTATTAACTCAAGTTATCCTATTAGTTTTAGCTACTCCGTCAGTGGCGGACCTAGAGGGGCTCGGGGCGGCGCCAGTCCCCCCTAGCTCTGAAGAAAACCATAGTTTTTTTTTAAAAAAAATTCGGATTGTTTTGGTTATTTTTTTACTAATTTTAGGGATAAAAGAGTGTGAAAAAAAAAAAGAATCATAAAGAAAACTTAAATTAGTTGGTAAGGTGTAATTATTTCCATGAGGTCATGATTTCAAATCCCATTAGCTTCACCTTTTCATAGTTTTTATCAGGGGCGGATCTATGTTAATGGTTGGTGATTTTTTTTTTTGATTGGGAAAGAATTCGGGCGAGCGAGCTCTACCCGACAGCATCCTTACGGATGATGTTAATGGTTGGTGATGCTAAAGCATCCCCACAATTTTTTTAAAAAAAATTTTAGTGTTAATTTTAAAAATTTTACCCTCAAGCATCCCCATCCATAAAAATAATAATAAAAAAATTATCTTTAAGTATCCTCGAAATGGTAAAACATTTATCTTCGAGCATCCTCGATAAGTCGGTCCAGGATTCGCCCTTGGTTTTTATGTCTCTTAGTTATTTTCTTGAGGGCAGAGTTGTTGTCCCTGCAACAACAAGGCAAGGGAGGCAAGGGCGATTCTTGAGGACAGAGTTGTTTCTCTGCAACAAAGCAAGGACGAGCCGTATCTCAGACCTCCGCCGACAACCAAGAGAGGGGAGAAAGTGGGCGAGTGGGGTTGACAGTTATGTCAAGTCTTGACCAGAATGTTGGCGACGACGGCGAACAACAGTTACTTTTTCATAATTTTTATTTCTCTTAGTTATTTTCTTGAGGATAGAGTTGTTGTCCCTGCAACAAGGCAAGAGCGAGCCGTATCTCAAAACCCCGTCGACAACCAAGAGAGGGGAGAAAGTGGTGAGTGGGGTTGACAGTTGTGTCAAGTCCTGATCAGAACGTCGGTGACGACGGCAAACAGTAAGCCGGATGGGACCGAATTATCCAAGAGCAACCGAGTTCCAGTGTAGGAGGAGTCCATGGTGACCGACCGAAGTTCAACCGGAGTCTCATCCGACTTGATTCTTGCTCTCCCTCTCTAGAAAACTAGAGGTAAACAATTAATATTTATTGAAAAGATTCTACCACCACGTGGACTATATATTTTAATATTTTATAGTAATTTTTATTGATTTTGTTTTTTTTTCTTAAATTGCCACATGAATGACCTATATATATACTCAGAATAACTTAAACTTTTGTAAATGTTAAAAGTTTAATTAATCTGATTTTATAATATTTTTTTTATGACGATGAATCCATATTTGATGGCAACTACTAGTCTACTAACGAACAACCCTCATGAAGCATATGCTTGTACAAATCTTATAATTCAAAAACATAATAAATCCAACCTCTCTCATTTACTACATTATTAAATTAGGCAACTACTAACGTACAACCCTCTTTAAAATTTGTACAATTAAAACTTGTACAACAACAGTACACGCATATGCTTCACGAGTATTCATCGAACTATTACAAGTTACAACTACTCATGAAGCATAGTAATAAATACACATATCTACTACCGGAGTATCTCATTTATTAAAATTGATTGAACCCAATATAATTATCCATCTATTTAACACCGCAATTGATATAATTATCCATCTATTTAACACCGCAATTGAAAATATTCTACACTACAATCTATATCTATATAAACTCTTAATTTAGAAGAGTTTATGATGATGTGTCATTCTTAGAGACATTTTAGGAGTCTTAACTAATCATTATTATTATTTTCATTTTTTTTATTTTCTTTAATTCTCCTTTTTTATTCATTTTTCTTTAATTTTTTTTTCCTTTAATTTTACTAACTATTGGGCTTAATTCAAAACATTGAATTTAATCTAATATAACTATTGGGTTTAATCAAATTTATTTACTAACTATCTATATAAACTCTTAATTTAGAAGAGTTTAAGATGATGTGTCATTCTTAGAGACATTTTAGGAGTCTGAACTAATCATTATTATTATTTTCATTTTTTTTATTTTCTTTAATTCTCCTTTTTTATTCATTTTTCTTTAATTCTTTTTTTCTTTAATTTTACTAACTATCTATATAAACTCTTAATTTAGAAGAGTTTATGATGATGTGTCATTCTTAGAGACATTTTAGGAGTCTTAACTAATCATTATTATTTTTTTCATTTTTTTTATTTTCTTTAATTCTCCTTTTTTATTCATTTTTCTTTAATTCTTTTTTTTTTCCTTTAATTTTACTAACTATTTATATAAACTCTTAATTTAGAAGAGTTTAGGATGATGTGTCATTCTTAAAGACATTTTAGGAGTCTTAACTAATCATTATTATTTTTTTCATTTTTTTTATTTTCTTTAATTCTCCTTTTTTATTCATTTTTCTTTAATTCTTTTTTTTTCCTTTAATTTTACTAACTATCTATATAAACTCTTAATTTAGAAGAGTTTAGGATGATGTGTCATTCTTAGATACATTTTAAGAGTCTTAACTAATCATTATTATTTTTTTCATTTTCTTTAATTCTCCTTTTTTATTCATTTTTCTTTAATTCTTTTTTTTTTCCTTTAATTTTACTAACTATTGGGCTTAATTCAAAACATTGAATTTAATCTAATATAACTATTGGGTTTAATCAAATTTATTTACTAACTATCTATATAAACTCTTAATTTAGAAGAGTTTAGGATGATGTGTCATTCTTAGACACATTTTAGGAGTCTTAACTAATCATTATTTTTTTTTCTTTTTTTTTATTTTCTTTAATTCTCCTTTTTTATTCATTTTTCTTTAATTCTTTTTTTTTTCCCTTTAATTTTACTAACTATCTATATCTATATAAACTCTTAATTTAGAAGAGTTTAGGATAGACCTGTCAAAACACAACCCGACCCGGTGACCCGACCCGACAGACCCGAAATATTTCCGACCCGAACCCGAAAATTTTGACCCGAATAAACTCTTAATTTAGAAGAGTTTAGGATGATGTGTCATTCTTAGACACATTTTAGTAGTCTTAACTAATCATTATTTTATTTTTTTTCTTTAATTCTCCTTTTTTATTCATTTTTCTTTAATTCTTTTTTTTTCCTTTAATTTTACTAACTATTGGGCTTAATTCAAAACATTGAATTTAATCTAATATAACTATTGGGTTTAATCAAATTTATTTACTAACTATCTACATAAACTCTTAATTTAGAAGAGTTTAGGATGATGTGTCATTTTTAGACACATTTTAGTAGTCTTAACTAATCATTATTTTTTTTTCATTTTTTTTATTTTCTTTAATTCTCCTTTTTTATTCATTTTTCTTTAATTCTTTTTTTTTCCTTTAATTTTACTAACTATCTATATCTATATAAACTCTTAATTTAGAAGAGTTTAGGATGATGTGTCATTCTTAGAGACATTTTAGGAGTCTTAACTAATCATTATTATTTTTTTCATTTTTTTTATTTTCTTTAATTCTCCTTTTTTATTCATTTTCTTTAATTCTTTTTTTTCCTTTAATTTTACTAACTATTGGGCTTAATTCAAAACATTGAATTTAATCTAATATAACTATTGGGTTTAATCAAATTTATTTACTAACTATTGGACTTAATTCAAAACATTGAATAATTATGGATTATGACACATCACAATTAAACAATGTTATAATGATATTGATATTATTATTACTAAGTAATTTAAAATCTCTATATTTATGTATTATACTCTACATAAGATTTTTAAAAAAATTCTGAGATAATTATAAGATACATTTATTGTAAAGCTTTTTTTTTATGATTTTTATCTTAACATTTATTAATATTTTTATATATTATATTTTAGTTTTAAAAAAATGCGCCATGGCGCGGGAATCGTACTAGTTATACATTAAAAAGCAACAAACGAAAACCAAAGTATAAATAAACAAGACAGAAACTAGGATACTAGCCCATAAATTAAATTAGTAAAATTAATAAATTAATTAACTCCTACAATTCCTTTTTTTTTTGGGAGAACCAATTCCTCTAATTATAAAATGAAATAAATAAATTACAATAACTAGGAAAAATGACTCAAAATAATACCAAATACCAACTAGCATAGTTCTCATACAGTCATACCATGACGCGATTTTAAAAAAATAAAATATTAATAATTAAATAAATTAATATTATACAATTAAATAAATATTAGTTCAAAGAAAATCAATTTCATAAATGGATTAATTGGGTTATGACCTGTTTGACTAAAACTAGTTTCTCTGTTTTAGTAAATAACTTGCCTGGACGTACATTTCAAACTTCTACGGGAATTCGACAAGGAGATTCTCTTGCACCATATATTTTTGTATTGGTTATGGAGCTATTAGGAAGAATGTTGCAACATGAATCATTGGAATGTGACCCATTGATAGAAATCAAATTTACAAACAATAGTAGTCCTATTCCATTCCTCTCATTTGCAGATGATACGCTCGTTTTTGGACGTGCTGATGAGTTAAGTCTTCGTACGATTAAAAATCTCTTGAGTATCTTTTCCAATACGTCTGGACTATCTATAAACTACACCCCTAGACGGAGGGAGTATTTTATTTTTATTTTTGACTCCACAATCAACCCAAAGGATTCCTATCACCACCAAATTTAAGCGCGCTAGCCAACGGTATTTCCCGCGCAATGAATTGCCAAGGCTCAAAAATCCATTGACCCTTTAAGAAGCAATTTAAAACGACCTTCAAATGGAAATGTGAGTTGGATCTATTGAATTGATCGAATCGTGCATTCCATTTTCACTCATTTTCATGTATTTATTTATATAGGGATCGACTGAATCATGACCACCTAAAAACATTATTTGATGATTCACCTATAATCATAAATGTCCGAATTTAATGTATATTATTATATAATGGAGTAAAAAACAAGCTCAAGTAACGTTTTTTTTTAACAAGGTAAATCGAGTGATCGGAATAATTAGGTGATAGACTAACCAGACTAAGTCTAACCATCATAATACAACAAAAAACTATAAACTAAGGAAGATAACCCGAACACAAATGCCCTCTCAGCAAAAACAAACGACGAAGTGGTAGTTGTGGAAGACCAGGAATAAACCGTGAATTCCAAGAACATGGAAAAATCTATATAAAATATTACGGAGTAACTTTTATTATTTACTGCTCTCTTTGTTGTGGAAGACCAAGAATAAACCATGAATACTGAGAGTCTATATATAAAAAAAGTTAATATTTTATATAGTTTTTGTCATTGTAAAAGTTATAGTAATATTTTATATAGTTTTTATTATTTACTACTCTCTATTAATTAAAACATATCACTATTATTCATGGACGCTTTTTTATGATGATAAAAATATATAAAATATTAACTTTTTTTACATTTATTTTTATAAATTCATACTTAATAGTAATACATATTAAATTATTTTTAAAAAAATAATATTTTATGTAGTTTTTAACACCTACAAAAGCACGTGTAAATAGTAAAACATCAGGTTTTAATTAAGAGAAAGAGTATCAATTAATATCGATATATTTAAAATTTTAATTACAATATTATTATTTATGTATTTTTAGATCGCAACATGACGTCATGGGTAACACGTCATATACTCATATGGAAGTGGCATCTTTGTAATTTTAGAGGTTATATTTTTTTTTTGTTAGGGTAAAGATTCGAACCCTACCCGATAACATCATGAGTCCTGATTGACGAGGTCAAGGAGACCTGAATAATTATAGAAGTTGGATCTCCATGCCGAGTAGTTAATGTGTGTTACCTTATCAACCACTCGATTGTCGATTTGGGGAATATGGAAGAAAGAGACTTCCTTCACACATAACAAAAGAGTTTTGACATCAGACATGATGAGTTCAGTATTATAGAGTATAATATTGAACATAATTTTACAATATTAAATATTTTAAATTTATATTTATTCCTTATAAACTTATATTGACACATGTATACATTTTTATTATGAAAAATTACATTTTAAAAATTATTAATAACTAAAAAACAATTAATTTAGAAAATAAATTTGTTTAACATACATTTTTATAATATAAATTTATAAACATAGTAATATAAATGTATAAAATATTAAAATATAAATATAATTTTATTTATAATGCAAAATTATATTAAAAATAATTAGATCCCATCTCCGTAAAACGATATAGTTGGGTTAAAACGTGAATTGATGTTTAACAACCCGTATAACCTTTTATTTTCGTTTCTAATCTCTATATATAAAAAACGGCAGTTCCCTTGTGAACAGTAACGTCCCGAGACAGCTGGCACCATTTGGTTGGCTGAAACTGTTTAGTTCTCTACCTTGCGATTCCTGGGCTTGAAATAATTACAGAATTACCATTAGTTCATTTCCGTCCGCCGCCTGCCATTTTACGCTTCGTGATTCCTCCTACAATTTCACTGTAGTCTCTCCCTCTTCCTCTCCTAGCTTCCGGTTCAGGTCCCCGGCGTTCGTCGCGTTTCAAATCCGACGCTTGTCCTCTCCATCTTAGCCTTCTTTAAACCTTCCTCTTTCGAGTTCCTTCGTCGCTACCGATCGCCGCCTCTTCCTCCTTGCTTGCCTGGCCTTTGTCTTCCTTGTTGTCTCCGACTTATCCGGCAGCCGGTGCCTTTCAACTCTCATGGGGAACCAATTAACCAACTAATCCAGTCAACCCTGGAAGGAAAACATCGGCACACGAGGTTAATTCAATACTTATGCTATTTTATTTGGTTTCTCGAGTTGATTTCGCCCAATATTGTGAACCCTAATTCCTGTGAACTATGTCATTCTCATGAAATTAGTTCATGACTACTTCCTTTGGTGGTCTATTTTGCTTGATTTAGATTAAATTTCGTCTTAAATCTTGATACGCTTCTCTCCCATGTCAAACTTTCATCTCAAACGGGGAAAAAAAACTCCCCAATTACAAACAACAAGCTAGGAAATTGTTGTGACTATAATTGTATTGATTTTTTTATGTTTGTATGAAGTTTGTTCAGGTCCAAAAGTCTTGATATTTATGATTTATAAATGTGATTTGATCATGCACTTAAAATGCTCGATAAAATGCCTTGGAACGAGTTTTTTTTTTCTTCTTTCAACCTTTCCTCTATTCTGGCAGTGAGGAATGATGTCTTTAGTTCCTAGACAAGAATGCATAATTTTGCCAAGGAAAATAAGTACATTTCCTTTTTTCAGCTATAGATTTTTGTTTGAGCTTGATAGTTCTCTATTCTAAAGAATGTGCAGTTCAAACAAAAGTTCTTGGTATTTACTATGCTCTTGCTCCCTAGGAGATAAAATGTAGCTTAAGAGTTTTACAGTGAGATAGTTATTGTTCAATTTCAGTTATCTGGTGGTGTACTGAATTGCAAAAAGGGAAACTAATGGCTGTTGTTGCAAAAAAAGTTGTGGAGCACATATGCTTGCTAAAGGCTAAAGAGGTGCTGTCTGATGAGGAAGAAAAGGATATGCTTGACTATCTTTGTACATCTCAGTACCGCATGGGAGGCATAGTTGCGATATCTTTAGGTGAATAAACACTTCACATGACCATCTCTGTTGGTTAGACTGCTGCTTAAACACTTCACAGTTCACATGACCATTTCTGTTGGTTACACTGCTGCTTTATTATATTATTTTGTCAATATTTCCATTTGCCATTTGGTCTTCGTCGTCCTTATCAGTATGTAACTCCAACACTCTTGTCTAGCATTGATCTCAACTCCATATTATTCAAGGAAATACATTGTTTCTTTGCCTAAACTGAGAATTATAGCTTCTGACATTGTTTCTTTGCCTGAACTGAGAATTATATATTCTAAATTCTGACTCTGAACTGTCACTTGCGCTCACTGTTAAGAAGTTGTGGTTCTCTGCATCATCATCATCTTTGTTTGTATTATAATATAGATATCATGATTCACATTAGTGATCAGGTTTAGGGTGTTCTTCCATGTATTCTCGTAGGACGAACCTCTGATCAAAATAAAGATTATACACATGCTGTCTACATGTGTTTCCAAAGAAAGGAGGATCTTGCAATATTTTATGACAACCCTCTATATAGCCAAGTCCTAAAGGAGCACGTCTTTCCTCATTGCCATGTATGCACCCAATGTAAATTCCTATGCTAAATCATTTACAATTTAGGATTTATACATTTTTCTTCATTTTCTTTTCCATCTTCATTTTACTTTGCTAAAGATACTTGCTTTTGAGTACCTTACAGAATTAGTTGACTTTCTACAAGAGGTATTATATGTCGATTTTGAATCAGAAGTGCAAGCTGATATGCTCCTCATTTTTCGCAAAGGAGAGGTTGGATTAGTACCTTACTGACAACTTGTTGTTTTGAGTGTTTGCTCATAATGTATTATGTGGCCAATGTTAAGTATTCCAACCAAAATCTGGCATCCAAATACATAACTAAAATCCTGCATCTACTTGAATAACTAATTGGCTGTATGTTAGTAGCTAAAGGTGAAGTATCATAGGTTTGTAAGGCAGATCACTATCATGTAATCCTGCAAGTATGCTGTCTTATGAGTAGTCCTGGAAGCTTAGTCTGGGATCCCAAGGCCCTTATTTGTTTTCAAAAATCCGTTTCATGTGCAAGGTCATATATGGAAGGTGGCTCTTGGAAAGGTCGAAAGGGTATAGAAGACTTAAGGCGGCCAAGCCAAAGACCCACATACTTCATCATTTGGAAGGTGATACTGACTTTGCCTGTGTACTGTTATTTCGGTGCCCTTGAAGGACTCGAGCTCAATACACTCAAGGTAAAGTCATCTTTTCGAACTACTATATACAATTACTTATTTTATATCTTACCTCAATTGAAAAAATTGAATGAGTACTCTACGAAATATGTTTTTCATTGGTAAAATATATACGTATGTCTTTACATAAAAACATGTTAATTTGATTTGTTAATATGTTCATAAACACATTACTAAGTCCTCTTTTTCCACTATAAAATTAATATGTTCTGAAATGTGTTGATGAGGATTATAAGATTGACAAGCACTACTCTTTTAGTGATGATCGATCATGTAAAAACTTGTATCTTTGTTTTTTCTTATGACCAATGGAGGAGGCAACCCGGCCTCTTGGATGACAAGAGCTGGCCATTCCTTCTTCAATTCACTTACCTTCATTTGGTATTTGCCTTGAAATTAGTAGCTAAGCCATCTTATAGGAAGCTCTAGCAACATGAATCTCAACAAGCTTCTTGGTGACTCGGTCTCTCAATCTCTTTGCTTGAAGCACTAAAGGACTAAAGTTTTGTGATTGTGACTTTGTCATTCTTAATCTAATTCTATTTTTTTTCTTCATTGTTTTATGCTGGTTTTAATCACTGAATTCATGTTCTTATAAATTAACTCTTTGTATTTGTAGACTTACACTAACATGCATGGGGTAGCGCACATTCGGTATAGGATTCCATTTTTGCTAGCATTATCTTCCTAATATTTCTTCATTAGTTTGGCTTCATTTGTTGTTATTATAAGGATATATTCATAAAAAAAAAAAATCATGCGTGCACAATTATATGATTTTTTTCAGGTGTAATTTCAACCCATTTGGATTGCTTATCTGACATGGAAAGGAAGCTGTTAGGTGATCAAGCTTGGTATTCTATTCAGTATAGTTAATCTTGACAGGAATGAGCATTTGGAAGAAAGAGAATTGAGAGGTTGCAAGTATTTTTCACGTGAGGAGTGCAAAGATTAGCAAGCTGCAACTATACAAGATATGATAGAATGAATCTCATTATGGCATCTATGTCTCTTGCCTCAATAAGGAGAAGAAATCTGATAACTATAAATATTGGCGATATTACATATGTTACAACATGGAGATTTAACTACTGCTAACACATCACTCGATAAGCAAAAAAATCAACCATAATAACCACTAGTCTTTAATCAAAAGATGTAGTCATATAGTTGGCCTTATCATATTGTCAATATCTCGTTTGTCGAACAGTCAAAAGTAATCGTTCAATTTACCTGACCAAAAAAAAAACGTAATCGTTCAATTAGAACAAAAGGGAGAAATTACGCCATATACCCCTAAAGTTTCACATTTTCCACATGGTATCCAAAACTCTTTACACATTACAATATGCAACTTGGGGTGACACCTTAGCCTTACTCTTCATCCTCTACGTGTACAAGAGATTGCCCAAAACACGGATGCTAGATCAGGAATTCCAACAACCAAGTTCAAGCCTTCAAGGTACGTAACTTCTTTCCCTTGTTAGGGGATGTCATTGGATGGTGGATTAGTAGGGCATGACGCCTTTCAAATCCTTAATTTGTATTAAAAAAAAAAAACTAATTTGTCCCTTTTGTAATGTATGTATAAGGATTCGTTAGGCAATGTACGTAGCTTTTCAAAACTTTTGATTTTAATATTTTATAGTTTTATATAAGTTAAATATAAGACTTGAAAATATTTTTTTACCAAACACTTGAAAATCAAATATAATTAATGAGATGAATTGATAAAATTAGAAATTTTTGTCATTAATGTTGTTTAAAGGGACAAATATTCTTTTACATGAAAAAGTGATCAAAAGGTAGGCCAATTATTTCGTTACTGAGTTAGTAAATTATGAACACATATATTTAAGACACTTAATCTATTAACTCAAGTTATCCTATTAGTTTTAGCTACTTCGTCAGTGGCGGACCTAGAGGGGCTCGGGGCGGCGCCATTCCCCCTAGCTCGGAAGAAAACCATAGTTTTTTTTTATAAAAAAAATCGGATTGTTTTGGTTTTTTTTTACTAATTTTAGGGATAAAAGAGTGTGAAAAAAAAAGAGTCATAAAGACAACTTAGTTTAGTTGGTAAGGTGTAATTATTCCCCTGAGGTCATGATTTCAAATCCCATTAGCTCCACATTTTCATAGTTTTTATCAGGGGCGGATTTATGTTAATGGTTGGTGATGCTAAAGCATCCCCACAAATTTTTAAAATTTTTTTTTTTTAATGTTAATTTTAAATTTTTTACCCTCAAGCATCCCCATCTATAAAAAAAATACAAAAGAAAAAAAAATTATCTTTAAGTATCCTCGAAATGGTAAAACCTTTATCTTCGAGCATCCCTGATAAGTCGGTCTAGGATTCGCCCTTGGTTTTTATGTCTCTTGGTTATTTTCTTGAGGACAGAGTTGTTGTCCCTGCAACAACAAGGCAAGGGCGATTCCTCGATTCTTGAGGACAGAGTTGTTTCCCTGCAACAAGGCAAGGACGAGCCGTATCTCAGACCTCCGCCGACAACCAAGAGAGGGGAGAAAGTGGGCGAGTGGGGTTGACAGTTGTGTCAAGTCTTGATCAGAACGTCGGCGACGACGGCGAACAACAATTACCTTTTCATAATTTTTATTTCTCTTAGTTATTTTCTTGAGGACAGAGTTGTTGTCCCTGCAACAAGGCAAGGGCGAGCCGTATCTCAAACCTCCGTCGACAACCAAGAGAGGGGAGAAAGTGGCGAGTGGGGTTGACAGTTGTGTCAAGTCCTAATCAGAACGTCGGTGACGACGACGAACAGCAGGCCGGATGGGACCGAGTTATCCAGGAGCAACCGAGTTCCAGTGTAGGAGGAGTCCATGGTGACCGATCGGAGTTCAACCGGAGTCTCATCCGACTTGATTCTTGCTCCCTCTCTCTAGAAAACTAGAGGTAAACAATTAATATTTATTGAAAAGATTCTACCACCGCGTGGACTATATATTTTATAGTAATTTTTATTGATTTTGTCTTTTTTTCTTATATTGCCACATGAATGACCTATATATATATACTCAGAATAACTTAAACTTTTGTAAATGTTAAAAGTTTAATTAATCCGATTTTATAATTTTTTTTATGACGATGAATCCACACTTGGTGGCAACTACTAGTCTACTAAAGAACAACCCTCATGAAGCATATGCTTGTACAAATATTATAATTCAAAAACATAATGAATCCCCTTTTTGTTATCTGCACGACACTATATCGCCACCGGCACGGTGCCGGTGCCGAACTCCCAACTCGGCAAACGCTTCTGTCGATGCCGGACTCCCAGTGTGGCATAGTTTATGCCGATGCCAGACTCCCAGTGTGGCACTGCAGCCGATGACGTAAAGCTGCAGATGCCCTGCAGCTTTTCAGACGATTCGACTGATTTGACTGTGCCGGTTTCGGAGCTCAGCATCGGCTGTCAGGACCCGACATGAAGTGACACCTCGTCAACGAGGTGATATGGTGTGCCTGCAAGATTCCCTGCACCTTTTTCAGTTTCTGCCGATCTGGGAGTCCGGCACCTGCAGAAGCTTTTGCCGAGTTGGGAGTCCGGTACCGGTACCGTGCCTATGGCGAATTTTTTACCGTGCAAATATCAGGCCTGATAAATCCAACCTCTCTCATTTACTACATTATTAAATTAGGCAACTACTAACGTACAACCCTCTTTAAAATTTGTACAATTAAAACTTGTACAACAACAGTACACGCATATGCTTCACGAGTATTCATCGAACTATTACAACTGCTCATGAAGCATAATAAATACACATATCTACTACCGGAGTATATAACTCATTTATTAAAATTGATTGAACCCAATATAATTATCCATCTATTTAACACCACAATTGAAAATATTCTACACTACAATTATACATTAAAAAGCAACAAACGAAAACCAAAGTATAAATAAACAAGACAGAAACTAGGATACTAGCCAATAAAATTAAAATTAATAAATTAATTAACTCCTACAATTCCTTTTTTTTTTGGGAGAACCAATTCCTCTAATTAGAAAATGAAATAAATAAATTACAATAACTAGGAAAAATGACTCAAAATAATACCAAATACCAGCTAGCATAGTTCTCATACGGTCCTACCATGACGCGTTTTTTTTAAAATAAAATATTAATAATTAAATAAATTAATAGTATACAATTAAATAAATATTAGTTCAATGAAAATCAATTGTATAAATGAATTAATTGGGTTATGACCTGTTTGACTAAAACTAGTTTCTCTGTTTTAGTAAATAACTTGCCTGGACGTACATTTCAAACTTCTACGAGAATTCGACAAGGAGATTCTCTTGCACCATATATTTTTGTATTGGTTATGGAGCTATTAGGAAGAATGTTGCAACAAGAATCATTGGAATGTGACCCATTGATAGAAATCAAACTTACAAACAACAGTAGTCCTATTCCATTCCTCTCATTTGCAGATGATACACTCATTTTTGGACGTGCTGATGAGTTAAGTCTTCGTACGGTTAAAAATCTCTTGAGTACTTTTTCCAATACGTCTGGACTATCTATAAACTACAATAAAAGTTCGTTACAAATTTCTAAAAATATTCCTTTTAGTAAAGCTCAGTCTCTTGCTCAACAGTTAAATATTCCAGTTACCAAGATAATGGACAAATACCTTGGTCTACCACTTATTATTAGTGATAGAGTTTGTAATGTCTTGTTTGATGAGGCGATCACAAGCCTTAAAAAACAACTATCAAAGTGAACATCCAATTCTCTCTCTCAAGCTGGTAGATCGGTTCTCATTCAGGCAAACCTACATTCTAAAACAAATTACCTAATGCAATCATTTCTTTTTCCAAAAGGAATTCTTCAAAAATTTGATCAGATAAACAATTTTTTTTTTTGGAATCAACTTCAATCTAATAATTATCATCCTTTAATCAGTTGGGAAGATCTGTGTACTCCTAAAAAGGATGGGGGGTTAGGCTTTAAATCAGCTGAGCAAATTAATATTGGTATGCAAATGAAGTTACTTTGGAGAATTATGGAAAATCTTGATAATATTTGGTCAAAGGTAATCACAGATAAATATCTCTCAAAAGAATCTTTAATGTAAAGAGGAAGATTCAAAACTTCCTCGCAATTTGGACGGCTTCTTAATATCAGAGATCTATTATTTAAAGGTTTGTTATGACTAGTTGGTAATGGGAAAACTATCAATGTATGGTCTGATATTTGGGTAAATGCACAATATTTAGAGAGCTTTAGGAATGATTGTGACCCTAATTTAAAAGTGTGTGATTTATTTACAAATATGAATTCTTGGGATATTGATAAATTAAATAATATATTTCCCTCTCATATTGTTCATATGATTACTAATATCCATATTCAAGTAACTGATATTCATGACAAGTTATTTTGAATTTACAAATACGAATTCTTTGATGTCCGGTCATGGGTCACTCAGAAACACCCTCTCGACCTAGTCGGGGCAAGGGTGCGTACATCTCGACCCCCCAGACCCTGCTCTAAGCGGGAGATACTGGGTTTGTTGTTGTTTGTAGTAATAATGGGAACTTTTCTGTTAAAGCCACATCATCACTCTTTAATACAAGGAATACAAAAAAAACTCAGCAGACTGGATTTGGGAACTTAATATTGCTCCGAATATTACAAAATTTATCTGGAAGATTATTTTAGACATCTTAACTACTACTGTTCATCTAAATAGATATTTAAATAGAGTTTCAAGTACTTGTTCTCTTTGTAATTCTGATATAGAAGATACAAATCATTTATTGTTTAATTGTTAGATTACTATATCCTTTATTCAAAATCTGGGTGTTAAATTGAAAAAATATTTTACTATACCAAATTTAACAAGTGGTGTATAAGAAAATATTCTAAACACTAGGGCTCTTAATATAAATTTTAAACACCTGTGCCATTTATGACATTATATCTAGGAGCTGCGAAATATAATTATTTTTCGCAATGGTTTTGATAAGAGTATTATAAATGTTTTAACTCAAACTATTGATAAGATTTCATGTTGGAGTAAATAACAGGTGAAAACCAAATTACCAAAACGTAGTAGGCCTCCTGATAAAATGATTTGAAAATGTCCCCTATAAATGTTGTTAAGATTAATGTAGATGCTTCAGCTAAAATTGGTTGTCAACTTCAGATTGGGTGCATCATGAGGAATAATTACGGTCAAGTTATTGAGATACATAAATGTAATGTTAGGATTAGTTCTGTCATCCTAGCATAAGCTTTTGCAGTATATGCAGGTATAAGATTGGCAACGGAGCTTGGGATACGGAAAGTCATAGTTGAAAGTGATTGCTCAATCGTTATCAATGCCATGAATCAGGTGAACAATATACCTTTGGAGGTGATGCAATTAGTTCAAGAAATCCGTTCATTAAGCGAAGATTTTAAGATGATCACATTCCAGCATTGCTATAGAGAGGCGAATTGTGCAGCTGATTTTCTTGCGAAATCTCAGTTGACTTGTAATTTTATTTTGAGTTCTTGTTGTGAGTTTCAGAACATCATCGTATTAAATGATCATGGATGTATATCCAACTCTTTGCCCACGGGGAAAAAAAATTGCATAAAAAAAGGTTTTTAAATCCGATTAAACTTTTTGTCAAATTTAACACTTGTTATGCTGGAGATTGTCAAATTTATGGGAAGTTATTCAATCTATATATAAAAAAGGTATTTTTAATCATATTCACAAAATGTCAAGATCTTGTCTGATTAATCTTTTTTAACTTATTTAGGCTAATTTTATATTATATTCCTTCAACAAAATATGTAGTGTTAATTTTGTTTTGGAAAATATATCATGGTAGATATTTTAATCTCTACTTTACAAAAATGTCTTTGTAATAATTACTAGTAGATTGTTAGTTACTCATAGTTTAAAAATATATAAAAAAAGTAACGTAATAAATGAGAGTGTAATAATATATTTATTGATTTTTTACCTTTTGTGAAAGAAGTTCAAATGACATATTTTGACAAATAGATTATTTTTTTAAAATGTAAAAAACTAAAAAAAATACAGATAATCTTAAAAGTAGATTAAGAAAGACTTTCACACAATATGAATATACAAGTTATACAACTAATGGAAAACATGAGAGTCAACTGGAAAAAAAATATATTAAAAAATCAAAAAAAAATTGGGTGGCAAAAGAAAATGCTAAAATACAACTATACAAGTAGCAGACGGTGGAATTTCTCCACAAATAACGAAAAATAATAATTATTGGAAGAAATAATAACACAAATAACGATAAAAAAATATTTAAAAAAGGTTTATTCATGTTTTCAATGTGAGCGCCACTCCCACTACTACTCTGTCTCCTCTCTGTCTGAGTCGTCGTCCTCCCCTGTTTCTCCTCCCTCCCCTCCCCTCTTTTTAAACCCTCTCCAACTCCTTCCTCCATAGCTGCAACCACCTCCAAAACCCCCATCTCCCATGGCGGCCAACAGCGCCACCAATTCAGGCGAGACAAGTCTCTATTCCATCAATAATCCCCCAACACAACCGCCTGACTGCGTCATTTCCATCTCTCCCTCAACCCCTAATGAAACCCTAAACAATACCGTTTCTCCGAATCGGCCCCCCCAACCCCCCACGGGAACGGCCTCGGCCCTGAGTCGTCGGCCGAAGCCGAAACCGCCAGTCGATTCAGAGGCAATCGAAACCCTAGGTGCTCCTATGAGGAGCAATTCCACTGCGGGATCGCCGATCCACAGCAGCCGGGCACCTTCTATGTCCCAGAGGACCCCCCTGGGCGGCTCGGGAAGGAAGATGGAGGCCAAAGAGGGGCCTGATGAGAGGGAGGTCTACAGGAGGGTGACCGCCCAATTGAGCGCCCGGAAGAACATGAGGATGACAGTTAAGTTCTTGATCCAATTCGTAGTCTTTCTCGCCATCCTCAGCTGTTTGATCTGCAGCTTCACCGTCGAAAAGATGCGCGCGGAGAGATTCTGCGGCCTGAAGCTGTGGAAATGGTTTGTGCTTCTGATGGTGATCTTCTCCGGGATGCTGATCACCCAGTGGTTCGTCCATCTGGTTGTGTTCTTCATCGAGTGGAAGTTCATAATGAAGAAAAATGTGGTCTATTTCACCCACGGATTGAAAACCAGTGTGGAGGTTTTCATCTGGATTGCTGTTGTTTTAGCCACCTGGGTTGCCCTTTTCAAGCCCGATGTGAATGTCGAAGCGTCCTCGAAAACCCGCAGGTTTCTAGACATTGTGACATGGACGATTGCTTCTCTGCTGATTGGCTCATTCCTGTGGCTGCTCAAGAACACTCTTTTGAAGCTACTGGCTTCATCATTCCACTTGAATCGGTTCTTCGGTCGGATTCAGGAGTCCGTGTATCACCACTATGTGCTTCAGGTCCTCTCTGGGAGGCCTGTGATGGAGTCTACTAAGCCTGCAGTGGCTGTGAAGGTCAATGTTGCTGCGGCCAAGGGGAAGGGGACGAAGGTGGTTGATCTTGGGAAGCTTCATCAGATGAAGAAGGATAAAGTGCCTTCTTACACTGTGCAGCTCTTGGTTGATGTTGTTGCGAATTCGGGGCTGTCCACCATGTCGGGGATGCTCGAAGAGGATCATGTGGAGGGTGGGGTGGAGCTGGATGACGACGAGATAACGAGTGAGGAGCAAGCTATTGTCACTGCTGTTGGGATATTTGAGAATGTCGTCCGGTATAATGAAGAAGATCGCGAGTAAGATCGTTGAGCTGAATTTATCTTTTTGAATTGCTTGTTTCTTTTGTTCTGTCATTGAATTAACAGTTTGATGTCTTCCTGTTGTCAGGTACATAGATAAGTATGACCTGATGAGGTTCATGATCGAGGAGGAAGTCGATTATCTGTTAACGTTGCTTGAACCAGATGATAAAGGGCAAATAAGTTTGAAAGCTTTAACTAAATGGGTGGTAAGAGAAGTTGTCTTCTGTCATTGTCATGATAAACTTAAAAACTGAAAACTTGAGATGATACCAAACAAACGCTGACCTTCGTGTCACGAGTTGTGGTCCTCTTTATATCATGAGATTCGACTATTATATTGTGTGAGCAAAGAGATTTTTGATAAAGTTATTGCATTAAACTGCATTGCATTTGTGAAATGTAAATCTTGAGATATTATTTGGTTAACGCACGTTACGCAACTCACTTGCCTAAATATGGTGTATTTTGTTGCCACTCGGTAGATTTGCTGTAATTTTCACATCTAGGGTTTCATTATGTAACTGAAAATAAATGGCATTGATTTATACTATGTTTTACTTTTTGTATTCAGGTGAAGGTGTTCAAAGACCGACAACTGTTGCAACATGCTTTGAATGACAACAAGACGGCTGTTAGGCAGTTGAACAAGATCGTCTCTACAATCCTCGTCGTCATATGCTTTGTACTGTGGCTTCTTCTTACAGAGATAGCATCAACTAAGCTACTTCTTTTCTTCTCATCACAACTTGTGGTTGCTGCTTTTGTATTCGGAAACACTTGCAAGACTATCTTTGAAGCCATCATATTTGTGTTTGTGATGCATCCATTTGATGTCGGGGACCGTTGTGTGATTGATGGAACAATGGTAATGTCTATCTGCTGCTACACATCCAAACATGTCAAGTTTCTCTTTTCTTGATACACTGAGTTGCTAACTGTAGAAGATCATGGTTTCTTGCAGATGATAGTCGAGGAAATGAACATCTTAACCACAGTTTTGTTGAAAGCCGATAAGGAAAAAGTGTACTATCCTAATTCCCAATTGTCTACAAAGCCAATCAGCAATTTCTACAGGAGCCCAGATAATCAAGGTGATACGGTGGAGTTCTCGATTGATTTTATGACTCCATTAGTAAAGATAGGGGAGCTGAAAGAAAGGATAAAGAAGTAAGTTATCTTTCTCTATCTTGATGAATTTTGATCATTTTGTTATTAGAAACTGTTGTGTGTTGTTTGAATAAGATTGAAGTATGGAACTGATACCTAGCACATCACCTTTACTGGCAAGAGGTAATTGCTGCTATGATTTGGGGTTTGGGTATGTGTAACAGTGTTAAGTGTTAGGGTTCTTACCGTTCTCAGGTCATTCTTAGCTCAGGCATCTATATCTAAACATTTCTTACCATTCTTAGGTTGTTCTTAGGGATCGGATTTTAGATTCATTTCTTTCGAAAATTGATTCTTGTTTAATAGCATATTATGCAAAAGATATTATGTCAAAAAAATATTTTGCATTATCATAATTTCATTGAGCTAAAACGTCCAATATGAGCGCTATCGCTTGATAATTCTGGTTATCTTTCAACTCAGAAACAAGGTTATTAAGATCAGGATTCTATGATTGGGCCATCAGTGGCTTGGTGGATTGGATTGTAAGATCGTAAAGATATTAGTACAAAGATCTTCTCCTGCATCTCTGTGATGAGCCAGCAAGAGTGACTGGCATTCATTGTAATGATTATGAATGACTTTGCACAAAAGATGCCCAATGCCTGGATTAACAGTTGTCTTTCTGTTCAATTTTCTCTTTACAGGTATTTACTCGCAAATCCGCACTTCTGGGCTCCTGACCACAATATAGTTGTGAGAGAGATTGAGAATGTCAACAAGATCAAGATGTGTATATTTGTTAATCACACAATGAACTTCCAAGAATTTCCAGAGAAACTGAGGAGGAAATCTGAACTTGTTTTGGAACTAAAGAAAATCTTCGAAGATCTACAAATCAAATGCAATCTTCTGCCTCAAGAAGTTATTCTCAACGGGCTGCCAAATGCAACAAGCCACTAAGATACCTCATACCTGCCACATGATCTGGTACATATACTGTGCTGAATTTTTTTGTTTGCCAATTTTGCAGCTTCATCACTTATGTGATCAAGTTCTTTCATGTAAGATTAGTAAATACTACGTAAGAAGAAAGTGATGTCGAACGCCGACGAACCAGGGTAACACGACAGCCGGGCAACTTCCGGATGCTGAAAGCAGCACCTTATGTTTGTTTCTCGACGGGCTTTTAGCTAATTTACCAGATGTATCATCAATTGGCTGAGTTTGTGAGTGAAATGGCTGGCTGCTTGTTGAAGCTTGTAAGTTGTAAGTTGTGATGTTTGAGTTTGGTTGTATAACAAAGGAGTGGTTTATTTTGTATGTTGTCCTTTTGCCCAAGGGTTAATCCATATGTAAACTTTGCAAAGTTATAAATGGACCTCTTGTTGGCCAATTTAAGTCTTCCAAATTTACTTACAAACGAGTCCTTGAAATTTGACTATGTTGGCTCCAAAGTACATAGTTTAAGAACTTTAATGAACCAAAATGAAGTTCCTGAACTGTGGCAAGGGAGAGGTGAAGAGGTCAATGGTTCGAATCCCTAAGGAATTATTAGTTTGGATAAGCCTGTCTGATGGTTTGCCACTTCATCCGTAACCTTTGCCAAAGTTCAAGGTCCGCGGACGGACAAATTTTACCCAGTTGCCTGATACTGTTACTAAAATCAGGCAGCCATAGAAAATCAAGCTAACCAAGATAAGGTTATCCCAAAAAACCAGGCTCAGATTTTGCCACATCAGATGGCAAGAAATTGCCACATCAGCAGAAATCTTGAGCCACTACCAATCAAACAATACTCCCCCACAAATTCTATATCCTCTCCTATCTTAGGCCTTCTTTTCATATCACCACTAGAAAGTAGAAACTCAACTCCAAGAGAGGAAAAAAGAAGTGATTGTGTGTTGTAACAGCAGGTGCAACAATGGCTTCGGTGTCCATGGCAATGCCGATGACAGTAGCTAGCCGAAGCAAGGAAGCGACGTTGTTCAACCCACTGCAGAAGGCGGGTGTGTCCGGAAGCCAGAAGTGCAGGGCTCCCAGCAGGCTCCAGGTGAAGGCCTCCCTGAGGGAGAAGGCGGTGGTGGCCGCAACCTCAGCCGCCCTGACGGCCTCCATGATGGTCCCCCAGGTGGCGGAGGCAGCTGACTTGGCCCCTTCTCTGAAGAATTTCTTGCTCAGCATCGCTGCTGGTGGCGTTGTGCTTGCAGCCATCGGTGGTGCTGTCGTCGGAGTGTCCTACTTCGACCCCGTCAAGAGAGGCTAAACAAACAAAACTTCCAGGAGCTGCTCCCCTCGTTTGTTAAACTACTTGTATTCTTCTTGTTGAATTAATGTGATGCTGGTTGATCTGCTTGCATTTTTCTTTACCTCCTGTTACATGTTAGCTTTACTTTCATGGTTGGCATTGAACGATTGATACTCGGTTCTCATATAAACGGAAGGATGCAGCAATACTCGAAGGTGATTAAGCCTGTGTTCAATGAATTTGCTGTCCGACGCATCTAGTAAGCCAACCCAAAACCATCTGTCACAAATCTAGTTTCTTGGCAAAGTATATAATACAGGGAGATGGATTATAAATTATATTTTTTTTTATTGTCAGCACTCATTTTAGTAATCGTCTTATAAATTGTAGAACATATACTTATGTGTCTATATTGGTTAGTTGTAGTTGGATTTTTCGTTTTAGGATTGAGGTTATAAATATGTGACAGAGAAAATGTAAGTGTTGTATAGTGAAGAAAAAACATGTATTATTATCAAAAGTAACTAGAAATCAAAATGAAATAGTGAATAAACCAAAGTGCCCAAATGTTGTTGTACATTTAAGGTACCAGCATCTCATGAATATAGGTAAGTTGAACAAAAATCTAAGGCATGTCCGGCTGAAACGAAGAAAAACAGGAACATCAAAGAGCGATATTAGGAGCCTAACAAAAATCTATGCTACTGGTGGAACCTCAATCTCTATGTTGGTTGCAATCACAGGCAAGGCCGGGGGTATGTATGTTTCCTCTTCCTTTGGTGTGTGAATTATGACAACATCAGGCAACGGTGTGGTGGGGCCCTGCTTGCCCTTGGGATCCCAGTCCAGCATGATCTTAACCTTGATACCTAGCACTCCCTGCCAGTTCATGACACCACATCTTAATGCTTGATCAAAAGAAGATGAAGAATTGCATTTTTAAGTTCATGAGAATAATTTAAATGGTTCTTGGCGCTTCATAGTTCATGATTTGTTGTATAGGAATGTCAAGGGCCCAACCTGTCTAAGGAGAACATGCCTAACAGCTGAGTCGATGTAATC
This sequence comes from Persicaria tinctoria, assembly GCA_037127255.1. Classification (NCBI taxonomy): domain Eukaryota; kingdom Viridiplantae; phylum Streptophyta; class Magnoliopsida; order Caryophyllales; family Polygonaceae; genus Persicaria; species Persicaria tinctoria. Next base: position 6,970,988 of record JBANSL010000016.1, on the reverse strand, counting down.
CTTGCAGGGCTGACCAGATGAGATCATGTAACCATCCTTGAATTTCATTGACTTGGCACGTTGAGCTCGGAGCTTTCCACTCACAATAACCTACAAAAAGGACAAGACATAGTGACATCCATAATTGACACGAGGAAAGGGCCTACAATAATTTTTCAGCCCTCTACGATGAAAGAAATGACCTCGATGAAGCATACCTCACATCCCTTGGCTCCACTCTCCATCACAAATCTAAGAACACCATAGCAAGCCCTGTGACATGGTGTAAAAAACAATTAGATTAAGCATTATAGTAGAGTAAAATGGGATATGAGACCACCCATGGCTTCACCAACAAATATGAGACCACCAAATACTTCTAATTCATTATAAGGGCCTTATCTGTGCAATTAAGTGCTTTTCAGTACAGATAAATAACTTGTCAGCAATAAGCACATTGCCTCAAATGAACCCTATATTAATCCTATTCAACTTTCTTTACACTCCAAAGAGCATAATTTAACATAAGTTTTTTCTAAAACTAAAAAGGGAAAGATACCATAGTTTGAATGCATTGACCCTAGAGGATAATGCATTGAAACTAGGAAAAAGCTTTTTGTAAGTCTTTCCATTTTGAGATTGCTTGGAAAAATCCTTCCAACCGAGTTCCAAAATGCCAAAGTAACAAAATATAAATATGTAAAAATATTTACCATCCAACAACAGAACTCCAGTGTGAACTAATGCATCACAAGGACATGCAATTACGGATGGATAAAGCAACTATAGTCATCCTCAGACACGAGATGGGTATAAGAGTTGAACCAACTCGCTGTAAAGATGACAGCATCAACTTGATCCTTCACAGAGAGATCAAGTTGTATACGGTTCCATCTACAGAAAGAGCTATTAAGATTTTCCATCAAACTACATAACTCCAAAGTGAAATGATAAATCACCTAGACTTAAAATGATGGATGGCTAAATCAACTATAGTCAACCTCAGACACGAGATGGCCACAAAACATTAACCAACTCGCTGTAATGATGACAGCAGCAATTGTCACAAAAATTTCACCAACTCGCTGTACAGAAAGAAAAAGATTTTATCCAGAATCTTCTAAGGCATAGATTTCACTCATAAGAAACATCATAAATGCATAGAACAAAACAATTAGACTAAGCAGTCAACTTAGGGTAAAGAATACAATGTACCTTCGAACAGCAAGCCCGCCAAGAAGCTTGTAACGCAGCGATTCAGCCTGAGCAATAGCACAGAGACCCCTGTTGTTAACCTTTTCAGCATAAAGCTCCACACTGTTCTCAGGAAACTTGAATCTCTTTTGCACAATAGATGTCAGTTCCCTAATTCTCCTTCCCTTCTCACCTGTAATACATAATCAAATAACAAAACTCAGCATCATCGAAACATAAGCACCTCATCCAAGATAAACGCAAAGATTTCCTACCAAACAAATGCCAAAATATAAGCAATGAACTCTGTAGAAAACCATCACATTTTTTTCAGGATAATTGGTTGATTTGGTTATACAGATCTATGAAATTAGGAATCACATCCAAATCTGACTGCATCTAGAAATACTAGAGATTGTAATACAATATAATCAATCAGAGACGTGCAAACAGGCAAACATACCTAGAACGTTCTGAGTCCGGGTTGCACGGATGATAATTTCAGTTCGCATAGGGGTGACGCGAACTTCAACACCTGAGTAACCGTCCTCGGCGAGCTCCCTAGTAAAAACTTCATTGAGTTCGGCGAAAAACACTCCGTCGCCAACGAACTGCCAAACAACAATATCACAAAAATCATAAAATGAAAATCCAAACAGTGTGAAGATAATCCCCAAATTGTGAACCATTTACAAATCCTCTAATAAAAACGCCTGATATGAATCAGTTCTACAAACAAACAGAGAATTTCAAAGAGAGGGAGTCCCCGGACCTTTCTTTTCTTGCTCATGTTGGCCGCCATGATTGGGATTCCAGGGAGGTGAAAACCGCGGCGAGAGTGCACGCCGCAACAATGAAGCACGGAGGATAAATGGAGGCTTGGCTGACGGCTAGGGTTTTAAAGAGGAGGGTGAAGAACAACGCTGCGGTATAATAAAACCGAACCGGTCCGGTTCGCGAACCAAAAATTGTCGGCCGGATGAGAGTAGGTTTGGACCGGCCCAGTACTTACTCGGGTTTGTTTTAGATCAAGTTCTCGATCTGCTGGTTTCTAAAAATCTGGTGTGTGTGTGAAATATGGCCTACTTGTTAAACATACCTTTTTATGGATCCAAAAAACATATAAACTTACGTGCATATTAGAGTTCATTTTCAAGTGCAAACATTAATTGGGGTGATTGAGCGATTGTTTTGGACGAGACAATAGTTATGTGCATCTTATTGATCGTGTTGATCATAATTGTATTTGAGTCATCCGAAGACCCCTCATCTAAGTTGAGGAACATTGTCTCATGTTCTACTTTTCTCGTTGGTTGTTTTCGGCTTTGTTTGGTGTGACGTGGCGGTTTTTGATTTTGTTGGGGTTTTGGCAGTCTGAGTCGGAATTGACCGGGAGTCTAGGATCGTGGTGGTGTATACGAGGCGGCTCCGTGTACGGAAAGATTCCTTCATCCGTAGTCTACGTTCCCGACCTACTAGTTTTACGTTTGTTATGTTTCATCTTTCGTTGTTTGTATAGCCTAGTCTTTTACACATTTTTTATATTTGTTTTACGTTTGACGGTTTAGCATGTTTGCTTATTTGCACGATCTCTCAATACATCATGCTGAATCCAAGCAATCACTTTCTTTTCCCAAAAAATAACAGATAAAAGATTATCTAACTCGAGTAAATTAGAAACCAAAGTGAATAACACTGGAAAATTGATTAGTTTGATTACCAAACTCACTATACATATATTTAAGTCCTAACACCGAATTGCAAATATTTTTCAAGGTATGTTCATTTGGTTGAGTTTCTTCTGTATTTAAAAAATAGAAAGCAATTTAATTTACAACTAACTTGGAAATTACTTGTTTACAGCCAACTTATAATCTACTCGCTTGGTTCATTAGGGGTTTGTAAGACCTCATTTTTTAACTATGCCGAGTCGGCGATAACCCGCTTAATTATCTACCCATCGAAGTCTGGGGAGATGTTCGATTATGTTACATTGGATGACCGAAACTTGGTTGAGATGGTGTTGGAGATTACAAACAACGCTGCCCTAGAAGTCTGAATGGTAGAGGCAAACCAAGCTTGAATGTGTCAAAGGCGTTCGACACAGAGGACATTCGGGTTTCTCATTGCACCATTCCATTATGCAGCTCCTACAATACGAGCACGGACATGAAGTATTTCAGCAAATTACAGGCGTAGAAAATAGAAATAACAGCGCGAAAACATGGCCACAACATAAAAGGAATACCAGCAGAAAACATGGCCGCATGGTGTGGCTGTTGGATGCTGGCGGTGACTCAAGCAGAGGGTGCATTTACTTGCTCCTTTCACCTGAAACCCGAAGGTATGCTTGTTTCAGCGATACTTCTCTCGTATGGAGAATCATAAGAACCAAGTGATCAAAATAAGAAAGAACAACAATATGTCTATCAAATGTTCAGTTCGGTAAAGAAAATAAAGCATATACCTCTGAAGCTGAACTACTTTGGTCCACATCCATGGTAACAAGGTCGCCTTCTTCATCCAAAACAGGCAATCCTCTCCCTGCACAGCCACATTGAGATAACTGAATCCAAACCAACTCGTACACGATCGGATGAAGCAAATTGTGGATTCAGAGAGGTTGGCAAAAAAAAAAAAGGGGCAAGAGTTCCAATTGCTCAGTGAATCATGAAAGTGTTGTACAGAGAGATGCTGCTGCCTTTCAAATGGACGGGAAAACAGATAGAACATCGTCAGGAAAACAAACTTGCCTGCTGAAGGTTGGTAGGTTCCCAAGGAGACCTGATGAGCTGAGCTCGCAAGCGAAGATAAATTCCTACGCCTGAATCCTTCTGCAGCAATTATGCACAACTGGACTAACAGAAAAACACCAAGTATTTGATATCTGCACAGATAGCCAAATTGCATTGTTTTAAGTATGTTACAACACTGAAGCAGCAAACTATCACCCGTACATATGCATGACATTGCCTATAGATCATCGTGATAATGGATCTAGTATGCACAACAAGAGCAACAAAACATTGTGAATTCATGGAGTAGTTTAGATTATCAAATTGCACTTTACAACGAGATGAGAATGAGGCCACATTTTCTGCAAATCAATGGCAGAATTTTCCATGTCATTCTACAGACCAAAGATTATTAAAACAGAATTAAATCCCAAATTGAAATAGATTTATCAAGAAATAAATTATGTTCAACATAAAAAGAAGCAAAAGAAAGAAAAACAGAAGAATCAGTAGGTAATAATGCACAGGAAAAGGGTTAAACACTCAAAACAAGTTACGTTATGGTACTACCTAGGCCTTTGATTTGTTGGTTTGCCAATAAACATATAATGAATTCCAGCTGCACGTTTTGAGATGTGATAATATAGTCCTACAATTGAACAAAGAAGCATATTAGACTTCCAACGCCTGCTTTGGAACATTTGCAACTAAAAGGATATAGGAAACAGTGCAATGAGCTGACCTTCGAAGTAGAAGAACATGAGGTTTGTCCGTCCAAACAACTGAAGAACATCGCGAGCAACAGGAAGCATCTGCATATGCCAGCAATGTTATATTAAATTGAGAACTCGACACACAGAAAGGCCTATTTTGAGGTTTCATGTTTTGCAAAGAAGACATTAGTCATCAAACCAAGAGGATCTTCAACATTTTCTGAGCAAGAAATAAAGTAATTGAACTCGCTTAAATTGCGTACAAAAAGAGAAAACCTCCAACTGGATCTTTCGGGAAGAAAAGTATTTTTTTTTAAAACTAATTGTCCGATCAAAAGGCAATATATTATTTCAATCTTTGAAAAATTTTGAACTATGCTTTTGAAGTAATTAATCATACAGCAGGCCATCTACGAATTGCAGACAGTTGTAATCTTCTAAACTTCTCTTTCATTCTTGAGAGAGCTGAAACATTGGTGCTTGATGTAGTTGATGATGATGAGGTTTCAGCATTTGGAGAAGGTTGAACTTGACTACTCTGAGGGGTAGGGTTGTTGCTGAATTCTTCAGACTGTGATTCCGCAAGGATTATGCCTCGGGAAGCAACCCTAGAGCTGCAGAATAAATATAAAATGTTTTCTTTAAGAGTAACTCAAGTTCGTGTAATGAAACTGGCCACAAGTAACAAAAACAGCTAATGGGTTATTCGGTATTAAAATGAGCAAACCAAAAAATTGATTTGTAAAACCTGATTCGTTCTGCAATATAGGGAACAGTTGTCTGGTAAAGAATGAAAAGTGCACGCCTAGCAGGTGTAGGTGGGAGCCCATGAGGCCCTGAAACCTGTAAAAGAACTGAAATACATAAATTTCTTCATTCCTACCTCATGCAAGTCTTATAAAGTTTTCCACCATCAACATTTAGATGTGTTTGCATAATAAGGCTATTGACAAGACAAATAAAGCTTTCCACCAGCCATTAACATTGAGATGCGATTGCATAATAAGGACATTGACAAGGCAAACTGAAGCAAAATAGCTCAATGTGACAAAATTAAATCAAAACATCTTGCAATAAACAAGATATTTTTCTATAACCAAAGTCTTATTGGCAAACCACCATATAGTCATCATAGAATATATGTACAGTGCAACCTCAAGGAGAAACAGTAGGTTAAATCATTTCCATAATGAACATGAAAACAAACTAGAAGATGATTCCATCTATCAATCTCCTATAGCCAGTTTCATATATCTGGTCTATGCCCTTGGAAGCTAAACATACTAATGCAGTACATCAATTAACAAACAACTAACATATTCTAGATATGAAAATAACAGATAAAATCTCGCAATCAAGACGGTAACAATATTCAAACCATGCATCGGCTTTATACCTGGGTAATATCACAGTATTCCTCTCCCAGTGTTTGCTGGCCCGCACCAGTTGTCAAAACATAATAGAGAATCTGCCCCAGAAGTTTCATCTAGAAACAAGATGATCAAGGGTTAAATCTGAAATCTATATACAATGACTATATAGAGATATATGTAAATAGGGAGCACATTTATTTGAAAAAATATTGAAGTATGTCGCCTCATTTATCAGATCTTTTCTACAATACAGTCCAAATTTAAGGTAATAATACTTCAGTGCCTTATAGTTATGAATTTTGAAAAAGTAAGCCTGCCTGTTGCCATTAAAAAGCAACTGGGATTAAATATTCTCAAGTCATTGCATTCTAAATAATTATACATCTTACTATAAATCCCAATTTCACCAATAGTGTCCTAACTAATGACTTCCGCATCTTCCATATTTTTGGTAGTTATTTATTTTTATGTGATTCAGCAAGTATGCTCGTTGGCTTGTCTGGTTTTTTATTTGGATGACAGTTTAATGTCATTAGGACTTCAGGTTTCAATTCACTAATTCAAAGTCTGAATCTTATTTGAATTTTATGTTTCTCCTTCCTCCACATACCGGGACCAATATATCTAAATACTCAGAAAAGCAAACCTAAACTAATACAAATAAGGCCATCCATTGATCTGTGTCTTTACCCTATTGCGAGAAGTTTTAACAACTTATGTTAAAATTTCTTTAGAAAAGCAGGCCATCCATTGATCTGTGTCTTTACCCTATTGCGAGATGATTCTTCAAGTAAACAAGAACTGCAATGCACCCTGGTTCTACTTCCAACAGCGTAATATGAAAAACCCTAGACTGAATGCCCAAAACCTGAGACCCTAACCAATTAGCAGGCACAAAGCTCGTAACCCTATGCAGATAACAATGAATGTTAGTACAAACTCCACCTAAAACTATACAAGTTTGTAGACTATCAAAATTTCACATCATACTATCAAAATTACTGACAAGTAATAACCAATCAGAAACCATCTAACAATAAAGATGATAAGAAGCTAAACTGTAAAGTATAGCAGAGAGAGCGAGAAGATAAGCTAACCTCGTTCTGATAAGTAATGGCAGATCTAGTACCTGATACAGACCACGCCGACAAGGGAAACACAAATCCGAAAAATCAACTACGATTCTTACTTCAAAACGCCAAAACAACCACAAATTGTGCAGAATGAGCGATCGCGAGAGAGAGAGAAAGAGAGAGCACCGAAGAGATGGCGGAAGGCATCTCGGAAGGCGTCGGAGACAAAGGAGGCATATTGTTCGTCCTTCTCCGCCGCTCTCATAATCTCAGGTTGCGCTGCAGTCGGGAATCTTCCCGGCCCTGCATCCGCCGATTGCGAAGATCCAGCGGCGGATGAGGAGAAAGGCTCTGCTCTGGCTCTCTGTAAACCATCGCCGGAGGACGCCGCCGTATCTCTCCCTGTCGTCGGCATCTGCTCGCTTTTTTCCGACTGTCAACAGAACCGATGGCTGCAGATAGAAAGAAGCAATCGGGGGTAATTGGCTGAGACTACCCCTTACTTATCTCAGTTTTGCAAAATGGACCCTTATCTTTTAAAAATAAAATAAAAACGCCAATAAAGATTAAATGTAAGAAAAATGGCCAAATTAATTGGGCGGATGTGAAAAAAATCGCCGTTGCCGGGGATCGAACCCGGGTCACCCGCGTGACAGGCGGGAATACTTACCACTATACTACAACGACTTTGTTGAGGTTGGCATGCTTACCTTATTATATTAATTATAATAAGATAAAAGCAAACTCAATGTCCTTTAGCGGGTCCAAGACCCTCACTCGAGTGGCAATGTGGCATTGACCCAACCCTGACTCGTGACCAGATCTACCATATCCTACTTTATAGATGAACTTCGTTTTATTTTTTTTAAATACAAAGACACAATCACGGTTAGAATTGTTGTCTTTTGAGAGCATATTTTCGAATAAGCTCTAAAAAGGTTGGGGTTTCATGTGAGTTAGATCCTGCTTGCACAGTGGCTAAGATGTTTTACCTTATTTGGCAATAGTAATCTACTATCTTTTTTACAAATATCATGATATCATCCACAAATACCAGGAACGAGATTTTTGTAACCCTCGATTTCACATCAATCCCGGTTATATTGTTTCCATTCATCATCTCTTGATGAAGTTTCCTAGCATGTACTTCAACCCTTAGGATAAACAAAAAGGGTGACATTTGATCACCTTATCGATTTCTCCATTCTAGTATAAACAAGTATATTGTTTCCATGCATTCCTTGATCCACCCCCACAAATGTTGGGTGAAACCTAATTTAAGCAAAACCAGATATAGAAAAACCTATCATGTATTGCCCTATTTGGGGTTGCTCCCTCAAGAGAGTCTCCAGGTCCTCCTAGTGAGTTCACCAATTAGGATATCATGATATATTATTGGAGTGTCATCCTCAACTCGGGGATTGATAAATATCTCATCCTTGTTTAGCAAAGGGTCGGGATTCAAGGGACACTAATCGCTTACTACTCCATTGAACGCATCATTAGGGGCTTTTTCATCTTCTACAATCATTTTGATTTCCAAGGATGGAAGGCCCTTTGGATTTGGTGCTTCGCTAGCTCCCTTATCACCGTGTTTGAAGGAGGCTTGACTGATTGTTTTGTGGGGTTTTTTTTGAAGCTAGAAGAGGAATTAGTTTTGTAGTTGACTTTAATTCCTATGTTTGTTTATAAGGTTTGGCTTTGAATTCCCCATTTTTGTGATAGTGGCATGTTTTTTTCCCTTGGTAACCATCCTATCCCACTCCTATTGATTATCCTCATATGGCTCGACTCTACCCAGTGGCTGGCTGGGACCAATGTGGTTTGATTTGGGTAGAGTGATATTGATGGGTTCATGTTCAGGCTTCTGTAGAGGGTAGTGGAAAAACGTGTAGTCAAGTTTTCCACAACAACTGCAACCCCTTGAAAATTCCTTAAACTATATTGAAAAGGTCATGAGTTCATTCTTGTCTAACACATACATTTTCTTCTCAACAATTGTTTCGAGGTCACCATTGATGCATATTCTTGGATTTCAAGACCGTGCCCAACCCATTTTCTTCAATGCTCGAAGTCAAACCTCTTTGCTTAAATGGGAAACCAGAGATTCGAATCCACATATTCAAACATGAAATTGGTTCAGCGGCGAGGCCGAATCTTGGTCTCCACGCCTTCCACGGAATTAATTAGTTGGTTGAGAACATGGAAGGGTCTCCCTTCGACCCTTCCTATATACTGTCATATGATCATCATGTAGGGTGAACTCGATTTTGAACCAATGGTAGGATTTTGGGATTAGTTGGAACTCCCTCTTAAATAACCTCAATTCAATTCTCATCGTTTCATGATTTCATTAAGCTCAAAGGGTTCCCTAATAATAGTTGCATATAGAGAGAAGGGTTTTTCAACTTGAGAATGTTTTCTTTTAACTCTAGATAAATGCGAATAGTACTCGTCCATGTCGATCTTCTATTTCCTTTTGTTCTTGTCACCTTTAGCTTCCTTTTTGATGACACTAAGTTCCTCCGTAGTTGGAACAACAGCTCGCCGCATAAGAGGAAAGAACAAAAACAGTGGGGACTTTAGGAAGTGGAAGAAGTCACCTTCTCAGACACCTCCACCAAACCCTTTGTACGGGTTGTACAATTATCTCCCAAAGTTGAGAGACTCTTAGATCTGACCTTTTGTGACTATAGAGACTCTTAGGGGTGTACTGCACCTAAAGGTTGGTTCCTTTGGCTTAACGAGGTCGCTAGTACTTTAATGTAACATCCTCATCCCACATTGAAATGTTGATTCTTTGACCTAACGATGTATGGATTTGTAACACTCTTATCTCATATCGAATATATGAGAGATACTTCAAGCGGTTTATAAATGATTCAATTTCTACTTTTTTCAGGCCATTTCCATTTTGATGTCAACTTTGACCAAATCCCTTTAATCATTATTGCAACTGCCCCTCTTTTAACTCTCACCAAAATTACCTCTATTATTATTACAATATATCATACATCTCAAACTCTCGCCAAATTTCGTATAGGTCCCAAATACTACTAGTTGTCCAATTGCTACCGATATTACTTTTTGGGAATTCTCAAAGTGAACAATTTAATATGCTAACTTAAATGATCTTGCAAGATAATATTTAAACAACTTCAATAGGAAGACATATATCTCTCATATATCCCATTCATCAATCCATCTAATCTATACATACGGAGTATTCTCCCCCAACCCCTTTCATTCCGATCCTATAAGGCTATAATGGCAATCGGTAGCATGGCTAATCCAGCTGGCGGTGGGTAGTACCACCCGGGGAAGCTGAGATCAAGGTCGAGTTCTCCGACATGGTTGCCGCCAACGAGGCCTCTAAGAATGTAGTTTCACCCTGGAGAAACCTTGGCAAGAGGAAGTAGCGCCTCCACCTCATTATGGCCGTATTCATCCTCTTTTTCCAACAAATGACCGACATGAACATCGTTATCTTCTACGCCCCTGAGCTTTTCAGCTCCATCGGCATCGGAAACAATACTGCCTCGGCGTTGGCTCTCATCACTCACTGGCGGTGTTAATATGGTGTCCGCCTTTGTTGCCATCTATCTCGCCTATCTCGCCGATAAGAAGAGCAGAAGATTCTTGTTCTTGTGGGAGGTCCCCTAATGCTCGTCTTACCGGTACATTTTTTTGTTTTTCTTAACTCATCTTTAATGGTAAATCCCGTGGTAAATCCCGAAATGTAACTTTAATGTGTCAGGTATATAGCTAGCGGTTGCAGCCCTAATAGGGCACAAGTTTGGAACGACAGGACAAGCGAAGAACATATCAAGTGGTTTCACCCTCTAGAGTGGCATGTGCCGAGTGAGATCTTCCCGTCGGAGATTCGATCAGCAACTCAGTCTGTGGTGGTGGCAGTCAATATGCTTATGACGTTTGTGCTCGGGCAAATATTCCTGTTTTTGACATTTGTGCTCGGGCAGATATTCCTATTTTTGTTGTGTCATCTCAAGTTCGTTTCATCTTCTTCGCGTGCTTCATCGCAGCAATGAAAGTTGTTCATCTATAAGTTGTTGCCGGAGACCGGGGGATTCCGATCGAGGATGTGCAGAAAGTGTTTGAGAATCACCTCATTTGGACAAGTATGTTGAACTGCATAATCGAGCTTTGGAGCTTGTCCAGGAGGCCACTTGAGAACTTGTGTTTTTTCATTTTTGAATACAATCGCATATTCCACTAAGAAGACAAAAGAGTAATCATATATCTTATATCATATACAGTACTAAATTTAACCAACAAAAATATACGGTACTAAATACTACTAAAACAATATCTTTTTTTTGTTACCTATCATTTTGTTAGTTAAAATTTTTCCTCCAAAAAATTTGTCCAATTAGTTTAAATGGGGCTCAGGTCAGTTGTAAGATCTGCATCAATTCAATCAATCAGTTAAACATGACTAGTAATTTTTTGGTCTCGGTACTCAAACCCGATAAAACTCTGCGGGTCGAACATTACACACTCCATAGGGGATTCGCCGTCCATGCCGTACAGAGCTTCAATGGTTGCATAAGCATTTTGCTAATCGTTCCTTGTCAAATAAACAATGCCTAAACATCATCATTGTGCTTGTTTCCTTGATAAATAAATAAACACCACAGTTCAAACACAAGCAAATACAAAATTTCTCCAACCAACACGCCTTGAGAAAAATAAACACTACAGTTCAAACACAGATACACCGGAATGATGAGACCACATAAACTAGGACGGTTAAGTTTACATGCATACTTGTTAATAGACATAAGGCAATATTCTCCAGGGGACTAGCTTGCAATACTCGGCCCAGACTTCCTTGTACTTCCGTGCGCATCGGGCTTCGTCTCTTCTCTCTCTCCAGATCAGAAGGATGAGGAGATAAATTGGGTAAAAATAAGGAACCGGAGAGCTGCAAGAACAAAGCCACCAAGTTAAGAAAGCTCGACAATGGGATGTATGCTGAAAGGGCGTTGAAAGGAAGAGCAACTGCTTTACCTGATTCCACAGGGCAGACTGAAGGATAGGGCCAATAACAAGTCTCCAAGGTAATTACAGTGCCTTGCAATGCCCCTGCAGATGTGGTTTTGTAATCAAGATGTCAGTAAAAGCTAAAGGATTTGCCTACAAGGTTGATAAATTTATAAACAAAATATATGAAAGATTATAAATTGGTGTTTTTATTTGGTTTAAATATGGAAAGGGGATGGGAATTGGGATAGCAATATAAAAAATAAAGAGTGATTAAGTACTTAATTTTTGTGAGTTTAGTAATATTGAAACGAGGGAGCATGGTATAATACAAATAACAAGAAGAACAAGTCCATAAAAAGTATTATATGAGAAAATGGACGAAAAAATGTGTACAGAATAAGTGGATTGTTTTCTTTTTGGTTCCTTTCATTTGAACATTATACTTTTAAATTTTCATTTTCAAATTTGCTTATGAAGAATATAATGAGATCTACATACAAGCCGTATGCGCTATTGGCTATTAAACATCAAGGAGATTCAGAGTCAGGGACCTTACCAATAACCAGAAGCAAGCAGCTTTCCACCGATGACTTTGGGTTTTTGACCCCATATAGGAGCTTGAGGATCTTTCTTAAACAGGTGCTTCTGCTTGTTAGCCCCTCGGAAGACCTTGTATCTATAAAAAAAAATCACCAGGGATGAGATAGATGATCACATCTAAAATCGACCATTCTTAAGATGAGCATGATGGGCGAATAAATGTTGTACTCGAGGGAAAGAAACAAGACAGGTGAAAAGAAAGAGAGGGCGCAAATTGGTGAGAACTTTAAAGAATTACCCAAAGAAAAACACAAGGCAATTTGCTATGATTCCGGCTGTTGTTAACTCCACATTGTTGTACAATAGCCACCAGCCCTACAACACAAGTTATACGGTACCTAAAACATAAATATCAAGTAAAGCAGCAGAAAGAAATAAAAGAAACATCAAGGATGAATAGCAAAGAGACAAGTCAAGCTCTAAGCTCGTACTGCATACCTGGATGCTAAATGTAAAAGGAATCCATACTAAATCCCCAAACACTAGCATAAACCCCAACCTCTCAGCAATGATGTCCCACCTACAAAAGTTCAAAGAAGAATGTAAATCAGACATGTTTAACCTCGCAAGTATCATACTATCATGCCATCAAAGAACAAATCTCATGAGTCATGAGCCAAAATAGAAAGTTACCAAGGTACGAATTATGCTGAAATGGCAGGGAAAAGGCATTCTAGATAACAATTGCATGATTGCAATCATTATATCAATCTATTTAATTCAGCAAATTAGTACTATAGAAATCCTAATTTTTTTTTAGCATCCTCTTAATTTCAGATTCTCACATTTAAATAAAACCGATCTTAATTCAAGTGCACACATTGGACTTCCAAAGTTCTTGTAAAGTTACCAAGTAGAAGTTGTATCATGATTGAAAAATTCTAAAACAAAATAACAAGGGTAGGATTCCATCAATTAACAACGTCCCATTTCCATTCCAATTAGGCAAGTATGATAGACTTACGTGGATGTCATATACTCCTCATGAAAGAAATAGTCCAGGACGTAAAACTGAAATAAAATACAGAAACATTAAGATCAACTCCATGAAATACAGAAACATTAGAGGGAGGAGGGAGGAGAGAGGGAGAGTGATTACAGCATTAAATGTCTGGTACAGAATCATTGATTGGCTCAATTTGCCATCATATATACTTTTGACAAGAATGGAAAGATTGATAAGCAACCATCCTAACATTCCTGCTCTTACAAAGAAAAATCTGCAATAAATCCATAAACATGCGAATTTAAGCTTGCATCATGTAAAGGCTAAAAGTCAGGAAAGGAAGAGTAGTGGAGATGAAACTAGTTATTTATATATAATACATATACATTATTTTTCGTTCTTTTACTATGACAACTGCTCAAGTCTGCTTTGTTACTATTTGTTAAATAGATAAATGAAATGCTTTCACACTTCTGAAACAGAAAAAACAAACAATACTAGTCCAACAAAAAATGTTCTAAAGGAGGTTACATCAGGAGATAGCTAGAAGTGCAGATAGATTTTTGCTACATTGACAATACAATTGGCCTGTACCAAGTATTACAAGATTGCCAGTGAAAAAATAAAGAGAAAATGGAAGTTCTTGATATGGAAGTTAAACAAGACTAGAAATAAGGATATGAGGATGTCAATCAAAGTCAATTACTTACTTGATATCACAACCTAAAAACTGAGGATTCAGCTGGACGCCAAACCACCTACAAGAGAATATAAAAACTGTTAAAAGTTTATCTTCCTGAAAGTATGCAGGTCTATTTTGGGTGCCTGGTGTGTTTTGGTGTATTTTCTTAGGTTATTACTTAGTTCTTGTGTGTGTGTGTGGATTGAGTGATCTTACTACAAAACGTCATAAGAAGAATATTAGGGGAACCAAGAAATACCAGTCAAGGATTAAATTCCCCGTGACATGAGGCTTCAGTGATGAACCTTGATTACGTGATCCATGCCCCACTATATACAGTAAGGATGCCACCTGCCATTTGAAGATGTGAATTTCATACCAGATTACACAATCATTAAAGCAAATTTATACATATATAAAAAAAGGACAGGAAACAGTTCAAGACCAAATATCATCAGTGTGAGAGGTGAATTAGTTGATAAAAGCCATGTCCATTTGCTGTTGAGCATGAACTACATATATGAGTTAGTTACCTCAATAAAGCATACTACAACGTTAAGATGCGATGACATGCTGAAAAAGTATATTTATTTTGATAGACAGAACTAGCCTTGCATTTGATTGTCTTGAATCACAACAACTAGGAGGGAGTAATATCTTAAGTTGACTATACACACATGCAAAAGATACCTAACAATAATATGCAATGTTTAGAATTTTTTTTTATTTGATGTGAAAGTGGTGATAAAACAGAATACAAAATTGATATGCATTTAAATGATGAACCATACATCTCATAAAAGAAAAGGGATTAACAGATTTGCAAGCCTTAACCAATCTCTATTTTACCAGCACATACAGCTTAACTGCCTAAGTCCCAGTTAAATACAGTGGTTTGACCTGGGATGAATAACTCCAAACATGAAAGAAGGTGACATGTTTCCTGGATCTAAGGTGGAACAGAACAACTGAAAAACTCATGATAGAAGAAATATTCGCTAGATATTCGTCCAATTCAGAGGTGTGACTGTTTCCTTCACAGAAGCAATATCTGCTAAAATAACACTCTTTTCAGAATCATAATGTCAAAAATAGACCTTGGGAGAGAACAAGGGAAACTTATTTTCTCCTGGTAAACTGAGAATTTCATGCAGATGGAAAAATATAAAAATGTAAATAACAAGTACACATCCATGACTAAAACTATTGGATTACTTCAAATGTAGGAGAAAGTGTATTACTTACAACAACACTGAATATAAAAGTTGTAGATAGAAGTTCCAGTCCTCTGTCTGCAACCGCCTGCACAGATATTCAATGAACCTTTTTACTAAATTACAGCAGGAAAGCACTTTGCTCACAAGAACAGTAATAACAGTAGACAATCACATTGCTGCTTCTCTCCTCCTTTTTCTTTATTCCCTCATCTCATTTTGGTCTAACTATTGGCATTGTTTTACAGAAATCACAATGTATTACCAGCCTTAACCTGAACCTTAGCTGTGTATTTCCTCAGCTCCTATTAGATTGCATAGGTTTCTGTTCTTTTTACCCTATTAGAAAGTTAAAAGAGTGTTGTATACATGCACTTCTTCGAACTGATTATCGTCACCACCAAATCGGCCATTGGACTAGTGATCATATATCCTCGTGAAACACACATTTTCAGATTGAAGCAAACGCCATAACTGTCAATCTGTTCAGTGCTATTTCACTAATCTTTCAACTTGATGGATGCAAGTAGGTAAATGTGATAATATCAAATATATCAATCCAAAAGAAGGAAATAAGATCCCACTCGAGTGAAACATTAAAAGCTTCTCACCTAGTCTACATCAGTTTATAGAGAACAAAAAATTATTGTTTTAGCAAGCCACATTTTCTATCAGTGAATAATACTATCAATTAGCACCTGGTCACCGCAAGAAATGTCTAGGTCTAAATTTCTTCAAGCCATCGCTTCAGTTTTACAATGAACATCATTAATTCCAGCATTTTCTTCTCAAGGAGAAATTTCAATTCAAGCACTTTGTCACTTGCAATGTGCTTGGATTACAAAAATCGTACATACCGTAGGTGGTATCATCCCCGCCGCAATCGCACCACCAAGGGCGGACACCACCAGGATGAGCAAAAGGAGGCCTGAAAACCAAAGTAAACAAAAAAAAACATCGATTCCTGATTCAATTCCTGACTCAATCTGGAAAAGAAGACAAGGCAAACCATTGCAGCGGTAGTGGAGGCGGGATCCGTCGGCTAAGACGGCGCCGGGGATAAGCTTCCCTGGAAGAAGGGATCCGAACACCGCCAAGTAGGCGAGGAATCCGAACAATATAGACGCCTGATTCAATCGAAAAAATCACATAAGAAAGAACAATCAAGAAATTGGAGCAGCGCAGAGAATTGATGCAGAATGGTGTCGATTGAGCAATTCACTTACGGAGGTCCAAGAAGGGATGAGAGAGTGTAGGAGTAAATCGAGATCCATCATCGGTCCGAGTCTTCGTGTGTGGTTTTTGTTTGCTGGAGAGTTGAGACTGTGTTGGGACTAAAAATTTGCTGCAGTCACGACTCCACGTTTGTCCACGTCGAGGGATTAATCTGTTTTGAATTTTTTAGGATGAAGGTTCATTGTATGTTTTCACGCCCATGAGTTTTAGTGTCGTCGTATACACTGTCTCCCTTTGTCAAAAAAATAATTGATTTTTTTTTTATGTTTAATGGTAGCGAGAATGTCCAGATGAATCCGTGGACGCTTAGATAGAATCAGACACTAAGTTATTTGTGGTAAAATAGGATTGAGTTGCATCAAGGATAAATTGCGAGAATCTAGGCTTAGAATAGATAGTTTGAACTTGTGCGTAGGAGAGTCTCGAATGCACCAATGCGCTGAAGCAGAGGTAGACCCAATAAATATTGGATTGAGAAGAGATCGCTTACAATGAAGAGTTATTATCAAGGTTGACTAGAGTTAGTCCGTACGACAAGGGAGGGCCATGGGAGTGTATCCTTTTAGTCTTTACGCATCAGACAGTTTCTTCTAATTCCACTTTTCTAGTTTATTATTTTTGAGCTTGGTTGGTTTGCTTGCGTGCCTCGTTTCTCTTTTATTTTGATTCTTACATTTTCACTTGCCCGGGTCATATGGAAACTCCCTCTCGACCTAGTTGGGAAAAAAGAGCATACAATGAGACCCCCCAAACTCTGCTCTGAGCGGGATATACTGGGTTTGTTGTTATTGTAAGTTAAAATTTTTCATAATTTCATACATATTACTCCATCCATTAATTAAAACATATTGTATCATTTTAGCTTCTTTCACAAAATTTAAGGAAATCAACAAGTATGCTATTATACCCTCATTTATTACCCTATTTTTTTACTTTATAAAAAACTACAGTTGACAATCTACTAATCATTACAAAAACACTATCGTAAAGTAGATACCAAAATGCATATAATGACATGTTCTCTTGAACAAAGATAATTTCTAAAATGAATTATTTTGCCGAACGGATGGAGTATCAAATTACGTGAAAACTTATTTTAAAAATTAGTATTTAATACTACCTCCGTTCCATAATACATGGACTTTTTCTTTTTGACACGTTTTTTAAGGAGCGAAAAACTCTATGAAATATTATTTTTTTAATCAAATTTTTTATATCATTTGATACTTATTACTAATAAGTATCAAATTATATAAAAATTTTAATTAAAAAAATAATATTTCATAGAGCTTTTCGCTCCTTAAAAAGCGTGCCGAAAACTAAAAACCCATGTATTTTGGAACGGAGAGGGTATAGTTTTTTACTCTTTACAAGACATACTAAAAAGTAAAAAGACTTGGATTTTTTTTGTAACTGACGGAATATTACATTCTTCACATCGTAAATATATATTACTAGTTTAAGGCTATGTTAGGTAAAATAGCAATTGATTTGATTGGGTAGTTGGAGTTAACGGAGTAGCTTAAGTTGATGGATATTTGTATTGAATATAGGCCGATTTGCAGAAATACACCAAATCAGTGTTCGGTTTGCAAAAGTATACCCGTTTTATGAGAATAGTAAAAATAGAATAGGTGGGTCATATGTGCTAAAAAATAGGCTATTTATGCTAAAAAATAATGACTGATTTTACTTTTAAATTTAAATATAAAAATCATTAAAAGGAGTATTATGAATTAAAAGAAGATTTATATATATATATATATTAAAATAATGTTTTTAATATATTTTTCTCGGAAATTAAGAATAATAAAACTAGCCGGATGAAAATCATTGTCTTATTAAAAGAATCAATTATTGACAAGAATATATTTGTTGTTGACAAGATATATGTTTTTGATGACAAAATAGATATCTAATAATGACAGGATGTGGTCTATAATAGGGAAGAGAATAAAGATACGATTTTATCCATATCATAACTAGAAATTAAAGGTCTGCCCAAAGTGACAAAGTTATTTGTTCCCAATGACAGGAAAAATGTTTATAGTGACAGGCTTCATGTTTATTCTGACAGGATTAAACCTATAATCGGGGAGAGAATCAATGAAGATACGGTAAATCATATCTTCAGGATTATTAACCATATTTACAAAACGATTGTCAATATATATCTTCAGGATTATTATCCATAGTGACGGGATAAATGGGGTTCTTGACAATCTTAAATATGAACACTGACAGGATATGATAAAAAATCGGCGGGAGATTGTGTAAAGATTGCACCGGATTGCTCGCACAACGACGGAGGATATGGGTGGCGACGGTCGTAGGCGCGGAAGTGTAGGCACAGGCGACGAAGCCGGAAATGCGAGCTATGGTCCGAGCGCCGAATACCTGGGGTTGGGGCTGAGCGCCGTAGACCTGGGGTTGGGGCCGATGGAGCCGGAGAGGGACGGGGTTGGGTGTTTTTGGTTAGGGTTTGGATTGGGATTTGGAGGTCGGGTCTATCAATCCGGATGAAGGAGATTGAGATTTAAATTTTTTTTTATTTCCAAATTTTTATTATTATTTGATTATTTAATACTATAATTTAAAAATATCAGAAAATTGAAAAATACTTAAAATATTAATTTTTTTTTTCCTGATTTTTTGGGGTGGTGGGTAGTTTTGATAATAAAATAAGGTATTTTTGCAAATTTCCATATATTGATGCAATTGTTTTCAAACCTAGGTATTTTTGCAAACCAAATATCAAAGTGGGGTATTTACTAATAATTCCCCTTGAATATATGTTAATAAGCTAGTATGGTATTTGGTAAATCTAGTTGTTAGAGTAATTGATGGAAACTTGTTAATAAATAATCGAAAGCTCCGAAAAACTTAAATGAGTGACCGTTAAAAAGCTCTGATTTCATATTTTATTTAAAACTATATAATTTCAAAATCAAAACACAATTTGATTCCAAATATAAAAGTTAGCTTTTACAAAGCACTCATTAAATTGGGTTGTTTTGCAGGGAAAACTAATTAAAATACTCTCACCTTTGGGGGTATGGTAAAAATATATCACCAACTTTCAAATGTAATAAAAATATCCCGACCTTTGATAGTAGTGGTAATATATTACCACGAGTTTTTTTACTGGTCAAAAATGCTGACAAGACATCTTACTTTGATTTTTACAAGAGTTTTTTTTAACGGTTTCCTTAGGGAAAAAAAAGAGTTGGACCTACTTCATACACCACGTCTTTTCCTCCCTCATATCTTCTTTCGTGATCGCCTCTTGAGCTGTCTTCCGATCTTCCAGGCAACTCATAGTTCCTCTTCAATGACAGTCTTCCTCTCTTGTGGTCGTCTATCTTGAGCTGTCTCTCTCACATCTTCTTCCTCTTTGATTCGTTCACGAACTTAGCTGAATAAGTTTTTCCCCTCTTTGTTGTCGTTGTTGTTTTCGGTTTAGTTTTTTTGTTGCCGGTTTGGTGTTAGGAATGGTCGTGTTGTGTTAACTTGAAGCAATTTTGACCGGATTAGTTGCTTGGTTGAATCAATTTTGTTTTTTCGGGTTTAATTTTGTTGTCGGTGCATTTTTTCCCTAATGAAACCGTTTAAGAAAACCCGATTTTAGTACTAATTTGTAAAAAGGCTTCCACGCAGGCTGCCTTGTAAAAAACAAAATCAACGCAGGCTGCCTTGTCAGCATTTTTTACTCATGAAAAAACTCGTGGTAATATGTTACCACTACCCTTAAAGTTCGGGATATTTTAATTATATTTAAAAGTTGATGATATATTTTTACCATATTCCAAAGATGAGGGTATTTTAATTAGTTTTCAAAAAACGTGACTCTAGTCTCTCGTACCCTTTTTTTTTTTTTTAATTTTAATCTCTGGGCTTATCAAAGAAGCCATCAAAAGGGTCTTGGGCTGGAGCAAACACTTGGGCTTTCAAGGCCCAACAACACTATCAAGGTCAATTGCAATGCATTGGCGGAGGTTATTGAATCGGACTAGGGGCATCTGTATCGTTAAAGATCGAACGAGGCTGAAGCCTGAAGGAGATAATGTGATTGTCAACAACGTAATCAAAGGCACGTGACAATGCCCTCGTGAGATCAAGATGGTGATCGCAAACTACTTCCTCCTACTTTATGGTTTCGACTCTATGCCTAGCTTCCGACCATGTCTTTTGTAAATTCAATCAAATCGGAGACAATTGTGGCGTATCTTCGATCATTTCTTGCTTAATGGTGTTTCCGTTTCGCGTTGCTCACCCAAAGCTTATCACTTGTTGCTCCCACAAAGTTCAAAATGACACTATTGAATCGTGAATCAGCAAAGTCTAATATCACTCAACTTCTTTCTTATTCTAAATATTTGATAAATGGGGAATAATTTTTCTTTCAAATTTACGGAACACTTGTTAAGTTGTAAATCTTACTTGATCTGGAAAAACATAAAGTAATTGATGCTCTTAATTACTAACATGATGATGCAAGTGTAACCGACTTTCCAAGCACAAAGGAATAAGAGTGGTGGCGTTTGAACAACCGGTAGATGAGTCGTTTCCGGAATATTTTATAATCACAACGTACAAAAAGCTTATATAATATAAGCTGCCAAATTTTATATTTTTTAATGGTCAAGATATAATCTGCCAAATCTAATTTGATCAAATTAAACTATAGAATGTTATTGGTTCAAATTAATTTATTAATTCTTCGCGAATTCCGACATCTTAACACTTACTGTCCACTTAACTCCACACTCCATTAGAAAAAATTATAGAAAATAACCCAAACTTTTAGGATAGTTACGAACATTACTCCAAACTTCTCATATTTTATGAAAATTATTCCTAAGTAATGAATATGCTGAGAACGTTTCTTGGATCTGACGTTGGGGTGGTCTCCATTTAGTTTTGGATATGGTGTGCACCACATTCCGCTTAATTAATTTGAAGAGGTAAATTCAATGATAAATATTTTCAAAAAGAGGTTATTTAAAAAATTCCTCAAATTAATAAATTAATTGTGTAAATCTATATATAAATTTGATTTTTTTTGTATGTAAGACTTACCTATAGTTCTTGACTTCTTGTGCTTTAATACTTTTTAATAAATATTAGATTTTTAATTTTATTCAAAACTCTCTCCATTAAAAAAATATATATGTTGGTTTAGAGAATAAATCTTGTTAATAAAATATGATATTGTAAGTATATTTTGTTCACTTTCCAAAATTACCATCTTAGTGATTGAATAGATGTTATTTATAGTTTTTAAAAAAGTAAAAAAAGTAAGGTTAATTAATAATTAGGGATTTAATTGGTTGGCACTTTAGGACTTGGTTTGACTTTCAAGAAGGAAGACTCTTGTGATTTCACGGGTATTGTGATGCTCATTGGGCAGCATGTGCCTAGAGTGTCAGGTCTCTTTTTGGGTATTGTGTGTTCTTTGAGAAGTCCTTAATATCATGGAAAACAAAGAAGCAGCCCACAATATCGAAATCATCTGCAAAGGCTGAGTACAGAAGCATGTCAAAGTCATCCAGTGAACTTGAACTTGTATGGATTGTTGGCATTCTTGGTGATTTGGGGATTCATCCTAGCATGCCTATTAATTCCATTGCATCGTGACAACAAATTAAGCAACAATTCACATTCACAACTCCTCATGTGAGGTCGTGTGTGCAGACCCACATACGGTTGACTCGAACAACACATAAACCCAACGGGATTCCATCTCAAAACCAATTGACAATAAGAGGAGTGAGACAACCACATTCCAACAATTAATCAAGCCTCTTGGTGAAGAACAATTCAAGATTTTCATATCCAAGTACATGGCTTGGTCACATTTCATTTACAATATTTCTGTTTTGTCTTCTTCCTGCATTTTCCTTTACTGCCCATGCGATGGTTTTGCTTACTCTTAGCTGGACTATTTAAGCATCCTTTTTCGGTTATCTTGGAATAAGAGAGAATGATCTGATAGTAAGAAACCCTAGCTCAGTCGTTTGCCTCCTACATTCTCATCTCTCATTCATGATCAATGTGTTGATCATTGCTGTTTGATTGTTGATGCTCATCTGTTGATGAGTCTTGATCGATCTAGCTCAAGGCTAGATTTTACAAACATCTTGTTGCCAACCTAATCTTTCACGAAAAAAACAAACACTTAAAGAGTAAATTGTCATTTTATATGGGAAAAGGAGCAAGACAGGTTTCTCTTGACTCAACATGTTCCAACCAAACTTGAACTAGCAGACATATATCATGACCAAGCTTTTGGGTCAACATCAACATATGTACGTAAGGGTAGTTTAGTAATTTAGGCCTTTACTAGATATATATGGTCAAATGTGCTAAGTAGTAGAAGGGCATTTATGTCATTTCATGTGAGGTTGTTACAACCACCATTTGGTTAGCTGTTTGGCGCCAAGATCCACAGATTTTCCAATTGATTTTCATTGTTCTGTAAAACTCTCTCTTTTCAGTTTGTAATGGAAGCTCAATTGTTTGAGCTTGATTTGTGATTTTTGCTTGATTCCACATATTTAAATGGTATCAGAGCGCAAGGAGATGAATTCTGTTTTCTGAAGTTTCCATTGTTGCATAGTTGTTGCTGGATCTGAGCAATTCAAATATGTGTTTCTCGTTTTTTTTTTCGACGCTGAAGGTTGTGATTCCGAGTTGATATGGTGGGACGAGGTTCGACGAGTACACCTGGTCATGGATCTGGTGGAATTGGTGTTGGAAGAGGAGTATTTGTCACTCCGCCAGTTCCGGGAGCAGGACGAGGCTGGAACATCGGGAATCTAGGATTTCTGGGAATGCAATTTGGGGATATCAATCAAGGTATGAACAACGTGCATGTTAATCCCTATTTCCTTTCAAATTCGGATCATCCAGGCATGAATTTAGTAGCTACACAGTTTAATGGGGCAAATTATACTAGCTGGAGTCGTAGTATCCGAATGGCACTTGGAGCCAAAGCCAAACTTGGCTTTGTGACAGGGAGTTGTGTTAGATCTAATGAGGTGAGTGAAGATCATGAGAAATGGGTGCGTGCAGATTACATGATTCAATGTTGGTTAGTTAATTCGTTAAACAGTGAGATAGCTGAAAGTTTGACATATGCTCAGTCTTTGAAAGAGGTATGGGATGAAAGCAGAGATAGGTATTATGAATCGAATGATCCTTTGACCTTTCAATTGAGAAGAGATCTAAGCAATCTTAAACAAGAGAATCTTTCAGTTGGTGCATACTTCATGAAAATGAAGAAAATCTGGGAGGAGATTCAGTTGCTGGATCCTCTTCCAACTTGCAATTGTGGAGGCTTAAACCAATGCTCTTGTAATGTGCTTAAGAGGATAGTTGAAAGGGATGAAAAGGCAAAGATTATGCAGTTTTTGCTAGGCTTGAATGATGCTTATGAACATCTAAGAGGAAATGTGCTGTCAAAAGATCCATTTCCAGGGCTTCATAAGGTGTATCAGATGGCTATACAGATTGAGAGGTCAAAGGGAGTTACCTCTATTCCTTCTTCAGAATCTAGCATTCTTATGACTAATAGAGATGAGCAGTTTGAAGTGGAAGCTAATGCGGCTTCCAAGTTCAGATATGAGCAATACAGACAAAGTGATCAAGGTAGGAGAGACTACAAAAGGTTCAAAATGGACAGGAAATGTGATCATTGTGGCGAACGTGGGCATACCAAGGACTACTGTTTCAAGCTGATTGGGTACCCTGAATGGTTTAGGGGACCCAAGGAGGAAGAAAGGTCAAAGCAACCTGGGAAGTTTGTAGCTCAGTTTGAAAGCAACCAGCCAGATAGCCCTTTTGATCATTGTTTTGAGTTAAACCAGCCAGATCAGGCCATTGTCAATGCTGTTTTTCAGGAGGTTTTGAAGATGATGAAGGGCAAGGCGCCTGTGGACTCAGTGGACAGTTCAGCTAATCAGGCAATGACTCACTTTGCAGGTACCTTAAGTGTTTCATTTCTTATTGGTGTGAACAAGGCTGAGAATGGTGTGTGGATAGTGGACTGAGGTGCCACTGACCACATTGCATTTGATAGCAATATTTTTGTTGATCTTGTTGATTTGCATACCCTTATTAGACTTGGTTTGCCTGATGGTACTTGCATCTCAATAAAGCAAAGTGGGGTCATTTGGATCAGTGACCAACTTTGCCTTAAGGATGTCCTTCTTGTGCCAAGCTTCGGACACAATTTATTTTCTGTGTCCAAGATAGCCTGTACAGAGAAGCTTTGTGTGAGTTTTGATGAAGTGTCTTGTTGGATACAGGACCCTATAACTAAACACATTGTTGCCAAAGGAGATGAAAGTAGAGGACTGTACATGCTAAGAGCATCTGGCTGCAGGAGAGATGTTGTGATCAAGACCAACCATTGTTTTTCCAGTCATGTTATTTCTAGTTGTAATAAACTGAGGAATGTTCAGTTACTTCATGCTAGACTTGGACATATGTCCTTTTCCAATTTACATCATGTGCCAGACAGTAATTGTGGTGATGTTTCAGACATGTTTTGTGATACATGTTCTATGACTAAGTCTCACAAGTTGAAATTTGATAGAAGTGGCTCCTTAGCAGCACTTTCTTTTGCATTGATTCACATGGACATTTGGGGTCCTTATAGAGTTCCTGCCTTGTGTGGAGCTAGGTACTTTCTTACTGTTCTAGATGATCATACAAGATCTACTTGGGTATTTTTGATGCAAGACAAACAACAAGTGCTCAGGATTATTACAGATTTCATCAATTTAGTGGAAACTCAATTCCACACTTCAGTTCAGGTGATTAGATCAGACAATGGGGTTGAGTTTACTCAGAAAGGATGTGTTGAACTCTTCAGTTCTCGAGGAATAGTGCATCAAAGGACTGCACCTGGGGTTCATGAGCAAAATGGAAGGGTGGAAAGAAAGCACAGGCACCTCATTGAAACTGCAAGGGCCTTGAGAATTCATGCAGGGTTGCCTATTCAGTTTTGGGGTGAATGCATTCTTAGTGCCACACATATCATCAACAAAATGCCATCATCTATTCTAAACTGGAAATCCCCATTTGAAGCTCTATATAGAGTTTCTCCTAGATATGATCAAATGAAGTTCATTGGTTGCTTGTGTTATGCAGTACAACCAAATGATTACAGGGATAAAATGGGAACTGTGGCTAGAAGGTGTGTCTTCATAGGATATCCAGTTGGTCAGAAAGCCTTCAAGCTCTATGACCTGGACAAAAAGACTGTCATCATTAGCAGACATGTGAAGTTTGTTGAGCATGTATTTCCTTACAAACTGCCCACACATGAGTCTAGAACTGAGCTTCAGAAATCCTTTGATCAATTGGTTGATGATGAGGAGAGCCTCACTATTCCTGCACATGGGCATACATCTTCAAGCTCCTCACCTATTTCTGCCCACACTCCTGGCAATGCTAGCCACAACCATCAATCTTCTAGCTCCTCTGAGAATCAAATCAGTATCTCACCCTCTTCTCTTGTTCATATCAGTGATGACAGCTCCTACAATACTACTCCCACTAGTGCTGCTCCTATCCCTCAACAGCCTCTCCAAAGGGTGCTTAGATCTCACACCATTAGGCCCAGCAGGTTCTAAGAGTACATATGTTCCAATCTTCCATCCAGAGGGCAGCCTGATTCTTCTTCTCAGTCTGAATCTTTTGCTGTTTTCTCTACTCAGAATTTGCTCCATCTATCCACCAACTATATTGATTCATTCATCAGTATGTGTGACACATTTGAGCCTCATTCTTTTACTCAAGCCAAGGGAAATCCAGAATGGGAGACAGCTATGGCTACTGAGCTCAATGCTTTGATTGCAAATCATACATGGCAAGTCACTCCCCTTCCTGATGGGAAGAAGGTCATTGGATGCAAATGGATTTTTAAAATCAAATATAAACCTGATGGTTCAATAGAGAGATACAAGGCCAGGTTAGTAGCAAAAGGATACAACCAAGTAAAGGACAAAGATTACAAGCAAACTTTCTCACCTGTTGCTAAACTGTCAACTGTGAGGGTGATTCTTGCTTTAGCAGCTTGTAAGGGTTGGATATTGCACCAATTGGATGTTAACAATGCATTTTTGCATGGTTTTCTGGATGAAGAGGTGTATATGAAACCACCTCCTGGTTACACAGTTCCTTCTGGGCATGTATGCAGGCTCAAGAGATCCTTATATGGCCTTAAACAGGCTAGCTGCCAGTGGAAATGTGAACTCACTAAGTTCATGATCAGACTTGGTTACACTCAGTCTGTTCATGATTACTCCTTGTTTGTAAAGAAAAGTGGCTCATTCATGACAGTAGCTTTGGTGTATGTGGATGACATGCTCATTATGGGGAATTCAGCCTCTGAAATCACTCACACCAAAACCTCTCTTCACAAGGAGTTTACCATTAAAGATCTAGGCACTGCTAGATACTTCCTAGGCATGGAAATTGCCAAGTCCTCTTCAGGGATTCTTCTCAATCAAAGGAAGTATATACTGGATATATTGAGGGATGCTCAAATGGACAACTACAAGCCTTTAGATTTCCCTATGCAACATGGCATTAAACTATTTATCTCTGATGGTGATCCTATTTCCAATCCTGAGGATTATAGGAGACTAGTTGGCCGATTGCTTTATCTTACATTGACTCGTCCTGACATTGCTTACACAGTACAACAGCTCATCCAATTTCTCCTAACACCACTCAAGCCTCACTGGCATGCTTTGGTTTACCTTCTGAGATATCTCAAGGGCAGCTTTCACTTGGCACTGTCATATCCTGCCTCTTCTTCACTCCAGATTAGAGCTTACAATGATGCTGACTCGGGGAATTGCCTTGACATTGGCAGATCTCTCACATGCTACTGCATTTTTTTGGGTTCCTCTCTTGTTTCATGGAAGACCAAAAAGCAGAAGGTGGTCTCCAAGTCATCCACTGAGAGTGAATACAGGGCTATGTCCACTACAACTTCTGAACTTGTATGGCTTGAAGGTATTCTCTCTGATCTTCACCTACCTGTCACTCTTCCAATACAGCTACATTGTGACAACAAGTCAGCTCAGCAGCTTGCCATCAACCCTGTGTTCCATGAGAGAACCAAGCATGTCAGGATTGATTCCCATTTCATTCGAGAAATGGTTCAACAAGGCTTCATCATCACTCAACATGTCTCTTCTTCACTACAACTTGCAGACATCCTAACCAAAGCTCTTGGTGCTTCCCAACACAGCTTTCTTAGAGCCAAACTTGGTCTTATGGTTCCCATGGCCAGTCCAGCTTGAGGGGGGCCTATGGTCAAGTGTGCTAAGTAGTAGAAGGGCATTTATGTCATTTCATGTGAGGTTGTTACAACCACCATTTGGTTAGCTGTTTGGCGCCAAGATCCACAGATTTTCCAATTGATTTTCATTGTTCTGTAAAACTCTCTCTTTTCAGTTTGTAATGGAAGCTCAATTGTTTGAGCTTGATTTGTGATCTTTGCTTGATTCCACAGATTTAAAATATAACTATATAAGAGCAATTCAGCCCAACAACTTTGGTAAAAAATCTCTAAAATAAAGATTAAAATGTCAAAATCTCTAAAAAAAAATCCACTCCAACTCCAACAGCTTCTCTATTTTACAGATTTTTATATTTATTAAAAACTATAATCAATAAATGTATTTATTAAAGATATTTAATTCTACATTTCTAAAAACTTAATTTAAACTTAAATCTAACATTTAACCTCACATTTGTTAGTGAACTATTATATGTTACCCATCCTCTTGCATGATATCTTAATTTATTATTATTATTATTATTATTATTATTATTATTATTATTATTATATTCTCATGTGGTATTTTTTAAAAACAAAATCTAGTGATAAATTTGATATTTATTTTTTAAATGGTATTAATATTAAATTTAGATTTTCACTATAAAAGTTATCATAAAATTGGATAAAATATAATTCAAACTTAATCTTATTATTTTCAGTTAGTTGATATATATTTTTATTATAAATTAGATTGGTGATTAGTCATATATGATTAATTAATTAAATTAATTAACTAATAAGGCTTAATTTATAATTTATAAAAATAAAATCATTCCAATATGAGTTATGAGTTCAAGTGAATATTTTATAGACTAATTTTTTAATGTGAATTTTGTAGCATTAAATTGGATGAAATTAGTTATGCTATTTTATTTATAAAAGTTAACATAGAATTATGATGTTTTGTTCTATCTATATTGATTTAACATAATTAATTTATATATTATATCAAATTATATGAACTTTTTAATTAATTTTTAAAAATAATTATATTTTTATTACTAGTAATTAAGTATGAAATTATATTTTTTTCTATATTATGGGTGAAAATGTAGGGTTGCATCATTAAATTCTATATAGGGACAAGTGAACGTTAAATTATAGAGATCAACTTCTCTTCCTCCAAATTTAGAGATATTTTCCCTCTCTCTATCAATTTCTCTATTTTAGAGATAAGTTTGGAGAATCTGTTGGGCTTACTCTAAGCAGCCTATTTGTTTTCTGTTTGAACACAACTTTCTGTTACGACAAACTACTGTGCGTTGCTAATCTCAATCAAGTTGATCACATCGTTCTTCTTGTTGACTAATATCTCATGGAGTGATAGAGATTTGTCACACACACCCCTATAAATTTATAACACGATACGGAGTACTATTTCTTTTGACTTTAATTTAACTCGCATTAATTAATATGCAAATCCAATTAGTTAACGTACAAAAATTGTAGCAGTAAAGTGAATTTAATTACAATTAGCTATAGTCTCACCCGATTTTCACCTGGCCATTCATAATCCATGTTGTTACGGTTAGGTGGTTAATTATGTCATTCACTAGCTATTTACCTGCTTTTTTTTTATTATGATAAAAAAATTATACTAAAACAGTAATAAGTATGCAATTAATTTTGAAATAATCCGTCCATGTACTATATTGTTGGATTCCGGAATCCTATAGTTGGTGTGTTCAGGTCCTCGGTAGATATGAGTATATATGACAAAGTTTATTTTTTGTTTTATATTATAAGGTTGAGATATACCTCTAATACGTACAATATAACTTAACCCATATATAGTGTAAGCATATATTGCCCGTGAACATAAATAATGAGGTACGTACGATTAATGAGAGCTGGATTACCCAATCAATGGCGTACGTACTCTTTGCCCTGCAAATGGCTTTGTTTGAAAATCTCAAATTATTAAAACTAGAAAACAATTCCTAATGGATATCTAATTAACCCTAATATATATAGATCGGTACTGGCCACTGACGGTAGAAGTAGGTACAATTAATTAATGAAAGAAGACCCGCACCCACCAATTATAAGTTAACAATTAACAACACCATACCCATCGATGATCGATGATCGATGATCGATCTCATATACGGAGACAACTAAGTGAACAAGATTCGCGCCTGGTTTCCTACATATTTAATCATTATTATATTCATTAAATAATCCCCACAATATTAATCATGTACTCTAGCTTTGCCACTTAATTGCTTTAGACTTTTTTTTTTACAGACTTACAGTACGTAGGCAATATATTCCTCTTATCAAGATCTAACCAATGAAGAAAATTTCTCATCCAAATATGAAATATTCATCTTTAATTGGTCAGATTTCTATGTTTAAAGGATTAAAGCATCTGCTGTTTCTTCTTGATTGATTCCTCTTGAAAGCGTTGGTTACATTGTATATATATAATACAGTAAAGCAAAATGAACCAAAGGCTTTCAAGGGTGTCCTAAGGCAAGACAGCTAATGATGTGCAGATGGGCTTGTTTGTTTAATTGTTGGGCTTGCTTCTTGTATCCTTGGGCCTGTAGTTGTGATGGTGTCAACACCCCCCCGCGATCCAATCTGACAGAGACGAAGATGGGATCGGTTTTTGATGAATGCAGAGGATGAGAGAGCCTTGGTAAGCATGTCAGCCAGTTGATCCTTGGAGGACACAAAGGCAACTCGGAGAGAGCCATTAGCAACCCTCTCACGCACGAAATGGTAGTCGAGTGAGAGGTGCTTGATACGGTGATGGAGGACTGGGTTCACGGCGAGGTAAGTGGCCCCGAGGTTGTCGCACCATAGAGTAGGAGTATGGGCAAGAAAGATGCCAAGTTCAGCAAACAACAGCTGAAGCCAGATTGTCTCACAAGTGGCGTTGGCTAGGGCACGATATTCCGCTTCGGTAGAGGACCGGGAGACATGAGGCTGCTTTTTCGTGGACCAAGAGACAAGGTTGTTGCCGTGATAAATGCAATACGCGCTGGTGGAGCGCCGATCAAGCTTGTCACTGCCCCAGTCAGCATCCGAGAAGGCAGATAGTGTATGATCCTTAGCCGAGGAGAGATGGAGATGGAAATCAGCCGTGCCATTCAAGTAACGGAGAAGGCGCTTCACGGCCTGCCAGTGAGACACCCTGGGCTGATGCATATATTGGGAGAGCTTATTGACAGCAAAAGAGACATCGGGCCTAGTGAAGTGAAGGTACTGGAGGCTTCCGACAATGCTTCGGTAGAGCTGGGGATCCTCGAAAGGCTCCGATGGTGCCGACGCATCAAATGCTGGTGTCATTGGAGTGGATACCGGCTTGGAATTGGTCATATTGGCACGATGCACAAGGTCCCGAATGTGTTTTGTTTGGGACAGATAGAAGCCAACGGGAGTTCGCAGAAGTTCGACGCCCAGAAAGAACCGAGCAGGTCCCAGATCCTTGACAGGAAAGCGCCTGGAGAGAGCATCAACAAACTTCACAGAGAGTGTGGAATTAGAGGCAAAAACCAATAAATCGTCAACATATACAAGCACGAAGATGTAGAGGGACCCAAGGCGATGATAAAATAGGGAAGAATCAGCTTGAGAAGGGGAGAAACCAAACTGAATTAGTGCATCACTGAGCTGTGAAAACCAAGCCCGGGGGGCTTGTTTCAATCCGTAGAGAGATTTTTGGAGCTTACAGACAAAGGAGGGGAATTTCGGGTGAATGAAGCCCGGTGGCTGCTTGATGTAGACGTCCTCGTGAAGGGCTCCATGGAGAAATGCATTCTGGATGTCGAGCTGGCGCACACACCACCCGTTCATGGCTGCAAGGGAAAGAAGGAGGCGAACAGTAGAGGGTTTGGCGACCGGGCTGAAGGTTTCATGGTAATCGACGCCCTCGATTTGATTGAAACCTTTGGCAACGAGTCGTGCCTTGTGACGCTCAATGGACCCGTCGGATCGTCTCTTGGTTTTAAAAACCCATTTAACCCCCAAAACATTATAGTGCGGAGAAGAAGGAACGAGAACCCAGGTTTTGGTTTCAATGAGGGCTCGGATTTCATTCTCCATGGCCTTTCGCCAGGGCAAATACTTGGATGCCTCTGTATAACAGGAAGGTTCCTCAGGGATTGGAAGAGAGGTGGTAAGGGAGTGGGCTTGTGGTGGCCATGGAACGGTGCCATCGGTGCGTATAAGCGGGCGGCTAATGTTGCTCTTTGAACGGGTCTGCATATGATGGGTGGGAGACGATAGCGGGGGCAAGGATGAGGAGGTAGACGGGGACTGGGTGGGTGAGTTAGGGGTTAAGTGGAAATTAGATGGGGAAGAAGTAATTTGGGGTTCATCTGAGCTGGCAGAATAGGGTGGTTGAGGAGGGTGTGAAGTGGTGGGAAGGGAGGCTGATAGTGGAAAAAGAGGTAAATGAACCTCAGAAGAAATATTTGGATGGGGGTTTTGATTTGTCAAGGAGGCAAAAGGAAACTTGGTCTCATGAAAAAGAACATCTCGAGAGATATAAGTACGGTTTACACTCACGTCTAAGCAAATGTAACCCCGATGTTGAGAGCTATACCCCAAAAAGACCATGGGTTTGGATCGAAAATCAAGTTTGTGTTTGTTGTAAGGGCGTAAGTTGGGAAAACATAAGCACCCGAAAACTTTAAAAAACTTGTAATCGGGTGGGTGATGAAACAAGGCCTCAAAAGGAGAAATGTGGTGGAGGGTGGGGGTAGGGAGTCGATTGATAAGGAATGTGGCGGCTTGGAAGGCAAAATCCCAATAGATAAGGGGAAGAGAGGCATGTTTGAGAAGTGTAAGCCCGGTATCAACAATCCGACGGTGACGACACTCAACACTCCCGTTTTGTTGATGGGAGTAGGGGCATGTGAGACGATGAGTGATACCAAGGGAAGCAAAGAGCTGTTTTAAGGGCGCAAACTCGGTACCATTGTCGGTTTGAATGGACACAATATTTTTGGAGAATTGATTTGAGATTAAACGGATGAATGTGGTGATAATAGGTGTGACTTGTGACTTGTTTTGAAAAGGGAAAATCCAAATGAAATTTGAAAAATCATCAACAATAGACAAATAATATTTGTTTGCATTTACCGAACTAATATGAGTCGGACCCCATACATCACAAAATAGGAGTTGCAAGACAGACTTGGACTTAGTAGGACTTAAGGGATGAGGCAAAGCATGAGCCTTGGCCCATGAGCAAGATTCACAAAAGGGGCCAGAACTGGCAGTTGGTTTTGGGCTAAGTGAGAATCGGCCCAATACTTGATGAGTAACTCTAGGGGATGGGTGCCCTAGCCTGTAATGCCAGACAAAAGAGGGGTCGACAGAAGGGACAAAGGATGCAGATCTGACGGTGGTGGCGTGCAGCGATGGTGATGATGGGACAGCTGTTGAAGCATCCAGAACGTACAAGCCTCCGTTAACGGAACCCTTGAGGAGGAGCCCCTGCGTCACCGAGTCCTTCACACAAAAACCATCAGTATGGAATTCAAAATAGACGCCGTTATCACGGCAAAATTGATTCACGGAAAGAAGATTTTTGTTAATGGCGGGAGTATGAAGAAGAGAAGATAATCGGAAAGTACGGTTAGACGAATAGAGAGAAGAAGAACCATGATTGTGTATAGGTATGGAAGAGCCATCGCCTAGGGCCACACTCTCAGTGCCGTGATAGGGTAAGTTGTCGAATCTCAGGTTTGCCAAATCTGGGGTGAAGTGGTGAGTTGCTGCTGAGTCCGGGAACCAGAGATTGGAGGCAGTGTTGTGGGCTTGAAGTGTTGGCGGCGGCGGGGCTTGGTAAGCTCTGTCGAATCGATGCCAGCAAGTCACTGCAGAATGCCCAGCCTTGTTGCATAGTTGGCAAGTAGGGCGAGTGTCGGGGGCACCGGTGAAGGTAAAGGTCGATCGCCCTCCCCGGTGAGAGCCTCGACCACCCCTGAAATCTCCTCTGGGGACCGAAGATCTTCCTCCCCTGTTGTCATGGCCTCTGTTTGAGGACCGGCCACCTCTTGAATCGCCCCTGGTGGTGGTGTGGTTAGCCTCCGGAACCGGCAGAGTGTTGTTGGTAAGGGCCTGTTGGGTCGTGGCCTGGAGAGCAGCAGTTTGGCGGTTGATCCGATGTTCTTGCATCATCATATAATGAAGAACAGTGCTGGGTTGAGGGAGCGCGGGTTGGGTAGTGATGGTCGTGACCATGGCGTCATATTCAGTGCCAAGACCAGCGAGAAGGGAGATGATGAACTCCTCATCAGTAATCGGTTGCCCTGCTGCTTGTAGGGATAAGAAAAGGGCTCTACCTCTGTCATAGTATTCTGTCACCGTCTCGGACCCCTTTTTGAGACTTGCAAGTTGAAATCGGGTCTGAACAGCCTGGACATGAGACCGAGCAGCATATAGCTCATGAACACGGTCCCAAATCTCTTTAGAAGTGGTGCACTCAAGAGTATGAACCATGACAGATTCGGTAAATGAAGAAGAAAGGAGGGCTATGACCAGTTGGTCTTTGGAGAGCCAATCGTTGTGCGCAGTTGGGTTTGCAGGATCAAGAGGAGGGCAAGGTTGAGAACCATCGACAAAGGGAAAAAGACGTTGGGCACGGAGGTAGGCTGTGACCTGCCGAACCCAAATGGCGAAGTTGTCTGCAGAGAGCTTGATGGTGTTCAGTGTGTGGAAGCTAGGGGTAGAAGGAAAAAGATTTGGGTTTTGGCTAGAGGATGCCATGGAGGCCTGCAGCTGAGATACAATGGATGCAAGCTGGTCACTTTCCATGGTGATAAGATTGCCTAATTGACGTTGGTCAAGAAAGGCTCTGATACCATTCTATGTTTAAAGGATTAAAGCATCTGCTGTTTCTTCTTGATTGATTCCTCTTGAAAGCGTTGGTTACATTGTATATATATAATACAGTAAAGCAAAATGAACCAAAGGCTTTCAAGGGTGTCCTAAGGCAAGACAGCTAATGATGTGCAGATGGGCTTGTTTGTTTAATTGTTGGGCTTGCTTCTTGTATCCTTGGGCCTGTAGTTGTGATGGTGTCAACACAGATAATAAAGAATCCATTGCTCAATCAAATATATGCATGATTTACAGTGCTTATGGATTGGAAAATAGATCTTAAATTTAATTTAATGTCTGCTACATTATATTATATCGATAAAACATACTTCCTCCGATAATTCCCATGAATATGTTTGGTTGGAAGTAACTTCATGTAAAAATATGTTTGGTTTGAAAATAATTTTCTATAAATTCAATTCTATGTTTTGTTTGGTTAAATATGGAATTTTCATAGTAATTTATTTAAAATCAATCTTGCAACCTTTTGCCTTTTATTTAAAATCAAAATCTATATGGGCAAATGAGAGATTTTGTTTATAGAAAATAATTTTTATAGGAGATTTGAGGAGGAAAAAAACATAAGAGCCATTAGCAAGATGAAAAAATGGCTATTGACAAGATATTTTTTTAACTAAATTACTACTTACTCCTTTTTATTGTTACATGTCATTTGGGGATCAAAGCACCGCTTGCCATGGAGACTGCTAGCAATTACCGCCGCTGCCCCGGCCCGTTGTCCTCCTCCGGCAGCCCGAGCTAGCAATTACCGTGTCCAGAGGCAGCAACTCCTCCACCCTAACTCCCTCCATCGTTGCCCCGACTCCGTCGTCCCCCTCCTCTCTATCTTTCTCTACTAGCGATTGAAAGGTAAAACAACAAAACAAGGCACATCATCCTAATCACTCAAATTCATTAACAACACTCCAAATTAAGGTCGAATTCGTTGAATAACATAGCCAATAACCACAAATAAACCAATCTTACCACCCAATTCCAATCCCCATCCCCCCGCCATTGCACCGATGATGTCGTCCCCCTCCGGCAACCCGGGATTAGCGCCCTCCCCCTCCACTTCCACCATCCCCTCGGCACTCCCTTTGCCGCCGACCGACCTTGTCGTCCCCATCCAGTAGTCCGGGATCAATCCCAATTGTTTAACCATGGTGATTGAGGGTCCTTCAGGTTCATCGATTGATTGTTGTTTTCCCAATTTGGAGATTAGGGTTTAGAAATGAAAAGAACTTATCAGACAATTAAGTGTATTTAATATTGTCAATAATCATTTCACTAGCATCTAGCCTCACTTAAAAAAAAATGGAGGAAGTAGATCTTACCTATTTCAGTAAGTTAAATTCCACTATTTTATGGAAATTAAAATTCCAATGAATTGAAATTCTTTGATTTTTTCAAGGGAGCTAATAAAACGAACCCGGTTATGGAATTTTTTTTTTTTTTGGGGGGGGGGGCTATTGCAAGTTGTTATAATTTTTTGTTCGAATATTGCAAATTGTAATATAAATATGTTTAATTAACAACGTACGTGTGAGTATTACTGCTACAATAGCCAATTTTTTGCATCCAATATTGTACGTAGTAGTAAATAATTAATTCAATTACTATTCGTGCTTTGACTACCTAAATCTGCATGCGTGGTTTTATAATTACTCTATTATTCTTATTAAAATAGTTGATGTTTAATTTTTTTATATAATTTTCAAAAAGTTATTTTTTTCAATAAAATATCAATTTTTTAAAATAATTTTATGACTATCAACCATAAGTATAATTATTTTAAAAAATAATAAAATAGTTTATAACAAAACAAAGTTGTTTGAGGTGATGGTAGTACAATACGGAGTATTGTAATATGTATCCAGTAAATTATACTTCCTTCCTTAAGAAAAACATGTCGTTTTATGAGTAAAATTTTGTTAAGAAAAACATGCCATTTTAAGTATTTTGGTGTT
Organism: Persicaria tinctoria; assembly: GCA_037127255.1. Lineage (NCBI taxonomy): Eukaryota > Viridiplantae > Streptophyta > Magnoliopsida > Caryophyllales > Polygonaceae > Persicaria > Persicaria tinctoria. The sequence goes on along the minus strand of JBANSL010000016.1, from coordinate 6,934,064 downwards.
TACTTTCTAAATTACCCTTGTAATGATTATGAATTTATGAGTTGTAGTTTTCAATAAAATGGAAAAGTAAAGTAATAATTAGGGGTATAAGTGTATTTTTGTTTGCTTTTATTTGTTTTCTTACAAAATGTGCAAATGTAAAAAACGAGATGTTTTAATTAACGGAGAGAGTATATAAAATTATGAGATTCTTATATATATATATATATATATATATATATATATAGGGGATGGTTCAGGTGTACTCATTGCTTATTGTGTATCATGAGAACACATCATGGGCGTTGATTAATTGAAATGGGTGGCTGAGATTAATAGCCAATTTTACCTTTTTTTTAATTAAAAATCAATGGGACCCACAAATTTCCTTCCTCACTTGCTGCGTTGGGGTGCGTGTACAAGCCTGTGCTTTTTTGTTTTTAAATTATTCGAAGGTATCGCTGGATTATTCGATCATATTGACGGATTATGCGATGGTATCGATGTATTTTTCAAATCGGCTAGCATCCTGAAAACGCCTCTAAATTTTTACCTAAAAATTATTCAATGGTATCACTTGATTATTCGATCGTATCACTTGATTGTTCGATGGTGCAACTTGATTATTCGATGGTGTTGTAGTGTCCTAACTAAAAATTATTCAATGGTATCACATGATTATTCAATAGTATCGATGTATTATTCAATCATATGACCGGCAACATAAAAAAACACATTTCATTAAGCACAAAATCGATCCATATCACATGAATAATTCAGCTTTCCCCCCGAATATCTCTTTCAATCGAACAATTAAATCAATTGCAAACAAAAAGGATTTCAACTAAACACAAACCCTAGACTCCAAATCCACCACCATCGGAAAACCCTTATGGAAATACATGAGTTGCAGTAGTCAGAGGGAGTACCCTTATGTTTCTTTGCCATCAGAGCAATACATGAGAATCAACCAAACAAAATCAATGAATTGCACTAGTCAGAGGGGGAACTTGAATAAAGTAAACCCTAGGACGTCGTCACACCGATTGAACCTTGAACCACGCCGAACTGGATCGGAATAGTCCAGCAACTACGATCAACAACCACAATCGAACCCAGGAATCAATCAAACTCCAAATAAGCAAACCCTAAAAATTGGGGTATTTCAAAATTACCTCAAAACTTCAAAGGAGGAGAGAGAAGGAGAGAGGAGGCTGGTGGCCGGAGGTAGTGAATGGAGTCGACGGTATGGTGCTCGCCGGCGGCTGCTGAGCGAGGTCGGAGAGAAGGGGCCTCGCCCTCCGCCTTCGACTGCCAGAATCGACGGCCACCATCGCAACCTTCGACCGCCGGAATCGCCGGGCCCCACTCTCGTCGTCTTCGATATGCCAATCGCGCGTCCAGGCGCCCTTCGCAATCGCCGACCACCTTCGCAACCGCCGCCTTTGCACCGCCGAAATCGCCACCGATTCGCCCAGATCTGCACCACATGGCTCCGGCTTCATCGTCTGCGTTCGCTACACCTCTCATAACTAACCCTAATTTCGACCATAGGCCTAAGCGTTTTCCTGGGAGTCGCCACAGACGGTTTAAATGGAGGAAGATAAGGGGATGTTGTATTACACGCGCGTCAACTTGAGAAGCAAAATCCTTTTTCTGATTTTTTAATTAAAATAATGAATTATCTAGAAATAATCACAACCCTCCATTTTTCATCAATCAAAGGCCCAGATATGTTCGCATGATACATGATAAGAGGTGAGTACATATGATCTATCCTCTCTCTATATATATATAATAAATCTAATTTTATCAATTTCACTGATCTCCTCCACGGATAATAGTTGCGAGCATTCAGTAGCTGTGTGGATAGAACATAATTCGGATGATCCGAATGATGAAGAAACATGGCATTGTTGGAATCGATTCCAAGGCTGTCAACTTCTCCCGTCGTTTGGGAATTGTGAAAATTCTCGGTTGAACCACTCATGACTCTGATACCATGTCACAATCCAGATGACTATTGAGGAAACGAACGAAATCGAGAGAAGAAGAGAAGAGAAGCTAGAGGAAGCAAGCTTTGTTTGGGACCATCAATGGCGATGGCGATGGCTTTAATTCTTCATTCATGAGTGAAAACTTCATTACAGCAGCGTATGAGATCTTAATCTCATTTATAAGTTGTTAACAAGAATGAAACAACAAACTAAAATCTGTTAGAACTTCAACCATGATCATGAGCATCCATTTGACACTTGTACATACGGCTCAGATTGGTTGATTGACTTTGTCTTCAGATTGCCGAGCTGGCAACCCTCCCTTCTTCTTCAACAATCGGCAAACATATACTCTGCATTAGAAAAATCCATCACACCCAAACTTTAGGCCGCGCTCGGCAAGAGATTACACGGGATTGTTGGGGCTTTTTTTTAAACAACAACCCAGGCAGGGGCGTTTGGCAAGGGAAGGTAGGAGGTTGGAGGTGATGGAGGTTGAGGTTATATATGGGGATTCTGGAGGCCGATAATCCAACCCTTGCTGGGCAAGATTGTCGGGGTTCTTGACTCCAACAATCCATGTTTGACTTTCTTACCCTTGGAGCGTCGACCATGGAAGTAGAACAGAGGGACGGAGGGAGATCGAGGCGCTTCTTCTTGGCCCTCGGCTTGGCGTCGAATCACCGGCTCGAGTCTACTCCTTATTGGCTCCGAATCGGCGAGACGGATGCAGATCTGGGCGAGGCGCTACCATTGGAACTCGAAGCCGGAGCCATGGAAGCAAAGCTGATTCGGGATTTGGGCTCGAGTCTGCTTGTTCTTGCTGCAGATTGATGCGGTTGAAGGTTTATAAAACTCAAAGCAAAGGGGAATCGAGAGTATGCAGGCGAATTTGGTCCAGCGTGAGTCCAATTTCAACTGGGGGTTCTCTGTCAACAAGAATCGATAGTGTGGGGGTGACGGTCCGGGGACGAAGGTAGGGGAAGACAAAAATAGGTGGGGGCAATTTGGTCATTTTATTCTTTTTTACAAACAAATAACTTTCTACCCACCAAACACCTTATCGGGATTATTATTAAAAAAAATATCAACCTCTTCCATCCCTATAACCCACCCAATAATCTCCACCACATATAATCCCTTAAAAATAATCTCAACTCCTTAAAAAATAACCCATTGCTAAACTCGCCCTTAATTTCTGATTCCGTCCCTCGACTCCACATCTCCAAAGTTGAAGGCCCCACATTTACCTGAACCGGCAAAATGTACTCGATCTCTGTGCGACCCGTAGACTAATTTCACCGTAATAATTGCTCGCTATTGTGGATATTAACTTGCCAATTTGAAATTTGCGCAGTTTGGACTTTTAATTCATCAGCTAATTTCTATACTTATGGAGTACGTAGAGTTTGTTCGTTGCCGAATAAGAGTAACCCATTACCTATGTATGTACTTTAATTCATGCTATATATATGTATTAAAATATTAATTATAGTATGTACAAATTTTTTATACGTAATGGAGTTTTTAATTATATATATATATATACACGCATAGTACCAATTATAGAGCAAAACGACAACGAATAATGTCGCTTGATAGTCAAAACAAGTGCTATACGACATCTCCTGCAGATCTGGTAATTAATTAAAGTCTCTACTTAATTAAATACTACACGCCTTGATCATAAGATTAGTAAAGCTTAACTACCGCTACTATAGTTCTGACACGTAAGTTAAGCTCCGTGATACACGTTTATGTACGTACGTTAATTAAGCTTAGACCGGAAGTTAAGCTCCATTTACAATATGTTCGTTACCTAAGTAGCATTCCAACAACGAAAATTTCCACTATGTTCGTTGCCTAAGTATTATCTATTTTTTATCAATCCTCGACATTTGTTCAGGTAACCATTTTCAATATGTTCGTTGCCCGAGTCGATTCAGGCAACGAACATTGTTCTATGTTCGTTGCTTCAATCTCATCCAAAATAGAATTTGCCTTGGGGTTGTTTGGGGCGACGATACATACTGATAGGCTAAAACCTACACCCACAAGTGTATGGGGTTCAGTTGTAGTATATCGAGTGTCGTATCACAAGGACCAATGGAGTATCGATTGTAATTTCGAGCTAGTTCGACCAAGTTCGGAATAAACAAGCAGATTTGAGAGTGTTTGTGTGTAAAGTAACCAAGAAAAGCAATTAAGTATTATGAAATATATATGGGGAAAACGTTCTAGGATTAAGGATATATCAACAATGCATCATCAATAGGCATAAAATATTTTCTTGCTCGAGTGATTTCAAAATCAAATTGTGGAGGTAGGTTATCTAAGGTAATCGCGCATCACCTTTCGGGTTTAGCGCGAATGTGTCTAAATCGGTTAGCAATTCTCCTTTCGGGCTTAAGCAACCGATTTAGGTCCTTTAAGTTCATAGAGTTTTAGGCAATAGTCATACTAACTTTGCCTTTCGGCTCCGAATAATATCAAAATTGCCCAAAACATCCATGATAACCTAGGAATCCTCAAGAAGTTTAGTTTCACTTTCGATCACTAAACTAAACTAAACTTCGGGTTTAATCATGTAGTTCTGATGGATCCTAATCGCCTTTCGGTCTCAATTCACCATCTAAATTCCAATTTAGGTGTTTTAGTCTTTCAATTTCAAACCCTAAATCGGATCTAATCGACTCACATCAATTAGAATAAGCACAACATGATTAAACCACATCCTAATTCAGGAATCATTCGAGAGATACTAAGAACAAGCCTATTTCCGCATTGTCGGGAATATCCCAATCCTAGAACAAGAAGTCTAGCCACTCATGGAAAAGTACATGCTTGATTCAATCAAATTCGGCAAGACAAACATAGAACAATAGAGATGAAAATGAAATTTACCGGAATTTGATAGATCGAACAAGTTTTCTTCTCCAAAAATCCTAGTCTCCAAAGTTCACTAAAAAGCTCCCCTACAATGTCCAATTTCGGCCTGAGCTTTCTCCCAAAAAAACAAAAACGTAACTCCCCCCACAATCTGGAAATTACAAAGGTTTTTAATTCATCCAAACAAACATGGAAATGTGAAAGGTCTGGCTGATCTGGCAACTGTCACGACTCGTGAAGAGTCTGTCACGGGTCGTGACAGCCTGCAGTACGCCACAAAGAGATGATTTCTCCTATCACGACTCGTGACAGCCTCCCACGAGTCGTGACAGCTTGCTGAAGCTGAAAATTGCACAAACGCCTTTGTCCCGCGAGTTGTGCTACACCACCTTGAGCTCCTATGAGTGTTTCACTTGATATACTTGCTCTATCACCCGTCTCTTTTGCTTTTCTTTCAATCCCTTTCCATTAGATACATGCAATTTAGCCCAAATCACCGACTCAGACCTACAAAACACAAACAAAGCTTGTGTAGATCTCCGAATCATAAAGAATACAGAAACCACACAAAAAGACGATAAAAATACTCTAAAATGATGCATGAAACTAACCTAAATGCACATGAATAATATATAAAACTAGGTGCTATCACATACTTTGTTCGTTGCCTAACTTGCGCCATGGCATAGTGTGTTTTATAAAAAAAAATTTATAAATATTACCTAATTAATATGGATGTATAAAAATAATACAAATATAACTTATAAGATTATAAATTAAATTATCTAATTAATTAATATGATACTTAGTTAGCATGGCTGTATAAACACATTGCCTAATTAATGTAAAATTATGGTTTTAACATTATAAAAACATCATATAATTAATTTCAAAATTATAACATTATAAATTACGGTTTTAAAACATTATAAATATAACTTATAAGATTAAAATTGCATAATTAATTTAAAACATTATAAATTCCTTATCTTTATAACTCATAAGATTTTTTTAAAATGGGTCCAATGGGGTGCTCGTTGTCAAGCGACAAACATTGACTATACATGTTATCTCCGTCACCTGAATTATCTCAAGTGATCAACATTAAAAAAAATTCGTCACCTGAATGATTGTTATTTTTTGGCATTCATTCAAGCGACCAACCTTGTTTACTCCGTCACCTGAATTATTTCAAGTGACGAACGCATACCATTGTTGGTCACTTGAATAGAACTGCATGAACCCTTACCCGGATGGAGAGTTGGAGCGACGAGTGTTTATTATTCCATCACCTGGATACCTTTGAAGTGACGAAGGCAAAGAAGGTCGTCACCTGAGATGCACAGTGGCGTAGTGATATCTATATAATCTATATAATATACTCCACTAAAAAAGAGATATGAAGTCTCCCACTACAATATGATTCGCATATATATTTTCCGCTGCAATTTATAAACTAGAGATTTTGACGCTATAATTAATGAAGATCCAATATATTTAAGCAATGTTAGACAACGATCTCATTTATTTTATCCATGTGTCATCCTATGTGTCTCATATTTTAGGTGGATACAAAATCTATCATGTTACCAACTTACCATGAATTATTTTATAAATAATTCATCTTAAATTATTTTATCTTTAGTCATTAATTAAAATTGATCATTTTAGTTCATTATAGCTAATGATGAGATTTCATTATTAATTAATTATCAATTGAACAATAAAGTCCTATCATCAAAATATTTATATTAATTCTTAACCTCATATATCTTAAGTCAGTTGTTACAAAACCTATCATTTTTATGATTGTTGAAAATTTTTATTGAAAAAATTCAATTAAATAAAATTTATATTAATCAGTGTTCTAAAAATCGCGCCTATGTGGCGCCTGGGCGCTAGGCAGGAGACCACCTAGGAAACTTTAAGCATATGCGGGTCTTTAGACAGAAATCCACCTAGACACCACCTAGGCCCGCCTAACGCCTAGTCTCGCCTAGGCGCCGCTTAGGGTCGTCTAGTCAGGTGATTATTTAGTTTTAGCATCTAGGCAGGGATTAGTCGACTTAGGGTTTTTTTGTCCACTATGTCGGGATGTATTTGTTTTTTAGTCAAACCTATGATTTTGGATTTTAGAAGGTTTAGAGTTGCCAGTTAGACGCGTACTTTAGCATTTATTTACATTAGTGATAGTTAAGCATCACAAATTTGGGTTTATAAGTGATATTATATATGGATTATTATTACCTTATATGAACTATTGACGTGTGTTATTCGTTAAAATATAAGGAAATAGTCAAGTTTATTCTAAGTCCGTCTAGACAGCGCTTAAACACCCAGCTACCCACCTAGGCGCTAGGTGGTCACCTGTCGCCTAGCAACCGCCTAGCGCATTTTAGAACATTGATTAATATACATCCCAACACTCCAAACTAACCCCTTTCCAAAGCCTCCCTCCCCCTATAGAAACTTCTCCAAATGTAATTTGGATTGTGCACTACTAGTGCCTCATGAAATCTGACCGAGGGTAATACTTTGTCCATAGCAAAGGTGCAAGGAGGGAATCCGGCTCTTGTATAATTCTCCAACCTTTATTGCATTAAAATCGTAAGGTTAAAGGCTTCAAGTCTTCCAAATCTCCCAATTAATTGTTCCATCTCTCTTCACAAAACACTCGACAACATGAAGGGCAATATCATGTACATACCTTCTTTCCGTTCCTCGATAAAGTCTTTTTCTTCCACCCTTTTAGTTTCTTCCGACCTACTCCTTAACATGTTTGAAGATGGTCTTCTTTGACCTCTGCATGTCGAGAGGCCAAGATATTTTCATGCTTTTGCACCTCGATTGCGGAGACCCAAAAGCTCAACCAATTCGATCTGATCTTCTCCCTTTATTTACATTCTTGCTAAAATGATAGCTCGGATTTTGCAAAATTCACTTGTTATCCCAATGCCTTTCCATACTTATGGAGTATATTGATAATTTTAAACTCTTGTTGACAAGTCACGTACGCAAATATCACGCTATCATCTAAAAAAAAAAAGTGAGATTCTCAGGACGCTCATCTAGCAATGATAATACATGACAACCTTCCCTCTTACTCACTCCGTCTAAGCATTCTGGACAAACCTTTGGCACAAATAAAAAACATGTATGGTGATAACTGATCTCCATGCCTCAATCCCCTTTCCGACCTAAAGACTTAGTATTGGTTATCCCTCAAACAGAGCATAGAAAAGGATACTATAGACATGCACTTCATTGTCATCTATGTCCGATCCACTCTCTTCAAAACCCATGTATCTTCCCTCATACAGTCCTCCAAAAAACTCCACTTAACTCGATCATAAGCCTTTGTCATATCTAGTTTCAGGGTCATGTAAACTTTCCCCTGCTGCCATCTTGTACGTCTTCATAAAGTGGAAGATCTCAAAAGCCACAATCGCATTATTCATGATAAAGCCTCTTCGGTACGAAGTGCTTTGATAAGGCACCACAACCTTCCCTAAAAAAACGCTTCAATTTGTTCGCCAACATTTTAGACACAATTTGATACAAGTCATTGCAAAGGCTTATTGGCCTCATCTCGATCATTTTGTTAAGCTAATGGACTTTAGGAATAAGCTTAATGAAAGCTAGTGTGATTAAGACCGTCTGGAAAAGGCGTACCATTCAGAATATATAACACACAAGTACACACATCGACCCTTACAATATGTCAGTACTTTTGGTAATAAAAACATACCGTCTGAACCAAGAGATTTTTAATATGAAAAATATGATCGTTACACCTTTCATAGTAGTCGGAATTTACCCGTCACTCATTTAGAAGTCGAGTATTGAAAAGTTCATCTCTTAAAGGCATTTGAAGCAACCGACATTGTCCAAAGTTCGTTACTTAAATATCTCTCTAAAACGGTACAACACTTGGGTTGATCAGGCGACGAGATCTACCTATATTGTTTGTCGCCCGAAATGAATTCATGCGGTAAAGAAATTGGCATAATGTCCATTGAAGTAATGTCGTTCTGACGTAGTGGTATAAGTATATGAAAATAAGTGATAGTAGAGTACGTTTCTAAAAATTCGGAGCAAAATGTCTATAAAATGAGTCTTTACTAGTTATAGCATTTTGGCATAGATGGAGAGGCGCTTCTTTGACTTTAAGCTCTTAAATGAAAGGAAAAGGTTAAAACATAAAGTAAAAAGTTCCGTCGTAAAATATTTTATATGAGACTTTTTTCATCGGACTTTTTTTCATCATAGATTTAAATATCGAAAGTGGTTGAGCAAACACTTGATTACGTAGCTTGCAAAAGTAGGAAGTTCTAGAACGATTGCTAAATTATACTATATTATTTGTCCAAAAACAAATCAATCAATTTCACCAAAAAAGAATCAATCAATAAGCTCAAAAGTGTAACTTCTTTTAAATATTTTTCAAATGATTAATATATGCTACCACCCTTTTATAGGTAACTAGTATAGTTTCCGCGTCATGACACGATTTTTTAAAAATAAAATCTTAATAATAAAATCAATTAATATTATAAAATTATCAAATAAAATATTAATAACACTTATCATAAAAATAAGAAAAAGTATGTTTAATAAATTAAAACATTCTAAAAATTATTCTTATTTAAAGTAGTAGTATATATAAAATAAGAATAATAGATATACATATTTTATATCGGTCCTATTGTTTAGTCAAATAAAGAAAAAAAATAATATCATTGTCTACAAAAAAGTAAATATATATAAAAATATGTGTATATATATTAATTTTAATTCAATATTTTGAATTAAACCAATTAATTAGAAAATATAATTTTTTTAAGGAAATAAAAAAAATTCTCTTATAATTTAATTGGTTAGAAACCCTATAATTAATATAGTGATGATACATTATCAAAAATTATTCTCATTTAAAGTCTTATATGTATATATATTAATTTTAATTCAATGTTCCAAATTAAACCCATTGATTAGAAAATAAAAAATATTAATTTGAATTCAATGTTCTCATGAAAATACGTACCTTAATTCATAGATCTTCTAACAATGTTTTATTATCAAAATTCAAACTTAAAATCTCTACTTAAAAAGGAATAATTCAACACGTCTGATAGGGTTAGACTGGGCCTCAAGCGAGTGACAGAGACCATATCTCCCGTTTTGCACACCATGTCATCGTCTTTTTTAGTTTCGTTTGTTTCATTTCCCATTTTGTTTTTCTAGGAGTTTATATATTTTTTTTTTTAGTTTCGTTTGTTTCATTTGCCTTTTTATTGTTCTATGAGTTTATATTTGTTGGTGTCTGGACCACTAAGAAACACTCTCTCGATGACGTCGGGGAAAAAGTGTGTGCAATTTGGCCTCCTAGACCCTGCCCCGGTGGGACAAACTGGGTATGTTGTTGTTGTATTTTCACGAGAACAAATATTTATGAGGATATATTATTAGATAAGAATTTTTTTCCACCCGCAATAGTAAATCTCCTATTTATCTATATGTTTTCAACCATTTTTTTACGCGTTGGCTATATACACCCCAGATCATGCACGTCCTTAAGGACGTGCATGGTTAAAAGGGGTTAATTAATTTTTTTTTAAAAAGTTAATTAGTCACAAGACGTGCAATTTCAGCCTTGTGATTTGTGGTGTATATAACATTTGCAAGAAAGTGCAATTGTAATTATACCATACTCCATCCGTTCGACAAAACTTGACGTTTTACTATTCACGCACGTTTTTTTAGGAGCTAAAAACTATATAAAATATCTAGTTTTTTAAATAATTTTTTTAACAATTTCGTAGTTATTATTAATAAGTACAAACTTGTAAAAAAAGAGAATATTTTATATAGTTTTTATCATTCTAAAAAGCGTGCGTGAATAGTAAACGACAAATTTTGCCGAATGGAGAGAGTACTTTAATAATATATTACGAAAGGATTATATATTTACATATATGTATGAATCGCTTTTTGAAATAAGTTATATTAGTTACATTTGTTTTCATGCCATTAATAATACATATACATACTGTTTAATTAATTATCCTAAAGGGCTAGCTTCTACCAACAAAATCACCCAAAAATTATCTGTAGCTAGCTTCCCTCCCTAGGAGGCTAAATTAAGACAAACATTACAATAAGTTAAACCACCATGAGGTGCAACCCTTGCACTAAAATAGTTGTCTAACCTTAGTATACAAGACGTGAAATTATTCATATATAAAAAAAAATTACAATATAATTAATTGTATATATGTACAAATAGTTATAATTATTTATATTTAACAACATAATCATTCTCATGTATTTACGTATGAATAAACTTACTGACGGAGCCAGGAACTTATCGAAGGGGAGTGGAATTATATGTACAAGTTATCCGGCCACTTTTCAATAAATTTTTTCTTTAGTTTTTTTTTTTTATCGAAAGAAGAGACGGGGCTCTCCGCGTATCTAGACGCGCTTTTATTAAATAGAAAAACAGGCTAAGTAGCTAGTCGTCATATATACGGGGGATAGCCCGACCTCTTACATCATAATGTAGGAACTTAATTATGAACACCCTCTGGCAGGTCAAACAATACAATCAAGCCAATGTCATAAGAAAAAGCTAAACTAGCAAGATATTCCGCAACTCTATAAAATAGCCTCGTGGTAAATGTGACGGAACCTGGATTTCTCAGTCCCTACTAATTAAGCCTTGGCACTTAGTGACCAACCTTGTGAGCGAATGGCATCGCGTTACTGAAGACCTTAGGAGAGAGATAGTAGTGAGCGAGTCTGTTTCCAATAGAACCCGCCTATATCCCCCCTCTCAGGCTAGGGTAAGCCCTTGTATAGCGCCCCCCCCCCCCCCCCAGCTCAGCTATTAAGACTGTACAGGTACCTATGTTCATAACAAAACCACGCTACTATTCGCCCGCATTATTTCAATCCTAATAACACTCCTGCCGCTGAAGCCTTACCATGTCATCTCTTCTAATTGCGCCGTCAGTATTGATCTTCACCCAGTTCTCTACCAGCCTTTCCCATCCGATCATGGTTTCTGTTCTGCTCTTCTGACGAGGCTTGCCTGCCACACTATTCCGGTTCCACCATACTCTCTAGCTCAATCGATAATAAAAGTCACTATGCGCCTCTTCCAATCTTGATCTCTAAACACACGAGCATTGTGCTTCTTTAGTCTAACGGATTAAAACTATGACATTTTAGTTTAAACAATGATGTTTTAGCTCAAAACAACATTTTTTTAGCTTAAAGATACGACATTTTTGTTCAAAACAAAAGTGCTTTAGTTCAAAATGACAACATTTTAGCTGAAAATTGTGTCGTTAGTTTGTTGTATGTTTTTTTCTCTTTGAATGAACAAAACGATGTCGTTTTATCTATAACCGAATTATTTATAATGAAATTATCTTAATCATTCGATGCTTTAGATTTACTCATAAATGGAGTACTTAATTTACAGTTACACAGATCTATTCTCTTTTTTTATCCTTTCCAGTTCAAGTGGGCTTAGCCCACTCTACATCTGGATCGGGTTACTGTAGGCCCATTTAAGGGGTTGACCCTCCCACTCACAAGCGTCTCCATGTTTCCACGGGGATTCGAACTTCGAACCTCGAGGCATGGGATGTAGCCCCATAACCATTACACCAACTTGTGATCTATTCTCTAGTAATTAGCAAACCAAAATTTCAACGTGTTACATATATAGGGTTTTAATTTATATATTGGGCACAAGAGGTTCACATTAGGTAGTGCGGTGGTATTGGATTAATCAAAACTGAATGGATCTCCCCGGTATTGATCCTTAATTGCCGCGGGTACTAACTAATATGCCGCATGTCCTCGAGTCTAACTACCTACTTCTCAACTTGATTATTTATAATTTTATTTTATTTTATTTCCATGACCTAAAGTTAAGTTGTGTGAAATCAGAAATGTGAAAGATTTTGCCATTGCTTCATGTGAATTAATATTAAGCGAAATTAATTAAGTGGTAGCTAGTTGCACCTCAAGAATTTGATGGGCTAGGATTTATAAAAGATGTGTACGTTAGTATTTTATATGACCCTTTTCATTGGCTGATGTGAACTTCTTTAAAATTTCTCTGAAGAAAAATTATTTTCGCTTCAACTTCAACCCCTTCAATTTCTCATTTCTATTTGAAAAATGATTTACTTTTTAAGAATGCTACGGATTTAAGGAAGTATGTATTATTATTTTTTCTATTATTTTTCTATTTTGGTGAATAAAATGAAGAATCTGTTGGACAAAAAAAGGGTTTAAAACTCTCCAAAATTCAATCTATTTGATGCTCTAACATGTAATATTGTAATTGTACATGGGATATATCTATCAGCACACACCAGGGAAAGGAGGGAAGTGAAACCGATTACTCCACGTACTGTTAATTACTGTTCGAGCTAGATCTAGGGATTTTGGATGGTTGAAGCCTTGGCTCCCAACCTTGGAAAAAAAAAATTATAAAGAGTAATCCAAATTATAAAGATGGCTTAACACCCCAAATCTTGCACGTCGGAATGTACGTGCAGGGTTGAAATGAGCTAGTTAATTTTTTAAATGTGCCAATTAATTGAAAAGACTTACACATTGGAATGGACGTGCATTTTCATGGGAGATATGCGGTGTATCTAACAACACCCTTAATTTAATTGATAGGGACTGAATGTTTAAATGATGAAATTAATTATTCAAACTTCATTAGCTTCAATTTTGTATTATTTTTATTTTTATTATTTTTGTACTTAAAATGACCATTCTTTTTTATAATTTTTATTTTAGCTACCAATTTTTTTTATATAATTTTTATTTTGCCGACTATACAAATACAAAGGCCAAATTAGCCAAATATACAAGATTTTGGGAATTTTGCAAAACTATACACAACACTACCACAAAGCCTGGTGCCCCTCCTATGTGCCCCCTCCCCCTCCAGCGTGCCCCCCCACGCCCCCCCTCCAGCGTGCCCCCCCGTGCCCCCCTCCACGTCAGCAGTTTTTTTTTTTTTTTTCGCGCGTCAGTGCTGACGTCAGCGTCGGGAATGCTGACACCGTTTACAATGAAGTTTTTTTTTTTTGCGCGCGTCAATGCTGACGTCATCGTCGGAAATGCTGACACCGTTTACAAGGATGCTGACGCCAACTTTTTTTTTTCTTTTTTCCCACGCGTCGATGCTGACGCCAACGTCGAGAATGTTGACGTCCTCATTGCTGACACCGCAGACTCGGACAACGCTGACGCGGAGGACGTCGACGATGCTAACACCGGGGATGTCGACGATGCTGACACCGTTTGAGGGATGTTGACACCGATGTCGGGAATGCTGACGCCGTCTACGAGGATGCTACGCAGCCGACGATGACGTCGGGAATGCTGACGTCAGCATTGCGGACGCCCTCTACGAGAATGCTGACGCCGACGGTGATGACATCAAAGATCAATATATTTTTATATAAAATATAAAAGGGGGAGATCAAAGAGACAAAGGAATGTTTCAAAAAAAAAAACGAATATTTTTTTTTTGTAGTGAGAAACAAAGAATTTTTCGACGCTCACGATGCTGACCTCCTTCCTCATCCATCTCTTATATTGCAAAAACGATGTCAGCAATTATATACCTACACAAAAATATGCATGAAAACGATGCCAGCACTAAAAAATATGTATAAAAACGATGTCAGCACTAAGAAATAAACAAATTTTTAAGGACTCAAGCATACATATATACTTACATATATAATATCAAATTAAAAACGATGTCAGCACTAAAAATTACGCATAAAAACTATGTCAGCATTAAAAAATAAACCAATTTTTGAGGACTCAAGCATACATATATACCTACATATATAATATCAAACTAAAAACGATATCAGCGCTAAAAAATATACATAAAAACAGTGTCAACATTAAGAAACAAACCAGTTTTTAATGACTCAAGCATTAACCAATGCTCTAGTAGTGCGTTTGGTCTAAGTCAGAAGGCCAACTTATCAAAATGGATGAATCAAAATGCTAAGCTCGTCAGCTCATGCATTAAACAAGAGTATATGAATGATTCAACAATCTAAATAGAATCATATCCATGTTTCTCACCTCTAATAGCAATCAGAAACTTGCATATAATCATTTTATGCCATCAATCCTGCTAAAATACTTGCAAAGGCAGTAGCTTATGTTGCAAGTTGCAACCATAAAATCCTTAATTTGGAAAATAAACCGGAGAACAAATTTAGATTTGCTAACTATTGTCCCTTTAACATATACTGGGGTACCATCAATCATAAAAGCTCTTTTTTCTATATTCAAATAAGAAGCAACAGTAGACTAGAATTTGCTGACATCATCTCATTCTAGAACAACAACGATTGAGAACCTTTCAGATCAGTACAGCAGTGATTGAGGTTCCAGAAGAGACATACTCACCATGGAAGTGTTGTACGATCGGAGCGTGAAGAAACTGATAGCGTCAATGCCGACATGAGGCAATTGAGGGAGGACCTCTCAGATCGAGCGCCATCAGAGCACCGAATCCAGGAGGCTTCTATTTCTCTGGTGCATCCAATCAGCCAAAGATGCACAAAGGAACTTCACCTTCTCCGATGTCGATCCCGAAGTGGTCTCAGCTTCCGCCATTTCCTTGAAATCCGTCGATGAAATCTCTCTGTTAGAAACTATGCGCTTAGGCAAGCTCCGAAATTCTGCAAACAGAACCAGATGAACATCAAGCATGAGCAAAGGCGGACATACCAGATTAGATCGAGATCGAGGACACCTTCTCTTGCTGACACCTTCTCTTGCCGACACCAACGATGATGCTGACAATTAAGGGATTCAGATTTCATATCGAGTAGCAGCAACAATCCTAATCCAGGGGGCGGAACTAGACCTGTCAAACGGGTCATTCGGGTCGGGTTCGGGTCCGGTCACTTCGGGTTTCGGGTAAAACGGGTTTCGGGTTTTTCGGGTTGACTCGAACTCGGGTTTGATCGGGTTTCGGGTCGGGTTCGGGTCGATTTCGGGTTTGTCAAATTTTTCTTTTTTAAATTAAAAAAATCATTATTTGATAATTTTGTGATAAATTTTAATTATATATATAAAAAATAATTATATATAATTATAAATCAACCGGATCAATCGGGTCATCGGGTCAATCGGGTAAATCGGGTCAAAATTACCGGGTCAATCGGGTCAACGGGTCGAAACCCAAATTACCCGAAAATTTTCGGGTTTTTCGGGTTCGGGTCGAAAAAAAAATTCAGGTCAAAATTTTCGGGTTCGGGTCGGAAAATTTTCGAGTCGGTCGGGTCGGGTCACCGGGTCGGGTTGTGTTTTGACAGGTCTAGGCGGAACTGATCGAATGCTGACAATCATACCTTGATCAAGGGATCCACTTCCGTCAGCGCATGAGGAGGAGCGTCTTCGTCTTTATCGTCTTCACCGACGCCCAGATCTGGAACGAGGTGAGAGAGACGGTCCTCGCCGGCGCCAGATCTGAAACGAGGTGAGAGAGGGAGGACGAACTAGTGGCAGGGAGAGGGAGGACGAGCGCCATCGTCTTCATCGACGCCCGGATCTAGAACGAGGTGAGAGAGATGGTCTTCTCCGGCGCCAAATCTGGAACGAGGGGAGGGAGGGAGGACGAATTCGCCGACGCCAGATCTGGAACGAGGGCCGTCGCCAGATCCATGGGAGAGCCGAGAGCCGAGAGCGATAAGATAAAGGATTAGGTTTTCCTTTTTTAAGGGAATGTATACTTTTGCAATTTTTACACAAACGTGTATATTTGGCTAATTTGCACCTACGACGCAAATTTTCTCTTTTATTTTTATCCAATTAAAATTTAGCCCTCCTAAATAAAAGAGAAAATTTGCGCCGAAGGCGCAAATTTTCGGCCAAATATACACGTTTTTGTAAAATTTGCAAAAGTATACACTGGTTTGAAACACAAACACACACTCCCCCTCCCGATACCCCCTCAACTGCTCACTCCCTCTCTATCTCTCTCCCGTTTCTCACTCCCTCCATCACGATTTTCCTCTCTCCAACTGTTCTTCGACGGTTTCCTCCGTGAAGCGACGTTTTCTGGTCTTTTCGTGCTCGTTTTTGTCTGGTATTGAAGGTTATTCAGTATGGCTAGCATCGCAGGTAAGCGTTTTGTTGATTTTGTATCGTTTCTGTGTGGTAGGGTTTTGTTTATGTCAAATTATGCGTTGTTGAGTTGTGCATTGGCGCGATTGTGGTCGTTAGGGTTTTTTTGGATGAATGTGTGTTGTTCGTTCTCAATAATACTAGTATGTGCGTTATTGAGCAGTTACGACCTCTTTCTGTAATGCTGACCTCGATTTTGGCATCTCATTCTGTTCTTTTGGAATCCATCTCCATCCTTTTGCATGTCCCCTATTTGTCGTCTTTGATTTTTGGCGTGTTCTGGGTGTTTTGTGTGTGTGTGTATGTTTGTGTTTGGGTTCATATTTCTGTGGGACTGACATCTATTTGTCTACTTGGTTATCTTGTTTTTGTTATGTTGGCAGGGACCTCAACTGATCTTGATACTTACAAATGCAAGTTTGATGTGAGTCTATGAAATTTATATAGCAGTTGTTGTCATTGTGTCTGCATCAAATGCTGACATGTGCTTTTGTATTCAATCTGTATACATTTTTTGCAGAAATTAAAGTTTTGTATTCCATACAAAGAACGTTTCCATGCCAGATCTAATATATACTGTCATCCTGGAGTTTGTGACATTATTAAACAAGAGTTGCTGCCTTTGCACTACAAGATGTTGAAGGAGATTTTTCTGGGATGGGTGCTCTCCCAGGGCAACAATATGACCGTTAACTTCCAGTTAATCCATCAAATGATGTTGCGGCAGGTTAAGACGAAGAAGAAGAAGGAACTTTGGTTCAAAGTTGATGGACTTATAGCTCGTTTTTCGTTGGCTGAGTTTCATGTAATGACTGGTCTTCCATGCGAAGACCGTGTCTGCAAGCCTCCGAAAGCAGTGACTTTTTCTGATTTTCTTGGAATGGATAGATGCTCCCATGATGATTTGATCAGTTGTTTCCGACAGATGAAGAAGACGTCGAAGAAGAAGCTAATTATAGCGAGGCTGTTACTCATTGAGATGGTTGTGTGTTATAGGCGGATAGACTATATCACCGAGGAAAATCTATCACTTGCTTGTGATGACGAGACGTTTGGACAATATCCATGGGGCAGACAGTCCTATGAATCTCTATTGAAGGCCTTGAAGAAGTCAGCTACGATGGATCGCAAGAAAGCTAGGCCTTCGTATGAGTTGTATGGATATTGGATTGCTTTCCAGGTATTTTGTTTACTTGTTTGATATATCCTTGTAATCAATCCTCACTATGTGTCAACATTGAAGGTATTCCTTACTACGTGTCAGCATTGCATGTATTCATTACTTGTGTCAGCATTGCATGTATTCCTTGATATGTGTCAGCATTCATTACTTGTGTAATCATTCCTCACCATGTGTCAGCTTCTTATGAATTGTTATTGTGTTTGCATGACCACTTGTTTTGTGTTTTACAGGCCTGGATATTTGAAGCTTTTCCGGCGTTGTCTGATAAGTTTGACTGTAATTTGAGGATGAATGGTAGAGATCCCCATTCTTTGCATTGGGTTTGCAAGGTTAGGCATACTTATGATGAAGCTGACGAGCTATTCGATGGTGACTTGGTAAGAGAAATATATCAGTGCTGACACCAACTCTGTCTTCTTATATACATGTGTTTTCTTATTTATATTTTCTTTGATATGCATGATAGACACCGCTGTTCCCAAACTATGGAGAGTTTGCTAGAACCCCAGGTATGGGTTATATTGATGAAGAGGCTGACGATGTATGTGATGCCATTGATGAGCCTATGTTTTCTCAACCAGCTACTGATCTTTTGTATGATTGTCGGTATATGCGCAAGTATGCATATGAAAACAAGTTTTTACGTAACGATGGTTCAGAGATTGAATTATTTATGTCTTTTGAGTATGGTCTTGTTGGAGGAGAGGAAGAGGAGAGATCTGCTGAGATAGAGAAGCGAACGAACAGGAAACGTGAGGTTGATGAAGGAAATGTTGAGGTCAAATCTGTTGATGTAGAGAAGGGGAGAAAGATGAAAAATGCTGACACAGGAAAGCCTTCTAAGAAGAAGCAGAAAGGTCCATCCACTGAGATCCAGGTGAAGAGAGTTGCTGTGAGAAGAGGGCGTTCTAGGGGATCTCCACAAACCAACCCTCAAGCTGGGAGGAAGGCTGACATAGAAGTTATAAAATCAATCAGGAGGAAGGCTGGGAGGATTAGGAAGAAGGTTGTTGACTTTAACAGTGGTGAGGAATGTAAGAGAGATGTGATTCCTTATGTTGACACAGTGACAACCACAGTGGATGCAGACAGGGTTTCCAAGAAGGGTGGTGCTGACAAGGAGGAGGCTGTTGTACAGGCAGAAAAACAAGACCAAGTTGGATATCCTTGTGATACATCTGACGAGGATAAACCTATTCAGTATATTTTGAAGAAGAGGAAGAAAGCTATGGGAAGTACAGGGAAACGGAGAATGTTGTACAAAAGTAGCAGTTCAAACAAGTCTTCCTCCATTCCCCAAGCGCCTATTGATGCGTGTTTATCTCTCGTTGAAGTTGTGAATGATGCCTGTAGAGTGATTGTACCGTTTGGTGAGGTGCAAGGTGAAGCTCAGGCTGACACAGTAAATGCTGACCCCAAAGATGATCAAGTAGATGGCAGCCAAGGTGTTGATGCTGACACTGAGAATGCTGACCCCAATTATGGCAGTCAAGGTTTTGATGACACCAAGGTTGATGCTGACACTGTTTCTCCACTGGCTGCTCTCTTACTTCTGAACAAAGGATTGGATGCTGACACTGAAGATGTTGTTGGTGATGGTCAAGACGTTGACACTAGTGGTGATGAGAAGATGGAGGTAGGTGCCAACAGAGACACTGGTGGTGATGCCAAGGGTGATTGTGGTGACAACCAGAAGGGAGTGTCTGACGAGCATGCAAAAGAGCCAGAGTTGGATGGTGTTGCTGGTGAGGTTGATGCTAAATCCAACCCAGTTTGGGTACATGATTTAATTAAAAGGATTGAAAAACTTGAAGAGCTTCCGGCACATGTAGATGATTTAGTAAGAAGGATTGAAAAGCTCGAAGAGCTTTCTGCACGTCTAAATGAGTTGGGCTCTCGTGTTGATAGGGCGGTTGAACTTGTCGCAATGGTTACAGAACTGATGGAAAAGTATAATTCACTTGAGAATAGGTTCACACTGCATGAATCTATTGTTGCAAGGTCACAGTCATCTGTCAACATTGATCAATCAAGTACCAAGATGGTGAGTGATGTCATTGCTGACATGAAGATGGGTGTTATCCTTGAGGATGCTATGGCTGAGCAGGGAGCTGAGTTGGATTCACCCAAAGATTGTAAACAAATGAAGACACCTTCCTGTGGTGATGAGAGAGATGAAACCCAAAAAATTACAGTTGATGTTGTGGTTCCGGAGTCTATCATTCATGTCACATTGGTTGAAGGACAGAGGACACTAGAGTCAGATTCAGTTCACTTTGCTGTTGATCTAGGCCGTGATTCTGATTTGATGTCCATGGAGCCAAGAGGCGAAGAGTTTAAGGACAGCAACGATGGAGCTCATGAAGATGCTGACAGGGGACTGCAGAGCACCGGTGAGGATATAGAAGCTGACCTGCTAGTGAAGCCAAGTAGTGAAGAGTGTAATGATGTTGTTACCCCATTAGGCTGCAAGGCTGATGGGGATGAGAAGGCTGATGTTGCAGCAACTCCACCCCCTACCATTGCACCACCAAGGATTATCAACCTGGATACTCCTGAAGGTGATGATAATGCTGACACGGTTGCATTGCCTGTAGTGATTGACTGGGTTGCCTATAGCAAGCACCCTAAAGTAGTCGAAGAGATTGAAGCACTCGGGCGATCCAAGCGTATCCCAAAAGCGAGTACCTTTTTGACGAGCCCATATGAGCAGCAAGAAAAGAAAGGGAGGTGGCCCAAGCACAATGCAAAGAAGTCACTTTTAAGTGAAGATGATCATGAGTTTTTGTACAAAACTATGAGGAATAATCGATATTTTTTTTTATCTTTTTACTTGTTATATAATCATTAATTGTCCTGTGCTGACACCTCTACCTCGTATGATTCTGTGTGTTAATTCATAATTTTTGCTTGTGTTTCAGGGATTTTTCTGTCATTGTTGCTTCTGGAAGAGTTGATAAATCCTTTTTTAAACCAATTCTTAACAAGGACATGTGGCTGGATTGTTCGGTAAATGATCTGGCAGCAATTATATTTCATATTGTTTGTCTTCTAGTTTTTATTTATTGATATTTGTTGAGGTATATCCAGTGCTGACAGTAGCTTGTTACTGTGTGTTGTAGCATATTGAAGCAAGGTTGTATTATTTGAGGAAGAGGATCCATGAGGAAGCCGATAAGTATGCAGAGTTTGTTGTTCTTGATTGGATTTTCTATCAGAACTACCTGCCATGTAATGCCAAAGCGTACGAAGCAGATTTGCCTGTGTCAGAAATGACTGGGAGCTATTTCCTGGGTCTTTTCCCTGACCAGTATGGTAAACCATGGGCGTCTGCGAACAAGATTTACACACCCTTTAACGTCATCAACAAACATTGGGTTGCTTTAGAGATCATAATTGATCAGAAGGTGATCAATGTCTATGACTGCAATGTCTACGGTGTTGGCAAGGGTGTACTAGATGCAGAACTCCAGCCTATTGCTCACTGGCTTCCTATACACTTGGAGAAGTGCGGGATATATGAAAACTTTAGCTCCACACCATTTGAGATAAGGAAGGTTCCTGACATGGTCCATGATAAATCTGGGTTTGTACTCTTAACTAACTTTTATATTAATTGCTGACATACATTTACTTTCTATTTATCTTTTGTTGACACACCCCTATTTGTCTGTTTTGTGAGTGTGTGCAGAAGTGCTTGTGGGGTGTTTACAGTGAAAGCAATCGAGGCTGTTGTATTTGGCGGAGATGTCACCACAATCACAAATGAGAAGCTATTCCGCTACAGAGAGCTTATTTGCTCAGACTTGATCAAGGAGTCTTGGAGCTTCATAATTTGAGCAATGCTGACACTATCATTCTGAGTACATAGTTTAAGTGACATTGTAGTTGGATATGAAGTTGGATATTAACTGTATGTATTTTGTTGGCACCATCATTCTGGGTTTGGATATTAACTGTTTCCATTGAAAATCGTTCGCGTATATTGAATGTATGTATTTTGTTGTGTTTAACGTACTTATTCGGAATTAAGCATCTGGCTTTTTACATTAGATCGAATTTGATATAGTCACCAATCACATACAATGTACAAAATCCAATATGACATAAGTAATGCTGAAACAAAGTGCATTGAATCCTTTTGAAAACATATGGGAATGTATCAGTGTCAGCATTGCCCATAATGCTGACATGAGGTTATGTAAACTATGAAAAAAGTAATTTCCAAACAGAACAGGTTTATTGTATGCATTTTATATCACTGGGGGTGTTTCTAAGTGATTGTATCTTAGAAGTATACGATATAAAGCGAGCCGGTCTTGAGCAATGGTGACACCATCATTTTCTGGAGTACTTCAATCTTCTCTTTAGCTCACACGCAGGCAATAGTCTCTTAAAGGGAGGTCTTCCTGGTCCCCTCTTAACAACAGGAGGGTAACACTTTATAGATCTTATTGCTTCAGGGAAGCCTGATTCATCGTTTGTCAGCACTGGGTATATTGTTTCAGCATAAGCTAATTTCCAAGCATCAGTTGTGTAAAATCTGGCAACAAAGTCTGATACATTTGCCTTAATCTTCATGATGGCTGAAAGAGCATGAACACATGGGATCTGCTCTATATTGAAAAACTTGCAAGTGCATGTTTTTGCTGACAGGTCCACTATTGCATGAGACCCTTGCCCTTTTACTTCAAATTTATATTCATCCAGCCTCTGAACCTTGTATTCTCTAGCTTCACCTTGTAGGTTCCTAATCAAATCAAGTATTGAAGGCGTCAACTTGTCCTCATGTTTGGATGCCTTTTCTCTACGCTCTTGGAACCATGCTCCGAGTTTCTCTCTAGCAAAATTCAACAGTGCAACGATAGGATAATTTTTCTTCCCTTTGAAAATGGCATTTATGCTCTCTGCATTATTAGATGTCATCATGTTGTATCTGGTGATTGGTGAATGTGCTCTAGCCCACCTATGTACTCCTGCTGACACTAAATAGGTCGCCATCTTCGGGCAGCTTTCCTTTATGCGGTCAAAATATTTATCGAACTCCCCAGTACTATAACTATCTGCTGCTTTCTTGAACCAATTTCCCAAGTATCTTTTCTTGAAGGTGCTTCTAATGTTTTGTTCCATGTGCCATCTACAAATGCAGTGATGCGCACTAGGGTAAACCAAGCCAATTGCTCTTGAAATGCTGACATGTCTATCAGACACAAACACTAGATCATTTGACGGAGGAACAACCTTCCTCAGCTGGCGAAGAAACCACTCCCAAGAGTTGTTGTTTTCTGTGTCAGCAATGGCAAATGCAAGCGAGAAAATATTTCTGTTTGCATCTTGCGCTACTGCCCCAAGCAAAGTCCCTTTGTATTTCCCAGTTAAAAATGTTCCATCAATAACAACAACCTGTAAAATAATGATTATAAGTTGTGTGACGACAATGAAATATTCAAAAGTGACCTGTGCTGACGCTGATAATTTTATACCTTTTTCAATGCAGGGAAGGCCCGAATGCACTGCCCAAATGACAAAAACAAGTATTTAAACCTGTCATCATCATCTGTTGACATCAATGCAATAGTTCCATCATTTTTCTCCATAGTCATGTGACAAAATAATGGCAAGTCAACAAAATTTGATTCCGGTGTCCCTCTATCCCTTTCTTGCGCAATTCTTCCTGACCGCCACGCTGTCCAATAACTAATGGGAATTCTTTTTTCGGTCCTCATTTTATCCATTATCTGCTTTGGATTGTAGCCGCTGCTGACACTGTAATAATGTATACATTAGAATGAATGATGTGATACTTGAATTGAGTGTTATTTTGATGACATATACACACTTACATTGGCTGGATTATGCTTGCTACCACTGAGGAAGGTGCTTGCCTGCAATTGCTTGTTCTCACATCCCATGTGCATGTGTGCACACCATTGTACGCTGACACCTCGTAGCAATTATGAGAAACAGTATTTACGTGTAACTTCCATCTGCAGCTATTATCCACGCAATGCGCCCTAAAATACTTGGGTTCAGATCTCGTTACTCGGTACCCAAATATTTCTGTCACCGATAATATACGTAAAGCATCCTTCATTTCCTTCTTTGATTCAAAGGTTCTCCCAATGTACATTGTGCTGGATGAGGTATTGTTGAAACTACTCATGCTAGAGCTGTCATCCTTGCAATCTTCTATTGTTTTATCTCTACTGCGCATTGAAGAGTGCAGTCTCCTCCAGGTGTCAGCATCACAATCAATGTCATTATCATCATCCATATCATCTGACCCCACCGTCAGCATTTGATTGTCAACAATCATATGATTTTGCTCCCTGTCATACTCAATCAATCCAACTGATTTCCCACTCTCCCTGTCAGCTGTGTCAACAATTGCAAGTGTTTGTGCCTGTATGCTGACACACAACTCAACAACATAGTCTACACCATCTAGTGCTGATATATCGAGGAATTCTTTCAAATCAGTGTCACAATCAACTATAAGTGGGGCTTTCAGCTTTTTGCATGGGTGCAAATGACTAAATTGCAATTCAAGCACACTGTCTACATTGAATCTAGTGCACACCTTTCTCTTCAAGTCTTCTAGTGTGGTTGAATCATATAGCAAAAACACCTTTGATGTTGTATTTCCAACAAATTCCAGGCCTGTGTCAGCAAACACCCATGATCCACCAAATACTACTGTAATCACATGAGGTTCCATTTATGATTGACCTATCAATTAATTAGAGACAATATGCAAACAAGCACAATGAGTTAATTCTGATTCCATGTCAGCATGCTGGATATAAGTTAGATACAGGCAATATGTATACAAGTACAATGAATTGCATCTGATTCCGTGTCAGCATGATAGAAATAAGTTAGATACATGGCATTTATTTACGAAATCTCAGACAGTGTCAGCATTACACAACGAGGCCAGAAATCAAAACAGATCTATGTAGAACAATTCATACAATTATTTCCTTTCAATTCATTCAAGCACAACATTTCGAATTCATCCAACAGACAGATTTTAAGGATCGTGATGTTGACAGATCGAGTATCTATTAACGAAGCAGGTCGACGAAGAACTTGAAACCCTATATATTGTTGACGACTTACTCTGATTTGTATCGAAACAGTAACAACCGAAGTCGAAATTACACGATCTACACTATATGAGTTCAGCTATTGGATATAAAACGATATTTACACACGAATTGAAGTTTTTTTTCCAGAGATCTATGAACGACAGATCTACCAACTATACGAATGCTGACATTAAAACCATAATCCAGTAATGCTTTGATATTAGATAGATGCAGTACCGAAAATCAGGAGGAGATCGGCGTTGATCAATACCTACAGCGATCGAAAATCAGATCTCGTTCTATCTCGTGTCAGCGTTGGCGAAAATCAGAAGGAGAGATCGGGGGGGAGGTCCGCGCGGCTTTGTTGTAGTATTGTGTATATTTTTGCAAATTTCCCAAAATCTTGTATATTTGGCTAATATGGCCTTCGTTTTTGTATATTTGGCAAATCATCCCTAAATAAAATCC
This sequence comes from Persicaria tinctoria, assembly GCA_037127255.1. NCBI lineage: Eukaryota > Viridiplantae > Streptophyta > Magnoliopsida > Caryophyllales > Polygonaceae > Persicaria > Persicaria tinctoria. The sequence goes on along the minus strand of JBANSL010000016.1, from coordinate 6,908,259 downwards.
TACATCCGCCACTGATTACTACCAATAGAACAAAAGCTAGAGTGAAAGTGTGTGAAGAAACTAAAATAACGACAAAGTATATTTTCCGATTTATTAATAAATATTGTGTATGAAATTATATATATTATATAAATTTTTAAAAAAATGTGTATATAAATAATAAATGACAATTAAAAGCGAGTCCGTAAAATATAACAACCACCCTAATTATATTAATTAACACGTACAAGTTGCATGAGCCTAGTAAACAATCCAAACCGGCCACATGAGTTGGACCGTCATGACTGGCTCACAAATACTTACACAGATAAATTACATAAATAAATATTAGGATATCGCGATCCAACACCATGTCAATTTTCAACGTAGAATAATATATTGAGGGAAAAGATTTGGAAAATCTAATTAAAAAAAAGGGATACAATACAAGCAATCTATAGGTAACGAAGATCCAAAGGGGATGCTGCACAATTAATGCATCCTCCAATTCACATGGTGCCTAGTCCCCTTAATTTCTTCACTCACACTCACACTCACACTATGTAATTATCTCATTAAATTAGCTCCAATTTTCGACATGTTCAACCACTCCAAAATAAATAAAAATAATAATCTTTTTAGTTTTACCCACATCGATCTCCAACCCAATTGGTCATTTAAAAATTTCATATATAATAGTTTCAAATAATTGATGCCAAAATCAAACTTATAACTACATCTCCAGTCCAATTGGCCATTAAAAATATTCATAATTAATTACAGTAGTATATAATTGATGTCAAACGTACACTCTTTCTTCAACTGCAACTATGTACTCTACTTATTGTCAAAATAATACAGTACTAGTAATTATGTCGATTGTTTACCAGCCTCAACTTTGATATATTGTGCATTGTTTTACATTTAATACTCTATATTGATCCATTTAGAATAGGGCTTAGCAGAGTGAAAAAAATGTCAATTATACATTATCTATGGTACATTGATATTATACTTCGAGAGGTGTCTTTGGATAATCATGTTATCATAAACGGATAATTTTCATATGAAAAGACTACACATATGAATAAGTATATTACACCAAACAAACAATTATAAGGTTGTCTATAAATAATCAATTTTCACAGTTCACACTGTGAGAGGTGTTCATACTAGATTTATAAGAATTAGTCATTGTTCTTCAAGCTTTACAAATAAAAAGCAAATTAATTGCTCCAAATAAATTGATGTATATATATAGTCGTATAGAGGATGAATTCAGTATAGACCATCTTAAGTCTTAACTGTGTAAATATATTTGATTATTCATATGAAATAATATAATAATTTAATTATTCGTATTTATTAACTATTTTTTCATATGAAAATTATTTGAGGGTAGCAATATAATTATTTGTACACTGCGTACGAGTTATGTATGAATAATTTTGGTGCTCAAATTTTCCTTAAACCATAGATCTTTTTTATCTTATGCTTAATATTTGCTAATTCACATATTATATCTTAATGGGTGTTTATATTGGATATTTGGATCCATCCTCTATATATAGATTTATGAGTCTAGATCATATGTTATTGCTCATGTAACACTAAGGGTAACACTTAATTATTTTAGTTATAAATTTATATTAAAATTTTTATAAAAATATATGCCTATCAGACCTTAATCATACAAAATTACACTTTAAAAATTATTCATAATTAAAAATCAATTTTGTTACAAAATAATTTTTCTATTTTTTTAAAACGTAAATGTTTATTATAAAAGTTATAAACATGTCAATATAAATATATACGATATAAATAATTTTTTTTTTAATGTAAATTTATATATATCACACTCAGCTCTTTGAAATTTACCAAGCCAATTAGCATTTTTTCTGTTCTATTTCATATATGAAAACTGGGCATTAATTAGTATAGTTAAATGCATATAATATGCACAGAAAAAAGGTACTCCGTTGATAGTTTTATGGAGGGCATTGGACTTGTCAAAGTTGGCAGTGTTGATACACTCATTCATTTCTCTATATAAGGAGACTTTATAATAAGAAGCATTGATCTAGGGAGAGAGAGAGAGAACAAAAATCACATCACAGATTCAGAATCATCTTCTCTCTCTCTTACACTTGTATAGTGAAAGAAATCAGCTGGAAATTGATCACTTCTCCCTCTCTCCCACAATCCCAAACTAAGGGGAGATGGGAAGATCACCATGTTGTGCCAAGGAAGGTATGAACAGAGGAGCTTGGACTGCAACTGAGGATAAGCTTCTTGTTGATTACATCTCTACCCATGGTGAAGGTAGATGGAGGAGCATTCCTAAAGAAGCTGGTTAGTCAATGAAAATTATCCGAAATTTTAGCATACTCTGTCTATCCAAGTTTTAATTTCTGATTCCGTGTTGGTGTACTGTTTTGGGCAGGTTTGAAAAGATGTGGGAAGAGCTGCAGGTTAAGGTGGCTGAATTACCTGAGGCCTGATATTAAGAGGGGGAACATCACCCCCGATGAGGATGACCTCATCATCAGGCTTCATAAGCTGTTGGGTAACAGGTAATTAATCATCCTAAATAGACAGATAAATAAGCACGGATTACAAGAAAGTTTAGTTGACATAACATTTTTATTGTTGCAGATGGTCACTGATAGCAGGAAGACTGCCAGGGCGAACAGACAATGAAATCAAGAACTACTGGAACACCACCCTTCTGAAGAGGATTCAGGGCGGCGAGCAGCCCCTGAATCCGAATCCTTCCGAAAAGAACAATGCAAAGAAGAGGCCGAGTAGTAGGGCGAAACCCGCCCCAAAACCGCAGTCTCAAGCCAAACCCGAGGCCACCAGCAAGGCGGTCCGGACCAAGGCGGTCCGGTGCAGCAAGGCGGTCATGATCACGCCACCTCCGCAGCTCAAGAATGTGGATCGGAACACCGAATATGGCCTCGAAAACATGGCCTCTGACAACACTTCCCCTGCTACTTCATCCGGTGAGGATTACAGCGCCTTGGACAGCTTGCCGATTGAGATCAGTGGGGTCTTCGCAACCGGTGAGGACCCGCTGAGTGGCGGTTTGGATCCCGATTTCTGGTCCATGCTCAATGACTGGATCATGGACGATGAGGATCCCAACTGTCATTCCTAATCGCTTCAATTCATATGACCTCCACAGTTGTTGTGTTCTTATTGCTAACTTCTTTTTTCCTTCATTTTTTTTTTCCAATTTTCCTGTCCTAATGTGAAAGTTTACGAGAGAATAAGCTTCTGACTTATAATATTAAAATAAATATAAAAAAAATTTACTCTGCATTGTTTACTATTATCATCATCTCTCTTTTCATCCACCATGACAGCAGAGTTATTATGAGGTGAATTGAATGGAGGCAGTTAGGTAGGAATGTAAGATCATTTAGTTTGACCAGATACAACTTGCCCAACGGGCCGGCCCAAATTGTAACTAGGCCTTTCACAAATAGGGCCTGGAGTTGGGCCAGGCCCAAAGTGGAGATGCAATTATGGGGGGAGGAGGGGCAAGAAGCAGAGATGGGTCTGAGAGCAAATAAAGTAGCAAAAACTGAAGAATGCACGTGCATTTGGTCCGCCGTGCGGTTTCGAATTAAATGGCAGCAATCAGTAATCTGATCTCCTCCATACCCCACTTTGATATTTCGTCTTCTTCCCCTTCTGATTTCTCCACCTTTTTCCTCAATTGTATACACTGCCACCCTTTTTTTATGGCCTTCATTTCATCAGTTATCAGCTGATTTTTTTTCCCCAAATCTTTTGACATTTTTCAAACAGTTTTAACATACTAGTTTAAAAGCACTGATAATGATGGAAGTTAAATTTGTTTTTGGATCCCATATGATTGATCAATGCAATAATAATTTTTTTTTTTTAAAAAAAGACTCAGGCACCTTTATTTGATGATTACATCCATATCCATATATATATATATATAGATTATAAGAATATGTATTGTGCCTAATAATGGATTTGATAAAGTACCCACCCCTCTTTTTCTTCCATGCAATCAATTAATGTTCATAGGGGAAAAAAGCATGTTTCAACTTTCTGTACACTCCCCCAAAGTATCCAAAGTTTTTTTTAAAAATTAAAAAAATCCTTCAAATTGGTCAATCTTGATTGCTATAAAATATTGATCAGGTAGATGAAGAACACAAAAAGGTAACACATGCCATAAACTACTTGTAACAAGTTCTAACTAGCTATAGTTTGAGATGATCTAAATTGTAAATCAATAATAAGGTTCATATAAAATGATGCATTCATCCTTTGTTATCTTCATCCAATTGATCTCCAAAACTCTTATTATAACGACGACGAATCAGGTGGAGTCGAATCACCAACATTAGTGTCATGATCGGTGGGATCATCGATTCGATGGTCCACCGGCATTGCGTGTGCCCTAGAGTTATTGTAATGCTGGTCCAATTGGTCGAAGTAAGAGCACAGCTTGGAGCGCTTCCCCGCCCTCCTGATGCCATCGCCGCCGTCGCCGCCGTCGCCGCCATCGTCATCGTTGAGATCGTCCTTCGACTTACGGAAGTACTTATTGATGTTCTCCCATTTCTCCTTGCACCTCTTGGCGCTCCGATGAAACCCCATTCCCTCCATGGCTGAGCTCACCTCCTCCCAGAGGAGGGCCTTCGGGCCGGGCTCCCGGAACCTAGGCTCCAGCCCGCTCCTCGCCCCGATCAACGCCTCCACCTCGGCCTGCGGCCATCTCCTCTCGCACCGATCGGCGGCGATTTTCTGGCCGGAGATTCTCTCCAGGTAGGAAACGATCACGGCTTCTCGGCTTGAAGCTAGGGCTTGCTCCCGAGCTCTAGCCGCGGCCTGAGCTCGAGCCGCCTCGGCGTCGGCGGCGCGCCATGACTCCTCCCGTTCCCGCCTCTCCCTCTCCATCCTCTCGATCGCCGCCGTGAAGCGCTGGTGGAGCCGATCCTGATGAGCCATCAGCTGCCCCTCGATGAAGCGCGCCATCAGCTTCAGCTCCCTCTCTAGCCTATTCTCGTCCTCTTCCGTACAACACTTGTGCTTCTTCTTCGTCTTCGTCTTCTTCTCCTTCACGGCTCCGCCGTCGAATCCGTTATCGTGGCTCGGCCACTCCGCCGACTCGTAGATTTCGCTCACGGATCCCGGCGATTGGCTGTAGTGGTGGTCAATTTCGGGTTTCGATGACGCGACTCCTCCGAACTGATCTCCGAATTGTGCGTCCATGGCGGCGGTTTGTGTATCTGATTTGTGAACGCATTTCCTTCAATTCACGGCAGAAGATTAAAATTGAGCTTCAAAAAACACTTAAAAAACCTAACTTGGATGAATTGAGAAAGGGAATTAGGGTTGAACAGGTACCAAAGAGGATCCTCTTGGTTGATCCAACGGAGAGGTTGAGGAGTGACGACGACGGAGGGCGGGGGGCGGTAGGAAGTAAAGCCGCCGCCGCTGCCGCTTACAAAGCCAATGAGGTTGTGGGGGGAGGCGTTGCCGGCGTCCATCCAGGCCCTATTATTCAACGGGAAATTAGGGTCAACGACGACCGGCGGGGTCTGTTGCTGTTGCTGTTGCTGATCGTGCTGCCAAAACAACTGAAACTGGTGGGGCGGGAACTGTTGCGAGGGGTCGAGATTCGGCGGCGGCGGCGGCGGAGCAGGAGGATGAGGGATAGGGAAGTTAGTGGGAAGGGATGGAGTATCCGGTGGGAGTAGGAGTGGGTGGGGGCGGGGAGAGAGGTCGGTAACGCCATAGCCGTTCTGCAAATGCATCTTCTTTATTGGTAATTGGGTGATGAAGAGAGTGGCTTTGGCCTTTGGGAGAGAGAGCGATGGAGAGAGGGAAGGTTTAATGGAATGTTATGAGTCTACACACGGAATAGGAGGAGACTCGAGACTTCATCAGTTTCTTTTTTTTTTTTGTTAATTTTTTTTTAAATAAAAATCTATATACATTTACTAAAATCAATATAAAAAAAACATTCCCATCGAAAATAATTATTAAAATAGTTTATTATCGTATCATAATTTATAAAAAATTATCCTGATTCACAACTATCTATCTATATTTTATTTAATTGATACAAATATAAGGGCATCTCCCATGGTAAGCCAAAAAATGGATTTTGGCCAAATTTTGCTCCCACCTTAGACCAAAACTCATTTTAGCCTTTTTGTATTTGGCCTGATTCCAAAACAAAGGCCAAATTTGGCTTTCACTTTTGGAAGGCCAAATTCTATTTATTTATTTATTTTTAAGTGTTTAATATTTATGTAAATTTATAAAAAATACAATTATAACTCTATATATTATATAGTTATGATTTTCAATTAAAAATAAAATTTGTATTATTGTTAAGATATTCAAGAGTTCTTAGATATGACTATAATATTTGAATTATTATTGCACAAATAATATTTTTAGAAAATGACATAAATCTTTTTTCTTATAGATTCATCAAAATTATAATAAAAAATAAATATTAAGTTGCTTAAAGTACTAAATAATAAAAAACAAATATAAAATGAAACAACCAACTATTGAATCATGGTCACATTTAATATTTTGGTAGATCCACATTACTCTCTTCATAACCATTTCCTGTTCCGAAGCCATCACTTTGATCATTTTCATGCATACATACGACATAACACATTTTGATATTGTTCAAATGAATCAAAGATTGAATTAGAAATCTCAATAGTTTCATTTGAAGAGTGACATGGTGATGACATTTGAGAAGAATTCATTGTTGATTCAAATCGAAATGATAACGATAGAATCGAGTGACGGAAATGAGATATGAAAGTTCTAAATTGTATTAGTATTTATAGAAAATTAGCCTGTCAAATTTGACCTACGATGGGAACAACCAAACCGCACAATAGGCCAAAATAGAATATTTTATATAATATTCTCTTTTGGTAGGCTATTTCCTATTTCCCATAGCCATTATAACCTACGGAGGAAGATGCTCTAAATAAAAATTATTACACAGCCATACTTATAAAAAAATATTATTATAATAGATTTTTTTAACCAATAAAATATTAATAGTTAAATATGTATTATATAATAAGTATTATTTGATTTATATAAAGATAACAAAGTTTAGTCTATTCACCGACCATTACCAAACCCGTCATATTGCAGCTTGTATTATATAGTACTAATAAGTATTAGTTCTTACTCTTGTACAAACAATTGAAGCTTGTATTGCGTAATTGCGTCCATCCATGATCCATATATAAATGGGGCATTTTGCGAAATAGCCACGAAAACCGTCCTATTTTGTGAAATAGCCACGCGTTGGGACAATTTAGCGAAATAGCCACGCGCTCAACGCGCCTCCTACGCGCCTCTATCTTCCTTCTTTCCTTCTGGTTTCCAGATCTGGAGGCGGAGCCGGAGGCGGCCAGATCTGCACCGGCGGAATCGAAGAGGAGGAATATCCGGGCGTCGACCGAGCAGTTGGAAGGCGGAGCCAGATCCATGGCGATCGAGGAAGGTCGAGCGAGGGCTGATCTCAGATCTGAGCCGAGGTCGAGCGAGGCGGAGCGAGCAAGCGAGGGAGGGATGCGGTGGTGAGCGAGCGACGCTGGAGCAACAGAGCGAGGAAGGGCCGGCGTGCGCGATCTCTTCTTCGCAGAATCGGGAGGAAGAAGAAGATGTTTTGATGAAATTACAAAAATTACCCTACAAATATGAGAAATTAAAAAAACTACTATATTTTATTATGTGATCCATAATTTATATTTTTGTTTTTATTTTTGCACAACAAAATGTTATATTTGCACAATATACAATTATATTTACACAATTTACGGTTATATTTGCACAACAAAATGTTAAATAAATTAAAAAAAAAACTAAACTCGAGTCATATTTGCATAAAATAAGATCATGTTGAGAATAATTTCACAAGTCTCGATTGTCGTGCAACTCTTAAACCAGAGTCGTGCAACTCTTAAAACAGAGTCGTGCAACTCTCAAAACAGAGTCGTGCAACTCTTACAACAGAGTCGTGCAACTCTTACAACAGAGTCGTGCAAATCTTGCAAGAGATTCGTGCAACTCTTAAAACAAGAGTCGTGCAACTCTTACAACAAGAGTCGTGCAACTCTTAAACAGAGTCGTGCAACTCTTAAAACAGAGTCGTACAACTCTTAAACATATTCGTGCAACTCTTAAAACATAGTCGTGCACTCTTGCAACATAGTCGTGCAACTCTTCCAACATAGTCGTGCAACTCTTACAACAGAGTCGTGCAATTCTTAAAATAATATTGAGAGAAAATAAAATCATGTTGAGAACAATTTCACAAATCTCGATCGTTTTGCAAAAAATAACCTATTGTTGAGCAAAAATAAGAGTAAGTTGTGCAAATATGACCCCATTCTATTTTTTTAATATTTTTTTAACATTTTGTCGTGCAAATATAAGAGGACGTTGTGCAAATTTAATCATAAGTTGTGCAAATATGACCATAGTCTAGTTTTTATTTATTTTATTTTTTTAACTTTTTATTTTATTTTTTTCTACATGGATAACAATTTTTTTTTACTTTATAATATTATTCGTGCGCATTTTATTCTAATTTTGTGCACTTTTTGTTCTATTTGTGTCAGCACTTTTTTCAAATAATTTTTTTTTCACGTCGGCACTTTTTTAAAGGTTTTTTTCTTTTTTTCATCACCCAAGTCTAGTTTTATTTTAATTTTTATTTTTTTTAAACATAATGGTATGTTGTGCTCATATAACACTTTGTTATGCAAATGGTATAATTTTATGTAGTGCAAATGTAATATTAGGGTAAAAATTTTACAATATAAAAATAATGGACAATTTTTATAATTTCTCTAAATTATCCTAATTGATGGAACGTTGTTCATCGCCATCTCGGAGTCTCCCTCCGTCGCTTGCTCGGTCGCCACCGCCACCCTCCCTCCCTCGCTCGCTCGTTCCGGCCTCCGCATCCACCTCGGCGCTGCCTCGCTCCCTCGCTCGCTCCGGCTGCTCGCCTCGCTCGCTCGACATCTTCCATCTTCCTCATCTTCTCCTTATCGATTGCCGCCGCCGCCGCTCCTCCACCGCAGCTCCTCCTCCAATCCGAGGTCGAATTCAATTTCCGATTGAATCAGATCTGAAGTCGATTGAAGTCCAGATCCAGATCTGAAGTCAAATAGCATCTCCGGTGGCGTTGTTGCTTTTGATGAAATCGACGCTGGCAGTGGCGCATCTGGCAGTGGAGACGAGAGGCAGTGGCGCATCTGGCCACTAACCGGTGGCGCCAGAGGAAGAGCGGGGGGAGGAAGAGCCACCGGTGGCGCATCTGGCCGGATCGAGAGCTCCATCGCCATGGGGAGGGGGGAGAGAGAGATTGAAGAGACGGGATTGGGGGCAACGATTAGAAAAAATAAAATAAAATTGAGAATTAGGTATATAGGAGCCATTTTGCAAAATTGTTCAAACACGCGACTATTTCGCAAAAACGTCCAAATAATGTGCCTGTTTTGCAAGTTTTTTCTATATAAATTGATGACAATAACCAAGTAGTCTGTCATATTGGAAGCAATGAATCCAAACGTGGTGCAGAAAAGAAAGGACGCCTCAAATCCTCAATTCCACGTGAAGACAATTGGGGGGTGTTTGACTGAGCAGTCCTTTTCTCTTGCGATGATGTTTGAGAAGCCTCACTTCCTCCTCATTCATTTCCGTACCCTCTCTTTATATTTTGTGTCAGCAAACCTTCAATGCCTACGTACTGCGGAATATCATCCCATCCCAAGCTTTATATTGACAACTTAATAAATCAAGATTCAAAAGGGTGTTGCATCCAAAAGTATGAATTAAACAATCGAAGATTGCATTTCATACCCTCCGGACTCTGATATGTTCTAGTTCTACTGTATTTCTTTGGGTTTCTTGTGATAAATCACACCGTGGTATATTGAGATGAATTGACATAAAGGACTGTCCATCGGTTCAAAACCGAACCGAACCGGTTCAAGTCGAACTGAACCTAAATAGAAATTTTTAAAAATTGTGAACTAAATACCGAACCTAACACCTTTGGTTAAGTTCGGTTTGGTTGGCTCGGTCAAAAAATTCGGTGCAACCCCTAAACCCTACTAATATGTTTATTTTTTATATTTTTTTTGGAAAACATGTACTAACCGGTTTCAAGCTAAGATGGGGATGGGGATGCTCATGGTGAATGTGTGGGTTTACCTTGCGTGATTAAATCCTAAACGAGCCGGTCAGAAAAAGGGTAAAAGTGACTAGTATTCGGGTTAAATTGCGGGAATCGAGACTCCGATGGTATGGATATGTTAGAGGAGAGATCTTAGTGCGCCGGTGCGTAGATGTGACAAATTGGCTATTAGACACTTCTGTCGAGGCAGAGAGCGTCCAAAAAAGAGTTGGGATGGAGTGATTAGACAAGACCTGATTGTTATGAGACTCATTGAGGAGATAACACATGATGGGGTGAAATGGAGGAGTGCTATCCGAGTCGACAAACACTAGTCAAGTGCAGTGTTTCCCACATCGTGCTTTCCTACTATCACTAGCTCACGCGCTAGTTGATGTGGAGTCGTGTCCATCTTTGATGACTTATCACGGGTCACTAGAAAACATACCATCGGAGTCTCGATCCATATATTGGGTTTTTTTGTTGTTGAAATAACCGGTTTCAACAAAGAACATGATTACTGAATAATTGATCTCAATTGAGGCTTCTAGCAAGGAGAGCTAATGAAGAAAGACACAGCAAGGCTTGTTCTATTATGGGCTTAGATGCAACACAGACCACGTTGAATATGCTTCAGGCACAATATACAACTAAAACTTGTACAAGAGGTAACAAGACCCTTCAGCGCGCTTGGACATGTGATTCCGTAACCTCATTCGCGGACCAAGTTTTGTTATGCTCAAGCGGATGGCAACCATCCGGTGATGGACTTTCTGGAACAAACAAGGGCGGTTTTGGCTGCGGAATGAGCATATCGCTGCTCAGCATTAGAATCACTGTCGGCATGGTTGGCCTGTCATCAGCGCGGTCTTGAACACACACTAGTCCAACACGGATACACCTTACAACCTGATCGGAATGAGTGTCTACCAACGATTCATCGATCAGCTCCAGTTCCCGGCCTTCCTTCCAGAGCTTCCATGCCTGAAAAACATTGCAATGCCTGCTTAGGATGAGATCTACATTGCAAGCCAAGAAATGCATATAAGTCAGAAGAACATATTCACATAGCCAAGAAGGCCAAGGGCCTCGTCGCTGCTTTCAAAGCTGCGGATTTTCTTCCCGCTGATGATCTCCAGCAGCAAGACCCCGAAGCTGTACACGTCAGATTTCTCGGAAAATATCCCTCTCAAAGCATACTCTGGGGACATGTATCCGCTGCATATAGCCATGAATAATCAAAATCCACCGAGTAAACATAATAGAAACAGGCTTTTGGACAACAAAAACTGAATCTGTTAAATGAGAGATATGGACTCTTGCTATGTTCCTACGACCCGATGTGTATTTTCAGACTCTTGAGTTCCCTGAAAGGCTCGCGCCAATCCAAAATCTGAAATCTTTGGGTTCATATTATTGTCCAAAAGAACATTGCTTGCCTTTAAATCACGGTGAATGACCTTTAATCGAGAATCTTGATGGAGATATGAAATACCGCGAGCAATTCCCTGAATAATATTGAATCTTGTAGCCCAATCCAGCTTATTTTTCTTAGATGAATCTGTTGATCAAGGCATTAGCTAAGTGGCTGTGAAAAGGAAAGATGACAGAGAGAAATATGTAGAGCTGAAACGCCCAACTCACCAAAAAGAAATGCGTCTAGACTTCGATTAGGCAAGTATTCGCAAGCAATGAGTTTTTCTTCTCCTTCGATGCTGCAGCCTAATACCTTCACCAGATTTCTGTGCTGCAATCTGGAGATCAGCAAGATTTCATTTAAGAGTTCATCTATGCCTTGCCCTGAGTTATCAGAGAGCCTTTTAACTGCAATCTCCTGTCCATCCTGTAGCTTACCCTGTGGTTAAAATGACATCCATTAGCCAATTGTGAATCAGTTATGGTAATATTGTGGTTGACAAAGATTCAGAATTAGGACACTACCCTGAAAACTGCTCCGAATCCTCCCTCTCCAAGCCTGTTTGAGTGAGAGAAGCCATTGGTTGCTGTCACAATATCCTCAAAATCAAATGTCATTAGCTCGTCTTGTAAGATAGTTTTCCAATGAAGTAACTGTTGCGCATCTGAGGAACTCCCTAGGAGGAATTGTTTCGATATCCTTTTTGTCCTTTCTGCATTTTGGAATATATGATAACTGATAAGCATAAACCTAAGAATCCAATAAGCTCCTCCTCAACAAAGAGTTAAAAGCTATAACTATCAATGTGTGTGTACAAGATTCTTACTCCGTTGCTTGTTTCTCACATTATAAACTCCGAATGCGATCAAGAGGAAAAGGATGATGAAGACCAGGGCACTTACTATGGAGGTTATTATTATTACTTTCTTGCCTTTAACTGCAAGAAGAAACAAAATCATGAGATGCAATGGAAAGAAATCTAATCAAGAAGACGCGTAGAAGTAAAAGTAGAGATCACCTAGCTCCGAACGGTCAAGACGAATGAAGAGATCCTCTCCAGAAGATGGAAACTCCTGAACATCTAAAAGATCACCTGTCCAAAGTAAACACCCGATTCCATCAACATATGCATAGGCAGTACATGAGCAGTTGCCCAGGCACCCTTCCTTGCATCTCTGAGCGTCCGGAGAGGAAAAGTACTGATATCTGTCCGGAACTTTCATTCTACTCAACTTCCAAAAGCCATCATTGTTTCCCTTTGTCAAAGACAAGTTCGTGCTCATATTTTTCGAACATAGAAGTTGAGTTCTCCTTACACACCCACCAGTCCAGTTTCCCTTGCTCCACTCCTCCACTGATTTTGGGATAAATCCTCTTAGACAACCACAAATGGGAGATTCTTGTGCATTACACAATCCAAATGACCCACACATCCCATAAACATCACAGGGGTTTTTCGGTGCCTCCCAAGTGACGCTCAAGTTGTTTCCTACCCGTTCCATGTACTTAATGGATCCATCCGGGAAAATCTTCATAAATATTGTGGTATCCTCGGCAACTTGGTTGAAGTCAACATAAATGATCCCTTTCTCCTTATTTTGTCTGATAGACCAATTATTAGAGTAATCCAAACCTGTATCTGGAATCCCAATATATCTCAACCCGTTCCATGGCCCACTTCTCCAGTATATAGCTTCTCCTTTCAATTCGACGATCTGCACTGGGTACTGCGGAAGTAATGTAGCACTGAAGTTTCCAACAGCTGGATCAATTTCACTTGTCCATGAGCTCCAGGATAGCTGATCACTGATTTTCGTGTTGATTTCAAGCTGTATCGTCGACAGATAAACATCACAAGGGTGGGTAAAGCTCTCCCAGACAACCCTTCCTGATGTATTATCCTCCTTTAGAGACAGGTCTCCAGTGTCACGTAGGATAGCAACTGGATTTTTTAACTGAACAGATATATTGGTGGACCAGACAGTTTTATTATTGCAGTCCAAAACCCTGAGGTTTCCATCCTTGTTTAACACTAATCTCGCAGACTCATCTGAAGCAGAAAGCGGTTTTTGTCGATTTGCAACCCATATAATGGTATCTGGGACAGCCTTGAACCAAATTCCAAGGTATCTTCTGCTAGAATTGCCGGGACTGAAGAAACCTAGCTCAAAGATCTGGTTGGCTGAGATGAGGGTCTGTTCAACTGATATTTCTTGAGATGACAACATCATGGCATCTGATTCTGATGCTTCTCCAAACTGAAGCATGACCGTTATGTACACCAAAGCAAATACTTTGATGAACATAGTTGTATTGCGTGCTGCACATATAAAGATGCGTTGAAACGAAAACAAACTGCAGAAGATATGGTACAGAATCAAGCAACGAAAATCACCGAAATCAAATACTGCACAAACATAAAATACCTGCTAAATTTCTCTTTGATCTCCAGCTTTCTGAAACTAGCAAAACCAGCCAGCAGGCTTTGGAAAGGAAGGCCAAAACTTCTCCCTCACTTTCTTTCTCCGTGTTGTGCATAGCAACATTTTCTCCTCTGGTTTATGTCAAGTCAAAATTCAAACTTCCTCTTTGACCACAATGTGTCAAAAGTTGTGAAAATTAAGAGTTGGTGAAAGTATGCCACAAGTGTGCGACGGCGAACCATACATAGTGCCAAGGGCGGCTACACAAATTAAATAAGAACAAGATCAGATTCAGATCACTGGTATCTAAATCAAGGGTTGGCTTATAGTCAAAACTATAAAGGACATGCAAATACATAAGTTCGGATGAATATAGGACTAAGATATTGAGATTTTATTATGGTAAAACTCAAAATCTCTGGTTTTCATGCTGAATTTTTTATAATTGAAGTTCTGTCATAACTCATTACACATATGCATTCAACCTTTTTGACATTCAAGTAAATAAGTAACATCCTAGCTATTCCTGGAAAATTCAGCCAGCTATTATATACACCCATAATTCAGCAAGGAAATCAAAAGTTCAGAACTATATATTCCTGCACAATCCATCAAGTAAATCCAAAATTCAGATGACGCTCTTCATGCAAAATGTTTCCAACACCATATTCCTGTACCTCATTCAAGCATAAGTCCAACAAAAAATTGAAAATCAGTAAATTATTGAGCGACCAAATACTTTGGGAAATCACAAATCCTAATTCTGACAGAAATTGAATAAAATAATCCTTGCTTTAATTCAAGTGTTCTCGGGCAATCACAACTAGATGAACCCTAACTCTAACAAGGAATTCGAAGCAATAGAATTTATGAACCCCAACTCTAACTGTAGATTGGAAGTCAAAAGTGTTTACTTTACAGGTCAAGGAGGATTCGTCGTCGTCGGGAAACGGAGGAGGATCCGCCGGTAAAGTCGAACTAGCGGATACCGCGTGCCTGGTCTCCCCCATCTTCCTCGAGCCTGGTCTTCTGCAGAGCTAACTGCTAAGTGGCTAAGCACCGGTTTGACCCAGACCGGCAAATTTGAAAGTGCAAACCGATAGCCGGTTCTCTTCCAAACCGAACCGGTTAATTTAACAGGAATAACAGGCACTCACCTATATGGCTATATAGACTATAGAACTAAAAAAAAAAGAGCTTTATATTTAAACTTATTTCATAATTTTGATGAAAATAAACAAATATACTAGTATGTTTTCATTTTTAAAAATATGTCATTTCAACTTATTTTATAATTTTATGAAAATCAACAAATATTATTATATTCTAATTTATTATACTTTTAACTATTTCTAAACTACAAAACAATCCACCAATAATTAAAGAGTATTTTCGTAAAATAAATACTAAAATACCTACAATAACATCTTTTTGGAAGAAAAAAAACACTCTAAAATGATATGTTATTATATTTTACCGAACGGGGTGATCACAATATATATTCTATTTATTGCCTTTATTTCTTGAAACCCATTTTTTTAATTAATTAAATGAATAAATAAATAAATAGATAAATGTAAATGAATATAACTAGATGTTAAGGTCCGTCTGGATTGCTTCAATTGCATTATAATTTCATTATGCACTTTTTTTGAATTATTAAATAGGGAAATATGGTTTTTTTTTTAGAGCAGAAAGCCAGAAATATGGTTTTGCTATGTTTATAAACTAGATGTTCAACACCTTTACTTATTTGGGGCATAGAATGAAAAGGGTTTAATGATTCCCCGTAGATGGCCGTTTTTCAGAATTTGATTTTTATGCACAAAGACATGATATACACTGATGATTTTTCGAGCCTATTTTAACAAAGAACATGCTAAATGATCTTCAGCTACAACAGTAGTACAGCAAAATGATAAACACTGAGGTAACAGATCCTTCATTCAACGCCCTTGGACAAGTGATTCCGTAACCTCATTCGCAGACCAAATTTTATCCTCCTCGAGTGGATGGCAACCTTTCAGTGATGGACTTTCCGGAACAAACAAGGGCTGCTTAGGTTGCGGAATGAGCATATCGCTACTCAGCATAAGGATCACTGTCGGCATGGTTGGCCTGTCATCAGCGCGGTCTTGGACACACACTACTCCAACACGGATGCACCTTACAACCTGATCGGAACGAGCATCAACCAACGATTCATCGATCAACTCCAGCTCCCGGCCTTCATTCCAAAGCTTCCATGCCTGAAACAGATCAGCAAACTTGCTCAAGATGAGATTTACATCACATTTCAAGAATGTACAAAAGAGCACAAGTGTGTCGAAAACGTATTCTCACGTGACTAAGAAGGGTAAGAGCCTCATCGCTGCTTTCAAAGCTGCAGATTTTCTTCCCACTGATGATCTCCAGCAGCAAGACCCCGAAGCTGAACACGTCGGATTTCTCGGAAAATATCCCTCTCAATGCATACTCCGGGGACATGTATCCACTGCATATAGGATACAGCCATGAATAATCAAAATCTGAATCTGGTAAATGAGAGATATGGACTCTTACTATGTTCCTACGACGCGATGTGTGTCTGCAGACTCTTGAGTTCCCTGAAAGGCTCGTGCGAATCCAAAGTCTGATATCTTTGGATTCATACCATTGTCTAAAAGAACGTTGCTTGCCTTTAAATCGCGGTGAATGACCTTTAATCGAGAATCTTGATGAAGATAGGAGATACCGCGAGCAATTCCCTGTATAATATTGAATCTTGTTGCCCAATCCAGCTTAGTTTTCTTGGATGAATCTGATTACACAATGCACTTGTTAAATTTCAAGTGCATCTACTCGCATCATCCTCATAAAACGCGGAACTCACCAAAAAGAAATGTGTCTAGACTTCCATTAGGCAGGTATTCGTAGACAATGAGCTTTTCGTCCCCTTCGATGCTGCAGCCTAATACCTTCACCAGATTTCTGTGCTGCAATTTGGAGATGAGCAAGATTTCATTTATGAGTTCATTTATGCCTTGCCCTGAGTGACCTGAGAGCCTTTTAACCGCAATCTCCTGTCCATCATGTAGCTTACCCTGCGGTTTAAACGACATCCATCAGGCAATTGAGAATCAGGTATGGTAATATTGTGGTTGAGAAAGATTTGGCAATAGGAGACTACCCTGAAAACTGATCCGAATCCGCCTTCTCCAACCTTGTTTGAGACACAGAAGCTATTGGTTGCTGTCATAATATTCTCCAAGTCAAATGTCGTTAGCTCGTTTTGTAAGATAGTTTTCCAATTAAGCAACTGTTGCGCATCTGCAGAACTCTGTAGGAATAACTGATTCGATATCCCTTTTGCCTGCTCTGCATTTTGCAATATATGATAACTGAGTCATAAAACTTATGAATCCTAAGAAGAAAAAAAAAGGCTTTGCAAATGTGATTTTGTTTTTCTTACTCCATTTTTTGTTTCTGAAATAAGACATTGCAAATTTGATCAAGAAACAAAGGATGATAAAGAAGAGGGCACTCGTCAAGGAGATTATGACTTTTACTTTGTTGCTTGTAGCTGCAGTCATTGGAAAACAAAATCATTAGACAAAATGGAATGAAATTAAGTGAAGAAGAAAAACTAGTAAGAGTGGTGGTGATCACCTAGCTCAGAATGGTCAAGACGGATGAAGAGATCCTCTCCGGACATTGAAAACTGTAGCATGTCTGTAAGTTCACCCATCCAAACCAAACACCCGATTCCGCTTACATATGAATAGGCAGTACACGAGCAGTTGCTCAGACACTCTTCCTGGCATCCCTGAGTGTCCTTCCCTGATGGTAAATACCGATAATTGTCAGGGACTTTTATCCTACTCAACTTCCAAAAGCCATCATATTTACCTTTCGCCAAAGGCCACTTCGCAGTCATGTTTTTTGAACATGAAAGTTCCAGCCTCCTTGCACACCCATGAGTCCAATTGCCTTTGCCCCACTCCTCAACTGATGTCGGGGTAAACCCTCTTGGACACTTACAAATGGGAGATTCCTTTGCATTACACATTCCGAATGGTCCACACTTACCATAAAAATCACATTGGTTTCCCGGCTTCTCCCAACGGACTTTCCATTCATTCCCTACCCAGTCCAATACCTTCAATGAACCTTGGGGGAAAAGCTTCATAATTGTTGTGATATTGGGACTGAAACTGATAGTTCCTGTCTCTTTATTTTGCCTGAATGACCAACCATCCAAGTTAGAGTAACTGGAAGGTGTCTCTTCACTCCCAACAAACGTTAACCCGTTCCACGGACCACTTCTATAGTATATATCTGATCCATTCCAAACAAATCCCTGCAATGGGGACTGGGGAAGTAATCCTGCAGTGAAGTGTCCAACACCTGGATCAACTTCACTTTTCCATGAAATCAAGAACTGCCTCTCAGGCATTGACTGATCACTTCTCCAATGTACATTTGCAAAGGGATGCTCAAAGCTCTCCCACGCAACCCATCCTGATCGATTATCCTTCAAAATCAGGTCTCCGGTATCAGACAGCACAACAATTGGATCATTCAACTCAACTGTTACATTTGTATGCCACACAGTGTGCTGTTTACCATCCAGAATCCTGAGGTTTCCATCCTTGGTGAGGACTAAGCTCGCAGCCTCGTCTAAGGCAGAAAGTGGTCTCTCTCGGTTTGCTACCCATAGGACTGGTTTTGGAATATCCTTGTACCAAATTCCCATGTATCTTGTGGAGGAGTTGTCAGGACTGAAGAACCCTAGCTCAAATTTCTGGTTTGCTGAATTGAGAGTTCGTCCCACGGTGATTGCTTCGGATGGCACCATGGTATCCGATGCCTCACCATATACTAGATTGATCACCGTGTATACCAATACTTTGATGAACATGATGTGAACAGCACAGGGAGTCATCGTGTTGGACAACCAAAACAAAATCACAATATGTACCAAAGGACGAGTTCAAACTTGTTTGTTGGACACAGATTTTCAAATATGAAATCAGAGAACAAAGGAGGTTTGGGGCTGAGAAATTAGCCCCCTGGCGACACCTATGGCGGCTCGGTTCCAGATCCACGGTGGCCGCATTGCCAAGGCAGGCTTTGCTTGGATGCAGAACAAACTGGTCTTAAATCAATGAAGAAGCGAAGACGACGAGAAATCGAAGCCAAAATCAGAACGAATAAGAACAAGCAAATGCTGGAAAAGGAGAAAGGAAAAACAGATCAGGTACTAGTGTTTTGAATCTCCTCTTGTTCACCTCCATTGCGAAATTACATTGAAAATTTTGATTTGGAAAAATACTATGCGGCATCGAGCCTATACAAAGGGACTTACCTGGAACTGAAATCCAGTGACAGCAAAAGATGTATTGTTTCGATTGTCCAAGCGAAAACGATGAGTCTTCACTTCCTTGCAGTAGCACTCCAGAAAAGAAAGAAAAACGACCAGCATTAAACATTCCGTATGCTTCCTTGTTTTTTAATAGATTTTTTTTTAATGAAGCATTTGGGGTAGGTGGTTATGAACATCAGATCTGAAATCCATAAACAATTGATCTAATTAGTACTCCGTATAAATTAATATTTGGTTTTGTGTTGATCAATGCACCATCAAATCTAATGATTTATTTAAATGTCTCAAACCGCAAACAATTGCAGAATTGCTACTGAAATCTGAAATCCGTTTTTGCATGCTTGAACTGTATAAATGTGATTGGGAGAATGGGAGATTCATTTGCATTGCACATCCCAAAGTGGTGCTCCAAATCCAATTGCTTCCTACTTTTAATTGCTTCATTATCTTCAAGGATCCATTTGGGAAAAGCTTGATGATTTTTGCGACACTCGAATCATACTGATTGACACTGAAGTAGATGACTCGTATCGCTTTGTCTTGTCGGATTGACCATCCATCCAAGGAGCCATCACTTATGTTGCCAAGTGAAACTTCCAACACCAGGATCAATCTCACTCCTCCATGAATTCATTCAAGCCTAGCTTCTCACCGATTTTAATGTCCAATTCTGCATTCAATCTGGATGTGCTATATATCATGATAAGGTCTCCATCATCAGAAAGCACAACAACTGATTGTTTCCGGGAGATTGCAACACGGTGTCTGTCTACTGTCTGATGCACCTCCAAACTGCTGAACCATCATTGTGTACACCAACAAGACCGTTACTGTCACGATTTTGTTCGTCACTGACCTTTCAGAGCCATCCTAGTTGCCTTCCTGGACCGTTACTGTCATGAACAAAATCGGATCAATGATGGAAATTGACTAGGACAAGACAATGGATTGAGTCGCCCTCGATCATTTGTATTTCGCCCCTTTCGTAACGTTTGGTGTTAGTTCTGCATCAAGTGGATGCTTAATTTGTTGAACATCTTGGCTCTGAATACGTCATTTCTTCGATCTCCATTGTGAGGATATCCAAGTCGTTGCATTGTTTTGGTTCTTCAATTTGACCGGAGTATTAAATAACCATTTTATTTAAAGACACATGGTCGAATTACACCAAAATAGAATTCAGGTCTCTCTTTTAGTATATTACTATACTAGTGTAGATCCCGTCCAATGTACGGAGAATAAGTTAATCTAAATATAAATTCATTTTTCCTCCAAAAAAATAATGAGAAATTCCGTCTGGTGCCCATGTGTTTAAAGCAATTCTGGTTGGTGTCCCAATGATTTTTTTTTTCCGGATGGTGCCCCTCAACTTTTGTAAACTTCCGTCCAGTTCCCTAAATTCAATTCAAAGGTACCTCCGTGAACATGAAACCCATTTGTTTTCAAAACCAGATAGAACCCCTTCGCCCCCTTTGCGAAATTGCGAGGCATAAACTCCCACAATCCCACCTGTGCTGATTTCAACTTCGATTTTCGGGGAATTTGCTCCACTGGGCGAAGTAACTTCAGGCTGAATCTTATTTTCTTCAATTGTCCCTCTTTCTTCAACGTCGGGACACACCTTGAGATCGAATTGATTGGATCTGGAAGTTGAAGGTGGTGGAGCAGAGGAAATCGGGATAAGGGGGGTGGAGCAGAAGAAATTGTGATGAACCGAATTGAGATCGAATTGATTGGATCTGCAGCATATGCTTCCTCTCGGGCTCGGCTGTCACAATCCGTTTCCTCGACGCAGCATCGTCGGATATCGGAGAGGACGACAACGGGAATGCAACCTTGGGCTCGCTCTCTGGATGCAGACGGCGACGTCCTCCTTCGACGCCTTCAGCAAAGACGTCGGGGACGAGGTTAGGCCCTCCGATCACCACGTCGACATATCCTCCTTCACCGCCGAGTTCCCTCCCTCCTGCAACGGAAACGACGGATTTCCAAGCGAGCGAGGTCGCTGTTGAGTTGTCGAGGACGCCTCCTCTTGTTTTCATTTTTTTTAAATAACGGAGTTAGGGTTGAATTGGAGTTTAGGGCACGGGACGGAAGTTTACAAAAGCTAAGGGGTACCATGCGGAAAAAAAGAAACTTTGGGACACCAAACGGAATTGCTTTAAACACAAGGGTACTAGACGGAATTTTCCAAAAATAATATAGATATAAATAAAATTAGTTCGACATATTCTATATAATCTAAATATCTTTTATTTAAATTCTCTCAAATATAAATATTTAGATACTTGATTTTTAAAAATAATTTAATATTCTTTTTTATTAAATATGTAGTATATATTTATTACATTAGTTTACTAATTAAAATATCTATGCACGGATGGATTGTGTTATATTAATGTAGTAGTTTTTTTTCCTTATATAATATTTACTCTTTTATAAGATATTCCATCTATCCAAGTATATGAGTTAATGGTAAAATAAAATAATTATTTTATTAAATTTCCTTTTTAATGGGAGAAAGCTTTGCGAGATGCACTCACGCGCCGCCACATATGCAGATGCACTCAAACACTGTCACACAGGCAACAATGCATCTATTTTAGCATATGTATATAGATATAGATAGATAGATAGATTATATATAGATGCCTATTTTATTTGTCGACATTTAAATCAAAAGTCGGCATTTACATCCATATATAAATCCGGTCATCCCCCCACATTAGACTTTATCACCTTATAATTTAATGGGGGTTGTTATATGCAATCAAATTAGGTATTAAATGCACTCTGATGGAACGAATCTATGCTCCATTTGACACGTGTCCAATAATTATTACGAATTTAAAAAAACACAAATAGATCATAAAGCTGTTAAATTTTGAAAAATGACACAAATGGATCCATTTCATATTAAAATTTTAAAACAAATAAAGTTGAAACTCAAAAAAGTGAACAATGGACGGATCATAGATATGACCGTATATGTGTATATTAAAATTTTATACTTGTTTTCTTTATTAAAAAAAAGACAGATAAACGGATGAAGAAACTGTTCATTACTTTTTAAATGTCAAACACATTTAATGTTAAACATGTGTTAGATTGAGGCTCAAACAGATTTAAAATCTATTTGTGTGAGTGTATAGCACGTGTTCTCGGTGTATATAATCTTAAGGTGATTCACATACTCATCTAGGGGACAAATAGTTGTCATTTGCAGGTGTGGGTTTGGATTGTTTGGAAAGACTAGCGAAGGGAATAGACGGGTAACTGTAACTGTACGGCTGTGGAAAGCAGAAAGTATGTAAAATGGCCACAAACAACAAACACCCTTTCATTCAACTATAAAAGCATCTCGATCCATCGTCACCATAAAAGCATTTGATTTTGGAATCTTCTTGTCTTTAATTCTCTTTCCCTTTTGCCACATATACTAAGAGTTCATTTAACTATTAATTTAATAGAACTTCTCTAGTTTTTAATTCGAAAATTAATCATTAAATTCGAAGCACTTACCCTTGTTTTATGGTGTTTGTGGAGATACATGTCTCTCCGGTGGTGAGAAATCGTACCAGTATCAGCTTTTATACGCGTTTATATGGAGATTATCGATTGTATGGGTTTGGTTAGTTTTACGGGATCGGTTAGCTTGTTTGGTTGAGTTGTTAGAGTCGTGGTTAGCTTAGTTGCGTTAGGTGCTAGATTGTCTGTACATAGGAGGGTTCATGGTCTGTTTAGATTGATGATTATATAACAGAAATTTGCACAAATTCTCATCTCAAAGGTCATCGCTTTCTCAACATTGACGTTCATTTGTTGCTTTGCGAAGTTCATTCATGGCGAACTCTGAAAATGAAGGTCATGGAGACCAAGGTGGATCGACTGCGAGTGTTGGTAGCCGGAATTTTGGAGTGAATCAACCAGATCCTTTGTTCCTCTCTAATTTGGACCATCCAGAGATGGCGCTCGTGTTTGCCGGTTTATCGACGTCAATTTTCACAACTGGAGTAGAGTTGAATGGTGTTGGGCGCGAAGATGAAATTAGGCTTCATCAGTGACAACTATGAACGACCGTCTGAGATAGATGACGATTATGATCGCTAGATGCGTTGTGACTTCATGGTTACGAGTTGGATCATCAACTTGAGGGCCGTTCCGTTATATTTTGAGGTCTTGTACAACTTATATGTTGAGGCCCCTTTTTTTTATAACTAATTCAAAGGGAAAAAATAATCCACCAAATCCACTAACAAAAGATATGTTCTCATATAAAGTCATTATATCTATCTAATGCAATGCTACTACTACTTTAGAAAACTAATCTTCTAAACTAAACTTTTACCAAATGACATAATAATCTATCTAATGCAATGCTACTACTTTAGAAAACTAATCTTCTAGCACTCTTAGATGCAAAGTCATCTATTAAACTCTCTTTGATCAAGATTTCCTAAAAACTCATGTTCAATTGAAATCAAAGAAAAAGCATTTAACCTTTGTTGTGTCATGGTCGATCGCAAGTAAGATTTCAATAATAATTATAATCACCTAAGAAATTAAAAAGTAAAAACTAATAAAATAATATAGTTAGAATTTTAGATTACCTATCGAAATTTTTGAGGTTGAAGAGATGAGTGTCATGGTTGAATAAGTTGAATTGATTTTTTTATCTAGTATTTTTCTTTTCTCGAGGTAAGGGATTGATGTTGAATATTTGTGACGAAAAAAACAAAATAGGACTGCTGCATTTTTTTTAATTTTTGGGAAAACATCGAAATGATATTTTTTTGTGGAAAAAAAAATCATTAACCAGACTGCTGTAAGGTGTTTTGGGAAGAAAAAAAGAATTAGGCCCCTTTTAATTATTTTAGCATTGGATGTACCCCTTGATAATTTTTTTAATTAAATAGACCTTTTCCTATATGCTATTACTAATTTACCCTTTTAAATATTTTGCAGTAAAAACGGTTCCATTATCAAGTAATACGGAGTAGGTTTCAAATTTCAATGCTTTCATCTTGTTTTTTTTTTTGGTGGAAAAAAAACGGGGAAACCCCAACTAAATACTAGAAATCCAGAGAGAGTACAGTTACACAGGACACAAACGGTCCCTAGTTAGCCCCAGAGCATCGTCCCTCAGAAGTTGAAGACAAGATGCCGGGGGATCAGGGAATTTATGAAGACCAACAGGTAAGGAGTGAGCAAGGGCAGCCATGGCATCGGCCGCCATGTTCGCCTCGCGGTAGATATGTCGAAATTGGAGCGTCCAATCTCTACTTTGGAAGCCATGGCAAAGATTCACCAGGCTGAAGAGTGGGTGTGAGTCCTTGATCCCTCAAGTTATGAGTCTCACAAGCAACTCCGAGTCAGTTTCCACCACGACCTTCTCATGGCCTAAGGACCACGCCAATTCCAGTCCATTGGCTATGCCCCAACCTTCGGCCCACGGTACTGAGCATGACCCCAAGTTGACAGCAAAGCCTCCTAGCCATTCCGCATTCTCGTCCCTCATCGTGCCTCTTGCAGCAGCTCTGAACCCTTCACGAAGAGCTCCATCAGTGTTCACTTTCACCCACCCTGCCCCCGGTCTCTCCCAACCAATTTTTCTCCATTGTCTTTCCTTCGATCTTCTCTTGCATCCATGTTTAATCAATGCATTACGGACGTCCTGCACTTCCTCCATACAAGCAGCCGGGTCCAGTTGCAGGTTCTCCCCATCCCGGAAGATGGTATTGTTCCTCTTCTTCCAGATCCTCCACGCAGCAACCGCGAACAAGTCGCTCCAAGTCATCCCTTCTCCCACAGTCTCTGTTGACAGGATGTTGTCCCTTAGCCACGCAGCAAACGGGAGCTGCCATGAGCTCCTTCTTCGCTCCCTAGGCGACACCTGCATCCACAAACCATCAGCGGTACCACAATCCCTAAAAAGATGTTCAAGCGATTCATCATTCAATTTACAAACGGGGCAAAGAGTAGAGTTACCAAATCTTCGGCGGACGCGTTCCATGTTGGTGAGGATCCCGCCTTTGCACATGAGCCAGACGAACGATCGGACTCTCTCATTAGTCCCCAACTTCCACACTTTTTTGAAGAGATCACCGTCATTTCCTTGCCATTGGTGCCATTTCCAAATTGTATTGTATCCCGACTTGGTCGTATACTCCCCATCGCTAGTATACTTCCAACTAGGATTGTCTTCACCCTCCATAAGAGCAATCGAGGACAGCTTGAGCAGCGTGCCAGTAGTAAGCGCATCTCCAATCTCCTCCCATCGCCAGCCTCTCCCTTGTTCCCACATATCGGCTACAGTGGCTGCCGCAGACTGTGTAACCGCACTACCCTCTCTGATCAAGTCTCTTAATGGTTCCTCAAAAATCCAGGTATCATCCCAGAAGCTAACACTCCTCCCATCTCGAACATTCCACCTCAGACCAGGCCTCACCACATCACCCAGCCCCTTTCTGTTCCCCTTCCATATATGAGACGCATCAGAAGAGGACCCCAGGGCGGTGCCGATATATTTGCCTACAAGGATATCTCTCCAAAGACCCTCCTTACCCATGAGGAACCTCCAACCCAGCTTCGCAACTAAGGCTGAATTAAGTTCCAACATAGATTTGATCCCTAGACCCCCCATCTCCTTCGGCTTGATCACCTCGCTCCAAGCCACTTTATGAACCTTCCGTTTAGCTTCCGTAGAGCCCCACAAAAAGCTCCTACAAGCCTTATCGATCTTTTTACAAACATTAGTCGGGAGCACCAACGAACCCATACAATAAGTCGGAATAGCGTTCAAGACCGAACGAGTGAGAGTTATTCTGCCCGCAAAGCTAAGCAGCCCAGACTTCCACCCCGACAGCTTCGAAGTGAATTTATCAATAATGAAATCAAAGTTGGCACCTTTGATCCTTTTATGCAGCAGCGGGACTCCCAAATAAATCCCCAAATCACTAGTGGCCTCGATACCACTCTCCTCCTGTAATGTCTTCACCAAATCAGCCTTCACATTACTCGAAACATAGAACTTCGATTTCTGGTTACTAATCCTCTGTCCGGAAGCCCCACAGAAGCGCCTCAGACAATCCTTTATCACCTTCATCTGCGCCCCCGAGGCTTCCGCAAACAAAAGTATATCATCGGCGAAGAACAAATGAGATAGGTTCGGGGCCTTACGCGCAATTCTGATAGGTTTCCAAGAACCCTCTTCCACCGCGCGGTTTATGACATGAGAGAGTCTCTCGAGGCATAAAACAAATATGTATGGTGAGATCGGGTCTCCTTGTCGAATTCCCCACGACGGTATAAACTGATTAGAGACCTCACCATTCCATAGGAGCTGCATTATCGGAGTCCTAATGCACATCATCAGCCATTCGACGAGCCTGGTAGGGAGGCCAGCCCACTTCAGCGTATCTTCGACGAAGTCCCAATTCAGTCTATCATACGCCTTCTCGAGGTCAATTTTGATGCACAACCAACCCTTCCCTCCTTTCTTCCTTTTCATCGAGTGAATGACTTCTTGCGCTATGACGACATTATCCGTTATGAGTCTCCCAGGGAGGAAGCTACTCTGTGTGGGACTAACGATTTTCCCCATCAAGGGATGCAGTCTATTCGCAAGGATTTTTGTAATCACTTTGTAGCTCACATTGCACAAACTAATACCACGGAATTGATTGATTTTCCCGGGCTTCCCCACCTTCGGCAATAAGGTAATGAGCGTGTCATTGAGGCCCATCGGAAGACAACCCGTGGATAGGCAAGTCCTCACAAGGTCCAACAGGCTCCGGTTGACAATCTCCCTGCACTTGTGGTAGAACACCAGTTGGAAGCCATCAATACCCGGGGCCTTGAAGGCCCCCATACTCTTCACAACTCTCCAAACATCTTCCTACGAGACCCTATTGCAAGCGCCACTCCAATCTGCACTGTCCAGAGTGGGGAAATCCACCTCTATAGCTCTCGTATAACCTGTCCCTTGCTCCTCCGAATATAGCTCTTTGAAGAAATCCAAAGCTAAATCTTCCAACTTTTGTTTATCATCAACCCAATTGCCGTCCTTATCAAAGAGGCCTTCCACTCTATTTACCTTCCTCCTCACCACAGTAGACGTATGAAAATATCTAGAGTTTCTGTCACCTAGAGCCAGCCAACATTCCCTCGACTTTTGCATCCAATGCACCTCTTCCTGTTCGAGCACCTCATCCAGCTCTCGTTTGACCCTTCTCTCCCTTTCCTCAAGATCATCACTCGAATTTTTCGCAGCCTTGCTTTGGATATCGTACAGGGTGCACATCAAGCTTTTCTTCCTTTCGAAGATGTTCCCAAATACTTTTTTGTTCCATTTGATAAGCTCTCCCTCAAGACCTT
The DNA here is from genome assembly GCA_037127255.1 of Persicaria tinctoria. Lineage (NCBI taxonomy): Eukaryota > Viridiplantae > Streptophyta > Magnoliopsida > Caryophyllales > Polygonaceae > Persicaria > Persicaria tinctoria. The sequence continues at coordinate 6,880,471 of JBANSL010000016.1, read as the reverse complement.
TTAACGCTTCCTCAAACGGACTCTCACTCCGCCATTTAGAATCGACGAAAGTCAAGAAGTCCGGGTGTGAAAGCCAAGCTGCCTCAAATCTGAAGGGACGTCTCTTCCTGTTCTTGATAATCTTGGGGTCCAGCTCGAGGAGAAGAGGATTGTGGTCCGAAGAATACCTGGGTAAGTGCCTCACCCTTGCCTCGGGCCAGTTCATACGACCGGAGACATTGACGAGGACCCTATCCAGCCTCTTGGACACTAATCTATCCCCAAAAAAATTTTTTTGCCATGTGAACGCCTGACCAGTAAACCCCAGATCAACCAGATTACAGTTGCTGATCAAGTTCTTGAAAACCTGGTTGTCCCTGTGTAAAGCGCCAGTACCTCCATGAGCTTCCTCATGAGAGATAATACAATTGAAGTCTCCTCCGATCATAACGTCCCCGCTAATATTATCCAAGGTCCTATTCAAATCATTCCAAAACTGCGCTCTCCGAGCCACCGTAGGAGGGCCGTAAACCACAATAATATTCATAGTTCTACTCCCAATCTTCCAGCTCGCCCAGATAAAGTTCAGGTTCACTTGTTCCACAACCAGGTTACACTTATCATCGTTCCAAAGGAGCCAGACTCCCCCCGAAAACCCGACAGCCTCAACCCTTTCATTTTTGGCAAAATTGAGTCTCTTGCACACCTTGTCAGCAGTCTCTCCAGATATGCGAGTTTCAAAAAGGGCCATGATGTCAACCTTACACTGTCTGATGATGTATCTAGTCGCTCTTCGGAAGGATTTCTTACCTGCGCCAAAACAATTCCAGAATAAGATGTTCGTCATGCTATCAACGTACTTGTAAAAAAGAAGGGTAACTAAATAAAAACTCAATAAAAGACTGAAAGAAGGGTAAATCGGATTGAGTTTAGTCCAGATCATATCCGTTGTTTTGATCGCCTGCCACAAACGTAGTTTCCATTGAATCAACAATCATATTGGTTGATCCTTCCCAGAATCTTCCCACGATTGGTTGCAAAACATCTTCATTCCGCATCCGTCCGCTCATAAACTCAGTCTCTCCACTGCTCCCTCTGAGTAAAGTCGGCATATGCTGCAACTGCTCGTCATGCCTCAACCTCTTCTTCGGCCCTTTCCCCTTAGCGTTGGACTCACTCACCACAATCAGGGCTAACTCATGGTCTTCGGGGATAGGTTTCTTTTTCTTATCGAGTTTCCTTTTGTTACTGGCTTTGGTTTGGGCCTGCCCATTCCGGGAGCCCCCTTCCTGGCCCAAATCAGAGTAGACCGGGTTGTTGTACAAATTCACTTTCCCATTTTGTCCTCCCACTTGGTTCCCCGCCTTCGTATCCTCAATGATGATATCCAAGTTCATACTTTCCGGCTGACCTTCCTTAGCAGACTTTTGTTCTAAAGGCGTTGTCATGCCTTCATTCTCGTTGGGACCCTGCGCTTCGTTCTCCGTGCCTTTCCCTTCTTCCTTCTTGCCCCCATTTTTAATGACTGTCTCATTATTAGTAATTAATTCCGTCTCTCCACCCAATAACCTCTTCGTCTCCGAGTTCTCAACGGTAACCTCTGCCTTCTCAGTCTGTTCCTCCGGCTGGACAATTTCCTCCGTAGCCACCATCTCCGGTGGGTTCTTGGAACCCGCCTCTTCAACCGCTGTCTTCTCCTGTTCATCAGTTACCTTCTCCGCTGGCTTCTCAACTATAATCTCTGCTGTCACCTGATCATCACTCACCTTCTCCGCTGGTTTCTTAACCGGTTGAAAGTTTCCATGACCCCGGTTCTGACTCTGGGCATTGTTCTTCTGTCTATTCTTCCGCCTAACCTCCATCCATTCCCCGTGGTTACGATTCCCTTGATTTCCTGTCAGCTCTTGTGACTCACTAGTGACACCGCTCCTCTTACTTTCCTGCTTGATATCCATATCCTTTTGCTTCGTGTTCTCCTCCTTCTGTTCTCCAAACTGGCAATTCGCCTTGATATGCCCCATTCTACCGCACCCAAAACAGATAGAGGGGATTCCTTCGTACTCAACCAGATACCGGTGACCGTTAATAACGATCGATCCCTTCAATGGTTCCTCTATGTCAACTTCCACACACACTCTAGCAAATCTTCCCCTTCCTGTGAATAGCGTTCTGTTATCGACCCTAATAGGAGTTCCCAGACCTGCCGTAGCCTGAAGGAGCACATCCTCCTGGTACAAGTGGAGGGGTAAGTCGACCAACCTAACCCAAGCCGGGACCGTTTTGATGGCATCCTTGGGTCTGAATTCCGATGACCAAGCTTTGATAGCCAGGCAGCGGCCAAAAACCATCCAAGGGCCACTTGATAGAGTATCCACAAATCCTCTATATTCCTGGAATCTCACAAGGAAGTTACCATACGGAAGATCAATGATTTGCATCTTACCAAATCTGTTCCACATCTCTCTGATTTTCTTTTCCATTATCACAAATGGCAGTGGCTGACCGAGGAGTTTAACCACCACCGAGTTCCTCCACACGCTTGCCAGTGCCTCTATGACCACCTCATCGATATGCACTTCTGGGTCTCCCCCTTTGCCCGACGGGAAAGATATCGAGACCTTCCCTTCCAGAAATTCCTTACAGATTGCTGTCCTCGGTTGGCTCACTCCTCCGCTAATCACCGTATCTGTAACACCCCCTTTTACAACACGAGGGAATGTCACAGCGCCAGTGATTACTCAGACTTTAATGTCTTCGTAACCACCTTAGGCTTATAGGGACATGCAACCATGCTCCCATAAACAAGATGATAACAAATAATGATATGTAAAATAAATAGAATTAGCGGAAGACTTGGAAAATAAAAATAACTCTTTATTAAACTTTCCTCTAAAATTGAGGATTTAACTTTACAATTTGATAATATTACAGCGGATGACTTTTAAAGGAAATAAAATATTTAAACGCCTATACAATACATCTCTAAATTTAAACTTTAAATACAACGTTAACAATAGTTTAGATGTCTTCTCAACTTCCCTTCTCTTTTCTTCTGAGACTCGACCTAAACCTGCGAAAGCTGGTCTGGCGTCCGGAATGAAGGACACCAGCCATCCAAATAAAGGACGGTTAGTTCGCAAGAACTAGCAAATGACGGCTCGAAAACTGGGACTTCTTTGGACTCACACTCAGTGACCATAATACGGTATGAATCTAAACCCAAATGTGATTATTAAGAATATTTTATGTGAAGGCGTAACATTTTAAGACACGACTCATGTGACACGGATAATCCAGTAGGATTGAGTAACAAAAGATGCGAGCGACAAACACTCTTAGGAACCATACTCCGATTACAGATGGAATATGATATAGCTTGAATTAATTGTGATCACTATAAAGCTTTGTTCTTACTATGTTAAGAAGATATATATATATATATATCACACTTCGCTCACTTTCCTCACGTTGAGTAGCTTAAAACAGATTGATATAACACACTTCACTCACTTCCTCACATTGAGTAGCTTAAACACAGGTTTATATGCTATACACGTTTACCACTCTTAATAGGAATAGAATGTTTCACAACACACACTATTTGTTATAATATAATAACGGCCCCGCTCTCACTAGCAGATAGCGGCCTACTACCGGAGGTAGTGTAACATTTCTCTACGGAAATGATGATACCGGCCCCGCTCTCACTAGCAGATAGCAGCCTACTACCGGAGGTAGTTTAACATTTCTCTACGGAAATGTGTTAGTTTCATGAAACCCTTTATAGACCGAGGAGTAACGGCCCCGACCTGACTCTACAACATCACTTTCACTTGACTTCACACCTTACGGTTCACATTTGGTTTACGTCGATTGATACGTTTTACTTTCATTGATCTTGATTTAATTGAGTTCCAATCGTAACACACAATCCTCACATTATTACTATTTTATTTAGGTATCCTAGGTGATCACACAACACAAGATAACCCATGTTATTTATAGGTAACATGAATGCCAAATGAAATGAAAGCAATTAAAATAAAGGATGGAAACATCAAAGAAATAACATGTTCCATTCCTAACCGATTAGCATGAAAGGACAGCAATAAATCATGCTTTAAATGACCGGTGGGTAACTATATTATTATTATCTTATTAAGGTCACCCAATTAAACTTGCCAAATTCAAACTGAACGGTAAATAAATCACACAAGCAAGTGAATTGTGATTTATTTTATTTAACTTGGCAAGCAATCAAAGACAGGAAAACAAACAAGATACAAAAGCACCAATTGAGCAGAAAGGCTCGGAATGTCACTTGCCTTGATTTGAAGTCGCAAGCTTTGACTTAAATGGTTGGGTTGACTCGAATTCCCTCGTATACGTCTAGGAATTGATGAAGCACTGCGGAATTAAAGATATTGAAAACGTTTAAAACAACCCTGAAAAGTATGGGATTTTTTCTGAAATTAATTATGCTGAGACAGGGGCATATTTTAACAAAATCGCAACTTAGGTAGGTTTTCTGTAATTACCCTTCTTCAACCTCACACCCGACAGCAACTCAACAGAGGGTTTCCGGTAACACCTCGGCGATGATGGCTAGCGACGAAGACGACCTACGGCAGTGCACGAAAGCGGTGACTACGGCTTCATGGAGGCTGGGCGCTTCTCCTGGTGACGAATGAAGGCTCCGGCAGCGACGGGAGCTCCGGCGAGGTAAGTTTCGAAATTGGGGTTTTCCGATTCGGGATGTTTTTGCGAAAAACTTGTGAAGGGGATTGTCGATTAAGGTGTTTTAAACACGATGAACTAGTTTGAGAGCTCGGATATGGAGAGGAATTGTGGTGGTGTGCTTGAGAACCGAAAACCTCTTGTATTTATAGGAGAGGATTCGGAACGAATTGGATGAAATTGATCCCGTAAATAGCTCGGATAAGATCATTAGAAGCTATCCTTATGTTCAATTCGTTCAGATGAGGCCGTTACATGGCCGGATTTCAAGGAATCTCGATTTGGGGCGAAATCTGATCGGGTTCGTTTGAGCTTGTTTCTATCCGAAATAGCATAATGTGTGAAACAATTTAGAAGTAAAAACGTTGAGATTTCGGCGAGATTTGAGGGAGGCAACATCCACCCTTGTGCCACCGTAGTTCAACAGGCGGGAGGAAGGAGGAGGGTTCACTCAACCCGGTTCGCCATTTTTTTCTCTTTATTTTATGGTTCGGTTCACTCGAACCAACAGAAACCCGGTTCAAGCCTCTTTTTTTTCAATTATATATATGTATATCCGAAAATTTTATTTATTAAAATTCTTCATAAGTTAAATAATAAAAATAACAAAACACTTAATGAAATACATTTTATTTTGCATAACACAATTTTCTAAAACATTATATTAAATATTTTTCGTCAACTAAAATAAATTATAATTATGAGTCCTTCCTTATTTTTGAAGAAAATATATATCACTTGGCCTTAAAACATTATAACGTAAAAACTTATTTATTTACTATATATTCACATGAGATGAAATATCTTTAAACTAGTTATAACACTTTATATATATTCAATTTAAGAGAAAAAAATATTTCTAAGTTTGAAATAAAATAACTTTTATTACCAAAATTTTATTTACTTAAAAAGAAATACCCAAAGATAATTTGGGGTATTTCAGTATCTTTCCACGATCTTCTCTAAAATTTTAAAATAGAAAATTTAGTTAAAAATGTTCTAATACATTATGGTATAGAAAATAAACTCACCCCATTTTCCGATAAGGAAAAATACCGCTCATTGAGCTCTACAAAAGAGAGAAATTTATGCAGGAATGTTTGCACGTCCTTGCGTCCGGAACAAAATCCGCAACCGTCACCGCTTCCTAAGTCAAATATGTCAAGGTCATCAACTTTGTCGGCTTGCATGCAAGCCGTCTAAGCCATAAATCAGATATCAAGAACCAAGACTCAAATCTTTAGATTTTTTTAGAATAATTTTATCCTTGTATAAGATAATGTTAGTTTTAAGTGTAATCTTATTTTAAGTTTGTAATTTTTTCTTTTTTCTTTTGACGGGTGACCCTCTGCGTATGGTCTTTTAAACCATTTTTCGATGATTTTAAGATAATGTTAGATGGATAAATATGACGTGGATCTTCATAAAAAAAAATCCACTTTTCCGTGTTTCAGGTGAATGATTAAACTTAAAACACCAAAGAAGCTAGAAATATTCGAGCATAAAACACCAAAGAAGAAAAAAATAAAATAAAGCACTGTTTAATGATGTAAAGTTTGTAAGGAATATTTTTCACATCGCATATGATTGCGATCAATTAGTGCAATTAATCATTCATATTCGTTTTCCAAAATTTATTTTAAGTAAGATCGATCCAAATGTAAGGGAGTATATATTCTTTGAACGTGAAATAACAACTCTAAAGTAGTACTCCCCCATAAAAATACAACTCTAAAGTTTCATTTCTGGAATTACAGGTTGTTTATTTATGCTCTCTTGTCCTGTCTAATTAACTGCATCATTATCTCCTCCAGTTATGAACTAGCTGGTATTATTGCATTTCCACAAAAAAGAAAATTATTTTTAAGTTTTAAGTGGGAAAAACTATAAGAAACATCCTCACCTAAAAGGGTGTTTTTCTTCTTTATATGCTATATAATGGTTAAAAAAACAGTCTATTAAATCATAATTTCTGTGACTTTGTCTCCAAATAGAATTAGATATTTCTAATTCTATCTTTTTGGTTCATTTGATAGCAACAAAATATGTAATTGTACGTGTTTCAATAGCTTATTATCTTTGATATACATCTTATCGAGTTGGTTTATGTTTATTACCGGTATGGCGGTATTACTACTATTGAAATAGTAGCATTTTCTTCAACGGGTCTTATCAAGACATACTTGTGTTATATAATTGGTGATGAGTTTCTCATCTATTATTCCTAGTATGCTACAAATAAAGTGATATTTTCAAAAGTATTGATAACAAAGTTTTTTTCAAAATATTTGATCTCTTCCACTATCAAACTGAACTTGAATATTATTGAACCTGTTCTTAATATTGTACTTATTTTTGGTACCAATCCGCGCGCCAGTAAACATATGGTGGACGATTCTCTTAGATAATAGCAAATCCTATCTATTATGAACTTTTGATATTTTGGGAATTACCACAAAGCTAGCACACCACACTCTCAAGTCTTGGACACTCCTTGCTCGAGTTATTTTGTCAAATATGAAAAGTTGTGGACATCTTTTGCAATTATGCTATTTATTAGGGATATTTTCTGCAATCTTTTTGTAAATTTTACAGTATACAAGTGTGAACTAATTTGAAACTTCGGTCAGCCCATCCTTATCTAAGTCATCTCCCTTGGCCCCTTCATCTCCAGAAGATTCCAAAATTTTATTGTTAAAAGTTGAAAATCTGTATACATTATTTATTTTTATTTAAATCGATGGCTGCTAAGTGGTAACACAAATCACATTTTCTTTTATATAAAATGTATAAATAAATTCCATAAGTCAGTGGCTGAAATTATCTCTTACCTTACACTTACAGAGACGGGCGTGAGTTAGTAAACCACCCAACCGGCAACCTGGTAACCTCCCTCCACCTTCCACCTCCTTTCCCAACTGGGCGGCTTGGTGGGTCCCGCCCTCTGGGCCCCATCCTCCACTCCATTAACCGGCCTACCACTCTTGACACGCTTTTGACCACTCCTTTTATCTTTTTCTTTTTTTTTAAAAAAATTTACTCTTAATTCCCGGTCCAGCCGTCAAACCCCTTCTACACAGCTCACCGACTCACCCGGTCAAAATCCCCTCTACCGTCACTCGTTACCATGGACCCGCCCGCACCGTAACACTCTCTAGCTGTACGTGTGCAACCGACCAACCAAAATGCGCCACGTGTGTGGATGGTTGAACACATCCCCACTAAGAAATGAAACGTGATGAGGAAGGACATCCACGTCAGCCCTCATTTCACAAACCCCCCGGAGCCCACGTTCTCTGACGGAACACGGTATTATTTTGAATTTCTTTAAACCTTTTGTTTTGGGCGGAAAAATGGTTTCTAACGGCTAGTTTTCTTCTTTCCCTTTTAACCTCCTCGTTGTGCTCTCTCCCCGAATCCCTAACAAACCGCCAAGGTTTAAAAGGATCTCTTCAAACAAAGATATTTTCCAATTTCCATAATCTTCTAGCCACTTCCACAAGGTTTCAGCACTCCCCCCACAAATCACTCATAAATTCGCCTGTGTTACCTTTCCTGCAGCACCACAAACTGAGAAAAAATCTGACTATCGAATCCCCAATCGGTATGCTCCAATTTTCCATTTCCATTTCCATCTTTGAGTTCTGATTTTGCTTGGATAATGAATTTTTGTTTTTCTCTGTTTCTTGTTCTAGATCTCGGAAGATACGCAGCTGAGAGAGTAGGATAGAGGATGGCGTTGTTGAAGACGATGAGCGGTGAACTGGTCACTGGAACAAGAGTCGGCTTCGTGAGGTCACTGAGTAGGAAGCGGATTTTGGTCCGGAGTGTTAGTTCAGTGGAGGACTCGTTCTGTTCTGATTTTGAATTTGAGTCCAATTTTGAATCGCTCGTGCCGGTGAAGAGGCGTCGCGGTGAGGGATTCCTGTGTACGGACAAGTCTGTTCTTGAATCCTTGCCTCAGGAGCTACTGGTGAGTGTTTTTTTCTATAATTTGTGATTCTAATTTGAGAAACAATTGGAGTTTGCTAGTGGTTGAGATGCTTTAGGAGTCAAAATGGAGGTGATTTTGGTAAAGCAAAACTAAAAAGCTTGTCTTCTGCTTTTAAGTAGGTGATTGGAAGTGAAACGGTTTCAGTTTCAATCACTTCCTGTTTCTTCTGCTATATGAATCGAAATGAATTTTTATTGTTTGCTTTGAATTGGAATTTGGATTTGAAAAGTCCAACTGTTCATTTTCTGTCTGAAATCAAATTTGACTTGTTTTTAATTAGCTTCCTTTTTTGCAACTGTGCAGATTAAGATCATCTGCGGCGTCAATCACGACGACCTAAAGCAACTCTTCCACGTCTCCAAATCAATCAGCGAAGCGGTGAGTATTTCGCCTTTGATTTTGACCTCAATTCCATTCCCCCACTCCCCCGGTTACAGATTGAAAGGTCTGATATTTGACAATTTCTGATGCAGACAACGATCGCCAAGGAGATGCATTTCGCATTCGCAACTCCATCAAAGGTCCCGGCTTTCAAGAGCCCAATCAGCCCCGGGGAGTACACCAGCAGCGAAGACGAAGAGAAAGCTCCGAACGCTCCCCTGAGAATCTCAGGACGGCGTCGTTTTACCGACAAGAAAAGGGAGGAGCTGGCGGAAGTGGCGGTGGCTCTCTTCGGATCCGATTCAGAGGATTCGGAGGGAGAGAGGTGGCCGAGGAGGAAGCTCTTCAAGGACTGAAGGTGAATCTGTGCAATGTAAAGTTATACGCAGCCAATACTTTCTTGTAAGATTTCTTAGGGCTTTATGAGTTTCCAGTTTTGGATTTTGGTATCTATTCATAAATTATATATTTGTAAATGTACATGTAGAAGATATAGATTTTCGATTACAAGCCACCTTCCTACATGAATTTTAGGTGTTCAGTTAGTTCTTCAACCTCTTTCGTTGAAAATTGCAAACTGCCTGTATGTGTTCTTCTGGGTAGTGTGGCTTTGTAGGGTTTTGCATCTAAACAACATGTACAATGTATGAGATAGAAACATATAGAGTTTCCCACTTTGTAAATTGTGGTGTGTGAATCATGGATGAATAAGATTTCAGTTTTGCAAGAATTTTTTGTATGGAAATTGATGTGTGTTGAGTAATTTGAACTGTATTTGTGTGCTTGTTTTGGTTTGAACTGTCAAAAGATTCTGCCAGTTTCATGTAAATAACGACCTGGTAGTAAAAGCCAGTCAGTTAATTCACACTAAGAAATGGATTATGGTTGACCTTATTTGTACTTGTTCATCTGAAACGAAGGAGGAGGGGCCCTCATGTGTTATTGAACTGATCAAGTAGTTAACCGAAAGTAGATTTAGTTGGCTGATCAGTTACTCCTATGGATCCCATGACACGAGTCACTCAATATATGCTGACTGATAGGGTTGTTATTCAACCCGAACGAGTCGAGTTCGAGCCTAGCATAAATTTAGTCTCGAACTTAAAAATGTGCTCATACTCTGGTCGTTTAATAAATGCACGAGATCGAGCCGAGCTTTTTTTCAAGCTTTAAGCAAACTTATTTACTCGCAACGTAGTAATTTAAATGAAATTTTACAAAATTCGAGCTATAGGGGCTTAAATCGAGCGAGCCGAACTTTGAAATGTGCTCATACTCGACTTGTTTAGAAAATAAATGAGCTCGAGCCGAGCTTTTATCGAGTTGATCTCAAGCTGAGTCCAAGCTACTCGGCTCATGTAACACTTAATATTGACTGACAATCCAGATTCAGATTATGAAGCAACCATTGACGTGTAATTGAAACCAACTGCTGCCATACCTGAAACACTTATCATAATCATTATATTATATGTATGTTCGATCTCTCACTAGTCTTCTTTAGTGAACTAGGAGTGCCGAGCGGTGAGGAGGTGTTCTATGCGACTATGCCTTGCTACCTCATACATTTTGTATTATATTGAACCTGTCTTGTGATTTACCGTGTGGTTTTTCTGATTCAAGTACTTTGCAAGCTAGTGCTCGAGCTTATTGGATTAAGTATTAGTATATTGTCTCGAAATCCCACGTTATAAAAAAAATAATCAAAATTGAATACAGCTCAATCAACAAGCTTACCATCATTTAAGTACCATTTTTGCGTCTTGTTAAGTGATCAGATGAAAACTTGCTCATCCTCCTTGAGTACTGCTGGATGTAGACGTGTAGTTGGGCTTTCATTCTTGTATTTTTCCACTTTCCCCCCACTGGGTTGGTTCTCTAACTGGACTAATTAATTTCTCATTTTCACTCTGATCCTTTTTTTCCTTAAGCCCAAGCCCAAATAAAGTATGCCCATATGAAGGCCCACGAAGCTCAATTCTGTTCGAATAGAGGGGGGGAAAACAAAATTTATATTACATCAAATGAAAGTGTATTTTTTTTAAAAAAGTGACTGGGTAAGTGAGGGGTTCGTTTTGATAGTCGTATATTATGATTGATGTAAATCTAGGTTTAGGTATATCCAGGTCAATCATAATTGTAAGAAATTAAGGTTGCACTCATCAAAGAATCCAGTTAAGGTCGAAGTGGTCTTTTAGTCCGATTTAAACACAAGGATCTAGATCGATCCTAACCAGAAAATCGAAAGCAATGAAGGAACAAGGACACACGATATATTTACGAGGTTCGGGCTAATCCCTATGCACAAGAGAATCCTAAGAGGGCACAACTAAACTGAAATGTAAAGCAGAGAATGAATAAAAGCTAAGTAGCATGGAACATAAGAGCAAAAACATAAGGGAATGAAAACCCCCTGAAACGAGGCTGTGATGATCAACAAGAGACGTTCAGACAGCGACTGCATCATAGCAGTGAAGCTTGAAGAGTTCTCCGTAGTCATTGATTCTTTTTCATCTCAGTTCGTTACACCTCGGGATCTCCTGCTCGTCCTTCCTCCGCTCGAGTCTGTCTCACATGGAGATTGCTCAAGAGCCTCTCTCTTCTGATGAACTCGCGAACTCGAGCCTCTCTCTATCTTCTCTCTCTGCTTTTCTCCTTCAATGAAGCCCAAAACCCTAGCCAAATCTCCTGTTTCTCAACCATGGGAGAGGAGCTCCCAGACTCCTTTGAGCGGTGCTACAGTGCCTGAGCTCAATCTTAGGGTTTGGCATTTGAAAGGCTTATAATAAAGCCTATTTGATAGCAACAGTTGGAAATGAGGATGTTGGACAAAGCATGGGCTTGGGCCTTTAAGCCAATTTCAACAATTTTTAATAAATAATATTATAACGTAATATTGCATATTATAAGTTATAAAGCATCCCTTTATTATACAGTTGATTTACCTTAAGAAATGCTGAATTTAAATGTTACTCTCTTACTCTAATAAAAAAAATGAGTTATTTGACGTTCACACATATATTTAAAAAATAAAAAATGTATCATATTTTTTATTAACAAAAGTATTAAATTTACATACGTCTAATCAGAATTACAAGCTAATCATGTGTACAACCATGTGTTCCATATTCTTTGTCTTCCAGTCAATTTGTGTTGCCTTGTGATTTCCATATTTGGCATATGAGATTAGGACATGCTCCAAGTGTAAAACTCAAACATGTACCTTGTGTTCCTTCAATGAATGAATCTTCCTTGGTTTGTCATGTGTGTCCTTTAGCCAAGCATACAAAATTGCCTTTTCCTATCAAAGATTCCAGCACTGTTGCTATATTTGATATTGTCCATTTGGACATATGGGGTCCTTATAAATCTCCAACTCATCAAAACTGCAGATTTTTCATGACTGTAGTAGATGATTTCAGCAGGGCTACATGGGTGTTCTTGTTACATTCCAAAGCTCAATCCTATACCACAATAAAAAGATTTCACCAGTTTGTTCATACCCAGTTTAAGAGCAAGATCAAAGTCATAAGATCTGACAATGCTCTTGAATTCACCAGCAAAGAATGTGTTCAGTTCTATCATGATCATGGGATTATTCACCAAACATCTTGTGTTGACAGACCTCAACAAAATGGTGTGGTTGAAAGAAAACATCGCGATATATTGGAAATAGCCAGAGCCCTTCGATTTCAAGCTCATTTACCTCTAAAATTTTGGGGGGATTGTGTTCTTACAGCTGTCTATTTGATCAACAGGCTGCCCACCCCTATGCTAGGTAACAAAACTCCTTTTCATATCCTATTTGATAAACCACCTTCATACAAACACTTGAGAGTTTTTGGATGTCTAGCCTTTGCTTACAATCCCTCCAAGAAGCATGATAAATTCCAACCAAGGGGAGTGCCTTCTCTGTTTCTGGGATACCCTTCAACTCAGAAAGGCTACAGGCTTTACAATCTCAATTCCAAGACTGTTTTTGTCTCTAGAGATGTGAAATTTCATGAACACATCTTTCCTTGCATATCTGATTTTCAGCAACAACTATCATCCTCTCCCTCATTCTTCCCATCTCAAGTATTTGGCTTCACGGATGATTTGATGGATTTTCAAAATACATTGCCAAACACGGAGTCAAACACTTCACCAAATACAGTGTCAAACACATTACCAAACACATTGTCTGTCTCCACTGATGCTCCCATTGCCAGTGTGAGAAGGTCAAGTAGGGATTCTAGACCTCCTTCTTGGCTAACAGATTATGGGACTATTGCTGCTCTTACTGATCCTCAAGAGGTAACCCCCTATCCCATTGCAAATTTTGTTTCCTATGCTCATTTCAAACCTACAACCCAGCAGTTTATTTTAGCCTTAAATTCAGTTTCTGATCCCCATACTTTTGTCCAAGCAATTGAGGATCCGAGATGGTGTGAGGCTATGAATGCTGAGCTTAGAGCATTGGAAAAGAACAAGACATGGGTGGTTACTGAGCTTCCTAAAGGGAAGAGAGCTATAGGTTGTAGATGGATCTATAAAACCAAATTCTTGGATGATGGATCCATAGACAAATATAAGGCTCGGTTAGTGATTCAGGGTTGCAGACAAAAGAAGGGTGTGGATTTTGATGAAACCTTTGCACCAGTGGCAAAGATGACTACTGTGAGGACCTTGCTAGCAGTGATTGCTGCCAAGGGATGGCATATTGGACAAATGGATGTGTCAAACACCTTTTTACATGGTGATTTGCATGAGGAGGTATACATGAAGTTACCACTTGGATACAATGGTGAAGGGGAGTCTGTTAGTAATACAGCTGCTTCTTCAAAGGTATGCAAGTTAATCAAAAGCTTGTATGGGCTCAAGCAGGCGCCTAGGAAGTGGTTTGCAATGCTGTCTTCAACACTGCTAGGAAATGGATTCAAGCAATCAAAGGCTGACTATTCTTTGTTTCTAAAGCAATCTAGAGGGGTGGTCACAGGGATTTTGGTCTATGTAGACGACATGATTGTGTTCAGCAGTGATAGCTCTGCTTTACTCAAGGTGAAAGAGATGCCCAACAACAATTTCTTCATAAAAGATTTAGGTGAATTGAAGTATTTTCTGGGGATTGAGGTGCTAAGATCTTCAAAGGGCATATTTTTGTCTCAAAGAAAATATGTTCTTGATCTTCTCAAAGAGGCCAATTTGCTTGATTGCAAGCCATTAAGGTTACCTCTAGATCCAAATATAAAACTGTCCACAGACATTGGGACAGCTATGGAGCATCCAAATGATTATAGAAGGTTGGTGGGTAAATTGATTTACTTGACCATCACAAGCCCAGATCTTAGCTACACAGTTCAGCTATTGAGTCAATTCATGTCCAAACCCACAAGTGCTCATATGACAGCAGCAATCAGGGTATTGAGATATGTCAAAAGTTCACCAGGCCAAGGTGTTCTTCTGTCTTCAAACTCAGCTTTGAAGCTTAAGATTTTTACAGATTCTGACTGGGCTAGTTGCCCCTTCACCAGGAGATCAACAACATGATTTTACGTGCTTCTGGGTGGGTCTCTTATATCTTGGAAGGCAAAGAAACAACAAGTGGTGGCCAGATCTTCTGCTGAAGCTGAATATAGGGCCATGGCCCTTGCTTGTACAGAGGTAAAATGGCTAATACAGTTGCTAAGGGATCTTAGATGTGCACCCTCAGCTGCTATTACATTGTTTTGTGACAATCAAGTTGCGTTACACATTGCTCAAAATCCAGTATTTCATGAGCGAACAAAGCACATTGAAGTAGATTGTCACTTCATTCGAGACATGATTCAGGATCGGATCATTTCTACAGCTTATGTGCCAACAAAGTATCAATTGGCTGACATGTTTACAAAGCTTACAACTGTTGATTCCCTTCATCGATTCTTGTCCAACCTGGGTGTTCAAGACATCTTTCACACTCCAGCTTGAAGGGGAGTGTAGAAGGGTATGTTGTAGATTTTACAGAACTTAGGCAAATATGTGTAAATATGTTCTAAAGTTCTGTTTCCCGCTCAAAAGTTTGTTAGGCTTGTACAGGTATAAATAAAGGGAAGATCCAGCTTGTTCTCGGTAACAAACACAACCACAGTTCTTGATCAATACAGAAAAGTTTCTCTGTCGATTTCACCTTAATCTACATAAATATCACAAATGTATTTTGAGTCTCCCCAAATTACACTTACATTACACAAGCTGTCATCTCTACTTAAAGTATGTTTATTTGAGTGGTATCCAATTTTGAATCAGCTTCCCCAAACAAAAGTAATTATTTCTGAACTTTGCATGTATGATCAATTAACCATAGCCTTTGGAGAGTTTCGACAGTTTCCGACTTTCCAATTGATTTTTTTAAGCATAAGAAAACTACTACCTCCGATCCAAAAAGGATGTCGTTTGACTTTTTAACACGTATTTTAAGGAGCTAAAAACTATATAATATATTAACTTTTTTATTCTTATTTTTTTATAATCTAATACTTATTACCAACAAATATTAAGTTGTAAAAAAATAATTTAAAAAAAGTTGATATTTTATATAGTTTTTAACTCCTTAAAATACGTGTTAAAAAGTCAAACGACAATCTTTTTGAATCGGATGGAGTAATTAATAAGAAATTAGAAAAATGAGGCAAGAGGAATAATATAAAGAATATACGAGTGAACACGTTGAAAGAGAGGCGGTGGTGATTTGGGTTTGAAGAATCCAAAGGGACGGACAGATCAGAGATGACTTTGTTGACCAAATCTGGGTTTGCCATTGCCAATTTGCCAGCTACCCCCCAATGCTCAAATGTAACATATATTACAACCTCATTTTCTCTCTTTATTTTAACATTTTTTTTATTACGTTTCTTTCGTTATTAAATTATAATATGGCTGGTACTTGTTGGCGTGACAATAGTTAATTAATTAATTTATCAATTAAATCAACAAAATTCAAACAAAGGAGGGTCAAAAATCAAAATGGAGACAAGCTTGTAATTATAAGGCAGATTCCAAAGAATCTTTCAAAATTAATTTTTATTCTCTCTTTTTATTAGCTGACGTTTGCTTAATTTACAAGATCAGCCATCTCCGTCGGCGTCGGGTCTAGCCTTCACATTTTTTTTTTCCATTTTGGTTTTCACTAGTTTTAATTTTATATGCTCATTCAGTTCAAAAAAAATTATTATTTGGCGTTTTTATACGTTTTTTAAAAAGTTAAAAACTCTATCAAATATCAATTTTTTAAATAATTTTATAAACAATTGTATTAAGTATGAAATTATTTTTTATATAGAGTTTATTGTTCTAGATTTTTTTTTTAATTATACACATGTCCATGAGTTGGTGAGGACTTGGGGCAGTGTTTGTTCACAAATTATTTGGTGTAGTTGTAACCTAACCCCTTTTGCTCTCAAATTTTGGTTTAAAACAGTGAATCCCTAAATTTGTGCCAAATAAATTCATCAAGGGCGGGGTAAAGGCGCTTTGTCATTAGAGACCAACCTAAGTTTGTCGAAAAAGAATAGGGTTTTTCTGTTGTTCGAGTGTGAAAATGGGGGGAGTGATTTTTTACAAGTATTCGAATGAAACGATGAGACATACGAATTTAGATCCTCTCCTTATATTAGGAGGTCTAATAACTCAATCTCCACCATTCAAAAATTTTAATGACCATGAAAATTATACAATCTTTTTGATTTGTAAAAAATAAAAATAAAATCCATGTACTGCCCACCATATCGATCTTCTTCCCCCATCCCTAGATTCCCAATGTCGTCGCCGCCATTCTCCCGTCAAACTCCTTGTTGCACCACCCTCGCCACCGCCTCCAATCCATCGCCCACAAAGAGTCAGAGACATTAAAAATTACTTCAAGATTCCGTAATTAGAATGAAATTAAAAGGTTGCGTGCAGGCGAGGGAAGAAGGATGGTGCGCTATAGGTGCGGAGTGGAGGGCGGGCGGTGGATTGCAGGCGACAACCAGCGGCGGATCTACTTGAGAGAGCGAAAGTAATTCAATAAGATGTCCAGGGGCATAAACGTCTTTTACCAGGTGAACCTTAATCCCAAACCCTAATCCTCGTTATATATTCGAGTTGTCTACTAGGATTTAGAGGCTACTATCGGCCGACACATTCTGACTTGAGTGTCGGAGGCTGCTCTGGGGAGACAAGCCCCGCCCCGACCTCGTTCTTGGTTGATCTTGCAGGATTGTATCTCGCCGATCCTTCTCAAGATCTATGGTGCAGATTTTACGCATTATATTTGGCGCCGTCCGTGGGGATTCAATCCTGCAAGATCAACCAAGAACGAGGTCGGGGCGGGGCTTGTCTCCCCAAAGCAGCCTCCGACGCTCAAGTCAGAATGTGTCGGCCGATAGAAGCCTCTAAACCCTAGTAAACAACTTGAATATATAATGAGGATTAGGGTTCACCTGGTAAAAGACGTTTATGCCCTTGGACATCTTATTGAATTACTTTCGCTCTCTCAATTGCCCCTCGGGTTTCCTTATCACGATCTAGTGATGAGGGAAGACGAATAACACGAGTAATGCTTGCCCCTTATCTTCGTTGTATCCTGCAAGCTTTAGCATTCTCGACCGAATAAGATGATATAATGCAGTTGGTGCGTCATTAACTGATCAACTGAAAGGTACAGTTCAAAATGATTAGATGAATTCTTTGCCATAAATGAGAGACGGCGTTAGTTGATGACGTTCTCGTTTGAATTTTATTTATGATTGACAACTTGATTGTTTTCATTGAGGTTGGGCATTTCGCCTTAAATGACATTCTTATTGCTTGATTATGACCTTTGTTGGCCCTTAACGGCGTTATGATGGCTTAAAATTGGCTTTAAGTGGTCGTAAGTTACGATTCTTTGGCCAAAAGTGGCGATCTATTGGCCTTGATTGGCATTTCATCGGCCTTGATTGGCGTTATATTGGCCTTGATTGGCGTGATATTGGCCTTGAGTGGCGTTCTATTGGCCTTGAGTGGCGTTCTATTGGCCTTGATTGACGTGATATTGGCCTTGATTGGCGTGATATTGGCCTTGAGTGGCGATTCTGTTGGCCATGAGTGGCGATCTATTGGACTTGATTGACGATTCATTAATATATATATATATATATATATATATATATATATATATATATATATATATAATGTTGTTCGATATATAGATGCACATATAAGCATTTCAAGAATTGATATGTCACCGATGCAATTAACCATGCAATATGATTAACTAAATAGTAAACTTTTCATCAAAAATAGGACATAGATGACTTAGCTTTTGGGTCTCGTATGCTTTACCGGCGGGGCACGATACGTTGCATTTCATGTGAGAAATTCTGCCTTATGAAAGTTAAGCCCTTTTCCGTAATTATCTTGAATGCAGACGCTAAGTTGCGATTTCTAAAAACTCTGGGCTGATTTTGTAGTTTATGAGAGTTCCGGGCTAGATTTGTAATTAACACAAATTTTCATCAAAAGAAACCGTCTTCTTCGCTAGGTTTTGCAGGGGTGGCGACGCTGGATCTAAAAGCTGATCTCGAGTCTTCTCTCCAGATCTGAAGGCAGCAATTAACTCCACCGTCACTTCAATGGCGGGCGTCAATGGCGGGCGAGACGTACCGATGCTTGGCTCGATGAAGGCCCGACGAAGATGACGTGGACATGGCAACCCATAGGGGAGTGACGCTATGCAGCGGCACTTGTGATTCCGACGGAGGCGGCTGCGATTAGCGGCTGAGAGGGTGGTGACTAGTGGCAAAGAAGGATGGTGGCGTGAGGGGATCATCGTTCTCTCTTCCCCACTCGGCAGCCAACACTGGACCCGCCCCGATCGGCTTCGATCCCAGCGGCGACGTGGAATCCCCAAAGGCGCACTGATGACGGCGGTTCAGGAAAGGTTCCGACGCAACCTTTGTTCACCGAAGACATCAATCCTTGGTTGCGGATTGGGGATGCGGTTCCCGACTGATGCACCCCAGAGCGCTAGTTATGCCCCTAGGCACTGAGCCACGTGAACGAAAACGAGCCGCCTCACGAAATTGAACCTGTGAGCAAGCCGCCTGTGGCTGCGACCCATATCCGCCACCACTGGAAGCGGTGAAGCAGGTCTTCCGCCACCATAGACAGTATACTTTTGTTTCTTTTTTGATTAAGAGATCCGACCTTAGGGCTTTTTGATCGAATCCCCAAAGAACGAGGTCGGGGCGGGGCTTGTCCAGGGGCATAAACGTCTTGAGAAGGATCGGCGAGATGTCCAGGGGCATAAACGTCTTTTACCAGGTGAACCCTAATCCCAAACCCTAATCCTCATTATATATTCGAGTTGTCTACTAGGGTTTAGAGGCTTCTATCGGCCGACACATTCTGACTTGAGCGTCGGAGGCTGCTCTGGGGAGACAAGCCCCGCCCCGACCTCGTTCTTGGTTGATTTTGCAGGATTGTATCTTGCCGATCCTTCTCAAGATCTATGGTGCAGATTTTACGCATTACATTTGGCGCCGTCCGTGGGGATTTGATCAAAAAGCCCTAAGGTCGGATCTCTCAATCAAAAAAGAAACAAAAATAACAAATCAGCCCAACAAATTATATTTTTAAAGCTGGCCTAAGAAAAGTCAGCCCAGCAACAGCTG
Source organism: Persicaria tinctoria (assembly GCA_037127255.1). Taxonomy (NCBI): domain Eukaryota; kingdom Viridiplantae; phylum Streptophyta; class Magnoliopsida; order Caryophyllales; family Polygonaceae; genus Persicaria; species Persicaria tinctoria. The sequence continues at coordinate 6,860,725 of JBANSL010000016.1, read as the reverse complement.
AGTTTGCTTCCTCATAGATCCGCCTCTGGCGACAACAAGGGTGGTGTAGCAAGGAGGTGGATGGAAGAGCGACGACGACAATGGTGGTTGTTGGCTGGGAATTAGGCGTGAGGAAGATGGTGGGTTGTAGGAGTTGAGGCCAATCGCGTAGCCGATCATCTGACCCATCTGGACCTTGCCTGCTTTGACTCGAATCCTCCCGATGATGTTGTGCTTTCTAATCTCATCCTTTATGATGTTTTTGGTTAGATTGACCTTCTAATCTGTCAACTTTTTTCTAGTTCAAAAAAATAAATATGATGCAATTTGTCATAAAAAATATATGTACTACATCCATCCCTTAATATTTGACTTTTTCAAATATGTACTTTAAAAAAAAAGGTAAAAAACTAAATAAAATATTAATTTTTTATTCAATATTTTTTAATGATATTTTACGTATTAAGAGTACCAATAAGTGTGAGATTAATTAAAAAAAATTTAAAAAATAATATTTCTTATTGATTTTATCACCTTAAAAAAACGTATATAAATAATAAAAAGTTATTTATAAAGCAACGGAGGGAGTTTGAACATAGAACGTTCTGGTAAGAATTAATATTTTATAAAAAGTTATTTATATATATGGGAATCAGTGGCGGAGGGAGGAAATACGCCAGGGGGGCTCACTTTAAAAAAAATGGAAAAGAGACGAAGGGGGATTTGAACCCTTGTCTTCCCAAGACCATTCCGAAGCCTTAACCATCTACACTAGAAGGATCCTTTGTTATATATCCTTCACTTTTATTATATATCCAGAATTTTTATTTTTCCGGGAGGCTTCAGCCACCGCATGCCCCCCCTCCTCCGCCCCTGATGGGAATCCTTACCAGATAGTCAGTCTATAAAATTTTCAAGATACAGAATTGATGACCTTAATAGTTAATACCGCCCCGCCATATAATCGCGAATTCTTACCAGAAAAATGGGAGGGGGAGTTTGAACATAGAACGTTGAAAATGGAAGCTTCTACAAAGAGAATAGGGAATTGGGCTTGAGGGTCCCGTCGTTGGATGATCGGCTGACTGGTCCATCAAAACCTCCCAGACAACATGAAAAGCCATCAAAATCAAATCGGACGCCCTGACGTATACAACACGTGCTTTTCCTCTTTAAACACGTGCTTTCTCACGTCACCATATTTATTCGTAGGTAGTGTTTGGTTTGGTGCTCACAAAAACACTTGCCTCCGAGGCTCCAATCCGTGTGTATTATACACTAATCAATCCCAAGTTTCGAACACATAAAACTAGTAGAATTTTATCTTAAAATCAATTAACCATAAGAGTAGCAGTCAACCAATTTATATAAAATATTTGATTTCTTTATATTATAAATATCAGATAAATTTATATTATTTCACATTTTCAACCGGTTCTCTCCCATATCTTTTACTCCTTCGTATGATTTGATTTAGAACCGATTGGCTTAACGTATTAACTCCATTTCCAATAATGTATTATTTAAATTCCAATTACCCAACCCTATTTTAGAGAATTCGACTATACAGCTCCATTTATTATTCACAATGTTTGTTCATTTACCATAAGTGTCATAATCTCCGTGCATGTACGCAGGGGCGGAGCCAGAAAAAATTCGAGGGGGGGCTCAACAAAAATTTCGGGATTTTTTTTTTGAAGATATATATAAGATACAACTTTTGTTATAAGAAATATAGTATAAAACACACTAAATGTATGATTTAAATAGCTATTTTGAGTTTAAAATGCTAAAAGGAGAAAAAAAATCCCTAAAATGAAGTTATAAGGATTCGAACTCAAGAGCTTATCATTCAATTCCTCAACCCATACCACCTAAGCCAAGTAAACTTATTGACTCAATGCTCTTTTTAACTATTTTTAACCCTTAAATTATCAAAAATTATAAAAAAAATACAATTTTTTTTTTTTTGCGTTTTCCCCCGACCCCGGGGGGGGGGGGGGGCTCCGCCCCTGCATGTACGGAAATACGAGTAGTGCACTAAAACGCTGTGTTATTATCAGTGTTCTAAAAAGCGCTAGACGGAGGGGGGTCGCCTAGCTCCTAGGTGGTACCCAGACGCGATTTTTAGAACAGTGGTTATTATTGCTATTGCCCCTTTCCTCATTCCTCAATCCCCTGTGATAAATTATTTATGCTTTATAAACTTATAATGATATATTTATAAAATTATACTATATCAATTCATATTGTAGGAAATGAATTTTTTTTTATAAATAAATAGTTTTCAATTATTTATATATTTTAAAATGTGAATTTTTATGGTAAAATTCATAAGCAAACAATACAAGTGTATAAAAATAATTAAAGAGTATATCGAGATTTCATCTTAGCATAATTCGATTGGACTTAACTAATGTACATACAAATAAGACAGTGAGACTCATTTAAGGGATTGACCTTCTTATTCATAAATGACTTTATATTTCCAAAATAGTTCGAATTTTAAACCTCTTAAAATAAATATAACTCCAAAATCACTCTACAAGCTTAAAACCTTTTTCCTTTTTGTTTTTACGTCAGAGACGTGCCCTTCTTTTGCCAGCTAAGAATGACAAAAACGTTACAACCTACAAAATATTTATGAGTGAAACCAAACAAAGCCTAATGTCAGTTATACAAAATATAATATTTTAAAAAAATTCTCTCTCTCCTGCCTAAAAGGCAAAAGCAATGGCACCGGCACATTACACGCGGCGCGCGTTGTCTTGAGCGCCAAGTCAAGAAAATTTATATGCCCAAATTCTCCTCCCGTTTTGCTGGACCCCTTCCTTTTCTCCTTTATATTCGCCTATTCGCCGTCCTCACATTTTTCTTTCACACCACGCCGTCTCTCTCTCTCTCTCTCTGGAGTTTTCTCCTCTCCCAGCGTTTTTCTGAAGCTATTTGTTCTCGTCGAAGATGAGCGTTCCTATATTTTACCAGAGAGCTTCAAGAGCGTTTAATGGCAGTTCTACTCTTTCCAAGGTTCTAGTTGTGGTCGTTATCGGGTACGGTACTCTCATTTACTTCGATCTTCACGTTTTTTCGTCTTTTCAGATATTGCTGCGCGCTGATCTGCACTTGTAGTCGTGTGATTTGGCTGATGATTTTGTTATCGATTCTCTTTTTCCGTTTGCTTCGGTTTTAGTTTTGAAGGAAATGTCGACGGTTTTTCCGGCTTAAATTGTGATGTTCTTTTTGTGTATATTGCGGATCGATTTAAGTTGTTAAACTCGCTGCTTCCCGTGAGTATCTGGTTGGAATCTTGGAGTAAAACCGCTAGGAAGCTAAATTGATAGAAGCCTTTTCAGCGTTGTTTGGAGTTCTGCCTTTTTGTGTCCGTGAAGCAGGGCGGCAGTTACAGAAAAAGCACATTGGAAACTGCTGGCCTACTCTTTTTTTAAAAAAATCTATTTGATTAGATCAATGGCTGATACTGGAAGATTGATAATACTCTCTTATGAATCATGATAGCTAGGTTCATTGTGGATGGATTTAAGCAAAGAATCATAGATCTGCGTTTAATTTTAGCATATCAAAATGTCCTTAAGAATTTGGGTTTTAGAAAGGTGATTTGCAAGGCTTTGAGTTTGAATGTGGAATAGCATCTTTAATTACAACTTTGTCCATACTGGAAGGAATAACTTGAGCGGATGATCATTCTTATCGGCAGAAAGATTCAATAATACTTACATTGAGCAGACATTTTATAAAAATGCATCTTATATCTTCATATTGATAAATTTATACCTTGTCATCTGTAATTTTGAATCACATGCTTATGAGATGTAAATGCACAAGTCTATGGCCATTGGCTACAATTCATTTTCTTGCCTTTTGTTATCAAACAAAGGCTTCACAAGATGCTATTTAGCTTAGAATTCCAAACCAAACGTTTTTGTTTGATTTATGATTAGCTGCATGTGCTTTTCTTGAATTATGAATTTTGTTGTCCTTTTGCAGCATTTTGTAATAATCACATTAACTTCAAGTTAATTCTTGTTGATTAGTTGCAATTAATGTAAAAACATCTAAACTTGGTACTATTTGAGCATTAGTGGTGTATGGTAAACCATTGTGCCTTTTTTATGTATGCACTGCTCAAATGCATCTCCATATCGGTGTGATTTTGAGAGCATGTACATTATAGTTTTTATTACCTATGTATCTTCTATGCTGTCCTCTCACCCGAGTTATTGCCTTATGTTTCAGTGGCGGTGGGAGTCTTTTGGCATATTCAGATGCAAAACCAAGTAATGGCATAACTGCTATAGGCTCCCCTGAAGGCGAAAACAAGAAAAAGAGGATTGTTGTGCTTGGAAGTGGTTGGGCTGCAACCAGTTTCTTGAGAAATTTGAAAAATCCCGATTATGATGTCCAAATCATTTCACCTCGCAACTACTTTGCTTTCACTCCTCTGCTGCCAAGTGTCACAGTTGGGACAGTAGAACCTCGTAGTATTGTAGAGCCAATTCGCAATATTGTGAAGAAGGTAAGAGAAATGAATCATGAATTGGCAATTCTTCTTCTTCATGATTAGCCTTATTTTGTCTTTGAATCTTATCATTCATGGGTAGCAAGTAGGAACTTAAAATCGATTTCATATGTAGCTGCAATGATAATGCAAATCCTAGCATCAAATTACAACCCATCTGATTTCAGTATACCACATTCCTACATGCTACCATTTCATAGTCCTGAGAAATGTTGCCTTTATATTTGGCAGAAGAAGTTTGATTCTCACTTCTGGGAAGCAGAATGCCTCAGCATAGATCCAGCAAACAAGAAAGTATATTGTCGGTCTAATGCAGCCAACAACTTGAACGGCCACAAAGATTTTTCAGTAGAGTATGATTATCTTGTCGTAGCTGTAGGAGCTCGGTCCAACACATTCAACATTCCAGGTGTGGAAGAGAATGCTCATTTCTTGAAGGTTAGACAACTAGACATTTACATTATAAATTCGGCTCGTTTCTTTTAATTATAATTATTTGAATTGCTGTAATATGAATGGATAAATGCTGATATTTCTGGTATTGGTTAGTTCAATCATGAAATGCTCATAGTTGTGTTGCCATCTTTAAAAATCTTCTTCCAGGAAGTTGAAGATGCACAAAAGATTCGTAGGAGTGTTATTGATTGTTTTGAAAGGGCCAACCTCCCTACCCTCAGTGATGAGGAGAGGAAGAGATTACTTCACTTCGTTGTTGTTGGAGGCGGCCCTACTGGCGTTGAGTTTGCTGCAGAATTGCATGATTTTGTTAATGAAGATATTGTAAGACTGTATCCTAATGTCAAAGATCAGGTCAAGATAACACTTCTGGAGGCAACAGATCATATTCTGAATATGTAAGGTTTTCTCTTATTTTAAGAGGCTACATTTCTTAAGTACTAATGGAGATTAAATGTGGATTAAACCTATTTCCCAAGCTAATGTTGTATTATGGTTGCAGGTTTGACAAAAGAATTACTGCTTTTGCTGAAGATAAGTTCAAAAGAGATGGTATAGATTTGAAAACAGGATCAATGGTTGTGAAGGTAACAGAGAAAGAAATTGCTACTAAAGCAATGAAGACTGGGGAAACTGCCTCCTTGCCATATGGAATGATGGTCTGGTCGACTGGTATTGGAACTCGTCCTCTCATAATGGATTTCATGAAGCAAATTGGTCAGGTATGCTTGCTTCTTGAAGGCTCACAGTGAAGATTTAGTGCAAGTTCTCCACTTCCATGCTGAAGTGTAGTTCAGATGATTTTGTTAGCTTCAAGTGTTCATGTTAGGTTTTGTTACATAGCAAGTCATCTGAGAACTGTTTTTCAAATTGCAGACAAACAGGCGCGTCCTGGCAACTGATGAGTGGCTCAGAGTTGAGGGGAGTGATAGTATCTATGCTCTTGGTGACACAGCAACAATTAATCAACGCAAAGTAATGGTATGTATGGTTGTCTCTGTTTTTTGATCATTTAAACATATATTTTCTTCTAAGGAGTTTTCTCCATACATTCCAATTCCCCACCCATCCTCTCTGAAACAAAAATTTGACTTTTACTTCCAGCCTTGCATAATTTGTGTATTAAATGTTTAAAACCAAATTAAATGGCATCTAGGTTTAGTCAGAAACTCCGATTTTCTATATTTGTTCTTCCAGTTGATATGTGTCCCCCAAGTGCAAGATAGGTATTAACGGAAGCAAGTAAAAAATTATCCCTCTAGCACACTCATTAATTTTTAACTTGTGCCTGACCAATCTATATTTTTCATCACTCTGGATATACAGGAAGACATTGCAGCTATATTCGAGAAGGCAGACAAGGATAAATCCGGAACACTCACACTCCAAGAAATGAAAGATGCCGTCAGTGACATTATAGAGCGGTACCCTCAACTGGAACTCTTTTTGAAGAACAAGAAAATGAAAAGCATCGTCGATCTGTTGGCTGATGCCAAAGGAGACGAATCAAAGAAATCAACTGAGCTGAACATTGAAGAATTCAAGCAAGCCCTTTCCGAGGTGGACACTAAGATGAAAAACCTCCCTGCAACAGCACAGGTGTGTTATCTGTCACTTGAGTTGTAAAATTACCTATACATATCAAGTGTAAGCCTGTGAGTTCTTAATATCTTCACTTTGTTCGGATCATTCTAGGTCGCTGCTCAACAAGGATCCTATCTTGCTGACTGCTTTAACCGCATGGATGATTGTGAAAAGAATCCAGAAGGCCCCATCCGATTCAGAGCTGAAGGCCGGCACAGATTCCATCCCTTCAGGTACAAGCACTTTGGACAGTTTGCACCCCTTGGAGGAGAGCAAACAGCAGCTCAGCTTCCCGGAGATTGGGTATCCATAGGCCACAGCAGCCAGTGGCTCTGGTACTCAGTCTATGCAAGGTGAAGATCTGAACAAGTTATATCATCTATTGATCTTTTTCCTATGCAAGTAAACATTTTATCTGATGTATTTTGTGTTTGTCAAATTCAGCAAGCAAGTGAGCTGGAGGACGAGGGCGTTTGTGGTATCCGACTGGGTGAGGCGTTTCATTTACGGGAGGGACTCAAGCCGCATATAAAAACTTCAGTCGAGTTAACTACGAAACTCATTGAGCATTGCCGTTAAAAACAAAGGCCAATTTTGGTATCCATATGTTTGATTCTTTTCCATTCAGTTACAGGAAATTCATTGTGATACTGCGAAAATTAGCATGTTGTAGCGTTCTGATGAGTTACTTTGAGCTCGAATGCTCGATCAAATAATATCATGACTGTATCTTCATTTTGTCGGTGTTGGTGTTGGTGCTAATTTCTATTTCCAACGGGTTGATTAATCATGACCGATTGGGCAATTAGATGGGTGAGCCCACATAGGCATATAGCCCAAATAAACGGCTGAAATGAGAGATCGGTGATTATTCTACCTAGAAGATATTAGAGTATGGAAGATCTAGATTTCTCTAGTAATAGGTGTATTAGTGTAGGTCGGGGGTAATTGTACGTCAGTTGTGTAGGTCGGTGTAGCAATTACGTATATATGTAATATGTGTATGCAGTACTTTGGGAGTGTGTGGAGAGTAGAGAGTCGTGTCGTGAGTGGTGTGTGCGTAAGCAAGTAAGAGTTGGCGAGTGTAGAGAGAGTGTGATATCATTGTGAGTTCTTCTAGCTAGTGTTGTATCTTGAGAGTGGTATAATTCAAAATACAAGTCTTTGTTTGTAAAGGGAGTTTGTCAGTCTGAGTCATGTGAGCGAGTATTAGCTATCTGTTTTCCAACACTTCTCACTTAATGGAGATCATATTATAGAAAGGCCGTGTACCAGGATCGGCCCATGATATGTGCCAAACATGCAATCGAACAGGGCTTCAAAAGTTGTAGCTCAGTTAGTAGCAGCCCCCTCCTTTTTTTTCCAAAAATTCTAAATATATTCTTAGTTTTTACTCCCACCGTTAATTAAAACTTGACGTTTTACTATTCATACACGTTTTTTTAGGTGTTAAAAATTATATAAAGTTTATACTTAATTTTTTTAATTATTTCATACTTATTAGTTATTACAATTAAGTATGAATTTATAAAAACAAATGTAAAAAATGTTGATATTTTATATAATTTTTATCATTCTAAAAAAGCGTGTATAAATAGTAAATGACAAGTTTTAATTAACAGATGGAGTACTTTTTAGTTTCTTAGATGATCAAAATTATTATTATTATTGTTAGTATTTTGTATCTTTCTACCTTAGAAATCACTAAGTTGGGATTTAAAAAGATAGAATGCCTCCTACAAGGTTCGAAGTGGTCATGTCGAATGGAACGACCCTGATTAGTTAAAAAAAAACCTCAATATGTAAGTTGTACAAGTCCTCAAAATATGACGGAACGGCCCTGCTGTGTGCGTAAGCAAGTAAAGAGAGTTTGTAAATAGAGTTTGTCTGCTTCTCGCTCTATGGAGATCATATTATAGAAAGGCCTCTCAATCTGTTTTACAACTAAGGGTTAAGTTGGTGAGTATATAGAGAGTTTAATATCATTGTGAGTTCGTCTAGAGTGTTGTATTTTGAGAGTGATATAATTCAAAATACAAGTCTTTGTTTGTAAGCCTAAGTCATGTGATCGAGTATTAACTATCCGTTTTCCAACACTTGTCGCTTTATAGAGATCATATTATAGAAACTCTCAATCCATTTTCCAACATAGTGTTGGTAGGACTTGCAATGAAAACAAAGCTCAGAAACGCTTAAATCCAAATCATGGAGACTCATTTTTGTTGTGAAGGACCCAACCATCACCAATGCGTTCATTTCATCATTGCTCAATTGTAAACATGTTCCTCAAGGTTTAATAGTATCTTGCTTTGACTTTATCAACGATGTGGGATAAAGTGTATTTTCTGGTCATTTTGAGGGAGCAAACTTAAGGCAATAACTGGATTTTCCATGAACTTAGTTGTATATCTACCGTCTTTTTACTTTTCTTTTTGAGTTTTATATTTTCGTTAATCTTAACATGCTAGTGAAATAAATTCAATGGAGACACAATAATATAGGCTGTTAATAATCCAATATCATTCAAATCGACCTCAAAAAGCCCTGAATTAAAATTAAGAAACAAGGAATATAAAATGGACAAGAACAAAACAGAAGCTCTTGATCCAATTTCTTACACATAGATTCCAAATCCATTTAAAATTTGTACAAATATATTTTTAGCTCTTTTGGGTGTCTTAATACAAAAACGTACATATATCATATCAGCCAAGTCCCCAGCAATTCAAGAACATGACTTGCCTCATAGACTCATCCGCCGTCTCTCCGCCACCAACGCGGCCGCCCGTCAGCTGCCTCCTCTTGCCGTCAGCTGATCGGAGAGGAGGTGGCATCCGCGGTTGGAGGCTCCCGTCCGTAGAATCCGCCATGGAGGGTGCACAAGCGGTGCTGGAAGAGGCCATGATGAGGTGATCTCTGCTTAAATGACTCATTTTAGTTTGTTTTGTGGAAGCTCTGATTGAATTAAAAAAAATAGAGGGGTGTGTGTATATATACACAGGATGGGAAGGACTAAAAGGAGTTGGGTGGATAATAACTAATAAGAGGATGAATCTGCTGGCGGGGCCACACGTGGTTTTGCGATATCATCCTCTAGTTTTGTTTTCTACGGTTACATACTTGAATTAAGGTAATCTTTAATTATTTCGAATATTAATTTATATTAATTTTTTTTAAAATAAATTGTATATTACCTCTGTTTAACAACGGATACTTGTTAATTTTTTAATATATTTTTTAAGAATCTAAATATATATAAAATATTAGTTTTTTTCCATAATTTTTATACTTATTACTTTAGTTTACTAAAAAAAAAGGTGCTAAAAAGTCAACGACTATCTATTAATGAATAGAGAAAGTTTTTTTTTTGGTAGAAAGAGAAAACGGAGCTCCCGAGCAGTTTTATTTATTTTATTTATACTTTACACATTTATGTTAATATGTATGTTTAATGTTAAATTATAAATTTTTATTATAAAAAGTTACATGTCAAAAATTATTTATAAATAAAAGAATGATTATTTTTGAAATTAAAGGGACTTAAATAAAAAAAAATATGTCAATATAAATGTATATATCATAGATTTATTTATTTTTGAAAAAAATAATATAAATTTATATTGAAAATAAACAATTAAGTGTTAATGAACCACCTTTCACTCTTTCAGTTAGAGCAATCCCAAAAGATTCTCGATCTTGAGTTTTTGGAGAATATTGGGATTGTTTTAGGTCCAATAATTTCCCTATTACATTCTTCAAAATAGAGAATGAGGGGAAAAAAATAGAGATGATTCCCTAAATTTGGAGAAAACTCTATATATTTTAAGATAAACTTCATAATAAGAAAGTTGTTGGAATTTAACAAAAAAAAAATCAAAATATACTATTTATAATTTTCTAATTTGGAGAATGTAATGGGGAAGCGGTTAGACATGCCCTTACTTACCCCTCTCAAAGTTAGGATTGTTATTCGAACTGAACGAGACGAATATTGCTTGTTCATATTCATGAGTTCATTTAGGATATTAACGAGCTCGAGCCGAGCCTAAATTTTGACTCGAGCTTAAAAATGTGCTCATATATACTCGGTTCGTTTAGAAAATAAACGAGCTCGAGCCGAGCTTTTTTCAAGCTATAAGTCATTCTACTTGCTCATCATACAGTAACTTAAATGAAATTTTAGAAATTCCATAAAATTTAAGCTATTCGAGCTTAATTCAAATGAGCTGAGCTTTAGAACGAATTTAAAAATGTGCTCATACCCGACTTATTTAGAAAATGAACAAGCTTGAACTGATTTTATACGTCCTAGAATTCGAGATACTCTGGTTCACATAAAACCCTACTCAAAGTGGGCCCAATAAAGAAGTAGGAGTAACCAAAATCTGAAAAGTTTTGTTTTTAGTGCATAAAATCTTCCTATGGTGCGTAGTTGATTTGGATTAAAAAAATGGTCATGAAGATTTCTTGGGGATTCACAACTAGCCATAACAAAGGAATCGATATCAATGTAAACCAGGAATATTATATTGCAACAAAAGGTAGAATATATGATTTCAAACACCCACACAAATAAAAATAAACTCGACCCAAATCATACTCGACACAAAATACAACAAGATAACAATAAAAAGGATGATCTACCAGTCTATAATCAGCAAAGAGCAACAAAGCACAACTACTCAGAAGGTGTTCCTGAAACCATTTCTTTTCTAATACACACACCTTTTTTTAATAGACTCCACAAGGAATATAATTTCATCCACATTTGGGATAAAAGGTTGCAGCAACAGATGACCATGACTCCTCCATTATATACAAAGTGAACAGTATATAATGCATATTCATCCACTTTTGTAAGGCAAAACACACACTCCTTAGTTCCTCTAACCAGACAAAATCTTAAATAACCTCTGAACAAGAAATTTGGAGAAGCCCTATGATGTTCTTTACCCCATCATTCACAGGAGTCATAACACCACGCTTCCGCGTTTTTGCGCCTACCGGAAGCGTTACATATACATTGCAGTCGGATGGAAAAGGGCCGGATTTATTCCTTCGCTTATTAAGCAGAGTCCGCTTCTTCTACCTGCTGTCTAGCAAGGTATCGCTCTCTTCTCTCTTTCTGCGAGGAAAATCGGTCATCGTGTTAGTTGAAACAGTATCTTAGTCAAGAGGGCGGGCAAAGTAGAGTGGATGGGTGGGTAGCTCACCCATTCGTCTATTACGAGCCCTTCACCAATGATCTTGGGACCATTGTCTTCGGGTACCTTTTTGCGAGACTCAAGCTCAGACTCCGCCTCCGCCAGCATCTTGTTCAACTTATCAAGAGCCTTGGAAGGGTAAAAAATAAAAGCTCAAACTTGGGGAAAGATATTACAGTATGCAAACACTAAACACAAGAAGATATTAGATATAGCATCCAACGAGGCTTACTGGGCTGGGGCGGCTGGCATCTAGAAAGACAACTTGCAATATCTGCTCTACAGCCACTCGATCCCTCTGCTCATCAAACTGCATTCACCAAGAATATATTAAATTCTTAACATCTCAAACAATATTTCAGCATTATAAGAACAACATCTTACCGAAATATGAAGTGTATTAAATGCTTAATAACATGAAAAAAAAAGTATGGAGATACATAAATAAAGCTCACCAGTTCAGGTACATAGTCCATTTGCCCTTTCACCTTCAGGCTCATGATTTTGAACTTGACCTTCCTCTTCTGTTCTATAGGCTTCTCATTGTTTTCAGGTTGCTCCACAAACTTGAAGACTACAATCCATTTCAGATAATGGAATATTAACAGGCAAGTGAGGAAAACAAATACCGCAGAGATGGAAAAGGGTAAAACAAAAAAAAATGGCATAAAAGTGATATCCCTTACCAGTAGCTATGATGCTTTCGCCAGGGGCTAGAATAGCACCGGGAGGACGCATAAAACAGCTTTTTGGTGAAGTAGTTTGAAACTGCAAAGCAATCAGCAGATTATCAGAGCAAGCTAACATGCCTAAGGATAAATGATCCAACCACAGAACTTTTTAACGGGAAAAAAACCTATACAAAAACTAGCCAATTCTACAAAGAGCGGCATTCAGAAGGAATTTCACAACTGTCATTAAACAAATTACAGCCTACAAGCATCACATTCCCAACTCATAGAGAAATCAACAAGCCAAGAAAGGGATTAACTCCTATACCTTGAAAGCAACATGTGACTTGCTTGTATTCTTGATTCTCACAGCACTTCTAACCTGCTTGCCAGGCTCATCTATTTACAGGCAAAAAATGTAGTAGTATTAGCAGAGTTTAAGAATATATCCACTATACAGTGAACTAAAATGTTAAAAGCTTCAGACTGCTTTACAAAGCAGTGCAAAAACAACGAGGAAAGAAGGGGTGTTGTTACAGAAAAATTTTGAGTCTAACAACAAACTGTCAATAAAGCATCCATCTATTTGCAAATCTAGCAATCGAAATCACTGACACTGCATCATGTGTACTGTAAAGTTCACTGAATGAGACCTACAGAATGAACAGAAAGCATGATGAACATAACAACAAAGTTTAACCAGAAACAAACTTTTTTTATGCTGCAAGGCAAAAGAGGGTCATCGACAATATAGAAATGAAAATCCTAATACAAAACTACAATACTTATGAAACATATTATTCCAATTCTCATGCCACAAAATGTAAGGGTATTAGGAGTTAAAGGGTATAAATATACCCTACAGATGTACTTGGGAGTTTATCCAATGAATAATGAAATAATCAATTCCTCTAATCTCTCTCTACCTCCTAATTCCTCTCTGTCTATCCCTGCATCTATCTTCTTCCCCTTGTCTAAACTCTAACCCTCATCTGCTTCCTCTTCCTTTCCCAAATTCAACCCTAAATCTACAACAATCATCTTGGAGTATCTCTGCACATAAAAAATTGGTATCAGAACCAATTCGGTTCTCAATTCCACAATTTCAATTTCAAATTTTCTGTCATGACTGGATCAATACCACTTTCGATGATTACAGCTAAGGCAGAGAGCGATCGATTGAACTCTATAGATCAAACGTTACGCGAGATGAAATCACTAGGTGAGCAATTCAAGAAACTAACAATCTTCGGAGCGCAGTGTCAAGAGGGTGAATGAGCCTTCCCCGCCAACAGATCAATTTCGCTCCCAAAGAGAGAATCCATTAGCTGACCAGACGATCTTTGTCAAGATTCACCATGAAATCTACCTTATTTCTTGGGAAGAACTCGATCAAGTATTTTCTAGAATTGGGTATGTAGAAAGCATGGAATTGTTCGACCATGGAGATCCCTATCACTCAAGAATCCGTTTCTTAAATCAAGAGTAGGCCATTGAAACGATCAACTGTTATAATGGAAGGTACATCTATGGTGACTGTTGTCGAATGGAATTGTGCCCAATGAAGGATATTGAAGCCCCGAATTGATAAGTATTCGACGAAAGCGTTTGTAGCCCGGATAAACAAGAAACACAAATGAAAGATTTTTCAATGGTCGATGAATGGCCGCCAATGAAAGAGATCAAATGTTCCAGTGGTAATTCTGAGGGTTATTCAATCAACGGTAGTGACGGACCCTTCCCAGCCTCCCAGGAGGTGAGTTTTCAAATTCTTCTAAGGCCTCGAGTCTACTTGATAGCAAGTTTATGAATTCGGACAGGATAAGTGTTTAGTCCAGTAGATTGCGTTAAGGATTTGGGGCTCGAGGATGGTGGTATTGTTCTTGAGTTTTCTAAAATTTTGGTGTCTAAGTATGCACATAAGATGTTTGCGTAAATACCTAGGCAAGTGGAATTATCAATGGCTATCTCTACTGCTGTCAAGAACTGCAAAGGCCGGGAGCAAAGCACTTACAATCTTTTATGGTGAATTACTGCAAGGACGCCATTGAATCCCTATTCCCTAGTATATGTCATGTATGGGTAGTATGAATTTTTTGTATTTTTAGTACTTGGTTAGTATTACTTTTACTTTGTAATAACTAATAAGCTTTAAGGACAAAGCTTTAGAAAGGGAAGGTAAGGGTAGTAGGAGTTAAAGGGGTATAAATATACCCTATAGATGTACTTGGGAGTTTATACAATGAATAATGAAATAATCAATTCCTCTAATCTCTCTCTATCTCCTAATCCATCTCTGTCTATCCCTGCGTCTATCTTCTTCCCCTTGTCTAAACTCTAACCCTCATTACCTTCCTATTCCTTTCCCAAATTCAACCCTAAATCTACAACAAGCATCTCGAATTATCTAGGGACATAACACAAAGCCTAGAGCTCAAAATGAAGTGCACAAGATACTTTGCAATGAATGATGTCAATTAGAAAAAACCTTTTTTTCCCAAAAGACCTCACATGATAGTTGAGTTAGAGGAAACTCGGACACAAAGCAAAGAAAGGAACTATAAGGAGTGGCTAACATCAGTGATTTTCCTGAACTTTCTTCTATGTAAGTTCGAATAGACCAGAGTAAACAGGTTCAGGTGATAATTAACATAAAAATTCAACCACACAAAAGATGACAAGCTATTTCTCCTCTGTTGCTTTGAAAGATGAAGTTTGCAGTTTTTTCAGCAACAAACACACGAAATGAAGTTTTTTACTTTCAACTGTTGCAAATTAAAGGAAAGTTGATCAGACAGCATGAAAGCTTTATAATGTATGATAAAAACACAAATTTGGTAGATTTCTCAATCTATTTTAAGGATTTAAAATGAGAATAGTGACAAACTTTTGTGTTCAATGATGTAAAACAAACCAGAAGTATGAACTGGGTCACAGGACGTCAGGACACCACCATCCTGTCCATTGCTTATTAGTTTATTATGTTTCGCAACAAAGGTACTGATCAACAAACTACCATAAGTGAGCCAATAGTTACTGGGCAGCCCTATATCATTTAACAGTAAATAACACAGTACAGCAAACTTTACATGTCTTTTGACGCTAGTTAAAGCAAATTATCATGACTAAAAAGAAGTAGAAAATGCCAATGATTCATAAATTGCCAAACTGTGAAGTACCAAATGCAAGCGATGTCATTCAACAGTTAAAAACAGGAATGCAAAGTTCTAAATGGTTAAGTAATGCTTTTGTCTCTTTTGTATCTCAATTTGGAGTGTGGCTCTTAGCCTTTGAAATGAATATAACCCCTTATCAAATTTTGGAGCATTTTAACTGAATTCAGTTTTTTATTCACATAGTTATTCAGTTTTCTCTCGACTTGCTCGGGGTAAGGGCGCATACATCTCAAACCATTGACCCTGATTTATGTGGGATTACAATAGGTAATAAGTATCCCCATTTGGAATCAACAGTCAATGCCTACTACTCCCTACTAGCTTCATCATAAAAGACTCACATAATTATTCCATAGGCATCATTCCCAAATTACAAAAGATAATCAAATAACTCTACCAAAAAAAAAGAGAGAATCAAAATAAGCCAGTAAATCACTTCCACAGAGCATATATGTCATTGGCAGCTCATTTGCCCAACAGCCTTTTACTATTAACTATTAAGGCATGAAAGCTAAGTTAATGCCAGAGGAATAAGCCCCTATGGTAGGAAAAATCAACTCTTTGTAAACAGAAGGACAAATTAGGAAATCAACCAGACAAAAAGAAGGGGGGAAATTATGCAAATTAGCTTCTCAAACCTAGTCTAAACCCCTAATAAAATCGACCCCAATCTGAACATGCCCAAAATTCAAAATTGGAAAGACAATCAACAACCTGAGACCAACAAAAACGAACCCATATCACACAAAATTCAACACACCCAGGCCAATTATCAAAACCAAAATCCCTAGATCGAGTACAAGCGAAAGTCAACGAAGTCAACCAAAGAGGGAAAATGGAAACATACAAGGGAAGTAGAGCTTGGAGGAGGGGTCAAGCCGAAGACGACGCCGTGTGGGGAGCAAGGACCTGGCGAAGGAGGAAACGGAGGGATTGGAGGAATCAACGGCATGAGGGGCGGCGGCGTTGGTGTTGGTGGTGGGGTTGGGGTGACTCGGGTGATTGGAGAAGGTGGTGTAAAGGGCGGAGGAGGAAGAGGAGGAGGAGGGAGGGGTAGCAGCGGTGGTGGGTCGAAACGGACGCTTGAAGAGGCCCCACACTTTGCCTTCCGATCTTGGCTTCTCGCCGGCAATTGCCATCTTCCCAAGCTGGTTTCTTTCCTCCTTCCTTCACTTCTCTTTGGGATTTTGCTTTTGGGTTCTTCAAAGTTCAAACAACACGCACACAGACATTTCAACGCTTTGCCATTTTTTTTTCTGTGTAGCTGACTTCTACTGCTCCCCGTTGACAACTAAATAGCCAGACATTAAGATAATCTGTATCCACAGAAAAATGAACATTTTGCACTTTTTTTTTTTTTTTTTCCTTTTTTGGTGACAAAAAAAGGGCATATTTTGATGGAGTTTTATCCGGTGTGAAAATAAATTTCGATGGATAACTCTATCACATGAAGAAAGTACAATTGGTTTCATAATTCGATATGAATCGGAAAGGATCACGATAATAGGCAATGTGAAATGTGGATTACATAACGACATTGAAAACAAAAGCTCTTGCTCTGCTTAAAGGAGTCCGAGCAAGTAAGAGTCTAATATTTAACCAAATCAAAATAGAAAGCGACAATCTTACTATAATCAAATCCCAGGAAGGAGAATGGAAGTGTCCATGAGATATTGAAATGATTATGTTGGACACCCTTATAACGATGTCATCCTTTTAAAATGATTTCCTCAACCATGGTTCCGCAAATGCAAATTGGTGGCGAATAAGGTTGCACTCCTTAGCATTCTTACTAGTATAATATAGATTCAAAATCACCCCAATCTTTTGGACCTAATATGTAAGGATCCTCTCGGAAGACACATGACTAGATCCTATTAATCTCTCACATGACTAAGTCCTATTAATCGGTCTAAAATCTATCTTTATTAGGAAAAAAAATCCATGTCTTGTATAGGATGATTTGTTGATAAGTTAACATGATGCAAAGTTCCCAAACCTATTTATTTATTTATTTTAAAAAGAGAGGGAAAATCACTGCCATGGCAGTCCACAACAAGTTGCAGACTTTTTTTTAAAATATATATATTCAACTTTTTTTGTCTTGATTTTTTAAGGCATTTGACAATAGTTCCGCAACTTGTTGTGGAATTAATTCTGCAATAAGTTACAGAGGTTAGCGGTGTATCAAGTAAAAGTTAGTGGTGTATTTATCAATCTCATAAGTTAATAGTAGTTGTATTCTTCAATTTTTTTTAAAAAGACCTTAGGTTTAGGTTAATACTAAGACCTTAGGTTATCTATATTTTACCACGTTATTGTTATGCCTAATATAATCTAGATGCATATGTACTAAGGTAAATGGATACTTGAGATGGATAGACTAGGATCTAGGTTCAAGGTCTAAGGTGGCTCAAGACCTTGGTAAAGTTGAAGAAGCTCGGCTAGGCTCAAGGGTTCCATGGCGCCGAAGGTTACTTCAAAATTCAAATGTGTTGAGGTCTAAAGCCAAAGCTTAAGTCGTTGGCCCATTTCTGTAGCTTTGGCCCAACTCCTTGCTCCCACGGCCCACGCTTTCCAAAGACGCTCCAACGGCTTGCTTGTGTCCTTGCTGGTTGAAACGTTGTGTTTCCTTTAGTAAGGGTTGGGGTATAAAGCCTCGTGTTTGGAAACCCTAAAGGGTTGAGAGCTCCAATTAATCGCTTCCGCTTCCGAAGAGAGAGAGAGAGAGAGTTGGAAACCCTAGAGGCGATTCGGCGACGATCCTTGTTCCACACCCTGACGAGCTTGAATATCAAGCCCTTGATGTGATCCAAGGAGTCCTTGCTCGACTTAGGAAGGAGACGTTGCTTGGTGCTCAACATTGGCTCTTCACCATCTTTTGTTCATCTTCAGATGGAGTGAAGGGGTTTAGCCCACTCTACATCTGGATCGGGTTACTGTAGGCCCATTAAGGGGTTGACCCTCCCACTCACAAGCGTCTCCATGTTTCCACGGGGATTCGAACTTCGAACCTCGAGGCATGGGATGCAGCCCCATTAACCACTACACCAACTTGTGATTGGTAATTAGCCTCTTTAGAACTAATCAACAAACAATTTAAGCAAAAGTAGTCAATAAAAATCGTATAATTCAATTTAATTATTCCCCTAAAACGACACTTAAAGTTTATCCGGTTTTTACACTTGATAGACTACAACTTAAAAAGAGAATTTTATGATGGGCGGCGTTGGGCCCTCACGCTACATCAATAACTTGGGCCTGGACTGTGAAGGATACCAAACATAATTAATAAGGTGGGCCGGCCTCAGATGTATGCCTTTACTTTAATAAAATATCCTCAACGCAATGTTTGTGGTAACAAATTTTAGCACTCAACTCCGAGCGAGTCTCCGCTCGATGATGACCGGCTTAAGTGGGCTTGTTCGTAATGTTCTTTTTTCTATAGCTAGTAATGTCGGGATGAACCGACATTACTAGCCGGATTTGATCTTTCATTTCGAGGCTAACTAGGTAAATTAAAATGAAACTATTAACAAAGAAAATGTATCGATAGGGCGATGAGGGATGTCTAGCTTCCGCATATGATTGAACACATATCGTGATCTGATCGGATCATTTGAACTTGATCATGGTTCAACCCGCCACCTGGCATAGTGACCCAACCTCCAAGCGCGTTGATGGGTACCTAGAAGCCAGTTGGATCTACGATGCGTTGCAACTTGCTTGAAAGAGAGTTTGTCGGAAAGTCTGGCGATCAACCAGATCGATCAAATCGAATCGAATTTAAAGCTGAATTTTTAGAAACTGTAAACCGAAAAACCGAACCTAACACCTTAGATTTGGTTTGGTTTAGGTATGGTTGATTCAACCTAAACTAGTGGTGTAATGTTTTTATTTAATTTAATAAAATTTAGGTTTGAACCGAACCAAATCTAAATTGAATTTTTAGAAACTGCGAACTGAAAGCCAAACCTAATCTCTTATATTCGGTTTAAATCTGGCGATTGGCTTGGTTCGGTCCAATTTTTTTTAACACCGTAGCGTAGGTATAATATGGGTTTGTTCATGGCCATGCATAGATAATTAATTATACCCACATAAAATAAATAATTCATAGAGTAGTCGGGAATAATTAATAAATGAATGATTAATTTGCGTACGAATTAATAACGTGCTTTGGCATACACCCTTAGCTAGAATTTGGATCAAGGAAATTACTCCAAATATATAGTGGAGGAGGAGATTACCGAATTCCAGATACTGCCAAATTTGAGGAGCCACGTCGAAGACGACTTTCATTATTTAATTTCCTGCTTTCTTTTATTATTTAATTTAATTTAATTTAATATGCATCCCATCTTCCTTCTTCTTCTTCGCTTATTTTATTACTGTACTGCTAATTACGTTCTATGTTTACACACACACACACGAGGACGAGGTGCACGAACCAGGAAAAAACTGTTAATTAATTGGCGTCATTAACTAATTTTGACTACAAGGGAATAAGATCGATTAATTAGTGAATACAAAGGTGTTGGCAATGCCTTATTGCTCATTACATACCTTTTCCTTATCTATATTAATTAGTGCAATTGCTTAACCCAGTGGCGGAGCCAGGAATTTGGCTAGGGGTGCTAATTTTTTTTTTTTTGTGAAATATTGTTTTTTGGTGTATATTTATTAGGAAGATTTTTTTAAAAAATATTGAAAAAACACTAAGATTTTGACTACATAAATGACATTGTTTTAATGAAATAAAGAAAAATAAATGATAGAGTAAAACAAATAGAAAAGTGAAAGAGTTGGGATTTGAACCCAAGACCTCTTCCTTCCTTCCTTCTTTTACCACTTGAGCTAGATAGTAATCTTGTTTCAAATATCATTTAAAGATGTTATATTATCTTAAAAATATTAAATATATGGGGAAAAAAATTATTTTTTTTTGTATTTTTTTTCCGGGCCGGGGGTGCTCTGGCTCCGCCACTGCCTTAACCTAACCGCATATGCATCCTGATCTCTGTATCTGCTTAATTAATTAAAGGCTGTCATAAGTTACATGCTAGTCTAATTGCATTTAGAAGTTTAGGGTGCTGAATCATATCTCCTAAATTGAATGACAGAGTGACAGACAAGCTAGCCAACATATATTGGCAAATTAATCTAGTTCGTTTGTCTTTTGATTCCACCCCTGATTTTATGTTAGGAGATTTAGTCACAGATTGTAACAACGTAACTCTTTGATTATTAATTCCCTACTACATAAGTTTTATAAACCTAGCTAATTTAACACGTCTTCTAAGTTCTAATCCTTATTCTATATATGTAATGTATATGTTTTGTAGCTATCAAAATCTTACTTGTAATCTTAATCGAGCATTTTCCCCAAATAAACTATTTGTCAATTCAGGTGTAGTAGAAGAAACTGTCGCGTCATTAACGTAACAATGTGTTGCAAATAAGGTGGACATGCATCCGTCACGGACCGGGCCTGCGTGTCAACTGATGAGTGGCTTTTCATGCTCGATCTCATATTCATCAACAAAATTACAATTGTGATACTAAAAAGGTAAATACTTACAAAAAAACTCCCTGAATTTAAAGAAATGGCAAAGAGTTCACAACGGGTTTGTATATATACAAGATAAGAATTTAGGTGACGTTAGACTTTACTGACTCAATCGCCCAATAGCATACTAACAGACGAGGGCCAAGCTAGAACTCTGGATGTTCTTTCAGTGGTCCCATGCCTATCATATGTTTGAGTGGAGCCATCTTGTCAGCAACCTGATTCACTTTATAGAAAACATTGTAATAGGATCAGAGTTGTGCGTCTGTGATGATAATCGATTTCTATCTCTGAGGGGCAATGCAACACATTAGAAACTGAGTTAATCTCCGCAAGCTTCTCGCCTTCAAGCACAATCTGTCATGAATGCGACAACTTTCACTGCGAGTTTCTGCAAAAGGGTTGTTTGGTAATTTGGTTCTTGAAAAGGGGTCAACTTGGCCGTGGGTGATGGGAGTGACACAATGGCGGATCTTGGACATCTCGATTGAAGGGGATGGAAAAGTTTTCTGAAATTTTTGTTTGTTTTAATATCACATTTACATTTTATTTTTTTTAAATTAAATAAGGATTATGCACATTTTAGACAATTTGAGATGCTTATTTGGACTAAAATGTGTATAATTATTCTCATTCCTAACAGGAGGTATGATTTCCACACCTGAACGAACATATATACAACCCAATATAATTTATATATAATAATAAAATTGTGCTTGAGTAAATTATTATGGAGTATATATAATATATGGTGATTATGAGTGGAGTAAGATAGAGATTCTTTTGCAATTGAATATTAAAATTTGATGTATACTCCATCTTTTTAGGAATTTATTTATGTGGACAGCATTTTGAAAGAGAAGGAAATGCGACGTTGGCGGACGTATACGTGGATAGACGATGGACGGAATTACTCATGCACGTTTTGACAAATTACTGGTTAAATACATCATTCGTTCGGTAAAATATATCCTTTTAAAATATTAATTTTATTTTGAAAAATATATTATTGTAGGTATTTTAAGCTTTACTTTACGAAAAATGTCTTAAAGATAGTTAATAAATAGTATATTTGTTGATTTTCTTAAAAACTGTAAAGTGAGATGTCTTTTTTTTTTTACTAAGAATATAAGAAGACGGTCCTAAAAACCTCAGTACCGATTTGATCCCCACTCACGAAAATTTAGGCTCCGTTTGGCACTAGTAAATAGTTTTTCGAAGCTTATTGTTTTGATATTATATAGTTTCAAATGAAATAAAAATAAGATTTTTGTTTAATTAGCTTTTGAATTCTAATTTTTCATCAACTACTTACACAAGCTTTTCGAAACTTTTGTTTTTTTATTCACAGTTTTCATCAGCTACCTTAATAATTAGCTTTACAAACATTATACTATATATATATAGGGTGAGGTTAAAGTGAAAAAGAGACTTAAGATGAAAAATTTGCTTAAAGTGAAAATGGGCTGATTTAAGATAAAAAATTCGAGCCCAGCCCATGGTCAGCCCTAAGTCCCTCTTCTCCTTCCAATCAGATCCGGCTTGTCGCTATTCCATCGTCGTCGCTCTGTTCGCTCATCAATTCGTTCTTCCCTTCGCATTTTCTCTCTTCGATCTGTTCGTGAGGATTCGTTGTCGCGCTGGTCATCCCCATCGCCGTCGGTTGTCCATGGCCTCCGCCTCTGCTCATAGCTGTCAGGGGACCTCGCCAGGGGAGAAGTTGGAGCGGCACTGCACGGAGAACGGCAAGGGCTTGGATTGTGTGTTGTCGAGACCGACTGGTTACCGGCTTCTCTCCTCCTCCTCCTGCTCACCGTCTTCTTCTCTGCTCTCCCTCCTTCAATTGCTCGATCTTGTAAGCTCTCTCCCCTTTTCTCGCTTTGTGATTTTTCTATTTTTCTGTGATGGTTTTATTAGATATGCTTCGATTGATTTCTTCCGGTTGAATGTTTCTTTCTGGCGGCGAAAGTAACCGGCGGAAGGGAAAGAAGGCAGAGGCGGTGGAGACGCAACTGGCCTGTAGCTTGGAGGAGCTCTACAAGGGATCCAAGAGGAAGATGAAGATCTCCAGGATTGTTTCTGATGATTCTGGGTACGCATTCTAAGCTTAATCTTTTGGTTTCTTTTTCTCAAATTCGGATGCTTGAATTATTCGATTGTTTCAATCTTTGGGTTGGGTAATTTCTTCGTGGATTTCTGTTTCCTTCAGAAATTAATGCACAAATTCACTGAAATCCGAATAGATCAGGTTGTTGTTTCTGATTCCTCATCGGCTATAACTACTAAGGAATTGCTGTAAAGATCAAATTTCACCATTTTATAATATTTGTGTCCTGGAATTAGGGGATTTGCTCTATTCTTGATAATCACTTGTTCATTGATGAGCGATGTTGAGGTTGTCTGGATGTGTTATCACTTGTTCATTGATGAGCGATGTTGACCGACCCTCCTTTTCAGACTTGCAGGCACGATACCATACGCTTAGTGAAGAACCTTCAAATAAGTTGCTTGAGGATAACAAGTCAATCAAAAGTGAAATATTATTATATAGTTTTTTTTTCTCCTTCCTTGGAATTGGTTCTGTTCATGGTATGTTTTTAACTAGTTTTTCAGGATTTACATTTAACTTACTTAGAATTCTTCCTTATGTAATCTATATTTAGTCTTAAAATGTCTTGTGGCAATTGGATTGCTGGGGTGTTTAATTCACAAATAAGATGTTTCAGTGGTGGATGATATGATGAAAACACTTGATTGATGATCATATGCTACAATATTTGGCTTAGTAAAACTCACGTCTACTCAGCCACGGGAACTATGTACAA
Organism: Persicaria tinctoria; assembly: GCA_037127255.1. NCBI lineage: Eukaryota > Viridiplantae > Streptophyta > Magnoliopsida > Caryophyllales > Polygonaceae > Persicaria > Persicaria tinctoria. The sequence continues at coordinate 6,836,724 of JBANSL010000016.1, read as the reverse complement.
TTCTGATTGTTGGAACATGAACCTAATGTAATCCTGCTGGTAATTCGAAGCAGTTCTTCACCAATGTGAAGAAACATGGGAAAGAAGTTGAAAGCAATACATGAGGGATGTTGAAACTAGCCTATTAAATAGAGTAGTAGAGAGGATGGACTCATTTTCAATAACTGAAGCTTGTCATTGTATTTCTTAATCTAGCCTCTCCTAGATGGTTTTATTCTGGTTTCTTTGACAAATTTTACTTGGATTGCACAATCTAGTATTTTTGTAAAAACTATTTTAATGTGGCAATTTTATGTTCATTTCAAAGTCAGCATGTTTCTTGTACCCAACATTGAGCATATTTCAATGTACGTGATCGTTTTGCTTAACTTTCTCATGATCTGGCATTACATTTAATCACTATGCAGTAAGCCAGTGACTGTTGAGGAGGTGCTAGGCATTGATATTAAACCTGGTTGGAAGAAGGGCACAAAGATCACTTTCCCAGAGAAAGGCAACCAAGATCCTGGGTCAGTTCCAGGAGATCTGATATTTGTAATAGACGAAAAGCCTCATTCGATTTTCAAAAGAGACGGAAATGATCTTGTTATCAACCAGAGAATATCATTACTGGATGCGCTTGCAAGGAAGACTCTAAACCTCACCACCCTTGATGATAGGAATCTCACCATTGACGTCACAGAGATTGTAAAACCAGGTCATGAAATTGTAATAGAAAATGAAGGGATGCCCATCTCCAAGGAGCCCAATAAGAGAGGAAATCTGAGACTCAAGTTCAACGTCAAGTTCCCTAAAAAGCTTTCCGAAGAGCAGAAATCTGATCCGAGGAGAGTATTATTTTCCGATAAAAGTGCAATTCATAGTCTTAATTGTGCATTTCATGATCTTATTCTTGCACTTTATCATTTCATTAATGCACTTTATAATCTTAATTGTGTACTTCATATCCTTATTCATACACTTCATCATTTTGTTCTTCCACTTTATCATTTTATTTATCCATTTTATAATCTTAATTGTGTACTTCATATCCTTATTCATACACTTCATATTATTATTAATACACCATCATTTTATTGTTGCACTTTGTCATTTTATTTGCAAAACATAGTGTTATATTTGCACAACTTAAAGTTATATTTGCACAATATAATGTTATATTCGCACAACATAATATTATATGTACACAACGTAACATTATATTATTAGATATGCACAACATAATGTTGCATTTGCAAAACATAGTGTTATATTTGCACAACTTAAAGTTATATTTGCACAATATAATGTTATATTCGCACAACATAATATTATATGTGCACAACGTAACATTATATTATTAGATATGCACAACATAATGTTACATTTGCAAAATATAGTGTTATATTTGCACAACTTAAAGTTATATTTGCACAATATAATGTTATATTCGCACAACATAATATTATATGTGCACAACGTAACATTATATTATTTCATCTTATTTGTGCACATTATCATTTTATTATTGCACTTTATAATCTTATTCATAAACGGGAACACAAAAAAGGCAACCATAAATAGCCTATGCGGGATTTTGAACTCGAACCTTTGTGCATGGGCACATCGTTATACTATTTTTGAACTAAAAGTCTTTTAATGACGCATGTCGCATCAAAGTACAAAACCGCCATAAAAATAGCAACCCATAAAGAAAATATTTGGTAGAAAACTTACTTTACATTAGGAAAATGCACATTTATTAATAATAATCTTTATTGTATTATTTGTTTACTTTATATTTTGTAATCTCATATTTTTCACTTTTTAAAATAAAGACAAAAAATGTGATGTAGCATACTTTTTTGCATTTTGTAATCTTGTAGATGCACCTTATAATATTATTTCAAATAAAAATTACGGGCTAAAATATGTAATTTTTATAATTGAAATAAGGGCAATATTGGTAGAAATAGAAAGTTTGGGGGAGGCGTGTGAAATTTATCTCATAATTAGGGTCATTTAACTATTTTCCCATTTACTCATAAAATTAGGCCCATTTACACCAAAATTAGGCCCATTTATTCATTACTCATTTAATTAGGCTCATTTACCTTTAAATTAGGCTCATTTACATCCAAATTAGACTATTTTCACTTTAAGAGGGATTTTCATCTTAAGCCCAATTTTCATTTGAACATTTACCTCTATATATATATATAAACCTATATTTAACACAAATAAATGAAATAATGAATCAGTTTCATCAGTAAAACTATCCTACCAGCTATGTTTTTACCAAACATTGCCTGAATAGAGTTACAACTTTAATTTCTTAATATATTTTTTTTTCCTAGCTTAAAAAAATGGCCGATTTCGTACACATATTACAAACCTTGGACGGAAAGACGGAAAGGGATAGCATATATGCAGCTTCAAAGTGCCAGCTATTATAATTGCTAGAGTAAAGCCTTTGTTTGGTTTACGTGCTTTGATTGAATTGGTTACTAGATTCAGCCTCAACCTTCTTTATTACTACATTTACAGATCATTCATTTTTTTTTTCCGCCAAACTTGAATCTTTAAAAAGACGATTTTTGGCTGATTGTGCAGCTGTAAAACATTTGGAAAATTAACGTGGCTATATATGGTATTTGTTATATATGTCAATGTTCATATACAACAATCAATGGAAAACATGTGATTTTATTAACTGGTATATATAATTAGTAATTATACCATTTTATACATTAAAATATATTAGTACAATATTTAAAAGTATATCAATTTTATATAACTTATTGAAAATGTGATAGCGAATGTTGTAGAAAGCGATTTTGATCCTAGATGCTAGTACATAGACGAGATCGAATAATAGTCATGCAAAGCGGAAGTTAAAGACACACAGATTGATAACGCGGTTTGATTTCTCTATTCTGCGGAGCCTCAAGAGGGAGAGACTCAAACCCAAGAATCCATTAAGTATGAACGAGTACAGATCATGGATACAAGCAGTGACGAGCTCAAGGAAACAGATCTAGGTCAAGCAACTCAGAAACACAGACGGACAAGGAGAAATCGTAAAAGAGGAAAAGATACTCCCTACTCCGAAGAACATCGAAGCCGGATAAGAGTAGGTGAGGACGACGCTGTGGTGGTTGAGAAACCAGGCCGGAAGCTTGTCTTCTTCCTCTTCAGTGTGAGATCTCCAATGGCGGCACTTGGGAACCTAGGGTTTCACTTCACCCGCTCTTTCTTTCTCTTGTGGATGATGAACAGTGAAGCAGCTCGTGATTAGGGTTTCGGAGAAATAGGCCACTTATAGGGAGCTTCACATTAGGCAAAACACTGCGTTTGGAACAAGCACAACATGGAGTCGTTGGGACTTGGGAGCCCTCAAAGTTGAAGCACAGGATTGGGCCAACATATAAGATGAACTAGGTTCATCTTATTATTGATCCAACGTATCACAACCAAAAGAAGACGCCAACCAACTAAGTCACCAAGCACCACTGTCTAGCTCACACCGAGCCATCCTTGGTCCATGTTCGAGCCACCTGTGACCTAGATCTAGTACGTCCTTGAGCTTCTAGCCATTACAAACATTCACATGATACACATACATAACTGATATGGATTACATAGACATTACAAATGTAATAAGTTTGGCTTCCTCTTTAATTTGGAAGGCCAAATGTGATTTATTTATTTATAATTATATAATATTTATATAAATCTATAAACAATATAATTATAAATCTATATATTATATAATTATGATTTTTAATTAAAAATAAAAGTTATAGTATCGTAAAGATATTAAAGACCGAGTTCTTCGATATGACTATAAAAATTGTCATATTTCAATTATCATTGAATAAATAATCATATGAAAACGTATGCGGGATTTAACTTCCTCACTAAATCGGGGGACCTCCAGAAAACAATCATTAAATAGATTGTGTGCAACACCTTCTAGATCACGATAAATGGTAATGTGGCTAGGAACGTACTCCACCTCTTCGTCTTGATTGAACATCATCTTCTTCATTGTTGATATGTTTCGCATGAATAGATTGTTATTAGCATATATACATATGAAATAACACATTTTGCTCCTATTCAAATGAATCAATTAAAGATAGAATTAGAAATCTCAATAGTTTCATTTGAAGGATGAGATGATGATGATATTTGAAATATATGAATTCATTTGTTGATTCAAATCGAAAGGATAAAAGAATAAAGATATGATTGAATAACGAAAATGAGATATGAAAGTTTATTCTATTTTAATAGACTATTTCTTGTTGTGATTAGACTTATGGTGGGAGATGTCCTAATTAAATAAAGAAGCTAGGAGGATGATCACAACAAAATCACAGACATACGGCAGCGCCAAAGTTCCCGCGGTGAGCGTAATTAAATACTCATAGCTAGCTTAGGTTGCAGGCCGGTATAATAGTGATCTAAAATTACAACCTTTCATAAGCTAATCAACTAGATCGAGGGTATATATATACAATTATACATCATCGATTAAAATAAATCTGAATTAGTAATTAACTAATTAGTCAATACTATACGCTACTCCACTGTAGCGCGTGGAGAATGGGGTGTGTGTACGTACGTGTATATATATATATATATATCTGTATGCCTGTTATGTCTTCATTATTTATGCAGTTTAAATTAATGACCGAGGTGGGCCTAAACAAAAAAAAAAAGGCTACGAATACAAATATTTGATTGATTTTCTCCATTTAGGGGACACGTCGCCAATCTCTTCTACACCGGACGGCACCGAACCCCCTTGACTTCTCCCCCCCTCCTGTCTTTATATATATACTTCTCTATCCACCATAGCCTCCTCACTTCCCTCAACACTCATCTTCCATTCGATTACCTCGTATCGCATCAAAATGGGCAGAGCGCCGTGTTGCGACAAGAACGGCCTGAAGAAGGGGCCATGGACCACCGAAGAGGACCAGAAGCTCGTCGACTACATCCGAAACCATGGCTCCGGCAACTGGAGAACCCTCCCCAAGAATGCCGGTAGGTCTTATTGATCTATGTACAATTATCAAATTGCCTTTAATTGGTTAATTAATGTGACTTTAATTAATTTGTAGGTCTTCAAAGGTGCGGGAAGAGCTGCCGGCTCCGGTGGACCAACTATCTCCGGCCGGATATCAAGAGAGGCAAATTCTCCCTCCAAGAAGAGGAGACCATCATTCACCTTCACAGCGTCCTCGGTAACAAGTATGATTCAATTACTCTGTCTATTGTCCATTGATTTTAAGAAGGTCAGTAATTAATGTTTAGAGATAGTCCAATTCATTGTTCAAAGAAATTGATGCATATCAACCCAAAAAGGTCATCATCATTATAATAGAGTAGGTTTTCACACATCATTTTTTTCTCACGTTGTGGCGTGTTTCTTTGACTAAAAAACAGATGGTCGGCTATAGCTTCTCGCTTGCCAGGACGAACGGATAATGAAATCAAGAACTACTGGAACACCCACATCCGAAAAAGGCTGCTTAGGATGGGGATCGATCCGGTTACCCACAACCCTCGACTCGATCTCTTGGACTTCTCTTCCATCTTGAATCCATCTTTCTACAACCATCAATACACAAACCCTAATTCCCAATTCGGGATGGCGAGGTTGCTTGGCCTTCAACAACTCGTAAACCCCGAAATCCTAAAGTTTGCAACCACCATCTTTTCTAACTCTTTGAGACCCGTGACCCAAAATAACCCGACTGGTTTCTGCATACAGAATCAGCATGCAGAAGAAACCCCGAGCAACTCCGAAATCCAAAACCAAGTGAATTTCCACACTTCTCATGAGCAATTTGTTCAACCATACCAATTCCAAACCACTGATTGTGCGGCTTCAGTTCAAGCCCTGGAGCCGATTATCGGAAGTTTGGACCACTTCCAAACTTACAACGACGTGCTTGATGTCGGGTTTGATCCTCAGTGTTATGCCAATTTCGCGGGTGATCTTCCTAACTTCTTGGATACCGATATGGCCAGCCAACATAACTATGTCACGAGCTACGATAACTTGATGTATCGATCCAATGACCAAAGTTTTAGCTGTGGTTCCTTGTCCGGTCCATCCTCAAGCCCTACGCCTCTAAACTCAAACTCAAACTCGAATTCAACATACATTACCACAGAGGATGAAAGAGAAAGCTACTGCAGCAGCAGCTTTATGAAGTTTGAAATCCCAACTGATCTTTTGGATGTGAATGAGTTCTTGTAATTTAATCGATCGAAGAAACAAATAATAATACTTATCGATCGACACGTACGTATAGCTTCGTCTTGTTTATTTGTTGTAGGTCTTCGAGTACTCTTTAATTTATCTCTTTTTTTAAAAACTTGTCGATACATTCCTTGTATAATATAAGTGTTATAACGAGAATGATAAAGCGAAGAACAACACAGAGATTTACGTGGTTCAGCAACGGTGTGTTGCCTACGTCCACGGGCAGAGAACCAGTTTTCTTATTAGAGGAAGCGAAACAGATTAGGTTACAAGGGGTCGGCGTTCCATGAGTATACGAAGAGACTCGTGGAACCCTAAATAGACAATGAACTGAAAGCCCAAAGTAGACAGACGATAGGCCCGTGGGGGGCTCCGCCCCCGGACCACACGATACGTCGCCGATCAACAATGATTCAAGACACATTAACAATAAGAGATAACTTTTATACTTCAGCTTGCAACTATACTTTATGTCTTATTTTATTTTTTTTTATTAAGTAAAAATTTAGATAAAAACCGCCTAAATATACAATAAAAACAGAAAAAGATGCATCAAACCAGCATAAACAAACTCATGCCTTATTTTACTATTGATCCATTTAATATAGTTTAATTACTTCATTTTTACTTGTAGGATTATATTTATTTTCTTCTATATATATATAAACTTATCTTCTATATAAGTATAGTAACTACTAATAGTCACGATATCATTGAATGCGAAAAAATATATAATCAAATATTGAAAGTGATATCTTATGATTTATTGTGTTGTGTGTCAGCATATATATGATATATCAAAGATGTTACAGGGATATGTTGACTTTTATAGCTCTATAGCTACTAGCTTTCTAAGTGCTATTTCTCAAACAATCTTATCTTTGATAATTTTTAATAAGATATAAAAGTTTCTCAAAAAACAAAAAGTTTCCAAAATAGCCAATATCAATAATAATCCATATATATGTGTACGGGCTTTTACTTTCTATAGCTTGGTGTCCCCGGTGTACTAGCTTGTACATTATTCAATAAATTATATATGCCCTAGATCCAGCTTATATTAGATATTAATATTAGTCAATATATAATTTATATATTGCATTATTCAAAAAATTATTGGGCTTCACATAAGTCCAAGAATGCAAGCATGAAGCCTAACTTATATGTGTCCAAGCGAGTTCTAACCTAAAAACAGTTGACAATAAACCAATTTCACTTCAACGAACCCAAGCTCATCCACTTCAACGAACCCACCAAGAGCCCTTAACTTGCACGCTCGTGCACCACATACCCAATCTAGCTTCAATATGAGACCGCCACACAATAGGTCAAATTAAGACAACCAGTCAACTATAATTGAGTTCGTGATATATACTCATCTCAATATTGGTGCGACCTACGCAATCCGAACCATCTACTCTGATTTAAGTGAGATATACTTAATCTCGTTACATTAGTGTTAGTATGACTAAATATATTAATAATTAAATAAATGAGGCAACACTAAATCACATCTTAACAAGTCAATATGGAAGTGATTCATGTCCGAAACAATCAAACGCGTGCCATCGACAAAAAACAATATATATTGTTAATATATAGATAATTACTATATGGAGATCGATATCCAAATCAATTATCATTAGCATCTAAAAAAGACTAGAAGATACATGCTAATTATTATTGGGGGTGAGGATTAAAGAGGTGGAATGAAAAAACTAAAGAGCAGGTTTCACGGAGCGGGACAGCGACACACCGGCGACCTCGCCGGAGACAAGTACCCTCTCATGTGAACCTCCGACACGTGTCTCCCCGTTTACGCAACGTCTGTCGTCTTCATTTTTATAATTCATCTATCTACACAAATAATTGCATGATCATATCCATCATTTCATTTATTTATATAAAAGATCTCACTATGAATCATTAATTTGGGTAAAATCAATACATCATCCCAGATCTTTTTCAGTTTTCCATAGTACACAGAAACAGAAGAATTATCCTGCTTCAAATTGCATAACTCTCTATGCAATTGAAAAATAAGAGCATCATTAGTCTCAAAAAAACGCTCTCTAATCTCATCCCAAAGTTCCTTCGACGACTGTATGTACATCAGACTTTCTTCAATTTCACTAGTCATTGAAATTATAATCCAGCACATAACCATGTAGTCGACTCTAATCCATTTTTCACAATCCTCAGTTCCCTCAGCTGGTTTAACGCAACTACCAGTTATAAAACCTAGCTTAGCTTTTGTGCCAAGAGCCATACGCACTCCTCGATTCCAACTAGTGAAATTCAGACCATTAAAGGGAGTTCCGATGAGTTGCATACCTGGATGATCACTATTAGAAAGGAAAAGAGGATTACAATGAATGTTTCCCAAATTCTGAGCCTGAAATTCCCCAAAACGAAGACCATGTTCGGCGAGTGGTGATCCTCTTCCAGCAGAGCCACCACCACCACCAGCAACATGAGCATAACTCTACGAATCACCGGGATTACCTCTACCACCGCCATGAGCTTGACCATGCCCAGCCATGGCGAAAAACGAAAAAAACGGAAGCGATCTAGAAGAACGGAAGAAACAAAATGATCGAAATATTCAACCAGAAACAGCGCCGAAAAGATCAGATCGGCTCTGATACCATTTAAAGATGTGCAATAGATCAATCAATTGAATGAAATAGAAGAAATCAACACAATATGATCAACCAATCTAGAACTGAAATTGATCAAGAATTCATCCATTTCAATCATCAGAAAAAACGTCCATTGTAAGAGTGAGGGGAATCTGTACCTATACTCCTAAAACAGTCCTAACAACCTCTTAACCACCAGATTAGGTGGAATTACCAAAATGCCCCTCATATAAGATCCCGACCATATAATCGTAAAATAAATAATGATAAACTGATGTAACCCAAGTACACAACACATGTTTGCCCATATTAACAATCCGTTTGATATTTCATATAGTATCAGATGAAGGATGGTATGTTGAGAGGTTTTGTACGTGAGTGTTCTTTTTATATCGATTATAAAAGATTAAAAATGACGGGTTATAAGAAAGTAGAAAGAGTTCTACACAATAATTTAAACTTGTGTGTTAGATAGTGGATCCTAACCTTATAATTGTAAAAAAAATAAAGATAAATCAATATAATCGGATATTTGTTTGCTAACGATCCGTCAGATATTTCACACATTATATATATATATATATATATAAGATCTCACAAAGTCACAATATACACTCGTTTGTAATAAGATGGTTGAGATGTGAGTCAAGATACCAAAATATAGAAGTTTATGAGTTACTTCTTCTATTGTCAATTGGTTTTAAACTGAAACCTTACTAGGCTTAATTATAAAAACAAATCTGAGTATGGTATTAGAGCAATATTTAGTCAAATGGATCAACTCTCGATCACAGCCTACCTAAAAAGATAATGAGAATACTAGATCCGTATGTATAAGTGTCAACCAAACAACTATAGTTGCACGAGATCAAGTGTGTTGAGATGTGAAAAGGTCAATAAGAGTCCCATGATGAAAGTTTGAATAATACAAGTCTATTAATAATATATAAATAATTTGATTGGGGTTCCACGACGATGGGCCTATCCTGATCTGTTTTGGACTTACAACGTACCCATAATTTAATTAGGATTTTATGAGTCACTATATATATAATAAGCTCATGAAACGCCATATTTTTGTAATTGATTCGATCTGTTGTTAGCCTCCCTAATAAAGAATTCAATTCCGGTAACACATCACTATTGAACCGCATAAATCTCCGTGTCTTTTTCTTTCTTTTAGACATTTGATGCAATTTCCACAATAATAGGAAGGGTAAGTGAAAGTTTGGATGAAGAGGAGTAGGTGTCGATGTAGGGTTAGTGACAAGATAGAAGGGGACCACCAAGGGGCCTACTTTATAGAAAACGAAGGCGGGTGTCATGTGAGAGTTAGATTTTGTCTTTATCATCCGAAAATATGTTTAATCATTTAATGCAATCTTCAAGGTCAAACCACTTATATACATTAATTAATTAATCACGTTAACAATTGGGACACGTGGCCTGACCCATTATGCATAATTCATAAAGCGAGGTGCCACCTCATCTATCCTTCGTGATTCTAATCGAGATCTTAAACTGTACTCCGTAGTTTCCAAGTTTTAACACATACATATATGGTCATTAAAATTTAAAATAAACATTTATTTGCTAGCTCCGTTAAGTGGCACGAGTAATTAGCTTTAAGTTGCAACTCCGATTTTAAAAAATCTAATTTTAAATGTTCATTAAATATAAATTTAGCTCTAATTCATTCAACTATATAATACGGAGTATTAAAAATAAAAATCAAGAATCAAAAAGCTAGCTAATAAAATTATCACACATGGCGACGAGCTACTTCAGCGTACCATATAACCGTAGTCGTCAGGGGCGGATCCTGAACCGTTATTTCGGAGATACTTGAAGGTAAACTTTTCATCATTCCGATAATGTTTAAAGGTATAAAAAAAATTCTTTTGTAATTTTTTTTCCGGGTTGGGGATGCTTGATGTAAAATATTAGAAAATTAACACTATTTTTTTTTTTGGGGGATGCTCAAGCATCCGCCACTGGTAGTCGTCTTGCATATGACTTGAGAAACACTAACAATATATCACATAAGAGAACATCGGGCGTGATATGTATTCACTCACTCAATTTTTCACTATATAAATCAATAAAGAAATTGAAAATATTTGCAATTGTTGAGAAAATATGATGAGTTGTGGGATAAGGATCCCACATTGATTAAAAATTGAATTCAAGCCTTGCATATAAGTTGATAGGCTACCCCACCTAACACCAATTGGTTTTATGATAGAAGCTCACTCGATTTGGTGCTCGGCTTGGTTGGTACGCATGATGCGCTTGGGCGTGCATGACCCCCACCGGACCCCACACGTCGTATATGACCCACCGTAATTTAACATCAATACATATGGGAAAAGGATAAATGCCTCTCTGTATCATAATCATCCAATTTCCTTTGAGCATGGATATATTTTACTATAATTTGAATGGATGATTTTGTAAAGCTCGACACATTTCAAATTGAATTGGGTGTTATTTTATATATCATATTTTTAGTGAGGTAAATAAAGCTGCACCAAATAATACATACACATTTCAAATTGAATCAGAGAGTAAGTCCGGTTTTTTCACTTAGTGTGCGAGTTCCACATTTTTTAATATTAAAAAAAATGGAAAAAAACCTTTTTTATCTCAGTCATCCACTTACACCAAATCAATGGTCCAAAACCGTGCACAAAGTACACCCTAAGAGGTGTGCACAATAGATCTATTATATATATATAGGGATGCGCTCTAGTGAAAACCAAAATTGCAGTAGAAACCCGTGAGGACCGGTTTTTTAGCTCGGTTCACTTGCTTTATAGCCCGGTTATGAATAGAACCGACCTATAAAGTCACAAATTTTAGCCCGGTTCTGAATAAAATCGAGATATAAAGTCACTATATAATTTTAAAACATTAGCTTTTTAGCACGATTTTTTGGTTTGACTGAACTATAAAGTCATGTGTTATTTTAAAATTGGAGTTTTTAGCACGGTTTTTAGGTTGAACCGAGTTGTAAAGTCACCGTGTGATTGAGGTTTTTAGCACGGGTTTCAAAAAAACCGAGATATAAAATAGTCTTAACGGATTTTTACCACAATTTGAGGTTTTCACCGGAGTCAATATATATACACATACATATGCTCTTTTAGTATTTTTCAAATTTTCAAATCTTCAAATTGGCACCCCAAATTGAAAGAGATGTGTAAAATGGTGAAGATGGAGATATAATTTAAGACAAAAACGTTGAAATTAGAGTGAGTGGCGTTTGTCAAAACCAACCCAAATTCAACCTTGATTTAATTTAAATTAATAGGCAATTTGGTACAGTGCAATTGGCTAGCCGTAAAACACCGTACGGTACAGTTGATGGAGTTTGTGAGCTGTGACCCATTCAATATACTGGGTATAATTTAATACTCCGTATATGAATATATGTAATATGTATAGTCAACTTATCCCTCAAAACTCTCATCCATCGATCACGATCACAAGAAATCAAAGCTATTCAGGGTAAGCCTTACGTTACATGCACGTCACCCAAGCTCCGTACATGCCACCTACAAAATAGGAATACGGTGTCGTATTATGCCAAGGTAAAATCGATCGTGTGAGGACTGAGGAGGATGATCGATATATTGTCCCATGTCCAAAAAAATATATGAAAATTAAAATCTTATGTATAAATCGGTAGAGCGCATGCTACTTCATTTATTACTAATTGATTTTAGAATATCTTGTTTGCTTAACTTTGGTTAGCGCATAATGTATTGGATGTGTTGATGTGCATTATAGCGAGATTGATTATAAGTGTTTTTGTACAATGTGTGAAAATTGATTTTTTCAACTAGTTAAAATAATATTTATTTTCATAAAAGAATAAAGACTTAAAACGATCTCAATTTCAAGATCGTTTTAAGTCTTTATTCTTTTATGAAAATAAATATTATTTTAACTAGTTGAAAAAAACTCATCAAGAAGCACTTCAAGTACTCGATCCCTTCATTGGCCGGTACATTGGAAACTAGGGGTGGGCATGGGACGGGACGGGACGGGATTGGGGTAATCCCGTGTCCCGTCCCGCGTATTTTTTGCGGGACGGGATCGGGACGGGATTGAATATATTTTTTTCAAATCCCGCCGGGTCTTATCCCTCACGGGACGGGACGGGATCGGGACGGGACGGGATTTGTCCCTCGTAAAAAAATGAATAAAATATAATCTAAAAATAACAAGTAGAAAGGTATAAATTAAATTCATATATTCATAATAACTTAATAAATAATAATCCAATTACATATATAAAAACAACAGTAGCTTGATAATCCCATTACATGTACAAAAACATCAGTAGGTAGGTAGAACAATTTTTTTTTTATTCAACGTAGCTAGGTAGTAGAACAAATTAAATTCAAAGAATGATAATACAGTAGCAACTACCTAGCAACAATAGCAACAATATTTCATTTCTTATATATTTTTAGTGTTTTTATTATTATTTAAAATTTAGATTTAAATAAATGTTAAGGTATAATATAAATATATTCTTATATCTTCTTATTATTTTGTATTAAATACATAAATATATAAAATTATATATGTGCGGGACGGGACGGGATTTGCGGGATTCCAACTCTTCGTCCCGCGTCCCGTCCCGCGTAATATTTGCGGGACGGGATCGGGATGGGATTGAAATTTTTTTCCCTAAATCCCACCGGGATCGGGACGGGATCGGGACGGGATGCGGGACGGGACGGGATTTGCGGGATTTGTGCCCACCCCTATTGGAAACTCTTTGGATTCTTCACCCCTCTAAATAGCATGTATAAAAGCTCCCGGTGTATTTAAAATTTTGGCTCTAAATTAAAATCACCCACAAAAAATTAAAATTAGAAGATCAAAGGTTTTAATCATCATTTTGCTAGAGAGCCTCTCTCCATCTCAAACATTCTCATTAAATGCAAATAAGCAAATTAATCACTATCTGAAATTCTAAAATGACCTAAATTTCGAGACGGAAATTATCTTATAGTATTAGTTACAAGGGAAAATGTTTAAAATAAATACCAAAAATATTTCAAAGACAGCTATTGTGAAAAATACAAGAAGAATGAGTCTCTTTTAGAAGGGTATATGAATTTCACATATGGGTATCAGATATATTATATATAAGAGTATATTAAATATCAACATTAGAAACCAAATTAATATTTTATATCTATTTTTTGGTATAAGATATCATATACTCTCTTTATTTTGAAAAACATGTCACTTAATATTTATATACGTTTTTAAAGAGCTCAAAACTATATAAATATACATTTTTTTATGATTTCATACTTATAACTAATAAGTATGAAATTATAAAAAGATTTGATATTTGATATATTTTTTATTATTCTAAAAAAATGTGTATAAATAGTAAATATCTTATTTTTTAGACGAAAATAGTGTAAATTGATAGAGAACAAATTCAGCTGGTTACAAGAAAAATCAAGTATTTTGTGACAAAAGAAATATACTTCCTCTGTTAGGAAAAAAAAACATTTCGTTTACTACTTACGCATGTTTTTTACGATGATAAAAACTATATAAAGTATTCAATTTTTTTATAATCTTTTTAAATTAATAATTTCGTATTTATTAATGGTAACTATGAAAATGTTAAAAGAATTAATAACAAATATATATTTTATATAATTTTTATCTTTACAAAAAATATATTTAAATAATAAATGACATGTTTTGTTGAACCGATGGAGTATAACTTTGGAGAATATATCGGATTCTCAAACAATCAGCCCAAGTAAGGAGCTGGCAAGTCGGTCATTCGGGTCGGGTTCGGGTCAGGTCAGTTCGGGTAAAATTTATGGTCGGGTCGAGTTCGGTCATAATGAATTTTAGATTGGTCGGGTTTCGGGTTAAATCGGGTCATGCCCATTCGGGTTCGGGTTAAAGCGGGTCGGGCTCGTTTGGGTTTCGGGTCAAGAGGATGCAAGGCTGGTCGGTCTCATTTGAGTTTCGAATCAAAGTGGGTATAGTTTGTTTGAGTTTTCGGTCGAATCATATTCGACCCGCTTGGATAATTAGGTTGATTTTGACTCGGTTGAATACTTAAATATGTAATTACTTAAAATAAATGATTTTGACTCGATTGAATACTTGAATATGTAATTTTGACTCGGTTGAATACACTCATTGTCATTGACTCATCGGCTGTCGGCTGATTTTAAAAAAAATCATAATAAAAAATTCGGTATTCGACAACATAGTCTTTTTTTAAACATTTAAACCAATTGATCGGTACTATAATTAAATCATTAAATCAAATTAATTGTACATTTAGGATTTAACCTTATTTTAACTAGTAAATTGCAAATTGGCTTATTCGTGGTTTGACTATATCATTGACCCATTTCATTTTTAGCTTTTGACCCATTAGTTTTTTTTTCCATTATTATTATTAGTTTTTAACAAATCTAGTATAAATAATTAATTCTATCAAAAAATAATATTAGTTTTTTTTCCATTATTATTATTAGTTTTTAACAAATCTAGTATAAATAATGAATTCTATCAAAAAATAATAATATAGAGTCGGGTCGGGTTTGGGTCGGATCGGGTTTGTCTGTGTTCGGGTCTGTTTCGAGTCTGGTCAGGGTCGGGTCAGGTCGGTCTCGGATTCGGGTTACGTATGACTCTAGATTTTCGGGTTTTGATCGGGTTCAGGTGAGTCGGATCGGATTTTCGAATCGGGTTAGATTTTACCAGCTCTATGAGCCCAACTATAGTGTTTTTTTTGTGGTGGGGGGGGGGGGGGGGTGGGGTTTCCAGGAACCTATAGTGTTCTTTTTAGAAGCTTGTAAAGGAGTGGTCGGCGACCACTACCGGAGAAAGGAGAACGATATTGCGTTAGCCGACGAGGGGTTCGGAAAATAGAAGACAT
Organism: Persicaria tinctoria; assembly: GCA_037127255.1. Lineage (NCBI taxonomy): Eukaryota > Viridiplantae > Streptophyta > Magnoliopsida > Caryophyllales > Polygonaceae > Persicaria > Persicaria tinctoria. The sequence goes on along the minus strand of JBANSL010000016.1, from coordinate 6,820,877 downwards.
GCGGGTAAATTGCAATTGAAGCATTTGGAAAAGGTTGCCACTAAATATTTGGAAATTAGAAACACACACCGAAGTGGCATCTTTGACCATTACAACCGACCAATTCTCACAAAGACTTTGACTCTTCCTTTTCCATAACATTATGATTTATTACTTTGATTAACAATATTGTATCCCTATCTAATTCTTGCCACATTTTGGCATGTTAAGATTCAAGTACAATCAAAATTCGGCCTTACTTTAATTTTTTTTTTTTAGATTTATGACTTACGGTTTTTCTAAACACAGAATAAGAAGTTTGATTGGAAAAAATTCTCTACCAAATATAGCATTAGTTCAATATTGTGTTGAGAGATGTGAACGAGACAAAAAAGAGTCCTACATCGAAAGTTGAACATAACGAGTCTTAGTATATAAGTCGGTGTGCTACTCTTTCTATTGCCAATTGGTTTTAGAATGGAATATCACTCGACTTGTGTGTTAGACTTCTAGCGTATTTGCAATAAGAAAAGTATTTAAGTTTCTTATACTATGACCTGAAAATCGTGTATATACATATATAGAACATGAGTGAAATTATCATATAGATTTAAGGTTATCAATTACTTTTTAGAATTTACATTTCATACAAGGAAATCTTAACTTACACCTTTGGAGTAAAAAGGTCACTCATAATTGTCTATCTAAGTTGCATTTGTAGTCTTGTCTTGAAGTAGGCTACTCTAAAAATAGATTAGATATCAAAATTAAACAATTCGATCTGATACCATGATAAATTCCAATAGTCAGTTTTCTTCATCTTCTTCTTCCAAAGAATAGTGTTATTTTCTTAATTGTTTGTGCAGTATCTCTATCAAGCATCGCCGCCCATTGAAAAAACGTAGCCACTTTCTTGAATATATATAATTCATGTGTATGGTGAAAATGTGCGTTTTAGTAAAGTTGAATTTATATGGAATTGTGTGTTAAAAGTGGGCTCGTGTCTTTTCTATGGCTTATCTCCTCCTCGATAGAGCGTTCATATTGGTATATAAACAGTGGTGGATCCAGGAACTTTTGTAAGCGTTCATATTGGTATATAAACAGTGGTGGATCCAGGAACTTTTGTAAGGTGGGGCTAGATTTTTTTTCCCGAGAAATGACGATTTGAAATGTTCGAGTCTAAGATTGTACCTATATACACCGTTGGCACCTTCAATCCTGCGTATTTTTTAAATGACACTAAAAACACCACTATACTGTTTTGTGGATTCAGGAACCTAGACCACCAACTAGACGCGGGCAAACGTGGGTATGAGCTGGGCTTGGGACTCGTAAAATCTAAACGGTCTATTTACTTAGAACAGAAGCTACGACAGTGATTAAAAAACTGCTAATTGAAATAAAAAGGTGGTTAGTGTTTTCTTTTTAATATATGCAATAAAGAGGTAAAAAAAAGGGAAGACCTAGGTTCAAACTCGGGATTCACACCTATTGACTCATGCCTTACCCCATGGTTGTTAAAATCTAGATCCGGATCGTGGGATCTTACGATTCTACGATTCAAAGTGGCCCAATCGATCTGGATCGCACATACAGAGTCGGATGCAGCAGGATCGTACAGAATCGTAGCAGGATCGTACATGATCGTAGGATCGTAGTAGGATCGGGAATAGAATCTAGATCCTACAGCATTAACTAATATGTTTATTTTTTAAATATTTTTTTTGGTAATTTGATTTTTTTAATTTTTTTAGGTAATTTGAATTAATATGTTGATTTATATAGTTATATTGATTATTTAAAATAATGTTTTTATTCACTCTCTATTTAGGGATATAAAAAAATCTAGAATTATGACTCACTGCTCGAATTTTTTGGGTTGTTATATACACACGTGTGGATTTTTCATATATGGATAGACAAATAAAGTGGTTAATAGCTATTGAGCATTGATTTAACTTTACATATATGTGATATGCAATATTTTGTAATTAGTTTATCAAAAAATTTAAACATGCAGTAGGATCTTACGATCCTACGATCCGATTCTACTGCACCCCCATCGATCCGATCTAGAATCTCGATCCTAACAACATTGCCTTACCCGCTACGCTAATACAACTTTATGATTTTATTTCACTTCACTTTTATGTATAATTAAATTAACAGATATATAAAACTATGCCTATACCCTTATTTTGGCCGGTGGGGGCTTCAGCCACCCCGAACCTCCCACAGATCCGCCCTTGTATATTGCGAGTTGGGAGCTTGTTTCATTACACATCATGATCATGACATCCATCGTACAATCTTTAATACTACTTGATTGTGGTAGTCTCTCTCTTTCTCTCTCTCTATATATATCCATTGACAAATTTAACCGTTTCTATAAAGTCTATTCAGTGTGAAATGAGTCGATCCGGGAAAAAAAGGGACATAATTGTGACATTGACGAACAATTATATTCTTCGTATGGCAAAAGTGTTGTTTTCCATATGAAATTTTGTAAATTTGGTTTGTTTGAGCTATTAAATGTACAATTGCACTCTATATTATTTTGGGATATATTGTTTTAGTTATAAAAAGGGAAATTCCGTTTGGTGTCCCTGAGGTTTTGATAATTCTGCTTGGTGTCCTAAGGTTTTATTTTGTTCGGATGGTGCCCCTGAGTTTTGTCAAAAGTCCGCCTCGTGCCCAAAACTTATATTTTCACTTTTTTAAATCAATAAAATGGCACGTTATTTTTCCTTATTTCACAAAACCTCTTTTATTTTTAACAATGAACAAAATTACCTATTATTTATCTAAATTCAAGATAAAATTGAAAAAACACCTTTATTTCTAAAATTTAACAAAATCACATATTATTTCCAAAACTTTTATCACAAAATCACCCTTCTTCCAAAAAATTTAAAACAAAATCATTACGGTTTTTAAAATTATACAAAAGACATATTAGTTTCCATACTTTGAAAAAATAAAATAAAAACACTCGTTATTTTCCAAAACAATATTTAACACCTATTATTTTCTAAAATAATATTTAACCTACAATTCACTAAATTTTAACAATTGTAAATGCGGTTGATCATATGGTGGCTCAATATTTTGGTAGTATATTTTTTTTCGGTTTAATCCGTAAACCCGGAAACTTTTTTTTCAATTTAATATTTAGCCACAATAGTTCATTGTATAAGAAAGAAATACATTATAATTATCATTTTCTTTTAAAATCGGGTCTTTGGGATTCACCTGAACTGAAAATGTCGGATCGGATCGAGTTGACCCAGCATGAACCATCCTAATTTATCAATCTAACCCGATACTCTATTAGAATTTTATGGGAAAAAAGAAATGTAAAAAATAAAGGGTGGATTGATGAATAAGAGGGTGGATTTTTTTTTTTACCTAATACTCAATTAGAATAAAGGAGATTTTTCTTTATCCAAAGTATGGTTTTATTATTTTTTCCTTTTTTTGTAATTTATAGGTCAATATTTTTTTTCACAAAATGTGAGGATGGACTGATGCAATTTTTTTTTATAAATAAGGGGTGGTATGTTATGTATGTACAATGTTTGACAAATAATGAGTTTTTTTTTGCAAAATATTAAAAATAATGAATCTTTTGTGTAATGTTAAAAATAAAGGTTGATTTTCTTCTAAAATTTTTTGTAACAATGGGTGAGTTTTTACTAACATTTTGGAAATTATGTGTGCTTTTATTGAAAAAATATATAAAAGGTGTTTTTTTCATTTTTATGTTGGATTTAGTTAAATAATAGGTAATTTTATTCATTGTTAAAAATAAAGGGGATCTTGTGAAATAAGGAAAAATAATGGGCCATTTTATTGATTTAAAAAAGTGAAAATATGAGTTTTGGGCATGAGGCGGAGTTTTGACAAACCTCAGGGGCACTATCCGGACAAAATAAAACCTTAGGGCACCAAGCGGAATTTTCAAAACCTCAGGGGTACCAAACGGAATTTCCCTTATAAAAAAAACTGCATATGAATATATGATCTATATATAGTAATATATTTTTACATATATTGATTTGGTCCTAGTATGAGATATTTGACATCCATACGACAAGCCTATTTTTTCAAATCACGTGTTTCACGTACAGTTGTGTATTCCCTTTTTATCTCATTGATATTATGTATGAGTTATATATATGATAAATTATCAGTTTATCTATGCATTAAAACATTATTATTTTTAAGTCTTTTTTGAAAATATATAAGCAAATCATGGAAAATGATTCTTATATATATAGTTGAAAAAATTACGCTACTAAACCCAACTGTGTTTTGTCCTTGATCATTGATGCAGTAGGAAGCTTTGAGAAACATGTAAGTGCGAGTTCTTAATGATAAATGGTTCATAAACATCGAAACCTTATAGAGTATGTCGGGAATTTATCAGAAAAATGTTTTAGAATCAACTAAAGAATAAAGAGAAAACCTCTTTAAAGTTTCATGATTAAAAATTAATAATGAAAAATATTTAGCCTAAAATGAGTTTATATAGGGAATACCCCTAAAGAAACATGATTCCTAAAAATTCCTAAACTTCATCTAAACCTATAAAATAGATCGAAAATCCTAACCAAAATACGGAGTACAAAAGACCCTAAACAAAAGTAAAATGGTCCTGCATTAATAATTGACTACTGAAGTCCGTCGCTGGGACTCGTAATCAAGGGATTGTGTGCATAGACGCTTGGTAGTCAAGTACAAAAGCATAGTGAGGTTTCATCATAAAGTAAATTATAAATAAGAGAAGTAGTTCACCGACTTATGTATTATATTTGTTTTTGCTCGACTTTCAATGTAAGATACTTTTGGTCTCTGCACATCTCTAAGAGCATGAACATTCGTTAGCCTAGAGGCTCTTAATATCCGAGCCCTTAACTTACTTTTTTCCTGCCACATCAGCTTAAGGGCCTCATTCCGACTTTTAATTATTTGTACCCTCATTCGTGAGCCCGGATCCGGGCCCTTAAATTACTTTTTACTATTTACCTTTTTCAATTACTCAATTATTATTATTATTATTATTATTATTATTATTATTATTACTACTACTACTACTATTGTAATTATTTATTTATTTATTTATTTATTATTATTATTATTATTATTTACAATTTAATATTTGTTGGTAATAAGTACTGCGTATTAAATTGTAAAAAAAATAAAAAATAAAAACTTAATATATTATATAGTTTTTAACTCCTTAAAATACGTGTTAAAAAGTCGGTATTATTATTACAGTATTATTGAAACATCCAATGCATTATAATTAATTAATTACTGTGATCAACTCGGCAATTTTGGGCCTCATTCCATCACGTGCATATGGTGCAATGCATTCTCCCTCGATTTGAGCTATGGGCTCGGCAATTTGGGGTACTTATATATGAACCTGATCGCAGGGCCCTTAGCCTTTTAACTTTTTTTTCTATTTTTTAATCCCATGTGGCAGAACTAAGGGTCTTGAAGCCCACCAATGTTCATGCCCTAAAGACGCTCTCGTAAGTGCAACTAGGGTTGTGCGGAGTCTCGTTCAAAAGGACACTCTAAGATGACGTTATCTTCGTTAATTTGATAGCTGCATCTTAATTCATTTCCTTGTATTAAAAAAAAACTTGCCCATAATTAAGTTTAGAACGATGGGATATTGAGCTCATACAACTTAAAATTTGCTATTTTTTACCACTAAGATTTGACAAATATAGGTCGTTTGACTGTTCAAAATGATAAATATAATATTATTTTTGAATGTTACTGACTTATTAAAAAACGCGTTGAAAAGTTAAAAAACGATTATATATAGAATATGAAATAAGCACCCACGGAAGACATTCTCATATAGCCCGCAGAGTATGGCCCATTTATGGCCTACAATTTCGGATTGGCCCATATACGGCCCACATGTTCGTGCAAGCCTGAACGAAACTCCGTTTCTCATTTACCATAGAAGCATGAACCATTAAATTTCATTTTTGAGATCAAAATATTCAAAACAACTTGAAACTACAACAGTCCAGAAATTTCATTATTATATCTCAATTCTTGACTATTGAATTTTAATTATTTTATTAAGCCCATAAAATCTCATTCCTAATAGTTTTGCTTATTAATAGAATATGAATGTAGAATTTCGAATTTAGCGATTTTTTTCGTAGTCTTCGTAAAGACATGAAAAGATTTAAAAAATAATAATCTTAAATAGAATGTATAAATTAAACAAGACTGGCTAGTGGGATTGCTCCAAAGAACAATAACAAGACCTAGAAGAAAACTCAGATAGGCTGGCAAGAGAGCAAGATATATAAAACGATGTCTCGTAAACATTGCAAATGGTTAAAGCCTAGGATTGGTTGGTGAAAGCTAAATTTCGATGGTGACCTATCCCTGTCGGCATCATCTACTTATAGATTTATTATCCCCAACGACAAATAGATCTGTTCTATACTCTGAAGTTGTCTCTTCTCCTTTTCCGTCGGTTATTGGGATGGAAGGTTTTGCCCTTTGAAAAATGATCCTCAATGCGACTGACCTTAAAATCAACAAACTTGTCATTGAAGGATACAATTTTAGCATCATAGACTGTCTTTCGACTGGATTCTCGTACTCTAGCGAGATTGAGATGATCTTATCCGACTGTCTTTTATCTCTCTATCTTTTTTTTGATCTTGAGATTCTTCATGTCTTTCAAGAAGGTAATGGTATCGCTGATCATCTTTAAAGGGTTATAGACTTATAGTTAACTATAAGTCTATAACCCTTTAAAGATGATCAGCGACACCATTACCTTCTCGAAAGACATGAAGAATCTCAAGATCAATAATTCTGTTAGTTTTTATAACTTTGACTCTTTATAAATTATATCTCATAAAGAGTCAAAGTTATGAAAACTTATAGAATTATTGACACTTACTTAGTTATGAAAACTAATCGAATTATTATACTTATAAACTAATCGAATTATTATACTTATAAAGTTATAGATTTATAGTTATATCTCTAAAAAGAAATCCATTTATAAAAACAAAATCTGAAAAGACAAGTAGAAAGACAAGTGTAGGATCACTAGTCATACTAGAATAACCATTTTTAGTCCATTCTATAGCTTTAATTCTACTAGTAACAAACTTCAAAGGAATGCCAATTTCAATCTTTAAAAAAACTCTAAATAAATTGAAAATGTGTAGGATCACTAGTCATACTAGAATAACCATTTCAAATATTCTCCACATTAAATATCGTTGGGTTAGTGGCGTAGCTCTTTGGATACAAATTACAAAGTAATATAAAATTATAAATAAAATTTATGAAATTATATAACCCTTAATCATTCTAAATGAAGTTATGATTTCACATTTGTATTTATTTTAAATTATTCGATTGAATATTCATTAATTTATATTTTGGAGTATAATATTATACATTTATTAACTTATAAAAACATATACTTAACTTACACAAATATTATACACTTATTTTTTTTGAGAACCATTATACACTTATAACTTTTACCAATATATGCAAAGTTATTAACTTATATAAATAGGGTTTAGAGTTTAGGGTTCAAGGTTTATCAAAAGAGGGAAATTTTATTTTATTTTGCAAGTTAGAGGGAAATGAATTTTTTTTTTAACAAATGAATACAACTAGGGCACAGGCGGCGCCGCACAACACAGCGGCACAGCACAGCCGCTAAGGGCTCGGACTCAGATCTCCGTTGACTCGCACAACCTCACTAGGGACTCAGGCGGGCAGGCGCAGGCGTCATCTTCTCCGTCGATTCGCACAGCCGCAGGCGACATCTTCTCCATCGACTCGCACAGCCGCAGGCGACATCTTCCTCCTCCGAAATCGAGCAGCAGGCGGGCGCGGGCAGGTCTGCAGGTGACATCTTCTTCTTTGTTTTCCCGACTTGCACAACCTCAATTAGGGTTTGTTACTGTTTTGTTCATGAATTGTGTTATCTTTTGTTGTTTGGTGGTCCTGTGAATCAGAAGGAATTAGTTGGCGCCGAGTCTTGGTTATGGTCTTACTTTGTTAATGGAAGAAAATTTGGCTCCCAATTTTGCTTAATCAGTGCTTATTTTGAATCCCTATGTGTTCTCTCTTGATGCAGTTTAGATTTGAGAGAACTGAAATTGTTTGTTGCCCTGTTATGCCGTGTCCTGTTTGGAAATCAGTCCAGTAAGTTTGTTGTTTTAAATTCATCTCGTCTATACATCCAGAATCAGGGCCAATTAAAAATGCTAGTTGAATGTTATGAATGAGCTAATATGTGTATCACAAACAAGTTCTTGGACAACAATTTACATAGCTCTATAGACAACAATTTTGCTTAATCAGTGCTTATTTTGAATCCCTATGTGTTCTCTCTTGATGCAGTTTAGATTTGAGAACTGAAATCGTTTGTTGCCCTGTTATGCCGTGTCTTGTTTGAATAATTATTGATTAGCACATGAGTTCTGTCTCAATATTGAAAGATGTTGAATTGGATAGATGTTTATGTTTGGAAATCAGTCCAGTAAGTTTGTTGTTTCAAATTCATCTCGTCTGTACATCCAGAAACAGGGCCAATTAAAAATGCTAGTTGAATGTTATGAACGAGCTAATATGTGTATCACAAACAAGTTCTTAGACAACAATTTACATAGCTCTATTGAATTCCAGCTTGATAAGCCACATTTAAATTCAAAGTGTAATACTGAATATAAAATTTCATAGCATATGATTAACCACTGCACGAGCCAAAAAGTGAGGAAGGCCTTAATAAAATCTTATTTGTATTGTAAATTGGATCCCCTTGCTGTAACTGTGTCTGGAAGCATGGAGAAAGATGACAATATTGTCTTGTTTGAATCTCCTAATGGAGATATCTCATGTAAGTAAGGGGAGGATTTTTTTTTTTTTTTTTTGTATTGTAAATTTCTTCTTATGTATTTGTGTTTGTACAACTCGTTTCTAAAATTTTGAAATCTATATTTCCCTAGGTAGTCGACTGTCTACATGTGCATCTGATGCTGAAAATTCTATAGTGGTGGAAGTTGAAATCTATATTTGCCAGCTAGCTCATGGTTATGAATTGGTCTATCTTCTTTAAGTGCGATCAATATGAATGGGTTGGATTTTTATGAGTTTGAAAAGCTAAATAAAGGTGCATTTCTGATGTTTCTTCTATATGCTGGATCACGTGTTCAGGGTAAAGCAATGGCAATGAACAGTGTAAGCTTGCTAAGGAACACTATTTTCTCAAAGGAACCAGCATGTCTGCTTGTGTCAAGAGCCTATGCTGCTGGCGGTAAAGCCAAAAAGGGAGGAAAAGGTTCATCAGCAACTGATGCTCCTAAATCAACTCTTACCAAGGAAGTTAAATCTACCACGGTCGTTGGGGCTAATATCCTCAAGGATGGTACAGACCCGAAGGTATTAGTAGACTCAGAATACCCTGATTGGCTTTGGCACCTGCTTGATAAGCGTCTTCCACTGAGTGAACTGCAGAGGAAGAAAGCTGAATCCCTTTCATTTGAAGATCTTAAACGCTTTGTCAAGCTGGACAACCGAGCAAGGATCAAGGAGAACAACTCAGTCAAGGCTAAGAATTGATAAGCTGCCGCAACTCTGCTTGTTGTTTTTGCTATAGTTTAGGCTTCTATGAGCCCTATTTTGTTGTAGGAGATCCCAGTGGTCACGGTAGAGAAGCATCAAGAATCATTCTATTTAATAGGCTTCCTAATAAGCAAGAAACCATATGCTCACAGGGGGATTGAATACAGACCTGTCATTGTTGTTATTTAATAGCTGGTTCTTCGAAATCCTCCAGCAGATCCAACTGTTTCAGGTTTGAGTTCAGTTCGGAACTTCTGGGTCAGCACAACATGATCAGGTTGGAGGATACTCAAATATCTCTGGTGGGCTGAAGCTGATGTTATTTGGTGTTTTTATTTTCATCAAAAGCTTCACATTTGTGTTTAGTTGCTGACAGTGTTTAGTTGCTGACATTGAAGGAAGAAGATCCCGTGTGTTGACATCCACCTTCTTGAACACGAAATTTGCAACAGCTCTCTGTCAATGGTGTTGGTTTCAGATTCTGCTGTCGATGTTTCGCCCGAGCTACAGAATTAAGAAATCAAAGAATGGTACTTTGTATTACGCTGGGTTTGGCACATGTCGTTCAGTCAGGCCCGAGCTTTTGGTGTTGTTGCTAACGCTGGGTTTGAAATCTTGTGAACCTTGTGAACCTTGTGTACTTTGTATAACACCAGAAACGCCTGGCAACTCGAACATTAAGTCAGCTGAACAGAGCTGGGTTGTTTCGGAACAAAGATGAGATGATTGTACAAGAATATGTCATCCATGTGGTCGTTCTTCATAAGATCATTGAAATGGAAATCCTTGCGATGAACATAGGCCATTGCATTTCCGCACCAAGTATCCTTGGGCCATCCACTAGCCATACTGAAGTCGTTCGGATTTTCTGATTCATGAAGAGAAACCTGTCCATTTGCTTTCCCAAGCAACGCTTTCTGATGGTTCTTTTCATCAGGCAGGTCTGTTCTCTTCTCTTTAGAGGCTCAAATCTCATAGGCCATCCAAAGCTCTGTGATCCACTCATTCCCCATTGTTGCCAAGCATCCTGCCAAGGAAAGACATCCAACAATTCTTCGTCTTTTGGAACAACAAAGTCTTTCGTGTCGAGTCCACTATACCAATCCATCATTGCTTTATGCCTTGATGAAAATCCCTGTAACATAACCCTCAACTGAACTGCACAAAGAAGCAGCAACCTCAGAACAGTTGAGCCGAATATACCGACATTTTGACTCTCAACTTCTCAATCAAATTGACCATCTAACAAATGAGCCATCATATTTTATTCTGTTCCTGACAAAGATTGCACCTATAAATGAACACAGACACCAAATTTAGCCTATTTTGAGATACTTGATTTTGTTCATTTCAAAGATCTCCACATACATGTCCATAAAAAATAAGCTGGACGGTTGCTAAAAGTAATTACCCAAACTACAGCCTTTAGTCGCCTTTAGTCGGATTAAGTTGTAGGAACGTGGGAAAAAATTAAGTTGAGTTCATTCAAAAGAGAGAAATAAAAAAGAGAATTAAGGAGCCGAATCGGATTCCACGGATCTTATTATACAGCCGATGAAATGCATCTGTCACAGATATTTGATTGGATCGGTTGATTGGGAAAAGTTAGAAAAACTTGACATCACTGCATCACCATCTCAACAACGAAACAACAACTAATTATAAAATGTATAACGAGGAATATTATATATAGTTGATGACGACAGAACGCATACAAGAGGACACGTGTCGAGGTGGCGCAATCCCAAGTCGGTCACAACGTGTCATCCTCTCGTACAAAGCCCCCTGCTACGTGTCACTTATCTGTTCATCTCTCTCTTTCCTCTTCGTTCGATCTGCTTTAAAATTGAGAGTGAGCTGATCGATCAGTTGCATTAGTAAAGCACATGTAATGGCGATGGCGGGTCGCTCCATACATCCGTTGGTGATGGGGAGGGTGGTCGGAGACGTCGTTGACCCGTTCATCCCCACCGTTGACCTTAAGGTTCGGTACTCCTCACGGCAGGTTGCCAACGGCTGCGAGATGAAGCCCTCTGCCGCCGTCGATCGCCCTCTCGTCCTCGTCAACTCCCCTTCTTCCTCTTCCGACTTCTTCACACTAGTACGTATTTGTATATGTATCTCGACTTATTAGACATGTCTATACTTATTAAGCATATTGATTTGCTCTGACCCGGAAAATGTGAATATATACTGTACATTGTAATCCATTAATCTGCAGGCATGCGTGGCAAAGCTAGGATTTCTGTCTGGGGTGCTAAAAAATATTCGTGAATTTTTATTTTTTTTATACTTATTAAGAAGATTTTTTTTTAAAAATAATATTGAAAAAACACGAAAATTGTGATTTTTTAATGATTTTTTGTATTTAAATAGTTGAGAGTGACCAAATAATAGAAGAGAAACAAAAAAATATAGAAAAAATCACGAAGAATTACTTTTAAAACAATATTGAAATAAAATGTGTAATGTAAATATAAATATGATACTATTTTTTAATGAAATAGTTGATAGAAACAAAAAATATAGAGAGAAATCAAGAAGAATTAATGCTAAAACAAATAAAAAGGGAAGAACTTGATAATTGTATTTGAGACTTTTTGATTCTCCTTATTTCCTTTACCATTTTGTTAGATATCATTCTTGTTTTAAATAGATGTTATATTCCCTTAAAAATACTAAATATATACAAAAATAATATTTATTTTTTTCCGGCTAGGGCCCATTCCCAAGCACCTCTAGCTCCGCCACTGCACGCATGCAAGTTTATGATCTCGTTGTTGATATAATAAGGACTTATTATAGGTACATAATTAAAGTTTCAATCAAACTTTGGCCTTTAGTTTCTCCATGAGTGGAAAAGAACTTATAAGTTTTGCATGAACAATAATAGTACACATCTTTGGGCTCGTTTGTTTAGATAACGGGGGAATGGAAAGATAAGGTATTGATTTTTACACATAAAACGATATTATAAAAAAAACTTCAAATTAAAATTTGTCCAATATTTTTTTGTATTGTTGTTCAAATTTAGGTGATGGTGGATCCTGATGCTCCAAGTCCTAGCGACCCGGAGTTACGAGAATGGCTACACTGGTAAGTGGTAAAAATCAACATATCGCACTATATAGCCCCCAAGTGAAGCTGGTTACTTGAACAAAAATAATGCATCTAATTGAGATATTTCGACTCGGTACATACAGGGTTGTCTTAGACATACCTGGAGGCATGGATGCTTCTAAAGGTTTGCCTTCTTTCTCTTTTAAAAGTAACGAGTTTTTTGGTATTTCGTGAGATTTAGAGGTTATCGACTAATCCTTTTGAAATAAAAACTAGTAAAAGGTAGTCCCCTTTTTGCTGTTTTTGTGAAATGTGCGTTGGACCCTTTTTCATTCAGGGAAGGAGGTGATGGAGTACATGGGGCCAAGGCCCCTAGCCGGCATTCACCGTTATGTCTTCTCGTTGTTCAAGCAACACAAACCCCTCGGTTCAGCTTCCGATATCCACTGGCCTGACCAGGCTGTCAGTGTCCGCGGCAACTTCAATACAAGGCGGTTTGCATCAGCTAACAACCTTGGGCTGCCAGTGGCAGTGGCATACTTCAACTCAAAGAAGGAAACTGCAAGAAAACTACGCTGATTTTTGTGTCCGTTCAGTAGTTGGTTAGTCAACACACTTACACACCTGATATCGAATGTGGTCATATTAACAGTCTCCGGAATTTGAAATAACTCAGCTCCAGCTGCTACAGAACTTTAGGGTTGCACCTTTTACACAAAGAACCCTACAGGCTACAGCAACATGGAAGGCCTAAATAAAAACCCTAAAACATACAGTACTACAAAGCATTAGCTGTCAGATATGAAGGAACTAAGAGCCATAAAAAATAAGGGAGTGGCTCAATGTTGTCTTATGTAACATGTACAGACTCCACTAAATAACAGTTGGCACAGTACAAGCACTGACACAGGAGGTATCATAATTTACACTGAATTTCGAAATAAACAAGGCAAGTAGGCAACTGAGATCATGATTCAGGGAGAGACGGCTTATCGGCTTCGCTGCGCATTTCCTCAATGGCTTTGCCGATCTTGTTTATCACCATCTTCTCCACCTGTTTTCAACACCATAAAACTTTTTGAGGAAATGACATTTTAAGGACGGGCATCAAGAAATTGGTAAAATGCAGCTTAAGAGTTCACCTGCACCCTGGATGCTTTCGGCTTGTTGGCAGCAGGGAGATCCTGAAGCTTGTCAGCCAACTTGATGCACTCACCGGCATGTTCAGGGGAAACAAACTCCAGAACAACATTCACACACGACTGAAAACAATATGAAAAGCACTGTCAGATTCGGGAGCCATTAAAATCCTAGAAGGAAACTGATTTATCACCCCCTGTACAATGGCCTCGTTTTGTTTAGTTGATGAACTAATTTGAGTCAAAATACCAATTGCCCATCTCTCCAATACACCATTGAAGCTCGCTAAAATATGTTGAAAATTAATTCACATGAAATAAAACCCATAACTGGCTCAGGCCTAAAATACGCAACCCAAAAGGGAAAAGGAAATGAATCTAGTCTAATTTTAGATTATGATAATTTTACTCAATGCCCTTCTTTACTCATTTTCCAAAATTTGTTTACTTCCCTCCATTTTAATCCCATTTTGGGCATGGAGCGACAAAACCCTCCCTTTCCTCATCTAAACTCATAAAATCAGATCATTGTCCCCCTCTATTTCACTTATTGATCTATATTATCCATCTTTGATTCCTTGCCCTTTCCCTTTCCCAGTTTTGACCAAAAAACCCCTAAAGAGTAAATTCATCCAAAATTTCAGGCAGCAGATCGATTCAATTTTCATTCAGTAACGAAGATCATTAACTCAACTTTCTAGTCATACATTTTTTACCTTGAGATTCCTCATCTGATATGGACAGCCTGCAGGTATGAGAACAGCTTCTCCAAGTCTTTGGTTGAATGTCCAGGGTTCAATTTCTGAATGCAGGCGATTATATTTTAATACAGTTACTCTTCCTAACAGGTAAAAGGAAAAAAAAGAAAGAAATAGGAACCGTAAACTGCATATATTGCTTACTGAATTCCTCTTTGAGCTTCATTTTATGTGCAGAATCGAGAAAGAAACTTCCATCAATGATTGGCTCAAAATCCTGCAGAGGGGTGAATATTCATCAGTACTAAACAATTAAACCCTATAAGAAAGGTGTAGAGCTCGAAATCTCATGTTACCTCTGCTTTCACATGCTGTGATGAGCCACATGCATTGTAGAACTCTTCAGAGTGCTTGCGAATGTATTCTAGAAGTTTCGGAGTATCTTGTCTCCGGAACACATCCCACTGGATGCCACAAGGCGTCTCTTGACTAGACTCTTTTTCCGAAATGGAGGGTTCAGTACGATCTACAGGAAACGTCTCACCCGTGGTTTTATCCCGGTTATCACTAGAACCGGAGCACATCACTGAAGAGTCAGACTCAGTCTCAGAAGCTGGAGCTTTGACAGTTGAGTTCCCCACAATATCAACAGGATTATCCTCAATGGCTGTAGAAAAACTAGATGTAGCATCTGTTCCGTTAACATTCCTCTCTGGCTGTCCTACCTCTTCTGTGATCTTGCCATGTTCCTTGGTTATCCCATTATCCAGATCACGACTGTCACAACCTCCCAAATCCTTGACGTTCTTCATTCTTACCAATGTCTTAATTTTATTAACCTGATCTGTAGATGGTGAAAAATCCGAAGCATGAACCAGAATATTAACCTGAACCATGATGAAGAAAGAATTAATAACCAAGCACATATTCACAGAACATGTAGCTAATAATAATTGCATGTGCATATAAGAACATTGCCAAAGTAGCAGACACATGAATAGGTTAATGTGAAGAAAAAACCCAATTTGAAGAGGTGATCAGATAACCATGTGAAAAGGAAACACATACCAGATCGTGCAAGTTGTGACAAAGTGCATCACCCGACTCTGCACTCCTAATGTCCTTATCACGGCCGCAAGTAATGTGTATTTGTGGACTGAACTCAGAAACTTTGGAATCTTCTGCTAACCTTCCAGCAAGATTTAAAAGTCCAGAAATGGGATTTGTGTACTCTTGGATAGGTAAAACATTTAAAATTTCAGCATAATGAGCAGAAAAAACCCTCTGACACGAGACTGAAGAGAGTTTAGCCTTTAATCTCAATGTCTCGTGATTTGACTGTACCATCCCCATCGGTGATCCATTGTAGGATTCTTTATTAATGAATTCAACCTGTAAATGAAAACAGAGTATTAGTAACAACACAAGATGGTAAGTTAATTAAACATGCATGATAGTGTGGGGGAGAACGAGGCAAAAGTAGCAGACTTCCACGCATATTTTGGGGACACTGAATTCAAATGCAACAGTGTTTAAAAAATAAATCTGCTAACCTTATACCAGTCCATGCAATTTGGAGCGCCAGCCTTTTCATTATCATTTTCAAAACTAGATAAGTCCGTATTTAGGTAATTGGAGAACATGCCTATTGGATTCCAAGTCAATTCAGAAGCTTTTTCCAGCAAGTCACGAACTATAACTGGATGAAAATTGCGCCAGTGTTTCTGGAAGTGTACAAAAAGGGTGTCATAATCATCATGAATGCTGGGGCAGTACAGAAAGTTATCCCCTGGATGTTTCCTTCGACAAGCTTCTAGCAATTCCTTTCTATTACCACCTTCTCGAGCCATGGCTGAACAAAGTGAACAGTGCAAAGAAGGACCGACAATTTTTGGTGACTCATGGCCCAAAATAATTTCTTTTGCACTTATTTCCAGCTCTCTGGTGAAATTCGGTGGATAAATGCATCTCAAATCAAGAATGCTACTGCTACAACCACCAAGCTCTAAGGATGGGCAAGATAGATTGCCACTGTATGCTCTTGGGCTAGATAATGGAGAAAGAGAATCACTTTCCGAACTGCCAACATTTTGCATAGATTTTTTCTCATCTGTATGTGCATTGCCCCCAGAGGAAGATTTCTTCCTACTAGAAGATTTAGTACCTTGGAGCATCAGATCTCGAGTAACCTGACAGCAGCTTAAGCAGAGGTTATATGAACAACTTGGGCACCTTCTGTGCATATCCAGTATAAAAGAGCTGCATTTATTGCTGGAAGAGGAGAGATGAGAATTAAACTCACATATATCAAATGAATTAGACTTTAAAAACTAATGCAATAAAGGACATACCACAAAATTTCCTTCTTCTCACCAAACTCAGCTTGCAGAATGTCAACCTCAGAAAGACTTTGCTCTGTATTTGACAGTATATCAGAACAGAGAACTAAAGAAGATAGCAAACAGCCAAACATACTGTCTAAAATAACATATAAATTATAACTTATAACCTTTCAATTTTGCTTCCATCTCCAGTTCTATCCTCTGCTCTTCATTGATTTGTTCAAGGATTGGAAGAACCAAATTGATCATGTAATGCAAAGAAAGATATTTGCTCATCTTACATTGCTTCTTCAAGTTATCCTGTGAAAAATAGCATATACCTTTTAAGGTACCACATCGATGTTCACTTGGCACGAATAAGATTCTAGTACAGAGAGAAATTTACCTCTGAGCTGACATCCTTTTGATGGCTATTTGAACAAGCATTGCATTCACAAGTTCCGTGGCAAACTGGGCACTTTTGCTTAATTTCGCGTGCTTCAATGGACCTTAAATCATAAGCACGAATGAAATCATAAGACATGCAAAACCCATAGGATATGGAAGCTTGCATATGGAGGGAGCTGTTTGTATGAAATATATTCATCACTGATAACCATAAGAAGAGATAATTGATCAGCAAATGATAGACATCATTACAAATTAATCCACTAAGATTATAGCCTCTCTTTTTTCAATGATGGAACAAAGATGTGCAGTCAACAAAAGTGATCAAAAAACACCAAGGAAGCATTCACAGTCTACATACATGAAAGAGGTTAATTGAGTGATCTTTCAAATCTCTACTTCCCTCGTCTAGGGGAAAGGGAGCACGGAGAGGAACTCCAAAACCCACAATGGGGATCCCTCTCAAGTTTTATCTAATATATTGGATGGAACCAGGTAAAAAGACGTAAGAAAAATGCTCTACAAACAATTTCTATTTTTTCTGCAGTTGATAGGACTTGGAATTTCAATTTTCTGTGTCTTCTTAATTTATCTAAAAATAAGAAGAAAAAATACATTATTGTGCAATGCAATGCTATATTGAATTCAAGCAGCAAGAACAAAATATCTTTTATCATACTAAGAATAGATGCAATACATCAATTACCCACTAGACCATACAAAAATGGTGAAACCATCCTGGAATTAACAAAATAACCCTTTCAGAACCCAATTGTTTGCAAAGTGATTATCAGTAGTTTAAGTTTATAGATGAAAAAATCCACAATTTAACTTGTGTCCATAATATATACATCCTCCTGTGTCACTTCACACCAACTTATTTCAATCTCACTAATGATTCCTTGCTTCTCCTTTGTACTACAGGGATACAAAGACAACCACAACTTCTGTGGCTCCTTCTATTATCCATTTCCAATACAGCTTAATCACTCAATTCCACACATAATTATTTTTTCAAAGCTCCTTTGCATAAAAATCCGAATAATTTTTCCACACACAAAGTCCGCGTTAGAGATAATACAACACTACCATTCTTTTCCTATGCTCATTAATGAATTTGTTCAGGTCCCTGTAAAGTAAAATAACTGTCAAAACTACAATGTTCTTATGTGGAACTAACTGAACAGCAACTTCTGAATGGAAAAGTATTAGTGTAAGGGAATTCAGACTAACACAGCAATGCCAAGTGTTACAGCTCAATAACGGGGAGATATTTGATTACCTTCTCTGAACTAATAACACACGAATACATAATCTAGCTTTATCCATCATGTTACATTTTCAGATTATGCAATAAACTACATAAATTGGTTCAGATCCAGTCATCCACACATGATTCATTCAGCTAACTCTCATGAAAGAGTTACAATATCAAAGGTGGAGTACCCTTATGCACGCAGGATCCAATTATCAAGTTACAGACCTATATTGCATAAACCATAGATGAAAGTGCAAGGTACTGCTAAAAAGATAACTGGATTGAATTCATTACCTCTCTTTGATGCAATCAGAACAGAAGAACCTCTTTTTGCAACTCAGGCACTTGGTCAAACTCACATTGCGACCTTTCTGACACCAATGACACTTCTTTTTCCCACCTCGACCACCAGCAACTCTCATTTTCCCCGTCAGATTCCGAGAAAAAGGAACAGCCTAAAGCAACAAAAGCAGAAATTGAAATTCAATAAGCAAATCCAATTTTAAGTACTAGTAGCCTAGTACTGTACAATTGTTGCTAAATTAAGATGCTACCTTCACAGTGCTAACTGGAGGTTGCTCAACGTTTTTTGACCGGAATCTGCGGTTGACAAGACGATAGTTGGGGGGATCTACCCCTAATTTCACCGGCGGGGAATCAGCATTATCAATTGGCTTAGCGGCCGGTGCTTTTACCGAATCAGACAGGGGAGAAATCGCCATGCGTCCGTATGGCAACTCTCTGGTGATCTCCTCGCTACTCTGTTCCACATCCTTCTTCGTCTTCTTCTTCTTCTTATCCTTCTCCACGCTTTCCTCCGCCTTGGCTTTCTTGGCCTTCTTCTTCCCCTCAATCTTCCCCTCAGAGAGTGCTCTCAGGAGCTCCTCCGCCTTGCTCTTGGCATTCTTCTCAGCGAGATCGTCGGCATCCGCCGCATCAGAAGCCGAGGAGCGCTTCCTCTTGTTCTTCCTGTCCAGATGCTCCCTCCCATTAACCCTAATTTCGCCATCCCCGGCATCATCCGCCGACTCCGGGGCGGGATCAGGACGGGCGCGAGGGTTCCTCTTGTCAGAAGGCCGCTTAGATCTCTGGAGCTTGAGGGAATCGGGGACCTGAATCCTGACGTTGCGAAGCTTAACCTGAGCGGAGTGAATCTCGCAGAGCAACTTGCCATCCATGACCTGGCGCTTGCAGCGCCAGTGGCGGCCGTCGGTGCGCTTGCAGCGGAGCTCGTCGGGGACTGGCTCATCCACCGCCATTACGAGAAACGGCCGGAAAATGGATCGGAGAGAGAGGGGGGGTAGTGGGGGGTTTAGGCGATGGGACGGGGGGAAGTGCTTGAAAAAGAGGGTTAGAAAGTGGAAACTGGGGAGAGTGGAGAAAACAGGATTGGCCCTCTAAAAATCTCGTGTGTTGTTCCGTCTTTGCAGTCTTTCCCTTGTTTCGTGTTTCTACTTCACTTTTTCCTTCATAACTACTGTTGTCTGTGTATAATACTCCATATAATAAAAATAAATTTGGCACAAATAATATAATAAAATATAAATAATATAATAATACATGTCATTCATCAACCTATTTGGCTATTTGTGTGTAATCTTTTTTTTTTTTTTTAAACAAAAAGATAGGAAAGATTAGTTTTAAAAGCTTAAATTGACATGTAATATAGAGTATAATTAAATATTGTTAAAACGGTCTTTTTATCCTATACCCTAAGGGTATATAATAAGAAATCTAATTGAAAAAAATTCTCTATCAAATAGAGTATCGACCCTAGAAAATTTAATTTTTAAAAAGGCTAAAATAATTAAACTAGAGAAAATCATTTCTAATTAGGTTTCTTATACTATGCTCTTGAGGTATAGGATAGAAAATCTGTTATTGAAAACACTGCTATTATTTATTATCTGCATTCTTACCCATTTTGTTAATTAATTATATTTTATTATATTGTATAAGAGTAAGTACTCTTATTTACCTCTTATTTTGTGACTTATTTTAATAAACAGTACATAATAGAATAAAAGATTTAATTTTATTTATTATTTAAAATATATAAATTATATTAAAAAAATATCACATATTTATTTTTTGGTGGATGTCACCGTCATATTATATATCACCAAAATATTATCACCAACTAAAACTTTCACATAAAAAAGTCATCATGAAAATTATACAATAGTGTCATCAAACAAATACTATGACTTAATGTCATTAGAAACAAATTTGATTAATTGTCACCAATCTTATAAACAACCAAAATATCCCACAAATAATCACAGACTTGCTCACTTTGATCAAGGACCTTTCTCTCGTTTGTCGTCTGACTTACTAATCCGTGTCCTTTACAGATTAGGACTCAGGCTCATCGGACTTAGTTGACAACCTTGAACCCCACGTTAAAAAAATAACAAAAAAAATAACCGATTCCGATAATTGAAGTACTTGACAGAAAAACCGAGAGACCGGGCAAGCCGGTAGATGGACTAACCATCATGTACAACCGAAGCAAATGACATAAAAGAAAAACCCGAAGTAAATAATAGAATTGAAAATGCGAAAATAAAATAAACGTGCAAGCTATCCTACACCGTAAAACAAAACCAACATGACGAACAAATCAATCAGCCAACAGAGGATGCACACAAAGAACCCTGGGGACACTAGCGCACATCTCAAATTACGGACTCTGAAGAGCCATCAGATATCGATCGCAAATCCACGACGTTTTCGGATACAACAAAGGTTAAATGGGGTAACTATCCCTTTTTCAATTTTTGTTTTAGTAAATATACCTCTGAAGATTTTGTTTTATTAATGACAGATTTGCCCATGATTTGATTGTAACAATAAATATTCAAATTCCTAATTAATTCTTATTCCATTAACGCTTCTTCTATTAATTGACACTCATCTTTCAAGAAAGGTCCGTAGACGCACCTCCCTTCAAGCATGGGTATTGCTTGTGAAAATATTGATGGTTGGTTTTGTGTTATTTATTCAAGTGATTGCTAATACCACTTCCACCGGTTACTATAATTTGAAAACTCACCAAATTTGTCTTTAAAGAATCGGTTATGAGGTCAACCAAGGTTGATGAATTGCTTGTGATTTATGTCGTGATTCATAATTAGATGCAACGCTTCCTTCAACTAGGATTTTTTTTTATGATTTCATTTAAGAACAGATTCACAATAATCGCTTATTGTGATTTGATGAAGCGCTTATTTGGTTACAATAAATTTAGGCTACAATAATCGCTATCTATGACTACAATAATTGTAGGTTACAATAATCGCTACCTATTGTTACAATAATCGATTCATTTAGGTGATTTCTTGTAACTCAACTCCACAATTCAATTACAGATATAGTAATAGGTACAAGACTCCGCTCATTACAACCTTTACAGGAATTCACCTAGTACACGAAATCATGTATTACATGAGTTTGATTACGCAAGGTTGATTGATGATTAACAATACAGGAACGTGGTTACAATCTTGTATTACATAAATGCTATTGTAATATGAGAATAATTTTGTATTAGGGGAATGTTATTGTAACACAAGAATGAGATTGTATTACATGATTTTGTAACAAGAACACTATTTTATTACATAAATAATATTGTAATACAAGAATGATATTGCCTTACAAGAATCGACCCCATACATGAATTAGAGTTTATAAAATACAACCGTCAATAAACAATTGTAACCGAATAATTTGAAGATTCAAGAGTAACTAATTAAAACTCTAATCAATTCAACGTTGAGAAAAATATCTTCATCTACCAAATCTTCCAATGATTTAACCGTTTACTTTTTAAAAGGATAGAATTTGTTTTAAAAAAAAATTATTTTTACTTTTTAAAATGATAAAATTTGATTATAAGGGTATAAAAGTAATCTCCATCTAAAAAATAGTACAATTACCTAAAAGAAAACTCAAAAGGTATACTCTACCCAATTTTCTCTACAACAAATCAATACTCGGTTAGAAACCCTACAACTTTATCTTTGTGAATAAATTGAATACAGTTTAAAACTTTTTCTTTTGTCCATGGGATTATGTTTTATAAGTTATAACCATGAATGACATTTTTCAAATGGGTGAAGTCAATGGTGATGAAAGAAGGGCCAAAGGCCCAAAAACTAGAAAAGGCTCAAGTGGTTCATCAAAATGTTGTATTTCCGAAAATTCTACATCTATAGAAATTCACATAAATCATAAATTTGTTGAAATAAAATACCTACAAAAAAACCCAAAATAAAATCCAATAAAATCAGGGATGAGCTTTAATTGGTTGAAGGAGTCAAGGAGATAATACGGGAGTCATCAATATCGTTAACAGCACTTTCAGCACGACAGTACGTTGTCCATGGGAGATCTTGCGGACCATAGAGGAAATTCAACAAATTGCAAGAAGTTAAGGTTCAGTCCAGTTCCAACACTGTTTCAGAGAAGCCAATAGTACGTGCAACGGACCACATTGCTAGACATGCTTCATTCTAGCTCATCTTCTCCCCCTTTATAGAAAGGGTGCTTTGTACTATCATCCTTAAAAATGATCAAGGATGAGCTTTGTCTGCAAAGTCATCCCTGTTCTTGGCTACTGTGAAAAAAAACCAATGAAATCATTCACAAACATGCCACAAAAATTGCAATTAACACCAACTTTCCTCTTCCAATGTAAAGGAGTTCCTCTTTATTCACATCAGAAGCTTCCTTTGCCGATGATCCAAAGCCAATCGAGAGCAACCCCCGAAAATATTCCAGCAAGAAGAAACACCACAAGAGCGTTCCCTAACGCGTTTTGCTCAGGTCCCTACAAACGCGCAAAAATCAAACAAACAAATCACATTTTCATGCTCAAACTTGAATCTAGATAGGGCATTTCATGATCTTGTTTAGGGGGAATTATCCTAGTGATAGGGAGCTAACCTTGTAGCCATTCGGATAGTCCATCATAACACAGATGGTGAGGTGTCCATTGGTCATGCCCAATAAGGAGATGAGCATGAGCATCCAACCTTGATCACCATACTTGGTTGTGAAGTAGAAGGCGGGGATGAAGAGGATACGAGCTAAACACGCTGCCATGAGACCGTTCCTCGACTTAATCTTCAAACATTTTATTAGAGGCGTACATCGAGAAATCAGATCCCACACGTTGTACAATGCAATCAAAACAAGAGGATACCTAATGGTAAAATCAGCACATTAGAGTAAGGCTTACAATACATTATTAACTTAAGTCTAGTTCTATTTTTAATGTTTATACCAAGATCCAAGGCGGTGAGTTCCTGTGTTTTCGTAGAGGAAGCCAGGGAAAATCGACAATGTCAGCACGTAAATGAGATACAAGTCAAGAGCATAGTCCCAATTCTGTAATAACAATTGTTTGGTACTCAATCGATCTTCTTCACTTTTACCCTCATCCTGCAGGAATTAGCCCAACAATGTAGTAAAGAACACATGCTCTGATTAAAGAGGCTTTAAGGCATTGAGCTTACCGCGCGTATACCAACAGCAACTAGATCAGCTGAGACAGTTTTCGAACCCTCAGAAGACGCTTTTGATCTATAATACTTAACAATTGGTATCCTAGGGAAGCCGAATGCATAGAGAAAAATGCACAAAAATTCCAACCCTGTGGAGATTCCCAGGAACAACACTGCAATCGATTCATAACCAAAAAAACTTCATTCAAATGATTCCAGTGGTTACACATGAGTGAATGTACGTTTTTACTCACAAGCACCGTAGCGTAGTCCATGATCAAAATTTTCAAACACAGCTTTTGTAATTAGCCTCAACCCAGATGTTAGAGCTCCAGAAGCTGCCATTCCACCGAAAAAGGACTACAAAAGATATAACAACATAGTACCATGTTTTGTTAGAGATTAAGCTTAAAGGTTCACTGGGATATACATACATATATATATATATATATATATATATATATATATATATATATATATATATATATATATATATAGTTTCTTTACCTGCATAAATAGGGGATCCATGTAAGATAAATCCCCAACCATTCCTCCTTGAACAAGTGCATCTGCAACTCCAAACGAACCGCTCAGGATGCAAAGGAAGGCATAAGGTAGGATGGAGCCTTTCCCATGTGAAGCCAAATCCAACTACAAATTAATCAACCAAATTCATTTCAACTTTTATGGCCTAAGGTACAATGTTGGTTAGTAGTGATGAATTCGAACTCACCACTATGAGTAGCAAACAACTTAGAGCGAAAAGGCTGTATCCGAGAATATTCCGCTTTCTAGTGTTGATTTTGGACTCGTTCCACGCTAGACATATCATTAAGCCGAGAGCACACGGTTGGTACATAAGTGTAAGGACTCTCGATGGATGATATTTCTACAAAATGACAATAAAACACATCACAATAGACCTATCAAAGTAACTTGGACAATCAATCATAAGACTTCCTAAAGGATATATACCGGAAAAACTTGATAGTAGTAATCCGAAATGGTGAGCATACTGTTCCAAGCTAGAAGAGATCCGAGTCCAAGGAACCAACAACATATGATAGCGATACGCCTTCCTGGAGCATCCTGGCCAAATGAATTCAATCAGATAAACACAATCATAAAGTTAAAAGTGAAAAAATTGCTAAACAAAGCCTGTGTTAACTATTATTATTAAGTATAAAATTCACAAAGCTTTTAATTAAGAAAGGGAAACTAATTAACAAACCCGTGGTTCTGAACTTCCATCTGAAGTGGGCATGACCATTTGTTATTTTCCCTGTAGAACAAACCCTAAAATTTTCAAAATGTTGTTGTAATTAAAATGAAAATATGTAGTATGTAGAGGAGAAATTTCCAACAAATTAATTGATTAATTGAAGGGAGATACACAGGTCATATAAAAAAAACAATGTTAAAAAGTTGATCAGCGAGGGAAGAAGATGCATCAAAGAAAAGAGAGAGACGATACCAAAATTGTGAACCAATTAATTAAGAAACTAAGGTGATGTAGGTGACAAGAGAGAGACTCCTTCGGCGATGAACGGAGAGAATTTGGAAAGGGGATCCAGCTTTAGACATAAAGTTCTTCACTCCATCGATCTCGTAATTCATGTTGTTTTTGAAGTCCATCCTGACATTTTAGAGGCACTAGAGAGAGTAAAAAAAAACTATTTATATGGATAAATTACAATAAATATCTTAACCTTTAGGGGTATATAGATAATATCATTACCTTGGCAATCGCTTTCAATTTGGTCGAAATCACGTACCTCCTCCGCCCTCGGAGTCGGCTCCACCGACCTCAGATGATCTTTAAGAATCACTGACCTCTCTTCTCTCCTCGGTCGATTATTTCTCTCGTGAATTTTTTTTTTTTAATTTAGGAAAGAAATTTAATTCTCTAGACACGGCTAGAGTATTCGAGAGACCTGACAAACCGATAGATAGACTAACCATGTGCAATCAGAAGCAAAAAACATAAACAAATGACCTAAAGAAAAGTCAACAAGTACAAGAGAAAGAAACTCTCAAACTCGGACGAGCAAGGACTGAATAACTAGTAGACTAGCAATAACACCGAATCGTGTGAAACACGTACATGCAGCAAAGAACTCAATCAAAGAATGAAAGTCTGAGTCTGAGTTAAAAACAAATCATCCAAAACCAACAGTAGTCTTCATCAACATCACAAACCAACACCACAACCATTCCATCAACCCACCACAAGAACACCACACGCAAAGAAAATAGCAACCCAATGTTTCTCTAGTGAATCCCCTTGACTGTATAAAAAAAATGATCCTTTTTTAAAAATAAAAAAATTCAACATCAATGGTTATAAGTAATTAAATGGAGGGGCACATATATCGACAACATGGGGACTCTATGTGAAGCACGAAACGCTCTCTTTTGGAAAAAAAACCCATTTGGGGATTTGGATAACATCACCGCACAGCCATCTCTTCGGAGGCCCGAAACCACCTCTTCGGAGGCCCAAAAACAGCGGATTCATCCCGCTCTCTCCCTTTCTCCTTGTGTGGTTGAGATTGAGAATAAAATCCCCAAATCCGGTTTCGATTTGGGTTTGAATCGATCGATTTATGTTGATCTATTCACTGGGGTGGCGATTTGCTCTGATTGAGCGTTTCTCCCTCTAGCGAACCATATCCTATCTTCATACGCTTTGCCGTCTTTGTTCCTCGTTCGCGGTGGTGGTTCGGTCTCACCGATTTCCACCTCCGTTTTCTAACTCTCTATCACCGGAGCTTTCTAATCTCCACCCTGCCTGGTTCTGCCCCTCCCTCCCTCGCCTCCGCCGTCGCTTGGCTCGGCTGCGGTCTTGCGTGGTGGGAATGGTGTTTCTGGCGTGGGTTGTTGCCCCTCCACTCGCTGCTCCTCTTTCTTGTCTATCTCCGGGCCTCCGGCCGGCCGTTTGCTGGTCTTGGTGCCGATGCCGTCCGCGACTCTCTCCGGTGCCGTCTCGTTCTCCTATTTTCCGGACGTGGTGGTCGGCGGAGAGGCGGCCTGTCCATCTGACTATTTTTGCCCTCTTCCTTCGGCCGTCAGTTTTCCTATGGTCTGAGGGTTTGAGTGGCCCGTATTGTTGGACCCGGGCTTTGTCCTTGCCTTGGGCCCAAAGCTACCCATTAGGTGAAAATTATTGTTAAACAAATAACTAAATAATTAAAATTGTTAATTATATAAATTTCCTTTTTATATCTATCTATAATCTATAATCTATCTATATCTATATCTATAATACATCAAAAGTTGTGTTCAGACACCATTTATTGCTCATTTACCTCCATGTTTTAACCAACTCAATTTAGTCATTTTCATCCCATTTTATAACAAATTAGATGCTTTAGCTCAATGGTTAAGATAAAGGTACTATTGCATGAGGTCTCAAGTTCAAATCTCATTTACAACATTTTTTTATTTGTATTTTTAAGAGGCTTCTCTCTTGAGATTTTGTCAATTATATGGCTAATTTGATAATTTGTTACACCATATCCATAATATTTTTTGTTATTATTTATCTTCAACTAATTAAAAAATTATTTTTATCTTAATTATTTTAATTATCGTCTATTTTGTGACAGGTTAAGGTTAATTCAGTTCTCATATTATGTAAAATTAAGAGGAGTTTCATAGGTAATCTTTTTGTTTTGTAACACCTTTCTATATATTTAATACCTATATTTTTACTACCTTTTATTATTAAGATTAAATTATGACATTTAGAAGGGAAAAACCTTCCAAATTCTTTGGCTGTTATATATCAAATTCAATTCACACAATTATATTTAATGTTTATCCCTCCATTAATGTGTACTCCAATTTTTTTTTTAATTTTCCACACTAATTAACAAATGAGCCTTTTCATATTAATTCATAGAATATATTTATTATTATAAAGGACCAAAAAAAAGTATATATTTATTATAGCATTTTCATGGGCCGATGGTTTCTTCCTCCTCCCTGTATATAGGGTTCCTTCATATGTAGGTTTTTACCCGAAGTAATAGAAAGCCGCAGTAGGTTTTTCAAATTCAAGGTCGCCTGTCGAGACCAGCAGAACAGGACGACTGGCGAAGCGCGAGGGTTGCTCCGGGCGAGGGCTGCTGCGCTGCTGCGTCGGCGCCGCTACTGCCCCTACCTTCGCTGGTGTTGCTCATAATAGTAAGTTTCTCCTCTTTTAGGCCTTATCTTTTGTGAATACTTCAATTGATTCGCGATTATTGAATTGATTTTAGGGCTATCAGCAAGGTGAACGCGATGCGGCTAATCCTGACGATGCAGCTGCGGCTCCGAAAGATACGTTTGTTGGGGGATTGGCTCATCTGGAATTGCGAAGGGATGAAGGAGGGCGAACGCTCACTATGAGGGAGTTGTTGACCGTGCTAAAGACCGATCAAGGCCATGGCTCTTACGCTTCGGGACCAGATTTGGATTCCGTGGACAGGTTCCATATTTCCATGTCCGTCTCTCTCATTTTCACGGAAATGGAATGGAAATAGAAATTGTGTAGATATTGTGACTGAGAATGATTTAACTAACCAAAGGATGATTTTGATCGAAAGTGATGAATGATTGCATTTTGTATTCTTAAAGAAAAGTTCAATTTGAGAATGAAATGAATATTATGACGCTTGATTGATAAAGGAGAGGCTAGATCATACTTCATGGGATCATTTAGGTGCCAAATCGATTTCCCTTTAATAAATTTACTATGACGTATTGTTTAAACCCTCTCACAGTCTCACCACCACTCTTAAATCACATATATCATTATCAATTATTGTTTCACATATGGTATGGATCAACAACACCTAAGTCAAGTTTTTGGGCAATGGTTTTAAAGGTAATATTTTCTTTAATTTATATGTATATATTGGAGTGACCTTTATTTATTTTTCTTTTTGTTATTAGAATATTCGCATTATATATAGACTATTTTATATTATAGAATAATGACAAAGTTTTGATTATATTTTTATCATATTTTTATATAAATTTTGCCCTTTTTTTATGTCAAACTAATAGTAATGAGTAATGACTATAATTGTCAAACAATGCTTTAAATAGGGTAGTCAAAGGGGTGAGAGTTTTTTGGTTAAATGAATAATGAATCAAATTAATTTTTTTTAAAAGATGATAAGTAGGAAATTAAAATGGGGTAGTCCAAAGGTTGAAAGTTTTTCTTTGGTTAAATGCTCAATTTTTACTATAAATAATCGATTGTTTCAATGTTCATCTACTAAAACTCAATTGTTTTACAAACAAATAAGAGTGGAAGGGTATATTGTTAGGTGAGTATTCATCTTTTTTTTTATTCTATTCCAATTTTTATTTATTTATTACTTTAATTTATTGCTAATTGTACTTTCTTATTTCTATTATGAAAATATATATGATTTTATTTTTTCAGTTTTTATGTGGTTACTTTATATCATATTTTATTTCATATTTCTTATTTGTTAAATAATGTATGATGTATGATTATTAATTTTCTCTAATTCTTATTAGGTTTTGATCAGTCATTGTTGCAAGAAGACTCATATTTGGAGGTTCTATTCATCATTTATTTATGCATTATTTCTTTTCTTTCAATTCACTCGTATATATATTATGGGAAAATGAGTTGTTGATATACAATTGATTTTTTCATATTATGATATATTATTTGTTTATTGATATTTTTTTTATAATTTTAATACTAACACGTTAAATTTCTTTTGTTTATTGTCTTTTTTATAGTGTTTTTGGTGAAGAAGAAGAAACATGTATTGAGAAGTGAAACTTAATTTAGACTTTTGTCTTTTTTATTTTTGCTTTCATTGAAAATTTCCCTTCTTTTGATATTTGAGTTCGTAGTACTATTTCATACTTTTTTCCTTATACTACCTACTTTTTTTATATCATATAAATAAGTAAATAAAAATTAGTTATGATCACTTTATTTTAATCCATGGAAATTTTGTTGCTAAATGTTTGTTTACCTAGGTTAGAATGTCTATTATTTTTAAACGAAAAAGATAAGAAAAGTAAATGTATCCCCCCTTTCAATTATTGATTCTTTTCATGTTATAAAAAATCATAACATTGTCAAATACATAAAAAGTTTCCAGCTTCAAATTTTTCTCAAATTTGATCTCTTCACTCATGGGTCTAGACTAATTTTTTTTGCTATAGTATGTGGTGGTATATATTGTATTTATAATAATAATACTTTAATTTAATTGTTGTTTGTAAAAACACACTGTGTATTATTCTATTCTTTTAAAAGTTTATACTCCTCCCGTCTCGCAATAGTTGTTGTTTTAGATTTATGCACACTTATAATTAATAAAACTTATGTTTCCTTTACTTTTATAGGAAGGATAAAATACATAAAAACGGTAATTATTACCTATAAAAATAGCACTTATTACTTCTAAAGATAATAACTATTGCTAAAACAATAAGTTTTTGTTATACAAGTTTACTACTCTAAAACAACATCTATATATTGTGACTTGCGAGACGGAGGGAGTATATATAACATGTTATTTAATCTTTATTTACCAAGTCTTATCTCACTATAATGTTTAAAATAAAATCACATGTCCTGGGCGTAGCACGAGTCTGCCTACCTAGTAATTAATGAAAATCTCGGTTTGATAACCCTCTTTATGAGTATTGAATTCCGTGTCTTTATTGACCGGTTATCGGGTGTTTTCTTCGGGTAGCGAGTTGCTCTGTCCTTGGTGTTCCTAAGCGTTCTACAACTTAGTTGGGTGTGTTGCGTCCGGAGTCGGGACAGGTTGGGGTGGTGGTAGTGTGCAAAGGGCGACTCCGTATCCGGGAGAATGGTCCTTGGAGTTTCGTCTTCACTGCCCACAGGAGTTAGAGTCCTGCAGTACCGCTGACCTGCGGTGCTTCCCTTTGGTGGTGCTTGGCTTCGTTCTTCGTCGGCATCCTCAACGTTGCGGTTTTAGTTCGGCTTAGTTTCATTCTTTTCAGTGTGCTTGTTACGTGTTGTTTGCGCCTTTTTGTTTCCTTTTATTTTCAGTTTTATTGTATGTTTGACGGTTTAGCCGTCTACCGACTTGTCGGCCTCTCGAGTTTCAGGTATGTCTGAGCTCGAATTATTACTTAATCAAAAAAAAAAATTGGAGGGGCACATGGAGAAACAAATAAAAAGGTTGAGGGGTATTAGGCAAAATATGTCAAAGATTGTACACCATGCAAAAAACCACTTACCTTAGAGGTACCATGTGAAATTTTCCTTTTAAAAACAAGAGTGAGACTATTGACAAGAGGGAAAAATGACTATTCATAAGATAAAATCAATTAAATTGCACAACAAGTCCTTTTTCATTTTAGAAATTGGATAAAATCTTATCTTGAGCATATTTACTGTATTGATTAATGAGAAAAAAATCAATTGATTAAAAATATTGTAATTAAGGAGAAACCGTCATTTGGTACAGACGACTTATCCTTTATTATATATAATAGATTAATTGTTGCTAGTTTTGTGGTAGGAAAGAGGATGATATGCACGTATTATCCCGGAGTATCGAGGATCGAAGGGTGTGGTGTTGTTTCCTTAAGTTGGCTTGTTGGGACAAGTGGTCGGGTAATGTTCATGTTGAAGAACCAAAGTGAGGAGGATCGATCGGGAGGAATGAGCGGTGATTATCCATGCTAAATAACAAGAGGGTGTTTGTGAGTGTCGACATTGCATATGTCATAAAGTTGTAGAGGATGCTTCACTGTTTGAAGTTAAAGCTGTTGTGTGAAAGGATAGTGTGGCTAGCTAGAGTGGGAGAGGTAAGAGGTGAGGCTAGTGTGTGGCGTTGGCCTAACTCAGGAGACAGGAGTCATCCAAGTCAACTATGACGTTGTAGTGCATGACCAGTTGGGCTGCAGTGTTAGGGAGGTGGTTTTTGAAGGGGCAATGAGAGCCCAAGGATCGGCTCTACGATTTAGAGATTTTAGATCGAAGTGGAGGCAATTTTATGGGGCCTAACTCCTAAGATCATGGGTTCGTATGAGACGGGATTAATAAACTGACTAAAATTATAAACAGGATAAAAATTTATAAACTGTTGGTAAAAGTAGTTAAAAAATTATGAAAAATATAAACTCCGTATGGGACGAAAAACTGTTTATTTGTAAAAAGTGGAGTTTATTTGGTTGTTATTAGGGGTATTGTGGTACTTTCAAACCAAATAAACAAAATAAACCCCAAATAAGCTCCCTCAAGTAGCTTTTTTTTAAATCATAATTTTAACTATTTATTGCTTATTTCGGGTTGCCATACACACGTATTACCTGTTTATTTTTTTAACAGCTAAAAAAGTAATAATTTTAACAGTTAAAAAAGTTTCCCATACGCACCCCATGTTTATCAGTTACTATTTATTAATATACTGAAATTACTACTGCTTTTATGGGGCCTAACTCTTAAGGTCATGTTTATCAATTACTATTCAAGCGGAGGTGGTTTTTGAAAGAGTATTTTTTTATTCATCTCTCTCCGCCACGTCAGCATAGCATCTCTTCTCCACTTTTTCCACTTTAACAATAGCATCTTTAGCATCCCACAATCTATCTTTTTTTACCAATTCAATTTACGAACATACCCTTCTATAACAATTATTTCCAACATGTTTATAATATTATATTAGTATCTGAGCTTTGAAACGACCCAAATGGCCGAAAAAGCTCGTACATCACCGCAAAGCAGTGAGTATAATAAGCAATCGGGCACCAAACGCCCAAGATCCAATTTACCGGCAATATAATAATATCGTAAGAAATCATTTTTTTCAAAATATGTCGAAACATATTCAAAATTGATGTCTATGTGTATAGAAAAATAAATCTAGTGTTATTGTAATTTTTTTTTAAAAAAATTTATATTTTAAATAGCGAAAATGATATCATTTGAATGTAATTAAAATTGGCCAAATTAAATCTCAGTCATTGCTTTCATTCGATCTCAACCACTTATTCCCACCGCCTGTGAGAGCTTTACATGTGTCCCCCTTTTTCATAATTGCATCAACCTTCTCCTTGCCAAAATCCGGAAGCATCGATGCTTACTTAGCATCCATCACACCCTCTCCCTTAATATTTTATTATTATTTTCTCATTAAGCATCTTGAATAGTGTATTGTTAAAGTTGCTCTAAGGATATGTTGAGACAAGGGCTTCCAGATGGTAACGGGGGAGACGGATTGCCGGACAATTGTTACAAAGCTAAAGGGTGGTGGGTCGTGATAGGGTCAGTTGAGGTGGCAGAGCTGTTTCATTTTTTATAGTCATATTTACCAAAAAATATTAATAAATAAATATTTAATATATATTATTTTCTTTATATTTAGATTTTTTTGTGAAAATAATTATTTATGTCGAAATCAATTATTTAATAACTATTATTGAATATATATATATATATAATATTTCGGTAAATTATTTACATCTAGATTATTAATATATAAATATTTAATAGGTGTTACTTTCATTATTATTCTCACATTATAATTAAGATTTATTATTTTTGTTATATTTTTTTTATAAATAATAGATTAATTTTAAATAGTTTTTCAAGACATAGGATAATAATCCAAATTGAGAAATATTTCTTCTAGATACACTCAGTTTAGCCATTTTTAAATTAAATTAAGGGATTCACCCATTTTTTTCGGGTTTCTTTTCCAAAGCATACCCTTATGATACACAATAGACAAACCGAAATTTAAATTAATTGCATTTACATTGCACATACTAGTAAAAAAAGGGAAATTTATAGAAAACCACCCATTATATATAGTCTTTTACACTTAACCACCCACTAAAAAAGAAATTACATAAAACCACCCATTAAATGGGTTTTGTTTTCAAATCACCATCCATCACATAATTCCATTAAAATTCCATTAAATATAGTATATTTTAATATTTTATACTTAAAATTTAAAGTTTAAACTTGAATATATTTAAATTATATTTATTGTAGGGGTAAACACTTATATTAATATATTAGGGGAAAAACGTGTACAAATTTTAAATTTATTTGAAGGCGGAGGTTCTAAATGTGGAAAATATTATTTAATTTTATTTGAAAAGTCAAACAAATTTTAATAAAGATACATTTAATTAAAAAAAATTGAGCCTGGAAAAAATATTATTTAAACAATATTTATATTTTTTTTCATTTTTATTATATAGTAGGATGATTTGCATAGATATACCAAATTTTTTTTTGCTTTGCAAAAATGTCAATGGGGGTATAAATTGCAAAGGGGTGTCAAAATGTTAGATTTGCAATTAAAAATGTTACCTATACAACCCTTACCCGGTTAAAAGAAGGAAGAATGGCGTCATGGACCCATGGCTCATTCACACCAAATTTGAAAAGGGGGCAAATGAGATGGTGACAAGTGGCTCAACTTAAGTTTTAATTGTTTTAAACTAATTTTCAACCATTTTTATTTGTTAAAATAAAATAAAAAATTTATTTTTGAACTTAATTTAATTTTATCTATCTATAGACACCCACTTTATATATGTTTATGGAAAAAAAATATTTTGAAATAAAGTTGGGTCTACATCGCATCTTAATCTCAATTTGGAGTATGGCATGGATAACCATTTGGATGGCAAAGACAACAATTTAGCTGGCACGAAAATTCACACAACTGGCAAGATAAACCAGAAAACCTGGGCAGAACCGACAGTCGTTGCTCCGGAGATGAAAGGTACAGCTGCCGACGTGGAAATGGAGGAGAGGGCAATGCTCATAGAGGAGAGCGTGTCGTTTGAGTCCATCAGGAGCAAGATAATGGAGACAAGAAGGTCCCCGTCTTGGGGAGAGTTCCTTCACCGGAAGCATCGGAGGACATAAGCAAGTGTGGCGTGGCAAGGTGAAGAAATCGATGTCTAGTGGTTCACCACCGATCTCGAAACCCACCAAAAGTATCCGTCACGTGGAAAGTATGTTTGTCGGAAGAGTCGGAGGATATAAGTAAATGTGGAATGGCAAGGACCATCACACTTAGTCCATATGGCGATAAGGAGGAAACTATATTTGGGGATGGTCATCGAGCGCATGAACCTTCCTTCCTCCCGGGGAGCTCTTCGAAAGAGGACCATCACATCCCCCACGTAGCCATCGGAGGGTTGTTTTGAAATCTCATCCGACGATATAGGCACTTATTTGTACGCGCTTTAGGGCTTCTCATCCCCCACGCATTTTGGGGCTTCTTTTGTATTTACGTATATAGGCACTTATTTGTACCCGAACTACCTTGACTTTGCTTCCAATTTCTATCTTCTGAAGTTTATGATAATTTATTATGTGCCAGTTTCGACATTATTTGTGTCAATAGCGTTTATTTACTTACCAGTAAAGGTGTATACCTTGCCAACACATAAGAATCGAACAGATGAAAACTAGTTTTACGATAACAACAAACCCATGAAGTAAAGGTATATAACAAAATCAACCAAAGGTACGAGTCCTATATCTATCAAAAGCAACCAAATGTACGAGTTCTACAATGACAAAAGCAACCAAAGGTACGAGTCCTATATCTATCAAAAGCAACCAAATGTACGAGTTCTACAATGACAAAAGCAACCAAATGTACGAGTCCTACAATCTTCAAAAGAGAGAAAATTTTGGTGGCAGCCACGAGGAGGCAGAAGCCTCTTCTAATCTGCAGCAGCAGCAAGGGCGTTGTCCATATGGCGAAGGAGTCCCATCTTCGAGAAATGATTGGTCCTCCCGATCTTGGAGAAATGGTTGGCCCTTCAAATCTTACTCGATGGCGTCGACATGACTTTCCCTCCTTTAGTTCTAACCGTGATTCACTTATTTTTAAACATGAGATACAAGTGTGTGTACATTAAAAGTTAGAGGTTGTTAAAACAAGTGCCAGTAATTACAAAATCCGTGCCGGTAAAGAAAAAATCTGTGCCAGTAAAGAAAAAATGCGTGGCAGTAAAAAAATCCGCGACAGTAATTATTTCACTATTCCAAAATCCACCAATTAATTGAGATTTCCAGTTCGATGAACACATGTTTAGACCTTCAATTTCAACTTCGTCTTCTCATCCCTGATGATTTCCATGTCCATTTGCACATCACAACTTCCTCAATTCCCTCAAACCTTCCAACTCTCACAAAATTAGGGTTTCAAAAAAATTTCAACCTGATTTCTCCCCAACTTCGCTGGCTATCACAATCTACAACATTTTCGAGTTCAAGAGAGGGAGAATGAGTACTTACTTCCTTTGTGCGTGGGTAGGAGATTATTCTTTTTCAATTGCATCCAATATTTTGCAGGGGGTGGGGTTTCTTATTTTTCGAAACTCCTCCAAAGCTTCTTCCCTTCCTTACTGTCTTCTCCCTTTTGAAGTCGCCTCCTGGACTTCTCTCTCTGCAACGGTTTGAATCGGGCAACAATGGTGCTTCGATGACTCATGGACTTGTCGATTGGTTTCTCCTTCTACTGAAACTACTGGTCGCCCATCCTCCTCTCCTTTGAACTTCCATTCCAATTACCTTCTATAGCAGTTAGGGCAACCGGTTAGTTTTGTCAATTTTTGGGCCCAATTGTTACTTCTGTAAATTTTGTTGGGGGAGAGTCATTTTTTCAAACGGGCCCAATTGTTGGTATATTTGCTATCATTTTCTCTATATAGTATAGGTGTTTACAATTATGAAAGAAAATGAGAAATTACTTATTAGTATCAAAATAATTATTAAATTTAAAAAATGCTAATGACTTATAAACTTATTTTTAATTTGGATTAAAAAGAAGTCTATAAAATTTATAACCATATTTAGGAATAAAATAGAACAAATTTGTTCATATATACATCGAGTTTAAAAAAAATATTTTTTCAAAAATTTAATCAAATATATTTTGATATGTATTTGAGATTTTAAGTTAAATATAAAACTTAAAATAATGTATTATCATATATATTTGACAAAAACCTAATAAAAATAGACAACGGGTGGTGATTTGAAAGAAAAACCTATTTAATGGGTGGTTTTCTGTAATTTTTTGTTCAGTGGGTGGTTAAGTGTAAGAGGTTACATTTAGCGGGTGGTTTTCTTTAAATTTCCAAAAAAAAAAAAAAAAAGAGGACATTTTTGGTCAGACTTCTTTTTTGAAAGTTTGCCTTCTTTAGTAAAGAAAGGACAAACCTACACATACACTAGGTGTATGTGTAGAGGCATACACCTCCAATTAAAACACAACACTTGTATTTAAAATATATTTTTTTTTCTGTAAAAACGTAAATTGAAAACTTTTTAAATGGTGTTGAAACATTTTTAAATTGTTTACAAATCCTTTCATAATTTTTGTTTAGTAACTGTATTTTGAATTATTTTCATTATGAAAATGATTTTTTCTTTCATCAACTTTATTAAAACATACTCCCAAGATGTATTCCAAACTTTATAAAAAGAAATTACATATATCAAAAGGATTTTTTATTTAATTAATTTTTAATAATTTAAATTAATAATACATACTTTCGAAGATATATTCCCAACCTTATATTATCGGATTTTTTATCCAATACTCCAAGGGTATATGATAAGATTCATGTTTTAGAAAAAATATATTTTTAATTAAAATGCATTAGTCAAATTTTAGATTAGATTCTTAGGGTCGTTTATTTTTTGTAGGGTATCTTTCTCGATTTAGGATCTTATCTTATATCCTTAGGCATAGGGTATATGATAAAAAGACCGTTATATTATGTGATACTCCCTACCCCTAGTCGACAAAAGCAAACATAAGTATAATACTTACGTTTTTACGGAATAGTTATATTTATATTTACCCTTAATATAAAATGAATCATAACCTTGTATCATTTCAATTACTTCCATCGATACCCATAAATCCATAATACTTATATTGATATTTATTATTAATATTAAATTAATCATAACCAAATATCAATAGAAATTACAAATGAACAATTTTTAAATTCATCTATTTTTTATTAGTTAAGTTAAACAGTAGGATCATTTTTATATATGTTCACTTCATACATATTATATACTCAGTAGAATTGGATTTTTTTTTTCAAAAAAAATGGAAGATCATGTGGTGGTGGTGGGCTGATGGGAGGTAACCGCCTACTTTTTTTTTTTTTTTTTTTCCTTATATACACGTGTCTAGTTGTAATTGAAAGTGTATAAATTTGGAGATACACTCGGTGTATCTGTATCACTCTCCAGAAAGAAAGGACTGACGAGTATGGTCCCGTTCCGTCGTTGGCAGTTGGCGCGCACGGCGCACCTCCTCTCATCTTCTTCTTTATTATTTTTTCTTCCCTTCACTCTGCTGCCAAACGATCCCCGCCATGTCTCCTCCCACCTCCATCCCCTTCTTCCTCATCTATTGCTTCATCACTCTCCAACCTTCATCATCCACTGACACCATCTCCTCCACCCACCCCCTCAAGGACCCTTCATCTCTAACATCCACCAATGCCGTCTTCAAGCTCGGATTCATCACCCCACCATCCTCAACCGGCCGATACCTCGCTATCTGGTACAACAGCATCGCACAGGACATCATCTGGGTAGCCAACAGAAACTCCCCCTTGCTCGATTCCTCTGGCACACTCAGAATATCCGACGACGGAAACCTTGAGCTCCTGAACGGCGAAAACCGCACAGTTTGGTCATCGTCGTCATCAGCAGCTTCAGCGGCGAGGCTTCTCGATTCCGGTAATCTTGTAGTGTCGGGACCCGACTTAAAGACTGTAACTTGGCAGAGCTTTGATCATCCCGCGGATTCGTTCCTCCCGGGGATGAAACTCACTTTCACCAAAAACCCTAATTTCACCAGCTTAACTTTTCTCCGCTCATGGAGGACCGATTCAGACCCATCCGAGGGCAGATTCTCGGTCGGAATTGATACGTTCTCTGTCCCTCAGATTATAATTCGGGAGGAAGGGGATAATCGAACGCGCTGGAGGAGCGGACCATGGAATGGAAACATGTTCATTGGGATCCAAGATAGCATCAATTTCGGCGGGTTCATCCTCGCCACCGATCGTCGGGCGACGATGTCTCTTTCTTTTACTAACTCAGATGGCTCGGTGTTGTCTAATTACGCCATAAACCCTAACGGAACCCTAGCGCTGCAATGGTGGGATGTGGGGAAGACAAGCTGGGAGGTTGCTTGGCAGGCGCCGCAGTCGAATTGCGATGCTTATGGCCATTGTGGAGCATTTGCTAGCTGCAACCCACACAATTCAGGGAATTGCCAGTGTTTGAAAGGGTTTGAGCCCAAATTAAGGGGAAATTGGAGTGATGGGTGTGTAAGGAGGACTAAATTGGATTGTGGTGGTGTTGGTGCTGGTGGTGGGGATGGATTTTGGACTATGGGGAGTGTGAAAGTGCCGGATAAGGCGGATTGGGTATTGGGTTTGAACAATGATGAGTGCAGAGGGCAGTGCTTAAGCAACTGCTCTTGCTTGGCTTATGTGTATGATACTGGAGCTGGGTGTCTGTGGTGGAGCCGGGAATTGATCGATACCGTCGAGCTTCCTGATGGCGGAGGGTTGGATTTGAATGTCAGGGTGGCTAGTTCAGAGTTGAAGCAAGGTGTGGCTGAGAACTTCTTGGTATTTGCTTATGGTTTTTTGTTTGCTTCTGATTCATAATTGTGCACCAGGTGCTGGTTTTGGGGTCGGTTTTTATCTTCTTCTGCAGGTAAAGATGATAAAGCCAAGATAATTGGTTCTGCAGTTGGCATTTTAGGAGCAATTGTTGTTGCTGTGATCATATATTTGCTGTGGAGATGGATGTCTAGAAAACAAGGTAACTTTTTTTCTTACATGATCCTTTCAGGAATGTTTAATTTTCTGTTGTTTTAGATTCCATAAATGTGATCAGATGATTCAGATGAGAGGACTAGACCAGGGATTGATCCTCCAGAAGGTAGGAGGGAAGTTGAACTTGAGGAACTGCCATTGTTCAAATTAGAAAAACTAGTTAATGCAACAGACAACTTTGATATGAGGAACAAGCTTGGGCAAGGTGGCTTTGGTCCGGTATACAAGGTATGAGTTAGTAGATATTAGAATCAACGAATGAGCTGTAGGATGAAATGGAGGTTGGTTTGTTTAGGTCAATTTTGGCTCATTGAACCCAGGGAACCCTTGAAGACGGGCAGGAGATTGCGGTAAAAAGACTTTCAACCGCATCAGGGCAAGGCCTGCAGGAGTTTATGAATGAAGTGGTGGTGATCTCTAAACTCCAACACCGGAATCTGGTCCGGCTTCTAGGTTGCTGTGTAGAAGGAAAAGAGAAGATGCTGGTTTATGAATACATGCCAAACAGGAGCTTGGATGCCTTGCTTTTCGGTTTGCACTTAAAAACTGTTCTTTTTTCCCCCCCCAATTGCGCACTTATGATACTCATTTGAGTTTTGCTGCAACTTCAGATCCTGATAAACGGCAGATGCTGGATTGGAAGAACCGCTTCAGCATCATAAAAGGGATATGTCGAGGCCTCCTTTACCTCCACCGGGATTCTAGGCTAAGAATTATTCATAGAGACCTCAAGGCGAGTAACATTCTGTTGGATGACGACCTTAACCCAAAAATCTCAGACTTTGGGATGGCAAGGATCTTTGGTGGTGATCAAGATCAAGAAAACACGAAAAGAGTTGTTGGAACTTAGTAAGTGCATTCATCTTAC
The DNA here is from genome assembly GCA_037127255.1 of Persicaria tinctoria. Classification (NCBI taxonomy): domain Eukaryota; kingdom Viridiplantae; phylum Streptophyta; class Magnoliopsida; order Caryophyllales; family Polygonaceae; genus Persicaria; species Persicaria tinctoria. The sequence continues at coordinate 6,780,118 of JBANSL010000016.1, read as the reverse complement.
ATTTGATCAATGGAAAATATCATGAGCTGAACCTTTAATTCTCTTCCTTCATGATGTGGGCTGCAGCGGTTATATGGCTCCCGAGTATGCAATGGAAGGGAAGTTTTCCGAAAAGTCTGACGTCTTCAGCTTTGGCGTGCTGCTATTGGAGATAGCGAGTGGAAGAAAGAACGGCAGCTTCTCAGAGAGTGACCGTTCCTTGAGCCTCGTAGGACATGTATGCAATACTTCTGAAATCACAACTAATCAGAACCCAGAGATTCATCTTACAATCCTGGCTTCTTATTTTCAGGCATGGGACCTCTGGAACGAAAACGACACAGTGTCACTGATTGATGCAGCGCTTGTAAACACATCCTTCCTCGGGGAGATCTTGAAGTGCATACAGGTGGGGCTGCTCTGCGTGCAAGAGTTCGCCAAGGACAGGCCGAGCATCTCAAGAGTGTTGTTCTACCTTGGCAGTGAGATTGCAGATGTTCCATCTCCAAAGCCACCCGGGTTTATACTCAGGCAAAAGCCGCAAAAGTATACGTCTTCAGGCGAAGGGTCTTCATCCCAACAAGTCCAGCAACAGCAGCTAAGCAGCAGTTGCTCTGTATACGAGGATGAAACTGTTCTGATTCCTCGTTAGCTTTGTAAATCCCCAAAATTGGCTTGTACAGCAAGATATAACAGATGGATCAACGATTCAACGCCCTTGGACCAGTGATTCTGTAACCTCATTCGAGCTAAGGAAAGAAATGCATCTAGATTCGACTTCCATTAGGCAAGTATTCGTAAACAATGAGCTTTTCGTCTCCTTCGATGATGCAGCCTAATACCTTGACCGGATTTCTGTGCTGCAATTTGGAGATGAGCAAGTTTTCATTTAAGAGTTTATCTATGCCTTGCACTGAGTGATCTGAGAGCCGTTAAGTTAATGTGAATCAGAATTAGAAATGGTCTTTTGTGCACATTTGTTCAAACTTGAAAGATCAAAAAGTAACACACCACAAATATGAACATTACAAATTTAATAAGCAGATGCCTTTAAACATTCAATGTAACCTCACCTGAAGAGTTTTTTTTTTTTTTATAATACAACCGTTCAATAATAATCATTTTTTTTTAGTAGCTACACTTTTTACTAGACAAAGTGACAAATAATAATCTAGAACACCATATATACTCCGTATTATTTTAAAAACAACAAATAAAAAGAGACAAGAGTTAGTAATAATATTTATATGTACTTAAAGTTATCATGTACTCCATATAAGTTTGGCATAATCTTTTTTTGGAGCATTTTAAATAGCAATTTATAATATTTTAAAAAAATCACTCCCCGTTGCCTATTTGGCATAGTTTTAAAAAACGATGAATATTTTAACTAAATTTATTCTATTTTTTTTAAAAAAATTTTATTTAAATTATACGGAGTAATTTTAAATGAGATTAAAGAGTGTATAGATGCCAAAGGGAGACTGAGTAACTTTCACACCTCCATCAGCAATTGACAAATTAATCATTTATTCCAAAGTCCAAACTCCCCCACCGTACTAGATCAAAAAAGGAAAGTGTATACATAATTCCATGAAATTAATATTCCCCTCTCATTTATGATTTTATGAACGTATCTTTCCATGCAGCTTCTAGGAAACCTCCATTGTCACATTATTTTTTGTTGTAAATTTACACAAATGATTTCTGTATTTTGACAATAATCACACAAAATATCATGCAGAGAAAAACCTCTTTACTACTGTAATTTCTTATTACTGTGATATTTTAATAGATACACAGACACATAATAATACCAATTAATCCTGCACGGCTGCACCCCCTATTTAAAATAGAGAAATCCCTTATAGTTAAAACCTACTTTATCTAAAACCTATTATAGATAAAAATCATATATATTATGCCTCATATATATATAAAACCATATATAGATAACCACATGTTGATAGGTACAACGATTCAAAAACTATTGTGCATCTTGTAAAATAATTGTTGTATAAAATCATTTTTTTGCACTAGTGCTAGGATAATTAACGGTCTAATTCAACAATCTTCACCTATACAAATAATCTATCTATAACAACAAATAGAAACTTGTCTACTCCAGGTCCTCCCATGCTCTGCTCCATGGGGCTCCTCACTTGAATCTCATCAAGTGATGTCAATCAAACTCAAGTAGTTTCGCTTGAACTTCCTCCGGGGTGGAACGTACCCTTCATCAATTTTGTACCCTCCACCATCGTCCATCTTGACAACCTTGCATTAGATACAACTTGTTAGATAAAGACTTTGACATATATATATACCGGTCTCTAACTCTTCTCCGATATATATTGAACCTGAAACTTCTTCAAAGCCTTCATGTCAATCACGTACGTGGTATAAATCACTTTATCAGAGTTGTATATATATCCGGTGATGCCAATAGATAAACTTAAATATAGATAACCGGCCTATCTTATCTATATACTCCGTATAATCTATATAAGTACAGATAAAATAATCCATAATAAACCTCTTATATATATAAATTATATATAGATAAAATAATTTATATATAGATAAATAAATTGAGTTAGATCCAATCCAATTTATCTAGTACTATATGATGAAATTAATATTCCCTCTGATTTATGATATTATGAACGTATCTTCCCATGCAACTTCTAGGAAACCTCCATAGTCACATTAATTTCCTCATCGATCATCATCGACATCTTAAAGATGCAACAATTAATATTCAATTCCAAGAAAGACCCCACCCACTTTCCTATCTCTTGCAAGCTAATCAAATCTCCACTCTCAATTCGCCTCATCGATCTATATATAAACACACTCAAACCAATATACAACTATTCAACTTACACACATACAATTCAAGAAACATATAAATAGATATATGTACATGGAGTGGGGGTCGAGCTCGGATTCGAAGAACAAGGGAGGCAACAACACATCGGTGTTCGAGGACTTGTTCCCATCGATGGTGGCGAGGATGGGGATGGAGGCGTTCATGGAGGAGCTATGCAAGGGCTTCACCCTTCTGATGGACGAGGAGAAGGGCTTGATCACGTTTGAGAGCTTGAAGAGGAACTCTTCTTCATTGTTGGGGCTGGATTTGAATGGTCGTAAAGTTGTATCTGATAACGGGGATGGGGACAGAGACGGGGATGAGGACGAGATGATAAGGGAGATGGTGAGGGAAGGGGATTTGGATGGGGATGGATGTTTGAACTTGATGGAGTTTTGTGTGCTTATGTTTAGGCTTAGCCCTTCTCTCATGGATGCCTCTAAGGAGTGGATCCATGATTACTTCTCTTGAGTGATTAGTTGTTGTTTTTTTTTTTAAATTAATTAGGGTGGTTTATTTAACTTGTGTGATGTGATAATATATTTTGAAGTTAATTTCCATCTAGTATATATATGTTTTTGATTTATTAATTCACATTCATGCACTTCAATATATTATATATGTATGTTTTCTCAACATTTTCGATGCTTTTTTTTTCCTCCAAATGTTTTATATGTTTTATGAGATGTGTAATAAACTAATTTTTTTCATATTAAAAAAATGCATTACAATTGATGATATATTGCCTCGAAGCTAGAATATATTGTTGTAAACATAGAATTGATCAAATATGCCAAAAAAATAAGGAATTGATCAAACCAAATACCATGCTCGATATATTGTTTTAAAATGGATTTTGGGTAGCCACGATTTACAACAAATAGAGTTATTTATCCTAAATCAACTAGAATATATAATGGGCCAAAACCAAGGATATATAGCAACCAAATGAAGAATAACCCAACCAATATAAATATAACACCATACAATAATTTATCTGATATTTTGAAATCTTACATTCTTTAAATAATAATAAATGGACAAAACCCTGTAGTGAAGTTGTTGTATAATTGGTATTCGTGATCGCCATGAAAGGTCATTGCTATATATTCTGATATATTTGAAACAAACTCTATTTTAGTTGTAGATCTCTATAGGCAATGAAAGAAAGCCATTGAAAAAACTAACAAATTAACATGGAAGAACAAATATCAACATTAATTGAGGATATATGATAATATGAGCAATATGTTAAAAAGAATTAATATTGTTATGATTTTGGGAGATCAATTGATGATAGTCATAAACATGAGATCTACCAAAATTTTGAATTGTTTGGATTACCCATATGGTTTGGAAGTTCAATAGTCTAGTTGAAAGAATTCGTCATAACTTCTCTATTTTGGATAGTTTGAAGTTTTTAATCTTTAGCATTTTCTACAACATAAATGTTTTCCGAAATTTCCGAATGGGAAATTATTGGACTTAGAACAAATCTATTAGAAATGCCCTTAAAACATAAATGTCATGTTTAAACCAGATTTCGAATCTAAACCCTAGAACAGGATTAACGAAGATTAAACACAAATAAGAGAAAGCAAGAGAGAACACACATGATTGGTGACGCAGTTCGACTACCCTACTCTACAGAGACTCAAACCCATGAATCCACTAAGTATGATCGAATACGAGTCATGGATACAGATAGACGGATATAGTAGAAACGATCCTAGATCTAGCGGCTCAAGCAACATGTATTCAAGGAGAAACACGAAATAGGAATAGATACTCCCTTTCACTCCATCTGTAGACGAAGATGAGCAGAAGCTGATGAAGGGCTAAGGATGAACAACGATGCAGCATCTCCTTCCTAGGTCGAGAAAGGACTCATTGGATCACATCAGGAACTTGAGGTTCAAGCTCGTCGGAGTGAAGAATCGAGATCGTCGCCGAATTATATCGCCTCTAGGGTTTCCATCTCTCTCTCTCTCTCTCTCTCTCTCTCTCTCTCTCTCTCTCTCTCTCTCTCTCTCTCTATATATATATATATATATATATATATATATATATATATATATATATATATATATATATATATATATATATCTTGTGGAAGCGGAAGCGAATTGACTGAAGCTCTCGACGCTCTAGGGTTTATGAAGACATGGCTTTATACCCGAGCCCTCACTAAATGAAACGCAGCGTTTCAACTAGCAAGGACACAAGGGAACTGTTGGAGCGTCTTCAGAGATGTGTGGACCGAGTGAGCAGAGAGTTGGGTTAGTCTATAGAAATGAGCTGAGTACTTAAGCTCAGACTTTTGCCTCAACACATTCAAATAGACTTGGCGCCATGGAGCCCTTGAGCAGAGTTCCTTTCGACTTGATCACGTCTTGAGCCACCTAAGACCTTGAACCTAGATCCTAGCCTATCCATCTTTAGTATCCATTGACCCTAATACATATGCATCTAGATTATATTAGGCATAACATGTCACTTGGTATCTTAGTTTTAAAGGTCATCACATACACATAGTTGAAGTGCATACAAATAATACTCCCCATTAAAAGAACTACTCCCTCTGGGAGGAAATATAAAACATTTGACTTTCATGCATGTATTTTACTCCCTCTGCTAACGAATTTTACTATCTATACACGTTTTTTAGGGGATAAAAAACTATATAAAATATTTATTTTTTTATAATATTTTTAAAATTTAACAATTTCATAGTTTCAATTAATAAGTATAAAACTTGTTAAAAACTTTTTATAAAAAGATGGATATTTATATAGTTTTTATCATCTAAAAGAGGCGTGTATAAATAGTAAACGACATGCTCTGCAAGGGGCTTCGACATTTACTCTAATACAAGTCTTCAAGACGCTATCGGGTAGGATTATTCCACCCAAATTATTACCTGATAAAAAAAAAGTTGATAAATTGTAAGAAAAGTTACTTTATATATTTTAGTTCCTCGGATAATTGTAGAACTAACTACTGTAATTAGTAAAATCTTGACCTCAAATATAATATTATATCCTAAAATAATACAGAGTCTAAAATCACGTAGTGTAAGAAGATAGATACTCCATAGTATGAACGAGGCAACTATTAAACGCCAAAGATGTTACGGCCCATCCCAACGAGGATGCTCCAGCCCATAGAAACAAACCCTAGGCGCCCACAAGGGTGTGTTTGGATTTCATTTACATGTTGTTTGGTTCACACACATCGTAATCCGTGTTGATCAAACATATCCTTTGTATGTTAAATGTACTAAATACATAGTAATCCGTGCGGATCAAACACATCCTTTTAAATTTGCATTATAATCATAATGCAATTGGAATCCAAACACACCCCAATATAAATAAGTTGCATTATTACTGAGGTTGATGAAGGATAATTAGATGCGTTTAGCGGAATTTCAGATCGTATCTAAACATCTAATGGTAGGATCTTCATGCATAATTGATAGATCAATCATTGTTTAGAGGATATACCTTTGATGCGTGAACCGGATCGAATCTGGATGGAATCGGAAGAGATCGAAAACCTCAAATGCGACTTCTCTACTTGATCCACACGAGCCCGGTGTCTAGATCTCTTTAGCCTTCGACTGCTAGGACGAAGGTCAAAAGACTAGCAATCGAATTGCTTGGAAGGATGATTGTGGTTAGCAAATCAACACTTTGATTTCTCCCCCTACTGCTACTGTTGTCCCGTATATATTAGAGAGGTAATAGCAACACTTTGCTTTTGTTTCTTACCCTCTCCAATTGCTTTCGTAAAAGCTCATCCGCAATATAGAACAATAGGTAGCCTTTTAATTAGGATGAGCAATTGAACAATTAACTAAGAGTTACAAGTTATCAACCGTTTAGCACTTGAGCCTCTTTGTTTTCTCCTAATTAATTGAGCCGTTACTTCTTCCTAATTAAACCCTTTTATTATTTATTTCCAAAATAAATAATAATACTTATTAATAATAGATCACATATTATATATTAATAATCCATATATCATCAATCCCATGATCTAGTCCGTAAACTCAAAGTGTGTGACCTCATAGGACCCGTTTATAATAGCCATGGAACTAAACCGTTTAATCCCATTAATCGCAGTTGGTTTCTAGCAAAGCACTACGACTCCTAAAATAATCGGATTGTATATCTCTATCAATCGTCCTATTCCAAGTTTAGTCATTGCACATTGAATTAAAGGATACAATTCCTTCAGTTGATTGTAAAAAAAAAACTCCGTCTCGAAATCGGTCAAAATGATTACCACGATTTTACGGCTTCCTTCTCCCCTTCCCCTCCACCGCATCCGTCGTCCCACTTTCGATCTTCTAGTGATTAAGTCTAAACTTTCGTAGTGTAAGAAGTAGATACTCCGTAGTATGTATGAATGGGCAACTTTTAAACATCAAAGAGGCGTCTTTTCAAAGAAATATTCCAAAATAAATTGAATGATTTAGGTTGATTTTGTATAATTACCCTCGTAAAATTAGCCGTCGGCAACTCGACATCGGCTGTCAATTTCTCCACGGAGTAATTGCAGCGAGTTGCCTCGTCCCACCTCCGATCTTGCAGTGACTAGTGATTTAGTCTTAAAATCACGTAGTGTAAGAAGTAGATATCCCGGACTACTTTTAAACACCAAAGATGTGTCTTTTCAAAGAAATATTCCAAAATAAATCGAATGATTTAAGTTGATTTTGTGTAATTACTCTTGTAGAATTAGCCATCGGCAACTCGAACTGGGAAGTGGGATAAACCCCCACAAAATTGCTATAAGCTCAATTTTGATGGCTCGGTCCTCCCGAGTGGCAAATCTTCTTATGGGTTTGTCATCCGTGACTCTGCTGGTTTGATAGTCTCTGCGGGCAGGTCGGTTTGCACTCATATATCGGTGATCTATGCCGAGAACCTCGGTCTCAAGATGGGCTTGCTACGAGCAAAGGAGCTACAACTTTCGAAACTTCTGATCGAAGGAGACAACTTACTAGTTATAAAAACTCTACTTGAGGATTGGAAATGCTCCTGGGAAATAGAGATGCTACAAGCTGATATGCTGTCTGATATCTCGTCCTTTTCTTATATTGCTATTCATCCTATTTTCAGGGAATCCAATGCGGTGGCTGACTACCTTGCTCGTAGTGCCCATGCATCCCCTGCCGACGTCAGCTGGGAGGATGATCCAGAACTGCTTGTTCTCGTCCGGAAGGACACGCTAGGAAGGATCTCTGCGGCCGACCCGACCTAATTCTTATCTTGCGTCAAAAAAAAAAAAAAAAAAAAAAAAAAAAAAAGCCATCGGCAACTCGGTAACGACTGTCAATTTCTCCACAGAGTAATTGCAGCGAGTTGCCTCGTCACACTTCCGAGTTCCGATCTTATCATGTTTTTTTCAAAGGGAAAAAAAAGACAAAAAAAAAAAAAGATATATACGCACATATTTAATTGACATTCTGCAGTGTGGTTGCGCGGTAGATGAAAAAGGTGAAATGCTTGGATTGGAGCTACCGAACTCGTATCCTTCATAGAAAAAAGGAAAAAGATTTTAGCTTGTTTCCTTTGGTGGTGGGTATCTCGTCGTTTCCCCCAAATTGGGTCTCCATAGAACCCTAAAGGCTAAAGCCTGAAACTTTACCCGTTCTTCCGTGCTCATGGCGGATCCTGACAAGCAAGAGCTGAAAGTGGTTGTGCAGGATGAGGACAGGGGAAGTGATGGAGGGGAGGAAGAGAGGTTGCTGGAGGGGATGGCCGTGCTCGATTTCGACGTGCTGTGCTCGACGGTGGCGATGCAAAACCAGGGGAAATGGAGGGTTTTGGATACTCAGGACGAAGAAGTTGTTGCAGGTAGTAGTGGCGGCGGTGAGTTTGGTGGGGTTTTCAGGATGTGGGAGGGTGAGCTTCTTGATTGCTTTGATGATCACCGGGTTGCCCTTGAATCTCTCTGGTTAGTTCATTCCCCCCTCCCTCTATCCTTTGTTCTTTCTGCTTGATTGGGTGGAATGCCAATTAGGCTTAGATAAGAGGAGAAACAGTGTTTTTTGGGTTGACAGATGTATAGCAATTTCTGTTTCAGTTACCTGTTTTTGAATTCCTTGCTAAAAATAATGAGTTTTACTCCCATTTGACCTGTTGCTTGTTTTGATTGAGGTGGAAAGTTGGGTTGACTCTAGTCTAGGTTAAAGAAACTGAGAATCTGAGATTCAAGTTCAACTCTACCTTGATACTTTTTTGGTCCTTATTTGACCCTGTCCCTGACTTATAAACCTAATTGGACAATAAGGGGGGGTTTAGTTAGAATTGGTTTGGTTTGGCTCATAATGTCATGGAATAATAGCTCATACCACCGTAAAGGACCAATATCAGCGATGCCCGACATCAATTTGATAATGATATCCAACAGTTCCAAACACTAAGTATTGGGTTGATTGATATACACGGACACAAACCTGATAGGTCGATACCCGCTGGATACCTATCCTATCTAACGATGATGCCCCCTAGATTTGGTTAATAGAGTTACGAAATTCAACCCCTTTTATTTATCTCCTATGCTAATTTCCTATTCAACTTCTAAAACCTATCCTATCTAGATAGTGTTTTTCATTCAGTTAGATGTGTGTGATGAGTGTGGGATCTGTGGATGAGAATGTCTTTGATGAATGTTTATATTGTTATAGTTTGCACTATGGGCTAAATTGGCTAATCTGTTTGGACTGTGAACTTGTTAAAGAAAATGATGTTTTTTTTATGGATGTGGAAACAAGAGGTGGTAAACAATTGGTGTTCAATTGCATTGTGTTTACTTGGTTCTTTAATGTGACAGCTGTCCGTGCTATAGATTTGGGAAGAACATGAAACGGGCTGGTTTTGGCTCTCCCATTGTTCAGGTTTGTGTTCCCTTTTGGAAAAGGAAAAAACTTATCATCATTTTGCATTTTCTGTAGGTTCTGAAAGTAGAATCAATTTCTTTGAACCGGATATTTGAGCATGCTCTGGTATTATTTTGTGTTCTGCTGCTACTTTCTTGCGATAGTCTCTTCATGGTAAATATATGGATACAAGCGATTCCTGTTGGATGTTTTCATGGGCTATTGCCTATTGATTCTGGAATAGACCATGTATTAATCTACCTTATATCAACCTCATAGTAAATATTATGGAAAGACTAGCCAACATGTGTTGTGGACAGTGGATTTCCAGTTAAGAACCTATGCTAAAATTTGAGGATCTATTGCATTGTTTTATTTTAGCCAATCTCTGTTTTCTCCTCATCAATCAAAGAGTTAGGATGTTATTCACCCCTATTTTGTCAGTTGAATACTTGAATATGTTATGGAAAGACCTTATGCTGAGAGGGAATTTGCTTAGGTAGCTTATTTCTGTGCCTTTTCTGAAATTGCTACCAGTCACTGAAAATTGTCCCATGTTTTTAACATGTTACATGATTACTAGCACATGGAATGTCCTGATTTGGCATAGAAAAGATTTTAGTTCCTCACGGACCACACAACATGGTTCGTCATTAGATTCGAAGGCTTGACCCCACTCAAAATGCTTACATAAGAAGTTGAAATGCAATATGATAGAGCTTAAATCTGATTGATCAAACACAAAAGACACTCAATAGTAACATGAGATTAACCATAGCCAAGGATAAATTCCTGGAGTCCTCTCCCTAACTGGAAGGCAAATGCCTACCCAGCCCTAGGTAAAATAGCCAATTACAAGATAGATTTCTGGATGATTTGAATGAAGGCCTAATGCCCATTTATACCAAGACTTAATGCTAAATGACAGACAGTAACACACTGGCACTAGCATTTCCCCCTCACAGCCTAATGGCTTCCATAACAGCACATATCCCCCCTCCCCCCTTATAGGTCTTTCCATGAGCTAATAGACTCCTCTTAGTTAAGTATGTATCACAATACCATTAGGTATAATGTTTCTACAACTCTAATCCTGTGAACATACTGGCACTTGATAGATCAATTCTTTGACCGCATTGCTGGTGGACTAATTGTTGTATTTTCCCTTTAGCTACAACAGCTCAGACTTCACTGTGAATTATTAATCCCTATTTCTTGCCCTGTATTGTGCATTTATCATATAGGATGATGTTAGCATTCTTGGTTTATGAATTTATAACTCGTTTTTGGCATATGGTTAAGCAAATTGCTTTCGTTAGTTAAAATTATAACAATGATGGATGTATAATGTATTGAGATGAGGACATTGATATACAATTACAAGTGACATGTTTGTAAGTTTGTATCCGCGTTGTCCTCGCCATTTTCTTGTCATAACTCACAAGTCAACTGACATTAAATATTCTCATGCTACAGGGAGCTGTTTATTTGATGCTTGTTATCTTAGCAGTTGGCAACTTGTTTGCCTTCACAGTAACTAGAAGACTCCAATATCTGTACATTGCCCTTGTTTTTACAATTTCAATTGGACTATATTTGGGTTATCTACGCACACGAATACGAAAGAAGTTCAACATTCAGGTAAATTCTTCCTTTGGTTTCTTGTATTCTAGTCATTTTTCTTTTTCTTAAGTTGCTTGTTTATCGTTTTAGCTGTTAGATATTATTGTTCAAGATTTTTTTTTAAATTTTAATTAGTTTAGCATTTTTTTTAATTAGATTCTTAGGGTCGCTGACCTTTTTTTTTTGTAGGGAATCTTTCCCAATTTAGGGTCTTATCCTATGCCCTTAGGGCATAGGATAGAAAAACCGTTTAGAAAATGCCTCATGCCCCTCTTGAGGAGGAATTCTTTCTTCTGAAATTTGAACGGAGAAATTTTGTTGCATATTCAAGACAACTGTGCATGAATTGCTTTTCATGAACAGAATAGATTTAAAATTTAAAATTAGTTTATATGGGAGAAAAGAACAATCTTTGAGCTCTGAATGATATGTGTAACTGCCTTATCAAGAGAATAGGTGAAACTTTCAATTTTGTTTGTGATGGGGTATTATTAGATTTTCGATTATTTTCCTGGTATCTGGCTGTTGGCTTTCATCAGTAGCACCAAAGAAATGTTGCATTGGTAGAGCTGTATATCTCAGGGTGTTTGAACTTTGAAGTATCTTTAAGGGTGTGTAAAGGTCATCTACTCATCGTGAGAAAATAGTTGTTTTGATGCAGCACATACCTTATTACCCCCATGGGAATTCATAATCAATCGAAAAGAAAGGAATGTGATGCAGTTGGTGTGGCATCAAGGTTCAAGAGTATATAAATTGTCTTGAGTGTCTGAAATGATACACTACACGATGTTATTTGCTTATTGTGTTTACTCAAATAATCTGATTGCCACTCATTCAAACCCTCCACATGTTATGTAGTTGGCTTATTTATCACTCAATTAGACCCCAATGCACTGCACATCCTTATCAATGCATGTGATTGAAATGAGCAGATCTTTTACTTTTATCTCCCTTGATTAATACCTTGTCATCAAATAGCCCTTGAATTTGTTGAGAGTACCGAATTCTTTACAGAAGCAACTGATGCTTGAACATGGGTGAAATTTATTGTTTCTATTTCTATGAAATAGTTATCTCTTGTCGTTTGCTAGAAATGGGGACAAGTTTCAAGTTTATGTAGATGTTAGAGGCTAAAAATGCACCTATGGCTTCTGTGCTTTGTTATTGTATTTGATTGTAAGTTGATTTTCCTGTCATTTTTACATGAACATGGGGGCTTCCTAAACTGTTAAACTCATATGCAGTTCAATTTATTTATTTAATTTCCTTTTCCCCCTTTTTTTTTTCGGGGTTGCTTTTTGAATTTGGCGATAAATGCATTTATAGGCCGGAGATAGCTACTTGGACGACTGTGTATACCATCTAGTCTGCCCTTGCTGCTCATTGTGCCAGGTATATTTCTTTGTCAAAATTCATTTTCATATCTGCCATATCCTGAGGTAACATACATATTTTGTGTCGTGAACCTCTAATCTGATTTTTTTATCAGGAGTCGAGAACTTTGGAGATGAACAATGTCCAAGATGGTGCTTGGCATGGCAGGGGTGACACGATATGCATAGGACGGTCTGCTCAGAGTAACAAGGCAGTTTATGAATTGCACCCTCCAATCCCCATGTCAATACAATCAGCTAACCCTTCTAGCATCGAAGAGAACAAGGATCTAGGTGATCCTTCTTGAACTTGGTCAAGTCCAAAACATTCATGTATTATTGTTTTATCCTTATTGCACAAAACATGGGCAAGAAATTGTGTTATACTCATAACGAGTTTAGCGCTAATTGTAATGTACCTTATTTTGGGGCAACGGCGAAGGGTACATATTCTGATGCTTTGAAGAAATTTAGCTCCGCAATGGTATACTTTATTTCCGTGTTTGGGTATGTTTTGAGTCGGGTTTTTTTGAGTCTCACTGTGTCGCAAAAACTCTTGATTTTGGTAAATAGAGAGCGGCTATCCGAGAATCGAAGGACAGCATTACAGATTGATCAACTCAGTTGAAAGTACAGCATTACAGATTGATCAACTCAAACATTGGCATCTGCTTGGTTTATACTCGTTGATGTTGGTTGATTCCTCTTCTTTAACCACTCCTCTGTGATCGTCCCCATCAACCTGGCAGCCATCGGAAGGCCGTTTGCCCTCTTAACCACCTCGTCTTCCACCTTCTTGTCGTCCTCGAATCCGCCTCCGTCTCCTCCGGCTGCCTCCTTGCATATATCCCAGCACAGCTTCGGATCCTCCAACGGCAACAGCCTATGAATAGCATTTCCATCTCCGCCCACCATAGCCTCCACCACATTTTCCGGCCAGCCGACCACCAACACCGTCCCACCGGACCCCTTGGGGAATGCGAAAGCCAGCTTCTTCTCCGCCTCCCTCGGCGGTGTCAGCTCCAAGCTCAATTCTGAGTACCAATCCTCCATTCTCGACGCGTCGTCCAGCACTACCAGATACCTCTTCCCAATCAGCTCTTGTCTGATGGCGTGGATCAATGCCGTCAGCATCTCCGGCTTCGAATCCTCCACCGCCTTCACCTCCAACTTTTTCTCTTGTTCGTGATCCTTCATACCTGTGAAAGACCTCGTGAGCTTGCTTGCTGTCCTCCCGATGCTAGATCTCTTCTTCGGCGACTCCGAGGGGTTGGAGGTCTGTGCAGGTTGCTTGTTGGTTGCTGCGGCGGCGTTGTGTTGTTTCTCGGCGTCTTTTACGGCCAATTGAATGATACTATTGATAGTTCCGTCGGAGACTCCAAGAGAGAGTAAGATGCGCTTGGCGATGGCGATCTCTAATCTCTCGTCCTTGTCAATCAGATCTTCCGATAAGGATATCCAGATCCGAGGGAGGAACTGCCCCTTCACTTCCGGATGAGCGAAAATGGATTGAGCGAGCGTGGTCTTCCCAACGCCCTCCGCTCCGACGATGCCGATTGCGTTGAAATCCTCGCATCTGCTGCCGCTCTGGTGCAGGATCAGATTCCTGAAGGCGAGCTCATCGGCCTCCAGCCCTAGCGCTTGCTTCGTCGCCATTTCTCTGGTGCTCCTCTCCGATTTCGCCGCCGTGGTACCGTTCCCGACTCCTTGACCGGCGGCGCCGGATTTCTCGGCGGATTTAATTTCTTTCCTGATTTGATTCAAGCTCCTAAAGCGGCTCCAGCTGAGATAGTCGAAGTTGGAGTCGATCTCGTTCACGAGGTTATTCAGAAGGAACAGCTTCTCCCTGATCTTGAGTTTCTCCTTTCCATCGGTTGCGATTTGCAGTTGTTTCTCCAACGAATTCTTCATCTTCTTGAACATCCAGCTGTACGGACGGTTCTTAGCGATGCCGGATTGCAATTTTTCGAGCAGGAATTTCTCGATCTCAGGGTTCTCGGCTTCGCCTTCCGCCATTTCCTCTTCTTGTCTCCGTTGACCGTCGACGAGGTGCTTGGGATTATCTTCTTGTTCGTTCGAATCGAAATATGTAAAAGGAGGAACGACCGGCGATTTACCGGAGATGATCGGAGATTTAGGTGGAGCTAGCAAGCAAAGAAGGGTACCGATTTAAAGTTGGCGATGACCTCTATTTTTCCGCCCGTAAACGATAATTTTGGTTCTAAAAATAAAAATCTCTAAAACCGTAATTTAATCAAATAATCACATCAATTGAGATAAAATAATCGAATTATAATTAATACATCGTGGAATAAAAAAAACATTGTAATTTAACCCCTTAAAAATTGTGTTAACCAAACACTGTCTTATCATTTTACATTATAAACATAATGCATTTGGAATCCAAACACACCCCATATAAAATCGGTGCTTCTATTACCAAACATAGCCTAAAAACAATTTTCAAAAAATATAAAATAATTTTAATTTGAAAAAATCTTTCTCAATCAAATTTCTAATAAATACGGAGTACTAGTTTCACTTTATTCTTTGTCAATAATAACCGAGGGTTTTTTTTGATGGAAAATAATAATTTGAATTTCTAATGTTTAGAAAACTGAAAAAATTTTAGAAAAATATAATTTCCCCTTTATAATCCATTCACTCCTAGATTTTTTTTTTTGGTTTTGTTTTGGTACGTTTATAATTAATGTCGCACACGTTAGAAAAGCCAATAAAAAAATGAATCTATATAAACTCTTAATTTAGAAGAGTTTAAGATGATGTGTCAATCTTAGAGGCATTTTAGGAGTCTTAACCAATCAGTTTTTTTTGGCAATTTTCTTTGTTTTTTTTAATTCTTTTTTTTTTCTTTTTCCTTTAATTTTCTTTTTTTTCTTTAAATTTACTAACTATCTATGTCTATATAAACTCTTAATTTAGAAGAGTTTAGGATGATGTGTCAATCTAATTAGAGGCATTTTAGGAGTTTTGACCAATCATATTTTTTTTTGCCATTTTCTTTGATTTTCTTTAATTCTCCTTTTTTCTTCTTTTTCCTTTAATTCTCTTTTTTCTTTAATTTTACTAACTAATAGGCTTAATTTAAAACATTGAATTCAATCTAATATAACTATTGAGCTTAACTCAAATTTGTTTACTAACTAATGGGCTTAATTCAAAACATTCAATATAACCACTGATTATGGCACATCACATTTAAACAATGTTATAATGATATTGATATTACTATTAATGAGTAATTTAAAATATCTATATTTATGTATTATACTTCACATAAGATTTTAAAAAAATAATTTTTTGAGATAATTGTAAGATACATTTGTTGTAAAGTTATTTTTTATGATTTTTATCTTAGCATTTATTAATATTTTATAATATTTTGATATATAATATTTTAGTTTTAAAAAAACGCGCCATGACGCGGGAATCGTACTAGTTGTATATTTAATTAAAAAAATGCATTCAATCGAATTGGATGGTATATTTACTTCAAAACAGAAAATGGATGGTAAATTTATAATCCAGGAGTTTATAATGTAGCACAAGTTATGATTTTTATTTTTGTCTTATTTAATTAAAAAAATGGATGGTATATTTATGTAATGAAACATCTCCATTGGCGGAAAAAAAAACAGAAATTAAGGAATGATGCACCAATCTCTTTGTTAGGAATTGAATCAATTAATTTAATAAATACTACGTTAAGAATGCAAAATAGATATCTAAATCTAAATTTTGTATCAAATACTCATAAATTAACATAATTACAGTACACTCACATACACACTGGCTTCCACTAGTTCATAAAAATCTTATGATTATACATTAAACCTTAGTCCAAGGATAAATTACAGGTAGTACACCCCCTCATGTGATATGAGTATCATATATATACCGAATTTGATAGGTTAGTTCACAATCTTTATTTCATACAGAGACCGGTGTTCCTCCAGTTTAGGCATCTTCTTCCCTGACTCCTCAGGATCCAACTCAATTGGGTCTGCATTGCAGAGAATCATCACACACCACAACCATGCCCAATTCAGATGGAAGTTCAGCACCACTGTAGAATTGTAGAATTGATGTAAAGTCCTCCTTAGGGTTTCCATTCATTGATATAACATATATATATATATATAGGTTACAAAGGTATTGGGCCTTAATGGGCTTTTAGCCCACTATACAATATTAAGACCTATGTAATCTATCAAACCCCCGCAGTCGAAACGGGAGGGGTCCTTACAGTGAGACTGGAACGAAAATCAATGAATAACTGTCGAGGTAAACCCTTGGTGAATATATCAGCGTACTGATAAGAGGACGGGACATGGAGAACACGGACATGTCCAATGGCAACCTTGTCCCTTACAAAGTGGAGATCAAGCTCAATGTGCTTCGTGCGTTGATGCTGGACTGGGTTGCTAGCCATGTAGACGGCGGAGACGTTGTCCGTATAGACCAGAGTGGCCTTCTGAAGGGGACAACGGAGCTCAAGGAGGAGGTTCCGGAGCCAAGAGCACTCGGACACAACGTTGGCAACACCCCTGTATTCGGCCTCAGCGCTGGAGCGAGATACGACGGACTGACGCTTGGTTGACCATGACACAAGGGTGTCGTTGAGGAAGATGCAGTACCCAGACGTGGAGCGACGTGTGTCAGGACAACCACCCCAATCCGCATCAGTGTAAGCAACAAGATCGAGCTTAGAGGAAGGAGTGATCGTGGTGCCGAGCTCAAGAGTGCCGCTGATGTACCGAATGATCCGCTTCAAAGCTTGAAAGTGAGGTTCCCTAGGTGCATGCATGAACAAGCAGACCTGCTGAACGGCGTAACTAATGTCAGGCCTGGTGAAAGTGAGATACTGAAGAGCACCAGCGAGGCTCCTATACAATGTCGGGTCATCAACCAAAGGACCAGAATGAGCACTGAGCTTGTTGGATGTATCGACAGGGGTGGCGACTGGATTACAGTTGACCATCTTAGCCCGAGCAACAATCTCTGCAGCATACTTACTCTGTGAGAGAAACAGACCTGACGCATGACGCTGAACAGCAACTCCTAAAAAGTAAGACAACTGACCCAGATCAGACATGGCGAATTCCGCACTCAACTGCGAAATAATAGACGTCCGAAGAGCATCAGAAGAGGCGGTGAGAATGATGTCGTCGACATATAGCAACAGGAATGCCAAGTCTGAGCCTCGGCGATAGATAAACAGAGACGAATCGGAACGGCTGCCAGTGAAACCCAAACGGAGCAGATGAGAGGCAAAACGCTGGAACCAAGCCCGCGGAGCCTGTTTCAGACCATACAGAGAGCGCTTGAGGAGACAGACATGCTTCGGACGGTCAGCATCAGCAAACCCCGGCGGCTGAAACATGTAGACCGTCTCATTCAGATGGCCATGAAGAAATGCGTTCTTGACATCTAATTGATGGATGGCCCAGTTGCGCGACAGAGCTAGACTCAGGACCACTCGGATAGTGGTAGGCTTGACCACAGGGCTGAACGTCTCATCACAATCAATACTTGCCTGCTGAGATCTACCGTTCACCACAAGACGGGCCTTATAGCGCTCCAAAGTCCCATCAGATCGGAACTTGTGACGAAAGAGCCACATACAACGAATGACGTTCGCCTCAGGAGGGCGAGGAACAAGAACCCAAGTACCATTCTTCGTAAGGGCCCTGTATTCGTCGAGCATAGCCGCCTGCCAATTCGGGTCTTGGAGGGCTGTTTTGTGGGAGGTGGGAATGCGGGAGAGGGAGGTCTGGGTGGAGGCAGAGGGTGATTGGGTGTCGGGACGGATGGGAGCAAGAGGGGCTAAGCATGGGGAGGAGGCGGCGGGCGCAGCAGAGCTGCGGGTAAGGGGTGCAGAGGCGGTGTGGGATGCGGCGGGCGCCGCAAGTGGGTGATGCGAGACGGGGAGGGATGCGGCGGGCGCAGCATGTGTTGCGGCGGGCGCAGCATGTGTTGCGGCGGGCGCAACATATGTTGCGGCGGGCGCCGCCAGTAGGTTATGCGATGCTGGGGGCATGGGCAATTGATAGGCTGCGGGCGCAGCAGTGTGCGGCGCCCGCGGCATTGGTGTTTGGCGGGGGGTCTGCTTTGCTAGGCCATGAGGTTGTATGGTGGGGCGATGGGTGGTAGTCATGGATACGATCTGACGGGGTCGGAAGACACCGGAGACGCTGCGGGTGTGTGGCCTGGTGGTGGGGGGTGGTGGGGGTGGGGGAGGGGGAGACGCAGGAGCACCGGGAGAGCTCTGGGGAATAAGGAAGTGAGGGAATGGTGACTCAGACTCTGACGGAGACACAGGGGGTGTGGGAGACGCAAAGGGAAATCGCGACTCATCAAAGGTGACATGACGTGAGAGAATGATCTTGTGGGTTTTGATATCGAGGCAAATGTAACCGTGATGATCAGACGGATAGCCTAGGAAGACACATGGAGTGGAGCGCGGGTGAAGCTTGTGCGGGGCTGTGGAGGACTGGTTTGGGAAACACAAGCACCCGAAGGTGCGAAGGTGATCATACCTAGGCTCGGCGTAATAAAGTGTCTGAGCTGGCGAGCAATGGTGTAGGGTAGTGGAAGGGAGAATGTTTAGGAGATAACATGTGGTGGATAAGGCGTGAGGCCAATAGGGAAGGGGAATAGATGCGTGGAAGAGGAGAGAACGCATCATGTTGGTAATGGTTCTGATGATTCTTTCTGCCTTGCCATTCTGCTGAGAAGTATAGGGGCAAGACAAGCGATAGGAGACCCCATTTGCGGCAAAGAAGGAGTGAAAGTCTTTGTTATCAAATTCACGACCATTGTCACATTGGAAACATTTGATGGACATGTGAAACTGTGTTTTGATGTAGGTATGGAATCTGGCAAAGACAGGAAACACTTGGGACTTGAAATGCAACGGGAAGACCCATAAGTAATGAGTGTAATCATCAAGAAACAAGAGGTAGTACTTGTGACCCTCCTTGCTAGGCACGGGAGAGGTCCAAATGTCGCTGTGAATGATATCAAAGGGAGCAAGGGTAGAGGTCAAAGACTGTTGGAACGGCAGTCTGGCATGTTTGCCTAGTTGGCAGGAAGAGCATAAACCAGAGTGTGGGTCTTTAGTACAGGTGACAAGGTTCTGGGAACGGAGGACATCTAGAACGGCAGCGCTGGGATGGCCCAGGCGTGCATGCCACAGGCTGGACGATGATGCCGAGAGGGCGACCGGACGCGACTGACTGGACGCAGGAGGTGGTGTGACAGGGTAGAGCTCCCCGGTGCTGTTACATCTCATGCGAGTAACCCCCGTAGTAAGATCGTTCACAGAGAAACCAAAGGGATCAAACGTAAGGGAAACGTTGTTGTCAGTAGTGAACCGACGCACAGAGATAAGGTTTTTGACAATCTTTGGGGCAATCAGGACATTGTTGAGGTGTAGTGGGTGGTTTGGGGTCTGTAATTTGGTGTGGCCAATTCCCGAAGTAGCAAGACGACCACCATTTCCGACGATAATAGAGTGGGCAGGGCCCTTAAAAGAAATAGATGAGAGGTTACCCGAGGAGTTCGTCATGTGGGAGGTGGCACCAGTGTCCATGTACCAAGAAGAGTCTGAAGATGTCGGCTGCGTAGAGGAGAAGGCGTGATGCAGAGCTGGCGGAACATAGCCTGGGTCAGGCGATGTCAGAGAAGCCTGAGGACCGACATGTCGAGGGGTAGGATATCTAGAGTATCCAGAGAAAGCGTGATGTTGGTGATCGTAGAGAGCCATGGTAAGAGATTTTTTTTTTTTTTTGATGTAAACGGGAGGCCGGTGAGGAGGGGAAAGAGAGAGAGAGGCGACGAGGAGACGACGCCGGCGACGGGAAGAGGAGGTGGGGCGGGAGGATCAAACTAGGGTTCCGTGAGGAAGAAAAGGCTGTGATACCATGTAGAATTGTAGAATTGATGTAAAGTCCTCCTTAGGGTTTCCATTCATTGATATAACATATATATATATATATATATATAGGTTACAAAGGTATTGGGCCTTAATGGGCTTTTAGCCCACTATATAATATTAAGACCTATGTAATCTATCAACCACCGTTGCAGGTTTGCTTAGTTTCCCTTCAAGGATTGTTGAGTATGTATTGTTATCTAACCGAGTTCAATTCGTTAGGATGTTCGAGGAAGACGCCTCGCTACCATATGCTGTTGGTTTCTTGGACTCGGATCTCTTCTAGCTTGGAACAGTATGCTCACCATCTCGGATTATTACTACCAAGTTTTCCCGGTATTTACCCTTTCGATCTCTTTTGGGAGGCTTGATTTCGATCACATATCAATCAAGTTCGGCCTACTTCAATTGATACTTGTGAGTTGTGATATCTTTTGTAGAAATACCATCCTTCAAGAGTCCTTACGCTTATGTACAACCCGTGTTCTCTCGGCTTGATGATATATCTAGCATGGTACGAGTCCAAAATCAACACTAGAAGGCGGAACACGGTTGGATACTGCCTTTTCGCTCTCAGTTGTTTCCTACTCATAGTGGTGAGTACGTTCACACTCTGTGATGTTTCTCCTTTTGCATTTACTCTTTGAAGTTGATTTGATTTTTGATTGAGTTGCAGTTGGATTTGGCTTCGAATGGGAAAGGGTCCATCCCAGCTTATGTCTTTCTCTGCATCTTGAGTGGTTCCTTTGGAGCTGCAAGTGCACTTGTCGAAGGAGGAATGGTTGGAGACTTATCTTTCATGGATCCGATCTTCACGCAGGTGCTTTCCTTGGTTATATTATATATCTATGAATTGATATTTTTTGTTTCACTATGTTTACTATTTTCTTTATCTGCAGTCCTTTTTTGGTGGGATGGCAGCTGCTGGCGCCCTAACCTCTTGTTTGAGGCTGATTACGAAAGCTGCATTCGACAAATTTGATCATGGGCTACGCTACGGTGCCTGTGAGTGAAAACATTTGCTCGTTCTTATGCATTTGGAAACATCTCTATTGCATTTGTTCTCTGGATTGATTATGAATTGGTTTGGTTGCAGTGTTGTTCCTTGGAATCTCAACAATGCTGGAATTTTCGTGTATTTTACTCTATACATTCGTCTTCCCTAGGATTCCGATCATCAAGTATTATAGATCAAAAGCGTCTTCTGAGGGTTCAAAAACCGTCGCTGCTGATCTTGCTGCTGTCGGTATATGTAGGGTAAGCTCATGCCTTTGTCCTTTTCTTGGTCAACAACTAAAACTAAGGGCCTGTTTGGTAACACGTAGCTGATGAGGTAGCAGTAAGGTGTTTGGTAACCCAGCTAATAGAGTAGTTGATACAAATTAACTGATGAGATATGAGAAAATGAATAGAGTTCTGAAAAGCTTGGGTAAGTAGTTGCTAATTAAAATAAAGTTTTATATTTAACTTATAAAAAACTATAGAATATTAAAACCAAAAGTTTTGAAAAGCTACCTGCATTGCCAAATGGAGCCTAAACTGCTGGGTGATATGTATTCTTGCAGGATGAGAGCAAGACTGAGGACCGGTTGAGTACCAAACAATTGATCTTGAAGAACTGGGAC
Organism: Persicaria tinctoria; assembly: GCA_037127255.1. Lineage (NCBI taxonomy): Eukaryota > Viridiplantae > Streptophyta > Magnoliopsida > Caryophyllales > Polygonaceae > Persicaria > Persicaria tinctoria. Next base: position 6,757,794 of record JBANSL010000016.1, on the reverse strand, counting down.
TATGCTCTCGACTTGTATCTCATTTATGTTCTCACATTGTCGATTTTCCCTGGCTTCCTCTACGAGAACACAGGAACTCACCGCCTTGGATCTTGGTAAGTGTTATGTATTTGCCTAACCAATTCAAACTTTCCTCTAAATCAATGAATTTGTAATGTAAAGTGTTGGTTTAAACACTATTCAGGTATCCTCTTGCTTTGATTACTTTGTACAATGTGTGGGATATGATTTCTCGATACACGCCCCTCATAAAATGCTTGAGGATCAAGTCGAGGAAGGGTCTTGTGGCAGCGTGTCTAGCTCGTATCCTCTTCATCCCCGCCTTCTACTTCACAGCCAAGTACGGTGACCAAGGCTGGATGCTCATGCTCGTCTCTTTACTGGGGCTAACCAACGGGCACCTCACCATCTGCGTCATGATGGATTACCCGAATGGCTACAAGGTTCGCTTACTCTCGGAATTTAGTATTATCTTAAACATGATCATGTAAAATCCAAGTTTTGATGATGAAATGTGATTCACATTTTGTAGGGACCTGAGCAGAATGCATTGGGGAACGCTCTTGTGGTGTTTCTTCTTGGTGGGATATTTTCGGGGGCTGCTCTCGATTGGCTTTGGATCATCGGCAATGGAAGCTTCTGAGCTCATGAATGGAGAGAGCCATGGAAACTTCCTCCAATGCAATTTTTTTTTTTTTTTGATAAGCTTCTTCCAATGCTATTGAATCTATCTCTTAGCTATAGCATATGTTTGTGAATGACTTGATTGGCTTTTATAGTTTTCAAAATTCAAATAAAAAACAAATCACGCAAATTCAACATAGAAAATACGAGTATCAGGAGGAAAACTCACAAGCATGACCAAACAAATAAGAAAAGATATGAGCAATTTACATATTCCTAAACTGATTTTACACCTTATAAAAAAAGTTGAAATTAAGCTTAAATAAAATATCATTTATAGATAGTAAGTACTTCTTTAAGAGAGACTATACTATGAATAGATAAATAGCCAGATCGGTTCACATCAATCACCTCCCTCATACGATTCATATGTTATGCCGAATTTGTCACAAACTTACATAGTTACATGTTAGGTTGGTTCACCCTTTTTCGTCCCATTCACAATACATTGAAGTATTAATTCCTCCTATTTTAAGTAAACATTAAACCCATTTGACAGATGATTCATCTGTGTATCCCACTATCCTTTAATTGCAAAGTTTTTGATTGATCAATCTCTCACATTGCTGTTCTAAATTGTGCTTGCATTGATCTTCTGTAAATTTCTTTCCCCTTTTTTTTTGAAAACTTCAGTGTCTGTTTTGTCATGCCGACTTCAGATGAAAGATTGCAGGTTTGCTTAGTTTCCCTATACATATATTCTTTTCTATTCTGTTGATCTAACTGAGTTCATTCTAACCAGGATGATCAAGGAAGGTGTGTCGCTGCAATCTGTTGTTGGTTTCTCGGTCTTGGAACGCTTCTTGCGTGGAACAGCATGGTTACAATTTCAGATTACTACTACCAGGTTTTTCCGGTATGTATGACAGTGCTAGCTACTTGATTAATGGATGATGGAGTTTATAAGAAATGAATGGGTTTCAATGAAACAAACTGCTGAAGGTGGGGAGAGAGATAGCTAAAATCAGAATAAATAAAAATCCAATTCCAATTAATAGGAATTAGTTTTATTCCTTTACAGAGTACTACTGTTGCTGTCATATTTACAGTTTGCTGTCATGTTTCCAATTTGTAGAAATACCATCCTTCAAGAGTCCTTACGCTAATGTCCCAACCATGTGCTTTCGGCGCAATGATATATCTAGCATGGAACGAGTCCAAAATCAACACTAGAACACGGATTATTGCAGGATACTGCCTTTTCACTCTAAGCTGTTTCCTACTCATAGTGGTGAGTTCAAACTCTAGCTGTGCTAGCTCTTTACAAGATATGTCCTCTCCAGTTGATCTGATTTTGATTGATTTATTATTTTATAGTTGGATTTGGCTTCACAAGGGAAAGGATCCATCCCCGCGTATGCCTTTCTCTGCATCCTGAGCGGTTCCTTTGGAGCTGCAGATGCACTCGTTGAAGGAGGACTCGTTGGAGACTTATCTTTCATGGATCCGATCTTTACTCAGGTTAAGAAATTATCCTGCTTATGAATACATATTTCTGTTTCCCTCTCACTGTTAAGTTGTTCTCTTAATTGATTGCAGTCCTTGTTTGGTGGGATGGCAGTTGCTGGTGCTTTAACCTCTGGTTTGAGGCTTATCACGAAAGCTGTGTTCGATAGATCTGACCATGGACTACGCTATGGTGCTTGTGAGTAACACCATTTACTCCTTTCTTAGACCATCTCCAAAATTTCTCAAAAATGGGGAAACAAAATACACATTCTCCAAATTATATATTTTTGCTTCAACTCAGCTTCCCATTTCTAAGATTTGGAGAACGATTTACTTTTAGAGAATACTGCAGATTTAGGAAAGCTTTTTTCCCCCCTTTTTTGTTGCTTCTCTATTTTAGAGAATGAGAGATGGAGAATCTGTTGGATAAAAAAACACCTTCAAATTCTCCAAAATCTCAAAAATGGAGAATCTATTTGAAGTGCGGAATAGGCAGATAAAAGGCTAACAAATAATCTAGCAAGGGAGGAAGAAAGAGTATGCAAACTTTTCGCAAATGCTGAAACTAGTAAGATCTTACTGCCCGAGGTAAGACCTTATCTAAAAATCAGTAACTAGTTAATAAGCAAATGCTGAAACTGGTAAGACCTTACCAGTGGAGATAAGACCTTATCTGCAAAACAGTAACTAGTTAAGCAAGAAGGACGAATAGGAAGCAAAGCAAATCACAAGCACGAATTAAAAGAACGGAAAGAAAAGCACACGATACTTGTTAACGAGGTTCGGCACAACCGTCTACGTCCCCGCCTAGGGTTATCCAACCCGTAGGATTCAACAACTTTATTTCACTTTATCTTATGAGCCCTAGATACAACCTCTAGAAGACTTACCCACTTCTAGACTACCTTACTATCTAGCAACCCAAACACTCCAGTGAAACAAAGTCCTACCGATACCGAAGTATCTATACGTTTGGGTAGAGATGTACCCTTAGTATAACCTAGAATTAATTGTACGATAAAGCTCAATGTAAACCTCACAAACTCTCAAAGCAATAAAACAATTAAACCAATGGAGAGATGTGAGATCGAATGCTTCGCAGGAGACTTGATTGCCGTAGGATGTTGAGCGCTGTCGAGTTGTGTTGTTCGGCAATCTTCCTCTTCTCCTTATAAAGTTCGTCCGTCCGAGTAGAAGAATTTGAACGTTTGAATATTTGTTGAACGGCGTTGCAAAAGATCCGCTTGAGAGGAGCGTAAAAGTGTTTGAAAAATATTCCAGAACCTTCACTTGGATTTTGATTAAAGACACGTTGAAAGGTTTGAAGAATTGTTCCATAAAAATCCCTGAAAAATCTCAACAAACAAGCTAGAAAATATGGGTTAAGATAAGATAGAATTTAAAAACACTAACCCAATATTAAAGCCACGTACAATTGAGTTTGAATTTAGAAATAAATTTAGGCCAATCTTGAATCAATATTAGGCCCATTAAATATTGTTCCTTAGAATCAAATTTGAGCTCAAGTAAAATTAGACCCATTAAAAATAAGCCCATTAAGGTTGAGCCCATTCGTGTAAAACATGAGCCACTGTCGGTAAGGTCTTACCAGTGCCGGTAAGGTCTTACCAAAACCTGGAAACCAAGGTTTTGGCTTTGGTTTGTTTTAAAACGTTGAATGCAATCAAAGATTGGTTTAACCAAATCTCTTGAAGATCTCAACAAACCAACAACCTTTTGAGTTTGAAGATTGCTCCACAAAATCCTCAAAGAGTCTTTTAGAAAATCAACCCCAAATCTTCAATAACCATATCAAATTAATCATGCACAAGATCTCCAACAAATAATTAAATATAAATCCCAATAAATAATCTAATTGATATTTGTATAAAATAAATACTACCTTTCTTTATCTTCTATCATACAATATAAAATCAAAATGAACTCAACACTATTGGATATGCTTTAAGGCTTTTGAAACATTTGTAGAGCATTTGTTCTCTACATTGATGCTATTTTAATTTTTAAATGAATTGGTTGCAGTGTTGTTCTTAGGAATCTCCACAACGCTAGAGTTTTTGTGCATTTTGATCTATACACTCGTCTTCCCTAGGATACCGATTATCAAGTGTTATAGATCAAAGGCGGCTTCTGAGGGTGCGACGACTGTCTCAGCTGATCTTGCAGTTGTTGGTATACGCACGGTAAGCTCAATACCTTAAAGCATTCATCGTTTCGTTTTATAGTACAACTTGAAACAAAAATGTTGGGCGAATTCCTGCAGGATGAAATCAACAATGTGGACCGGTTGAGTACCACACAGCTGATCCTGCAGAATTGGGATTATGCTCTCGACTTGTATCTCATTTATGTTCTTACATTGTCGATTTTCCCTGGCTTCCTCTACGAGAACACAGGAACTCAACGCCTTGGCTCTTGGTAAGCGACTAAGTTATATAGTGTGCACGTACATAACCAAATTGCCACTAATGTGCATCTTGATTGTATACCATTATTCAGGTATCCACTTGTTTTGATGGCCTTATACAACGCGTGGGATCTGATTTCTCGATACATGCCCCTCGTAAACTGGTTGAGGATCAAGTCAAGAAAGGGACTCTTGGCAGCGTGTGCAGCTCGAGCCCTCTTCGTCCCCGCCTTCTACTTCACAGCCAAGTACGGTGACCAAGGCTGGATGCTGATGATGGTCTCCTTATTGGGCATGACCAATGGACACCTCACCGTCTGCGTTATGATGGACTATCCGAATGGTTATAGGGTTCGTTTACTATATATATATATATATATATATATATATATATATATATATATATATATATATATATATATATATATATATATATATATATATATATATATATCTCACTTGTTCAATAGTTTATAAAAACTTATATGGTCATGAAATGTGAATTATTTGTTTGATTTTGGGCGTTTTTGTAGGGACCTGAGAAGAACGCATTGGGGAACGCTCTCGTGCTGTTTCTTATTGCCGGGATATTCTCCGGGGCTGCTCTTGATTGGCTATGGATCATCGGTAATGGAAGCTTCTGAGGTGAAGGAAGAGGAACTCGATCATTTGCGTTGGAGATGTTTATAAGGGAAGATGGGTAGTAGTAGATGAAAAGTTGGCTTTTGTAGGTGTCTTCTTTATTACAAATGTTTGATTCAACAAAGTTATGGTTTATGTTGATTTCGGATCATAAAATTTGGAAAGATATTGATCTTTCAATGAACAAGTCTTTAGCATGTATGATACTTTTACGCAGCTTCTGTCAACTAGGTTATAATGTGTTTGAGTTCCTCGTCATAAAAAAAAAGAGTTAACGGGGTATATAGACCCTATTCAATATTTGTAGAGTTAAATAGACTCTTATAGTGTTTTTATTATAATTTAGACCTTTTTAATTTATAATGGCATAAATAACCCTGGTTATTAATTTAAACGAAAAAAAAAAAACATCACCCGATTTTTAATTGCTTATTTAAACCTTTGTAACCATTGTATATGTTTCTATTATAAGTGACACTGTAAACTAAACCATATCAATTTTTTTAATTGCTAATCTCCAAAATATTATAAGGTAAATTATATGCAGAGGCTGGGCTCTCCTCTCTCTAGATTTTTAGAGAGAGGGAGCTCCTATCCCGGCTTCGGCCGCACTACCTCGGTTTCGACCGCCTCACTTAGGCTCTGGCCTTCTCCGATCCCGGCTCCGTCCGCCTCGATCGCGTTGTAAAGCCGGCATGCCCTTGATTGGGTGTTTTTGAAGAGCGAGATCATGGTAAACCCATTCGACTACCCATCACCAAAATTCTTTCAAAGCCAAAATCAAGTGGGTTTTTTTTGTTGATTTCTGATTTTTATCCCCAAATCCATCATCCTCCTTGTTCAATTGGTCCCCCAACTCTTCGATCTTTCTCCTAGGCGTCCCCAAATCCTTCTTAGTTCCTCCTCAAGTCGTCGTTTCTGTCCGATTTGGGGCTTGGGGTTTTGGGTCGTCTCCCTGCTCATTCGTGCTTTCTCCGTGAGGACCGTGACTTCTCCGGCTCGGGTTTGGGGCGGGTTTGTCTCCTCCGGCGTGCTACCTCCTACTTCGGGTCGGCTTCTTCCCTCGGCTGGTGTATGTATCCCTGCGGTGGGTTGGTCTCGACTGCGCTGGGTTTTCACCCGGCTTTCCTCGGCAGCTCCGGTAGGGCTGATGGCCTGCGTGGCTGCGTCTGTCGTCGGCGTTCTCCTGGTCAGTCCCTGCGTTCTTCTGGTCAGTCCCTGCGGTTTCCTTGGCGTCCAAGCACGAGGAAGAAGAGAAAAAAAAAAAAAAACTCGGACCTGAAAGGAAAAAAGAAAAGAAAAAAGCATCACTGTGCCTTCACCTCTCGTTCTTGCTTGGCAAGTTGCACGTGGTGGGGCCACTTTTGTGGCTTCTCCTTGGGAGCCAAGGCTGAGTTTTTATATAAATATATATATTCATATATATATATATATATATATTAAAAATAATGCTAGATCTACCGAATTGCTGAGGTGGTATAGTTATTTGGCTTTTGGGCTAGCAGTGTAAAGCAGAGTTCTTCTCATTTGTCGACGTGCGAGAGGTCGTGGACATGATCGAAACCTGAAGGCTCGTCGGTAGAGTCCAAATCTGAGGTTTCCACTTAGTTCCCCAGGGCTTCCCTGAGTGCCTCTACCAACTGACGGACGAGATATCACGTTTTGCTTTTGCTCTTTCTTGGTTAGTACTAGCCTGTGTCTGTAACTGTACCCTTGTAATTTGGTTTTTCTGGTTTGGTGTTGCTTTGTAATTCACTTGTATTGACGGTTTGCCCGTCGCCGATTTCATCGGCCTATCGATCCATCGGGTTTGTCCGGTGCATCGAATTTTTACCTAATCAAAAAAAAAAAAATATGCAGAGGCTGGGAATATATATATATATATAAGTGTGGAGTTTGGAAAAACAATTACGTGTATTTTACTGATCATGTTAATTTTTTTTTTCTTGGTGAAAATTGAATGAGCTTGTATCCTTATCAAGTTATAATAAGGTTGAACGTCTACCCAGGCTTGGTGTAGTAAAATAAAAATGAGATTCTAAGTTTATTGTAAAACACTACGACATTACAATATAAAAATGAAAGTGTAACCTTTTTATAGTAATATATGAATGTTAATAGCTAACTTTAGTGTATTAAAATCCGAAGGATCGTGTGCCTTATTACATTACAATAAGAATGAGATTGTAAGTTTATTGTAACACACTACTTCGTTACAATATTAAAATAAAAGTTCCACCTTGTTATTGTAGTACAATAATGTTAATATTGTAATTTTAGTGTATTATGTTATTGTACGTAATTTAAGTATAATAAGAATGATCGTGGTGTCTTATTGTGTTACAATAAGTATGTAGTTTGAGGAATTTAAAACATAAAATACCCATATATATTGGTATGACGCGGATGATTGATTGAAAATAAATGTTAAAACTAAGATTTACAGTAATGTAACACTAAAACAGAACAATTCAAGAAAACCAAAAGTGTTAGGAAAAAAATCTAATACAACTCAAGTTTTGCTAACCAAATTTTATGTTATTTTTTTGGCCTGGAACCAAATTTTATTTTTAAAATCAACCAACAGGTAAGCCGTAAGCTATTAATTATTCTCTTCTCGGGTGAATGGGTTATATAGATCATATTCATTAATTGTAAAGGTAAATAGACCCCTTTAATATTTGTATTGTAATTTAGACCTTTTATAATTTGTTATTCCAAAAAAACCCATAGGGTTATTATGCCACTACACATCCGGTAGTTATCAAATCCCTTGATTAATTATGAAAAAAATATTCAAAAAAGATAATAAAAATCTCAACAACCCCATTTAACCTGTAATTGGGTGGTTGTTTTTGATTAAAAAAAAAGAAAAAAAAAAGAGATGCGCGGTATTTCCTAAGTGTGGAGGTTTGATGGTGAATTACATGTATTTTTTTTGTGTGTTTCTTGGTTTTTCTTGGGTAAAAGTAGGAGGATATTGTATCGTTAATACGGTGAAATGCACGAACTTGGTGCATTACAATAAGGGTGAGATAGTTAGTGTATATATATTGTAATACACTACGGGATTACAATATAATACTATAAGTGTAACCGTTACATAGTTATACAATAATAAGAATCTTACTGTAAGTAGAATAAGGGTGAGATGGTTACTGTAAATTACTAAATTATTGAGCAATGCCCCTTCACAATAAGTGTAACCGTAATATGGGAATACAATAATGAGAATCTTAATTAGTGTAATACTATATTGAGAACCTTAGTTAATACAATATGGGTGAGATGATGTAGAGGGTCGATTGAGAACCTTAGTGTAATAAAACCGAGAAGAACGATTAATATTGAAAAAATGGAGGGAATGAGAGTACTAAACTACACAGAAAAAACACTTGCAAAAATAAGAAAAAGAATAAGAAAATTATATATAGACCTTGCTTCCTTTTTGCTGCAAAATGGAGCAAATTTGATTGTAATCTCAATGAATGCGTATGAAACGAAGCAGGAACACTACAAAATGGAGCAGATGAAAGTGTATGAAACGTCAAAGAAATCCTCAAACCGTTTAATTAGGGATTTCAAATTTGATTCTAATCTCACTTAAAAGATTTTATTATAACAATTTTCTTATTTCCTTATTTATTCTGTTATTTTTTTTTAGCAAAGCAATTAAGGACAATTAAGTAAAAACACAAATAAAAAAGTCTACTTACTTAAAAGATTAATCATAAGATCTATAAACTACTAACTTTATTAAGAGGGGTCTTAATCATCCAATTCTCTCTTCTCGTAACCATGCCCAACTCCATTGACCAATGACCCTTGGAAATATTATGTGCTATTCCCATAACCGGAAATGTAGGAGGAGGATCAAATCAACGTACAGAAAATCCCCAAACAAATCTACTTGAAACAATTCCTTATTTATTATTCAACTAGTCTTATTACCCGCGATCTTCGCGACTTTTTCATAACTTTTATTAATATAAAATAACTTTTAATTACTTTAAATAATTTTGAAAATATATAATTCATACACATGTTTATTTGCGCATATATATACATATCATATATATGATATTTTAATAATTAAGGTATTTTAATTAATTATCTTATAAGGCTATAAAATAAGATTAGGCTAAATCTTTAGGGTGTTTTTATATACACCGCAAATCCAACCTCAATCTATCATCAAAACCGACGTGCAAGCCACCATGCACGTCGGAATTGACGAATAGTTAAAGCGCCCAACTCATAATTGGTGAATTCGTAGGTTCAATTCCTACTGGATGCACGCCAATGGGATTCCAAATTAAATATATATTATAAAAATAACCTATAAATTATACACTTAAATATAAAAAATATTTTATATAAAAATTAAAGAATAAAATTGATTGTGAAAAAATATATATAGTCCGACTTAAAATCAATACAACCCTTGGATTTGGTGCAGGAATCCTACTAAATACAAAAACTATATATTTTTTCATATATGAAATTTATATGAAAAATGATTTCGTTCAACTTTCATATACAAAGATAAGTATATATATATATATATATATATATTTCCTTTTTGAATCAATTTTTCAAAAAACACTCCGATTGTTTAAGATTTGTATATTCAATATACGTAGTATTATATACAGTAATAGAAAAGGTAGGATTTAATTCAATATACTCCGTATTAGATTATGTTAAATAGTAATAGATTATATAAAATAATCTAATCTTTTAAGATTATGAAGATTTTTCTAGGTAAAATATTTATAAAATAGCTTAAGATAAAATGATAAGATTTGTAGGATATGAGGTTGAATATTTATAATAAAAATCAATTTAATTATTAAAATGGACACATAGGATGACACATGTATAAATAGATAGGATTATCGTCTAACGTGGCTTAAATCTATTGGATCATCATTAACTGACGTGTCAAAAAACTCGGCCCAGATTACACCAGACAACGACACGCAAGCGAATCGCACCAGAGCCCGCCACATAGGATTTCCACGCCTCTGTTTTAGTATTATATACTAGTATTCGGTACCCGCCCGTTGTGCGGTTTCTTAATAAAAAAAATAATATTTAATTACATCACCAAATTTAATGATGTATTTATATTTAAATATATTATATTCAATTTGATTTAAAAGGTAAAATAATTGACCAAAATTTTACGACATCTTAATTTAAATATATTATATTTTATATAGCATTAGTGTTGTTATAATTTATATTAATTTAAATAATTTTAAAATAGATTAAAGAAGAGAATATACAACATCTTCAGTAAAGCTATATAATAATGGATGTACATAGTAATATATAATGATGGATTTTGAGCAATAAAATAAATTCTTTTGTAAAATTTTATCATATAAATTTAACACGTATTATAAATATTTTATGAAGTTGTATTAATTGTCACCTTTACTCTTGCAAAATGTTCACCACGATTATAAGTTGTGCATCAACTGTGCATATATATGTCCGCACTTAATTACATATTAATATATAATATCACAAGTTTTGCAAAATAAGAAAATTTGGAACACGTACTAAAGATAAAAAAGTAATTATAAAAAGATAAGTTATTGGAAAGATTATTTATTAGATATGAGGATTATGTTAACTAAATGATAGATTTTATAGTTTTATAGCCACTTAATATATCCATGATTTTATAGTTAACTAAATTGAAGATAAAATGGTAAGATATCCATGATTAGGAACAAATAATAAAATGTCGAACATGTCCTTCAGTTTCCATTCAACATGATCATGCCGATTAAGATATAAGGCTATGGTTATAAAAATAAAATAAAAAGATATAAGGCTCTATTGCTCATATTGAGTGGGAGATTTGGGAATAAATTCATGATTCACCGTTATTAAAAAGGGGAAAAAAAGTACTCCGTATTAGGAGTCAATTTAGTCACCACTCAATTCGGGAGCCAAATCCTTTGTCCCCTATCATGTGCCTCTAAAGTCTAAAGTATAATTTATTGACTATAGTTAATTTTGGGGTAGTTAATTTTTTTTATAAAAGGCAATTATACGTGTAAAACTCATTTTTTTTATATGAAATTGTTTTTTAGAGTAATAAATCACAAATAAATAAACTAAAAAATAAAAACTATATTTTATTTTTTAGCCACGTCAATTAAAAATATGCATCTTAATTTTAACCATATTATTCTTATATATTTTTAATGATATTTGATAAAAATAACATAAAGGAGTAATCATCCACCATCTTTTAACCATGTTAATTAAAAATCCTCATCTTCTATCCACAACATTTTTTTTGATGTATAGTGCGTTGTAATATATTAAATTACTTTATAATAACCTAACAACTGAAATGGTTATTTAATATAAAAGAGTAAAAGACATAAATCTATTTTATAGATTTAACCTAATCGGTATATGAAATCCAACTACATCCCCTGCCATTTTTTCTATCTCCGGAAAAAAAAATTAAAACATAAAAAAAACTTCATTATTTCGTTAAGAAAATATCAGATTTCTCCACACATGCATAAATTGAGTTATATTTTATATAGATTTCTTTTGTAATATAGTCATAATTAATTTCAGTAATCTAAAAAGATAAGTTTTTTTACCTAACTACATTACTTTATTAATTGATGTAGGCCAAGAATATAATACCACTTTAATCCAGAAAATGTCACGCAAGCGAAAATAATCCTGTTTAGTCCAGAACCTTCTTCGAGTTCTCCGGACAAAATTGGTTGAAATTCAACTAATTTCAATCCCTTAGACGAAATAGCACCCTCAGCAACTTGCACATGTGTATTATTTGTAATTAATATTCTATAACGATGTTGAGTGACTTTATAATCATCATCATTTTCCTCAGTAGTGAAATTTGAAAGTCTATAAATTGAATATTCCTTCAAAATCGGAGAAAATTTATTTGAGATAAAAAATGGGACCATAGCTTCTATCACGGAATTCTGCATGACCACTCAAATAAGGAAAAATTAATACTTTAATCAAAACTGCAATTACCTTAAATTAAAATAAGATGTCATTAAAATAAGAGCTTACATCTTCATCTAAGAGAACCATGCATATATCTTCTTTATCCGTTTTCTTCTTCTTCACTGTCCACAACCGTATCACACGAACTTTAATGACCCAATCACTTCCGTCTGGTTTAATTTCGTTAACCTTATTGTATACATTCGCCATTGTAACAACTGGAAAATAAACAATAAATATATGAATATAAAGCTATTTTAGGGATATATATATACACGTATATGACTTATATATGATTAATAAATTGTCAAAAATACTATACCCTTGATTGCAAATTGTACTCCACGAATTGAATGAAGAGGCTAGTAGGATGAAAGTGCTTGGGCAAGTAGGATATTGAAAGTTGTTTGGGAATACCTCGTACATAACCTATATATGTATATATAGGAATTACAATATTCTATCTTACACACTTAATTAATTATCTATTCAACATAAAATTTTATGAGATATATATCCATACATACATATATATTTTATATATAATCATAGATAGATTTTCTACCTAATTTAGATATAAGGTTGAATGTTAAAAATGAACCAGATATTAGATAGATTATTTATTTTAAAAAGATAAATATATTCAATTTCATCTAAAAAGGATAAAACATAAGTTTTAAAATAGATAGATTTTCTACCTAATTTAGATATAAGGTTGAATGTTAATAATGAACCAGATATTAGATAGATTATATATTTTAAAAAGATAAATATATTCAATTTCATCTAAAAAAGATAAAACATAAGTTTTAAAATAGATAGATTTTCTACCTTATTTAGATATAAGGTTGAATGTTAATAATAATAAAAAGATATTAGATAGATTTTATGTTTAATAAAAAAAAAAAATTCTATAATATTACAGTATGAGTGTACGTAGACTAACGAAGAAATTCGCCGGATCCACATTGAACTTGCATTAGCTTTGCCTTGGTCCTAATTAAGATATAATTTTTTTAGGTAAAATATTAATTATAAATAACTCATGCTAAAGTGATATATTTTGTAACCTCTTAATATATAAATATTAATATCAAATATTTATAAAAACAATTGATGTGAAAAAAAAAATACCACTTTAATCCAGAAAATGCCACGCATGCAAAAATAATCCCGTTTAATCTAGAAAATTAAGTGACAGCAAGGTCGCTTTAGCGGTCTCTGTTTTAGTATTTTATATAGATATTGATTCTAATATTTTTTAAAACAAAATCGGTTAAGGGTAATTAGGTAAAATTACCAATAAAAAGATCTATTTACTCAAAATAATAACTATGTGGTCTATAAACTACTAAATTTATTAAACAGGGTCTTAATTATCCAATTCTCTCAAAAGGAAAATCCAATTGTTTAAAAGAAATAGTCTTCCCATCTACATCTTTGCATATGTGATAAGCATGAGTTTATGTGGATTCATCTTGAAACCATCAAGTTTTGATGCTCATAATTATATAACCAAACACTTTGTATAAACCGAGGCAAAACCAACCTTTTTTAATTAATAAAAATATTTTAAATAAGTTATGTTTTTTTTTAACTGGTCTTGAGGAGGGACGCCGATGCAGAGCACAAGTCAAGGCTTAAAAAAAGAGGACTCTATATAGAACGGAAATTTTGGAAACACAACCTTTTAACGACTTTACCAAAATTTGGGAAAATAAAAGTTACAACTAACTATTCACTCGAACTTTCCGTTGGAACTATGAATAAAAGTTACGGAGTATGTTTTTTAATTGAATGTATGAAACTATGAATGATTCACATGACTAGTTTTGATTAAAATTTTAGCATTACTAATTTGAGTCCATAATTCAATAGATAAATTAATTTTAAGGATTTTTTTTTTGTTTGTTAAATACTTTTTAGGTGCGGTAAAATTAAAAAATGTATCTTATCTAAGTTTTTTTTAGGAAAGTGATTGGCTTATTTACTCTATGAATAGATTGAAATTATTCAAAAAAAAAAAAAATCTTCTTTGATAAACAATTTAATATCCAACCACACCTTGCAAGATACGTGAACTAGCACATACATATATTATTATTTAGAGAGATCATATTGGAGATTAAATTTCTATAACGTATATAAAATTAGATAAACAATCAAGATAAAAAAATATTGTTATAAAACCAGGTTAATTACCCACAAGATAAATAAAGTAGCTCCCTCTCATGCCGCCTACATCTTCTAATGTTATATAAATACCGAATCTTTATTTCATACAGAGACCGGTGTTCCTCCAGTTTAGGCGTCTTCTTCCCTGACTCCTCAACATCAAACTGAATTGGGTCTGTTTTGCAGGGAATCATCACACAACACAGCCATGCCCAATTCAGATGGAAGTTCAGCACCACCATTGCAGGTTTGCATAGTTTCCCTTTCAGAATTGTTGAGTATGTATTGTTATGTAACCGAGTTCAATTCGGTAGGATGTTCGAGGAAGGCGTCTGGCTACCATATGCTGTTGGTTTCTTGGACTCGGATGTCTTCTAGCTTGGAATAGTATGCTCACCATTTCCGATTATTATTACCAAGTTTTCCCCGTATGTACCCTCTCTCTTTTGGCCTTGTTTCGAACACATCAATCAAGTTCGGCCTACTTCATTTGATAGTTGTGAGTTGTGATATCTTTTGTAGAAATATCATCCTTCAAGAGTCCTTACTCTTATGTACAATCCGTGTTCTCTCGGCTTGATGATATATCTAGCATGTAACGAATCCCAAATCAACACTAGAAGGCGGAATACCGTTGGATACTGCCTTTTTGCTCTTAGTTGTTTCCTACTCATAGTGGTGAGTACGTTCACAGTACTCTGTGATGTTCCTCCTCCTGCATTTACTCTTTGAAGTTGATTTGAATTTGATTGAGTTGCAGTTGGATTTGGCTTCGAATGGGAAAGGGTCCATCCCAGCTTATGTCTTTCTCTGCATCCTGAGCGGTTCCTTTGGAGCTGCAAGTGCACTCGTCGAAGGAGGAATGGTTGGAGATTTATCTTTCATGGATCCGATTTTTAGGCAGGTGATGTGCTTTCCTTGGTTATACATACATCTATGAGACTATGAATTTATATTTTTTTCCTTCCTGTTTCATTCTCTGTTTAATTATAATTCTCTCTTTATTTAGTCCTTTTTCGGTGGGATGGCAGCTGCTGGAGCTCTAACGTCGTGTTTGAGGCTAATTACGAAAGCTGCATTCGACAAATCTAACCATGGACTTCGCTATGGTGCTTGTGAGTAAAAACATTCGCTCATTCTTATACATTGGAAACATATCTCTAGTGCATTTGTTCTCTGTGTTGATACTTATTTTTTTTCTTTTGTTATGAATCGATTTTGTAGTGTTGTTCCTAGGAATCTCGACAGCCCTGGAATTTGCGTGTGTTTTGATCTATACATTCGTCTTCCCTAGGATTCCGATTATCAAGTATTATAGATCAAAAGCGTCTTCTGAGGGCTCAAAAACCGTCGCTGCTGATCTTGCTGCTGTCGGTATATGTAGGGTAAGCTCATGCATGCCTTTGCCCTTTCCTTCGACAAAAGCTTGAAACTAAACTGTATGGTGAAATATATTCATGTAGGATGAGAGCAAGAGCGAGGACCGATTGAGTACCAAACAATTGATCTTTAAGAACTGGGACTACGCTCTCGACTTGTATCTCATTTATGCTCTCACATTGTCGATTTTCCCTGGCTTCCTTTACGAAAACACAGGAACTCACCGCCTTGGATCTTGGTAAGTGTTTACAATAGAACTGAAGTCAATAATCTATTATATACACACACCTCATTCTAATGTACATGTTGATTTTACCATTAAGGTATCCTGTAGTTTTGATGGCATTGTACAACATGTGGGATATGATTTCTCGGTACATGCCTCTCGTAAAATGGTTGAGGATCAAGTCGAGGAAGGGTCTCGTGGCAGCCTGTCTATCACGTGTCCTCTTCATCCCCGCCTTCTACTTCACAGCCAAGTACGGTGATCAAGGCTGGATGCTCATGCTGGTCTCCTTATTGGGCTTGACCAATGGACACCTCACCGTATGCGTTATGATGGAATATCCGAATGGCTACAAGGTTAGCTACTTAGCTCAATGTCACTAAGACAATTCGCTAACTGATTCAAGTTTTGATGCCGAAATGTGATTTGTTTGTTTGATTTTTGGGCGTTTGTAGGGACCTGAGCAAAATGCGTTGGGGAATGCTCTGGTGGTGTTTCTTCTTGCTGGGATATTTTCGGGGGCTGCTCTCGATTGGCTTTGGATCATCGGCAATGGAAGCTTCTAAGGTGAATGAAGAGGAACTCCATTTGAGGAGGGAAATTGAATTGGTTTTTACTTGCAATCTTGCAATTTTAAGGGAACAAACGAGTTGATTGGATTTTAATTTTGTCATTTTCTTTCTTAGTGTTGATTTTGGTTTATGTGAAAATCTATAGAATGGAAATTTTGGGAACACAACCTTTTAACGACTTTACCAAAAACGTTGGATAGTATCGGTCAGTTTGTTACAAGTCGATTGGTTTGTTAACTTTGTTTTACCGAAGAGCATGATGTCATCCATGAAAGCAAGGAAAGAGATTTTAACTCCACCCCTGCCCAAGCAGAAATCCATGTCTTTCGACATAGACGCCTGCTTATGTAGCGTTCTTGCAAGCACTTCAACCGTAAGGATAAATAGGAAAGGTGACATAGGGTCACCCTACCTCAGGCCCCTGGTGGGGATTAATAGTGTTGAATGTTCGTCATTGATGAGAACCAAATAAGAAACAGTTTGGAGACACTCTTGAATCCACTTAATGAACTTACTCTCAAAGCCGAATTTTCCAAGGACAGAAAAAAAGGAAAGGCCATTCTACCCTATCACATGCTTTTTCCATATCCAGCTTAATAGTCATATAGCCCCATCTAGCTTTTATTGTTCTAAATGAGTGGAAAATTTCATGGGCAATTAGTATACTGTCCTTTATGGATCTACCCTTAGTGAAAACACTTTGTAATGAGTGAATCAGTTTGTTGAAAACGTTGAAATTCTGGCTGTCAGAATTTTGGAAATGATCTTATATATACCGTAGAATAGGGACTGATTGATCTGAAATGGTTAACACATTCTCGGTTTTCTCTTTTTTGGATTAATGTAATGAAGGTATGGTTTACCTGGCGTAGCATTCTCCTAGAAAGAAATTAAGAAAGCCTGACGGCTTTAATGATGGATATATGGACCCACAATATCCTAGTAGGATTGAAAGAAACCGAGCAGAGAGAGAACAGAGATGTCTTAATTTCTGTATTTGTTACTGGGGCAGTTAGGGCCCTATTCTCAACAACCGAGATTTCAGAATCAATAACATTCAGATCATTCCCAAATGAAAGCGCATGGTTGTACGATGATCGACTAGCTTGAAAGGAAAAAAAAAACTGCTTTTCGAACTGGTGATTAATGGTGAATTATATTCCTTTAATTAATTTGTTTTAAGAGAACAATGAGGGCGACCGCATCCCTTCTCCCACCAACTAGTCGATCGTTTCTGCTGGGATCCCACCGTTTGCGGCGTCCCCTCCGACGATTGGCGCCACCAGACTTCATTAGCCGATACCGCTTTCTCCCCCGTCGCCTTCCTCCTCTACTTCTACACCATCCGCGGGTGTTCCTACAGGTGCTCTGATCTCCTCCGCTCCTCATCTGTTGGGAGTCCGACCCCGTCGCCGCCGACCTTCTCCTCTCCAGCTTCCTCCTCCGCCAATGCAAGATTCCTCCTCTCCCTCCCCTTATCCAGATTCCCCTCCTCAAACCCCTCTTCGGCGCGCTACTGGCCGCCGGCCGCCGGATCTGTTACATGCAGTAACATCCCTCCCACCTCAAGCCCTCGACCATCCTTTTAAACCCTCATCCCCTTGCCGATGCTCTTTTTTGAGCCTCCTTTGGGGACCTCAAACAGCCCTTACAAAAAACAATCAAACTCCTCCCCAAAATTTCCATTAATAAATATATTTTTATCCTTAGATCCACAAAATCGATCTACTTAAATCTAATTTTACCCCCACCTCCTCTTCTTCCTAGTTGTTTAACCCATAAATAATCGAAAACCCACAAAATTGTAAAACCCAATATAACCCATTGTTGATGCTCTGATTTATGACCCGTTGGTCTAGATCCGGCATCACCGCCACCTTAGTATTATGACTATGGTTGTGCAAATCTCAAGTTTTCAAGTCCAACCTCACATGCAACAATATTGTTGAGCGAGCCCGAGCCTTCACCGCTATCCAAGTCACAAGAACTGGAATAAAGAATCAACGGATCCAATTATTGATATGAAGAAACTAGGTTTTAATTTTTTAGAGGTTTTTAATTTTAAATTTCTGTAATTGTAATCTTAGATAATTTTTCCTTTTTTTTTTTACTGTCGATCCTATGCATAGGGTCACTCAAACCAATTGTTGATGGCTTTAAGATAGCTTGGTCGATCGGTGGGTAACCCACTGTAAAAAAAAAATTGTTTTAAGAGAAGGAATAAAGGACGGACAAAAAAATAACAACGTAGAAATTCCTATATATCTACCACGTGGACACCTCTGATTGGCCAGTAAATCTCATAGTGAGTCACAAATTGAACTATGAGTCCTTTGATCTTTAATTAAGGAGTAACAGAGAAATTAAGCAATGCAATGGATTCCAGATGCATTCTCATGGCGGCTGTTCTTCTCTTCCATCTACGTAATTAATTAACTAATTAATCATTCTTTAGTTATCTAACTGTTGATTAATTGCGCGCCTGAATTGATTACATATATTGTTTCTTCAATATATATAAATGCAGAGTTTCATATGGGAACGAGCAGAGGAATCAATGACACCTTCTTAGGAATCAATCTCGGAACCACCTACTCGCGCGTCGGAGTGGTCTTAAGCGGCCAGGTTGAGATCATCACCGACGACCGAGGCAGCCGTGTGACCCCATCCTGTGTCACCGACCCCCTCATCGGAGAAGCCGCCAAGAACCAGGCCGCCTCCTACCCCCATCCCACCATCTTCGACGACGACGTCAATCGCTTCATTGGCCACAAGTACGTTTTCACTCCCGATCTAATCTTGCTTTACATTTTTAAAATTAGGGTTTGCCCCCTCATAATCCAAGGCTTAAGGGCATACCTATCGGAGTATCGGGTCATTCGGGTTGGGTTGGGGTCGGATCATTTCAGATTTCAGGTAAAACAGGTTATGAGTAGATCCGGATTGACTTGAACTCGGGTTTAATCCGATTTCGGGTCAAACCGGGCAGGGATTGTCAATTTTTTCTTTTTTAAACTAAAAAAAAATCATAATTTGATAATTTTACGATAATTTTAAAATACTGTGGTTCATAAGTTTATATACTATATTTGATCTAAAATATTTGATTTTTATTATTTTTCATAATTTTTAATAAAATTTTAAAATATATAGAGTATCAAATTTTTAAAAATAATATTATACAATTAGTAATACGTATAGAATTGTTTTTAATATTTTTTAAGTTTTTATTTCTTAAAAAATGTGATGAAAAATCAAAAATCAAATATTATCGAGAGATTATTACACAATGCAAATAAATATAAAACCTGATTTAAAAATGAAAGATCAAGTGATTATAATTATAAAATGTAATAAATTGGAATCTCTATTAAAAAAAAAATCAATCAATCGGGTCAAAATTACCAACGGGTTTTCGGGTTCGGTTCGAAAAAAAAGCCCGGGTCAAGATTTTCGGGTCTTGACCCAGAAAATTCTAAGTGTTCGGATCGGGTCAATCGGGTCGGGTCGTGTTTTGCCTGATCTATTCGAGCCACCTAGCCAGTGCTTATATATCATCAAAAGTTGAATGTATTATTTATATATGTAGATTTAAGGAGGAGGAAGTGCAGGAGGAAATGAAGAGATTGTCGTACAAGGTGGTGTATAAAGACGAGATTTGGCCATTCAATATTGAAGTGGAGGTGATCGATGGGGAGGTGAAGTCGTGGAGGCCGAAAGAAATAAGCGCCGTGGTTCTCACCAAGATGAAGCTAATGGCCGAGTCCTACTTGGGCCACCAAGTTAAATCCGGCATTATCACTATCCCAGGTATCTAGCTCTACTCTTGAACTAGTCTTATAGTCTTTATTTATTTATTTATTCATTCGAACTAGTCTTGTAGTGTGAGAGTTAGCGCGTGTTTGCCAAATGAGAGGTTTTTTTGGGATTGAGTATTTTTTAGAGGAGATTAAGTTTATTTTGTGTATTAGGGAGATGTGGAAGGTGGAGATTTTTTTAAAAAAATAATCTTGTAAAAAAGCTGATGAGTGTTTGGTTGGTAGAAGGGATAGGAGATGTATTTATGAGGAAAATGACGAAAATGCCCTTAATTATTTATCCCTCGCTACTAGACCTGTCAAAACATAACCCGATCCGACCGCCCGGAAGTTTTTGGGTCAAGACCTGGAAATTTTTACCCAGAATTTTTTTTCGACCCGAACCCGAAAAACCGAAAATTTTCCGGGTAATCTGGGTTTCGACCCGGTGACCCGATTGACTCGGTAATTTTGACCCGATTGATCCGGTGACCCAATTGACCGAGTTGATTTATAATTAAATATAATTAATTTTTTTTATATATAATTAAAATTTATCGCAAAATTATCAAATTATGATTTTTTTAATTTTTAAAAAAAAAATTGACAAACCCGAAATCGATCCGAAATGACCCAAAACCCGGTCAAACCCGGGTTCTAGTCAACCCGTTTTACCCGAGACCCGAAGTGACCCAACCGGAATGACCCGTTCAATTGAATTACTCTAATTTTTCTGCTATTTTTCTATTTTGGAGAATGAGATAAAGAATCAATGAACTAAAAAAAACAAATTTATCCAAAAACCTCAAATTCCTCGAACCCCCTCTAACTTTTTGTTATTTTCCTATCTTGGGGAACTGTTGGTAGGGGCAGAGCTGGGGTCTAGGGGGTCACATGCCCTCTCTCTCATTTGACGAACTACATAGTTTTATTCTCCTAGTCCATAGCTTCGTTCTGATATATAATACGATTTAATCCAATATCTGAGTAAAGAGTTATGAATATTTGAAAATGAAAGGTATATTAATCACTTTAATTTTGTTTCAACATACTATAATGCTTCTATATTTTACTTAATTAAATTAACATTCACATACTATAATTCATCTCGAGAGCTTCGAAATGAGAGGTAATACTAATCATTTCGACAATTAATATTAACTATGGTTGTTATTCGAGCCAAATAAGTCTAGCATTGTTTGATTATATTTAGCTTATTTAGAAACAAGTCAAGCTTGAGTCGAACCTATATTTGAACTTGAGCTCATACTCGACTTGTTTAGTAAATGAACGATCTTGAGCTGGGTTTTTTTCCCCAAGTATCACGCAACTTTACTGGCTCATGATATAGTAGCTTAAAATAAAAAATTTAAATTTCACAAAATTCGTGTTATTTGAGTTTCAATTGATTTGAGCCGAGAGTTGAATCAAGCAAAAAAAAAAATATGCTCATAATCAATCAACTCATTTTGTAAATAATGCTAGAGCCGAGCATTTATTGAGCAAAACTCGAGCCAAGCTCTAGCAACTTAGCTCATATAACTACCATGATCTTAACTTAATATTTATTGTATTGTGTTTCTTATACTTATTTAGTTATTTTTTTTGGATATTTCATTCATATATTTATATTTCATTTTTTTAGGCGCAACAAAATGATACTGTAGTGTTTTATCCTAAACAGATGACATTTTTATCTTAAAATAACATCATTTATTATCGTATTATATATAATTTTTTTATATCAATTGAATCCAAAACTATATCTTACATAGTATCGTTGTGCCCTTCCGAAATTTTTCTGGCTCCGCTACGTGTTGGGGTTGCTTTAATTACTCCACTTGTTGCCAAAACGGCAAAACCTATGGGTTGGGAATGATGGATATATGGATTCGACTCAAATTAACTAAGGCAGATGGAATGTGTGTTGTAGCTTACTTCAACGAAGCTCAAGCGGAAGCCACCAAGGAGGCAGGCAAGACCGCCGGGCTACAATTTGTCCGGTTAATCCGGGAGCCAGTAGTGGCGGCGATGGCCTACCTCGGCCTAGAAAAGGTCGATGAATCTGATGAGAAGAACATCTTAGTCTACGACCTCGGAGGGGGCACCTTGGAAGTGAGCGTTGTCCGCCTCGAAATGACGATTTACGAGGTTTTATCGAACAACGGAATCACCCACTTGGGCGGCGATGATTTCACCCACCGCCTCATCGACTACTTCACCACCATCATCAAGAACAAGCACGGGAAAGACATCGCCAACGGCAACTACACCGCCGCCCTCTCGAAGCTCCAAACGGAGTGTGAGAGGGCGAAGCGGGAGCTGAGCAGCCACCACCAGGTGACTCTCGAGATTGAGTCGTTGTTCGATGGAATCGACTTCTCCGAGCCCCTGACAAGGGCGACTTTCGAGGAGCTGAACAATGACTTGTTTAACAAGACAACGGGGCCTATTCAGCTGGCTATGGACGACGCGGGGCTGAACAAGTCGGATATCGATGAGATCATGCTTGTCGGAGGGAGCACTCGGATCCCCAAGATCCAGGCTATGGTGAAGGAGTTTTTCGATGGCAAGGAGCCTAACAAGGGGATGATCAATCCTGATGAGGCTATGGCTTATGGCGCTGCAGTTCTTGGCGAATTTATTCGTACATATCCCGTCGACGATATTGGTACTGGCCTATTTGATCGATCAGTTATCGAATTTTGTTTGTTTGCTTATGATTTGATGATGTGTTGGGTGCGTAGAAATGAATCAAACTCGGGTTGGCGAACTGAGCGTTGGTATTGAGACGGTGGGTGGGGTTATGACACCCTTGGTGAAGAACACGGATGTGTTTCCGGTTAACAAATCGCGAGTGTTCACCACCTACAAGGACCAGCAAACGAGAGTCGACATCAAGGTGTTAGTAGGCGGAAGGAGCTGGACAAGGTACTGTTGCGAGCTGGCGAAGTTCACCCTCTCCGGCATTGCTCCAGCTCCGAGGTAAGGCTTAATGCTTTCAGCCATTGATCGATCGATTGATGTATTAATTTGGAACTAATGTTATTCAGGGGAGTGCCTCAAATTGAGGTGACGATTGAGGCGGGCAACGAATGGAGAGTGATCGCAGAGGACAAGGCTACGAAGAACAAGCAATCGATAACGATCAATGTTAGTAATGGAAACCACTGCCTTGGAGTTGCATTCAGGAAAGAGATGGAGGATGGATGTAGACAAGAAGGCGAGGGATCGGAGAACAAGCTTGAGTTGTATTTCTGAGCGTTGAGGACGATGTCGATCGAAATTAGAAGGCGATGCAATGTGAAACTTGGCCATGGTGCAATTAAGAAAGATTTTTTACCTCTGACAAATGAGGGAAAATTAGTTAAATAAAGGATGACTTAAGACTAGTTAGTTAGTTCTACACCTACAATTACAATGTGAAAAATTATACCTGAATTTATTGATCAATACATCTCAACTTATTAACTTCAAATGAATCAAATACCTTCTACATGGACTAAAATACATTATATACATAAGTCCCATTGCATAGTCTTACTTTTGACATTTTATATCGTCCATACATGAATCTTGCAGTTAGGTATCCATGGAATTAGTCCAAACCTCCAAAGTCTATTCAAAACTGATGCAAAATAGCCCCACTGATGGCAGCCTCAATGTCGTTTTTTCGGTGTCCAAGCCTTTGAAACTTCAATCTTTATTCTATATCCACCAGTAAGTTTGCATCTTCTTCTTTTATAAGCCAATAGTCAAGAGCTGCTACAAGTTGTATCTTTAAAAAAAGAACCTATTCACACTTCTGTAGTTGACTTCAATCCTAAAAACACCTCAATTTGATATACAACAAATGTGTCAGCAGCAAATCTACATCATCATTTTGAAATAATTGTTTTAACAAGCAATTTAATTTAAATATGTTTGCTGTCATAGCCATTGTATTTTAGTGATATTTGTGAAATTGCTGCAAAGACCATTTCTTATACCAGTTTTTTAATTATAATCAATCAACTGCAGGCAAAATCCATGGAAATCTGTTTGAAATTTCATTTCCCAGAACTAATGGTTTCAATAGTTTCCCATCTTGCTCTAATTTCACTTATAGTTTACAATACGAATGTCGGCTTGGCGACAGATACCATGCTTCCATTGCAATCGGTCACAGTGGGCGAAACCCTCACATCGCCTGGCCAAGTCTTTGAGCTTGGCTTCTTCAGTCCTCCTAATTCCACCAGAGATACATTGGAATTTGGTACAAAAACATTCCAGAAACATTAGTATGGGTGGGGAATCGAGAGAATCCGCTTTCATCGTCTGATCAATCTGCGCGCCTCATGCTCAGCAAGGACGGAAACCTAGAGCTTCTGGATGGAAATCAAAGCTTGGTATGGTCATCAAACATATCTGTTCACTTGAATAAGTCAGCTGCTGTTATTTCCGACACTGGAAACTTCGTCCTCAAGGAAAGTGATTCGGGATGGGTTGCTTGGCAGAGCTTTGACTACCTCTGTGGAGTGTTTCTTGCAACTATGCAGAAACAAGTCAACACTAAAACTGGCGAGAAGCTGATCATGGACTCATGGAGGAGTGAGGATGATCCAGCTCCAGGAAACTTCACAGCCGGGCTTCTGTCAGAGATACCGGTCCAGAGCTTTGTGTGGAATGGATCGGAGAAGTACTGGCGGAGTGGGCCATGGAACGGCCTCAAGTTTGTTGGGATACCAGATGACGATGTAGATTACATAAATGCTTGGTCAATTCACCAGAACAGCCAGTCAGGTATACTGTATTTCGCGACAAATCAGTATGACAACTCAACTATCACCATACTAAAGCTTTTCCCTGATGGATCCTTGAGAACAATGGTGTGGAATGCAACACATTGGAGTGCTGATTGGGAGGCCCCTGGGAACCCATGTGATGTTTACGGGACCTGTGGAGGGTTCGCTGCGTGTAATCCAAACAAGTCTCCTATGTGTAGCTGCTTAAAAGGGTTCGTACCCAGCTTGCCCGAGGAGTGGAGCAAGGGTAATTGGACAGATGGATGTATAAGGCGGACTGATCTCGCTTGTTCTAGGAACACTAGTGAAAACATGACCTCAGTGAAGAGTGATGGCTTTTTGAAGCTAAGTAGTGTCAAAGTGCCTGATCTCTATCAGTATTTGCCACTAGAGAATTCCGAGGAGGAATGCCATGTTATGTGTCTAACAAATTGCTCGTGCACCGCCTATGCATATGTTACTGGGATTGGGTGTTTGATTTGGGCAAGAGATCTTATTGATTTGCAGGAATTCGCGTTTGCTGGGGAGGATCTCTTCATCCGCCTTGCCCATTCCGAGTTAGGTGACGCCTTTTTTCCTTTGGTTAACCATTCTTTGTAACATTTTTTTTCCTTACAGATTTAGTTGTGTCATTTATGCAGTTGGAAACAAGAAAAGGGTACTGTTGATTTCCTTGACGATTTCCTTGGCTACCGTTACTTTATCATTGTTCGCGTATGGAATCTATAGGTCCAGATGCAAGAGACAAGGTAAACTAGTAACTTTCCTGAATTAAACATGTATAGTGTACTTGTAAGATTTTTATCTAAGATGGATTTGTCAAATTGATTTGAAGTTTTATGTGTTTTTTTTTTTATGATAGAAGGTAAGAACTTCATTCAAAAGGATAAAGACCTGTCACTAAGAGACTCTCAAGTGGATACAAATGAACTGCCAACGTTCGAGTTTGAGGAGCTTCTTGCAGCGACCAACGGCTTCTCTAAGGAAAACAAGATTGGAGAAGGTGGATTCGGAACAGTTTTCAGGGTAAAGTTGTTAGATCTGAATTCAACTTTCTTAAATGAATCTTTGACAAAATTTTGAAACATTTGATTGATAATCTCTTACACTATTAGCAGGGAAAGCTGGAAGAAGGGAGGGAAGTCGCGATCAAGAGACTCTCAAGTCACTCATGTCAAGGCATTAGTGAGTTCAGAAATGAGATCTTGGTAATATCCAAGCTGCAACATAGAAACCTGGTAAAGATTTTAGGCTGCTGCATCAAAGGAGATGAGCAGCTGATCGTTTACGAGTACTTGCCTAACAGAAGTTTAGATACTTACCTCTTTGGTGAGTTTGCTCAATCTATATGTATCAAAACACAACAAAGATGATCATCTAATGAAAGTTTTTACTTTTACTATGTATTCTGTCATCAGATAAGAAGAAGAAAGAGCAGTTGAACTGGGCTCTACGCGTCAACATCATACAATGCATTGCTAGAGGTCTATCTTATCTCCATCGCGATTCTCGGCTGAGGGTCATTCACAGGGATTTGAAGGCGAGTAATATCCTATTAGATAACGACATGAATCCAAAAATTTCGGATTTTGGGCTAGCGCGTACTTTTCAACCGAAGCAGGATTCAGACACTACTCTCCGAGTTGTAGGAACATTGTAAGAGGGCACCACTCTCCTACACAAAACTAACTCATATCTTACTTTTTAGTCTCTGAGAAATGTTATCTCCTTTTGCTTGCAGTGGTTATATGTCTCCAGAGTATGCCATGACAGGGCTATTCTCGGAGAAATCTGATGTCTTTAGCTTCGGAGTGTTGGTCTTAGAGATTATAAGTGGCAGGAAAAACAACAGCTTCCTCTGCCGCGATGAGGACCTCAGCCTTATCGCTTATGTACTACATACAAACGCTTTTTTCATACTGCTTAGCGCAAAACACAAGTCTGATGAGGTTCCATCCTAATCTAGCCTTGAAAACTCGTTTCAGGTATGGCGGCTGTGGAGCAATGATAGGGCCTTGGAGATGGTTGATGAGTCATTGGATAGCCCTCACTCTGGTGAGGTTGTTAGATGTATTCATGTTGGACTTCTTTGTGTGCAAGACCATCCTGATGACAGGCCGACTATGTCGACAGTCATTCTCATGCTGAGCAGTGAAACACCACTTCCAGAGCCAAAGCAACCATCCTTTTTTCTCCCAAGCCACTCCACATTTGATCATAGAAGTGTTTGCTCTATAAATGTGGTGACAACATCACATGTTGAAGGGCGATGATCAATCCGTATTTATCTGGATTGTTATACCTGTAGAATTTGTTGTGCAATTTTTGTGCTTCTATTGTTGCAGTAAGAAGCTGGTGTATTCATAATAGTTTTTGTGCTTCTATTGTTTCAATACTTAATTTTCCATCTCATATCACACCTAAACTTGGTCAAGTTAGTCTTTGAGAAAGAGCACTTTTGAGAAGCTAGTAATCCATGTTATAACAATGGGATTTTGGAACTAAGAAAAATGGGTGTAAACTGAAGAACCACAAATACTAAATTATATTTGTCACGTACATATCACATAGGTATATTGTTACTTCTCTTACAGTTACTTGTACATAAAATCAACGGCAGATACCCACGCAAAGTACCAAGCGAGAACATCGACGT
This sequence comes from Persicaria tinctoria, assembly GCA_037127255.1. NCBI lineage: Eukaryota > Viridiplantae > Streptophyta > Magnoliopsida > Caryophyllales > Polygonaceae > Persicaria > Persicaria tinctoria. The sequence goes on along the minus strand of JBANSL010000016.1, from coordinate 6,729,981 downwards.
GATTGAACATTTGAAACAAATTATAAACAAACATGAACTGAATCATCGGGCATCGACTTGTGTAATGGTAATCTCATTTATAGAGGAGTTGTTCCCATGATCAGATGAAGATGTGTAGGCGGCGCCAGCTTGTGGGAAGAAAGAGGACTGCTTAGGCTCCGGGAGTGGTATTTCACTGCTCAGCATGAGTACTACTTTCGACATCGTTGGCCTGTCTTCTGGATTGTCTTGTGTGCACAGAAGTCCGATAATGATGCACCTTAGAATCTCATCGGAGTGAGTGCCGTCATAAGCTAAAGACTTATCGACCATCTCTAGTCCCGATCCGCTGCTCCATAACCGCCATGCCTGAAACAAGCTTCAAGAATTAAGATTAGGATTGAGATCAATACATGCAAGCTAGACTAAATAGCTAGTCGAAAATGATGAGAGGGAAGCATGTTACATAATGTGTGAGGCTGACATCTTTGTTCCTTTGATAGGAAAAGCTATTGCTTTTCCTACCACTAACAATCTCCAATGCCAACACTCCATAGCTATACACATCCGATTTCTCCGAGAACTTCCCTGTCATTGCATACTCCGGCGACATATAATTCCTGCAATTAACACACAATTATGGCCGGTGAATGTATTTCATTTGAGCCAATCGTTGATTTCTCGGTTGTGACTAATAAGTGTGACGAATAGAGATCAATCAGGAAGGTTCTTACAATGTTCCTGCAAGGCGGACAGTGTTTCCAGAGTTTTGTGAGGGCTGAAAAGTTCGTGCCAACCCGAAATCTGAAATCTTTGGGTTCATGTCGTGATCTAATAGGATGTTACTGGCCTTTAGATCTCTATGAATGACTCTTAATCGAGAATCCAAATGGAGATAGGATAGGCCTCTAGCAATGCATTGTATGATGTTGATTCTTAAAGCCCAATTCAGCTGCTCTTTTTTCTGCTCATCTGAGTCCATATTCACATATGTATAATTCTAACTTCACTGAACTTGTAAATATTTGATCATATATCAATTTATAATTGGTTGACATGAAAGAAAAGAGATGTCAAACTTACCAAATAGGTATGCATCTAAACTACCATTAGGTAAGTATTCATAAACAATTAGTTGCTCGTCTCCTTCGATGCAGCACCCCAAAATCCTCACCAGATTCCTGTGCTGCAGCTTGGATATTACCAATACCTCATTTGTAAACTCATCGATGCCTTGATTCGAGTCTCTTTTGAGTCTCTTAACTGCAACTTCCTGCCCGTTTTGCAGCTTTCCCTGCTTATATATATATTGTTTAAGCGAATGTCCATGAAATGGTTCTCAAATATTAATAATTAATGATCAAAGATGCACAATTGGTAAGTATAATTTTACCCTGAAAACAGATCCAAATCCACCTTCTCCAATCTTGTTTCCCATAGAGAAGTCATTGGTGGCTGAAACTAGCTCCTCGAAATCAATTGTTGGCAATTCCTTTACATCCACATGGCCTATGCTACTTTCATATCCTCTTGGAGTCACTTTTTGTGTCATTTTCCTGCTACCTGCACCTACTGTTTGGTATAATCACAAACACCGGCCAGTTGGCTTCTGTAAGAGACACTCCTCTTAATCTATATGTGAGCAATTATTAATTAATTTACCTTTTCTCTTGGCTCTGAACCTGAAAATTCCATATGTAAATAAGGAGAGTGCAACCATAGCCAGGGAAACCGCCAAGGAAATGATCAAGATCCTATTCTTGTTTTTAGTATCTGCAAGAATGAAACAACTAATTAAAGTCTTCATGATATATATAAATAAGAAACAAATTTCTATATATAGGAAAAAGACATTACCTAGAAGCTCAGAATGCGCAAGGCGAATGAAGAGATCATCTCCATTATTGGTTGAGAACACCTGTAAATCAACAAGATCTCCTATCCAATGCAAGCACCCAATCCCGGTGACATGTGCATAGGCAGTGCACGAACAGTTACTTAGGCATGAAACTTGGCATCCCTTTGAATCCTTGGAGGTAAAATAATGATGATCATCAGGCACTTTGATATTGCTCATCTTCCAAAACCCATCATTCTCAGACTCCACTGACGTCAAATTCCCGGTACTCATGTTCTTGGAACACAAGAGCTCCGCTTGCCTTACACACCCATCTGTCCAATTCCCCTTGTTCCATTCCACGGGCGAGGAAGGTACAAACCCTTTCACACAACTACATATCGGAGAGTTGTTGGAATTACACACACCATACCTCCCACAAGTTCCATAAACATCACACATACTCTGTGGCTCGTTCCAAACAACATTCCAATCCGTCCCATTCCATAGCAATGATCTCATTGCTCCATCCGGGAAAATCCTTATTATGTTGATACTCGAATGATCATACTCATTGATTGCGAAAGTCAAGATTCCTGTCTGCTCATTTTGGTGAACTGTCCATGTATTGGTGTAACCAACACCAGTATCGAAAGGCAACCCGATATACTTCACCCCATTCCATGGCCCACTTCTAAAGTACTTGGCCGATCCATTCCAAAGATAGGCTTGCACTGGTACCTGAGGCAGAGCCGCCATCGTAATGTTGCCAGGAGCTGGATCATCTTCAGTCCTCCAAGTATCGACGTATAATTTCTGACCATCTGTAGTGTTGATCGAAAATTGTACGCCTGCAAGAATCACCCCGCATAGGAACATGAAGCTCTGCCACTCAATCACTTGTGAGGTGTTTTGCTTGAGGATGAAGTTACCAGAATCGGTAAGAACCGCCATAACTGAAGTGTTGGAGACAACAGTTACATTCGAGGACCAGACAGCCCTTGACCTTCCATCTAGAAGCTTCAAATTTCCATCCCCGCTGAGGATGAATGATGCGGCTTGATCGGAGGAAGAGAGCGGGGTCTCTCGATTTCCGACCCACACGAGCGTTTTTTTAGGGATGTTCTTGTACCAAATTCCAATGTATGTTCGGGTGGTGTTTGATGGAGTGAAGAAGCCGAGCTCGAAGATCTGGCCGGCGGAGATGAGGGTTTCACCAACTGAGATTGAATTTAAGGGAAGAAGGGTATCTCTTGCCATGCCAAGGCGGGGAAGGTGAAACACAAGTGAAATGAGGGCGAATTGGAGAATAAGAGAAACCATATTGGGAGGGAAATGTGAATTTGAATGAAGAAACCTCATGATAATTAGCTTGAAGGTTGATGGGTAGACTAAAAAGGATTAAATGTGATTGTGGAAATGAGGATCAAATCACATATATGTAGGGAAAAAGAGAAGATTTATTATATTAATAGACGAAAATGTAGGAGTTTTAGTTATAGTGTGACAAGAAAATAAACTATTATTATCGTGGGAAAATCTTAGCTGAACCAGAAAGCTCAATATATAAGTTAGACCGGGGCACAATCTCAAAACCAATTGATGTTAGGTTGAGTAGTCATGTTAGGTTCAGAATCCTCTCATTTTCGACGTGAGATTTACAAGTGTCCCAACAAACCCACTCTCACTTGCGAAACCATCACAAGTATAGCCCGGTTGGAATTGAGACCTCTACACAACGGGTTCGTTATTACCCAATCAAAAGGTCTTCCCACACAAAAGTAAATAATTTTTGACAAGAAAAGAAGCTTCAAGCAAATATATTAATAGGGCTCACGTCGGTTATAAGTTATTAGAATGGTCAATTATAAGAGTAGGTGAATGCTTACACATTGTTTCAAGGTTTTGTGTTGAAAGGTGGATCAGAAGTCCACAACCTCTCATAGGCTTGGCATAACCAAGTACGTGTTGCCAAGACACGTACTTGGTTATGGTGTAGGTGCGCGGTTTGCCAAGACACCCTCAAGCAGCTTGAGATTTGACACTTTGACAATTTCTGTAGAATTTAAGATTGACACACCAAACCTTGTGGGAGGTTTGGTATGTGTTATAATGTAGAAATTATATATGAATATAGGAGCAAAATTCATTGATCAGCGGAACTGAACTCATTAACTTCACATACCTTCTAAATGGATTAAATTCTAGTGGATTATAACATTGAAGAGTAGCTCACCGATTTATATACTAGTGTCCAATTCATTTGCTTCCGATGTTTGATTCTTTTCCTTTCTCATCTTCAACAAGATTCGATCACCATCTCTTAAATAGTCTACTTTTCACTATTTATATCTGATGTGAGATTTATCTTTACAGTTGCATCATTGCATTAGCTAGCTAGGTATATATTCATGGAATTAGTCCAAACATGCAAAAAAGGCCTTGTTTGAGAAGTAGGAAATAGAATGGAGATAAATCAAAATTTATGTGTAAAATGTATATAATTATTATTTTTTTTTTGTGAGTCTAGATAGTGGAAGAGAAAAATGGTTAGAGATATATAATTTAAATATGGACTAGATTCGTGAGGTTAATCATTACCTATCCCTATTTAAAAATAAACGAGTGGCAAGTCTATTGATAAGGTAGTGACGTGAAAATAGCCACATGGAAGCGCGAATGTCATTTTTGTTTGTTGTCCAAGCCTTTATAAGTTATATATATCTATTATATATATCTATCCAACTGTTAAAAATTATTGAACAAGTGTTACAAATTTTATCTTAAAAAACTGAAGAATCTATCCACCAGCAAGTTTGGGTTCTTCTTTATAAGTCAAAATTAAGCGCGCAACTGTAACAAGTTGTATCTTAAAAAAAACACAACTCACACGTACTTCTGTAGTTGACTTCAATTCAAAAAAACAGTCATATTGATATATACAACAAAAGTGTCAACAGCGAATCTTCCTTCATCATTTTGTAATAATGTTGTAACATGCAATATATAATTTACATATATTTGTTGTCACGTACAACCATTGTCTTTTAGTGATATTGATTATACGAGTATGGATCAGATGTTTACAAGGCTTAACATGTTTTATGTTAATAAATATTGGCCATTGATGGAATTAAAATTAAAGGCCGAGATTAATTGAGAATTAATTTAATTTCTTTTTAAATAATGTGGGCCCCATGTGAACAATAAACCACACCCTCAATAATCCAGGGCGTGTAAATCACATCCCACCCAAATTGTGTAACTGCCTACAACTCATCCACGTTAAAACCCTAATTATCAAAGGTTCCACCATCTACATCTCCTTCCTCCATACGCTCATCACCGTCTCCATCCCCTTCCTCCTTTGTAAATGGCCCAGGCGAAGCCCCCTGCAAGAGCAAGCTCGCCGGAGCGCCTCCAATGGCACCGAATCTGACACCGGTCAACGACGGCCACGTACTCCTCGCTCCTCTTCGCACCTGCGCCTATCGCCCCAAGATCAAGCTCGCCCGAGCGCCTCCAATGGCTGCCTCTCTCTCGGACTTCTCTCTCGCATCTCGCCGCCTCCCATCTCGTTCCCACAAGCGTCGCGAGCCTCCCCTTTCGGTTCCGCAAGAGTCGACAGTACTCTCATGAATTGGAGATTTCTTCAATTGGGGATTTCTTGAATCCGATACTCAATTTGGGAATTTCTTGAATTGTTGTTTATTAAGTTGGTTTTGATTGAATTACTATTTAACATTCGGGATGAAATAATCATTCGGTTCTTGGTGTTTTTCAATGTGAAATCTTTGTTGCAAATGCAAATTGTGGTCCGATCAGAATTTTTCTAGTTTTGTTTTTCATTAATTTCACGTTCAGAGCCATTATTCGGCAAGTCAGAGTTTATATTCGTTGATAATAAGGAATTATTCATCTGTATATATAGTTAATTAGATGTGGAAACCAATCATTACATTTACATCCTCTTTCAATCTAACGAATAGTTACTATTAATCTAACGAATAGTTACTATTAATCTAGCGAATAGTTGCGTAATTGACCAACGAATAATTACTATTAACTACCGAATAATTACTATCAACTTAACGAATAATTACTATCAAACTAGCGAACAATAACTGGCAAAACTACCGAATAATTAGTATCAACTTAACAAATAATTACTTTCAAACTAGCGAATAATAACTATAAGTGAGCGAATAATTACTATCACCTTATCGAATAGTTCAAACAGTGCACCACACAACCCAGGAAAAAAAAACGTTACCTCCAAAAAAACACACGCGCTTTCTTTCAGTAAGTTGGCTATAAAAGTGGTGGGACCTACTCTTTTTTCTTTAAATAAAAAGGGAAAGTCTCAATTAATCTCACTCATTCATTTCTAATCAATCAATGGCCTATATTTGTTAACACAAAACATAATAAGGGGTGTAAACACCTGACCCAACCTCTTGATTATACAACTGCTGCAAAGACCATTAGTTTTATAATTAACTTATTATTGTCATTGGTTCGATTCTCGACAATCTTTATTGAGGCCGGGTTCTTGCCCGGACATGTGTTGGACGTTGTTGAGACATGTGAAGAGACCAAATAGAGTCTCACATTCAAAATATGAATGAACATGCCTTCCTCTATAACTCTATAAGTAGTGGACTACTCATCTTATTTCCGTTGTCAAGACATGCATGTGAAGAGACCAAAGAGAGTCCCACATTGAAAATATGGATGAACAAGCCTTAACATATAAGCTAGTGCTATCTCCCTACATGATGTTTAGGAAATGAACGAGCTCGAGCCGAGTTTTAAGCAGTTCTACTTGCTCCTCGTTATACTTTAACTTAAAGGAAATTTTAGGAATTCGAACGAGTCGAGCTTTGGACCGAACTTAAAAAGACGAGCATTTGTTAAAATTAAAGGAACTTTTTACTTCATTCTAAAGGAGATCTCAATCTGTTCTGGATTTTTTTAGAGAAGACTTCTTATGGTCTCCATTACATACACACTATGCTAATTACTCTTACTTAATTAACCTTTGACTTCATGTGATGCGGGACCATCAAGACACATCTATATTTGAGGATGCACCTATGATTTGAGCTCGTGAGATTCAATGATGCCACCCTCAAGAGAGGAAGAAGAAGACTCCACCATGGGAGAAGGTCCAAAGGTGCATAGGACTTGCTGATGGCCTCGGCGCCAACACCAGAGGCATCTACGCCGAGACCTGAAGATGATGTTTGCTTACTGTTGGTATCGACGCCGACACCAGAACCCTCGACGCCGAGACCCTGGAGCCTAGTTTCACATATGGGCCGAAATTCTTTCAAGTGGGCCGAAATTATTAAGTGTTGGAACCCTAATTTTCATTGTTATTTTTAGAGACCTTATTTACTTATGTTATTTTAGGTAATTTAGGGATTTATTTTAATTTATATTTTATTTATTATTTTCATTAAAAATCAACCCTAGGGTTCTATTTAAGTGGATGAATTCCTTGTAGAACAAGAAGACGTCTCTCAATGAATGAAAATCTCTGTTTGTGTTGAAACACATGAGTGAAAGTCAATCGATTAGAAGCGTGGCTCATCGATTGCAACTATTGGTATTGTTTTAGCTTGGTTTGCTTTGTGTTCATCAACTTCGCAAGACTTGGTGATCCTAGTATCCACGAGCTCCCTCCTTGTGTCTCCAAGTTGTCCGCTTATGTTGTGTAGGGTTGTAGAGGCGGGTTATATAGTCATTGGTATTGGTTCCTACCCTCTGAGGAGGCCTGGGGTCTTTATCTTGTTCTATAGATCGACTCAGTCCTTATCAGTCGTGTCTTTCAATTCTTGTTCTTGAATTTCGAGTCTTGCATCGTCTTTATCGAGTCTTGTTTCTTTCTTTATTGTCGACATCGAGTACATCCTTGTTCTTGCATGTTCTTGGTCGATTCTTGACTTTCTTGGTCGAGTTTCTTTGAGTCTTTATTCGTTCTTGAGTTTCTTGTTTAATTGTCGAAGATCGGGCCATCCTACGACTAACCTCGTATCATCATGACTTAACTCCTATAAGGACACTATTGACATATATTAATCCAAAATACATCAACACTCCTCAAGCTTAGAGTTATGAAAACTGATTTATAACTCCAAGCTTGCTCTATAGAGTGTAGAGTTTTGATTCTGATTCACAATCTTTGTGAAGATGTCAGTTGGTTGTTCCTTGGTGGCAATTTACTTTGTATCAACCTAATGTTGAGTGACTAGATTTGTCACCAAGTGATAATTGACTTCAATGTGCTTGGTCCTTTCATGGAACATTTGGTTCCTTAAAATACGCAGAGCTGCTTGATTGTCACAATACAACTCGACTGCTTGTCTTTGATCAACTCCCAAGTCTTTAAGAACCCTAACCAACCATATAAGCTCACATCATGGCCCTATACTCTGACTCTGCAATAGACATAACCACAAAAGATTGTTTGAGTTCGCATCAACCTCGATCTCACCTTCCTTGATGCGTTGTAATCCCCAACGACTCGAATTGTTCGGATCTTGCGTTGCCTTAAGCCAATTTCGACTCGTACTTGAGAAAAGCTTGACCCGTTCTTGAATATTTGATCGGCCGAATTGATGACGTGAGTACGGACTTGTTACCAACTCAATGTGTGGCTTTTCTCAAGTCAACAATGACGGCTGGCTCCATAGCCATCGAAAGTGGCCGGCTTAATTGCCCAATTGCAAATTGAAATTATTTGATCGGCAAAATTAGGAACCGGTTGTGGATGAAAGTGCGTAGGCGTAATTATGGTTGAACAAAGAAGAGAACGCTTAGCCAAGCGCTCTTCTATTCAATTCAACGTGAAAATAAAAGAAGGCAAATACAACTTAAATAGGGTTTGATGGTGAATGAGAGTGGCTCCTTGCAAAGGAACCCTAGCTCTCTCATTTATCTAAAATAATAAACTAATTAAATAAAATATAAATCCTACTAATTTTATCTATCTTAGAAACTAGCTAAAAATAGATAAAGAGCAAGGAGATAAAATATCTCCTCACATTTATTCCCTAAATAACTAACACTAAAGAAAATAAATAAATGTCTTAAAAAAATAACAAGGGCATTTGGCCCTACCACAAATCATCAAGTCTCGCCCCTCATTAAGGTAGAATGGGGACGAAGACTAACCGTCGGTTGAACCTTGAGCATCGTGACCCATGAAGGTCGAAGCCCTTGGTCCACGGTAGCACCTAGACGAACAAGAAGAGCCTTGGTTGCATCTTGAATCATCTTGGCCCGAGCTCTAGTGATCGGAGCTCCGAATGGCACTCTCATATTGTCGTCAATGTCGTCCGGAGTCATGGGACTTCTGGCGCTATCATTCCTCTCCTTGCAGAATTCCCCCTACCCTAGAATGTGTTTCTTCCCTCACCTCATGTGTTTGATCCTCCCTCAGCTCAATATTATGTGTTTCCTCACTCAAGACAATTGTTTCCTCCCTCACCTTCTCACAATGTGTATCACTCACATGATCACCACTCTTGGGGAAGGGAGAACCCCCGTTAGCACCAACCGAGGGTTCACACCATACTTATAATTAACATCATTCGAATAATCACCACCCTTCCCATCATCATTAGTGGCTTCCAATTTGGTTGTCTTGGTCTCACATCTAGCATTAACATCAACGACGGTCCTCTTCTCCATGAAAGAAAATCTAGACTCCTTATGGCCGAAGGAGCAACAACCCATTTAAGCAATAGAGGGGCTCATTTCCGACAAGGAGCTTGCAAACAAGTGTGTCTCTATCATCAAAGTCGACATCAACTTCCCTAGTGATCACCTTGGCAAATCAGGCCAAGCGATTGCAGATTCGTAGGTAAGAGACTCAGATCGATGAAAGCCCAAATCAATTTTTGGTTTGGATTGAAAACAAAAATGGGAACACCGGAGCTAGGGTTTTTCGTTCTCGATTTATAACCGGTATCACGCTGGAGCTAGGGAGTGGCAGTACGTGCCACAGTGTCACGCTGGAGCTAGGGAGTGGCGGCGCCAGTATCACTAGGACGGTCGGAGCCGGGTTGATGGCGGCCGAAGCCGGTGTAGAACGGCCTAAGCCGAGGTTGGGTCTCCCTCTTTCTGGAAAATGAGGAGAGAGCTTTGTACACTATGCTTTGAAAAACAATTGGAAGATTCAAAGATTGTTTAAGTTTTAGGGATTAATAAGCTAACTATTTAAAAAAAGAATGAAGATGAAAAAAAAAATGAAGAGGTAAAGGGAAAAAAAAAAAGAATGATATGTAGAAAACTATAGAAATTTTTTTATTTTTCGGAATTTTTTTGGTAATTTTTAATAATTTTAGGAATAAAATAGTGTAAAAAGAGTAAAAAAAAAACCTTGAGGTCATGAGTTCAAATCGCATTAGCTTCACTTTTTTCCTAATTTTTGTTTCTCTTGGTTTTTTTCTACTAAAAATACCTAATTAAACAACAACTTAAAATGTTTCTAAAATATATTTAAACAAAAATATTTTTTTCTACATATGCATATAAAACAAATTCTCATTTTTTTGATTATTTTTATTTTTCTACTAAATATGATTATTTAAATAACAAATTTAATGATTTTTCTAATGTATTTTTTTTAAAAAAAATATTGTTCATATATACATGTAAAAAAAATTCTCAAAAATTTATTCAGCCCCCCCTCGGAAAATTCCTATGTCTGCCACTGTCTATTCCCCTCCGGCCCTCCTACCTCTCCGGCCCGGGGTGTCGACATTTCCAAGAATGTCGGTCTACTGGACCTCATTCGAAAGGATGCTCTTGGGTAGAGTTCTCTCACCTGAAATCTTTCCTAATTAAAAAAAACACCTATATTACATATATTACTGGTAAAATGGGCTAGATCCGTCCCTGGCCAAAGGGTGGGCTGCCCCTGAGATCGAGTGTACTTTTTTTTTTTGGCTCAAAAACTGACTTGCAAACATATATTGATGAATCATCGGGCATCGAGTTGTGTAATAGAAACCTCATTTATAGTGTGAAAACGGATTTTCGATTCTAACCCTAAACACAGATATGAATAAAAAATATAAGGCGCAGTATATAAGAAAGAGAACACAAGAGTTGGTGACGCAGTTCGGTTTCCCTACTCCGCAGAGCCTCAAGAGGGAGAGACTTAAACCCAATAATCCACTAACTATGATCGAATACGACCACCTAAGTGATGGCTAAAAGAAAAGTCGATCCTGTGTTGTACTGCTCTCACGTTTGACGGACTGATCTCGAACCACACCTGCGTTGTACTGAGAATGGACTTGAGTACGGACTTGGTAATTAATTAACAATCCATGATGTCACCTTCTTTTTTCTCGGGATAATCGGGTCCTTGAACTGTCTTGGCCCACAGAGCGCCAATCTTGATGGCATCATTAAGCGACTAAACTACATCTATGTCATCGCCTCAATATTCTAGTGATGAACATATATGTCATCGCCTCAATATTCTCGGGCGACCTTCAATGACGACCTTTCTAAATCCAAGCGACGCCATCGTACTATCTTGTCACTTGAATTAATACACTCGGGAGACAAACTAAACCTAGCTTTGCCGCTTGAAATCTCTAGGGATCGACGACATTCATGTGATAAATATTCTAGCAATGATATGTTCATTGCTGGAATCATTAGGCGACCCAAACACCTCTCATTGTTTAGTCTAGTGTTGTTCAATGATGTGTCTATTTTTAGCCTGTCGATGTCTTATTACATGTTTCATGGCGTGGCGACTCTGGACCAGCTCGAAGGGACAGGAATTGGTTGATTAAGTCTTCATTGCTTACATGATACTCCTGATGTTGTAAATAATGTTACTCAGGGTGGCGCTTTTCAGTTGTTTGTTTCGATGGTTTTCCGTACTTCATTTTTCAATCTATAGACCTGTCTGGTCTCGAATTCTTACTTTTTAAATGAATCTTATTCAGTTCATACTCCACCTTAAGTAAATTCTAGGACCGTTGAAAGTTGAAACCATGAAACTACCATCTCTTGACACTTATGATTGGGATAACCATCGGTTAGAATGATGAATCATGTATCCAAACCTTTTTTAAGGCCCATCATCAAAAGCCCACAAGACCCTTTTGCCCTGCTGGTCTTTTACTTGGACCCTTCTTCATATAGACGATCCCATCAAAGTAAATCGATTCTACTTATCTATTGTAGACGATTTAACCCTTTGCCATCCATATCCATACCTTTATCTATTGTAGTCTTTAGACAATTAAAATATCGCCAAATATATGACCATTCACCGAATTTCGGTGTCGGTAAACTTTTTTTCAGGAAAAAAAAAACTTGTCGTCATCGGAAATCGATGACCACACCGTGTATTTAGTGATACGAATATGACAATCCGGATTTAGAACATATAATTGGTCGATCTCTTGTTCCACATCACCAATCTATTTGTGATGTTCGTTATAGATGGTTCAATCGATCCATACAAAAGTTCGTCGTGTGATTAGCTAAGCTGATGAGTGATGAGAGCTACAAATCCTACAATTTTTAGTGTCTATAACAAATTCTCTATTTTAGAGATGTTAAGGTTTTTGAAGAATTTAAGGCGTTTTTTAAATTAACATATTTCATATCTCATTCTCCAAAATATATAGAGGAGTAGCATGGAAAAAAAAAGACTTTTCTAAATCTACGGTATTATTCAAAACTAAATCATTTTTCAAACTTTCAAAATGGAAAATTAAGTTGTTAGAATTGAAGTAAAAATAATATAAAAAATATGTATTTTATTCTTTATTTTGAAGAAAAGAAATTTGTTGGAGATGGTATTAGATAGGGTATTGATTTCTTTGATATGTTTAGTATACGTATGGTCCATCCCACGACTATCCATTTGGTACTTTGTATAACACAAGTGGATAATAATGAACATTAGCGCGCGGTTGAGAGATTTAATTAGTTATATTTTCTATCTTATGTCCCAATGGTATAGGATAAGACCCTAAATTTGGCTCTTTGATAGACAAATTTCTTTTCTCGATCTTATTCGATGAACAACTAACGTAGCATTTCTCTGTTTTCGGTTTATGAAGAAGTAGCACCCTCTGTCTTCGGCTCTTCGCCTGAGTTGGAGAGTGACTTTCCCCCCTCTCTCCTCTTCCTTACTAACAGAGTGTTTGGAATCCATATCGACATATAGGGGTGGGCACGGGACGGGATGAGACGGGATTGAGCCGGGACGGGACTCGTCCCGAGAAATTTTTACGGGACGGGATTGACACTTTTTTTTCGGGACGGGATGGTGTCTGGACGGGACGGGATCGGGACGGGACGGGCCTTGTCCCGCAAATAAAAATAATAAAATATTATATAAATTTGCAAAGTGAAAAATGCTTTCAGAATTCATTAATTTGTATAATACGTTGAATACGATATTCTTCTCAACTATATTATTCAATATTATTATTATTATTATTATTATTATTATTATTATTATTATTATTATTATTATTATTATTATTATTATTATTATACTATTATTAATTCATACAATGATTATATAATTAATTATAACGTTCAACATATTTGGCTACATTATCTTACTAGATCAGGACGGAAAGGGATTGAGACGAGATTCACCAGATACTGTCTCATTATCGATTGATAGTTGAGAAGAATACCGTATTTAGCTATTTGCCTCTTGTAGCTATTTGCCTCTCATTATCGGGATGTGTGCTCTACTGTTGGTTATGAGTTTTTGCATTTTTCTTTCTCTTCTTTTGGTGAGCTGGATGTGGATGCTTTTGCGCTGCTGGGACGGATTCGCTCTTTTTCTTTAGCCTTAGATTCTAGTTCTCGTCTAGCTTCTCATATTTTCATCAGAGTTTGTTTTTCCATTACTAAAGGGGTTGGTGCGCAACTTGTTTCTCGGTTGTCGGCTAACTTCTTGTAAACATTTGATTGTTTGTTTTCTATACTATTTGGAGTTCTATAATAATAATAATAATAATAATAATAATAATAATAATAATAATAATAATAATAATAATAATAATAATAATAAAATGAAAAAAATTAAATAAAAAATATCTACATGAAATTAGATAAAAAAATAATAATAACTAGTACTTTTCCCGAACCATGTTCGGAATATTTTTGACCGAGTTTGACATACCCCACAAAATACCGAAATCTATTATGTGTCGTTTTGCCCATGTTTCTTGTCTCGTCGTTCTTCGAAATATTTGGTTATCATGGTGAAGTGTTTTCTCAAGATGATCAATACCTCAAATTTAACAAAAAAAATAATAGTAAATCGATCGTTTCCACAGCTTATAGTTTTTGTCTAAGAAAACTGAGTTCGGAAATTAGTCTAAATATATGACAGGTTGAACATCGAGTATGTTTGGTTTTTTTTATTCCCATTGTATTTGATATTGAAAATTGATTCATCATTGTTGTTTCATGACCATTAACTATTTCATCGAGTATATCCATTAACTATTTCACACCATTGCTGTGAAACGTGCTGAGATAAAACTATGTGTTTCATCGAGTATGTGTCATGGCCATTGACTATTTCATCGAGTATGTGTTTCATGGCCATTAACTATTTCACACCATTGCTATGAAATGTGCTGAGATAAAACTATGAATTCATCATTGTGATGGTTTTAAGGTGCGACATGTTACCATGGGAGTCCATATATTCCAAATGTAACCCAACGGCAACAAATTTGTAGGTTTTTATATTCATAATGTATTAGATATTAAAAAATGCGTTTCATGGCCATTAACTATTTCACACCATTGTTATGAAACGTGCTGAGATAAAACGATCAATTCACCATAGAAACAACAACATAAGAAAATGGTTCACATCATACACCTCAACGGAACAAAAGCATACAAATACCCATTCATAACCCCATACCAACAAAATTAGATAGATGTTGTACAGAAAACCCACAATAATGTTGTACATTCAACTAAATAACATCAATTCAATTACTAAAATACGCCCATATACGAAGTCATAAACAATGTAATAAAGTAAGAAATGTCACTAACCATAAATTACACGTTGACGATGACCGGGAGGACCTCCTTGTACATTCGGAGGAGACGGTTACCCAACTGCATCTAGTAAAAATCAGTAGCAAGTTGGCATCTTTTTTTTTTTTCTCAGCAATCAAAATCAGTAGCAAATTGTTATCCTCGTCAGACCACAACCTCTTCAAAGATATATGATGACAAAGTATGAAATATGAAGAAATAAGTTAACATACATTAAATATGAGCTAAGAGAAACATGAATGTGAACAGTAACCTTGATTGATTGTTGAGAAATGTGGCTGCAGGATTGGCACTAAAGCCTCTGCACAATCTTCTTCGTGGTCTTAGCCTGTTAGAGAGAGCAAAAACAATGCTTTTAAATTCAGTAAAAAGCAAACTAAAAATTAACTTGGAACATAAAATATGCCCTTAGAGTTGATTTAGAAATTGAAATTAGAACTCAACCTTCGTGTACTGAATCACCTTGTGCAGTGGTGTGTTTCCTGAACTCTTTCGCCCTGCAGCAAGTTTTTTTTGTCCTTGGAACATTGAAATCACACACAAGATCCAAAACAAACCAACCAACCAACCTAAAATCAGAGTACAAAAAGCACCCACCTCATGGTCCTCATCTCATTTAGATGATAACAACAATTCAAAATTAAACTCGAAATAAATAAACGATTTGTTTATCCTATACCTCAAGGCAAGAATATAGAATAAGACCTTAAATTTAAATTAATTTAGTATTTTTTTTAATTAGATTTTTATGGTGGATTGCCTTTTTAATTTTCTCAATTTAGGGTTTTATTAAGGTATAGGATATAAAAATCGATAAATAAATTACCTTGTGATGATAAAAGTAAATCTCCACTGGACCTTGCTAAAAAATGCAGTTACGATCTTGTATATCATCGGCTGTAATTAAGTGCATTATTTAATTATTTTCAGAATAATTTTAATTTAAAAATATTTTAAGATTATACAGGATATAACTAAAAGATCGAATATTAGCAATTACAGTAATTTTTATATTTTTGTTAAATTAAGTACAGTATGATTTTATAATCATCGGATGACGTAAAAAGAGGCTAAAATGATGTAAAAAAGAATTCAACACAGAGAGGGGAAATTGAACAAAACAAAGGAAAGGAAATTTCTATGCGAGGAAGTGAAATTTTTGAGAAATTGGTGAAAGGTTTGAAATTGTCAAACTTTAGAGGACGCCAAAAACCAAAGCCATTGCTGAGATCAATTAAGATTTGGGGGAAACCAATTTTAGGGTTTGACGAAGGAAAAGGTGGGGATCTGATCAAAATCGGGTACCTGTTTCTGAGACTGGAGGAGGCATCTTTCGAGGAGAAGCCATTGATGTTAGTCCTGACCTTGGCTCCTCCACATCTGGCCCCAACGCTCGGCGGAGGGGGCGACGGCGACATTGTACGGCCGCCGGTGAACTTGTCACCGACCGTTCTCTTCCTCGCGACGTAATTGACCATATCAATTTCCAATTCAAGCCCCAAAAATCCAAAACCGAATTCAAGTCCCAAAACTCCAAAGCCTAATTTAAGCTCCAAAAATCCAAAATTCTCAATAAGTTGAAGGGAAGAATAGGAGTTCCAGATTAATTAAAAACCATCACAAGCACGTCTGCACCGGAAACTTGTTGGGGAAGAGAGGAAGTACCGTCAGGTGCGAGAAGGAGATGAGAGATGGGAACGGTCAGGTGCGAGAAGGAGATGAGAGATGGGAACGGTTGTAGCCTTCCAGGGAGAACGGTTGTAGCCTTCCAGGGAGAACGTGGGAGAGAGTTGAAATTTTTTGTTTTTAATTTTGCCCAAAGAATGACACGTGGCGCATTCTTTTACAAAGAGACTGCTTCTAAAATTATAAGTATAAGGGGTGGATAATGCCACGTTATAATTAAAAATAATAATACTACTACCACTATTATTATTATTATTATTATTATTACTTATTATTATTTTTATTATTATAAAAAAATTATACTTTACAAGAAAAAAATATAATATGATATTATAATAATATAATATAACAATAATAATAATTTTATTATAAAGTAATATTATTATTAAATTATATTATAATATTATATAATAATAATAATAATATTATAATCAATTATTATTATAATTATAAATAATATTTTCTCAAATAATAATAATATTATTATTATAAACAAACATTATTATTATTATAAATGGAAGATTATGATTATAATTATAATTATAATATTTGCTCAAAATAATAATACTAATAATATATTATTATTATTATTATTATAAAAATTATTATTATTATTATAATAATATGCGGGACGGGACGGGATTCGCGGGATCCCACCGGGATCGTCCCGCGTAATTTTTGCGGGACGGGATCGGGACGGGATTCACTATTTTGTCCTAAATTCCGCCGGGATCGGGACGGGATCGGGATTTGTGCCCACCGACGACATACGTTAAAACAAGTGGAATTCGATCGGTCCAACCAACTCGCTCAAACATAGATAAACGACTCTACGGATTGACCTTCCTCCTTTCAACGGTATGCTAGAAGTAAGCTATGAGGGGCACGCATCAATCCCATGATATGAAAAGAGCAAGGCGTCGTATTCCAAGGGTTCGACTAAGATCACATCGTAAAGCGGGTCCAGGTTTTAGGTTATAAAAAATGGATTGGAGGTCTTTCTCAATGTAGTGTATAGCACGAAAAAGCTTTCGATACAAGATAAGGCTGTTCACATGAAAGAAGAGAATAAAAGATGCATTCTCTTCTTTCTCTTTCTCGAGGGGAAAGTGAAAGAGGGTCTTATGGAGGGAGGAGGTCGTTAGGCCGAGCGCATTTCTCACCGAATAAAACACACGCTCCTCCCTCAGACACTTCCAAACCACACCACTCAAGGAGAAGCAAGATCCTATGTCGGCTACACTCCCGATCAAAGAAAGCGAATTGAACCAAACTCAATGTGTACTACAGGTAACCTTGGGACTGAGAATATTCTCTCATTTTCGTTAATTTTGTTAATATTTTTTTAAATATGAGGTATTAGGTATATATGCACCTACTAAATCACTTACCTTACCACTCCAAGGTAAAGACAAATATTGGTTATCGTGTAAACAAATATAGCTCTTATCCCTCGTTAGACCTCAAAATTTCTCTATTACCGAAGTAAACCCGCCTATGTAAGGCATTATATAACTAATATTGGTTATCGTGTATTTTTTTTAAATTTTAATTAGTTTAGCTTTTTTTTAATTAAAATTTTAAGGTCGCTTGCCTTTTTTTTAATTAAATTCTTGGGGCATAGGATAGAAAAATCGTTATTATATATATTCGAAATATCCAATGCATGCATTCACCTCTTCAAATATTTTCGTTATACTGATTCTCAACTATTGGATTAAAAGTGAATGAATGGCTATGATTAAAAGATAATTTTTGAGATTTAATTATTTTTTCACCATATAATCATTTATGGAAATGAAAAGATCAGTTGAGTTTTATCTGTATCCATTTACAGTGATAAATGACAAGAAGAAATGTCAATTACTATGAAAAGACGTAGATTTGAATTAAAACAATATGAATAAATATTACTCCGTATATTATTTAAAAACACGAATATGAATGAATACTCATCCAGATATTCATCTGAATATGTTGCCTTATATTCATATGAATATTATTCATCTTAATATGTTGCCTTATATTCAGATGAATATTATTCATCTGAATATGTTGTCTAATATTCATATGAATATTATATGGATATTTCAGAAAATATTCGAATGAATATTATTTATTTTCACATTTAAATTTTTTGAATTTTCATTTGAATATATATCGGTAACATATTCAGATGAATATTAGGATAATATTTAGATAAATATTCAAGGCAATATTTTTCTTGTAACTGTATCATTAGATGTGTTTCTTGTAACTGTATAAAATGTATTCATTTATTAAAATATGTAATCTCACAACAACTACAAATCAAATTAAACTAGTACTTTTCCCGTACCTTGTACGGGTGAGTATTTTTCATGAAATTTACTGTTTTAGTTCCCCGTGAATATATTTCATTTGAATTGTTGTCACGCTATCAATTACAACCCCTGTTATAATACAATAACACTTACAATCACAAACAAAAAAATTCATTCTAATCTCAACCAATTGAACTTAATTAACAATAAAATTAAAAGGTAGAGGAACAAAACTACTAACCTTGAAGGTCTAGATCGAAGAA
Source organism: Persicaria tinctoria (assembly GCA_037127255.1). NCBI lineage: Eukaryota > Viridiplantae > Streptophyta > Magnoliopsida > Caryophyllales > Polygonaceae > Persicaria > Persicaria tinctoria. The sequence goes on along the minus strand of JBANSL010000016.1, from coordinate 6,710,824 downwards.
GAACAAAGGTGGCTCGCTGTGCAGCCTGTGCAGGAGACGGGAGTGGAGTGCGGGCCGAGTGTTGGGTGGAGCTCGGCGTAGCCTGTGCGGGAGACGGGAGTGGAGTGCCAACCGAGTGCTGGGTGGAGCTCGGTGGCTCGGTCGAAGGTGGACCTTGCAGCGGCGCCGGCAGCTCGAGGAATCGCTCTCTCTATCGCGTTTCGTCTTAGGGCTTTGACATTGCGTCTCTCTGTGCGACCGTGAAAAATAGAGACAACTTTGTCTTTTTTATATTAAAAAAAAAAGCAAAACAAAAAAGGGGGATGGATGGAGAATCGAACTCGGGACCATTGTCTTTCAAGAGATTCTTAACCCTTCTAATGACCAAGTGAGCTATGAGGAATTTCTGATTCCATTTACATTTTTTCCATTATATTTGTACTTAGTAAATAAGTCCCTCTATACATACATACGGAGTATTTGTTTACTCCTAAACCCAAGTGGGGCTAAAGCCACCCCAAGTTCACTTGGGTTCGCCATTGAACCTCACCACTATAAATTTTTTGGTTGTTATATTCAAATTGTATTCGATATGGAAAACTGCTTTTCATGGTCATGAAATATTTCACACCCTTGCTGTGAAACCAGCTGGAGTAAAAATATAGATTCATTTTTTGGATGGTTTTAAGGTGTTGCGTGTTACCATGGAGCCCATATATCCCAGAGGTAACCTCCATTTGAGTATTTCTTTTCAGATGTTTATATAATTAACTTTTTTTTTATTCGATATTGAAAACTGATTTTCAAGGCCATGAAATATTTCACACCCTTGCTGTGAAACCAGCTGGAATAAAACTATAGATTCATTTTTGGGATGGTTTTAAGGTGTTGCGTGTTACCATGGAGTCCATATATTTCAAAGGTAACCTCCATTTGAGTATTTCTTTTGAAATGTTTATATAATTAACTTCTTTTTTATTCAATATCGAAAACTGATTTTCATGGCTATGAAATATTTCACACCCTTGCTGTGAAACCAGCTGGAGTAAAACTATAGATTCATTTTTGGGATGGTTTTAAGGTTTTGCGTTTTACCATGGAGTCCACATATTCCTAAGGCAACCTCCATTTGAATATTTATTTTCATATTTTATATAATTAACTTATTGTTTATTCGATATCAAAAACGGATTTTCATAGTCATAATGTACTTCACACCATGCCTATAACGTCATTGCACCCATATGAATAGCAGCTCCTTTCACACCAACTCTTTGTTCTTTAGCTTCCTTGGTTGCTTCTCTCTGTTCATATCACTTAGTCCTGCAGTTTCCACCTCACATACTGTCTCCACTGACTCGTTATGGCTCAAAGTTTCCATACATTTCTTCTCCTAAATTTTAATGTTTTTTATTATCAACAATCTCTGCAAATAGAAGTGGTAAAAAAAATAAAAAAATATTTTTGATAACCAACCATTCAGCCATTCTATTCAATTTACTTAAGTCATCCTACAACAAATTGTTCAAATTCAAAGGAAATTGATCATTAAAACAGCAAACAAAAGCTTCTAGTGGTCGCAAGGTCGCCATATAGTGCGCCGGTTTATTGGCTTACGTTTGGTGAAGCTCCACATCACACTTTTGAACCTCTCCACCATGCTTCAGACACGCTCCAGGAGATTTCCCAGCTCCCCTTACCTTCTCCTTGGTTTGCAGCTTGCGAATAATACTGGAGCAATCTGACTCAAATACCACATGGGAGATATCTTGATTGATACAAACCTCAACAATCCAGAGAATTGCTTCAGCTTCCTCTAAACTCAACCTCACATGTTTGTTGAACCCCCTTTGCAGGCACAAAACATGCCTCTTACTGGCCATCCAGAGCTACCAGCCCCACGTCGCAACCCCATTGTTCGCTCACAGCCGCATCGAAGTTTACCTTGATGATGCCTTGTGATGACTTTCTCCATTTCCCCTCTCCATCCTCCCTATCCGCACCAGGACCCTTAACCTCACTTGTAACAACTGCCAGAAATTCCTCAAGTTGTAACATCAGCTCCTCTACAAGTAGTTTTGGCGGACGATTAATCCCCTCGAAAACAAACTTGTTTCTAGCTATCCATATTATAAGAGCACAACCCACTGTTGCAAAAGTGAAGGAGATTTTAGCGCCAGTACCCTCTCAAAAAGTATTTCTATTTTGATAGTTATCCGGAATGAAATTCAGTAAGAGTAGTGATTACCAAGAGATCTTTAGTCTCGATACTTCAAACTCGCATTCCCTACAATATGCAGTACACCCTTTGCCAACAATTAGCAACATTCGGTCTAAGACACCTTCCATGTGTCGTGATCCTGGAACCAAAAAATACAAATTAAGTTTACCAAAATTGCAACAATACTTGAAAAAAAAAGCAGTTGGTCAGTTACACACCTTTGAACCGTTCCATGATAAGATGGATCGAGTTGTTCCATGAATGACGGTTGGAGCATCACAAAGTCACAACCTTACATGACGCTCTCGAACTGAGCACTAATTTCTGCCATGTTATAACAAAACAACCCATCAATGCATCCCATAAAGAGGGTTGAGGCACCATTCCATGACTTATAATCTCTTCCAGCCACAAAACCTTGCTTCATCAACCAAAAGCACGGTTTACTACAAGCTCGTAGGTCTCTGCTACCTCATTTACCTTCAAGTTTAGATGCGAATAAATAAAAAAAAATATCAGAAAGCACAGTTTGTACCCATGTTACACATTTACCTTCAGTCTTAATATATTGATGCTTAGCCTTCTCAATCAATCCATTCATGGCACAAAAGAAATCATGACAACGAAGATAGAATTTCAGTGAATTATTTCCTTAATCAAAGAGGACCTTCAAGAGCTCTGATAAGGCGTATTCCAATAGGCATTATAAGTTATTTTAGATGCATTTCATTGTCATATATTCATGTTTTATTGCTAATTAGATTAGCGCTCGTTTTGTGGAAAAGTTCGGAATCTACGCTATTTCGATGGTTTTATGTAGATTCGTAGATCCGAGGCAAAGAACACAAGGAACGGAGCTAAAAGAGGATAAGACGAGACTTGAGAGAGCTTAAGGAAGAAGTCCCGAAGAGAGTGGAACAACCTAAGGAGCAACGGAGCACGAAATCGAGGTCTAAGAGCGAAAACGAGGGCGAGTCGCGAAAGCTGTCCGCTCGGCGAGCTGAACTTGTAACGCACTTTCCGGAGGCCTCGGATGTCCGATCGGCGCATATGAGCATGCGTTGGAAAGATCTTTTGAAGATCTACGTGATGGTGTTCTGCTGGATTTTCTCTGACAGCGAATGGATTTCCTCTGCAGCGAATCAAGTCAACAACATCATGTGCGAGAAGGTGTCCTGAGCAGAACTCGCTGCCAGCGAATAGGATCTCGCTGCCAGCGACTGGAGTCAGCGGGAGGATGTCCGGGAACCAGCATGTCTCGCTGCCAGCGAATGGAGTTCGCTGCCAGCGAGTCAAGTCAGCCGGAAGCCAGCGAGCAGACACCATCCGCTGCCAGCGACTGGACTCGCTGCAGCGAGTCATTCGCTGCCGCGGAAATAATTCGCTGCCAGCAGGAAGCACCGGTTCGATGAAGACTCGGCTACTCGCAGCTGCGGAAGGAAGGACTCGCTCCAGCGAGTGGGAGCTCTCGCGACAGCGGAAGATGTGATTCGCGACAGCGAAAACCTTCGCCGATAAGGGATCCGAGGAGGCTTGAAAATTTCTAAGGCATGGAAAAGTCGCTGCCAGCGAGTGTGCCAGCGAGATGGTAGCGAAAATCCAACAGTGGCTCAATCAAGGCTTTTCGCTGCTAGCAAAATTTCTCGCTGCCAGCGGAATCCGACGCTGAATCAAATTAGGAAAGTTCTATCTTTGATCTAGTTTGTTTAGGAAGTTTCTATCTTTTATCTACCTTTTATGGAAGACATTAGGCTTATAAATAGGATGTTCTAGGGTTAGTTTAATTAAGTTTCAATTTAAATTCCAAGTAGAGAAATCACCATTGAAGAGAAGAAAGTTTAGGTAAGCCATGTTTGGTTAATTTTGTAGTTTCCGCCTACACTTTCGAGACTTGGTTGGTGGTTTGTGAGTTTCTAATTTAAGTTATTTTTCCTCTTTAATTCTTTCAACTTCTTTGTGTGATATTGATTATGTTATTGATGTTATCTTGATTAGCTACCTTGATAATATTGATTTCTTGCTAGGATTTAATACTTTCGTATTTGTGTTATTTCCGTAGTAGCACGCATAAGATTGTGGATTCCGTGTTTGAAGCATGACTATGTAGGGAGTTGACATATATCTTAAACATTGATTTACCGTGTTTAATTGGTGTTATTTATATGCTCAAGTTCTTGGGACTATTTGCTATCTCTTTGTTAAATCTTGACCGTGTTAAGGTTGCATTGAGGTGTAAGGGATTAATTGGACTCGTAGGACTTTTAATCTACTTAAACCAAGACGGGAGGAATTCGTAGGAAAAGATAATAACTTGAAAAAGATTCGATGATCAATAAAACCAACCAAAGTCGAGAACTTGTAGGTGGAAACGCTTTTCTTCTATCCTTTATTTGCTTTTGTCAATATTCTTTTCTTTTATTTTCATTCATAAAAATCGTTTCTTTTATATTGATAAATACACAATATTTAGAAATACTTGATTCTCTAGGGTTCGACCCCTTACTTGCATACTATACTAGTTTGTTTGTTTGGGAATAATTTTTGGCGAGGGAAATCAACGACTTTCCCTCCGTCAAATTGGCGCCGTTGCCGGGGAATCAAGTTTATTTCTTTGTTTTGTGTATTTATTAATTTTTGTGTATATATATCTATCCCCGTCGTGGACCTATCTTACGGTTCGCGACACCTCGTTACTAATTGTTTGCAATGGAGTTGGAGTTATGGCAATACCAAGGAGAATACTTTCACCATTACCTCGCAAGAGTGCAAGATTTAGTGGACGATCGTGCTTCACGGGGTATCCAAGATGATTTGAAAGAACAAGTACTTTGCGTTCAAGATGGCATGCTTCCCGAGATACGAGAATTCGCCCAATCTTTGAAAAACGAAGGCTTTTATGATTTGGATTGGCCGGAATTGTGGGATATTTTCCTTTGTGTGGGTGACATGGCAAAGGTGGAAGAAGACTACATGTTGGCATCCACACCCTTACCTTTCAAACCAATGGCGGGCGAGATACATGAGGACGCAAGCATCAATGGTTCAATCAAAGATGGAGAAGGGAGCCTGATGTCCCTTGACATGGAGTCTCATGAGTGCACGCATGAGGAACCATGTATCTTGGAACCTACTCTACCTATAGAAATCATCCCCAACGCATCCATTACGGAACCAAGTCCGGAGCCAATTTCTGTGGCTCTCGAGCAAGGTAATGATATTTCTTACACTTTTGTGGATTTTGGTGAATATGTAGATCCTTGGGAGCATTACTTCAACAAGCCACCATCGGAACTGTGTTGGTGGTACTACATACCCTCGTCGAGAAGTCACGCTCGAGCATATGAGAAGTTCGAGACCTTCTTCAACATCACATCATTTGACTTCGGCTTCTTCATATGTGGTGTTCACCTACCTAAATGGTGTGCACCGGAGTTTGATTTGCTAAAGAGGGCGTTGGCGATGTCCGAGTGAGTCTTGAATTCGCAAACAAATAAACCGTCGAGCCTATGACGATAAACAATGACGCTTATCGGGAGGCAACCCGAGGTAAGTTTTCCTAAATTAGTTATTTCATTCCTAGTTAGTTAATTTTGTTGTTTAATAAATTACAAATTTCCTAATTATTTTATATGGTAGATAGATGTTTTCGGAATATTTTTGGAGCTAACCATGCAGAAAAAAAAAAGAGAAAAGAAAACGATCAGAGAATAGAGATTTGTGCTCAATTCGCTGCCAGCGAATCATGCTTCGCTGCCAGCGAGTACAGCCGCCCAGATGACATAGGAGCTGATTTTATTCGCTGACAGCGAATGGAACTCGCTGACAGCGAATCCAGCAGCTCATGCCCAGTCTTCGTCCGTTGTCGCAGCCCATCTTATTCATTCTTCGTCATCTTCTTTCATCCATGCTAGTTGTTTGTCCATCTTCGTCGATGTCGTTCTTCATCATTCTTCTTCCAAGCTTCGTCATTTTCGCCACCAAAACTTTTCCGACAATGTGAGTTATTCTTTGCCCTCTTTCCTCTCATATTTTTATGATTTGTTGTCGTTGATTTTCATTGAGGACAATGAAGAGTTTAAGTGTGGTGGAGGGTTGCATTCATATATTCATGCATTCATGTTTATTTATTTTTCCGCTATTTTATTGCATTGGAAAATGAAAAAAAAAATGAAAAAAAAAATCCAAAAAGATCATGCATTGCATATATGTGTTTTACAAATACCCATCTTGCCTTAGTTTGTCCTCTATTTTATTTTTATGAGTATTACCATATATGTTCCATAGTATGTTTGAATTGTCTAGCCTTGTCACATACTTGAAATGATTTTTATTGGGAGCATGACTTGTTAGTTCAATTGAGCAAGTATGATTCTTAGTCTTGGGCATTATTGAAATCCAACAAAAATATTGTCCTAGTGAGAATTTTGGCCTTATAGGGATTTTCATCATATTTATTCCCTTTTGCTTTCTTGTGTGACATTATACTCTTCTTATGCAATTACCTCTTGAGATTGACATTGTTATCTATATTTGAGGCCGAATTTATATGTCTATTGCTTATGAGTTTCAAATGATAGAGGCATGATTTTCTTAGCCATATTATTATCCATATCCACCCTACATGTGTCCTTTGCTTGTAGCCAAATTTGAGCCTTAGCCTTTTCTTTGAAGCTCCACAAAATTTATCCTAACCGATGATAAGCCTTACCCAATCCGGGAATTAGGATTAGAGTTGGTGAATGATTGATGTGATTGATGTGGTTGAGTGGAAAAGAAAATATTGTTAAGAGAGTTACGAATTTTGGATTATTATGTAATTTTTGTTTTATTCCTCACATTGTGCATTATTGTATTTTTGGCTCTAGAAAAGAAAAATTGAAAAAAAAAAAGAGGAAAAAAGAAAAAGAAAAAAGAAAAAAATGAATAAGAGCCTTTTATCATGTATGTGAGAGTTGGAAAAATATGTATGGTTGAGACAAAGTTCTTCAGTTGAGTATTTTGAGAGTGAAAGTTTGAGTTATTTTGGTTTTGGAAGTATTTGATTTGTAGTGTTCTTCCGGTTATTCTTAGGGATCCCTTTTTCCCGGATTTTTAGCACCACAAGCCTAAATATTTTCCTACCATAATTCCTTACCAAGCCCCATTACAACCTTGATAAAAGACCTCTTGATATTTCTTATAAGTGATGGCATCCACGGTGGAGAATATGTGATATATGTGTCAATTTCTATGTAGCTTTTTGCATTTTGGATTGAGTTGAGAGATGCATTATTAAGCCTAAACACATGAGAGTGAGAGCAAACACATGATCCCGGTGAGGTTGGATGAGATGTGCCTTTATTTTGAATCGCTCATATACTTGCTAGGATGTTAACTTTCAAGCTCCCCATCCACAGACTGCTTATGCAACATTAGTAAGAAAAAATCTAGCAACTATCACATGCTGCAAGCAAAGAACATATATAAACTGGACTGCAGATAAAGGTTTACCTTGATAGGAAGTTGAGTTCCAAACTGATCCACGTAACCTATCATCTGATCCTCCTTGATAAGATCACCCTTTTTTCATTTAAGAATTTGTCAAGCACAACAAAAAGTGCAACACAAACATTGATGTAATGAATCTTTCAGGTCATGATTAAGAATTCAACATTGAAGTTCAAAACTACAAAGAAAGATGGAGGGTCTCAAATTATATAGCCTTTAACCATAAAATCATAGAAGCTCCAAAGAGAAAGAAAACAAACAACATTACCTCTTTGCAGACAGGAGGTTGCTCCTTCCCCTTAATTAATTGCCCTTCCCTTGGAAAATGTTCCCACCTGTAGGACAATTTGCAATTGTAAATTGAAGGCAGAGATATATTGAACAATGCAAGCAGATAAACATTCTAATACATACTGCTGACGATGATACAAGCTTAAAGCCACTTGACCCAGAAGCTTCCAAGGCAGATAGCTTTCCAAACATCCCCGAGGATGCCTTCACAAATGGGTTTGGTTTCTCCACAGATGATTTAGGAGATGCTGGTGAAGGCTTAGCAAGACCTGATTGATCCATGGGCTCACTTGGAATAGGGGGAGCTAAAACGGGTGAATTGATGTCAACAGGAGCATTTGTGGCTCCAATATTTCGCTTAACATGCATCTCAAAACTACCAATCTTTGAAACCATAAATTTTCTATCAAACTTCTTATATAAGAAAACAAATAGTCATCATTTCATAAACATATATGCAACATTAAATAACAAAAATTTAGTAAATGTTACAAATTTCATAAATATATATGAAGAGATCGTTGATGGGAACAGTAAGCTAGAAAACTGACAACAAATTCATGTTCCTTCATAAGGAGAGGATAATGTAAACTATAAGCTTTATAATTTGTAACCAAACTTTAATCCTATAATCTACTACCAACAGGGGAAAAAAAAGACACAAATTTCTTTAAACTACCAGAAAGTTTTTCAAGAAATAAACTAATAACAAACCCAAATTAGGGGCCAATGATGGAAAAAATGGAACTTTAGGTATAGTAGTGAGCTAGGTAGCAAAGTATGATAGCTATATTATATACGACCAGCCTAAGGCTAAGATGCTAGTATTTGATAGAGAATCAAATAATATAAAAGGGAGCCTCAAAGTTCCAATGAAGGAATTAATGGCCAATTAGATTGATCAAGCACCGAGATTGAAGCTTCCACATTCTTATTTTTCCAAATTTAGGCAATAATATTCTATTTGCTAGTAAATTAAATATTTAATGGTAAAAAGAAATCAGCAATACAATAAAACAATAATCGACATAGAACACTCACAAAATAGGGCAAAACAAACAGAAAAATTCTCTTCTTTCTTCCAAAACAATTTCACAAATTGGCTTGGTTTTGAGTCTTTTTTTCAAACCTATACATTAAGCTGGAGTAAAAGCCTTTCAATTCAACTAAAAAACTCAAAATCTAGCCACTAATTGAGAGCATGAAAATGAATGCACTTATTGGAATCAACAACGTAGCAGAAACTCAACTGAGAAAAGAAAAGACTTAATTCAATTATCCAAAAGCCTACTAATAAAATCAGTCACCCAGATTGCCTCATAAAATGGTCTGGCAGAGATATCTGCAATAATCGAACAGAATCACAATTAGTTCAATAACATAACTCAGCAAACTTGAAAAGAGAAATATGAAGGGAGCCTTACCAACATTTAGCGACAGACCCATTTGTGTGGGTCGAAGAGACTGGTAATAACCTCGCCAGTACTCTAGACCTGATCCTAGGTCACCTTTCCCTAATGTTGCAGAGAAATAGGATCTCCCAATGACAACATAGCTGATGCACATAAGGCAAGGCAACATCAGGATACCATACAAGCAAACGGCAAAGGATATCTATCAAACATAAAGACAGGTTAATTACTTCGTTGGAGCTGCTGACTGCATAACCACATCAAGCACTGAATTGCATCTTGGGCAGATTCTGATTTTCGCCCGGACAATAACTCATTGAGGTGATGTGTACTGATTTGTGCCACCAGTTTAATAGTAACTCTGAATTGAACGAAAATTCAGAAATGCACAAGCATTGTATTGAGCATAATCAGAAGTGAGAAGAAGAACCTTGGAGGGCCTGAATCATCCTCAACAAACTTAACGACAAATTCCTAGAAAATCACAAATTACTATTTGGTACCAACAAAATCGAATCCCACACATTAGGGACATCACAAATAGTAGTACTCAGACAAGAAAATCAATAGATGTCTCAATCAGTTCCACATTAACTAAGCACAAACTCAATCTAGCACAAACCTGATCGAAATTTTTGAGCCTCATAAATAATTGATCCTCCAAGAAACAACAATTCATAAATTCAGGGTTAAAAACTGTGGATAGAGGCCGAAGATACTTACCTGGCAGGAGCAAGCGGCAGCCGGCAGTGGCCTGGGAGGGGTAGGCCGGCACGAGAGAAGATCGCTGGATGAAGTCGGGGACGCGAGCAGACTCTTGGCGGTGAAAAGGGTGGATGGAGGCGACGCTGGTGGTCTCTGGTGGTGCTGCGACTGTCGGCGGAGGAAGTCCAGTGGCCAAGCTCGGCGAGAGGAGGGTGGTGCCTGCCGTTTTAGAGTTCCGACGCCGCCTCCGCTCCTCTCTACGCCGTCGTCAACTGTCGATGGCCGCCCCTTAATCTCCTCTCTCTCTCCCTCGATCCGTCTCCAATTTCAAGGAGAACGTGCGGCTGCTTCTTACTGAGCAAAAGTAATCGTTTTTAGGGTTGCTCCTTCTCTAAGCAAAAGTAAGAAGCGGTTGAAGGAGAACGTGGGGTTGGAGGAAAGGGAAAGACAATTTTTTATTTTTGTGAAAAGGTGGACACGTGGCACAAATTTTTATAAAGAAGCTGCTTCTGAAGGTGGATAGAAAGATATTAATGGTAACGAAAACTAATAAAATATGTGGGTGGATAAAACAAGTGGTCGAGATAGTGTTTTAGAAGGTGCCGAAATGATACTTTAATCACCAGTACGTTGAAACATAAAACGTCTTTGCGATGATTTTAAGAGTTTGTTTATATAACTTGTTTCATAATGCAACAAGTTGGATGCAACAAAAATCATTAAACTATGTAGTGTTATAGTGTATATCATCTTCGTGCCAAATTTTAGTCCCAATTACGGAGTAAAAGCTGTGTATCACCTGGGAAATGTCTGGCAAAGTTGATTATACACAGTTTCCCTCCCATGGTTTCTTTGATCCTCCATTTTGCCCTCATTTCACTTGTACTGTTTCACCTTCCCCGCCTTGGCATGGCAAGAGATACCCTTCTTCCCTTAAATTCAATCTCAGTTGGTGAAACCCTCATCTCCGCCGGCCAGATCTTCGAGCTCGGCTTCTTCACTCCACCAAACACCACCCGAACTTACATCGGAATATGGTACAAGAACATCCCTCAAAAAACGCTCATTTGGATCGGAAATCGAGAGAACCCGCTCTCTTCCTCCGATCAAGCCGCATCATTCATCCTCAGCGGAGATGGAAATTTGAAGCTTCTAAATGGAAGGTCCAGGCCTGTCTGGTCGTCGAATATAACTGTTGTCTCCAACACTTCAGTTATGGCGGTTCTTACCGATTCTGGTAACTTCATCCTCAAGCAAAACACCTCACAAGTGATTGAGTGGCAGAGCTTCATGTTTCTGTGCGGCGTGGTTATGGCGGGCGTTCAATTTACGATCAACACTACAGCTAATCAGAAATTATACGTCGATACTTGGAGGACTGACGATGATCCAGCTCCTGGCAACATTACGATGGCGGCTCTCCCACAGGTACCAGTGCAAGCCTATCTCTGGAATGGATCGGCCAAGTACTTTAGAAGTGGGCCATGGAATGGGATAAAGTATATCGGGATGCCATTCGATAATGGTGTTGGTTACACCAATACATGGTCAATTCACCAAGATGAGCAGACAGGAATCTTGACTTTCGCAATAAATCGGTATGATCATTCGAATTCGAGTACCAACATCATAAGGATTTTCCCGGATGGATCAATAAGATCATTGCTATGGAATGGGACGGATTGGAGTGTTGTTTGGAACGAGCCACAGAGTATGTGTGATGTTTATGGAACTTGTGGTAGCTATGGTGTGTGTAATCCCAACAACTCTCCGGTATGTAGTTGTGTGAAAGGGTTTGTACCTTCCTCTCCCGAGGAATGGAGCAAGGGGAATTGGACAGATGGGTGTGTAAGGGGAGCGGAGCTCTTGTGTTCCAAGAACATCAGTACCGGGAATTTGAGCTCAGTGGAGTCTGAGAATGATGGGTTTTGGAAGATGAGCAATATCAAAGTGCCTGATGATCATCATTATTTTACCTCCAAGGATTCAGAGGGATGCCAAGTTTCATGCCTAAGTAACTGCTCCTGCAATGCCTATGCACATGTCACCGGGATTGGGTGCTTGCATTGGATAGGAGATCTTGTTGATTTACAGGTGTTCTCAGCCAATAATGGAGATGATCTCTTCATTCGCCTTGCGCATTCTGAGCTTCTAGGTGACGACTATCAATTTCCTATATATAGAAATTGTTCTATGTGCTAGCTATTTGTTTCTTATTTATATATATGAAGATTTTAATCAGTAATTGTTTCATTTTTGCAGATACTAAAAACAAGAATAGGATCTTGATCATTTCCTTGACGGTTTCCCTGGCTATGGTTGCACTCTCCTTGTTTACATATGGAATTTTCAGGTTCAGAGCCAAGAAAAAAGGTAGATTAATAAATAATTGCTCACATATAGATTAAGATGAGTGTCTCTTACAGAAGCCAATTGGCCGGTACGGTGTTTCTGATTTTACTAAATAGTAGCTGCAGGTAGCAGGAAAATGACACAAGAAGTGACTCCGCGAGGATATGAAAGTAGCATAGGCAATGTGGATGTAAAGGAATTGCCAACAATTGATTTCGAGGAGCTAGTTGCAGCCACCAATGACTTCTCTATGGGAAACAAGATTGGAGAAGGTGGATTCGGATCAGTTTTCAGGGTAATGTATTGTTGATGCCTGATGGATATTTTACCAATTAGCTTGCTTAAGTTCATCTATGATCACTAATGTATTGTTGATGCCTGATGGACATTCATTCTTTTAGGGAAAACTGCAAAACGGGCAGGAAATTGCAGTTAAGAGGCTCAAAAGCGACTCGAAACAAGGCATTGATGAGTTTACAAATGAGGTATTGGTAATATCCAAGCTGCATCACAGGAATCTGGTGAGGATTTTGGGGTGCTGCATCGATGGAGACGAGCAACTAATTGTGTATGAATACTTGCCTAATGGTAGTTTAGACGCGTACCTATTTGGTAAGTTTGATCATTTATACTGCAAGGTCTATAAAGTTTCAATCTAAAACCAATTGACAATTACGATTCCATCAGATGAGAGGAAGAAAGAGCAGCTGAATTGGGGTCTACGAATCAACATCATACAATGCATTGCTAGAGGCCTATGTTATCTCCATCTGGATTCTCGATTGAGGGTTATTCATAGAGATTTAAAGGCGAGTAATATCCTGTTAGATCACGACATGAAACCAAAGATTTCTGATTTCGGGTTGGCACGAACTTTTCAACACATGCAACACTCGGGAAACACTCTCCGACTTGCTGGAACATTGTAATAATTAACCTTCCTGATCACTTAAATCCTCCGTAGTGCACTAAGAAATTCACAATTGGCTCAGTTGTAATAACCTCTTATCCTCATGACTGTCTGTTATGTTGCTTGCAGGAATTATATGTCACCGGAGTATGCAATGACAGGGAAGTTCTCGGAGAAATCAGATGTGTATAGCTATGGAGTTTTGGCATTGGAGATTGTCAGTGGGCGGAAAAGCAATAGCTTTTCCTATCAAAGCAATGCGGATGTCAGCCTTGCACACTATGTAACACTCTTCCCTCTCATTATTTTCCGATTAGCTAGTCTCGCGCGTATTGATCTTAGTCTTAATCTCGAGTCTTGAAAACTTGTTTCAGGCATGGCGGTTATGGAGCAGCGGATTGGGACTAGAGATGGTCGATACGTCTTTAGCTTATGACGACACTCACTCAGATGAGATTCTAAGGTGCATTCATGTGGGACTTCTGTGCACACAAGACAGTCCTGAAGACAGGCCAACGATGTCGAAAGTAGTACTCATGCTGAGCAGTGAAATACCACTCCCGGAGCCTAAGCAGTCCTCTTTCTTCCCACAAGCCGCTGCCTACACACCTTCATCTGATCATAGGAACACCTCCTCTATAAATGAGGTTACTATTACACAACTCGATGCCCGGTGATTCATCCATGCTTGCAGTTGTGTTTCTGTTGCCTTATTCAGCTCCATCAGTTTGAAACTTTTGTACATTGTTTTTTTTTTTTTTTGAAATGTTTAATTCCGGATTATGTTTTGGCTTGTTACTTTTGTTGGATTCAACCTGCGAGCTGTGATTTGAGATGGAATTGGAACGATCTAGAGGTGGAAGATGAAAGAGAGAGAAATGGAGGGAACTGAGTCAGTTCAACTGACATTCTTGGTTTTGGTTGAATGAATTGTTACACTACACAATTGATGGGTTGAAAACATATAAGAACAAACCCATCTAACAACCGGCCCAATACAAGTAATAGCCCAACTATGTGAAACTGATATAACCCGAACATGTGAACCCGAATCCTAACAACTTTGTGTTGCATTGTTCCCATTCACAACTTATATATATTTGTGACATCTAAGTTTTAAAAACATATAAGAATAAATAAAGTTCATTCGGTTTTTTGTACACCATATATGGATTATAGAGGCTTAGAGTGCGTCTATTCTTAAAATGCGGTAATAATTGTGGAGAATATGATTTGAGATTGTCCCACATTGATTAGAATGTAAATTCAAGTCTTGCATATAAGCCGGTGGGCTTTAGAATTGATTAGAGTGCTACTCCACCTAATACCAATTGGTTTTAGGATTGAACTCAACTTGACAAGTCAAAGAAGGCCGGTGATTGATAATGTATATCTTGTATATATATATACAAGTAAAACAAACTTTTTGAGTAAATTGTAAAATTTATTATGATCATCGAGCTAGCTAGGGGCCTAAATTTGTCTACAAGATTAGATATATAGTACTACCTCCGATCCAAAAAGGATGTCGTTTGACTTTTTAACACGTATTTTAAGGAGCTAAAAACTATATAATATATTAACTTTTTTTTTTATAATCTAATACTTATTACCAACAAATATTAAGTTGTAAACAAATAAGTTAAAAAAAGTTGATATTTTATCTAGTTTTCAGCTCGTTAAAATACGTGTTAAAAAATCAAACGACATCCTTTTTGGATCGGAGGGAGTAGTGTAATACCCGTGCCTTGAAGGCACGGGAGCTTGATCCATTTTAATTTGAACATCATTTTATATATCTATATAATACTATATTGATATATATATATATATATATATATATATATATATATATATATATATATATATATATATATATATATATATATATACACGTGTTTACAACAAAAATATGTATAAAATATTTTTTTTTATAATTTATAAATTAGTTGGAAAGATATACGATACAAATTTTGAAAATGATTTAATAAGGTAAAGTAGTAATAATACTCAAACACACCATCTAATATAATTTGAAATAAATATATAATTATTATCATTAGCAATTTAGCATAGATCTAAAAAGGTAAAATATAAGCTCCCGTACAAATATTAAAAAATCATAAGCACATGATTGTGTGAATAATTTTGAAGTTAAATATGTAGATGTACATAACTTATTGATTATTTTCACGAGAAGGATGTTTAGAAAGATAGAGAAATTAATAGTGAAAATAAAGGTAAGATGGTAAAAAAAAGATCCTTAAAGGTAAAAAAGTGATCTAAGAAGCCTCATCCAAGATGTAGAATAAGCATTAGTAATGCTTGTGAGTCTTAAAATATTATTTATTTTTCGATAGTCATTTAAGATGTCTAAAATAATTAAATTATAAAATAACACTTATTTGGCTCTAATTGATTTTTATAATTAATTTTTGAAATCGAATATTTACAAATTGATTATTACATGTTCGTTATATGTAGACATTATGGGGAATATTGCAATCGGTTAAAAATGATAAATCAACAATTTCAATATCCAAGAATAAAATCAGCCAAGAATTGACGAATGTTCAATGTACGTAGACGATTAAAATAGATCACAAATTGACATACAACATATCAAATTAAATAATTTTTTAGTATAAAAATAGGAAACGAATATGTTTAAAATAGGAAACAGATATTTTAAAATTTCAGCAATAATATTGACCAATAAGAAAATACCATTTGAATAAAAAATTCAAGTTTAATTGTGAGCATGACACATCAGCAATATAACCGAAAAGAGATTGCAATCGGGAAAAAAATGGAAACATGTCTCAATATTTACGACAATATAACCGAAAATAAGAAAAAGGGAATGGATTCAAATCATATTTAAAATAGGAAACAAATATTTTAAAGTTTCCATAATAATATTGACCAATAAGAAAATCTCATTTGAATAAAAAATTCAACTTTAATTGTGGGGGTGACATGTCAGCAAAATGCTAGCAGAATTAGTAATATTAATAGATATTAATAGATAATAGATAGATAGATAATAGATAATAGATAGATATATAATAGATATATTGCAATCGGAAAAAAAAAAAGGAAACATGTCTCAATATTTACGGCAATATAACCGAACATAAAAAAAAGGAACGGATTCAAATCATATTTAAAATAGGAAATAAATATTTTAAAGTTTCCATAATAATATTGACCAATAAGAAAATCTCATTTGAATAAAAAAATTAACTTTAATTGTGGGCGTGACACGTCAGCAAAATGCTAGCAAAATTAGTAATATTAATAGATAGATAGATAGATATATTGCAATCGGAAAAAAAAATGGAAACATGTCTCAATGTTTACGGCAATATAACCGAAAATAAAAAAAAGGAATAGATTCAAATCATATTTAAAATAGGAAACAAATATTTTAAAGTTTCCATAATAATATTGACCAATAAGAAAATCTCATTTGAATAAAAAAATCAACTTTAATTGTGGGCGTGACACGTCAGCAAAATGCTAGCAGAATTAGTAATATTAATAGATAGATAGATATATTGCAATCGGAAAAAAAAAATGGAAACATGTCTCAATATTTACGGCAATATAACCGAAAATAAAAAAAAGGAATGGATTTAAATCATATTTAAAATAGGAAACAAATATTTTAAAGTTTCCATAATAATATTGACCAATAAGAAAATCTCATTTGAATA
Source organism: Persicaria tinctoria (assembly GCA_037127255.1). Taxonomy (NCBI): domain Eukaryota; kingdom Viridiplantae; phylum Streptophyta; class Magnoliopsida; order Caryophyllales; family Polygonaceae; genus Persicaria; species Persicaria tinctoria. The sequence continues at coordinate 6,693,748 of JBANSL010000016.1, read as the reverse complement.
AAAAATTCAACTTTAATTGTGGGCGTGACACGTCAGCAAAATGCTAGCAGAATTAGAAATATTAATAGATTAATAGATAATAGATAGATAGATAATAGATAATAGATAGATATATTGCAATCGGAAAAAAAAATGGAAACATGTCTCAATATTTACGGCAATATAACCGAAAAAAAAAAAATAGATTCAAATCATATTTAAAATAGGAAACAAATATTTTAAAGTTTTCATAATAATATTGACCAATAAGAAAATCTCATTTGAATAAAAAAATCAACTTTAATTGTGGACATGACACGTCAGCAAAATGCTAGCAGAATTAGTAATATTAACAGATCGATAGATAGATATATTGCAATCGGATAAAAAAATGGAAACATGTCTCAATATTTACGGCAATATAACCGAAAATAAAAAAAAAAGAATGGATTCAAATCATATTTAAAATAGGAAACAAATATTTTAAAGTTTCCATAATAATATTGACCAATAAGAAAATCTCATTTGAATAAAAAATTCAACTTTAATTGTGGGCGGGACACGTCAGTAAAATGCTAGCAGAATTAGTAATATTAATAGACGTGCGTATACAAAGTGATGAGGAATAGAGCAATTGGGGCAAAGCCGCCAAGGCTATCGACCATCTATCATTGTGATAGTGACCTGATTAGTAGTGAATGTTTGATCATCTCTCAGACAACAAGATAAATCTCCGTCATCAGGCCTCCATGTCATGCAAAAACCGGGGACTTTAGGGCGAGGAAGCGAGGCTGTGTCGCTGCTCAGCAGCAGCACCACTGTTGACATAGTCGGCCTCTCCTCTGGCCGCTCTTGCACGCAAAGAAGCCCTACTTGGATGCACCTCAGCACCTCATCGAGTGTATACGAATCTCTGATTGATGGGTCTAGTAGTTCTGTACCCTTCCCTTCCTTCCACATCTTCCATGCCTATACCATTTGATCAATGAGACGTGTAAGCTTAGTTTTTTAGTTCCATTGCATAAAGTGAGACATTGTAGATTTGTAGTGGTGATGATGTGCTTACATATCCAAGAAGGTTTAGCTCATGATTCGAGTTGTAGAATCCCCGGTTCTTCTTCCCTACGACTATCTCCAAGATGAGCACTCCGAAGCTGAACACATCCGACTTTATGGAGAAAACACCGTCCATTGCATACTCCGGAGACATGTAGCCACTTACATCAACACTAAAAGAGTGAGTTTGGAGTACGGTGTTTGTAGAGATTAACCAAAAAATGTTTTGATGGATGAAACTCACTATGTTCCAACAATCCTCCGGGTATTATTTGATTCGGATTCATCTTCTCCGAAAATCCTTGCCATGCCAAAATCGGATATCTTCGGGTTCATGTCATGGTCCAGCAACACATTGCTGGCTTTGAGATCGCGATGCACAATCCTGAACCGGGAGTCATGGTGAAGATACACGAGTCCTTTTGCGATCCCACATATGATGTTGAATCTCCTTGGCCAGTCTAGTAGGATGCTTCTTTCTTTATCTATACATTGAAGTAGCAAACCAATGGAGCTAAGATTGCGAAAAATGCGAAACAATATACATATATATGGTCATGTTGTGGATCGGAGGCCGGAGCAGGACTTACGAAACAAGACAGAATGAAGGCTTTTGTTGGGCAAGTACTCGTAAACGAGCATCTTCTCGCCTCTGTCAACACAGCAGCCTAGGAGCCGGACAAGGTTCCTGTGCTGGAGCTTCGCGATCAGCTTCACCTCGTTCATGAATTCTTCGGATCCTTGTCCTGACTCCCTTGACAGCCTCTTAACTGCTATTTCGCCGCCTTCCACCAACACTCCCTGGAAGGAAAAAAAATGTAACCTTTTAGCTGCTAAATGTATTAACATAAGCCTAGTAACTGGTAATAAAAGAAGTAGTCCACCGACTTTATTTACCTTGTAAACACTGCCAAATCCACCTTGGCCGAGTTTGTCATCATCGGAGAAGTCATTTGTAGCGACTGCCAAAGCATCAAAATCAAACAATGGCAGCTCCAAGTCATCAGTGACATTGTCGACAACCGACACATCTCGCTTTCCAGACGCAATAGTCCCGCTTTTTAGGATCTCCTGACTTCTTTCGGTTGAACCGGGTCTCAACACAGCTGAACAACACACAGGTCACCGTCTATAACAACAAAAAATTGGTGTCAAATAGATTAGCAAATCAAGACTGAATCTGAGTACCTCCAAGGTCGGTGTTTCGAGAGGATTTCTGCTTCCTCTTGTATGCAAAATAAGCAGCAATTGCTATCACAAGTAAAGCTGAAATAGGGATGGCCACATCAATGATAATCAGCTTCTTTGACTTGTTCCTGCCATTTTCAGAGTTGATAGTTCCTGATGAAGTACCCAATAATTAACCTACAATCAGTAATGCAAAGATACAAGAACTTGTCTTTGTGGTGAAGTAAGATTAATTAAGTGCAATGGTGATTAATTAGCAATGTTTGCAGGTGCTAACTATTTATAGAAAACCTCCCATAAATATCACAAACTTTATAAGCAGTTCACCAACTTTCACATACTGTGTGGTTGTGCTCTACATATATTGCGCGACTTGTGAGACCCTTCCATGAATTTAGTTCTTATAATTAATTTCACGGCTGTTATATAAATCGAGTAGCTTGAGGTCAGTTGAATAAAAGTTCGGCTCGAGCTCGTTCATCATATACTTAAATGAGCGGAGCATGAATACATTTTTAAGCTCGGGTCGGTTTGATTCAAGCTCAAATAGCTCAAATTTTGTTTAATACTCTAAAAAGGTCGTGCTTTAGTATAATTTTAAACTCAACTCCAAATTTAGGCTCGTTTGAGTTAAACTCGTTTTAAAATATAACATTCCTGAAAAATTGCAAAGACTTATATATATATATATATATATGGAGCTAGTATAAATTAAAAAACAAATTAAATATGATTTGAGTTTGAAGCTCAGCTTTGATTACAAAGATATATAGCATAAGAAACACAACAAATGGAATAATATTTTAACCAGACCGGCCGACTGCGAAACCGCCGGCGATCCAATAATTAAACGGCCGGCCGATTTTTAATTGCATGTCAGAACAGTTCATCTGATTTTGAAACTCCTTTTTTTTTAAAACATTTTAAAAGTCTTTTTTCCATTAAATTTTTTATCTCTAACAGAATTAAACTATTAAATCTACTTTTAGATTTTTTTACTGTCTTTCTATATACTCCATTATATCCAATGACATAATACAAAAAAAATTTATCAAATTTATCATCGATTTTTTTTTTTTTGGACGCAGAGTAAAAATTAGGTTGGGTCGGCCGCAGCAGAACTTCTTCCTAGCGCATCCTTGCGGATGAGAGCACAGAGCTCTGAATCGTCGTCGTAGCTGTCGTCGGCAGGAGATGCATGTGCACTGCGCGCGAGATAGTTAGCCACTGCATTTATCATCAATTTTAATTACGTTGAACAATATTTAAACGTAGGTATACCTAACTCTAGTGTGTGTGTGTGTGTATATATATATATATATATATATATATATATATATATATATATATATATATATATATATATATATATATATATATATATATATAAATTTTTTAATGTAAATATATAAGTATAATTCTCAATTTAATTTTTGTTTTCAATGAAACATAACCCTTTAGCTAGATATATTTAGCTTTAATTCCATGACAAATACTCCGTATTTCATTAAATATCATTATGCAACAACGTAACTATCAACCAACAACTTTCAAATTGATGAGGACAGCAAACTATGCAACAAACTGTTTAGAATTAATTCGGATGATTCGTCATGGGTTTTTTTTCATATATAGGACCGTTGACCATTTCATATTTTGGATTCCTACCTAAACCCACATCCACATCTGCAAAATTAAATTATACTAGCCGTTTAAATCCCGCTTTAAATTAATCTCTGTGCCTAACCCACTTAAATGTGCGTAACAAATTAAATTAAAACACACCTTATCATTAATAAGGCAAATTCCCTTGTAAACAAGGAGACGGAGATTGAAACCAAACTTGTAATTAAGCCTAATCTAATTTCACCTACTAAAGTCAATGTTTGGCAAGCAGCTAAAATCAGTTAAAGTTGAAAGATTTAGGAGTTCAAAGAAGAATAGCTATATACATACTCTATCCGTTCATTAATAAGTGTCGTTTTAATTTTCGACACGTTTTTTTAGGAGTTAAAAACTATATAAAATATTAACTTTTTTATTAATTTTTTAAAATAATTTTAAACTTATAACTAATATGTATAAAATTATTAAAAAAATCAATTAAAAACTTTATAGTTTTTAACTCCTTAAAAAATGTACCAAAAAGTCAAACGTCACTTATTTCTGAACGAAGATAGTATAAACTTGTGGGGAAAAAAAAATTTGGGTCTGTGTAGCGGATAGGATAGCTGAAACTGATGAATTAAATATGTTAAATTAGAGTGTTTATAAGCTAGTAAATTGTTTGGTAATCAAGTTGATAGAGTAGATGATCCATACTAGCTGATGAGATGGGAAAAAATAAATAAGAGTTTTGAAAAGTTTGGGGATCGGGTGAATAGCCGTTGGAAATCCAATTTTAAAAACTAATTAAATTAAAATTTTATATTTAAATTATTTAAAACTATAAAATATTGAAATCAAAAGCTCCGAAGTGAACGTACCGATATCCGAGACAGCAAGCCGAACATAGAGGTCCTGGCCGCCCTCTGAGCCATAGGACCTCAAATCCAGGAGCTCCCGTCTCCACATTATGCACCCACTCCCCACCCCATCCATCACCTCCGAATTCGCAAACGCCGTGCAATTGCAGTCCTTCCGGCACATCTCCCTGCACTCCGCCAGCGTCCTCCGCCGGTTCACCACCACGTCCTCCCCCGTCTCCGGCAGTTTCATCCCCCCATACACCGCGAACCCATCCGTCCCACACTCTAGCCCTGTCGCCCTCTTGCACCCATCGGACCAGTCCCTCATCCTCCACGCCTTCGGGCTCCTCGGCTCGAACCCCTGGCCGCAACCGCACAGTACTAGCTGGTTCGAGTTGCACACCCCGTAGGGCCCGCACGTCAGGTAGTTATCGCACTGGTCCTTGGGCGCGTACCAGAACCGGTTCCATCTTACCCGGTCCGGGTCCCATAAGTACCGGCTGAAGTAGCCGGCCGGGTCCAGCACGACCCGGAATTTAATCGACCGGTCCAGGAGGATGTATGAGTAATACACCTCGTCCGCGGTGTCTTTAAAGGTGAAGTTTAGGGCCGTTGTCGAATTCATCTCGGGCACCCCGCTGAACCGCAGCCCGACCCATGGCCCGCTCCGGTGGATCCTCTCCGTCCCTGACTTCAATAGAAACGCCTCCGGATCGCCCGAGCGGTTCATCCGGAACGTGTAGTTCCCCGACGACGGATCGTTCGGGCTAACCCATGACGTCAGATACCGGTCTAGCCCTGCATTAATTAGTTCCGGCCAATTGTAAGTTTAGATTTAAAAAAACAAAATTAATTATATATAAATTTATTAAGATTAATTGATTAAATAGGTAAAATGTTGTTTAATATAAATTCCCCATAGCATTTTGAAAGTTTTGTCACCGTTTGAAAAGTTCTAACACCAAGCGGACTTATTCTTTGCCAATTTCATATTTTTATAATAAAATAAAATACACAAAAACTAAGATATGTATCGATTATTTTTAGTGTTTTGTTCATGATGTATGTGGTGTTTAGTGTATCAACGTTTTACACTTGAGCATTTTAGAACTACTATATATATATAAAAAAAAATTATGTTATAATTATTTATTAAGTAGTGTTTGTTCATCCATCACCATCAATATTTTTCCATTGACTAAAAATATGTGAGTAATAAGTCATTCTTTAAAAAACTTTAAAAAACTTGAAATTATGTTAAACATCGTTTATTAAATGTTGAATGAAAAAAAAACATGCCATGTCTATAAATTACAAGTTTAATCCATCTCCCACAATATTGTTACAAAATTGAGTTTTTAAGTCAACTCACCATGCCCCAAACAACTCCTCCCAATAATGAGTGATTTTGTGGAAATTTATAATTTTGTGACTGATTGTATAAATATAGAAAGTATGAGGTAGTTTTGTGTAAATTTTAATAAACTTGAAATGCGATGCGACGGAATTAGTGAATTACCCGTTTTGCTATCCCAGCCGAGCTTCTGGCCGGACAAGAGGGTGTCAGCGGGGTGATCGAAGCTCTGCCAGATGTAGTTGCCGGGATCGGTGTCGCCGGCTTCACGAACCACCAAATTGCCGGAGTCGAGAAGCTGGAGAACGGGATCGGTGGCGGGGGATCGGGCGGTGGAGGACCAGATGGTCTCGTCATCGCCGGATTCAGCGACGACTATGCTGCTGGCGGCGGTGATCTTGAGGGAGACGGAGGGCGACCGGGCGGGGGAGTTGCGGTTGGCGACCCAGACGACGGTCTTGACGGGGAGGTTGTAGAACCATATCCCGAGGTAGAGGCCGGTGTCATCCTAATTCTTACTTTAAAAAATGGTTATTTTGTCATTGATGAGAGACCTAGGGCGAGTTTCGGATTATTTATATGGGCCATGATGGGCTCAATATTTAGTAATTAGGAGCCATTAAGAACGACTTGTACTGTTGGACAATCTCAAAACTGGCCCACTTACATGCTTTAGCCCATGAGTTCCTTTTTTTTCAGGACAAATTGTAGAAAACCATTCCTTAAATAGCCTAATTTGTTCAAAACCACCCCTTAAACACATAATTGTAGTAAACCATCCATTAAAACCAAAAAGTTTACATAAAACCACCCATTGTTCAGATGTAGGGAAAATAATAGAAATATCATAATTAAAACATCGAATTTTCTTTTGTATGTCATTCAACAACACCCAACTCATTCTTTTTTGCTCTTATTTGCAATTTGTTATTGTTACATTGATAGGGGGTTTGGACTGGTTTAATAACCCTATGATAACTGTTGTGATTTGAGCACCTTCCTCTTATATCATTGTTTTGGTTCAACGAGCTACGTTTCCTCATCCGATGACTATGGATTCATCCCCGACTTTGCATTTTTATTATTACGAATTTTGATCGGAAAAAAAAAAACGAAGTCGTCGTTCTAAACGACTTTGTTATTTTATTATTATTTTTAACAACTAAGACTAAGTTGCTGTTTAAAACAGCGACTTAGCCCTACTTTCACTATTTATTAAATTAGTTTGGATCCTTAACTATTTTGCATTTTTTTTTTTTGATCATTTTGAAAAAAAAAAATTCAATAAAACCAACTTTACATAAATTTATTTTACCAACTCTATGAGATGTAAAGTGATTTCGCCAATCTCACTAAAAATAATACTTCCTCCGTTTTTTAATATAAGTCCTTTTAAATTTTGCACATTTATTTAAGAACCCAAAAAGAGTTGGTAAAATATTAACTTTTTTATCAAATTTTTTTAATAATTTGATACTTATTAGTAAAAAAGTATAAAATTATTTTAAAAAATTTGATAAGAAGTTAATGCAAAATCTAGAAGATCTTATATTAAAAAAGGGTTAATTGCACAAAATATCATGACCTTTGTAGATAGTTGCGCTTAATATCCCAACCTTGTAAGATTTCGCGAAATATCCTGAACTTTGTTGTTAGTTGCGCCCTCTACCCTGTATGAGTTTCTTAAATTAATAAAATCACTAACATAATATGAAAATTACACAAAGACACCAATATTTTTCAAAAAAAAAAATATCCCCCATTTTAATCAAAATAAAAAAAAGGAAATTTATGTTATACATATCAAAATGCGTGCTCTAAAAAAATTAAATAAGATCAATTACTTAAAAATAAATTTATGTCTTATCATATCTTCTTTTCCTTAAAATTATATTTTATAAAGCCATAGCTTTAATTTACGTAAGATTAATATGTAAGTACCATATTATATGCCCAATTAATCCAGTTTCCATGAGTATATACCCGATTTTGCCTATTTTTAATATATGTTTATCATATCTTTATTAATTATAAATAGTTATCATATATTTTAATATTTCTTTTTTTAAAAAAATATTTTATTTTATTTTAAAAAAATATTATATTTCATCTATGTATAGTTAGCTTTTTTTTACAGAATCTTTTTTTTTTAATGCTATGAAATTTATATGAATTTTTTTTAAAGATTCAATCACAAGATACCACATAAGATGTTATGTAGTTTTAGCATATACTCCCTCCGTCCAAAAATACATGTACTTTTACTTTTTAGCACGTATTTTTAGGAGCTAAAAACTATATAAAATATTAACTTTTTTATTAATTTTTTTAATAATTATAAACCTATTGATAATAAGTTTATAATTATTAAAAAAAATTAATAAAAAAGTTAATATTTTATATAGTTTTTAACTCCTAAAAAAACGTGCATGAATAGTAAAGGGACATGTATTTTTGGACGGAGGTAGTATAAAATAATATGGACCAAAATATATATATATATATATATATATATATATATATATATAGAGAGAGAGAGAGAGAGAGAGAGAGAGAGAATAAATGTAAAAATCCTCATTTATAGATAGGTATATATATAAATTTATATTTTTTATAACATATTTTATTAAGAAAAATAATTAAAATTAATTATTTTAAATAATTATATTAATTATTTAAAGGAGTAAAGTTGCTATTTTCTATTTTAAATATATTAAGGGTACATTGAAAATATTTTTTGAATATGGGTGATTTTGTGTAATTTTTCCATCATCTGTGTAATTTTTAAATTTAATAAACTTATCTAGGGTAGAGAGCGCAACTAACACCAAATATTAGTATATTTCACGAAATTTTACAAGGTCGGGATATTAAGCGCAACTATCCATAAAGGTTAGGATATTTAGCGCAATTAACCCATTAAAAAAAGGAGATATTAATATTTTCCACGCCCTCTCATCTGGAAATAAACGAGGCCAATTTGTCGGGACCTTCTCTATAAAATACAAATGCAAAAATTTCAGTGATATGGGATGTTTCTGGACCACAAACCAAACTAGCTTGCAGAAACCAACATGGTTTTATCTCCCTTCATTTTATTTTGTTTATATATTTGTGGGGCGAGGAGGGTCGAGGGACACCCACAACAAAACAAGCCTACATAGCTGCAATAATTTTGGTCACCGGCATAGCTACATCGATCTGCATTCCAGAAAACTAATTAAAGGCAATCAATTTATGGAGAAACAAGGCAACCTTTTAGTGGTGAAGTCATTGGAGGTGCCGAGCGTGCAGGAGCTTGTTTCCTCCACTGTTCCTCTCTCCACCGTCCCTTCTCGCTACGTCTCTCCTCAGCCGCTGGATGATGATCCGCCTCTCCTCCCGCCCCCATCCGACTCCCTCCAAGTCCCCGTCATCGACATCCACCTCCTCCTCTCCGGCGACCCCTCCGAGCTCCAGCGCCTCCACTCCGCCTGCCACCACTGGGGTTTCTTCCAAGTAATTAAATTAGGAATATGTATATAATTTCCATCTCCTTTTGATTGAATCAATTATAATGAATGAATGAATGAATGAAGCAGGTGGTGAATCATGGGGTGGACTCATCATTGCTAGACCGATTCAAGTCGGAGGTGAAAGATTTGTTCAACCTTCCGCCGGAGGAGAAGAGCAAGTACCAGAAGACGCCGGAGGTAAGACAGGGCTTCGGCCAGAGCTTCGTGGTGTCGGAAGAGCAGCAGCTCGACTGGGCCGACGCCTTCAATATCTTCACCAATCCTCCCTCGTTCAGACCTCCCGGGTTATTCACTTGTCTTCCTCAAACTTTCAGGTGCGCCTAGCTAATATATTGTCACCAAATTTCAATAAACTACTTGGTGTTTTTTACAACTTTTTTTTTTTTTTTTACAACTCTACTCTTTAGTTCTTACTATACCAGCTTATTACTCATTTGTATTACATGCTCCATCCATCTCCAAATACATGTCTTTTTTAGGACTATACACAGGAATTAAAGAATTTTATCTAGTCAGTACTAGTAAAATAGTAATAATTTAAAATTAAAAAAGTTTTTTTTTTCAATTTGTAAGAAGGAGAGTATAGTAGGGGTGATGTAAAAATTAGAGTAATGATTAGATCTAAAAAGTAGGTTAAGTGTAATGATTAAAAAAAACTGCACACAATGCATGCACTGAAGTAGTTAAATAGTAAAATATATACGATAGCTTTTTTAAAAAAACAAATACACTTGAATAAGGGGTAGTTTAGTCTTTCCAAATAAAATAAATAGAGGTTTAATCGGTGGGTGATCTTATGAAAACAAATTGAATTTAAGGGTAGTTTACTGTAATTTATGATTTTACGGGTGGTTATGTAAAAAGCACTCCCTCTGTTCGGCAAAATATGTCATTTACTATTCACACACGCTTCTTTAGAATGATAAAAACTATATAAAATATTCATTTTTTTAAAAAAAAAATTAACAAGTTTGTACTTGTTAATAATAACTAAGAAATTGTTAAAAAAAAAACTATATATTTTATATAGTTTTTATCTCCTAAAAAAGTGTGTGTGAATAATAAAGTGACATGTTTTGCCGAACGGAGAGAGTATCATAATTTATGGGTGGTTATATGTAATTTACCCTAATAATAAATAAAAACATCATCAAAATATTGGTTTTTAAAATTCCCCTTGATTTCTCATAGTAAACAATCGATCTAAGAATATGTTTTCCCAATCCAAATCACATTTATCCCGATATTATCGGGCCCTTGAAGTCTTTCCTTATTTAAAAAAAAAAACATTTATCCGGATATGCTATTCCTATGTCATTGATTCTGATTGGTTCATTTCTAACCTTACCATTGTGGGTAGAGCTGGCAAGTCGGGTCAGTTCGGGTAAAATTTATGGTCGGGTATTGATCGGGTCGGGTTCGGTCATAATGAATTTTAGATTGGTCGGGTTTCAGGTTAAATCGGGTCATGCCCATTCGGGTTCGGGTCAAAGCGGGTCGGGCTCGGTTTCGGGTCAAGAGGCGGGTCGGTCTCATTTGAGTTTCGAATCAAAGTGGGTATAGTTTATTTGAGTTTTCGGTCGAATCATATTCGACCCGTTTGGATAATTAGGTTGATTTTGACTCGGTTGAATACTTAAATATGTAATTTACTTAAAATAAATGATTTTAACTCGGTTAAATACTTGAATATGTAATTTTGACTCGATTGAATACACTTATTGTCATTGACTCATCGATTGTTGACCAATTTTCAAAAAATTCATAATCGGAAATTTAGTATTCGACAACATCATCCTTTATTAAACATTTAAACCAATTTATCGGTGCTATAATTAAATCAAATTAATTGTACATTTAGGATTTAATATTATTTTAACTAGCAAGTTGCAAATGAGCTTATTTGTGGTTTGACTATATCATTGACAAATTTCATTTTTAGCTTTCGGGCCATTAACTTTTTTTTTTTCCATTACTATTATTAGTTTTTAACAAATCTAGATATAAATAATTAATTCTATCAAAATATAATAATTTAGAGTCGGGTCGGGTTCATAGTCGGGTCGGTTTTAGAGTCGGATCTGTCTGTGTTCGGGTTTGTTTTGAGTCGGGTCAGATTTGAATCGGATCAGATTTTGTCAGCTCTAATTGTGGAGAAAACACCAATGGGACGTGAATTGGCGTAAATTTCTCCCACAATCGTAAGTTTATCCCCAAATTGAAAAGTGTAAAATATCAAATTCTTCTATATTATCGAGTTTCTCCACTCATAAGTTTTTTTGTTTTGTTTTAATAGAACTAATAATAATAATAACCAGTTAGATAAATTCTATATATAAAAACAGGGAAACCCTGGAGTGCTACGCAAATGAGGTGCAAAAGCTGGCGTTGAAAATCATAGACTGCTTGGGACAAGCACTGGGCGAAGAAACTCGAAACTACTTTAATGAGTGTCTTCAAGGGAGCAATCAATCGGTAAGGATCAACTATTACCCGCCATGTCCGGAGCCAGAAAAGGTGATCGGACTGAGCCCTCACTCGGACGGGGATGTGCTCACCATCCTCGTCCAAGGGAACGAGGTCGATGGCCTGCAGGTCAAGAAAGATGGCCACTGGATTACGATTAACCCTCTCCCTCATGCCTTCATCGTCAACATTGGTGATGCGTTGGAGGTAACATTTATTTATTTATTTATTATTATTATTATTATTTTCATCACATTATACACTTCATTTTAGAACTTATAGCATCTTCAATAGATGGTGAGCACAGTAGAAATAGAGAGTAAAAGTCCCCTATTTTAAGATAAGAGTGATATTTACAAAGTTACCTATTTCAATAAACAATAGATAAAGACATTAATTTGCTACCTATATATGTTAATTTGAATGTTACAGATATTGTCGAACGGAGTGTACCCAAGCATTGAACATCGAGCAGTGGTAAACCGAGAGAAGGAGAGGCTATCGATAGCCACATTTCACAACCTGGGTTTTGATCAACATCTCGGCCCCTCTCCGAGTTTGGTGACCCCCGAAAACCCAGCCAGGTTTAGGAGAATCCCCGCATTGGAGTACATAACAGGATATCTTAATCGGAAGCTCCAAGGCAAGTCGTACCTTGATGTCGTGAGGATTGATCCTGAATCAGCTCAACCTTGATAGTACTAATTAACGAGGCCGATCAACACAACTTTATTCCCTGATCAAGAACCAAATGATCGATGATAATAAGTGAATTAAAATTGTGTTTTTTTTTTGGGTACCGTTGCTTGCTTAATTAATAACACAAGTCTGAAAAGAACAAACTCCCGAAAAGATTTTCCGAAAGGGTTGGACCAAAATATCAAAAAGATTTGTTTAAAATCCCGAAAGGGCTCCAATTTTACAATAGCTGCACTTTCCCCACCCCAAACAGCGTCAGAGAACAATGGTGGAAGTTGAGCTTATCTAGGAGTACTAAGTGAATGAAATTTCTCCAATTTAAAGGAATTTAACTATACGAGAAATTGAATTCACAAGCTTTTAGATTTATAAAAATATCAACTAGCAGACATTATTGCTAGGATTGATTTTACTTTTAATATTTTATTTTAATCATCCTAGTTCTTACCTTAAAAAATGGTTATTTGTAGGGTTGTTATATGAACTGAACAACTCAAGTTCGGCTCGAAAAAGCTCGACTCGAGCTCGTTCACTTATTTAAAACAAGCCGAGCTTGAACAAAATTTAAAGCTCGGTTAAAAGCTTGGCTCGTTCGAATGAAGCTTGAATTCTATGGAATTTCTAAAATTTCCTTTAAGTTAACACGTTATAACCACGTAGAACTACTTCAAGCTCGAAAAAAGCTCGGTTCGAGCTCGTTCATTTCCTAAACAAGCCGAACTTGAAAAAAATAAAAAAAACTCGTTTAAAAATTAGGCTCGACTCGGCTCGAGCTCGTTTAACAAACGAACAAGCTTGAACATGCCAAGCTCGGCTCGTTCGGCTCGAATAACACCCTAGTTACTTGTCATTGGTGAGAGACCTAGGGCGAGTTTGGGATTATTTATATGGGCCATGATGGGCTCAATATTTAGTAATTAGGAGCCATTAAGAACGACTTGTGCTGTTGGACAATCTCACAACTGGCCCACTTACATGCTTCTAGCCCATGAGTTCCTTTTTCATATTCGGTGTTCCCTTTCATAACTTTTTTTATCAAAATTTTTAATAATTTGATACTAGTAAAAAGTATAAAATTATTTTAAAATTTTGATAAAAAAAGTTAATGCAAAATCTAGAAGAGTAGAAGGTGTCATGCATGTTGAAAAAGGGAGGTAGTCATAATATTTTCCACTCTCTCATCTGGAAATAAACGAGCCCTGCCCATGCCAATTTGTTCTACTAAAATACAAAGACAAAAATTTCAGTGAAGTGGGACGTTTCTGGACCACAACCCAAACTAGCTTGCAGAAACCAACATGGTTTCATCTACCTTCATTTTATTTTGTTTATATATATATATATATATATATATATATATATATATATATATATATATATATATATATATATATATATATATATATATTTGTGTGGCGAGGGACTGCTAAAAACCAAAGGCAATCAATTGATGGAAACAAGGCAACTCAGGCAACCCCATAGTGGTGAAGTCATTGGAGGTGCCGAGCGTGCAGGAGCTTGTTTCCTCCACTGTTCCTCTCTCCACCGTCCCTTCTCGCTACGTCTCTCCTCAGCCGCTGGATCCGCCTGATCTCCTCCCGCCCCCATCCGACGCCCTCCAAGTCCCCGTCATCGACATCCACCTCCTCCTCTCTGGCGACCCCTCCGAGCTCCAACGCCTCCACTCCGCCTGCCACCACTGGGGTTTCTTCCAAGTAATTAAATTAGGAATATATAATTTCCATCTCCTTTTGATTGAATCAGTTATAATGAATGAAGCAGGCGGTGAAGCATGGGGTGGACTCGTCATTGGTAGACAGATTCAAGTCGGAGGTGAAAGATTTGTTCAACCTTCCGCCGGAGGAGAAGAGCAAGTACGGGAAGACGCCGGAGGGAAGACAGGGCTTCGGCCAGAGTTTCGTGGTGTCGGAAGAGCAGCGGCTCGACTGGGCCGACGCCTTCAATATCATCACCAATCCTCCCTCGTTCAGACATCCCGCCTTCTTCACTTGTCTTCCTCAATCTTTCAGGTGCGCCTAATATATGTTGCCACCAAATTTCAATAAACTAATGTTTTTTACAACTCTTTTTTTATTTTTATATATTTACAACTCTACTCTTTAGTTCTTACTATACCTTATTACTCACTTCATTTGTATCACATATGTTATAATATATATATATATAAAATTCAATTAATTAGCTAATTTAATAGGTATTAATATCAAATTTATCTAAATATAAAAAATCGCACACATTGCATGCACTTTGAACTAGTTAAATAGCAAAATATATATGATAGCTTTAAAAAAAAAAACAAATACACTTGAATAAGGTGTAGTTTATGTCAGAGTGAATAATTTCCGTTGGGTTGCATTCGCTATCATTATAACATATATAGGAGGTTTACATCATGACTTAATGACTATTGGGCCTATATGCCTATATTACATCGATATCTAATATACCCCCTCAGTCGAAACAGGAGGGCAACTGATAGTGAGACTCACTAGTACAAAAGAGGGGGCTAGAGCACGCTTTTTTTTATGCATGGGAGCACGCTTCTCTTTCTGTACTTATAGTGAGTGCGCTCCCAAACGAGAACGCTTCATAATTAACCGTGCTCTGATATTTTAAGGACGGTTTTAAATGAAAGTGTTCTAAAAATTGGCGTACATGCAGATTTTAGCACATTTTTTTACGAAACCGTACTTAATAATAAGCACACTTGTATATAAAAGCGTGCTTAATAATAAGCACACTTCAATTTAAGACGCGCACATGACCCATAGCTACCTTCTCACGAACGAAGTGGTTGTCAATCTCAACATGCTTGGTTCTCTGACGGTGAACCGGGTTGTGAGCAAGGTAAGTAGCGCTGACGTTGTCTGTATACACAACAGACGCTTGACCGAGCAAACAGTGGAGCTCAAGTAGTAAGTTGCGAAGCCAGGAGCACTTAGCGACAACATTGGCAACACCACGATACTCTGCTTCAACACTAGAGCGGGAGACAACATGTTGTCTTTTGGATGACCAAGAAACAAGAGAGTCGTTGAGGAACACACAATACCCTGACATAGACCGCCTAGTGTCCGGACAACCAGCCCAATCAGCATCCATGTATGCAACCATGGAGAGCGGTGAAGCTGATGGGGTAATAGTGATGCCAAGAGACGTAGTACCCTGAACATACCTGATAATGCGCT
This sequence comes from Persicaria tinctoria, assembly GCA_037127255.1. NCBI lineage: Eukaryota > Viridiplantae > Streptophyta > Magnoliopsida > Caryophyllales > Polygonaceae > Persicaria > Persicaria tinctoria. The sequence goes on along the minus strand of JBANSL010000016.1, from coordinate 6,677,814 downwards.
TAAGAGTAGCAAAGTGAGACTCTCTGGGGTCATGCATAAATAGACAGACTTGCTGAACAACACAGCTAATATCAAGACGAGTAAATGTCAAGTACTATAAAGCACTAGCCAGACTACGATACAAAGTCGGATCAGACACATGCTGACCCGCGGCTTGGGCCAGTTTGGCAGTGGTCTCAACAGGTGTTGCAGCAGGCTTACAGTTAGCCATGTTAGCCTTGACAATAATCTTCTTGGCATATTTCTCCTGGGAGAGAAACAGACTAGATGCAGATCGAGATGCAGAGACTCCCAAAAAGAAGCTTAGAGGCCCGAGATCAGACATAGCAAACTCCTTGTTGAGTTGATTAATGATGGAAGCCCGAAGAGTCTCTGAAGATGTAGTAAGGATGATATCATCGACATATAATAGCAGATAAGCAAGCTGATTACCTCGGCAAAAGACAAATAGAGAGGAGTCGCTCTTGCTACTAACGAAGCCAAGCATGTGTAGGTAAGTAGCAAAGCGAAGATACCACGCCCGAGGTGCCTGTTTAAGGCCATAAAGAGACTTCTTCAAAAGACAAACATGACCTGGTTTGGTCCTAACAGCAAAACCAAGCGGCTGGAACATGTACACTGTCTCATTCAGATGACCATGAAGAAACGTGTTCTTGACATCAAGTTGATGAATAGGCCAATCCTTGGAGATAGCGAGATGCAACACAGTATGGATGGTAGCCGGTTTGACAACCGGAATAAATGTGTCATCGCAATCGACCCCCACATGCTGAGAGTTCCCATTGGCAACCAATCGCGCCTTATAGCGCTCAAGAGATCCGTTAGAGCGAAATTTGTGCCAAAAGAGCCACATGCCCTGCACGATGTTGGCGCCAGGAGGCCGAGGAACCAAAACCCAAGTGTTGTTGCTAATAAGAGTCTTGTACTCATCAAGCATGGAATCATTCCAGTTTGGTTCTAAGGCGGCTGTTTTGTGGGAAGTAGGGATGTGAGATATGTGAGAAACGGAGAGGTCAAAAATCTGTTTGGGTCGAAAGATGTCATTCATGCTTCGAGTTTGGATCTGGTTGACTGGCTAGGTGGGGTTAGGTGACAGGGCAGAGGTTGCTGTTCTCAGGACATAGGCTTGAGGTGACAGCACGGGAGCTACATGGGACTGGACGAGGGCTGGAGGTGGCAGGATAGGTGCTGCATGTGGCAGGATAGGTGCTGCATGTGGCAGGATAGGTGCTGCAGGTTGCGATAAGGGAGGATTAATTAGGTGCCTGGATCGGAGATCTAATAGCATTCGGAGAGGAAGAGGGATATATGTGGTGGAGAAGAGGTACGGTAGGATAGTCATCAGAGGAGAAGAATGTGTTTGAGGATGCGGGGAGATTGCAAAAAGGGAAACTAGTTTCATCGAACGTGACATGACGAGAGATGATAACACGTTTAGAAATTGGGTCAAAGCATCTATACCCCTATGATGAGAGGGGTAGCCCAAGAAGACACGAGGAAGGGAACGTGGTGCGAGCTTATGAGAAGCGACGTATGCTTGATTAGGATAGCATAAGCACCCAAAGACATGGAGGTGGCCATATTTTGGAGTGGCGCGATATAAGACTTCAGATGGGCACCAATTTTGGATAGTTGTGGGAGGAATTATGTTGAGAAGATAGCATGTCGTCTCGGCTGCATAAGACCAATATGTCAAGGGGACATAGTCATGGATAAGAAGGGTTCTCATAGAGTTGGCGAGGGAGCGAATTATTCATTCGGCTTTCCCATTTTGAGATGCAGTGTGCGGATAAGAGAATCTGAACTGAATGACATGAGTGGAGAAGAACTATTTGAGGGTATTGTTGTTAAATTCGCCGCCCATGTCACATTGAAAGGATTTTAATTATGGAGAGGTTAAATTGGGTGCGAACATATGTATGAAAGGCAATGAAGTGAGAGACAACTTCAGATTTGTACTTGAGGGGGAAGATCAACAAATGATGAGAGAAAGCATAAAAAAGCACAAGCACATAACGAAACCAATCATGACTAACAACAGGAGATGTCCATAGATCACCGTGAAGAATGTAAAAAGGGGAAAAAATAGGAGTAACAGAATTACTAAACGACAACCTAGACTGTTTGTCGAGTTGGCATGCATGACAACGGGTAGGTTTCGGCCCTTGATCACATTGAATAGCTCTAGACCGAAGACACTGAAAAGCAGGGGAGCCTGGGTAACCAAGACATGCATGCCAAATAGATGTCGAACGAGCAAATGCTGATAGATTGGTTGTTGTGGGAGAGGTGACAGGATGTATGTTTTTGGTGACATGATAAAGGTCTTCAACGCTATTACATCTCATGAGCAGGGCTCTAGTTGTGAAATCTTTGACAGCAAACTCAAAGCGGTCAAACTCAATGGAGATATTATTGTATGTGGTGAGGCGACGAATGGATACAAGGTTCTTTATTAAGTCAGGGGAGAGGAGGATGTTGTTAAGACTTAGGTCGGTGGTAGGAGTTGGTAATGTAGTTTGCCCAATACCCAAGGTAGGAATGCGTTCACCATTGTCGGCAATAATGGAGGTAGAAAGACTCTTAGAAGCAGAGACAGAAATTATACCTGGGTTGTGCGGCATGTGCGTTGTGGCTCCGCTATCCATGTACCAGTTCGGATCGGCAGGTGACATGCCTATAGGTGTCATGATGGATGGCAGCCTGTGTCGGGATGATGATGATGATCCCGCTGCTAAGGCCTGATCCAAATGGTGCAGAGAGGGCCTAAGGAGTCCCTGTTGGCTCGGGTCCGGTCTCGTTGGAGAGGCCGAGTAGCCCTGAGGATGGGCTCCAATGGGGGAATACCCCTCTATAAAAGACTTGGAAGGATGATAATCCCGACGAGAGGTTGTTGGTGATCGTAGAAGGCCATACGTACTCGACTCGGTGGAGCTCTCGTGAAGGCACACTATTCTAGATTCAAACAAACAATTCCCGTTCCCGTAGCTCGATTGACTTGAATCCCAATTGAAACGGTGGACGTTAAATTGCAAAATATGTGCGTGTGTGTGCGTGCGTGTGTGTGTGATGTTAATTAAGCGCCCGTCGACTTCCGATTTCAATTTGCAAACGGTGGAGGTAATCTGCGCTCGACCTAATTAGCAAGTGCTAATTAACATATATACATATATCATCCGGGAAATCAAATTCACGGGACACTTCGTCGACTCAAGCGTAAGCGACGACTCTCAGGTGGCGGAGGAAGCCGGAGTTCCGGGACGAACGGGACTGGACAGGGAGAGGGGAAGGGGCGACGGGTGTCCGTGGGTGACGGCGGCGCTGAGTAGGCCGGATCTAGGCAGCGACGGGATGGAGAGGCGAGAGAGAGGAAGCGAGATGACCGGCCGCAGTAGGGAAGGAGACGGGGGGAGGCCGACGGTGGTAGGAGAGTATGTGGGGGAGGAATCGAAAAAATTATGGTTGATTTTAACGAGGCTCGGATATCATGTCAGAGTGAATAATCTTCGTTGGGGTTCCCTTCGCTATCATTATAATATATATATATATATATATATATATATATATATATATATATATATATATATATATATATATATATATATATAGAGAGAGAGAGAGAGAGAGAGAGAGAGAGAGAGAGAGAGAGAGAGAGAGAGAGAGAGAGAGAGAGAGAGAGAGAGAGAGAGAGAGAGAGAGAGAGAGAGAGAGAGAGAGAGAGAGAGAGAGAGAGAGAGAGAATGGGTAACTTGTGCACACCCCTTAGGGTGTACTTTGTGCACAGATTTGAGCCCTTGATCTTATTTGAAAGGAGGGCTTAAAGCGAGCCACGTGTTACGGTTACTAACGGATGTTAAAAAAAAAAAATTTAAAACACAATCTTCAAACGCATTAATAGAGAGTGAAGCGCATGGGCTGGGAGAATTAAAACCCTACCTCCATCACCATCTTCCTCTTCATCCGACCACTTTGATTTGTGCCATCAAACCGAAAACATTCAACAATTCAAACACGGGTAAGAGAGAGAACTTGTTCATCGCCCATTAACTGTTGGAGGCGTTCCTTGAGCTCGGGCCCGTGGCGGCCACCGCTGCGCGAATTGACAAAGACGACCATGGGGCAATCAACGGTCTCAGCGCCATCATTACCGAGGACGAGCACGGTGGATTCGACACCGGCGGAGACGGTGCTAGGGGAAGGAGGCGAAGGCTGCGCAACCCCTCTCGCTCAAATCGGTCCTAGCGACGCTTTCACATCCCCTCTCAATTAGATCCGCCGGTGCTAGGGGAAGGAGGAGACGAGGTGCGGGATTGGGCGTTCAGATCGGTTCTAGGGGAAGGAGGCGAAGGCTGCGCAACCCCTCTCGCTCAAATCGGTGCTGGCGGCGCTGAGAACAACCGGATCCGGGCGGCGATAGGGTCGTCTCCTCCTCTCTCGCTCAGATCCGGACGGCGCTAGGGTCTACTCATCCCCTATCGCTCAGATCCGGGCCTCCTCCTCCCTCTCGCTCAGATCCGGGAGGTTCCGGGCTATGGCGGGTGGTCGGCCGGCCTCCTTCAACCGCCTCCGTTTCCATTGATCTGCTTGTTCTGTTTTTTTCTTCTTTTTTTTTTGGGTGGGGTGGGTGGCGGGGCTGGGCTGGGCGGTGCTGGGTGGGTGGGTGGTGAGGGTGGAGGGTGGCGGCGGTGGTCGGTTTGTGGGGTGGGGTGGGTGGCGGGGCTGGGCTGTGCTGGGTAGGTGGGTGGTGAGGGTGGTAGCGGTGGTCGGTTCGATTGCATTCGATTCAATATTGTTAATTATTCAGATGAATATGTCGAATTTTGGTAGTTAGTGTTAATGAGTGGTTAATTATTCGGTGAAATTTGGATCATTATTCGCCTGTATATGGAGTTTTCGGTTTGACAAATAGCATAAAACCTCTCATATACGACCGAATAATCATTCCTATACAACCGAATACTCTTACATTTTATTGAATAATGTTGTGTTATTTTCCAAAAAAAATAACTATTCTACCGAATAATCTTTCAAAATTGAATGCATAAAAATTAACTCGGAGTCAAAACTAAAATTGATTGACAAAAAATTAAACATTATTCGGTAGTATATGACAAATTATTCAGTTGAATTGGTAAAATTTGATCTGAAATGGATGAGAAAATGTAATATAACATTATTCGGTAGATTATGAAACATTATTCGGTGGAATGGTCAGTTTTTTCAAAACAGCGAAATCAGATCCGGGAAAAAAAAAAAGCGCGTCAGAAATTTTAGATGGGTCCCACCAGTTTTTCTATTTAAAAAAAAAGAAACACTCATTTAATCTTGGCCTTCCATTTCTTTCAACAAAAGGCCAAGATTTGTGCACAAAGTACACCCTAAGGGGTATGCACAAGGGAACCACTCCATATATATATATATATATATATATATATATATATATATATATATATATATATATATATATATATATATATATATATATATAGGATGGATCAAATGTTAACAAGTCTTATTGTGTTTTGTGTTAACAAATCATAACCGTTGATTTAGTGTAATTAGATGGCTGAGATTAATTGATAAATTTGATTAATTTAAAAATAAAACAAAAAAAAAACCAAACCCACCCCATAACACACAGCGCGTGTATAATCTCTATTCCCAAACCTAACGATTGTAATTTGTAAGAGGCGGCGAAGGCGGTTGACTAAACCTAACCCACCCCGAAAATGAAGCTATCGGTGGAAGACAAATGAGATGGCGGAGTGGGCGACGGCGATGGCGGAGCGGACTAAGGACGACTTCTTCAATGGAGGGGCGATCACGCGAGTCGGTGTCGACGCCGGGCCGCCGGATTTGGTTGGGGTTTCCCTACTGGAGCGTGGTATCTGTGCATCGCCGGCCTTGCCGGTGGGATCGGCGCCAACAGATTTGGTTGGGGTTCCGATGCAGGTGCGGGGTATCTTTGCGACGGCGACCTTGCCAGTGGTGTCGATTGAGGCTTCACTGTGGTGGCGGGGGAGGACGATGGAGGCGAGGTTGGTCCGGATTTCTACGAATGCGTTCGCTTCTGGCTCAGAGAAATCGTGAGCGTAAGTCCGATTTGGGGCAACTGATGCAATCCATGGTTTGAGCATGGTAGTGGAAGTGGTGGTTAGGAACAGTAGGTTTCATCCCCAATTGGCAGAGGAATCGGTGTTCTGAAATTATTCGGTAAGTTGAGAGTAACTATTCGTTGATAAATAGAAATTATTCGGCAAGTTCAGAGTAACTATTCGTTGATAAATAGAAATTATTCATATGTATAAGGGAAATTAGATGTAGATTTGTTGAAATTCAAACTCTGTCTAAAATTGTTTATGAATTTATCGACTAGTCGACAAGTTCAGAGTTAATATTCGTTGATAATAGCAAATTATTCATATGTATGTGGGTAATTAGATGTAGGTTTCTTGAAATTCAAACTCTGTTTAAAATTGTTCATGAATTTATCGAATATTCGGCAAATATAGAGTCAATATTCGTTGATAATCTGGAATTATTCGGTAATTTGTTCGTTATTATTCATCTAACATATAGTGCATTCACTGGTTTTTGTATTACTTTGTGTAAAATTGTTTATGAATTTATCGACTATTCGGCAACTTCAGAGTCACTATTCGTTGATAATAAAGAATTATTCATTTGTATGTCGGTAAATAGATATGGGTTTCTTGAAATTCAAACTCTGTGTAAAATTGTCCATGAATTTATCGACTATTCGACAAGTTCATAGTCACTATTCGATGATAATAAGGAATTATTCATTTGTATTTGGGTAATTAGATGTGGGAAATCAAGAATTACATTTACATACTCTTTGAACCTAGCGAATAATTATTATCGACTTAAAGAATAATTACTATCAACTTGGTGAATAGTTGCAAAATTGATCAACCCTTTTGTTATTATCTAAACGATAACTCCTCTTTACAAACGAATAATAACAATCAATTTAATGAATAATTACTGGCAAAAATTATCTAACAAGATATTACAGTTAAAAAAAAAGAAACAAAGAAAAAGAAACAAAAATTACAACGCACGCGCTTAAATATTGCAACGCACGGTTAAACACCAAATTAGCAATGGGACCCACGCTTTTTAAAATAAAATAAATAAGAAAAAATTGGATTAATCTCAACTCTCCATTTCATCACAATAAAGGGTCCAGATTTGTTAACACAAAACACATTAAGGGTTGTTAACACTAGACCTAACCTATATATATATATATAGAGAGAGAGAGAGAGAGAGAGAGAGGTTGGGTCCTGTGTTAACATCCCTTATGGTGTTAAATGTTAACAAATCTGTGCCTTTGATTAAATGAAATGGATGGCTGAGATTATTTGTCAAATTTTGCTTTTTCTTTAATTAAAAATTAATGGGACCCACCTCTTTCCTTGCCCACTTGCTGGATTACACGCGCGTTTGTTATTTTTTTGGTGGAGTAACGTTGTTTTTTTTTGTCTAGTGCACTGTTTGAACTATTCGATAAGGTGATATTAAATATTCATTAACTTATAGTTATTATTCGTGTACAAAGAGGAGATATTCGTGTACAAGGAGGAGATATTGTTTATATAATAGCAAAAGGGTTTCAATTTTGCAACTATTCGCTAGGTTAATAGTAATTATTCGCTAAATTGATCGTTAATATTCATCTGTAAGGCGGATTATTTAGATAATAACAAAAATGGTTAGTCAAATTTGCAACTATTTGCTAAGTTGACAGTAATTATTCGCTAACTTATAGTAATTATTCGCTAGACTAAAATAGTATGTAAATGTAATTCTTGATTTCCCACCTCTAATTAACCACATACATATGAATAATTCCGCATTATCAACGAATATAAACTCTAAACTTGCCGAATAGTGACTCCGATCTTGTTCTCATCTGAGTCGGACTCGGCTGAGTTGAGGGACCAGGTCGCCGGATCTCAAATCGAGAATAGGCGGTGTCGATGGGGTGTTTGAGATGGAAGAACCGGCGCCATTCCCGGAGAAGCAGAACCGGCGGAGGGCAGTGGAGGCGGGCAGGTCGCCGGATCTCAGATTGAGAATAGGCGGTGTCGATGGGGTGTTTGAGAGGGCAGAACCGGCGAAGGGCAATGGAGGCGGGGGCGATGGAATCGCTGGTGGAAGAGAGCAGTGGTCGGATCGCCCCGACCGCCGCTCAGGCGCTAGTATCGCCCACCAGATGAAGAGAGGGAGGCCACCATCTCGAATCCGAGCACGGCGAGGCGAATCCGAGCGAGGGAGGCCACCATCTCGAATCCGAGCACGGCGAGGCGAGTAGAAGAGAGGAGAAGACGGGCACGGCGAGGCGAGTAGGCCACCGTCTCGAATTCGAGCGAGGGATGTCGTGGGGGGTGCGGGGAGGCGAGGAGGGAGGCCGTGGACGGCGCCGCTTGTCGGATCCATGGCGAACGTGTGCTCAGGTGCTTGAACGGCGCTTCCATGGCTAGGAATATCGCTTCCCCTTTTAAAACTGGCAGATCGTGGTGGTTAGGGTTGAAATTGTGATACACGCGTGTATTTAGAGGATTGGGGGTGTATTTTTCCCATTTTTATTTTTTATTAATAAAAAATAATGGATTAATCTCATCCATTCAATTACACTAAATCAACGGTTAAGATTTATTAACACAAAACACAATAAGACTTGTTAACATTTGATCCATAATATATATATATATATATATATATATATATATAATTGGAAACGATATCTCTCATATAGTAAAAATTAGCGGTGAAGATATCATCACTCATATATAATATATATATATATAGGAGGTTTACATCATGACTTAATGGCTATTGGGCCTATGGGCCTATATTGCATAGTTTAGTTTTGGGTAAAATCCACCTTTGGTTCCTGAACTTTGACCAAATGTTCATACGGGTCCCTGAACTTTATTTTTGTTCATTGAAGTCCCTGAACTTTGATACTTTGTACACATTTGGTCATCCGTTAGTAAATTTGTTAAATATGTGTTAAGTAATGATATGGAATCAATGTATTTTTTTATTAATTACATGAGTTAGGTTAAACAATTGTAATTGCCCGATATTTGTTAAAAAATTAAGCTTTTTTCTTCTCAAAAGTCATCATATATAATAGAGTTTTCTTAAAACAAAGCATATTTTAAAATATAGTTTTATCAAAAACACTTTCTATTTTTTTTTACCAAATGTTATAATTTTCCAATAATAGTTTATTTTAAAGTATTTTAATGACTAAAATTTCCTTATTTAATTAAAAACAGAGTTTATTTTGGTAACACAAATAGAATTTATTTTTTATAGCAAAAGTAGAGTTTATTTTTTTTTAACAAAACACATTTTAATTTTTTTAATTAAATAAGAAATTTTTGGTCATTAAAATACTTTAAAATAAAATATCAACGGAAAATTATACCATTTAGTTGGAAAATAGAAAGTTTTTTTATTATAAAAAATATTTTTTAAAAACTTATATTTTTAATATAATATAATTTTTTACTTTAGTAAAACAAATACCAAGCAATTACATGTGTATAACCTAACTTATTCCATTAATATACCCAAAATATATTGATTCTATATCATTATTTAACACATATTTTACAAATTTACTAACAGAGGGACAAAATGTGTACAAATTATCAAAGTTCAAGGACTTTAATGAACAAAGATAAAGTTCAGGGACCCGTTTGAACATTTAATCAAAGTTCAAGGACTATAGGTGGATTTTACCCGTTTAGTTTTTCTAAATAAAATAAATAGAGGTTTAATGGGTGTGTAATCTTATAAAACCAAATTGAATTTAAGGGTAGTTTACTGTAATTTATAATTTACGAGTGGTTATGTAAAAAGTATCATAATTTATGGGTGGTTATGTATAATTTACCCTAATACTAAATAAAAACATCATAAAAATATTGGTTATTCCCCTTGATTTCTCATAATTCAAAAGTAAATAATCGATCAAGAATATGTTTTCCAATCCAAATCACATTTATCCAGATATTGTCTAGCCCTTGAAGTCTTTCCTTAATAAATAAATAAATAAATTATCCGGATATGCTATTCCTATGTCATGGATTCTGATTGGTTCATTTCTAACCTTACCGACGTTACCGTTGTGGCCTGTGGGGGAAACGTCCACCCAGGGGCGGAGGCAAGGGGGCATGGTGGCTCGAGCCCCCCCCCTCCGGCCTGAGCCCTGGCTCCGCCCCGTCCACCAATTCCCATTGGATGCATATAGGTGAATTGGCGTAAATTTCTCCTATAAATTTATCCCCAAATTGAAAAGTGTAAAATACCAAATTCCATATAGAATCATAAGTTTTTTTTGTATCATAGACTGCTTGGGACAAGCACTAGGAGATGAAACTCGAAACTACTTTAAAGAGTGCCTTCAAGGGAGCAAGCAATCGGTAAGGATCAACTATTACCCGCCATGTCCGGAGCCACAAAAGGTGATCGGATTGAGCCCTCACTCGGACGGGGATGCGCTCACCATCCTCGCCCAAGCGAATGAGGTCGAAGGTCTGCAGGTCAAGAAAGACGGCCACTGGATTACGATTAACCCTCTCCCTCATGCTTTCATCGTCAACATTGGTGATGCGTTGGAGGTAACATACATTTATTTATTTATTTTTGTTTAGCATCTTCAATAGATTACTCTCATTTTGGGAATTTTGGAGAGTTTTATGACTTTTTTCAAAATAGAGAAACAACATAAAAAAGTTCGGTGTTCTGCAAATCTATAATACAGAGTATTCTTTAAAACTGAATAATTCTCTATATCTTCAAAATAATGAAGTTGAAGAAAAAAATAATTTGAATAATCTATCTATATCTATATTTATATATTTATATAAACTCTTAAAACAGAAAAGTTTGCGCATACGTGTCATATCCACCTTCATTCTCTCATTTTCAACTAATCCTTTTTTTCTTTCCCCCCTCCTTTTTATTTGAAAATTTTCCAACTGATTTTTATCTTTAAAATAATCAATGGGTTTAATCAAAATATTAAATTAATATAAACATATGTCTATTTGCAAATTTCATATACTATTAGAATGTAGTCCATCTTGATTGAGCTTATTATATCTTACTCTTATGAGTTTCTTTTTATAAGTTTAATTCAAAATATTTAAATAATATTTTATTAAATTGTATAATATTAATTTATTTTTTAAAAATCGCACCATGGCACATTAACTATCCTAGTATGTATTTTATTTTCCCATTGTGAAGAAATTTTAGGAAAGGGGGATGGTCTAACTAATTTATTACCTCTACCTTATAGTATTATTTTGTTAGATGCTTTTTCTAAAAGTCGCATATTTTAAGATATATAAAGAGTGATTTTTATAATAAGTTACCTATTTCAATAAAACAATCGAGTTAACACATTAATTTGCTACTTATATATGCTAATTTTAATGTTGCAGATTTTGTCGAACGGAATGTACCCGAGCATCGAACATCGAGCTGTGGTAAACCGAGAGAAGGAGAGGCTATCGATAGCCACATTTCACAACCTGGGTTACGATCAAGTTCTCGGTCCGTCGCCAAGTTTGGTGACCCCCGAAAACCCAGCCAGGTTTCGAAGAATCCCCACATTGGAGTACCTAACAGGATATCTTAATCGAAAGCTCGAAGGCAAGTCTTACCTTGATGCCGTGAGGATTGATCCTGAATCAGCTCGACCTTAACGAGGCTCGATCAACACAACTTTATTCCCCGAAGAACCAAATGATCAACACAATAATAAGTGAACTAATATTGTGTTTTTTTTTTTGGTACATTTGCTTGCTTAATTAATTACACAATTCTGAAAAGAACAAAATCCCAAAAGGGTTCGACAAAATTTCCAAAAAATTGAGGGTTGGACCAAAATCTCAAAAGAGCTTGTTTAAAATCCCGAAAGTGCCCCAATTTTGATAAAATTCTCAAAATGGATTGAAAAAAATCCCGAAATGGTTGAACCAAAATCCCGGAAAGGGCTTGTTTAAACACAGTCATTTTCTTAGTTGGGGCTCTATAAAGTTAAATATTTCAATAAAAAAAACACGGTAAAAAGTAACCATTTGGAAATAGTTTAGTAAAAAAAGGGATAGGTACAAATGTACAATAGCTCACCCCCACCCCCACGGCCCACCCCCCCCGGCGTCATAGAACAACGCACCTGCCAATCTGCCATCAGCTTCAGTATGTACGCCCTGGCGTGACATTGGTATGCTTGTCATGTGAGAACACCTTACCACTTACCACCCACAATTCATAAACTAGCTTAACAAAACTTTTTCAGTCTTTTTTCACAGATGATAGATAACTAAAGTGTTGATGATCCAGAAGGCACTCACACTAAATTGCTAATCAACACTCAATTCTTTCCACACTTGTTAAGATTCTAAAACTAGTAAAAGGAATTGCCTTTTCCTTTTTCACACAAACTTATTACAGTTACACTGTCCTTTTTTGCTTATTGCAAAAACCTGCATATGCAACTTTTATCTAGTGGACAGAAACATCCATACCAATGGTCTGTTGAGATCCACGAATCCCGGGAATATATCTAGTGGACAAACAGGAACATGATCAGACCCTTCTAGCTTAATACTTCTACCTGCTTTCCACCTGTTAAATGAAGCCCATAAGTGACTGCATAAGAGCATATAGATGATACCAGAGCAATCTCAACTACAGATTAAGCATATATAGCAGGGTTAGAGCAAAAGGTCAAAGAAAGACGACATTGAAATTCACCTTGGTAAAGTTCCAGGTTTCCATCGTCTATATTGCAACATGATGTCCTGATTGTTCAGATATTTCATGCAAATATAAGCCAGAGGCAAGAATGTGATCAATCCTACTAACATAATTAAAATCTTCAGCGCCATTATGTACAGGCCAGCATGTGTATGTATCTTCCCTGCAGACATAGGAGAGGGATTGATGTGGCATCAGATTATTTCACTCCTGAGAAGCTAAATTCAAGATTTTGGAAAAAAGAAAAGTGAGTTATAGCTTGTTATATGCTTCAACCACCAGAACAACACAGTCGAAGAATTCATTGCATAGTGCAAACATTCCGGATGCTTTTCTCTGAAAACGTCAAAGAAATTACCTCCATTCTTCGCTAGCAAAGACCTAAACCATTTCCGAAAGCTACATAAACAACAACATTATATAAGATTGCATTCAGCAAGGGCAATATAAATGCAGATATAAAGAAGACGCTGTTTGAGTAAGTTTCATAAAATTAAAAAGTTTCAGCTTACTCGTTCTGCTCGAAATCAGGTCCAGCCTCACAGCGATCTATGGCAGACAGAGCGATGTTGTGATCACCTACCACAATTATTCTTCTTCCGTGTTGCTGAAGCAACTCCCACCGTTTCTACAGAAAATCATCTTCCTTTTTCAGTCAAAAAGCACAACAATAGGTTAATCATGTTATTTAGTAGCAATCAACAGTTTACACAAAGTATGGGAAGCTCACAACCTTAAACTTCCTAAAATGAAAGGTAGAAACCTAAAATTGTGGCAACATTAGGAACCATAGAATCCAAATTCGCCAATAAGACAGGTTCATATGATGCAATAGACAGATGTATGTGTAATATAAATTAAGAGAGGCATCTGCAATACTTTGAAAAAGGTAGCTTTGAAATGGATCCTTTCCACGTACTCATCAGCACAAGCTCAAGGCCCATATATAAAAGAACTGCCATTTCCCAACATCACTAAGGTACAAAAAACTAAGAATTTTGAGGATACAAAAGAAAACAAGAGCATTTTGCATCTATAGTAGGATTTTGTCTCGAAATTAATATTATGAACAAGTAGACATATTTTGGGAATGAAAAAATAGAACATTTGCAGTGGAAGGGTGTCAGACTTAACTATATACTATAGTAATGACTAATGAGTTGTTACATACCGGAATGCCCATGATCTGTAATAATACAACGGCCCTCACAATCAACCTCCCAAAAGCTCAGCGTTTGTGAACTCTGCCAAGCATTCATTACTGCCAAATATTTCAAAATTTGCAGCATCAGATACCAGAGAAATCTCAATAAGGCCAGTGAATCCTTCTTCTACTGCAATTGGTAGAGCCACTTCTGTACTCGAAAATGCCGAATTTACACGGCAAAAGGTTGCCACCCCTACATAATAGCCAGAACGTACAAATACAACCAAGTTAATACACAAACAAACTGTACAATGCATAATGTGCAATCAGTAATAAATGTTACTCCCTTATCCCTAAAACAACAACAGGAAAAAAAAAAATTACGGAACTAAGTGTAGCAGTCAAGAGTAATTTTAAGCAACTTAAAACTAGATCACAACGAACCAGATCACAACGAACCGCGCTACGCTTTAAAGCTAACACGGAAATCTGAGAACCTAGATGTTGCCTAAAAAAATTGGCATTGTTACACTTACACCTCAGTTTGATCTGCAAAAGCATTCATCTAATCCCTTTCAGACCAAAAGGCAGAGAGAACCGTTAAGAAACAGCAAGTCAAAATGTGGTTCATCAGTCATCATCTCATCAATCCAAGCATAATTTCAGATTTGGCGCTCCATCCGTTATTCCCCAAATAATGAAAACAAACTAACCCTAATGGAAGCAAATACTCAAACTTATGGATATATTGTATTAACTAAACTAACCTGACAAATTCCAGTTAGCAAGGAACAGGGATAAAGGATTACCAGCGTAGCCAGTGCGGCCTTTGCCAGTGGTACGCTTGCAGGAAAAGAAAGACTCGTATGTAAGTGTTTGGAGAACTGAGTCCTTAACGGATCTCAGAGGCCTACTCCTGTATATATATCAATGGGTGAAAACCCTAAGGGTACAATGGTAACTGTACATGTATAAATAATATAATGCTAACATCCTCCCTCAGTCGCAGCTAGAGGTGAGCGAATAGCAAGACTGGAACGAAAAGAAGTAAAAAGAGGAGTAGGTAAGCCTTTTGTGAAAATGTCCGCATACTGATGTGCGGAAGGGACATGAAGAACCCGGACCTGGCCTAGGGCGACCTTCTCTCTGACGAAATGAATGTCAATTTCGATATGCTTCGTCCGCTGGTGCTGAACTGGGTTCGACGATAGGTAAACAGCGGAGACATTGTCGCAGTAGACCAGTGTAGACGATCGAAGGGGAACCCGGAGTTCGCAGAGAAGGTTGCAG
Organism: Persicaria tinctoria; assembly: GCA_037127255.1. Classification (NCBI taxonomy): domain Eukaryota; kingdom Viridiplantae; phylum Streptophyta; class Magnoliopsida; order Caryophyllales; family Polygonaceae; genus Persicaria; species Persicaria tinctoria. The sequence continues at coordinate 6,662,564 of JBANSL010000016.1, read as the reverse complement.
AGCCAGCAGGTCTCAGCGACGGCGTTGGCAACACCACGATACTCAGCCTCGGCACTCGAGCGGGAGATGGTGGCCTGACGCTTGGAGGACCACGAGACCAGATTGTCGCCCAGGTATACTGCGAAACCAGATGTAGAGCGTCGAGTTTCAGGACAACCCGCCCAGTCAGCGTCAGAATAGGCGGTAAGGGAGTCAAACCTGCTGCGAGCGAGATGTAAACCCATGTCAGAGGTGCCCTTGATGTACCGGATTATCCTCTTGAGCGCCTGAAGATGGTGCTCGCGGGGATCATGCATGTATAAGTAGATCTGCTGTACGGCGAAAGCAATGTCCGGTCTGGTGAATGTCAAATACTGGAGAGCACCGGCTAGACTGCGGTAGGCTGTAGGATCCTCAACTTTAGGACTAAAGGCAGCGTCGAGCTTGGACTTGCAGTCGACAGGGGTGGTGGCGGGTTTGCAAGACTTCATGCCGGCTTTGTCGACGATCTCAAGAGCGTACTTCTGCTGATGAAGGAACAGGGTAGTAGGAGTGCGTGACACAGAGACCCCAAGGAAGTAGCGCAGGGAACCGAGATCAGTCATGGCGAACTCTGATCGCAGCAGGGCCATCAGCCTAGACAGGAGCGATGTAGAGGAAGCGGTGAGCACGATATCATCAACGTACAGGAGAAGATAGGCGGTGTCAGGCCCTGAGTGGAACACAAAAAGGGAGTGATCAGACTGACTGCCCTGAAATCCAATGCAATGAGGTACGTGGCGAATCGCTGATACCAGGCGCCTTGCGCCTATTTCAACCCATAGAGAGACTTCCGGAGAAGGCAGACGTGAGATGGGCGGGTGCGATCATAGAAGTCTGGTGGCTGATGCATATACACAGTCTCCTGAAGGTTGCCGTGAAGGAAGGTATTCTTGACGTCAAGCTGATGGATAGGCCAATCCTTAGTAAGGGCGATGCTCAGAACTGTGCGGATGGTAGCCGGTTTGACGACCGGGCAGAAAGTCTCATCACAGTCAACCCCAACCTCCTGCGACTTGCCGTTGACCACTAGTCGAGCCTTGTGTCGCTCTAGAGTTCCGTCTGACCTGTACTTATGCTTGAACAACCACATGCAGTTAATGATATTAGTGTCCCGAGGCCTTGGAACGAGGTCCCACGTGCCGTTTTTAATAAGAGCACTAAACTCATCCATCATGGCGGCTTGCCAGTTCGGGTCCTGTAAGGCCTTGTGGGGTGATTTGGGGAGAGGAGATATGTCAGGAGACGGAGTGAGAAGGTTGTATTTGGGGTTAGGTTTGAAGATTCCGGACTGCGACCGGGTCTTCATGGAATGGGCGGGGGGTGCAAGCGGAGGTTGGTGGTTAAGTGGGGTTGGCTGCTGAGGGGGAAAGAGGGGGGCGGGGGTGCGGCGGGCGCTGCCAGGGGGGTGTACCCGCCGCAAGGGGTGTTGCAGGATGGGCGGGGGGGGGGGGGGTGCGGCGGCCGCTGCCAGGGGAGGGGTACCCGCCGCAGGTTGCTGCGCCCGCCGCCAATCGATTTGGGTGGGGGTTTTGGGCGGGGGGTGGTTCCAGATGATGCTTGTTGAAATAGGTGGCGTAGGAGGGGTGGGAATTCGTCAGAATTGGGTGGTGTGGGTGGGTTGGGGACAGCAGGGGTGGGTGGTGTGGCGAAGGGGAAGGTCTGTTCGTCGAAAATCACATGGCGCGAAGTGGCAACCCGATTGGTATCCAAGCGAAGACAACGGTAGCCTCGATGGTGTGGGGAGATGCCCAAGAAGACACATTTAGTGGATCGTGGGGATAGCTTGTGAGGGGCGGTGGCACTCATGTTGGGAAAACAGAGACATCCAAACACTCTAATGTGATCGTAAGAGGGGTAGCGCTTGTAGAGTGCCAAGGTTGGGATGGAGTTGCCAATGGCTTTGGATGGAAGTATATTGTGGAGATAGGTGGCCATGTGAAGCGCCTCAACCCAAAAAGGGAGGGGAAGAGAGGCGTGATGTAGAAGGGTTCTAGTTTTGTCATTGAGGGTGCGGAGAATACGTTCTGCTTTGCCATTTTGTGGAGAGGTTTGAGGACAAGAGAAGCGGAGTGCTATCCCCTGTTGTTGACAAAAGGAGCGGACGACAGTGTTGTCAAACTCGCCTCCCATGTCGCACTGAATAGCCTTGAAAGGCAAATTGAATTGAGTGCGGACAAATGTGTGAAAGTTTACAATATGACTTTGTGTTTCCGATTTGTGGCGTAGGGGAAAAACCCAAACAAAATTGGTGAAATCATCAAGGACAACCAAATAGTATCGAAAACCACTAGCACTCGGAATAGGAGATGTCCACAAGTCACAATGTATAATATCAAAAGGTGCAAATGTATGGGAATGTGAGAGACTAAAGGGTAGTCTTTTGCTCTTGGTAGTTTGACATGAAGAACAAACGGCGGAGGCCTTATGACAAGAAATAAAACGGTTTGAACGGAGAGTGTCCAGGACATGATCGCCAGGGTGTCCTAGACGAGCATGTCAAACGTCCGAACGGAGGGTGATGTTGACAGAGGGGGCAGCGAGAGGTGTCTGACTGGCTGCGGTGGTTACTGGGTATAGGTCTCCTGAGCTATTGCACCGCATTACTGGGGTGCCCGTACGTAAATCCGTCACAAGAAAACCAAACGGGTCAAATTGAATCGCCACGTGATTATCGATGGTGAATTGGCGAACGGAGATAAGGTTTTTGACAATGGCAGGGGCAAGGAGCACATTGTTGAGTTTCAAAGGACAGTCAGAGGGTAGGGTAGCAGGGCCCGAACCAACAATTGGAATACGATTTCCGTTCCCGACATAAACCGAAGGCAAAGTGCTAGAATTAAAAACAGTTTGTAGGTTACCTGGATTGTTCGTCATGTGAGAAGAGGCCCCGGTATCCATATACCAATTTCCGTCCGGCTGCTGAAGACCCAAAGGGGTCGTGGGTTGCGACAACGACGCCGCTGGTTGTGTTGTAGACAGCGCATGTGGTGGAGGGTTGGGAACCGGGTAGCAGTAGGGTTGCTGCAGGTAGGGTAGCGGGTAGCCGGCCCAGGGCTGAGGCCAGTACGGCGAAGGGCTAGGCCGGGTGTCCTCCCTGGATTGCAAGGCTATTTCGTCGGTAGACATCGAGAAGAGGTGGGAGATTGCGGTGGAAGGGAGAAAGAAGGAACAAGGGGGCGGCGGCGGCGGCTCGAGGGAGCGGCGGCGGCGGCAGGAGGGGGAGGCGGCGGCAGCAGGGGGCGGCGGCGGCTAGGGATGGCGGCGGCGGCTAGGGATTGCGGCGGCGGCGGCTTGGGGCTGCGGCGGCATAGTGGATCGTTAGATGTGAAACAAAATTAGGGTTTCACACAAAAGCCTGATACCATGTAAGTGTTTGGAGAATTGAGTCTTTAACGGATCTCAGAGGCCTACTCCTGTATATATATCAATGGGTGAAAACCCTGAGGGTACAATGGTAACTGTACATGTATAAATAATATAATGCTAACATCGTAACCCTCCGACATAACCAAATCAGAGGTCAGCTCCTGCCTTGTAAGCTTTGTCTCCTACATTAACCCTCCCAACAAAACAACCATCACTAAAACAAACCGATCGACGAACCCTAAGTAGGATAAAAAAAGGGAATAGGGATGTCAGCGTCGAAGGAAGTGAGCAATCTGAGGAGAGAGCCGTACTGAGAGACTCATAATTGACGTTGTAAGTGACAATATTCAACATTCCAGGGTTTCAATTTGCGAGGGAATTATCATGCCGGGGAGATGAGGTACCGAATTTGAACGGCGGCAACAGATCGGAGGATAGGGAGAGGGAAATTTAGGGCTCGTCGGAGGACGAGGTTACGCTCTCGGCCAGGAAAGCGCGGGCCAAATCGCTCTGATTTATGACCCGTGAAAACCCGCTTATTTTTCGAGACTGTCCATCAAAACGCATCGGATCATTTCCGTCTACTATTAAACATTTCAACTGATATTTGATACTAAAAGAAGATTTTTATAAAATCTATAAAATTAAAAATTTAGGGTCTATTGCAACAAATATCCGATTGCTCGTAATATCAATATTTCATTAAATATTCTAACCTTCATTATAAACAAGTCGAGATCGAATCGAATATAAATTTGGAACCAAGTTTCAAAAGATACTCATACTCTACTCATTTAATAAATGAACAACTTTTAACGAGTCGGTCTAGACCGACTCAACTCATAGAAATGTCCTACCTTCTTATAACTCTAGTAACCTAATGATCATTTTATAAATTCTACAAAATTAAAACTAATGGGATTCTAACAAGTGGTTTAGGCTCGAGTAAAAGGGATTGCAGAGTAGGAATCCTAATAGCTAATTAACTTACAACAATTCCAAACCTCGTCGTTGTTGTCTAACCGATTCCCTTTTAGATTTCCAATCTATTGATTATGTCGGTATCTAAATGAATGAACATCTATTTCTAGAAAGCTTGTCTAACAAACTGCGCGCCATTTAGATTAGGTAAGAAGACATAAGTATCCTAAGATAGAACAAGACACATTAGTTGTACAAAGAAACAAAGATGAGAATTGGTCCTATTACACAGGTTCGATCAACTAGTCTAGAAGTATACCAAAATGAAAGGCGCAAGGGGCAAAATGCAGACTCAGGAGAGCAAGTTACCTGTAAAGGTTATCATTAGTATAGAGCTGATATGTAATGTAATTATCTGATTAAACAGAAAGAAATCATCATTTAGCATGTAAAGGTCGTCATAGAAGATCCACAACCATCTAGCTAGGGGAAGGACCTACAGTACAAATATGTCAGTTATTCCTTAGTAGACTCTCTTTCACTAATAGCTACCTCGATCAGGAGTGATGAAATATATTATAGACGAACAAAACTATATATGGTTTCAATTCATTCAATGGAAGGAATTGGACAAGTGCTCATTTTCAGATTGTGTTTGCAAGTGACTGATTTTGGATATGCATCCATCATATCCCACCAAAGAGCTAGATATTTATGGCATTAACATAATAAAGATGGAACAATCCTCAAAACTACTAAATCAATTGACTAAATACAGGTCTATATATCCTTACCCATGATTCACACAGGAACAAGAAAAGTTAGCCACTGTCAACTTTTTATTTCAGTAAGCGGGATGCCATTGGCGAATTCTATAGGTGGTCATGTTCTCTCACTAGAATGTTTATAACAATAGTAATTAGGATGGGCTTACGAAAACAAGTTCAGAAAAATGTACCTGTCATGATGTAAGTGCAAAGTGCAGCATTGAAAGGTGTTCTCGACCACTGACATTGGACATAAATTAAGCATTTGCGATGGCTGAGACCCTTCAATGCAAATTTTTTGTGAAGGCATTGACAATGCCTTCATGAGAATATCAATAGCTTTTCCACAATTCCACATAAGATGGCTGAGAATTTTTTTGGGAAAAACATACACAGAACCTGAACATTTTGTACCGTCTAAAACAAAAGAATGAGAAAGGGTAATAAATCAGGCAATTTGAAGGGAGCCATTGAAAAGTAGTCGGGCACTCACACCTAGAAGCCCATTTTTAAAAGTAAATAGCAAGTTGAAGCACGCCTATGCAAAGCCACAAGGGAAGCGTACGCCCCATCTGGGATCTTCATAAGCTCGTCTTGCTTCCCTTTCTCCGCCACCACCCTGTTCTTCACCACGGCGATCACATCCGCATTCTTGATTGTTGTTAGACGGTGCACCACCACCACCATCGTCCTGTCCACCATTACCTTGTCCAATGCCTACGACACCACCCTATCCGATTCAGCGTCCAGCGCCCTAGTCGCCACATCAAGAAGCAGGATCTTCGGGTTCTTGAGCAATGAGCATGGCTCTGGCTATCGCGATTTGTTGCTTCTGTCCCCCAGAGAGCTGGAGGCCTCGCTCTCCCACGTTGGTCGCCTTAGCTGCCTCAATGATTTCGTTTTCCATGGCGACGAAGGCCAACGTGGGAGAGTGATATGCGATATATTCTATAGCGCATTTAGTAGTTTTTGTCATCATTTACATGTCATTGTGAGAGATATTTGTATGAACCTGGCGATTCGGAACCTGTTGAAGAAGTTGAAGAAATCATAGGATCATGCAAGTTATAGAAGAGTTGAAGTGAAGAAATTCGGAAGCAGCTGGAATCTGGTGAGCTGGCGCGCCCGCGCTGCTACTGACGCGCCCGCGCTGCTAGGAGGGAGTACCTGCGTCGTTGCCTCGGAGAGAGGTAGCAAGACACTCACTGACGCGCCCGCGCTGCTACTGGCGCGCCCGCGTCAGTCCCTGGAGACGGATTCTTATCCGATTTTCCCCTATCTTATTAGTTTTTAATATTATATTTTTACGGGATTTTAAAACCCTTTAATTAGGTTATATTATTTCCGAAGGGGGCAGTTTTTAGTGGGGATCCATTAGGTTATTTTCCAGAGAAGTATTTTCCCCCTTCTTCATCTCACAAACCCTATGGAGAACTAACTCTCCTTTGTTACACTTGGTTCTTTGAAGCCTTCGATTGATTTGGTTGTGAGTATTCTACTCTTGTTCGTCCTTTGTTAATTGTTTCGATCTCCTGAGCTTATTGCTTGATTGCTTATTATTGGTTAATCTGGATTGATCACCTAGGTTTATCGATACTAGTCATATTGCTAGGGTTTCCAATTCCAGGTTTGGGGTTGTAGATTCATTGTAGCAAACACAATCATCATACGCAGGTTGCTTGTGGTAGATTGTGAAGGAGATTCGATTACAGACTATTTTAACGGGTTGTTAGAATCGCTTGTATCTCATTATAATTCATGTTTGAATGCTATCGCTTTATTATTCGGTGAAGGTTTTCCCTTGTAATTTGGTGATAAGTGCTTTTAGGACTGGTAGGACTAAAAGCTATTACACGATCTGAATTGAGAACAATTACTGGACATTAGAACTTGAGACTCATAGAATGCGATAATGAACCATCTCAATTGTTGTGCGGATAATTACCTGGTGTGATACTTTTCCATCATATATTCGCAACCTCTTATTGCAACTTGTTCGGTCACTATCGTTTACACACAAAACTCCCCCTTGAATTGGTTACTTTTGGGTAATAATACTTGCTCTTACAATTGATTCTGTTTCCCTGTGGGTTCGACCCTAACTTACCTACTATACTTGTTATAGTTTGCACCTTAGAAATTTACTTTGATTTGGCATAACGACCTTAGGCCTGTCAAATTTGGCGCCGTTGCCGGGGAAACGGATTATCTTTGTTCTTGTTTGTCTTATTACCTGTTTGGGTGCGAACCTCTTGCATGGTTCGCACTCGTGCTACTGATCCCCATCTTGTTGATTTTGATTGGGAAATTGACAGGACATACCACCGCCGCCTTAGAGAACAACACCAACATTCCCAACAACCTGATCCAATGGCTGGAAATGTTAATCAGACGCTGCGACAGCTGACAGCATCAAACATCACACAGCAGGCACCTGCTGTGACAATCCCTGCTCTGGGGGATGACAACCATTTTGAGCTAAAGTCTGGGCTGATTCATCAACTGCCCAAATACCATGGATTGGCTGGAGAAGACCCCATCAAGCACATGGGGAAGTTTCATAATGTGTGCATGAGCATGAAACCAGCCAATATAGATGAAGCACAGATAAAGATGAGAGCTTTTGGGTTCACGCTGGTCGATGCTGCGGATGACTGGTACTACAATCTTCCTACAGGGAGCATCGATACTTGGCCTAAGCTCCACAAGGCCTTCCTGGAGAAATTCTTCCCTGCTAAGAAGGAGAACACCTTGAAGAAGGCAATCAGCAATATAGAGCAGGAAGATGATGAAACCCTCTATGATTACAATGAAAGGTTCAAGAAGCTTTGCGCTAATTGCCCCTTCCATGGCTACAGCACGAAGGACCTAGTCCTATACATCTATAGGGGATTGCTGGAATCTGATAGAAGGATGATTGATGCCGCCTGCGGAGGAAATATTCTGAATGCCACGCCAGAGGGAGCCATGGAGAAGATTCAGGAAATGGCTGAGGGGACTAGAACTTTTGGGAAGTCCACCAGAAAGAAAGGAGTCAACTCGGTAGACTCTAACCAAGCCAAAGATATTGCTGAATTGAAGGATATGGTTAGGAGGCTCACTCTACAAGGGACTCCTCAACAACTCAAGGCTTGTGGGATCTGCAATGATAACTTCCACCCAACTGATGCATGTCCTACACTCCAGGAAGACACCGCTGAAGTAAGTGCTATAGGTGGAAATGGACCTCAGAGACCCAGACATGACCCCTACTCAAACTCCTACAACCCAGGGTGGCGGGATCACCCAAATTTCAGATGGAGGGATCCACCAAACCAATCACAACAGCAACAGCCACCTCCCTACAATCAGAGGCAGCAGGGTAACGCTCCCTCTACTGAGTCCATGCTCAATACCCTGACACAGCACTTTACTGCGCATGTTCAGACAACTGAATCGAGCATAAAAGATATACAGAAACAAATGGGGCAAATGGCTGAAGCAATCACGAGAATAGAGGCAAAGACGTCAGGGGGTCTACCATCTCAAACGGTGGTCAATCCAAAGGAAAACGTCAGTGCCATAACTCTTCGGAATGGAAAAGAGCTGAAAAGTCAGGAAGATGAGGAGGAAAGCACGCAGGTCTCCGACGTGGCCACGCCCAACACTGGCGCGCCCGCGCTAGACACTGGCGCGCCCGCGCCGAGCCCGATCTCGCCTGAATCCGAGCCCTATGTCGATACATATGTACGACCGGATTTTCCCCCTCTCGGGTCGGAGAAACCAAAACCTCCGTTCCCTGAGGCACTCAAAGAGAGGAGGATAATCGATGATTCAGAGCTTTTCGAGACATTTAGCAAATGCCAGGTGAACATTCCTCTGCTGAAAATGATAAAAATTGTGCCCAAGTACGCCAAGTTCTTGAAGGAGCTTTGCACGGTGAAGAGAAATCAGAAGCTGAAAGGTAAAAAGAAAGTGAAAGTAAGTGAGCAAGTCTCCGCTATGTTTCAGAGGAGAATGCCGAAAAAGTGCACTGATCCAGGTATGGTTACTATCCCTTGTGTCATTGGAGATGTAAAATTTGATAGAGCTATGCTTGATTTGGGCGCTTCCATAAATGTGCTTCCCTACTCACTTTACAAATCGCTAGATTTAGGACCTTTGCATGAAACTGAAGTAATTGTGCAACTATCTGACAGGTCTAATAAATACCCTAAAGGAGTAGTAGAAGACGTTTTGGTCATGGTCGATAAACTGATTTTTCCTGCAGATTTCTTTGTCCTGGATATGGAACATGATAAGCATGATGCGCCTATTTTATTAGGTAGACCTTTCATTAAAACAGCTAGGACAAAAATTGATTGTGTCTCTGAGACACTAACAATGGAATTTGATGGAGAAAAGGTTGAATTCGATTTATACAAGGCTATGAAACATCCTGTTGATGACCATTCTCTGTGCTCTATTGATGTGATTGAACCATTAGCTCAAGATCTATTTGATATTTCTAGGGAAGATGAGTTGCAGTCAATTATTGAGAATGCTATTGACAAGTCCTATACAGATTTTTCAATTACATCTAACATGCAGGAATTAGTAGCCCAGATGGATGTAGAAGGTAAGCTCTCTACTCTTTTGGGCATTGGCCCCAATCTACTGACTCCAAGCGAAGTGCTTGTTCCATCTGTTGTGCAGGCACCTGAAATTGAACTCAAACAACTCCCTAGTCATCTCAAGTATGCTTTCCTAGGAGTTGATGACACTTTACCAGTTATTGTGTCAAGTAAGCTTTCAGCAGAGCAGGAAGAAAGCCCATCTACATGCATGCACAGGATTCTGCTGGAGGATGGAGCTAAGCCATCACGCCAACCACAGAGAAGGCTCAATCCTCCCATGATGGATGTGGTGAAGAAGGAAGTGCTGAAATTGCTGTTCGCAGACATGATTTTCCCAATTTCTAATAGTCAATGGGTAAGTCCTACACAGGTTGTCCCTAAGAAAGGAGGTATTACAGTCGTGGAGAATCAACAAGGTGAGTTGGTCCCTACCAGAACACAAACAGGTTGGAGGGTATGCATAGACTATCGCAAGCTGAATACAGTAACCAGGAAGGATCACTTCCCCCTCCCCTTTATTGATCAGATGCTAGAACGCCTTGCTGGGCGCCCCTATTATTGCTTTTTGGATGGATATTCTGGATATTTTTAGGTGGCCATAGCGCCGGAAGACCAGGAGAAGACTACATTTACATGTCCTTTCGGTACTTTTGCATATCGCAGAATGCCATTTGGACTATGTAACGCATCCGGGACATTTCAACGATGTATGGTTAGTATCTTCTCTGAATACATTGAAAATTTCATTGAAGTATTCATGGATGATTTCACAGTACATGGGGATAGCTTTGATACTTGTTTGAGCCATTTGACACTAGTGTTAAAAAGATGTGTTGAAACTAATCTGGTTTTGAACTCTGAAAAGTGTCATTTTATGGTAGAACAGGGAATTGTTTTAGGCTACATAGTCTCTGCAAAGGGTATTGAGGTCGATAAGGCGAAGATTGATGTAATTCAATCTTTGCCTTATCCTACTAATGTGCGCGAAGTTCGTTCTTTCCTAGGCCATGCAGGTTTTTATCGCAGGTTTATCAAGGATTTTTCGAAGGTATCCTCACCCTTGTGCGAGCTTCTGAAGAAAGATGTGACCTTTGTACTCACACAAGAGTGCAAAGAGGCGTTCGACTCGCTGAAAGGACGCCTCACTACTGCACCAATCATTCAGGCACCAGATTGGTCTCGCCCATTTGAGATCATGTGTGATGCGAGCGACTATGCAGTGGGAGCAGTGCTAGGCCAAAAAGAGGGAAGAGCCTCTCATGTGATCCATTATGCTTCCATGACTCTGAATGGAGCGCAGCGCAACTACTCCACCACTGAGAAAGAAATGCTAGCTGTGGTGTTTGCACTTGAGAAGTTTCGACAGTATCTGCTTGGGGTCAAAGTGATTATCTACACAGATCACGCAGCCCTCCGCTACTTGATGACAAAGAAGGAGACAAAGCCACGATTAATTCGATGGGTCCTGTTGCTCAGCGAATTTGATGTGGAGATTAAAGACAAGAAAGGAGCGGAGAATTTGGTGGCTGACCACTTAAGCAGATTGGTGAATGAGGAGGACAAGCCGGAGTCACAGAAACCCATCTTAGGCACGTTTCCGGATGACACATTGTGCAAAATCGAGCACAAAAGCACGCTGGAGTCTGGTGCGCCCGCGTCGATCCCTGACGTGCCCGCGCTGGATACTGACGTGCCCGCGCTGGATATTGACGTGCCCGCGCTGGATACTGGCGCGCCCGCGCCATTCCCTAACGCGCCCACGCTATTAATTCTCAGCCCATCTCAGTCCGTTCTAGGACTTCATTCTGTAAACCCTTGGTACAGGGACATTGTGAACTACTTAGTTTGTGGGGAATTTCCCCCGGATCACACCAAGGCTCAAACGGAGAAGATTCGAAGAGAAGCAAACCACTATGTTTGGGATGACCCATACCTTTGGAAACATTGCGCTGATCAGGTAATTCGTCGTTGTCTTCCAGATAATGAGGTACGATCTGTTCTTGAATTCTGTCATTCTCAAGCATGTGGGGGACATTTTGGTGCCAATAAAACTGCTAGAAAAGTGCTTGAGTCTGGATTTTATTGGCCACATATTTTTAAAGATGCTTATTCTTTCTGCAAGGCATGTGATATGTGTCAAAGAATGGGGAATATCTCTCAAAGGAATGAAATGCAACAATCATCGATGATTTTTTGCGAAATCTTTGATGTTTGGGGCATTGACTTTATGGGACCTTTTCCTAGTTCTTGTGGGAACTTGTATATTTTACTTGCGGTGGACTACGTTTCCAAGTGGGTGGAAGCGAAGGCTACCAGAACTGATGACTCTAAAGTTGTGGCAGGGTTCTTGAAAAGCAATATTTTTGCCAGGCATGGAATTCCTAGAGCGCTGATTAGTGACAGGGGTACCCATTTCTGCAGCAAAACTGTGACTGCCGTGCTGAAGAAATATCATGTCACACATAGAGTTTCCACCGCATACCATCCACAGACGAATGGCCAAGCAGAGGTGTCCAATAGAGAGATCAAAGCCATTCTCGAGAAGACTGTAAATCCTAACAGGAAGGATTGGAGTTTGAGACTTGATGATGCATTGTGGGCTTATCGCACTGCTTACAAAACTCCAATTGGGATGTCTCCTTTCAGACTTGTCTATGGTAAGGCATGTCATCTTCCTGTTGAGCTGGAGCACAAGGCTTGGTGGGCAGTGAAACAATGCAATATGCAGAGTGACGGGGTTGGAGAACACAGGAAGCTACAGTTAGGCGAGCTCGAGGAGTTACGCTTGGACGCCTATGATAATGCTGCAATTTACAAGGCGAAGACCAAGGCATGGCATGACAAGCACATCCATAGGAAGGACTTTAAAGCTGGTGACAAAGTCCTACTTTTTCAGTCTCGCCTGAAACTCTTCGCTGGGAAGCTCAGGTCAAAGTGGGGGGGACCATACATTGTTGCTGAAGTTTTCCCACATGGAGCTGTAGAGTTATATGACCCAAATAGCCACAAGAAGTTCAAGGTAAATGGTCAAAGGCTTAAGACATACTATGAAGGGTTCCCAAAGGAGGCTATGGATGAGTTAGTTTTGGAGGAGCCAAATGCAGAGTTAGAATAATCAAAAAGGCTTAGTCGAGCCAGCGACATGAAACAAAGGCGCTGCTTGGGAGGCAACCCAAGGTATTGCATTCTTTCCCTTAACTCGATTTTATTCTAACTTGTAGGTAATAAAGAAGGAGTTTCTGGTGACGAATTGCATCCGCATTTCGGACCCACTGCTTCCGCAGTGTTAATTTTCTGTCAAAAAAAAAAAAAAAAAAAAAAAGACCACGGGCTGGAAAACCCGCTTCGGACCAGCCCGCCATTTTCAAGCCCCATCATCACTCCCCCATCACCATCCCTCAAATACAACCAAAACCCTACCCTTCCCCACATCCACTCCCTCTCACTCCCCTGCGCCACACTCACACTCACACCACCCCGCCACACTCAGCCGCCGGCGCGAGCACTGAAGACCCTCCCGGTGAATCCCGGAAGCTCCGCGTCGACAACCGCTTCCGACGATTTTCGAGTCTGCAGAAATCGCCGACGCGGCCCCGCCATCTCTCCAACGCGCCCGCGCCTGTCAGAGTTACGAACCAAGCGGCTGACACCACCGACGCGGTCGCGCCACTCTCCAACGCGCCCGCGCCGTATTCCGGCCGCGCCACTCTCCAACGCGCCCGCACCGTATTCCTGCCGCGCCCGCGTCGGCCTCCTGAGCCGAGCCTCGTCTGTTCTTTGTGAGTTCTTTCCGTTGTCCTTATTTCAATTCGGATCTAGTCTTATTATCTGTCGATTATGAGTTCATCGGAGGAAGAGGTGAGTCGATCTGATGAAGAGTTAGATTTTTCTGAAGAGGACTGTGTCAGTTCTACAAAATATCTGCATAGAGAGACCCTTCAGAGACTTCAGATGCTAGATTGTATGCAGAAGTGTTTAGCTCACGCTGGTATTGGTGATTTTTTGGAGTTGAGAGCTGTAGGATACCCAGAACTGTGCAAGCAGTTCCTTGCGACATATCAGCTGTCCCTTGGGGAGAACAGAATTAGAGGGGTTTCTTTCAGGTTCAATGGCACTACCTACAGGATTTCTGCAGCAAGGTTGCGAGCTGCTTTGGGGATCACTAGAGCCCCAACTGATGGATGGGTGACAGCCACGACCGACACAGACCTCGTTGCATTCTTTAGAGCGGTATCTGGAGAGGAATTCTTAACCAGTAACGAGTACAATAGCAGGATTACTCATCCTATCTTCCGTATGTTGTGCAAGATCGTCGCTGGGACATATTATGGGCTGACCACAAATACCAAGCTCTCCATGACACACCTGAGGTTTGCTTATAGCGTTGTGCCTACTGCAAATTATACGCCTGACTGGCTTAGGCTCTTCTTCGATGGGCTCGACAGGGTCAGAAGGGATCGCAGTGCCGCTGGACCAGAAATGGTCCAAGGCGGACTTATTACTCGGGTAGCCATTGCTGCAGGCGTTGAGCCAGGTGGTTTGCAAGAGCTGGAGGAGCAGGTCATAGCAAGGACCTACACAGAGGAGTATCTGCGGAGGTGTTTGATGCTTGACACTGCGCCGGATGGGGGAACCATTTGGTGTACCGGCAAGAAGAAAGAGCATCAATTCAGGCTCCCTAAGCCCCTTCCTTGGTCTGAGACTTGGACTGATTGGTATATTGAGGCTGATTATTTTCCGACATCAGCTCTGGGTAGACGGCGTCGCCTAGAAGTCGGTAGCAGTAGTGGCACAGCTGGAGCTGCCACGATTGAGGATGCGCCTGTGGCTCCGCAGGCTTTTGTTCAGACAGATACTCAGGGTGTCGCGCAGAACCCACAGCAGGAGGTACCTGCTTATCATACCCCATCTCACGGTTGGGATTCTCACCCGACATATCAGAGCCAGCAGGATTCACATCAGTGGGCCCCTTGGCCCCCACAAGCTTTTCAGGATGCTCATCAGCAGCCTCACCAGTGGGGCTACCTGGTTGACCAGATTGGCCTTCTGCGCCAAGACGTAGGGAGTTTGACGACGATGGTTCAAAACCAAGATAGAGTGCAGAACCAGATTCTCCACCAGCAGGCCGACATCCTAGAAGGCTTTGGCGAGTTCAGAGGTATGAGGGAAGAGCTTCGCCGCATGCGAGAGGATTACTCTCGCCACTATCCCCCTCCTTAGTGAGTCCTTCTGTTTCCTTTCTCCCTACTTATTTCTATCTTCTTTCACATTGAGGACAATGCTTCATTCAAGTATGGGGGACGGACAGGATTTACATATCTTGTACATATTCATTTCCGCATTATTTCTGTACAGATTCTGCACTTGTATTTGTTAAAAAAAAATAATAAAAAAAATAAAAATGAAAAGAGGCAATCAAAATCCTGGGATGAGTTGAAAACCCGAAAGGGCGACTCAGGCAAAAAGCAGGTAGTCTGGCGAGCCTTAGGCTTTGGCAATATGAGACTTGAGGGAAGTGAGAATGTTTATGTGAGTACCATCTTTGAAAAGAAAAAAAAATGAGTGGCTTGGTGAAAACCCCAAAAGGGCGCCTTGGCAAGATGAGCGTTTACTTTGAGTGTTTAGGATTGATCTCTTGGCGAAGGCGACATAAGAAGTGGAGTGATAAGGAGGTTTTCGGGTAAGCCACTGGGAGCTATAAGGTGTAGATGGTTGAGATATAATTGTAAATCTCATTTCCTATTTTGATTGTCTTTTGTGCTGATTGTTGAGATGGTGGAAACTACTAGTACTTAGTGTTCATTTTCCTTGTACTGTCTGTGAACCTTTGAGATTTATGGCGAGAGTAGGCTTAGCTTCTATGCTTACTCGGGACGAGTAAAGGTTTAAGTATGGGGGAATTTGATATGCGATATATTCTATAGCGCATTTAGTAGTTTTTGTCATCATTTACATGTCATTGTGAGAGATATTTGTATGAACCTGGCGATTCGGAACCTATTGAAGAAGTTGAAGAAATCATAGGATCATGCAAGTTATAGAAGAGTTGAAGTGAAGAAATTCGGAAGCAGCTGGAATCTGGTGAGCTGGCGCGCCCGCGCTGCTACTGACGCGCCCGCGCTGCTAGGAGGGAGTACCTGCGTCGTTGCCTCAGAGAGAGGTAGCAAGACACTCACTGACGCGCCCGCGCTGCTACTGGCGCGCCCGCGTCAGTCCCTGGAGACGGATTCTTATCCGATTTTCCCCTATCTTATTAGTTTTTAATATTATATTTTTACGGGATTTTAAAACCCTTTAATTAGGTTATATTATTTCCGAAGGGGGCAGTTTTTAGTGGGGATCCATTAGGTTATTTTCCAGAGACGTATTTCCCCCTTCTTCATCTCACAAACCCTATGGAGAACTAACTCTCCTTTGTTACACTTGGTTCTTTGAAGCCTTCGATTGATTTGGTTGTGAGTATTCTACTCTTGTTCGTCCTTTGTTAATTGTTTCGATCTCCTGAGCTTATTGCTTGATTGCTTATTATTGGTTAATCTGGATTGATCACCTAGGTTTATCGATACTAGTCATATTGCTAGGGTTTCCAATTCCAGGTTTGGGGTTGTAGATTCATTGTAGCAAACACAATCATCATACGCAGGTTGCTTGTGGTAGATTGTGAAGGAGATTCGATTACAGGCTATTTTAACGGGTTGTTAGAATCGCTTGTATCTCATTATAATTCATGTTTGAATGCTATCGCTTTATTATTCGGTGAAGGTTTTCCCTTGTAATTTGGTGATAAGTGCTTTTAGGACTGGTAGGACTAAAAGCTATTACACGATCTGAATTGAGAACAATTACTGGACATTAGAACTTGAGACTCATAGAATGCGATGATGAACCATCTCAATTGTTGTGCGGATAATTACCTGGTGTGATACTTTTCCATCATATATTCGCAACCTCTTATTCCAACTTGTTCGGTCACTATCGTTTACACATAAAACTCCCCCTTGAATTGGTTACTTTTGGGTAATAATACTTGCTCTTACAATTGATTCTGTTTCCCTGTGGGTTCGACCCTAACTTACCTACTATACTTGTTATAGTTTGCACCTTAGGAATTTACTTTGATTTGGCATAACGACCTTAGGCCTGTCAGAGAGCGAGGCCTCCAGCTCTCCGGGGGACAGAAGCAACGAATTGCGATAGCCAGAGCCATGCTCATTGCTCAAGAACCCAAAGATCTTGCTTCTCGACGAGGCGGCAAGTGCGCTGGACGCAGAATCGGAAAGGGTGGTGCAGGAGGCATTGGACAAGGTAATGGTGGACAGGACAACGGTGGTGGTGGCGCACCGTCTAACAACTATCAGGAACGTGGATGTGATCGCTGTGGTGAAGAACGGGGTGGTCGCGGAGAAAGGGAAGCATGATGAGCTTATGAAGATCCCAGATGGGGCGTACGCTTCCCTTGTGGCTTTGCATAGGCGTGCTTCAACTTGAAAATGAAGATAAAAAAAATAACATGATTGTAACGTCTCCAAACAAGTAACACGAAGATAACATCCCATAGGAATCCAAAATTGTTTGACACTCTCTTGTTAATGTAATCTAATTTTCGGTAGAAGTTGATGTTCTAACTTATTCTTATTTTAATCTAATTTTCGGTAGAAGTTGATGTTCTAACTTATTCTTATTGCATCGCTAGAGGGGTTTTATTGTTTCGGTAGAAGTTGATGTTCTTTTTTGTATGGCTAGAGAAAAGTTTTTATGGCTAGGATAGTGAGAGAAGTGATATATTTTTTCTCAAACAAGTGAAGTGGGAGAAATAGGATAGTGGGATATTTTTTTTTCTCAAACAAGTGAAATGGGAGAAACAGGATAGTGAGATACATATATATAGCCTCATGACTTCTCATTCTAACTCCATATTTTCGATGTGGGATGTAGTGTTTTTTGCACATTGGAAATGAGGGGATGGAAGGAAGACTTCCAAGTCTATAGAAGGAGAAGAATGTGGGATCATTTCTCCCAAATTACCATTGCATATTAGTTTATGTAATATTATGAATTATTCTAAGAATAATTTATATAATTTACATAATAATTATAAATTTATTTTATTAAAAATTAATTTTTCAAAAAAAAAAATTGAAATGGAGGATTGACCCGTCGGGTCGACCTGGGTCGGACCCGCCGGGCCACGAGTTCTATTTCTCTCGACCCTAACCCTGACCCTCAACCCAAGCCAACCCTTCGACCCTGACCCGGTGGGTCATGGGTCGACCCGTCCGACCCGTGACCCGTGGCCATGTCTAGCTAGAGGCATACAACATCCCTTTTATAAAGGAGGTAAAATTTCACATGGTAAAAACCATATGATAAACTAGTTCATTGGACTCTTCCCCCATAAAGGAGGGAATCCAACACAACTCCCCCTCAATCCTATATGGGGGGCTCAAGCAAGCCCGTCTTTGAGCAACATTTAATGAGCTTCTCCTTTGACAAAGTCTTCATCAGCATATCTGATCCGTTTTCATTTGTGTGGATCTTCTTGAGCTCAAAATCTTCATCTTCTACCAGCTTCAACTGCACCCATATACTCTGCTTCTGTTGTTCGAGAATGGTATTCAACATTCTTGGCAAGGTGGATGGCACTCTGATTGTCACAATAGAGTGGGTAGCTTGCTTGCTCCACTCCCAACTTCTCTAGGAAGTCTCTCATTCATATCAGCTCCTTACCAGCTTCAACTGCAGTCATATACTCTGCTTCTGTTGTTGACAAAGCAACACACTTCTGTAGTCTCGATTGTCATGAGACTGCCCCCCCTGCAGTCTCGATTTTCATGAGACTACTCCCCATGCGAATGTAATCAGATACCCTGACATGTCTGCAACTATAAAACCATCAAGCATAGGTTTTTCAGGACCAACGCACAAACACACTCTCGAAGTGCCTCTGAGATACTTGAGAATCCATTTCCCAGCTGCCCAATGCTCATTTCCAAGATTACTCATGAACCTACTCATAACCCCAACTCCATAGGCGATGTCTAGCCTAGTGGAAACCATGGCATACATCAGACTACCAGCGGCTGAAGCATAAGGCACCTTCTCCATCTCCTGTTTCTCTTTCTCACTTGTAGGACACTGATCAGAACTCAGCTTCATGTTCACAACAAGTGGAGAACTCACGGGTTTAGCCTTGTCCATGTTGAATCTTTGCAGCACCTTCTCAATGTATCTTTCTTGTGATATCCACAACTTCTTATTCTTTCTGTCGTGCTTAATCTGCATACTCAAAATATGTCTTGCAAGGCCAAGATCCTTCATAGCAAAGGACTTCTTCAATGCAGTCTTCAAACTAGCAATTTTGTTGGTATCCTGACCAACAATAAGCATATCATCCACATAAAGCAAGAGAATCATAAAGTAACCTTCGGCGTAATTCTTCACAAACACGCAGTGATCGGCATGTGTCTTGTGTAATTTGTGGTCGATCATAAAAGACTCGAACTTCTTGTACCATTTCCGAGGCGCTTGTTTCAAACCATACAAGCTCTCTCTGAGACGACAAACCATCTTCTCTTTTCCCTTGACTTCAAAACCTTCAGGTTGCTCCATGTAGATTTCTTCTTCCAAATCACCATGAAGGAAGACGGTTTTCACATTAAGCTTCTTGACCTCTAGGTCCATGCTAGCAGCCATGCCTAGAACAACCCAGATGGATGACATCTTCACAACTGGAGAGAAAATCTCAGCGAAATCTACACCCTTTTTCTGCTCAAGATCCTTCACCACAACTCTGGCTTTGAACCTGAGAGGTGTACCATCTTCTCCAGACTTCAAACGAAAAACCCATTTATTCTTGAGAGCTTTCTTGCCCTTAGGCAATTTCACCAAGTCATAGATGTGGTTCTCGTGCAAGGAACTCATCTCATCTTGCATGGCATTGTACCACTCCTTCTGATACACATCTGACATAGCTTCCTCATAGCATCCAAGCTCTCCTGAATCAGTCAACAACGTACACATAATCGTTGGTTGAGTATCGAGAGGAAGTCTGTCTCTCTCTCGCGGATCTTCTCAACTCAACTTCAGGTTGGATAGGGGGCTCCTCTTGTTGAGGTTGTGGAAATTCTGGTGGATCAACATCACCATCATCATACTCATCTTCCTGTTGATTCTGAACTAAACTTCTCTGCACAACTTGAGTAAAAAAGGGATCAAAGGTGACCGGAGCAGGAGAGAAAGACGACGGTCGCTGGAGCTTCCAGTCATCAATAGTCTTGTGTTCCATGAACACAACATCTCTGTTTCTGACCACTTTCTTGTCTGTAAGATCCCACAGTCTGTACCCAAATTCATCCTCTGAGTACCCTAGGAAGATGCATGGCTTTGTCTTGCTATCAAGCTTGGGTCTCTGATCTCTAGCAACACGAACATATGTTAGGCATCCAAAGACTCTCAAATGTTGGAAGGAAACATCTATTCCAGTCCAAACCCTTTGTGGAACATCACCATCAAGAGGAACTGAAGGCAAGCGGTTGATAAGATACACAGCAGTCAATATTGCCTTCGCCCAATAGGACTTTGGTAGCTTTGCAGTCAACAACATACTTCTGACTCTTTCTGATATAGTTTTGGTCATCCTCTCCGCGAGCCTATTCAGTTGTAGTGTCTTCGGAACTGTTTTCTCAAGCCTGATGCCCCGACTCTTGCAATACTGCTCAAACGGACCCCTGTACTCTCCACCATTATCTGATCTGACACACTTCAACTTCAAATCAGTCTCTCGTTCAACTCTGGCTTGGAACTCCTTGAAAACTGTCAGAACATGATCTTTTCTTTTCAACACAAAAGCCCACAATTTTCTAGAATAGTCATCAATAAAAGTGACAAAATATTGTGGATCACCATGTGACTTGCAATCCATAGAGTACACACTAGTATGAACAAGATCTAATGCATGCTTTCTTCTAGATGGAGGTCGAGTATGAAATGCTACTCGATGTTGCTTTCCAACTAGGCAATCAACACAAGGTTTGAGAGAAATACCTTGCATATCCGGGAGAATGTCCTTCTTGGCGAGCATTTGCAAACCCCGCTCGCTCATGTGTCCAAGCCGCTTGTGCCATAGCTCTCCAACACCATCATCAATCACATTTGCTTCTTCTCTGCAAATCTTGGCTTGCATCACATACATGGTATTTTGCTTCTTTGCCCGGGCTACAATCAAGTTTCCTTTGGAGTACTTCCAAACACCGCCTTGTATATTTTGAGCATAACCATCATCATCAAGTATCCCAGAAGATATCAAATTCAATCTGATATCAGGAACATGGCGAACATTTCTCAAAATCAAACTGCAACCAGTGGATGTAAACAAACAAACTGTGCTCATGCCAACAACATTGGACACACCATCATTTCCCATCCTCACACGGCCAAAATATCCACAAGTGTAAGACGAGAAGTACTCCTTGTGTGGAGTAATGTGATATGAAGCAGCTGAATCAACAATCCAAGTGCACTCATCACTTGCAAGATTCAAGGAACCTTCATCAGCCACCATAAACAACTCTACTATTTCATTATTGATTGTAAGAGCAGCAATGTCTTTATCTTCTTGATTTCTCGACGTTTCTGACTTCTCAAGTTCTTTGCCTTTGTCCCTCTTGAACTTTCGGCAATACTTTTGAATGTGACCCGACTTCTCACAATAATAGCAAATGTACTTGCTTCTAGACTTCGATCTCCCTTTGGACTTGTCGTTGTTCTGTTGCTGTCGTTGCTTACACCTTCCTCTGTTGTTACAAGAACCCTGCGTCATATTAGCCTCTGACTGTGAGGAGACACCCATCTCCTTCCTTCTAGTCTCTTCGTTCAAAAGACTAGCCTTCACACATTCCATAGTCAGCTTGCCTTCTGGAGCGGAGTTACTAAGTGATACGACAAGTGTATCCCAACTATCCAGCAATGAGGAGAGTAGTAGTAGAGCCTGCAACTCATCATCTAACGACATCTTCACATAAGCCAACTGATTCACAAAGCCCTGAAATGTGCTCAAATGCACAACAATGCTCTCACCATCTTTGTAGTCCAATTTCACAAGATTTCTCATCAATGACGCCTTGTTGAGGGCATTCTTCCTCTCATACATCTTTGTAGTCCAATTTCACAAGATCAAGTACCTTACCGCTTTTCGATTCAGAATCTTCCATTCAACATCAACGACACCCGTTGAAATCTCTTTGTGCACAATCGGCTCATACAGATCTTTCACATACAAAAGATCTTCCATCTTTATCTTCCAATCTAGGTAGTTGCCCGAATTTAACACAATCATTCCCTGAAAACTGTTCTTTTCCTCCATCCTAAACCAAATGCTCTGATACCAGTCTATTGTGAACGAGTGAAGAAATGAGACGTCGGACAAACCCCTTTAACACACAAAATCGAGATGGACAAGAACTGTAAACCAGATAGTCAAACTCAAGCAACCTAAACCAAAAATCAGACATAAGCAGAAGATAAATAACCAAACACAAAGAACACCAAATTTACGTGGAAAACCCCAAAACGGGGAAAAACCACATGAGACAGAAACTTCCACTATCAACAATAACAAGTGGGTACAATCTTCCCTAGACAAAGCTAGAGGCATACAACATCATCAAACATCAACAAGCTTGGCCAAATCTCCAATTTTCATCACCAAATTGGTGGAAATCAACAAAACCCAAGAGAGAGCACTAACAAAGGGGATATGAGATTGGAGGTTCAAAACGACGATCCAATCGTGCAAAAGGAAGCCTATGATCTCTCTTACTTTCCCAATTGGAAAGGCATTCCCTTTTATAAATGAGGTAAAATTTCACATGGTAAAAACCATATGGTAAACTAGTCCTTCCCCCACATAAGAGGGAACCCAACAATGAATAGAAAAGTCTATTTTCTATCTTAGGAAAATTTTATCTAGTGTTTGAAACATGTCTTGGTATTAATTTTGATAGTTTATCTTCTATCTTAGGAAAATTTTATCTAGTTAGTTTATCTTTTATCTTGTTTAATCAAATTTTAGGGCTATAAATAGGGGTTTTAGCTAAATAATCATTCATTAGACGCATTGAAGAGAGAATCAATCACGAGAAGAAAACTTGGTAAGACCATGGGCAACGCAGCGCCGCACAGATCAAACTGAGTGGCCACATCAGCAAAAGAGGAGAGAGGGTGTTTTGATTCGGGGGAGAAGGTGATACGTTAGAGGACTCCTCTGATAAGGCACCCGAAACTGCTCTGCAAGTGGACTGCAGGCGTCGACCTATCACGATTTCTTTTTTTTTGTTGGCCAATAGTAACACGCCACATGGCAGGGGGTTTTAATTAAATTAAAACAACCCATTTATTTATTAAATTTTTTTTTTTCACAAAAAAATAAAATATATTTGAATATGATTTATTTTTATTTATCCAATGACACCCATTTTGCATATATTTGGGGGAGGGGGGAAATTTGCTAAGTTTCACATTTGTTAAAGATTTATAGGCACGAACAATATTAACTTATTAATTCGACATAAAATTAAACCATAAAAATATTTCTAAATTTTTTTTAAAAAAAGTATTGGGTTACATATAGTTAACCTTATTTTTTTTGTTTTCGTGTTTTTTCAGTTTATCAATTTAATAAAATATTTCTAAATTTAATTGTGAGCCTTTTTTATTTATTTATTTTAACAATACGTATTAATATTAATATTGATAATATCATTAACAAAAAAATTTAAGTAAAATAAATCAACATTTAGCTTACTAAATACTCCATCCGTCCCACAATAGTTGTCTTTGAACTATTCATGCACGCTTTTTAATGAGCTAAAGACTATATAAAATATCCATTTTAAATTAATTTTTAAAATAATTCAATACTTATTAGTAATATGTATGATATTATTTAAAAATATTTAATAAAATGTTGATATTTTATATATGACGATGTCATGGAAAATATGCCTATTAAATAACACAAGTATGACATCATAAATGAGCCACCCAACGCAAAAAGACATCTGGCCCCACCACCAGATTCATCGCGAGTAAGGTACTTGATCAAATCATGACTAGACCTAACACCCTCAAAAACCTTAACCCACATTTCCCCGCGACCTAAATATCAATATAATCCCGCGTAAGAACTAGAGTAGGTCCTCCGAATGTCTCATGACCCTCCGGGATCCTAGCAAGCAGCTCGCTGGCTCAAACACCTCACCTCTAAATAGCACCACGTGTATTACCTGTATCTAGACCTGTCAAAACACAACCCGACCAGGTAACCCGACCCGAACGACCCGAAAAATTTCCGACCCTAACCCGGAAACTTTTTTTTGACCCGAACCCGAAAAACCCAAAATTTCTCGGGTAATCTGGGTTTTGACCCGGTAATTTTGACCCGATTTACCCGGTGACCCGATTGACCCGGTTGATTTATAATTATATATAATTAAAATTTATCACAAAATTACCAAATCTTGATTTTTTTAACGGAAATTTCGCTAGGTACCCCCGGGGTATTGCAAATTTCGCGGGGTATACAACTTTTTTACATATTTCGCGTGGTAGCCCTGAGGTTTTAACCTATTTCGCCTCGTGTCCTTCTCGGTTAACTTTAACCTTTTTGGGTGAATTCCGTTAGTTTGCTCCAAAAAAAAAAGAAAAAGAAAAGAAAGAAAGGCGAGAGCGAAACATCAGACAGATGGCGAGGAGAGAGCGAAGCGAAGAGAGAGCGTCTCGGACCAGACGCGATACAGCAGCAGCGGCTCGGACCTGGGCTCGGCTCGGACCTTCTTCTGCAACCTCTGCGCGCTCGGACCTGCTGCTGCGACCTCAGCGATGGGAGGAGAAGTGGGAGGCGTTGCCTCGGCCGACGAAGACGGTGGAAGTGGCCCTGCTGCTCGAAGGCCGGCTCGGATCCGCTGCTCTGCTCAAAGGCCGGCTCGCTGCTGCTGCAACCGAAGGAGACCAGCGCGGCTCGAAGGGCTGTCATGGAAGGAGACGTGGGAGGCGTTGTGCCTGACCGCGAAGACGGTGGCGGCCCATTGCCTCGGCTGGCGACCGGAGGTGGAGGAGAAGAAGCTACTGCTGCAGAGAGGTAAGTTAATGTCAATCGAATTTTTTGGATTTAGGTTGAAATTGAAGCATTTGGGGCTTTTTTGTGATGTGAAATTTAGGGTTTAGGTTGAAATTGATGGATTTGGAATTCGATTAGTTACATACTAGGGGTTGAATTTCTGGCCTAGACTGGCATATTGGTTGTTACACTTTGGAATGAATTATTATTGGTGCAAAAATGGTGTTAATACTTAATACTAAGGCAAAATATGCTTTTCTGATTTTCTGCAAGTTCCTGAACTCTTTTTGGACATGTCACCTGTTGGTGTTTAATCATAAAAAGAGCAATTAAGGAATTGCATTAAACTCAAAGTTCCCTTTGATTGATAATATGTGTCTGTTCTTGTATTACTATTAATAGCTCAACTTGGTCAACATGGAAGCCATTGATAATCCTTCTTTAAAATGAAACATTTTATATCTGAATGTAGGCAAGAATCGAGCAGCTGAAGGTTATGGGCCCTCTTATTTTGAATGAAACATTTTATATCTGAATGCCTATAAAGTAAGTTGGAACAAAGTATATTATCTAGTGCATTACCATGTTGACAAACATACTACTCTAAGAATGACTATTATTTTGTGCCCAGCATGTTGAGTCCAAACTTTCTGCATAGAATGACTATTATTTTGTGTGCATACTCATATAAGAGATACATTCCCGCTGACTGTCAAACTTTCTGCATAAAATGATCTAATGTGTACACTTCTCTCCAATACCGTCGAGCCCTTTTTGGGTCTGCACAATAAACATCAGGTGAGTCGAGATTCAAATCTCAATGTCTTTCTTTCTTTCCAATTTGGCTTTCATTGATTGATAAACATCAGGTGAGTCGAGATTCAAATCTGAATTTAGCTTGTGAATAATGAGTTGGTGAATTGGTGAGTTAGACAGTGGGAATAGTTATACTTGAAGTTCAAAGACTGAATTCAATGGGAAATAACTCATTGTTGCCTTACATTTTTTTTCTTACACTTTGGTTTGACTTGTCATGTCCCTAAAGAAGTATTGTGAATTTGATGTCAAATTGAAGTTTAGTTGTTTTAAAATATTTGGCCTATTAGCTCAACCGGTAGAGCAATGTGCTTAGGCACAAAGATGTGGGTTCGAAGCCCATATAGGCTATCTAGATATTTAGAATTGTCTACAATTGATACTATACTATGTAGCTTAAAAAAGACATCAGATGATAGCTTTTGGCTTTTGATTCAGCTTGCCCACTTATGTTGTTGTCCTAAAATACTTATTGTCATAAAAACCAATTCACTTGCTGTCATAAAAAACAATTCATTAATTCAGCCTACCCACTTATTTTAGGAGATGTTTTTGCCCCTTAATTTATTAATTCAGCCTTCACTTTCTGTCATAAAAAACCAATTCACTTCACTAGTTGTCATAAAAGCTTGCCCACTTATATATCTTGCTGTCCTAAAATACTTACTGTCATAATTTGTTTATTTTTTGGGGGGGTTTATGTGCTGAATTGAGCTAATATGCGAAATGGTACTCTAACAAGAAAGTAAGCCTATGTGGGATTTGAACCCACATCGTTGTGATACACACAATGCTCTACCAATTGAGCTAATAGGCTACAAGTTAAGAAATCATAAGAAAGTAAGTTTAAGAAATCATAAGAAAGTAAAATATCCTGAAAACAACCCATAAATTCATATTGAATTGAAAACTAAGTTTAAGAAATCATAAGAAAGTAAAATATATCAAGTACTAAGTTTAAGAAATGAAGAGCTATGTACTGAGAGACCTGGGGGCTGTCAATGAGATGAATTTGAATTTGATTGTCTCCTTTTATTGCAGCCAACAACCCCAATTTCATCACCTGGGCAATCTATTATCATGTTTGCTGTCATACTTTTTTTGCTCTCATTACAAACATCCTCAATTATTCCACTTGGGACTGTCAAGCTAACTCCTTCCATGACCATTGAACTCACCCTATAACCAACACTATCAACTGTAAAATGTAGCCATAAAATAACCTAGTGTCAGCTGTAAAAAATGCCTTTCAGCCATGAAAATGCATCTTTGTGTTGCAAACAAAAATCAGATGTAAAATTCACTTATCACAAATGCATCTATTAGCTTTTAGCTGAAAAATTCAGCTACAAAAATGCATATGCAATGAATTTGAATTCAAATGTAAAATGCAGGCATATCAAATCATTGAGAAATTTAACAAATTAAAGTTAGCCAAACTAATTAGAAAATCAAATACTTCGTATATCATCAATCAATTGTATGTCCTCCAGTTTCACCTACATACATGTGCTATGGAGAACTTTCAAACTCCAAAAGAGAAGAGTAGTTTAGTTAACCTGCAATAAGAGACTCCATAGATGGAGGCTGTGAGTCATTGCTGGAAATGTCATCAGTAGCTGTTGCAGTGCTTTCAGCTTGACCCATCCCCCAGAGTTGCCATTGTCTCCTCCAACTCTTTAAAAAGAGAACTACATAAGTGAAAACTGAATGTCAAAACTGAATACAAACATGAGAAAACATAATCTCATCTTGGCAACATAGAATGAAATGTAAAAAAAGAGGAAAAAGTGTAAAATCTTGATTCACTCTACAAAAATGTGAACTATTTCTCCTCTTTACTTTGCAAAAATTGATTTCCATTACTGTCGAAATTGTATTGACCACCATCAGAAGTTCATAGCGAATTGTATGGCTTAACTCAATTTCATCCAACACTCGAGTCCTCCTCAACCACAATTGCAAGTTGTAAACCACCTAAAACAGAAACAAATCCACCTCGTTCAATATTTCAATTTCTAAAACTCACTCCGACAATCAAAAGAAAAGTCATAAAATTGGGAAATTTAACAAACTTAGCCAAAGTAATTTTTGTTGACAGTATGTTAATTCCAATTGAGTCAAATGAATGAATTTAGACTTAAACCCTAAATTGAGAAACGAATTTCATTAACAAATCGGATTGCAATTGAGAAACGAAATTTCGAATTCAAAATCTATCAATTTCAACCTAAACCCTAAATTTGACATCACAAAAACCCACAAATGCTTCAAATTCAACCTAAATCCAAAATTTCTATTGACATCAACTAACCTCTCTACAGAAGCACATTCTTCTCCTCCACCTTCGGTCGCCGGCCGAGGCAATGGGCCGCCACTTCCACCGTCTTTGCCGGCCGAGGCAACGCCTCCCACTTCTCCTCCCGTCGCTGAGGTCGCAGCAGCAGGTCCGAGCGCGCAGAGGTTGCAGCAGCAGGTCCGAGCGCGCAGAGGTTGCAGAAGAAGGTCCGAGCCGAGCCCAGGTCCGAGCCGCTGCTGCTGTATCGCATCTGGTCCGAGCCGCTCTCTCTTCGCTTCGCTCTCTGTCTGATGTTTCGCTCTCGCCTTTCTTCTTTTTTTTTTTTTTTTTAGCAAACTAACGGAATTCACCCAAAAAGGTTAAAGTTAACCGAGAAGGGCACGAGGCGAAATGGGTTAAAACCTCAGGGGTACCACGTGAAATATATAAAAAAATTGTATACCCCGCGAAATTTGCAATACCCCAGGGGTACCTGGCGAAATTTCCTTTTTTTAATTTAAAAAAGAAAAAATTGACAAACCCGAAATGACCCGAAACCCCGTCAAACCCGGGTTCTAGTTAACCCGAAAATACCCGAAACCCGTTTTACCCGAAACCCGAAATGACCCGACCCGAATGACCCGTTTGATAGGTCTACAGGCTATACCCCTAAGCGTGTGGGCATGCGTTACACGTGTCCTATGTAAAACCACGAGGTTGCTAGCTAGCTACTCGCTTAGTTTCCCTATAAATACCCCCCGACCCCAAAGAAAGGGATCCGATTTCAAGAGAAGAAAGCAAAAGAGCTCTAATAGCCTCCCGGACCTAAAGCCCCCAGAGTTGAGTTCTTAAGATTTGTGATCGGAGAAAAAGATTCGAGGAATAAGAACATCGTCTAGCTTCCTCTCAAAAGATGACTGAACGATTCACATCCTCGCGAGTCAAATATATTGCCTCCATTGCTTGGACCAGTAAACGCATAACTCAATCCCCACCCTTCACGATTAAGGCTTGCAGGTATTTCGGGTCATTTTATCGTCATAATGAGGTAATAAGTACTGGTGAAATTCCACGAACGCTTCAGTATAGTTTTTAGCTTCTTAAGAAAACGTGCATGAATAGTAAAAGACATCTATTATGGGACGGAGGGAGTATAAAACAGTGTAAAGTGAGTTTTGATTCGTGCGATTCTCTGTTGTGGATGAAAAATGTAAAAAGCTAAAAAGTTAGTGAAAAGCTGACATGGCAGGTAGGGATGGTAATGGGTCGGGTGATGGGTGGATGGACCCCTATTTCACCCGACCCACCATGGATGACCCATCATCCCACCCGATCCACCACTCATATCCACTTCACCCATATCCATCGGGTGAGCGGGTGGACTGGGTGAAATATGGATGACATATGGGTGATTTTTGCTAAATACACACATCATTAAATTCCAATAGAACATGTACAAAAAATAATGGCTAAAATAACCTTATCTTGCACATTAAGTCTTAAATAAGTCATCCTAAGTTTAAATAACATTGTCTTAAACATATGACCATAAGTTTTAAACACAAACGAGAGTTTAAATAGCATTGTCTTAAGGAAAATAACTCGTCCATCAACATCAAGATAATAGTGGTAGAGGACGAAGAGGGCAAGAGGTTTCCAAAACGAAGTGCCGATTAGAAAGT
Organism: Persicaria tinctoria; assembly: GCA_037127255.1. NCBI lineage: Eukaryota > Viridiplantae > Streptophyta > Magnoliopsida > Caryophyllales > Polygonaceae > Persicaria > Persicaria tinctoria. The sequence goes on along the minus strand of JBANSL010000016.1, from coordinate 6,633,003 downwards.
TATGGTTTAGGAAATTAGAAAGTGTATATGTTTTTTTATATAAAATATATAAATAATACTTTTATAAAGTTGATGGAGGGTGGTTTAGGTCGGGTGGTGGATCGGGTGTTGGTGGAAAAAATCTCACCCCACCCGACCCATCACCCATATCCACTTTTCACCCGCTTTTTTTCGGGTTTTCACCCACTTTTTCGGGTCGGGTGATTCGGGTTCGAATCGGGTGCAGGTGAAATTGTCATCCCTATTGACAAAAATAGTTGCTGATGTGACTGAAATGAGTTTTGATTTGTGGTCTAAGTCACTAGTTTTCTAGTTTCGGCTTTGTGAGCTAGAACATCAACTTCTACCGAAATAATAAATCCCCTATGATGCAAAAAGAATGAGTTAGAACATCAACTTCTACCAAAAACTAGATTACATTAACAAAGTGTCAAACAATTTTGGGTTCCTATGGGATGTTATCTTCGTGATACTTGTTTGGAGACGTTACAATCATGCTATTTTTTATCTTCATTTTCAAGTTGAAGCACTCCTATGCAAAGCCACAAGCGAAGCGTACGCCCCATCTGGGATCTTCATAAGCTCATCATGCTTCCCTTTCTCTGCCACCACCCCGTTCTTCACCACAGCGATCACATCCGCGTTCCTGATAGTTGTTAGACGGTGCGCCACCACCACCGTCGTCCTGTCCACCATTACCTTGTCCAATGCCTCCTGCACCACCCTCTCCGATTCTGCGTCCAACGCACTTGTCGCCTCGTCGAGAAGCAAAATCTTCGGGTTCTTGAGCATGGCTCTGGCTATCGCAATTCGTTGCTTCTGTCCCCCGGATAGCTGGAGGCCTCGCTCTCCCACGTTGGTGGTGTAGCCTTGAGGAAGCGCTGAGATGAAAGTGTGGGCGTTGGCCGCCTTAGCTGCCTCAATGATTTCGTTTTCCGTGGCGTCGCCGGCCCCTTGCTTTCCATAGGCGATGTTGGCCCGGATGCTCTCATTGAAGAGGATGGGCTCTTGGCTGACCAAACCCATCTGCTGCCTCAGCCAGCTTAGTTTCAGCTTTCTAATTTCGACTCCGTCTATGAGAACACTACCAGAGTCCGGGTCATAGAATCGCTCGATCAAACTGATGACAGTCGATTTCCCGCTTCCGCTTTCTCCTACTAGTGCAACCGTCTGCAATAAGTGGATCATATGAACCAAATAAGTCATTGCACCTTCTTAACTATCTATTAGGCCTATCCACACAAGAACCATACCTTTCCAGAAGGAATGTCCAAGCACAAGTCTTTGAATATCTGAACGTCGGGTCTAGTCAGGTACTTGAAGCTCACATGATCCAAAGTAATGTCTCCTTTTACGTTGGTCAATGTCAGACCTGCATTGCTACTTGAATCGATAGGGGGAACCCTATCGAGAATATCGAATATCGAAGCAGCAGAGTCCTTGGCCTTGTTGTTGTCTATGGCCATGCTGCTGCTCTGAGATAGTCCTATTGCTGATATTGTTAGAGCAAAGAAGACCTGCAGGTAAATTTAGATCAGTAGAAACACACACACACAAGTAGAACACCTAGTGAGCTTGAATTTCGGTTAGATTACCTTGAAAACTTCACTGAATTTGGCCTTGCCATGTTGGATCAGTACAGCCCCAATGTAAAAGCAGAAGGCATTCACGCAGTAGAGCGCGAAGAAGGAGAATCCGAAACCAAGTCCACTTACAAGTCCTTTACGAACGCCCTGCTTCACAGGCGCTTCACACTTCTTCTCGTACAAGTCCATCACCTTCTTCTCGGAACAAAACGAGGCCACGGTTCTAATGCTTCCGACTGCATCGTTCGCAACCTGGCTTGCTTCCTCATACATCAACTACATTCAAAATGCAGTTACTCCAGTTAGCATATATGGTATGGAAAACACGGTTAAAGCAAAAAAGCGTAATGTGTTCTAAGTTCAACTAACCTTTGCGTCTGCGCTGAATCCCTTCATGAACTTAGCTTGAAGGTATCCTTGTGAGAACATCACTGGTGCCACCGCAAGGATGACGAGTGCTAATATCCAATTGGCCGTGAAAGCTATCACAAGCCCCGCAATGACGGTGGCTATGTTCTGCGTCATAAGAGCAAGCTGGTCCCCAACAAGACCTCGAACATTTGAAGCATCTGTGGATAGTCTTGCTCCTATTGCACCACTGGAATGAATTTGAGCTGGTATGTTAAACTTGAAACCAATATTTGGAGCTATAAATAACATGGAAAAGGATGGTTGTTACCTTGAATTCGCAGGGTGATCAAACCAGCTGATTTCCTGGTGGACTACCTTTTGGAATGTGAGGAAGCGAATGCGTCTTATAAGCTTACCACCAGCAACTCCGAATAGGAAATTCTGCGCGGGTATGACCAACAAGCTAGTGGTGGCAAGACCTAAGTAGATCAGGGCCCAAAATCTTGAATCTTTTCGCAAGAAATGAGGGGGTTCGTAGAAAATCTTTATAGCGGATGAAAGTAGAAGCCCAAAAACAGGGAAGATGACACCATGAACGGAGGCAGCAATGGCTCCAAGCAACAACACAGGCACCTCTGGCTTATTCAGGTAAGCCAAACGCATGATTGAAACATTCCTAGGCTTCTCGTTGGCCTCCTCATCATGATCCTCTTCATCAATACCAATGGGAACTGGGATTCCGTAGCTAAGTGAGAATGAATGATGGCCGCTAGATGAACTCCTACTAATGGATCGTCTCATGGATAATCGCTGACTTCCGGATCTTTCCATCACCTTATCTATGTCCACCTTGTCAAGATTCTTTGTACCTGGTTGAGCATCTTTGCTCTCATTAGCACCTTGCTGTAGCTGAACTAGCTGTGAGTAAGCCCCTGAAGGATCCTTTATAAGCCCATCATGTGTACCTAATGGTAGGCAGATGTTAGTGAATTACAGACTCAGGAATACGATAAACGAAACACAAATCAAAAATACCTTGCTCGACAATTTTCCCTTGATGAACCACAGCAATTATGTTAGCATTCTTAATGGTCGTGAGCCTATGAGCAACGACAACAGTTGTCCGATTAGACATGATTCTATCAAGTGCATCTTGGACAATGCGTTCTGACTCTGCATCCAACGCGCTGGTTGCCTCATCTAGAAGCAGGATCTTAGGATTCTTTAAGATGGCTCTGGCAATGGCAATTCGTTGCTTTTGTCCCCCGGATAGCTGAGTTCCGTGCTCCCCCACCATTGTATCAAGGCCCTGCATTGTATATAGAATGCGATTACAATCACACGGTTAAAAGATGAAAACATGAAAGTGATTATTAGCCTTGCCAAAGAGAGGGCAACCTTTGGGAGCTTATCAATGAATTTCGCAGCATTGGCGCGCTCAACTGCTACTCTAATCTCCTCATCGGTAGCATCTTCCTTCCCGTATTTTATGTTCTCCTTCATAGAAGTTGCAAACAGGATTGGTTCTTGGCTCACTAAACCAATCTTTTGCCTCACCCATGATAACTTGAGTTTCCTCAAATTGACTCCATCTATAAGTACTTCACCAGCATCGGGATCATAGAATCTCTCTACAAGGCTAATCACAGTTGATTTGCCACTCCCACTCTGCCCAACAAGAGCAGCAGTCGTTCCACTAGGAATGTATAACGAAAAACCAGAAAATATCTGCACATCTGGTCTAGCTGGGTATCGAAAATGCACGTCCTTCAGCTCAATCTCACCATTTATTTCTTTCAACACAATCCCCTCTTCACTTGATGCATCAATTTCCGGTACCCTATTGATCGTCTCAAACATCTTATATGCAGCAGCTTGCCCTGCTGCAAATGCATTTATACAAGGAGATGTCTGGCCCAAGGACCTGGTTAAGCACCAAAAAAGAAAGAATAAGATGCTAATCACTCACTCCTCAGTTAAGCATACGCATAAACATTGTCAAAAGAAACAGAAATTTTCACTGAAAACGAATCATTTTAGGATTAAACGTACATTCCACCGGTCATCATTGCCATAATTACGTTGAGGACTTGTCCACCATCATATCCTTTGTTAATTATCATTTTACTTCCATACCACACAGCAAGTGCATAGGTGCTAAAAACCAGAAAGATCACTGAGCCAAGTCCTACGCCTGAGGCTAGGCCTTGATGGACAGTAGAAGTGTAGGCAACTTGTAAGTTGCTATCGTATTTTCTTATTGCGTCTTTCTCCCCTGTAAACGAAGCAACCTGTTTGCAGAATAAATTAGAGCATTATATATGATTGAAGCTATCAAAAATGAATGGGAAATTGATCTTCTATATATGGTACTTACAGTTCTGATAGCTCCTACTGTTTGCTCTACCACATTTCCTGCTTCTGCATAAGCCAATTGTGCACGGCTGGACATTTTCGTCATAATTAGTGCCATTGTTCCACCAGCGACAACAAGAGCAGGAATGCATGCTAGCAGAACTACGGCAAGCTCCCATCCTCTTACGAAGGCTATTATGAAGCCACCGAAAAATGTTGCTGTGAGCTGTAAGAACTTGCCTACCTATCATAGCAAAAAAGATGCACACTTAAAAGTCTGTTTACTAAGATGGTCATGCTATGAGTTGAAGTAACAATGAGATTTCATGAATAGAAAAATAAATGCATTTACCTTCTCACCCATAGCATCTTGAATGAGCACAGTATCCCCAGACATTCGTCCAACAACTTCGCCAGTAGTTGTTTCAGTGTCAAAAAACCCAATATCCTGTCTAAGAATTGTTCTCAAGTAAAGCCCACGGATTCTAGCAGCTTGTCTTTCTCCCGTTACAATCCAGCATGCAACCTCTGATTTTTAAAACATGCCATTATGTGGGGTGTCAAAATTATGTTACAAAAATTGGAAGCCATGAAAAAGAACCGAAGACAAAAATTGGAAGCCATGAAAAGAAGCTAGATCCATCAAACATGAAAAGTCCGTAGGAGAACACCAAAGGTAAGCTATGTAATGAAGTTTAGATCCGTTATTAGAACCTTTTTTGGTGGTCCAGCATTTAAATTAAGGTTCTAATAATCACCTTTCTTAATCCTATCTTCCAACTTGTCCAATACATATATTGGTTTAATCCATTGATTTTGAAAGTGCGTCTAATGCTTGTCAATTGTCATACAGTTTGCTACTTTTTTTATGTTGTTGAAACAACAGTGCAAAAGCACTATGTTGCTTTCAACATCCACTGCGGAGCAATACAAACTAGAGACCGGATAGATACATCCCAAGTCCACAAACCAAACTCCATTGGATCAACTCGAGCAAGTTCATGCGCAAGGCCATCCCCTTTCCTTATGACAGTTAACTAATACTCCTAATTGGTTACTCTATAGTATTTATTGATGGCGTGTTTCTGCCCCAGAATTCCAATCTAGAGTATGCTGCTATCCACAAGTTAAATCGATCCAGGTTAATGCCTATATTTTGCATATTTTGATTTTACATGGTGTTCATTCATCTTTGACAACTTTGCTAATTCATAGAGCATATTCCATATATGAAATACAGTACATCTTTAACCAATCAACAAACTTTAATGCCAAGATTCCCAACACCTGGGATGTTGGTCCTAAAGTATATGACTCATGGGCTTGGAAGGAGCTCCTAAGTGTGAGAGATGGGATTAAAGTGCTTATTCAACCCCAAGGGTAGGTTGATTGGGGGACGCTCATACGACCCAATGGAGGCTTGATGAGCACGAGGGTGTATGACATGATTCGAGACCATGGGCAGAGTTGTGATTGGGGGCTTCATTTGGAAGCGAGCCCAGTGCAAGAGATGGTCCTTCATCACTTGGCTTGCAACAAGGAAGAGGCTTCAAACTGGGCGCATCATTAAGCACTGGATGGGACCTGATGCCGCTTGGTGTGCACTTTGCAAAGAAGAGGAAGAAACTGAAGATCACCTTTGGTTTGGTTGCAGAGTGGTGAAGGAAATACATAACAGGGTGTTCAATTGGCTAGGCGTGGGAGTGAGGTTCTGCACTCTCCATGAGTGGCTACAATGGTTTGAAGGAGAGCCAGAAGAGACCAGAAAAGGGGCCTTGTTCCAGGGCAAGCTGCTAGTGTTGTGTGCGCTTGTCTACATGACTTGGAAGGCTCGTAACAGGTCGATCTTTATGGGGGAACAGTGTCGCCCGACAGAGTATGCTATGGAGATTATCAAAGCTTGCAAGAATAGGATATCGATCAAATGCAAATGCAAGTCCAGGTTGGAGAAAACCTGGGTGAGGAGGCTACTGGTTTAGCTGAGGGTTTAGCTAGAGTTGGAGGTTTGATGTATAGAGTATAGGATGGTGATAGGCAATTTTTTGGGGTGTTGTCTTTTGGGAGAGACTTTTGAGAGGTATACCGCACATGTATTTTTCCACGGGACCCATTGTCTGGTCTACGTGTTTTTGTAACTTGGTTACACCCATCTTATAAGATATATTTACCAGTTCAGAAATCGACGACACAGACTTTATCACACAAGCATATATAACCTCAAGGTAGTAGCGGAAGAAACATTCGATGAGAAAGAGGAACACCACGATAACCATGAACAAAAATATCAGATGTTTTTAAAACTTACGTAGTAAACTCAATATTCCTGCATAGATAGCCAGGAAGAAAAACTTCAACGAAACCTGCAATTACGATGATAACTTATCAGACTCAAACCACTTGATGTAGATCATAAATTAGTTCTACAACTCCAGAGCTCTAGCATAAAGAATATACTACAAAAACCTATGAATTACTTATTTTTAAACAAGGGGCTCAGCTCATGCATCCTAGATTCCTAGCTAACTTCAACCAACAAATGAGACGTTTTGAGGCTCAAACCTATGACCTCTGTATTGTGTGATCGACCTTCTTTCTTAATTGCTTTCAATGATTTTATAGAGCATTCTTACCTTATATGTCCGGCCAATAATCAAATTAACTTATGAACTGGATGGAGCAACAATAATCTAAAGTGACACTCACTGTGACCATAGTCCATAAAGTGGCCAATGCAAATAATGATACCCTTGAGGAAGTAAGCATATAAGACTAAGTACCAATCCCCCAAACCAAAATTAGAAAAATGATTACAATTCCCTAATCCCTCCATTGTTTGTCTGCCACTCTACAAGCTATTGCACCAATGGAGGTTTCTTGAGCTTCATTTTCACAAGTAATTTTTTTTTAAAAAAAAACAGAAAAAGGCAGTCAACATGGAACTGCTTGAAAAGGAAAACAAAAACAAAATTGCTTTCGCATTCGCATTACAACAACATCTCATGTACATCAACCCATATATGGAATTTTGCTTACTGATGGGGACGAATCCATTTCGTGCAATGGTCCTTTTACGCCACCAGAGTATACGACTTCCTAAATGAACCAACCTAACCTAGCTACTACCGATTTCAATTCAAGGTTGGTGCAACCTTCTATTTTTTCCACGTTTCCATTAAAGGAACTAATAATATGCATACACTGATATTCTAACTTCATTAATAGCATTCCCTTAAAAAATTAGGAAGGTATCATTCTCCTTCATTATATTTGAGCGTGATCAATCACAACAATTCACAAATTGTATTCAGGTCAATCAGCAAGCCATATGCAAAATGATCTATCCTCGTATGGTTTGCGGAATATTTTGATGGCTTTTGCTACACGCAAATGACTAGTGGACTACAATCAAGACAAAAACAGGGGAGGCACAAAGGAATCATTTTCCTTTTGGATGTACCAAGGTCTACACTATTTTCTCAAAAAAAAAATGCTGCAAAGATGGCAAAATATGCATCCAATCAAAACAATATATGCCAAAAATGTGCAGTACTTTTTGCGTTGAAGAACTTATGTTTCAGTGGCGCTAGGAAGAAGAACCATAATCTTGGAATAAAGAGCATTTTGCTAAAATTACTAGTTTAGTGCTTTCTTGAAAGGTAAGAATTTAGTGTTTGTTCGTAAGACTAGATAAAACATGGCATGATCATCCTAATATAGTATCAAGCTATTAAGACTAGATAAAGCATGGCATGGTCATCCTAATATCCAGGATTAAACTCAAACCATTCACCAGGCGTTTGTGTAACATGCTCTGTTTTTTTTTCGGTACACAAAATTCAAAACGAATTTCTGTATACAAAAAATCATTGATCAATCTTGGGGAAACATACCTTGCTTCTTGTTACTTTAGATTCGATAAGCAATTAATATAAAATCTATTACGAACATCACATATGGATTTTCGTGTATCCAAACTAGTCATCCATAAATAATTTCAGTTTCGGATTGCGCAACCACGTACAAAGAAAAAGACGAGAAACAGAAAACCGAAAAGAAAAGGCAAAAGTTAAGGATACCTTGGAAACATGATGAACAACGGTATGAGGATCGGAGCTTCCAAAAGAGTTGATGATCTGGCTGAGAAGGAGAGTCATGAGCGGCTGCGTCATGCCGTTAGCGATGGCCGCCGCAGTCCCGACGACCATCAAAGAGACGTCGACGCGGTCGGCGAACGCGAATAGCTTATAAAACGGGACTTTCTGCAGCCTCGGCTTCGCATCGGACTCCAGCAATGAGCGTTTGGGATTGGAAGAAACCGATTCCGCGATACCTGATCCGCCATTGCGACCTCCCATTCCGAACTAAACAATAATCAAATGATCGACAATAATCAATCAATCAAGCGAATAACATACAAATTCGGAAAGCGCGCGTTGATATCTCCGGCGGGGTGGCGTACGTAATTGTCAGTGGTTGAGGCGGTGGAGTTGAGTAGCTCGTCACAGGATGAGCGTGAGAAAGGGAGGAGGGATTAAAGAGGGAGAGAGAGGGAATCAGATCTTGAGGGAATTGGTGGTATCGGGAAGCGTGTGGTGTGTTTTGGAAGTCGAGAGGTTATTGTGTAACTAACTGCGGAGAATAAAAAGGGGTTTATGTGTATAAATAGGGGGCGCGAGGGGTCTCTTACTCGGCGTTTTCTCTTAGACTTTTAGAACAAGCCAATTTAATTAATATCTATTTATTTATTAAATAAATTCGTTTGGCTTCCCGGTGGTGTGTTTAAATGCTTACTGTTAGATAACGATAGAGTTTGGGATTTTTATTTTCTTTTCGTATGATATGATTTTTTTTTATAAATATACTACGGATTACGGAGTATTGGGTAAGTTTTTGACGAATCATAAAAGGTACGCAGTATAGTATGAATTATAAGTTGATAAGTAATTGTGATTATGGTGTTATAAGATTTATTCTTTGTGAAAAGGTTGCTTTACAATAATCTTTTACGTTTTATATTAGAAATTATTGGCTTAATCCATTGTTAGTTTACATTATTTGAATTGGGTTTTATGAGACCCTTTACCCTTGTTCAGGAGCATGGCCCTTTTAAATACAAACTTTGGGTTAAAGATTGATATATTTATAAAGAAAAACTTCAAAGTAAAGGAAATTTGTAAATGAACTTCATAGTTTATATTCTTTTTTTTTGGTCAGGAAGGTGGGCATAGCCCTTATTTATTATAATAGAATAGCTTAATTTGAGATCTCAACTTGCCTGGTCGAGTACATGGATCCCCGGAGACACTCCGGAGGTACATCAAAGATAGCAAACGGTTCAACCATAATAAGAGCGTGGTTAGCCAGCGTATCCGCCGCCTTGTTTGCTTGTCGGGGAATATGTCTGATCTTCACTTCCCGTTCTTTCGATGATAGCTCGACATTGACCGATGAGCTGTCCATTTGCTCTCATCGGTTCTCCCTCTTCCATGAGTTGGGTGCAAACATTTGCACTGTCCAGCTCAATCATAATCTCCATGATCCCCATATCTTCCTCAAGCCGTAAACCTCGTAGGACTGCCCACGCCTCTGCCTTCTCAGCTGAACAGTGGCCGCACCTAAAGGCGAGGCCTTTCTTGAAAGAGCCTAGATGGTCCCTTATGATTCCGCCGCATCCCGCCGCTCCGGGATTCCCTTTCGACACACCATCTGTATTGAGCTTCATCCAACCGAGCATCGGGGGTTCCCATATTGGAGACACTTCTAAACGCTTCTCTTTCATGAGCATCAATTTCAGCCCCTTGTCCGCCGCACGTTTGAAAGCAGAGCCCTGCTGCCAGACCCAATTCGCCATCCCCTGCACCCGGTTGGTGCCCTCGAAGACCAACTCGTTCCGAACTTTCCAGGTCAGCCAAAGCATTGTTACAAACACTGCAGCCCATCTATCCTCCTTGTTGAAACAGCTCAGTATCCAAACTTGGATGTCTTCCTCATCAAAAAAGGCCGACTGCAGATTGTCATCCCCTAGCACCCTCCAGACTTGCGAGATTGGCTCGCAATCTCTAAGCAAATGCAGCCCTGTCTCTTCAAATCCGCACCTTGGACAAGCTGAGAATTGCGAGAGATGGCGTCGGACTCGGTTAGCATTGCACAACATAGCATTATGTGCAGCCAAGTATGTGAAAGTCAGGGACAAAAGATGGGTGAAACATATCACTAGGTAGTTAGGAGTTAGAGGGGGAGGAGGTATAGAGGTTTTTTGTGAGTAGCCACACCCGGTAGTTTGGTGTGTGTTGAGTACCACCCGGACAAGACTCATTGTCTTGTCCTTTTGTAATTACTTATTACTTTATATAGATTTACCACTATTAAAAAAAAAAAAAAAAAAAGTATGTGAAAGTCCGGGCTCGCTGCTGAGCGGGAGCTCTCCTAATATGTTTCCAGATTGGCGACTTCGGCATCCCCTGATCGCCTCTGATTTGAGCCACGACCGATCTTCTAGTAAACCTTCCCGTCGTAGTGTGTGCCCAGTAAAACCGGTCCGGCTTTCCCTCATCGGGAGTGACTTGTATTGCCTTTAAGGTTTGGATGATGGGATCCGGAAGGTAGGGACTGATGCCTTCCCATCGCCAGTCACCTTCCCCCCACATTTCTTCCACTGTGCTCCCTATCTCTTCCTCCGGGACCTCATGCAAAGCATCATCCATCAATGGCTTATCCTGCAGCCAAGAGTGCATCCAAAAGAGGGTGCGCCTACATTCTAAAAATGTATCAAATATTCTCAACTTGTATGTATCAAAAAAGAATATATTAACCCAATATAAAATTACGTCTACTGTCTAAAAAGGAACATATTACAAATATGGAAAAAAATGAACTACAACGATCAAAATGTGCGGAAAATATAAAATAAAAATTAATCTAAATATAAATAATTTATTATAAAATATATATATAATAACAATTATCAAATAATTAAAGTTGATATAAATAATTATTTTTACCAAAAATATAGTCTAGATATAAATAAAATAATACATATCAAACATTTACTATAAATACTTTTGATAAGTATGTATGGCTATGAATTAGTATTTTTTGATAAGTTGCTCGACGATTTCCCACTTTCTCCTTTGCCGACTTGTCTCCCAATTGAGATTGGCAATCAAGTTTGTTTAATCTTGAATTCTTACTTTATCAAAATAAAATAAAAAACAATCCATATTTAACAAAATTCAAACCCATCTAATGTTTTTTCCTATCAACTTGCATAAAATTCCATATCACCCCCAAAGTGCTTTTCATAATCATCTTGCAAATCATCCTCGCATTGAATAAACATCAAGTGTGCAAGACTGATCTCTGAAATTGGAGCAGAAGTGCAGAACCTTACTCTATGCATCCAGGATTCCAGTCAATCATCACCATAGCACCATTCACTGCCCTTTAGTCTTTGTCGCTCGCCCAACCAATTCAGGAAGATCACAGTAAAAAAATGTGACGGAACACTTCTCCAAGATCAAAATTCAAATCAATCACAATAAAAAAAAACGCAGCACAACACTTCTCCAAGATGACTATGGAAAATCACGTCCCGAGTCATGCAGATCGAAAAAACAAGCTGACAACTCCGCTGGAAAAATGTTGTGAGCTAAGATCTAGAAACCAGCATTTACAAATAACAAGGAACAGAGATATATACATAATGGATGGCGTTAAAGCCCAAAAGGGTAAAGCAGTTGCAAATAATTAAGTAAATCATTGCCTCTTCTTAGAGGAAATTCGATGCACTTGCCATGACCACAAAAGCAAGAAGATCATGAGCCCCACACCAACAGTCGACCAAAACAGTGCCAACCACAGTGGCATTGGCTTCGGGTACAATCCTACAAGTTAAGAGCAAAGTCTCCTACGGTCAGCAAAAAAAAAAATGCAGTTTCTAGGAGATTGAGGTGCAATAGGTTGAAGGTTTACTCACCATGACCAAATTTGATACAAATGAGAAGTTCAATTATGCATATGGCAGTTGAAAGCCAACAAAATGCCCCAATCTTCTTCACAGGTTTTCTAAGAACAAAGGTAACAGGAAGGGAAACAAATCAATTAGGAGTGACACCTTTTTGTTAAAGCTTACTTAACTTGAGGATAAGAAAGAAAGCACCCAGAATGCGCATACACACCTGTCTTGAAGGTAGGAGTTGTACTCGCGAATTGTTGGAATCGCTATTAGCCACCATAGCACCAACCTATAGGTTATGACTGGGTTCCGTGGAGGAATCCAGAGACAAGACTTGAGGAAGAATGTGTTCAGCTCCACTGTCAAGAATATGACACATAAAGTGAGAACTTGTAAAAAACGCCATGGACCAAGCAGCGGGTGCCACTCATCTTTGTCCCATCTTGCGGGGGTGAACTGCCCTAGTGTACGCTTAACCTGTCATAATATGATAGCAAGCCTATTGGTCAAATTCATTCAGCTGCAGATGTATAGACGTATAGTTATAACTTATAAACCAACATGGAAGCACCTTTTTTAAAGAAACAGAAATTACTTTCAGATAATACATCAATTAACATAAAGTCCCAAGATTGAAATATAAGGATTTACATTCATAAAAGGCCGATACAGATTTTGGTTCTAAATAAATGCTGATAGTACGGTTGAAAAACTGCTAAAAAAAGTAGACATACCTTCCCTATTATGTTTGGTTGTCTGCTAATGCCTACCCACTCGTATGTTTTTCCATCAAAGTATCTGACAGTGTTCATACCAGCCCAAATACCTTCAAAAATTATAACAGAGAATTGGGTAAATGAAAGATGCTTGGTCAAAGGATAAAAAGTAAACTACTCTGCTGTAAAGTAAGAAATTAAAAATGTAGTTTTTGCATTCAGATGCAACATAAGGCATGAAGCAGAGATACGAAAAAATACTGTAAAGTTGCACTGGATAGAAGAAACGCAGATCACTGGAAAATTCACTTCGTGCTTTTACTATTCAATCCAATTCATGATTTTAGTATGTTAACCCCTTTTCCCCAGTTAAGGACAGCACTTCCCAGTCTAAAATTAAGATGTAAAGTTCAAATGAAGCATTTTCATGAGACCTGTAAAAGCAGAAAAGCACTTCAATGTTGCTATCGTCTTTTTGAAAAAGACCTTTTTTACTTATTTCATGTCCTGAAAGGTAAGGATCCATGACTGACGTGCCAGCTTTAGACCAGAAGACAAGAGCTCAAGCTGTATTTATGAATAAACTCATATAAAGAAAATGAAAAAGGAACAAGATTTCTGCCACTTACCAAACCAGTTGCAGATGAAAATGTCAAGAATTATACTGTCCCACCAGCATTCATTGAAGTTGGGTAGCATATGGCGGAAAGTCAGCTACAAATGCAGGTACATCAATTATGTTTGGAATTGTAAACCCAAGCAATTTGCAAGTTGAAACTGCAAACATATTTGGCGGAATGGAGATTATATGAAACCAAGAGTTCCTACCTCCATCGATTCAAATCCAATGGATAAAACCCACAGAAGTGGCTGATTTCGGATCATAATTGCCTTGCCCCACCATCCCAGGATATGGGCTAGCGCAAATTCGTCAAAAACTGTAGCCTGGGAAGGAACTAGAGCATCTATGAATCGTAATAATTGGATGGATAAACTTCATGCCAAATAAAAGAAGAAAGAGAATTGAAAGAAAGGAATTGAAATAGAAAGGAAAAAGTAAGAAGATTGGTTGTGAAAGAAGATATCGTACATAAAGATTCTTAAACCTGTTTGTGGGGTCTTCACGCACATAAATTCGGCAATCTGCACCATATGATCTTTCTGGAAGTTCTACAGAAAAATGTAATAAGCTAAAAGTTATACTCCCTCCATATCAAAATTTAAGTTACTTTATTTTTGGCACGCTTTTTAAGAAGGTAAAAACTCCATAAAATAAAAAGTTTTTTATTAATTTTTTTTTAATATAATCTCATACTTTTGAGACAGGGGAGTAACTGATCTTCAGTAAGCAAATACACACTGTGAAGCCATAAATTCCATAATGATCTCATGATTGCAGGTAAAGAGATACCATACCATATTCAATATCTAGGCTTACAAGGAAAGGTCTTTTTACAACCCTTTCACAACAGCATGCACATGCTTCCCTATCCTCACCACCAAATATGGAAAGCACCCTACTTGCTCAGGAAAGTAGAGGGCAGGCTTCTAGTTTCATTTAGTTGGCTTGAGTTCTGTTAGGACTGGAATATCTAGCCTCTTCAAATATATTTTAGGAAGAATTATAAAAGCATGCACATGCTTCCCTATCCTCACCACCAAATATGGAAAGCACTCTTCTTGCTCAGGAAAGTAGAGGGCAAGGTTCTAGTTTCATTTAGTTGGCTTGAGTTCTGTTAGGACTGGAATATCTAGCCTCTTCAAATATATTTTAGGAAGAATTATGATAAGGAGATGCACAATGCAAGGAAAGGGTAACTAAAGTTAGGCAGTTAGAGAGAGCCAAGGAGGATAGTCACTGTCACATGGCAGTGAGATCAGTTATAACCAGTGAGCCAGGTCTAGTATAAATCTGTTACTTGTGTGAGTTCAATCATATTAGTGTGATTTCCAACCTTCCACTCTATCAAGCTCACTGCAAGTGGTAGCATGAGATCATGCTCCATTTGTAATAATAGATTATCAAGCACTACTAGTCTATTATTATAATAAAGAAACCCCTTAAATGATTTAGCTTATGCTCTTTGACATTACCTGGTTTGAAGGAAATGAGATAAAGAAGTGGGCCCTAGAACTGCTCATTTTGTTTATTTATACTGTACAATTTATCCCACTCTCTCTACCAAAAAAAAAAAAAACGATTTATCCCACTCTGACATATCCTGTTCAAGCAAATCTAAGGAATAAAAATATGCTCTCGAATTGAAAAAACAGTCTGAAATATGTTTCATTTGCAGACCACCTAGATAACAAACACATCTTGAGTAATTTCTTCAGCCAATAACTCTGTTTTAGACAAGTTCTCTATAGAGAAACCTGGACTATTTTATTTTATTTGGTACATGAGCATTAGTAAATTTTAGCAAAAATATATGCCATTAAAATGAAACCGATATGTTCAGCATGTATTAATAATCATCTGGAGATTCAGAAAATACCAATTCCAAGGTCTGGATGGAGATACTTCATGAATCGGCGAGCATCATCACGCTTCTGAAAGAAATATATTGGCCCTTATTAGATAACAGAGTACTGTCAGTTGCAGTTCACATAAATAACATTAATCATCAAATATCGATATTCCTATTATCTGTCAGAAAATGATTATTTTAATTTACTCGTAATCCCTTGCAACAGAGGGGCAGAAGGAGAGGCCAAGTAATTAGAAGGCATAAACAAACAAATATACTGATACGAAGTTCCAGAGAATAAATTACTGACAAAATATAGTTAACAAAGCATCACACTTCATAAGTACAAACACATCGGAACCTAAATGCATCCATGCAGTAGTATCTGGATTTCACAAGATCAAACATAGCTATAGGTAGATGCTATACTTCTATCAAGAGTATCAATGCTCATTTTTTAAAACACTAGAAACAATTGCAAATGAACCAACCTGGAAAAGCAAAAATGTGAGAGAAACAAGGTAGATGACAGCCATCCCATGAACTAAACGCCAAATCGCTGGATGTGGCCTAATAAGTACCCTGGAAAGTAGAACACTTTTAACGGCAGTGGAATAATAGCACAAAGGTGAAATCAAGTGTCTCACCACAGCTGCTCAACAACCAACATATTATAGCTCAAATGTCTATCATTTCAGCATATGTATTGTGAATTGCAATTCTAATATTAAAATGATCAACAAAACGCTTGACTCGTGTTTAATAAGTTTTTCAAATACCTAATTCGTGCAACTTAACCTCTTGAAAGGTACTTTCGACCCTTGAATCAGATCAAATAAGTAATTGACAACTCATGCTGTATTGCGTTCATCAAGTACATAAATCAAACCACTTACTACACATTAGTATAATCTAACGTGTAAAGTTGATTGCATAAAAAGTGTTATGATAGGTTGGTCTGTTTCACTTCGCTTCACTCTGTTATAAGAAAATTTATCTAACAAGTATTTTGAGAGAAGTAGTAACTTACGTTGAAGGTGCTTGTAGCAAACAGTAAGAAAGGAAGACAGCAATCATTGCCCAGACACCCCTACACATTGGGAGGATTTGATAAGCAATTCTTCAAGTTCATATAAGCTAAAAAAAACCTGTAAATGCCAATCTGTCTGACAAAAGAATAGCATACCTCTTAACTGAAGTCTCTATATCACCACTTGAAGTGTTTTCTGGATTAAGAACTCCACTAGCCCAACTAGGAAAGTTAGAGACATAAACAAGAAAGCATCACCAAACTGAATGCACAAGGATTTCAAAAATTAAAAACATACTCTGTAATATTTACTATTGGTTTCACAAAAGCATCCCATACTTTTCTCATTAAATGACACTGCCACTCTAAGAGGATATTATTGAATAATTCTGTATGATTAAAGATCATCTAGAGCAAATTATCACTGGTTCCTCAATAGTTACGTCCAAGTTCTAAAAAATATAGACTGGCAGTGTCTATACAGTTCTATTAAAAAAAATCAGACTCTCCAATTACACATTACTTGAAAAGATTTACAATGTCAAAGGGAACAAGCAAAGCACGTACAATAAGATCATAGTCGATTAATACCTCCCTTGACTCAAAGTAGTGAAAGTACACATAAAATATTTTATCTTAGAGTGTTCTCTTTAATCCATTTCCCAAGTATATTCCTCATTTAAGACAACTTTCAGTTCACATTGCAAAAATGTTCTTCATTAAATTAATCCGACTAATCCATTTTAAGAGTAAAGGAATCATATCAGAACAGTTGTACTCAATTCACAGCCAGAAAAATAAATTGGGGATCAATAGAGAAGGATCCAACTCTATAAAGAACGTAGGGACCCCACCAAAAAAAAAAGAACGTAGGGAATCAAATCAACCCTAATATGGACACTAATGCAGGTCAACAAACTTAGCAAAGGAGAAAAACCCAATAAATGATATTCAAGCTACTCTACTGCACCAAAATAAGTAAAGGAAGGTTAGTAACTCACATTAGAAGACATGCACCAACAAGTAAGAGGGTAACAGTACGAGGCCTGTATGCCCAAGCTGTCCAAGGGTCAAGTTCATCATCAGCATCCGATGATTTGGAATCACCGTTTTCATGGTGTAGAGCCTTCATCTTTACTCTCCTGCTACCATTAGGCTCCATAACCCTACTGCTAGAAAGTCAAATCAAAAGAAAACATAAGTAAGGCTGACTAATAGCAATAAATCAGTATCAAAGATATTCACAAGTTGATTGAATAGCTTCCTGGTACGGAAAAACAAGCAAAGTCTACATTTCGTTCCTATGCAACATTTTGGAGTGAATGCAGTGGATGAAGATCCAACCTAACCAGCCAGGAACATAGGAGTCTGCCCCTAACCACCTCGTTGCAAACAGGTGTTTCAACTAACTAGTTAGTTTAGCAATGCAAAAAGACAATTTCCTACAGATGCACCAGCACTGATAACTACAAACTCTGTTTTGTGTGACGGAGCAATCATGAAAAACTGACTACATTGCTGATAGGGTAGAAATAGAATTACTTGTGATTTCAGGTCAATTTATTCTAAATAGACCAATCAAGTAAGCCATCATACATCCTTAAACCTACAAAATATAGTATACTGCCATACTGGACTGACAAATTGGGGGGACTAATAGGAGAAACCTGTATCTTCAGCAAATAATTAGCAGCCAAACAGGGCTCTATAGCTGTGACACTCAATCACAGCGAAATGTTGAAATAACCATATGTATAGTTTGGGAAAGCTAGATAATCAAGACACACAAATAACAACTCAATCCACCACTTTCCATTCTTTAAACCTTCATTCGTGGGAAAAAAGGGCAGAAAAGCATAAAAGCAACAACAGTATGTCCATATGAAAAAGCTAAGAGAAAGACATATCAATCACGTAAGATAATGCAAGGAGAAGCCAACATGATCATTACACGTCTCTCTCACACTCACTCTCTCTCTCTCTCCCTCTTTTCACAATAAGCTGAATTTATCAATTTCACAAAAGCCAGTTAAAAGGCGTTCATGCACACGCAATGATCCCACAAAGGGACCACCTCACAAAGAGGAAAACCCAACCATCAATACACTACGCATTTACTCCATAGACTAGGCATCTTATCTTTGCAATTAAAAGTTCCTAGATGCCTGTAGGCCGAATCTATACCCTCTAAAAAAAGGCCAATGTCAACACGACAAAGAACTAAACTACAGCTCACTCATCGTCCCGTATACGCCACTAAAATTTCAAAGTGCAGACCGATCAATCTTATACAGAACTCCACAATCTCATCCTACGATTCGAGTTTTGTAGATCTCCAGATTATGCAACCCCTAACCTAGAGCAAATTTAGGCAAAGCCCCGAAATTGCAACCAATTTCACTGTTCCCTAAACTACTGTACAGTGTAATAAGAAACAATGAACAAGAAGGAAAAATGTAAAAAAAAAAAAGGTAAAGGAGAGAACATTATCAATTGACGGGGAAAGTCACAAGAAAAGCTGATACAGACAACGAGAAGATCGTGATCGTCGAAACAGCAATTGATTAGCAACACTCGAAGAAGAAGAAGAGAACTAATTACGATGCCACTGGTGATAAATTTTGTTCGTTCGAGTGACAGTTTCGTGCGAGCTTTGCGAAAAAAGGCGATGGCGATATAAAGGGTTGGAGAGAGAGAGAGAAAGGGGGTGTGGGTCTGTGGGGAGGGTACGACGGTCAATGTTAGGGGTTGAAGATGTTTTGGAAATTACGAGTGTGTCCGCTTGCTATTAATAATTACGGGTGGGGTCCCAAAGTTTGATAAATTCGCGGACGGTGCCCTTACATTTAAATAAAGCACAAATCAGGACAAGTCGAACCTGGAAGTTGAGTTTGTTTGATGTCACCGGAGGCCGGAGTCGGTCATCGTCATCGTCTCTCCCAAACTTTGAAAAGGTAAAGGAATTCCACCAAGAAGTGAACGTTGAACAACGCAGTAGGTGAAATTTCGAAATAAAACAAGGTCAAATCAGAATCACATCACACCAAATAATCGAAGAAGAAATCAAAATTAGCTGTCTTTATCACGAGGAAGCTTTCGAAAAAGAAGGAAGCAGCACCATAAGCGCAAACTAGAAAGAGAATCAAAAACACTAAATTCCATCCAGAAGCTTCAAATTGAAGAGAAATCCGTAATCGCATAATCACAAAGTAAAACTCACAAATTGAGGATATTGAAGTCTTACTTGATAAGTGAGAGACCTTGCTTTATTTTCTGCTTTTGTCTGTTATTTATGTCTTTTTGTTTATTTTTTCTATTTGTGAGATTTACGGCTACCTGAGATCCGCTGACACGTTTCCTCGTGAATCAATCCTGACTTCCCACTATCGCATAGGGAGGGAGTCTTGTAATCCTTTGCAAGGGACGAAATCTTATTTGCGTTGCTTTATTTATATTTCAATTGCAAGTCTCAATTTTCTCCTACAACAGGCGTCTAATTTATTATATTGATTTTAGGATGGCAATGGTGGATACACCCAATATAGTCCACCTTGGTTTTATGAATGAAGTTCTCTTTCTTCTTCTTTCTTAATTGTCTTCTAATTCTTTTCATTTTACTCTCGGTTTCTACTGCTTTTCTGTGGTTCTTTTAGTGGATATTATTGTCTTTGCTTTATATCATTTAGTTTAGCAATGTATGACCATCCTCTGTTGATTAAATGAGTTAGTAACTTCCAAACAGTTGTCTATACTACTAATGAACTAAGGTTTTACAGACTTCTGACACTAGGATAACAAAGCTTACACTTTTCCTTGTCTAATTAGCAAGTAAATAATCACTAGAAGTTGCTTTGTAATTTTTAAGCCTATTAGCTCAACTGGTAGAGCGATGTAACACATCGATGCGGGTTTAAATCCCGTATAGGCTACTATTATCATTTTTTTTTTTAATTTTAATAAACCCATTAGCAACGGGATATTTACCGTCACAAAAAAGGGTAATGCTGTGCCAAGATGGAAAATGGCGGGAAAAAAGTATTTGCTACCCCAGAGCTAGCGACCGACGATTTGCCGTCACATAGCCGTCACAAAAAAGTACTTGCGACGGCAACCCTAGATTTTGCGACGGAAAAGTGCCGTTTCTAAAGCAATTTTTTTTTTAGTGAAATAATTAACACAACAACCTTTCAAGGATTGAAACTAAGACAATATCGAAGTCGAATTGAAATTGAAACAACAACAAACCTAAGGATCAAAAACCTAATAAATACCAGGATATGAGCGAGATCGAAGTCGAATCGAACGAAATTCGTCGTCCATGCCTCCCAGCCTTGACTCCGAGCATGCTGAGCTTCTGCATCACCGCCGTGAACGCATCGAAGAACGCCTTCTGGCCATTCTCGCCGTCGGCGAACTCGTCAACGAAGGCCTCGTCCTTGCATCGGCTTACATCGCTCGATCGGAGGCGAGCAAGTCTAATCCCCTCTGGATATTGTAGATCTTGGGGGTGAAATCCTTGCAGTGGGAGAATCCGATGGTGTGAGCACCGAATAGAGCGACAGTGTTGCGATCGGTGAAGCCATGGGAGATGCAGAGGAGTTGGGAGGAGGAGGAAAAGTCACCACTCAGATCTGGAGGCGTTGGGACGAACAGAGACGAGGAGGAGGGATGAGAAGAGAAGCGGTGTTAATTAATAACTAGTGTAGGCCCCGTCCCGTGCACGGAGAATACATTAATACAACATTATAAATAATTTAGATAGATTCCAATAAATAAAAAGTAATAATAATATAAATAATTTTTTCTACCAAAAAATAATATAGATATAAAAAAATTAGTTCGATAGATTATACAAATTTCACATTTATAAGGTAAAAGGTTTTTTTTTCTAATCTACTATTAATTGAATTTTATGTAATTTAATAAATAACTGATTTTTAAAAATATATATTTTTTTATAAAATATATATCATATATTTATTATGTTAGTTTACTAAAATAGCTATGCATAGATGGGTTGTGGCTACATAATATTTTTATAAATATTTAAGCTAAAAAAACTATATATATATATATATATAAAATAACTATTATTAAATAATTATTTTTTATATAAATAATTTTTTTCACCAAAAAATAATCTAGATATAAATAAAATAGCACTTACCAAATATTACATATTTTTCTATTAATATTTTTGTTAAGTATGACTATGAAATATTTTATATTTATTAGATTTCATTTTTGACGGAAGAAGGCTTTGCGAGATGCACTCACGCGCCGCCATGTCTACTTAAAAATAAGGACTCAAACAATAACTTGATATCTTTGTAAATCATACTGAGACATCTTTATATTTGTTGAAATATAAACTAGTACCACTACTAGATAAATGATCATTAATGACATATATAAGATGGCGTTTTTGTGAAAATGTCATTAAAAATAACTTCTATGGCGTTTCAATATAAAAACGCTACATGTTTTTATAATACAATTTACTTATGGTGTTTTACAAACGTCATAGATTTTATGGCATTTGCAAAATGTCATAATATTAATCTATAAATGTTGTAAACAATTTCATGGCGTTTATAAAACGCCATTAATGGCATTTGTAAAATGTCATTAAAATTGGGACAACGTTTTAAATACAAAATTTTGGCCCGAATTTTAAACCGGCAAATGAAAAAACCTTAAATCCCCTTTTCTATTTCAGATCCATCGCAGCTTCTCCAATTCTTCCATTTCATTCACTCAGACTCATAGTACATGAGCATTCGTTCAACAATGGAGATCTATACTACCCTACCTCTTCCTCTTTCCGTCTCCCTCTATAGTCCAAACCTCCACTCTCTGGCTATAAAAGAACATCGTATCCGGCGCTCTAACTGCCCTTTCTGGTTGATCTCAGCCTTCTCCGGGGTAAGTGTCTCGCTCTCTCTTCTCTGAATCTCTGCTCGCCCTTAACCTAACTGCCTTCTCGCTTTAGCTATTCTCTCTCAATTTAGACATCCATATCCAGGTTATCGAGTCTATTTGAATCTGGTCAATCGAATCCCGTTTTGAGTCTATTTGATTATTTTATCTGCTTCTATTCATCTGCTTCTATACGTTTTGAGTCTAACTGAATCGCTTAATTTCAACATTAGCCTGCAATTTTTCGGACATGCTTTCGTTTTTTTTCCCTAGTTATGTAGTCAAAATTTGTGGCCACTGCTTTGTTTTGGTTCATGGTTGACTGATTTTCTTGATTGGTGAATTTCTTATTTGGTACCCTTTTTACTTGTATTTTTAGGGAGAATCAATGTAGCAATATGAATAGATTAAAGAGATAGATTAAAGAGGGTGGGTCGTTTCTATCTCTATTCCATTTCTTTCTCCAGTCATTATAAATTGATTTGGTTGATATGATAAGGAAAGTCGGGTTCCCTGAATCATTTTATTTAGCACTGTAATATCCTTTCAGTTAAAGTTGTGAATGGTGTCTCGGCTTGTGTGAATGACTTGAGCTCGCGAATTGATGTCTCTTACTGACTATCTAGTGTTTCAATTAAATTATTATTTGATTCTAGGTTTGTTCTTCAAGTATTTTATTTCTTCATTTATTTTTGTTATATGTTTTGAAGATTGAAATAGTTCTCATGTGCATTGTTGCATATTGGATTATGTGTGAAGTATGTGTATTTCATTTTTTCATTTTAAGTATTTAATTTATTTATGCATTTATCCTTGCTTATATGTTTTAGTGTCGCTGTGTCTTGGAATTGAGTATATTCAAATTACAACTTTATTATTAACTGAAGTGTTGTTGCTGAGTATTTTGGAGTTGATTCTATTCATATTATAGCTTAGAACTCAAGTGCTATTGCGTTTCTTATATGTGATGATGCGCTTTTATTATAGCTTTGTTATTAAGTGTTATTCACATTCTTGATTGATCTTCTAAAGTTCTTAAATTCTTATATTGATCTTCTAAAATCCTTACTAGTGTTGTGAAACATAAGCTATACTTCTTCCCAATGATAAAGGAAGGACTTTATAAAGTTGATGAAGGTATTTGCTAATGTTGCGAGGTAAGTAGAGAACTTGCCTTTGATGATTATTGTTTGAGTTCCATCTCTGTTTGCAACATTTATTTTTTGACTTCATTTGTTGTTTTCTACTGTTGACATACGACTGGTTTTTGGTAGTGTTTTCTACTTTATGAGGATATGTGCGTTCGTTTTTTGGGGTGATAATTGCTGATAATATATGCTTTTGATTTAATGAATCCTTCTTTCTATTTTCTTGTTGCCCCCTAACTTTGATGCTTATGTTTCTTAGTTCCACAAAACTTGTTGACCTTGCACCACTTATTTACTTTTTATGAACCTAAAGATTGTCCTAATGTTGTCATCCATCTTGTATTGTCTTTGTTTTCAGAATGACAAGTCATATTTTACCCGGGCTTTTAAGATTTGGTGATCTCCGAAAGTGGATGAAGAGGCTAGTTTACTTGACATAATTGCTGATAATGCTTCTGATTTAATGAATCCCTCTTTCTATTTTCTTGTTGCCCCCTAACTTTGATGTTTATATTTCTTAGTTCCACAAAACTTTTTGATCTTGCAGGCATTTATTTTTTATGAACACCTAAAGGTGTTCCTAATGTTATCATCCATCTTATATTGTGTTTGTTTTTAGAATGACAAGTCTTATTTTACTCGTGCTTTTAAGATTTGGTGGTCATCCGAAAGTGGATGAAGAGTTTAGTTTACTTAATTCTTTGCTCTCTATCTCTCTCTTAACATTTTTTTATGGCCAATGGTTGATTTTGGATTTTTACATGTATTTTAACAAATTAAAAAAATATTTCTCCTTCATTATCTACTTATCTGTTTATGTGTCTCTTTGAAATTCTGTTAACATTTTTATTTTTATAATATTCTCCCTATTCTATGAGATCTTTTAAAGAATTGATCTTTCTTTTCTAATGAGTCATGCCTTCTCTCTTATTTTGAAAGAATGAAGGAAATGGGGTGTGTATTTCATGAAGTTTCAGTTAGATGTAGGTTAAAGTTGATTACGAGTTGTAGTTTATTGCATATATTTCCATATTTGTGTTGTGACTTGTATAATTTTTACACGCTATATAATAGTTTATAACTCCCTTGTTTTACATGTCAAATCTGAGTTTTTGGGTTTTAGGTGAGACAATGAAGTGGTGGTGGAGGAGAAGTAGATGCAAAGAAAAAGCACAAAGAGATTAATTCCTTCTTAATGGATGACAATTATAGACACTATTATGCTATATAACTCTCTTTCTCACTCTTTAACATTCTTTGTTTTCATGTAAATTTTGGAACACTTGGTTTGAAACTCATGGACCCATTTGTATTTCTATAATTCAATTAGTAACTACTACTACTGTAATTTTCTAGCAGAGCAATATATTATTATGATTATGTATTTTTTTTTAAATTACTGAACTTCCCTGGCGTTTGAAAAACGCCATGGAATGTGAAGGTCTTTTTGTAAAAAATGATTTCCATGGTGTTTTAAAAAACGTCATGGAATACATCTTTTACTAATGAGGAGCAGAAACCATGGCATTTTGTAAATGTCATGGATTACATTTTCTATGGCGTTTTACAAACACCATAAAAATATGGGTAAAAGCACGGCGTTGGCTTCGACGACGTTTGGGCATGGCATTTAAAAAAATCCATCTTATGGCTTCTATGGCGTTTTTCAAAAGCCATTGAAGAGTGTATTTGTACTAGTGTGCTTTACAATATCTAAATTTGAATGATAATATGTTGCAACTGAAGTGGATTGGAAAGTAGCTACTTCACAATTCACATTTAAATGAAATAGCAGTACCTAATATAAAGACGTACAAATGCTTTAAGCACTCAGAGTTCCATGAAAGTAATGAAATATATATGTTATACATATAATGCACAAGATATATGTGCTATGCCTTGAATTGCTAAATAAAGAGCGGTCATATCCGGGGTTCGAACCGGAGACCTATGGGTACTACCCACAAGCAGGGGCGGAGCCAGGAAAAAATTGAGGGGGGCTCGCCTATTTTATCGGGATTTTTTTTTTGAATATATATGAGATACAATTTTTTTTTGTAAAGAATATAGTAGAAAACACATTAAATATATGATTTAAAAAGCTAAAAGTGAAAAAAATTCATAAAATGAAGCCATAGGAATTTGAACTCAAGATCTCTCCATTCAAATTCACACCTCATACGAACTAAGTTAGACAAACTTATTCATTTATTACTCTTCTTAACTTCTTTTAACCCTTAAATTATCAAAAATTACAAAAAAAATACATTTTTTTTTTATTTTTTTTTACGTTTCCCCCCGACCCAGGAGGGGGCTCGAGCCACCTCATGCCCCCTCCCTCCGCCCCTTCCCACAAGTCCTTTTCGGTGAGCCATTTCAGAATGGTTATATGTGCTATACCACGGAGAGGAGCAAGGTGCTGAAATTGCTTACCATGGAGAGGAGCAAGGTACTGAAATCCGATTTCACTTCCTTGTTCAGCGCATCCATCAAATCCTTCAGAGCTGCGAAGCAAAAAACGTCCCGATTTCAGAGCTTCGATCAATCGAAGAATCTCCGGTGCGGAAGAAGAGCATCTTCGATTCTTAAATTGAATTTTTGCAGGTGAGGAAAGTCGAGGGTGACTAAACCAATGTTGGAAACATCTGTAAGAACATAAAGAGCGCCGACCCATTAATAAAAAACGAACAAAAAACTCATATTATCATTATCCGCGGACAAAGGTCCAAAAAATTCACTCAAACACGATCATCCGCGGATGAAAAAAGAAAAGATACGTGGCGACCATGCCCACACCCCACGAGTATAACACGTGTTGAAAGTCGAACACCACGTGGCACCACATGCAAGGGTGTCTAGGATCTATAAATAGGAAAAAACCTCATAAGAGAAGGAGGACTTTTTGGAAAAGGAGAAGTGGAAGAGGGCAGAACATGACACAGTGAACTCAGAAGAAAGAAGAACAAGAAGTTGTCATACGCGTGGAAAGAAACCTGATAAATAGTTCAAAAAGTCTACATCATTCACAATGTCAAACTCCGCGGACGAAAACCCCGTCTGTCTTTAGTGTAAATTTCTATTAAGGACTGTTGTTAATAAATCTCAAGACATTCAACAACGACAGGTAAACGAGTCTTCCAAATTGTCTAGGAAAAACTCGATAAGGGAACCGTCCTTCATAATTAGCTTTCGTTAACTTCCCGCGGCACAGGTTGGGCCGCGTCGATTCTTTCGACGCGGGTCAGGTAAGTACGTCGTGAAGATTGGTCATTTCTTTAGGCAGGTTCCCGGGCCCCACTAAAAATGGTGGTCTCTAGTGATCGGGGCTTTTTCAGAGGGATGTCGTGACAAAGACAGGTGAGAATTAACCAATCTTATTTGTTCTAAAAATTGCAATCTTATTTTTAAATGATCAATGACCATGAGTTTGTGAGGCAAGTAATGCACTAAAGGGTTTCACTATTATAAAACACTACCTAAAGGATTTGCATAGCCTCGTTATTAAACCTTAAAACCAATAGTTCTACTGAAAAAAAAAACAGAGAGATGGAACATATCTACGCGAAGACAAAACATCAAATTATGGAAAACGACAGTAGCACGAGGACATATTTGATCGAAGCATTACCTAATTAGTTAAATTACCAGATGGTCCAGATCTGGGCAAAATGACCTCGATGGACAGTAGCGATTAGAGATCTAATGACCAAATCGGATTTGACCACTCGATCGAGATCTTGAGAGAGACAGTGGACTCGGATCTGTGGCGGCGTACGACGGTGGTGGTGAGGAACGGTGGGGACGGTGGTGGTGAGGAACTATGGCACTCACCTAGATTTGAGGAAGAGTAGGAGCCGCCCACGGCCTTCCCCTTTGCCCGCACTCGAAGACGGATTCGCCGGATCTACAAAGCTCCCCCCGGCCTGGGGCAAAGACAGCGGAGGAAACTTCCAGAAAGCACCAAGGTGCTGATCTAGAGGCCTTGAAACGGCGAGGAAGAGAGCGAGAGAGAATGAGCTTAGGTTTAGAATAGGGGCAATTTTATCCAAAAAATTTTAGGTGGACAAAACCCCAATTTACCATACTTGGTGGACACTCCCGCCGAAAATTTTCTCAAAAGTTAATTCAGTACTCCCTCCGTTCCAAAATAAAAGTCATTTGACTTGTCTGCACGCATTTTAAGGAGGTAAAAACTATATAAAATATTATTTTTTAATGAATTTGTTTTTATAAGTTTCTACTTATGAATACCAACTATGAAATTATTAAGAAAAATTAATTAAAAAAAATAATATTTTATAGTGTTTTTACCTCCTCAAAAAGCGTGCAGAAAAAGACAACGACAGTTATTTTGGAACGGAGGGAGTATTAATTATTGACATATTACTATATAGGAAAAATTAATTCAAATAATACAAGGAGGGGAGCAAGTAGCACCCCAACCTTTAAAATGTTACAAAAATACCACAATCTTAATTAAATAATTACAAATGTTGTCACCACCCCTAGCTAAAGCAAGTCTAGTTTCACTAGGGGGTGATGTAGCCTATTTATATTTTATTGCAATTCTCGATTTCCTCCCTACAACAATTACATTGCTAGACATAGGGTACATGTAATATGTCTATTCTCCCCTTGCATGTGGATTTATTTATCATCATCTGTAAGGATGATCATGAATGATTGGGGCTTTGGGTTCTACCTATTCCCTTTCCCCATTTCTTCAATATCTCAGGAAAACGGTGCTTTATCACCTCGGATTTCAACTTCGGTTTCGATTGCTCGTGTCGATCTCGACCCACTGGCAATCGTCATCTTAAAACCTTCAGTGGTGGTTCCCCCGCCTTTGGTCGCTCCCCTCCCCTCGGCTCATCACCTCAGCCCCAGTCGTTGGGTGGTTGGGCTCTGTCGCTGGGTGCGTAGCCATGCCCATAACTCCACCAATTATGTTTACATTTATTTTGATCCCGTTCATAGCCCTCCTCGTTGATCTGCCTAGCTCGGTCCAACTTCCTCTCGCCGGCTCCGCCCTGGGTTGCCGACACCATTTGCTTTGCATCTGGGTTCTTGCTCCGACACCTCCTATTTGGCAGGGTTTCGTGCTTGCGAGAGAGAATAATCACAATCAGAACATGCCTCTTGGCCCTTGGGTTTTCCTTTGGGCCCAAAGAGGTCCGAAAATTGGTGCTTTGGGCCCAAGTTCTTACCTTGGGTCCGGGGCAGGCCGAAAAAGAAAAATAAATAAATAAATAATATATTTATATATACAATCTTTATAAGTTAACCCGCAAGGGTATCAAACGCCGCTCGTTTGAGCGTGTACTAAATCCCATTACGGATGACTAAACCCCGAAAGGGTTTCTGGTGCTCATTACTCAAGCGGTTTGCGGCTCTACTGTGGCGTGGTTGAGCGATCTTCTCCTTGGATTTGATTCTGGCTGTGGAGTCGTGATAGGCTAGGATCGCGGTAGTATGTATCGTGACGTCTCCACTATTTGGGTTGACTGCTTCCCTGGAGTTTCGTCCTCACTGCCCACATGATGATCGAATCCTGATGTATCGCTGGCCTACGGTTCTACTTCTGTGTGGGGGTTGGCTTCGTCCGTCGTCGTCGTCCACTTCCGTTTTTGGTTTAGATCTGCTTGGTTTCGTTTTTTTTTTTTTGTAGAGTTTGGTTTCTTGAGTTTGTACCTTTATGTTTTATTATATATTTTGTTTGTAGACGGGTTTCGTGTTTGCCGGATTAGTTGGCCTTTGAGTTTCAGGCTTGTCTAAACTCGAATTCTTACTTGATAAAAAAAATCTTAAAGGGGCTAATCCCTCTAGAACTTGAAAAATCCCGAAAGGATTTAATAACCAATTTTATTGAAATAAATTTCCCGAAAGGGTTTTGTGAAAATTAAAATAATTAAATAAGATATATTTTCAACCTTGAGTAAACCCACCCGAGAGGGTCTGATAAAAATCCCGATAGGGTTTTTTGGTGTGTTTGTACTGGGTTGGTTATCGGCTATGTTTTCGGTTGTTCTGGGCGGCTCTAATATGAGTTGGGGCTCTTGCGTCCGGTGTCGGGTCTGGCTTGGGTCGAGGCGATGTGCATCGAGGCGACTCCGTGTTCTAGAAATTTCCTCGAAGGATCGTCTTCATCGCCCACAGGGAGTACTCCTGATGTACCGCTGGCCAGCGGTGTCATCGCTTGGTGGCTCTTGGCTCCGGGTTTTGTCTATGTTGTCCTCAACCTTTTTGGGTTAGGCTTGTTTTTTTTATTAGGCAAAAATTCGACACATCGGACAGGCCCGATGGTTAAAAGGCCGAAAAATCGACGACGGACAAACCATCAATACAAGCAGAGGACAAACATAAAACAACACAAAAGAATGACCAAATTATAGGAGGGTAGTTACAAACGCATGCTAGTAATATCGATAAAGGAACATAAGCAGTGTGCGACAACTTATCTGCTAGTTGGTAGAGGCACGCAGAGAATCCCTGAGAACTAAGTGAAAACCTCAGATTTGAACCCGGATATCAACGAGGCTTCAAGTTTCGATCACGTTCACGACCTCTCGCGCGTTGACAAAGGAGAAGAACACAACTCAAAAGTCGCTAGCCCAAAAGCCACAACCACACCGCAAGCAACTTGGCAAACCTAGCCAATTCAATTTTCACTTATTATTATTTTTTAAATAAAAATACCCAAAACGGGCCGCTTAGGGGCCAAGGCAAAAGCCTTGGGCCCGAAGAGCAAACCGTGGGTCACCCTCGGGCCCAAGGCAAAACCTTGGACCCAAAGGAATGAGGACGAGCCCATGCAAGGAACCTTCTCCGCCGCCCAGTAACCACCGATCACCACAAGCACATGGACGTCGGATCATCGGCAACCGGTGAAGAAGAGAAATCATCAAGCCCAAACAGAACCGCAAGGACGCAGACTTGGCGAGGAGAGAGAAGAAGAGAAACCCTAAACCCTTGGAGGACGAATCGAAGGTAGGAGATTCACAACCGGGGAATTGGTGAGGCTGATTTGGCCAATAAGGTTTGATATTGAAGAGGGTTGAGATTAGAGGTAGTCAAGATGGAGTTCATATTTTTTGTTGGCAAAAATCCAGAGAGAGGGGCCCTCTCTCTAGATTCTCTACACCTTTTTGGGCTAGTTTCGACTGGGGTTGTTTGATTACCGTTTTTTGTATAGCATCGTTTTTTATTGTAGTTGAATGTTTGACAGTTCACCGTCTGTCGATTTTGTTGGCCTCTTGAAGAACTAGGGTTATCTGGTAATCGAATTATTACCTAATAAAAAAAATAACATTAATTTTTTAAATTTTAAATGAGTGATGTGTATTAGAAATTATTTGATGTAAGTTAAATCATTAAACATCAAGTCAACTAATAAAATTTTGGGTTTATTTGTAGTGACTTGTTGAAATGGCTAGATATGAAAATGCTTTGTTGCTAATTGGAAGCTAGACCCAGACAAGACCCAGGGTAGGACACAGACGGGGTGAGAGTGTGAGCATGCCCCGACCCTAATCCGCCCAATCCATCGATTTAACTCTTTCTTTCGCAATTCGCAAATCATAACTATTCGCATTTCATCATGTTGCGAAGGTGATTTCGGAAGTTCGATTTCTCTCAATCTTTGCTTGTTCGCAAATGCCTTTCATCCATCTTCCCTTTCCGATTTCTCTGGTTTTGAGCAAAGCTTTCAATTTGGACAACTTCGACTGCTTTAGGGCTCTTCTTTCTTGTCTTAACGATTCCGTGGCTTGCTTGCAGGTCTGTATTGGAGCTTTCGACTCGCCGATTGTCCCACATCAGGCGTCTCCCTAGGCAAATCGCAGCTCAGGTGTGTCTCCTTTGCGATTTTCTTCTTATTTGGTTTTGGATGCCCTAGCAGTTGATGCTTGTTATTTAGCCTTCTTAGATTTGAAGCTTCCTAGAAAAAATATTAGCTGGTTGCAATGGTTTTTGGAACAACTTAGTGAAACAGGCAAACTTAAGACGCAATTTTAAAAACTAGGCAATTCTCGCTGAGTAAGTGCTGGTTGTGTTTTCTGGCAATTGAATTTCTGCTATTGATTGACTGTTGATTATTATGCTGTATCTGGATGGATCTTTTGATCCTGTGCAGAATCAATCTTTGTATGTGAGCTCTGTTAGAGGGTTTTCGACGACCCCTCAGGAAAATGTAAATGGAAGATCTGGTGGAGGTGCCTCAAAATTTCTGATTGGATCCGTTGCAGTTGGTGCAGCTGCTATAATGGCCTATTCGGCAGGCTATCTAGATCCCTATATTGGAAAGGAGCCACAGGTAGCAGTGCATTCAGAGGATGATGCTTCGGCAAAAAAGCTTCAAGTGTTGCCGAAGGAAAGTGAAGCCCCAGCTGATTCTCTGAGTTCTGGAGAGCAGCAAATCAGCTCTGATGTAGAGTATGCTGAGAAATCTACCGACAGTCTGACTGAGCCTACACCATCTGAAGAAGCTACAAAAACTGATGGAAAAAGCCAGACTTTTGTAGAAAGTATCCATGGAGAGAGTACTGTAACTGTCCAGGGGGCGGAGGGTTTGCCGAAATCCTCCTATGGAGATCTGACAGCTGAGGCGGTGAATGCAAAGTTTGATAGTTCGGAGAGAGGGAGTGTTGAAACAGCAACATTGGAGGAAAATGCTAAAGAAGAGCAGCTTAAGGGAGCTGAAAATGCTCCAGTTTTTAGTCATGTCAGTACGCTTTCTCAAGATAATACGACTAAAGCACAAGAGGAACATCCTACTGCAGAGGATAGATCTAAGGTATTTTCATATACTTTTCAGTATTTCCCTTGCCTGGAGCTACTTGTGCAATATTCGTAGACTAAAATGCATGTTGTACGAATTTGATATTGCTCACACATTGCTTTGCATATAGAATAGTAGTTTTTCAGTTTGAGTTTAATTACTGCAGCCGTGCCGCTTTCTGACTGCTTTTGTAGAATGTTGCACTTTTCTACCATTTTCATTAAGCATGTTTGAGATAAATAAACGATATTCATGGCTCTTGGATCCTGTTGAGGTGCTTTGGCAATCTTGATGCCAATTTTAATTGGGGTAATCTTAGTTTACAATGATATTGACACCATGGTAGGTCAAAACTAAATGCCGCACTTGCTTTAACATGGAAAACGACTATGCCAAATAGCTTATGTTATGCGTTCCAAAATAAATATTCCTGAATTCTTATATCAAGATATTGTGCTTGAGCTACAAGTTTTACGTGCCTTAATCTTTATGATTTCTGATTTTCTCCTAGAGTTATGTGCCTTAATCTTTATGACTTTTAGCCATACCTACAGGAAACAACAAGCAAAGCTTAGTAATATGATCCAGGATCATGCCACATTTGTGTATTTGCTATTTTTCAATTACTGAATATGAGAAAATAGTGACAGTAGAGAGATACCCTTTCATCTAGATCATATATACTTATATTGTACATCTTTTTTTAGGATATACAAATTCATGTAGGGGATCCTCCTCATTCTCTTCTCGATGAGTATAATTTGAAGAATGGGGCTGGGCTAAATACTGCAGAAATTCCAGAATCTGGAAATTCTTCTTCTCGGGAGGAGGTAATGGTATAGAATGTGAAATACTGTATTCTTTTTGCACTGTTTTATTTTGCTCTTTACATGTTCACATTTTTTGACCTAGCTTTAGAGATACCGTGTATATATTGTTCCTTTGTTGCAAGAAAATCTTAGCAACAATGCTTGCTTCCAGTTTCGCCTTCTGCGATTTCACCTTAATCCTTTTTTTTTTTTGAGTTTTTTCATCCAAATTTGCAATGCCCATGACTCCCTCAGTTCATTTTTAAGCACCATTTACTATTCATGCATGCTTTTTAAGGAGGATAAAAACTGTATAAAATGTTAACATTATTTTTAAATTTCATAAATAAGTATGAAATTACTCTAAAAAAATTAATAAAAAGTTATATTTTATGTAATTCTTATCCTCCTTATAAAGTGTGCATGAATAGTAAACATCACTTAATAAAAACGGAGGGAGTACACTTAGATGTAATCTTAAAATGCTTGGCTTTTCATGCATCTTGATCTGATTTATGTGGTTTCATCACAAGATATATCGGCGATATTGTTAATTTGTTCCACTTGACTTATTCTAGGCTCCTAATGAGACATCAAAAGATTTAGATGATATCCATGAGTCAAAGGATGGGAAGTTTATAATGGATTTCTTACAAGCCATTCATACTGCTGAGCAAAGGCAAGCAGAGTTAGATGCTCGCATTCATTCTGAAGAAAAGAGGAAAATGAAGGTTGGTTTAATTCTTGAATTTCACTCTTATGGTGCTCTTATTGATATTAATATCCTTCTAATTTGCTATGATGTAGGAAAAATATGACAAGGAGTTAAAGGATGCAAGGGCAAGAGAGCTGATGTATGCTGAAGAAGTTGCAATGCTGGAGAAGGTTACATCACCTCCTTATATCTTTGTTTTATATTTGCTGGCTTAAATTCATGCTTGTTTTTGACAACCGAGTCTCACTTTCCCTTCTAGTATTGCTACAACACCACACTATTCCATGTCTTATCTTTCGATGACACAACATAAGTGATAAGAAACAAGGGTCAAGTTGGAGTGAACATTGGAGAAATTGCAACTGCATCTTGGATAATCTTTGCATACTAAAGCCACTACCATATGTAGCATGCTGGAATCCAAGATTTAATGTATTATCTGGGCATTTATCTGCAACTATTCCGCTTTCTTGATTTGTCTTTGCATCTCCACTGCTCTTCTTACTGGGGACTGATGAGCGCCTGACCTCATTCAGGAGATCAAGAAAGAGAAAGCAAAAGCAGCTGCAGCTCTGAAGTCTCTTCAAGAAAGTGCTGAAGAGATTCTGAAGTCAGAACTTGAACAGAAGGTGCAGTCTATTATTACTCATCGAAACCAGTTTGTAATAGAAATCCACCTCCTGATGGTTGCTAGCTGCCTGTGCAGGAAAAAGAAGCAGAATCGAAGGTTAAAGAAGTTCAGGAATTCGCAAAAGCAGAACATGCCGCTGCCATTGCACGAGAGAAGGCAACGATGATTGAAGATATGGCTGAGGCAAATTTACATGTAAGAGTGAGCTGTCAGTTCGTGGATATCATGGTGTCATGAACCATTTTTCCTTCATTATTTCTTTATTTATTTATGATAAAGCATTTTATTTGGTACTTGTTGATTTTGTTGAGAAGATTAGACTATGGTTTTATTTGTATGTATCTAGTTGTTTATCCTCCTGTGCTCTAATTTTGGTGTTTGGCATCTGATGTCATTTTTATAGTTACTCAGTTTTATCCATATAGATTATATGTTTCCACATCCATATAGGCAGATTTCACATGGTTGAGTGCATTTTGCAGATAAATGCATTGTGCATGGCGTTTTATGCACGTTCAGAGGAAGCTCGCCAAACTCATTCTGTCCATAAGCTTGCCTTGGTAAATTCTTAGTTCTATATATATATATATATAGAATGTCAGTTGTTTAAAACGGTTCTTTCTTGCATATTCTTTTGTTCATTAGCCGTTTCTTTCATGCTTGAATATTTTAAGCCTCCATTTTGAGTCCTTGTATATGCATATATACTACTTTACCAGGGAGCTCTTGCCTTGGAAGATGCATTATCTAAGGGGCGACCTATTCAGCCTGAAATAGATGCTATTCGTACGTATCTCAATGTTATAGATAATGATTCACTGGTGGATTTGGTATTGTCATCTCTTCCTGAAGAGATTGAAAGCCGTGGAACAGATACTGCACTACAGTTAAACCAAAAGGCAAGCATACTCCGTACTCTCTGTTTTACTTAATTCTATAATGCTCCATTATATTTATATTTTTATGAGAAATTTGCCATACTCTTCCAACCATTCTAAGCCAATTGATTTGAGTTAGATCCAGAACCCTCTTGTGATGCCTTTTTTTTTGCTCAACTTATTTCATGTGCTTTTCTTTATTTTTATCCATATGAGATTTGTGAGATTAGCTAGAGAAACTGATGGATAACCCTAGATATAGTTCTTCAATTATAAGAAAATAGTCCCCCCCCCCCCCCCCCCCCCCCAGATTAATTGATCAATCAGCTTTTTAGGTAATTATGTACAATGTAATTTTTACTTGGATTTAGGTGAGGGGGAGGGATGGTTACTGGTTTGTATTCATTCTGACAGTATAGGGAGAAATAACCCTCTTTCCTCATCTTCTTTGACCATTTTTTTCCAGTTTGATGAGTTAAAAGGTTCACTGCGGCACTTTAGCTTAATACCACCAGGCGGTGGTGGCATTTTTGCGCATTCTTTAGCTTACATAGCATCCTTTCTTAAGGTAATAACTTCTTTGTCCTGCGGCATCTTTCTACTACAACTACTCTTCAAGTCATCTGAATGCCATTCTCGTTAATACTATCCACTTTTTGGCTGGTTGTAGGTCAGGGAAGCTGATAAATCGGGCAACGGAATAGAATCTGTCATAAATAGAGTACAGGGCCTTCTAGCAGAAGGAAAGCTCGCCGAGGCAGCTGATGTTCTCGAGAGTGGTGCCCAAGACAGTGAAGCCCTCAGTGTAGTTGGTGAATGGGTAAGGCAGGCAAGGAACCGGGCCATTACTGAGCAAGCTCTCATGCTTCTTCAGTCATACACGACTTGCTTGAGTCTTACATGATTTAGACTACCGGGTCTATACTTAAACAAGGGTTCAAAGTTCAATTTTGTTTTTGTAGCTTAGGATTAACACAGCCAAGGGAGAATAAAGGTTCCAAGAACACATTCCATCGTTTTGCGCAGGGAAATTAAACTCAAATAATGATAACTAAAATTTGATCTTTTTACCCTTTATATCGGTTCTTCTAATGTGAAGAAAATTGGTTTCATTTTCTTGGACTCAACAGAACCTGAACCTGTGGTTGAACGTTCTCTTCTTATTTGATCATGTGATTTTTTGCTTGGGGATGGTTACTGCTGCAGTTACTAATACTATCATCTGTCATCGATCTGTTGTGAAAATCCCCAAAGATCAGTGGCATATATGACGGACGTGAAAGATCTCATCTTGGAAGCTAGAATCGCGATCGGCATTTGAGCTGGTTCCGCTCTTAAAGCATGATCAGATTCAGGCTTTAGTTGATTTAGATTTAGATTTAGATTACGAGATACTGTTCCAACTTAATTCCCTCGTCCAAACACACAAAATTAGCATCACTGCTGCAATTGATGATGAACTAATTGATTCTATTAGCTCTTTGACTGTTGAAGCTGCACTACCAATCTTTCAGAAGCTGCACAAGCACAAATTGATGTCTACCACTCTACCTGCTATGATCCCTTGAATTTCATGATGTTGGGTTCCTCCTTAATGGGCTGATCTAGAGGTAAACATGGATAAGTTTTTGGGATATAGATATTAGCAGTCCATATTCCAGAAAAACCTAGTACAAAGCAAAGAGCATTCCATATTTGTTTTGTTTTGTTGCTTGAAGTCGGTGGAATTGTCCAGAAAATGCTGGACATTTCATGGAGCGCTATTGCATTTTAAGGCATCCAAACAAAAAGCAAATCCAAGTACCCTAGTAAGGGTGAGTTATCGTGAGTGTGCCTAAAAATTATATAGTGAAAGTTGTAATTTTATATAAAAAAAATTAACTATATAATAT
Organism: Persicaria tinctoria; assembly: GCA_037127255.1. NCBI lineage: Eukaryota > Viridiplantae > Streptophyta > Magnoliopsida > Caryophyllales > Polygonaceae > Persicaria > Persicaria tinctoria. The sequence goes on along the minus strand of JBANSL010000016.1, from coordinate 6,595,772 downwards.
AAGTTTCACTTTTACATAAAAGTGAGTCTTACTCATATTTAATTACATGAAGCAAGAGGAGCCTGCCCGATGGGGGTTGGGTCAAAATGAACTCTGACGGGGCGATTAAGGCCTCCAGGGCGGCTGCTGCCGGAGGATCCATTCACAACAAGAAGGGGGAATGGATCACTGGATCCATCCACAACATTGGGAGTTGCTCGGTTGTGGCTACCGAGCTCTGGGGCATCTCTAAGGGGCTAGAGCTGGCTTGGGGTCGTAGCTTTAGGAAGGTGATTTGCGAGGTGGATTCTAGGACGGCCCTCAACCTCGTTTCAAAGTCGGTAAAGCCAACATATCCGTGTGCTAGTTTAGTGATCACTTGTCAAGACTTTTGTCGTAGGGACTTGGACATTAAGTTCCACCACGTTTTCTATGAGGCTAACCGTCTCGCGAATGACAACAACAACAACAATAACAACCCAGTAAATCCCGCGATGAGGCAGGGTCTGGGGGGTCAGGCAAATGAGTTAACAAATTTTGCATTTTCCTTTCCACTCGGTGTTTTTTGTCTGGACGAAACTCTTGAGGTTTTGGCACAACGTGTAAGGGATGATGTTGGAGGGGTGGCGACACCTCGATGGCGAAACTACTGATGGTTGGACTTTTGAATAAATTGCCCCCTTCGTGGAGTGGGGCTTAGCCCCATTTTTTCTACCAAAAAAAAATACATGAAACGGGAAAACCTAATTTTTCCAAAAAGTGGTATCAAAGCGAAGTTCCTTTTCAGAATGAGTTAGCTCGCGCAGATTAAGATGGAGGCAAGCGTCACTTATGATGGTGACATGTTCAAGCTCACAAGGGACAACTACTCTTATTGGAAGCCGATGATGGATAATCATCTTTCTTACAAGGATCTGTGCGAACTCATCTTCAACTAAGACAAGCCGCAAAACAAGAGCGATAAAGAGTGGGATCTCCTTAATCGGAAGGCGGTCGCTATGATACGTAAATAAATCGATAAAACTCTCTTTGATCATGTTTCTTCTAACATAAATGCTTTTGAATTGTGGACAAAGCTTAGTCTATTATGCAAAAGAAATTGCCTTGTAACAAGACCCTTCTAGCTAGACGGTTGGTGAAGATGGAATATAAGGATGTCCAAAGCATGATTGGGCACTTGAATAATTTCAAGGAGCTTCTCAATTAGCTGAGAAAGGTCGACATGAAGCTTGATGATAAGATACACGTCATCCTACTCACCTCCCTGCCAGAGAGTTGGGATATTCTTGTAGTTACTTTAAGTGACTCGGCACCAAACGGAAAGCTCACCATGGATATTGTATGTGATATTCTTCTTAATGAAGAAGCTAGGAGAAGAGAGAGGGAAAATCAGTCATCTTGAGGCGAAAGTCCTTAACAACCAAAGCAGTAATGATGTTGTACGTGGACAGAAGCAAAGTCGAGACCGATATCAGTCTCGAGGGCAGTACATGTCACGTACCAGGGTCACGTGCTACCACTGTGGTAAACCAGTCCACAAGAGGCAAGTGACATGACTCGACTTACTTCGGATGCTTGTCATGTGGCTCTTAGGCACTTCTATCGACTAAGTGACTAAGTCAAGCGTTAAGTTTTGCGGAAGAGAGATGGCTAAGAAGGTCGAAAGGTGTTTGGAATGCTTTATGAAGGCTTTGTGTGGGAACTTGAGGGCTTTGTTGCTTGAATTGCTTAGATGGTTACAAATGGGAAGGGTGGCTGCATATTTATAGCCAAAGCCCTTTGTACATGGAAGATTCTAGACCATGACTTAGCTAGGGCTTTCTAGATCTTTCCTAGGCTTGCTAGCTTCCTTGGTCTCTAGAATCCTCCCTACTTGTCCCTAAGTTTCTACAAGTCTCCATAAGGTTCTAGAGAATTCTTTACATGTGTGGATATTCCCACAAGATTTTCAAAAGTTCTAGAACCTTGCGGACGTCCCTAGATCAGTCCGAAAACTTGTGGAGGCATCATCGGGTAGTCCCGGGTTCAGAAACGCGGTCCGTTACACAAGAATGTCACATCCTCAAGAGAGATTAGATCAATCCTATGAGGAAGTGAGAAGAATGGAGTACTAAACATTGAATATAATCTTATCTCCTATATTGTCGATTCTGGTGCCTCCTTTCATGTTAGTCCACACAAAAGCTTAGGGAAATCACAGATGGAGTAAGATTGTGGGAGAGTAGATATTATCCTCACATCCAACAAAGGATGCATGCTCATCCTAAAAGACGTGATGTTCATGATTAAAACATAATATTTTCTACCTACGTGTAAGTCTCTTCTACATTCTCATTTCCATCAATCATGTTTTTTTTCCTTGTATTAGTTGTTTCTTTTTTCCTGTCTCTTTAATTCAATCACATTTTTTTCTCTTTTTTAAGACATTTACTATCTATCTATCTATCTATATTATTAAAACAGAACACTTTATGCCTACGCGTCGATCTCTCATTTCCACCAACCATTTTTTTTTTTTTAAATTTCTTCTTTCCTTTATCTCTTTAAATCAATCATTTTTTAAAAAAAAAAACACATTTACTAACTATCTATCTATCTACTATCTATATTATTAAAACAGAACACTTTATGCATGCCTAGGTGTCAATCTCTCCTTTCACCAACCATGTTTTTTTTAAAAAAATTCTTCTTTCCTTTATCTCTTTAAATCAATCACTTTTTAAAAAAAATACATTTACTAACTATTGGATTTAATTAAAAACATTAAATCCAATCTATTGTATACTAGTAATCTATATGTAAATCTTTATATCTATATCTATCTATCTATCTATCTATCTATATTTGGAGTGCGAGGAAAAAGCTGATCTTTGAGGGCCATAGGTCGGAGCCGCGAGTCATTGTGCAACGTACGGAAGAGATGCTGGCAGAAGCAACTCGCTATGTAGGGATGGCAATGGGTCGGGTGGTGGGTGGATGATCCAATTTTTCACCCGACCCGCCATCCAAAAACCACCACCCGACCCGCCTACCCTATCACCTGCCCCGGGTGAAAAACACTTTTATCAAATTTAAGCTAATAAACCTCAAAAGCAATTAAACAATCTGCCAAAACATATGCAATTAGGAACATTCGACAACCGTACAAATTTTAGAGATGGATTCAACATGCAAGTACTAACATTCAACAAATATACAATTAATATTCAGTAACTTGCTCAACATAGCGAGAGAGCTTCAACACTACCGATTTTACAGAGGGATTTCAAGACATAGAGCTCGAGAGAGACCGAGCCTTGAGCGAGTGCTTGATAGCCTGAGTGAGAGCGAGCGTGTACCTGATTGAGAGAGAGGGACCTCGATAGAGAGAGGTCGAGAGCTCGCGACTTCGCGAGAGAGAGCGAGAGCTTGGCAGAGAGAGATCGACAGCAGATCGGGCTCGACAAAGCGAGAGGGAGCGAGAAAAAGAGGGGTACCGGCGGCTGGCCAAGGTGCTCCGGCGATGGCTGGAGGAGGGTAGCAGATTGAAGAATCTGGCTCGATGTGCACAGGTTGAACGACGACTCAAAGAATTAGGCAAGGAGAGGGCGGCACAGCAAGATGTGAGAGAGAGTCAGTAAGGGTTAGGGTTTGTGATCTAGAAATAGAAAGTGGTTTATATAGAGTCTATAATTATATATTAAATTAAATAATATAAAATTGTATCGGGTGATATATGGGTCGGGTGATGGGTCGGGTGGAGGGTGAAAGACTGTCACCCGAATCCGACCACCCCATAACCCGCCCACCCGTCACCCGTCTAACATCCGCTTTGTGTCGGATTTTCACCCATTTTTTTGTGTCGGGTTAAGTGGGTAACCGTTGGGTGCGGGTGAGATTGTCATCCCTACCGCTATGTGGATCACACGGTAGTGGTGAGGTGTGATGACTCGGAGGTGTGGAAAACTAGGTGGACGAAACCGGCGACATGCTATATCAAGTTCAACTGTGATGCTTCGGTCTTGAACAACATAGGCTCGTCTATAGAGGTGGTGGCTCGAGACGAGAAGGGGTGATTGGTACTGGCGGGGCAGAAGGATAAAACATATAAATCAGATGTGGAGGTAGCTAGCGGAAGCAGAGCTATGCTATGTGCTTTAAAGCTCACCAAAGAGAGAGCAATGGTCAATGTGCACGTGGAGTCGGATTGTCTCGCATTGGTCTCAAAGATACGCAACAGGCACGAGGGATTAGGCATTCTAAAAAATCTCATCTCTTCATTATGTTATGCAGTTGTTTGAATTCTATAATTTGGTCTGATGTTCATAAGGAGGGCAATAAGGTCACTCATAAAACGGCGGGTTATAGACCTATTAACGTTTTTTTTTTGTCTTAGATTATTTACCTTTGGATGTTTATGTAATTTTGGAGGATGAGATGGAATGAGATATCCTGTTTTGTGCTTAAAAAAACATAAATGTTTAAACATTTAAGTTGTTGGCCTTTTTTTGTGAATAAAGAAAGATTGGAACTATGGGAAAGAAATCCTCTACAATACAAGGTGTAACCTTGTGTGTGACACTTAATTATTTATGCTATAAAACTATATTTAAAAAAATTTCAAAAATTATATTTATCTTTTAAACAACTATAAGTATATATTTATAAAAAAAATTGATGAAAAATCATGTTTAAAATTTTATATAAATAAAAGATAGATTATTTTGTAAATTTATTAAAATTTTAAATCATGACTTTTCATCAATTTTTTTTATAAATATATACTTATAGACTTATAGTTGTTTAAAAGATAAATATAATTTTTAAAAAAATTTTAAATATAATTTTATAGCATAAATAATTAAGTGTCACATGAAAGGTTACAAAAAGTATTGTAGAAGAGTTCTAATCGGAATTTTAGAATTAGAAGCATAAATTATTTATCAATAAAAGTGAAAAAAATGTCAACAGACGATAGTTAAATGTCTTCAATAGTAACATTTTCAGCACTAATAAGATGTAAAAATATTAGCTGGTTGATGATGTTATGACGTTTATATGTTTTGATTATATTTGCACTATTGATGATGTTGCTTTTGATGAGTAAAGTTATGAAGGAATTTCCTGTGAGATGCGTAGATGATGTTTTGCTTTATGGTTGATTGAGGACAAGCAAGAGTTAAGTGTGGGGGGATTTGATAATACATATTTCATATAGGCATTATAGGTATTTCTTATTGCAACTAAGTAGTGGTTTTGCTATTGTTTGAGTCTAGTTTTGTATATTGGTTGTGAATTATTCAAGTTCAGAATCTACGCCTTTTTAGTGTTTATTATGCAGAATTACATTCCGACCTTGAATGGACTTTGGGAAGAGCTTAAGAGACATGTTTTGGAGCATATGGAGGTTGAGAAGGAAGCTAGAGAGGAGCAAGGAAGCACGACATTGGAGATTATTGAAGTCAATCGAGGAAAGTTGGACACTGTATAGACGGCGCCCGCCGCCATTTGCACGGCGCCCGCCGTGGGCCGTTTTCCAACGTTTGCGATTTTGGATCCGGAAACATTATTTCTTATTATTTTATTCCTATTTATACTAGGGTTTGGCCGACTCTTAGAGAGGCTTTATTAGATTATTTCAGTTCTATTCACCGTGTGTGGCTATTGTGTGTGAGACTATGAACACAATTAGAGAAAGAGAGAATTGGCCTATGGGTTGCTAAACTCATAGTTTCGCCTTTGATTCGAAGACATGGTTGTTTGGATTGTGAAGATTTGATTCTATTTGGTTATTCATATTCTTAGTTATCATCTTGTGCTTATTATTATATTTGTGTTCCTTTCTATGATTGATCACCATGTTAGAAATTGCATCTTAGCTATGAATTCGTTGTTGTTTTCTTGATAGCAAACAAATGTATTGAGATAGTGATGTTTCTTTGTCTTTGTAGTGGATGATTTCAATTGATCTATGTTGAGGATATTCGATTAGGGTTGGGTTCGGTATGCGCCTATTAGTCTTAATTGCGTTGAATCGATGTGCCAATTGGTCTTGATTACTTGAGTCCTTAATGCTATTCTTTAGTGATATTGAATAAGATGAGTGAATCTTTGCGGATCTCTCAACTTTAGTCAAGTAGACCTATGAATATGAATAATTAATAGATCAATCTGAGGACTATGAATTCCAACCATTTTCAGAGAATTACAGGTGAAATGTTCTTTCTACTTTGATATCAATCTACTTTGCAATCATAAATCTGGTTACTTTTACATTTTGTTTATTTGCTACAAATCATTTTTTTGTCATAAGACACTAGTACAAATCTACTAATTAAGAGCGGTTTTTTTATAGGGAAGGACAGCGCTTATTGGAGTGATGTTAACTAAAGCGCTGTTAGCACTTGTAAGAGCGGAAATTAAAAAACGCTGTTAAAAGGACACGGACAGCGGTTATTTGTAAAAACTGCTGTCTTGCCTCTTTTTTTTTTTTTTAATTTTAAAAGAAGACAGCGCTTTTTACATAACAAGCGTTGTCTATTAATTTTTTTTAAAATTGAAATCACAGCGGTTATACTAATAACCGTTGTCTATCTATATATTTTTTTTCGTAGATAATTAATATATTAATCCAATAATACATCCCTGTAAATAATAAGAACAATTGACCATTCCAGATTTCCAGCTATTCAAATGTACATATGAACCCAAAAATACCATTTTCACACACAGAGAATACCAAATACTTGAATAATCATAACAATGTCTAAAATATTTAATTCCTGCATCATATATAATGAAAATGAAATGTCTATTCTATTTAGGTACGAAAAAGTATTTCCAGGATAATCAAAATAATTCCTAGATAGTCAAAATGATTCCCATCTACCATACACACGAGTCGTTTCCTACTATTGGTAGTCGAATCACACCTAAATATCCACATTCAGTCTAAGAAACGGTTTCAGAAACTCAACCCATTCTTCCTTTACCTCATTGATTAGATCTTGTGTAAATGAGGAACCTGAACCTGGAAAGTACTGCAGAAGAGTTTGTTAAACCAAAATCAGTTAGTTTATTCATACATTTAATATTTCATATATATATATATATATATATAGAAGAGTACTAAACATTGAGACATACCGCTTTGGGGATAAAGTCGGCGACTTGTTGAATGATGTCTCGCATGTACCGACATATATAAAACCCACATTGCTCATCATTTGGTTGAAGAGGACACTAGTTAGAAAAAAAAAATAGTTGATCATCGTGTTAGATATCCTTTCATAATTATATACATACAACGAAAATAAATCCATGAACGCAATTTATATTAATACATAAGGGACGGGACACAATCTACAAACTTTATACTCCGTATATAACACTAAAGTCAATGTGAAAATACTTTATACTCCGTATATAACACTAAATTTTTTTAATATAATAAAAGCATTTATTAAGGAAATTAAGTAAACACTAGAATGGCCATTGGCTTGACTTCCAAAGTCTCACTACTGATGGGGGAACCGGCTTATTCTTTCACATATTTTACTTCCAGATCCATCTCATCAACATGGGCTTCAAATCGATCCGGTGAATCTAAAGCAGAAGTAACTGAAAGTTCAATCCCACACTCAGAACCACCCATGGTAACCCTTGTTTCATCGGGTATGGAAGCTTCTGATATGCTAGGCTCCTTGAAAGAGTCCCATATTGAGTTTGGAGGTGTGGGTCTGGTTGAATGCTTTGATCATTCTGTGCAGCCACTTCTAATGGCTCCAAGAATGAAGCATTAGTAGAGTCATAAGACTGCTCCATCTTTCTTCACTGGATAATAAACTAGAAGTCATTGTGTCCAACTGTTTTAAATCAGTTATTGCCCGTGATTAGCAACAACTTACTCAAACATTTCCGATTCAACCGGTTCTATGAAATGGGATTAGTTTTTTTATATTAATCCCAAAAACAAAGAGAGTCTAGCTACTCACAAAAAGAAAGGTGTGAGGAAATATAAATGTAAGAAGTCACCATAATCAAAATGAAGAGAGTCTAGCTACTCACAAAAAGAAATGTTTGAGGAAATATAAATCTAAGGCAAAGGCAGATGAATTATCTAATGGAAATATAAATGAAGAGAGTCTAGCTACTCACAAAAAGAAATGTTTGAGGAAATATAAATCTAAGGCAGAGGCATATGAATTATCTAATGGAAATACCATATGTTATTTCCATTATATAATTTTTCTTCCATTACATAATCTAAAAGGTAATCTAGAAGTTACACTACTGATGAGCACTCGATGCCTAGACTAAGGCAGAGGCAGATGAATTAGAGTCATAGGCTTTGGCCTTTACATGCAGATGCAGCAAATAAAACTATCAGATTATGAGTAAGAGTGAAAATCAGTAAGTGGTGCATTGAAACATCCATATCTGTCACCAATCAGGAAAACAGGGAATCATTTTTCTTGAGGGGGGTGGGGGTGGGGGGGATGATTTCTATTAGCAATGATAATGGATGTGTACCAAGTTGAGAGCAAGCTGTACAAAACTTATGGGGAAACAAAGGAAGAACAGAAGATGAAGGTGTTTAAGGCCAAAGTAACAGCCAAAAAGAAGAGAATGCCAGCAGAACTACAAACACAAGTACCTGTAAATCACTTGAAAGGTCTTTCACATTGTCTTCTGAGAGCTTTTTCTCCTATCAAGGATAAAAAAAGATTGAACTTATTTTTATAGAAGCAAAGCAGACATAACAGGGAAATCTCAGATAAAACTAACGCATGCACATTTGAATATCAAACCTTTTCCAGTTTCTCATAAGCTTTCAATGCATCTCTTCTTATGTTCCTCAGTGCAACCTACATTTCAGAAAAGCTTAAGCAAGAAATGACATTCAACAAAGAATATCAGCATGACTTACTACTCACTAGAAAATAACATAGATACTTAAATGAAGGCTTCAGTTTATTCAGCAAACACCAGTGTCGGCACTTATAAATTAAATGCCACCAAGAATAATGAGATTTCTTAAATTTTAAGATATTATGCTGAGAATTTCAAATTTAAAACTAATATTTCATCAAGATAACATGTAACGTTAGTTGGCACGCAATAAGGAGCTGCTTAACAAAGAAGAATTGTATTCAGCCGCAAAAAGTTTCAACCAAAGAAGCAATTGAGCAAATCCCTAATTGAACTAAGGAGCTGCTTAACAGAAAGAAGTTAAAAAAACCTAAAAATCCAAAACCCTCGTGGATTAGTGATAGCAAATCAGACTAGAAGAAGACAAGAACTCAATCAAAACAGAGAGGAAATCACACCTATCAACAACAATGGCGGTCGGAAGTAGGGCGCGCTGTTGGTGGCCGAAGCGGCGCCGAGGACTGGTTGTGCTTGGTAGGTGCTTGTCGACGGTGAGGGCGGTCGGAAATCACACCTATCAACAACAATGGCGGTCGGAAGTAGGGCGCGCTGTTGGTGGCCGAAGCGGCGCCGAGGACTGATTGTGCTTGGTAGGTGATTGTCGACGGTGAGGGCGGCCGGAAGTAGGGCTGGTCGACGACGATGGCGGTCGGAAGTCAGCAATGCACTGCTGGCCGACGACTTAGTTGCAGGGAGACGTTCGGAAGTTAGGGCTTTTGGAAATCAGGGAGACGGTCGATCGGAAGTTAGGGATTTGGAGTTTGTATCGATAGTATTTTGGAAATCAGGAACTATTTTTTTCCTAAAAAAAAGTTATTTACATGATTTTTCTTTTATTCAACTTAATTTCCTTGCAAATTTTTTTCGAGTTAGAGGGAAAGAAATTCGATCATGTTTGCGCGGGTTTTTCGATCACTTAGATAGCGCTTTTTAACAAAAACGCTAAGAGAGGTTTAATTTAACAGCGCTTTTTAATAAAAACGCTAATAGAAATTTAATTTAACAGCGCTTTTTATATATAACCGCTATGCTTCTAAAAAAAATATTTTTTTAAATAAACTTAAATACATTCTCAGCGTTTATCTATTAAAAAGCGCTATCCTTCCCACAAATTAATAGCGGTTTAAAATAAGCGCTTTTAAATTTCCGCTATTAATCTATCATTTTGTACTAGTGAGAGTTCTTACTTAGAGTTATTGAATAGGAAATCGCTTCTCCCTATGGGCTCGACACCGAACTTCATCGCTATACTAGTAGTTATTTGGTTTATCAAGTGATTGATTGCCTAATCTATTGGTTTTGTGTTTGAGTTTGGATATTATTACTATTTGACAAAGGGAAAAAGTGTCAACGACGTTCGTCTCGCGTCAAAGATAAAGAAAAAAAATCACCTTTTGTTGGTCATAGCTGATCGTACAGTTTTCACCACCAAATCCACTCAAATCCTTTTTCAAATTCTCTAAAAACCAGCTCCATGAGTCATTATTTTCAGCTTCTACAACTGCCCAAGCTATTGGATACATTTGTTTATTTCCATCTCTCCCAACTGCACATAACAACATACCACCCAAATAGGTTTTCAAAAAGCACCCATCCAAACAAATCACTGGCCTACATCCTTTAAGGAATCCCTCCCTTAGACCCTAAATTAGTGTAATGTTCATTAGTTGTTTCATATATCATCATATGAGCATGTTTTTTCACCCTATAACATGTAAACCTCTTTAGTTGCACACTAAATCTCTCCATCACTGCTCTTATTAACGGGTTAGTAGACCAACCAGGATCTTTCTTGTATTGTTGTAAATACTCTTTTGGTAACCATCGTCCTTTCACTTGAATATTCTCATAATCTTCTCTATTGCATGTATGGTTAGGAATGACTGATTTCACAACAAATGTTCCTCTCTTACCATCCCATGAAGCATAAATCTCCCATGTGCAACCCTCCTTGCACTTGGTTGCTAACTTGTTATTATTTTCACTCTTATACCATATAATGTTGTAGCTTGCTACAAAAACATACCTAATAACTTAATCTTTAAATATCTGAGGTGATGCAAAAAACATTCCAACTCTCCAAACAAAATTCTTCAATGCATCATCACATAAAACTTTATGCACTTTCTCCTTCCCTGAACCTATTTCATCAAGATCGCCATCCTCTACAATCGGCAATGCATAAAGGCTCTCCGAATTTTCACTATCACTTGCTGTTGTTACAGGAGAATATGTCAAGTATGCAAATATAAATAAAAGCAAACCAACTCCCTGTCTCAGCAAATAAATACAAGACTTCCTCCCGTTGTAGTAGAAGGTAGTCAAGATCGTATCCACGAGGAAGCGTATCAGCGCCTGCCTTTTCAGTTCCAAAACTCAGCAAATTTGACCAGAAGAGTCCTCGACTTCGAGTAAGGTACTCGACTTCGACCACCCTATCGACTAAGACAGAAAGCAGAAACGAACAGAAAACGAAAACTAAAGCAGAACTAGTCGATCTCGACCAAACAAACTCGATATCGACTAAACAGTACTCGACGTCGACCAACAGTAGTCGATCTCGAGTAACTCAGAAACTAAAAATCTCACCTTTTCGAATGGAAACGAATTCGAATACGAAATTTTGGGAAAATAAATCAATGAACTAAGGACTTCTAAGATCAGAGTTTCAACACCACAATGATAACCATGCAAAATAACACATAAAGGCATAAAAGATCATGCTTTTCATCAAATAACTTTCGTTATTAACAAATGGGAATATAGAGGCTTTCGCATAAACCCTAATTGTTACTAACCCTTTTTCACATAATTAATCCAAGTTGTATTAAGATCACTTTCCTGAAAAGGTAAATACATAGATAGGGTGATAACACCAGATATACAAAAGATGAGACCAAACTCAGGGTCTCATGAAAAAGGGGAACCGTATACTCAAAACGACCCCTATACCCTCCAAAAGACAACAAATCTAACTAAGTACCCAATACTTCATCCACCGCCTACTAGTGCTACTAGTCGCTCATGCCACCTACCTCCTAATACTCATCTACCTAAGTAAGAATTTTTTCCAAGTGTATTATGTGAGTGTCTTGCACTTCCACCTCCCAGAAATACGAGCTTTACAACTATCAATAATAATAATATTAGCATAAACATGGGGATCAAAAGTTTCATTACCAAATACACATTTATTCCTTCCCATCCAGGTGAAATACACCAACGCTTCAAAAGCCAGCAACTTAGCTTGAAATGGCAATGTTTTTCAGCGATTGGGGGCCCCACTAGCAAACCACTACAACCCAGCTTCAATCGATTGGAACCTGCACCCCACGCCGGCCCAACTCAACACTAAAGACTGTACTTGCCTGATTGCTGGACAACTGAACCACAAGCCAATTTTCAATCTATTCCTTACCGCAAGCCAAACGATGAAGGCCCATTTCCTGCTCTGCAGTTTCTTCCACAGTAACTCTCCCCAACAAGTCTCAGCACCCCTGTCCCTTAACAACTCATAAGTTTTCGAGTAGGACAAACCCCCACTCGGCTTCAAGATCGGCTGAAGAGAGATTGGGTGGTTGTTGGAAACTGATAGTGCGCTTCTGATGTCATTCCTCGTCTCAAGGATGCTCTTCCAGAACCAGGAATCATCAACTTTCAGGTTGACATCCCACACATCCACACCTCTAAGGTGATTCTAGGCACACCAATGGAGCCAAATGCTCAGTGATGCAAGGGCCAGATTCCCTAGCAACTTGGCCTGAACACTTCTGTTCCATGCTAAGATCTCTCTAATATCTAGGCCACCCTCAACCAGGTATGGGTGTGCATATCCGGGTACCCGACACGAACTGGTTCATCGTGTCGGGTACCCGAAACCATTTAGCTCGAAATGGCCGAACCGTATACGAACCATCTTAACCCGGGTACCTGACACGGTTAAGCTATTCGGTTCCGTGTCGGATAGCCGGGTTATCCGACACGAACCGTATGCCTTTTTTTTTTGTGCAGTGAAGAAATTTTCAGAGATGGCCATGGCGGAGAAGAAAATCAAACCTAAAAACGATTGAATGGGACACAAAAACTTTGCACAAATCATAAATTCGCACTACAAAAACTCACAAATTCGCATAGGCCCTATAAAAGATTAAAAGGAGGAGGAAAAACAACACCAACAACACTACAGATTCGCACAAATTTGAGATTTAGGGTTTGTTTACTTTGAATAAACTCGCACAAATCCCGGCACCGGAGAAGAAGGGTCGTCGGCTGGCTTGAAACGGGAGAAAAAGGGTCGGAGAAGAGAAGAAGGAGGCTCACCGCTCACTGGCTGGAGAAGAAGAAGAAAGGCCGGTTGTTCTGCAGACAACAGATCGCCACGGCTCTGATGTTGAAATTGGAGAAGAAGGGCCGGAGAAGAGAAGGAGGAGGCTCACCGCCTGGAGAAGGAGAAGAAGAAGGGAGAAGAGAAGGAGGAGGCTCACCGCTCACCGCCTGGAGAAGGAGAAGGGTGTCGGCTGTTTGCTCTAGTAGAGGCGATCTGTGTTGCATTTAGGCCTTTAGGGTTTGTTTTAAAACAGGATAATTTTTTTTTAAAAAAAAAAGGCGACACACCTTGGGGTAAAAATTGCACACAGAAAGATTCGAACCTGGGATGACTGGAAGAAAGTACTGGGCTTATACCAAATGAGCTAATAGATTTTATTGATACTCTTTGGACTTAATATATATTAGTACCATCATTTTAGTACCGAAATTTTTTTAAAAAAAAATTAAACGGTTCGTGTCGGGTATCCGACAAGAGAATTTACCCGAACCGTATCCAAACCGTTTAATGTCGGGTTTTAGCGGTTCGTGTCATTTTCGTATCGTGTCTTTTCGGTTTCGGGTTTTTTCGTGGCGTGTCGTCGTGTCTTCGTGTCGTATCAGTCGTGTCAGGCTTTTTTGCACACCCCTACAGCCAGGGGCTTGGTAACATAGTCCCACGCCACTAGATGCTTATGTCTTTCATTACTACCATTCCATAAGAAACGTCTGCACATGCTTTCCACTCGATGAACTACTCCTTTGGGAAGAATAAGGACATGACTCCGGAAGGTGAATACCCCAGTGCAAACAGGTACAACCTCCCAGCATAGGAAAGCTTTCTGGCAGCCCATGACTGAATATGTTTCTCAATTTTCCCATACAGGCCCCCTTATTCATGAACTTTGACTTTTTTAGAGTGAAGAGGAATACCCATGTATATGATCGGGAGGCTTTCTTGCTCAAAGCCCAACTGCTGAACAATAGACTCGACCATACTGTCTGACACCCCTGAGATGAACACAATACTTTTCTCACTATTAGCTTTCAGCCCAGACACAACAAAGAACTCATCTAGACATTCCTTCATAATTTTTACAGACACTAAATCAGCATGGAAGAATAGCAAAAGATCATCTGCAAATGCAAGGTGGGCAAGCTTCAGAGCCTTGCATCTTGGGTGGAACTTAAAAGCCGGGGCTAATTAGCTTTCTGTATCATCCTGCTAAGAACTTCCATGCAGAGAACAAACCGATAAGGCGACAACGGGTCTCCTCGACGGATACCCCGTTTGCCTAGGAAGAAACCCTCTGGAGCACCATTGATCAAGATGGAGAAAGATGGTATAGATACGCATTCCATGATCAGCTCCACCAATGAGCTAGGGAAATTTAAGTAAACAAGCGTGGCCCGAATAAAATCCCAACTCAAGTAGTCATAGGCCTTCTGAAGGTCAACTTTGATTGTGCATCTCGGAGATACCCTCTTCGTCCCATAACCGTTCACCACCTCAAGGGCTACTGCGCAGTTGTGAGACATATCTCTGCCTGGAATGAAGGCCCCTTGGTTTTCTGAGATCAGTTCATTAAGCTTGCTCTTCAACCTCCCAACAATGATCTTAGAGACCACTTTCATTACTGTGTTGCAGCAAGAGATCAGTCTCAAATCCTTAACAAGTGTTGGATTGGCTACCTTGGGCAAGAGGCTGATGAAAGTTGCAAGCTGCTTAAGCACTCTCCCATTTCTGAAAATTTCTCTGACTGCTTCACGGGTATCTTTTCCCACAATCTGCCATGCATCTTTAAAGAACTGGCTGCCAAAACCATCGGGTCCAGGGGACTTGTTACTCCCAATGTTCCAAATACACTTTCTGACCTCATCATAGCTTAGTCTGGTCATCAGATCCGAATCTACAGAACTGAGCTGCTGCCCCGGCTCAAGCTAAGGAAATTTCCCAGTGTCCACCGATGAGGAGAGAAGGTTCTTGAAGAACCGAAGAACATGAGCTCTGATTTCCCACTCTTCCTGCAACTTGTTTCCCCGATCATCCTTCATTACCACAATAGCGTTTCTTGCTCTTCGCTCTTTCACGCTCCTGTAAAAGATAGAAGATGTTTCTTCCCCCATAATAAGCCAATGCAGCTTAGCTTTTTGGGTTGTTATGCTAATCAGCCTTGCAACATTGCTGCGCAGCTCCTCCTCTGCCTTCTTGACTTTTGACGCCAAATGCACATCCCCAGGACATTGTAGAAGCTGAATCTGCAGCTCATGTAACGTCCCTTTGTTAACGCTGATTTGGGTTTGTAGTTCAGGGAACTGAGCTTTATCCCAAGGCTTGAGAGCCTCCTTTACATTTCTGAGCTTCTGGACGAGTTTCAGCTGTTTAGATCCACCATTATCCACTAACTACGCAGCCTTAACAATGTCCAGAAATTCGGCTTCTTTACCCCAAAAATTCTTGTATTTGAACGGATAACGCTTGTTTGAATTTCTGTTGCGCAGGATGGCTACAACAGGAGAATGGTCAGAAAATCCAGGGGTATCAAAGAAGCCCTTGGTATCCTCATACACCTCCAACCAACTATCATTTACAAGGATTCGATCCAATTTACGCTCAATTCTAGCATCACCCCCTTGTTTGTTGTTCCAGGTGCGGGCAGCTCCTGAATATGGTAAGTCCCCAAGGCCACAATCTTCCAAGACAGATTTCAGCTCTTCGAACTCTCTCAGGAAAGCTCTTCTAATTGGCCATTTATCATCCACTTCCAATATACAATTTAAATCTCCTAGCAGCATCCAGGGCGAATTCATACCAGCTGCTATTCTTCTGATTTCAGTCCACAAAGGGTCCCTCTTATGTCTGCAGTTACACGCATAAAAAAATGTGATAGCAAAGCGAAAGGTTCTATCCTTACTTTCGACTACACAGTGAATGAACTGATCATGCACCTCTAGGACCTCTACTTCAAAAACATCCGGATTCCAAGTGACCCAGATTCTTCCGTTTACCTGTTCACTACCATTCATACAGCAGTTCCAGCCTCTCATTAACCTCAATTTAACATCATCAATGTTTTTATGCAACATCCTTGTCTCAAGCAAGCCAATCAACGCAATATCATTATCAAAGCAAAACGTGTTAATTAGACTATTTTCAACCGGGTCCTTTAGACCCGCGATGTTCCAGGCTGCAAGTTTCAATTTATCCATGGGCATGCTTGAGGTGAGTGCTACACTCACTACCAATCTGAGCGACAAAACTGTCCACACCAGCAGAAGCGCACGCATCAGTCTCTTGAAGCCGTTGGAAACGGTTCACACGCAGGTTGCACTCATCACCACAGTTTCTATCCTCTTTGACTTCCTTGCTGTCATAGTTCCTAGCCTGCACTTTTTTTGTTTTCCTCTTCGACGGTGTAATCCAGCCATCCGGGGATATAGCTTGAGCATCATTACAAGCATTAAAATTTTCTATAGCCCTTCTTGAGGCTGAGCTTAGCTGCAAGACAAAATCACACAAATCATCTCCCAAATCATCTAATTTAACATTGCTGCTAAAGATACGCCCAATTGGAATAGGACAGGTCTTCTCCCCCTTACGATCTACTGAACTACCAGATTCACCTGCTGCCTTTTTCTTACTCAGAATGAAATTCAAATCATTCACCACTGATTTTCCTAAAGACATTAATAGCCCATTGATCATGTTGTCATACTGATTCTCTTTTAAAACTGTGCAGGGGATCACAATTTTTCTTTCTAAATTTATCTCTACATTCCCACTGTCACACTCCGCCCTTCTACTGTCATGATCAACTATCTCCGATACCCGGCTAGCCTCCACATCGACCAAGATAAGACCTTTATCACCTGAGGAAACACCTACCACTTTACACTGATCTATCGCAGCTTCACCCTCATCAACTGATCGGCACTGCTCCACCCTCTTACACTGATTTGTCCCTTCTGAATTCAAATTTCCAATATCAACTGAACTGTTGGGCGCTTTCGGAATCCAGACCTCTCTTTTACCAAGTGCTCTAACCTGCAAATTCTCAGCAACAGACGGCTTCTTCCTATGCTTACACTGATCAGAGCTATGCCCAAACTGGTTACAAGAGACACACATTTTAGGCAGCCATTCGAAGATAATTTCTTGAACCCTTTCTCGACCATCTTCATCTTCAATAATAATACTCCTCCTATTTTCTCCAGTAGCATTCACTTCCACCGAGATTCTGGCATAAAAGATTCTATCTCCTCTTGATGTGCGTTCATCCAAACATATGGGTTTGCCCACAGCGCATCCAATCCGGCTAAGCGTATTGAAATTGAAATAGGTTGGGTCAAGGTTTGGGACACAAATCCAGATCGGAATGCTCGCAAAACTACTCCAAGCAATGGGTTCACCTGGGCACCAAGGCTTCAGGATCAGTGGACGAGAACCCCCGATGTTCCACGGCCCATTGTTGAGCACCCATACTCGATCTTCCTCACTTTTGAACTTAAACATGAAGACTCCATTGTTTTTCTAATAGATTCTAGGACTGGTCGCCTTCCATTCCTTCTCAACAAAATCCTTCATCCAGTTGAAATTCACCGCATTTCCAGAAACCACACCAATGAGAACAAAGCTGCACTCTGATCGTTTCTCCACCAGGTCTTCTTTGCGTATCTTCACCCGCCCTCTCTCGACGTCCTCAAAGATTTTCAATTTCTCGGCGCAGTTGATGTTCCGATTCTCTTTAAATAGACTAACAAACGACCTGACTGGAGCAACCCTCTGACCACCTGCATCAAGATTGCAGTTCACAGATTCCAGTAAAGGACGATGAATCTCACCTGCAGGAGCCTTAACACCACTATCATCTTTCAATGTTTGGGGATCTGGTTCGCACGCTGCTTCCTTTCCCTTAGCTTCAGCAGAATCGCCATTAATAGGGTTGTTGGGCACCTCTTGCGACGCAATTAATGCCTGAGGAGCGCTTCGAGATGTTTCGCCTTTCATAAATTCTTTCTTGTCTCGAGAGAGAATTTTCCGAGGAGTGTTGGACCAAGGATAGGCTGAACCACCGCTCCGACCCTCTCCCCTGCCAGATCTACCCATGGCCGACCGGCCGAAGTGGCCACCTCCGACGAGATCGAACAGATGAACAGAATCGCCCTAATCGCCCTGTAAACAATAACAACACCACAAATCAAATTAGGGACGGAGGCAGGGATGTAAGCCGAATCTGCCATGTTCTATAATCACTTTTATATCATTTTCTGCATACATTTCATGTTATTGCTTCGACTCATGTAGCAGACAACAGCGGGGCTCGGGAATTGCTAAAGCGAAAGTTCCATTAAAGAGCGTTTAATCTACACTAGTTTCTGTTTAAATTCGCAGAATTCAAGGAAATTTACAGCAGTTTTGAGAAAGAACGAAAAGCTCGGAAGTCAACTACAGAAGTCCAAGGTCAAAGAACGACAGAACCAGGACGAATTAAGCTGGAGCCGAGACTTACTCGATATCGAGTACTTTACTCGATATCGACAAACCTGGAAGTCATGCCCTGTGATCGAGGAAGGCTGATCGAGAAGCCGATGCCGAGGACAAGACATACCGAGCAGCATCTACTCGATATCAAGTACTTTGCTCGATATCGACAAGACTTGAGGCACCTGTCCGAGCTAGATCGAGAACCAGCTACTCGACCAAGACCAGTGAAGAAGTCGTAGACACGGTTACTCGATATCGAGTAGTTTGCTCGATATCGAGGACATCTATCCTGAGCCGCGTTACGCAGTTTGCTGTCCGTGTCGAGCTGAGATTACTTGGAGCCGAAGGAGTCCGATTCTATCCAAGATATATCAAGTTCTATCTATGGAGAAGAGATTTACCCACACATGGAGGATTTACCTTTTTGGATTTAATTATTTTATTCCATTTATTTATCTTTAAGCTTCTAGATATAGATATTTAGATATAGATAGACTTTCTTGCCTAATTAGAGAGGGAATGAAGCCTACAAATAAAGCCTTAGGGGCTGGATTTTATTCATTCAATTTCAAAAAGAGACAATTAGTTACATAGAGAGAGTAGAGGAGAGAGCTTGTGACGAGAGAAGTTGGAAAGGCGAAAGCGGATTTGGCTTCGATTGGTTGTAAGCTTTCTTTAGTTTATTTAATGCAAGTTATTTCCTTTTGTTTATTGATGAGTTTCTTGATGATGAAGAGCGAGTAGTCCACCCACTTCTAGGGTCGGGGTGAGCCCGACAGTAGCCATGTAAGGTGATGCGGTAAAGGTTTGATCTTTTTATGCAATTCGTCTTCTATCCCTATGAGCATGATTCTTTTGCGAGAGTTGAAGATGATCCTTGTTTGTATTATTGAAGCGAAAGTGATCTTAATGCAACTTGGGTTAATTATGTGAAAAGGATTAGTAACAATTAGGGTTTATGCGAAAGCCTCTATCTTCCTATTTGTTAATAACGAAAGTTATTTGATGGAAAACATGATCTTTTATGCCTTTATGTGTTATTTTGCATGGTTATCATTGTGGTGTTGATACCCTGGCTTTGGAAGACTTTAGTTTATTGAATTTATTCCAGCGAAATCTGAGTTCTGTGTTCGAAAGTTTGCATCTTTAAGTTTCTGTGTTTGTCGACGTTGAGCAAGTTTTTGTCGATATCGAGTTGGTCGTACTCGATATCGAGGAGGGAGGGGTTACTCGACACTGTCTTTGCTGAGTCTTCTGTCTGTTGGTCGATTTCTGTTGTCTATTGTCGACTTGTTGTAGTCGATATCGAGGATTGTTGCTCGATATCGATTAGCTTCTGTGGCCTTGCTTTATTTTCTGCTGTTGTTTGTTATTTTTGTCTTTCTGTTTGCTTTTCTATTTGTGAGATTTACAGCTACCTGAGATCTGCTGACACGCTTCCTCGTGGATCGATCCTGACTTCCCACTGCTGCATCAGGAGGAGGTCTTGTAATTATTTGCATGGACACGAATCTGGTTTGATCTATTTCATTATATTTTAACCTCGATTTCCTCCCTACAACAGGCAGTTGGAGAACCAACCGACGATACAAGAACTCGAGAAGACGGCGACCGGAAGACTGAGAAACATGACATGAAAGAGAAGGCAGTAGTCCTAGCAATTAAGCAAAGAAGAAGGCGGTTAACGTTCGCTTCAATAACACAAACAAGGATCACCTTCAACTCTCCCAAAAGAATCATGCTCATACGGATAGAAGACGAAATTGCATCAAAAGATTGTACCTTTTCGCATTACCTCACATGGCTACCGTCGGGCTCACCCCGACCCTAGAAGTTGGGTGACTACTCGCTACTCATCATCAAGAAACACATCAATAATAAAAGGGAAAGAAATTGCATTAAATAAACTCAAAAACTTACAACCGAACAAAGTCAAATCCGCTCTCGCCTCTCTTGCTCCACTCGGCTACAAGCTCTCTCTCTCTTACCTCTATGTAACTAATTGTGTGTTGAAAGCTATCCTAAAGCTCAGCCCCTAATGCTTTATTTATAGTGTTCCATGTAGCTATTCTAGGAAGGAACAACTATATCTAAATCTATCTAATAACATACAGATAAAATATTATGATAAAGGAAATAATATCTAAAAGGAAACTAGGAGTAATTGTAGATAAATCCTTCTTCTCTTTGATAGATCTTGATATAGATGGATATAATTCCACCTCTCTTGGCCTGCAAGTAACTCTATCTTCTCAGCAAACTCGATCTCGGACTCGGACTGCTCGACATGGCTACTCGACGTCGATCAAGTTACTCGACATCGAGTAGAATTCTTCTCCCAGGGTTGCACTCGAGCTCGAACAGGCTTCGGACTCGTCGTCATGTACTCGACATCGAGTAAATGAACTCGACGTCGACTAGTTTTGGGCTCTCGAGTGGTGACTGCTCGACTTTGCTGATCTCGAGTTGAAGTACTCGATATCGACTAGAAGTGGTCGATATCGACCAGACTGTGTCGAGTGCTTTTCTTTTGTTTCCAGCTCGATTTTTCATAGTTCAGCTACTCCTTGACCTCGGATTTTCTGTAGTTGACTTCGAGCTTTTCATCCATTCTCCGAATTGCTTTAAAATGCCTCGATTTCTGCGAAATTAAACAGAAACTAGTGTAGACTCCATAATTTGGCAAATAAGCATAAACTACATAGAATCTATACTATTCTAACCCAAATGTATGAAATGCATGCAGAAACCGATATAAAAGCAAGTGTAAAATATGACAAATTAGGCTCACAACACTTGCATGTTGTTCATTGTGTGCATTTATGTAAGAAAACCCAATATTCTCAAATGAAGTGTTTATCTCCGTCAATTTCTGTCTATTAGCAAGTCATTCATCATCACTGTCACTTGAAGATCCTCCACTTTCACGACTATCTTTCTCACTATATTTTATTTCATTGCACTCATCCTCACTAGCCACATAGGTAGGTTCTATTTCTAAGCCAGAATCTTGAAACCATTCTAGATAATCTTTAGATAAGCCTTCATCACCCATCACATAATAATCTTCCATTTTCACCTTAATAAGATATCAAAAGGCAAAAAAAAAACCATTTTTTTTATTAAATTCCCTCAATTTCAACACCAATAACCATTAACTCATGATCAGACCAAACCTTATCACCAATTCTATATCAAGAAGAAAACTTTACAAATAAATCATGGAAAAAAACCCATACCAAAGATGTTCGTAGACTCAATTTTGTGCCTCGGTGCTCCTGTGGTTCTACAAATCACATATTCCTCTGGATTGTGACCTTGAGCTTTTCCCTCTTTCTTGCGCTCCCTGCAAATTGAATAGACCTCCCTTGTAAATCAAGTTTGGTGGTGTGTTCGGTACCGCAATAGAACCAATAATCGGGCCCTATTGCTCTCTTCATTTTTCATCAAATCCATTTCTCTTTCTACATGTTCAAGCTCTACCCTAGTTCCCCCTCCGGTTGCTCTCGTTGGTCTACTGCAAAAGTAGATGATACTCATGGTATTTGTTTATTTAAATAATAATATCCCTATATTTTATTACTTATGGTATTTATTTATTTATTTAAATAATCATCTCACTTAAAAAGCTAAATTAATGGTCGTAATGGGGCTTGTAGAGGAGAGGGGCGGCGGCTAGGAAGGAGGGCGTCGACGGAACTTGAAAGGCCGGGAGGAGAGATGGGAAGCAGAACAACCGGGAGGGGGTTAGGGAGGAAGCGGATTCCACGAACTCGGAGAGCGCGAATCAGGACAGGGCGAGTGAGGCGGAGAACAGTGGTGGAGAAGGGGTGGAAGCGGGATCTTTTTTTTTTTTTTTTTTTTTTGACGCTAGTGTCAAATGACACTCAGTCTGAGACTGACTGGGATACTCCGTATTACAGTGAGTATTTTTTAAAGGTACTGTAATTATGGACTAAGCACACGTGTCAATCGGGTGTGTTTAAGGTCATTTGGAATTTTTTTATTTTGATAAAGTAATAATTCGATGGTTAGACAAGTCTGACTTACCGAGAGGCCGAACAAAGTCGGTAGACGGCGAACCGTCAAACATACAGAAATACAGACAATAAGCGAAATAAAAAAGCAGAAATAAACCATACAATAAGACGACTCAAGAAGACCAACTCTCGAGAAGCTGAGGAAGCCAACGAAAAACGGAGCCAAGCACCACCAAGCAGTGGCACCGCGGGTCAGCGGTACAACAGGACTCTAACTCCTGTGGGTAGTGCAGACGAACTCTAAGGAAGATCAATCTCGGATACGGAGACGCCCTCAGCGTACCACCACGACCCCAGCCAGTCCCGACTCCAGACTCCACCAAAAAAAAAAGGGCAATTCACCAAAAAAAAAGGCAAATCTCTCTGCACCCCGCAGTTAGGCATCGATTCGTTACTTGAATAAGTAAATAAAGAGCGGTCATTCCGGGGTTCGAATCGGGGACCTATAGGTACTACCCACAAGTCCTTTCCGGTGAGCCATTCCGGTATGGTTAGCATCGTTTCGTTACACTTTCACTTCCGGGAAGTACAAATTCTTTGTAATTGGTTTTCAGTATATGAGTTTGATACAATTTTTTAAAACTAAAAAACACGTGAATTAAAATTTATAGGAATTGAAATTTCTACAAAATGGAGGAATTCAACTTATCAAGAGGGAGGTGGGTAAGATCTACTTCCCCCTTTTATTTCCCAAATCTTTTATTTATTTTATTCTTTTCATAAAGAAAATCTCTAATTTGTCCCTATTAATAAGATGAATTTATTTATATATAAAGGTTATAAAAGTAATTTAAAACCAATTGTTGTTAAATATCGTGTTCAATCAAACAAAATGCAGTAGTTGAGTTCCTGGGAATTTATTTGCAAACAAACATATTTTCATACTTCCCGATAAGTAGAATTCATGGAAATTCTATTTCCCGTGAAGTAAGTTCCCAAGAATTGAAATTTCTACCTTTAACCAAACAAGCCCTTATACTTGAGCAACTTCAAGAGATTCTCCAATTTAGAAAAATATTAAACTTTTGGAGAATTTTAAGCCTTTTATGGATCCAACACCTTCTCTATTCAATTCTCCAATATAGGGATGGATAGGAAAAAATAGGGTTGCTTTCCTATATTTGTAGCAATCTCCAAAATTTTGGAGAATCCTTTTCCACGTTCATTTTCATTTTCTGAGTCTCAAAATCAACTAGATGGATAATTGTTCAACAAATTCTCTATTATTTTGATTGATCATATAATCGATTATATTTGCCAATTATGATTCTTCCATTCATAACAATATATTGATTGTGTTCATTTCGATCATGTTTGTTAATTCTGTTCCTCTTGTCAAAGTAATTTGGTGATTTCATTTTTGGAAAATTAGACTTTGAAAACTACAAAGGTTCAAACGAGTAGTTACATTCAAATAAAATATTTAAAAAAATTATAATAAATGTGTGATTCTGCAAAATAAGGAAGCTATTGGAATTGGGATAAAAATGATTTAGAGAAAATGGGTTCTGATTCCCTATTTTGGAGAAAAATTTGAAGAAGTTGTTGGAGATGGGTGCTACACTATGTGCACTCAACACGAACTGATTTTAAATCCATTTAATTTAATTATTACCTTAATATGTATCTGACATTAAATATATCTAACATTAAAAAAACAATGAATAGATATAAAAGAAAACTTAAAATTAGAAGAAAAAAAAAACCTTACAAACGGATTAAAATTTGTATCTACTTTTTAAGTTTCAATTTTTTTAAAAAAAATTGAAATATCCGTTCGTTAGTTTTTTAATATCTAACGTATTTAATATTAAACATGTATCAAGCTAAGATTTAAACAGATCTATGATCCCTTCATAATATATTTGCTAGCAACATCCTAGGTTAAGAGTGGTCAAATTTACTTTAATTACTACGAAGTATCCTTCGCTATAAGAGTTCACCTTCCACTTCGTTGTTGCATTGTCTTATTCACAGTATTTTTTTATGTGATTCGGTTACGACCCTAATGGGACAATAAAGATATCAGGAGATAATAGTTGCATCCACAAACTTACTATATTTTTTTGAGTCACATACGTATGACTTAAAAGGCAGAATATTTTACAATAAAGTACTATGCGTTTGTGATTCAAGATGGACAGGGCCTGTTTTTAAAATAAAAAATGAGATATATAGTGTATATAGTAAAATTATGGAGGTAAATATCACTACTTGTTCAAAATAATTTGATTTGTGATTTAGAGAATATTTTGTATGGTTTGTTTCTATACAGTCAAGACTCAAGAGGGCTCCACTTTTTCTACTTTCCTCCTTATAACATTAATTTATTTTTTAATTTTTTAATCTTAAAATAATTATAAAAAATATATATTTATATTTCTAACATCTATATTTCTATATTTTTAAAATTTTATTTTGAAAAATAATATTTTAAAACTTTTAAAAAATAAAAAGGCAATATTTGATAACGTAATTTTTCAAAATAAAATTTTATAATATATAAAAATATCTAGTTAGGAAGATAAATATATTTTTTTTAAATTTTCAAAGAATTAAATAAATATTAAATTAATTTGGTGGAGTAGTGAGGGTAGTATAAAATCTTGTCTTGTTTTTTGGGATCGATTCTCCTAAAGTTGTTTAAAAAGTTAATTTTTATAAGTTAATCTTTTATCTTGAGATTGAGTAAGGGGATATATGCCCACTGGCCAGCTAGCATACTTTTAAATTGTAATGAAACAATATTTTTTGGAGGAATTTATTTTTAAAAAATTATAATATATTTTATGAGATGAAAAATAGCGTGTTAAATGATAGAAATATGTTGAATTATTATTTATCGATTACATTCTAGACCATATGTATCCCTTAGTGTTGAGCCTAGAAGCTTTATGAAGAAGATTTGTACAACCATGTATCAAGTATATATGAATACTCATATATAACAAGTGCTTGTTCTATACAAAAGGTTTGGTAGCATTGTTGGAGTAAGGTTTGTGTAGAATTTTGGTTGTGTAACTTGTGTTGCAGTCCACCACAAGGGCAAGAAGAAACCCTATCATAAAAGTTAATAAAGAAGTAGCTAGCTAGGCTAAGTTGATAACGAATAACGATGGCTTTATAATATTGTAGTGTGCTTTGGACCGTTAAAGAATATGCCTAAACACATATGTAGATGTTAGATGTATAACAGTTAAACTTTAGAGAGAAAATAGATCTACAATTGAACTTATCTGGCCAAAAAAACTTGGATTCTAACACGTACATCTGGAATTGGAACGGACTCCGATCATTTACTCGATCAACCTTTCTAAACAAAAGATGACATATTTCAACCTTTCACATAAACCAACCAATTTAGAAAGATAGATAGATAGATATGGATGTATTTATTTCTTATTATTACATAAATATTATAGATAAAATGCTGATTTATAAAGTATTTAATAAATTTAGCATATTTTTAAATTATTTTATATGTTATATTCTTTCCAATTTAGTGAAATAGTTTCCAATTTATATGTTATATA
Organism: Persicaria tinctoria; assembly: GCA_037127255.1. NCBI lineage: Eukaryota > Viridiplantae > Streptophyta > Magnoliopsida > Caryophyllales > Polygonaceae > Persicaria > Persicaria tinctoria. Next base: position 6,569,520 of record JBANSL010000016.1, on the reverse strand, counting down.
ATCTCCTAGATCCACTTTATTTATTTTTTTAAAAAAAGGTCTATATATAGATTTCAATCTATATAAGATTTTCTATCTAAATATATAAATGTTTTTTTAATTAAACTAGTCATATATATATAAGTCTGATTTAATAAATAAGCTATAAAATTCATCATATCTTCAAAATATTTTATAAGATTTTTTCTTTTTAACTTAGAAAAACAATTTCCAAAATTGGAGTATCGATCAAACTACAAATTAGGACCATACGTAGTTTTCATTGATCACAAGTCAAATATTTGAAAAGATGAAGGCGATATAGGGGAAGCTTTAGGTGACGATGAACAAGATGAAAGTGATGGTTGCGCATCGACTGACAACAATAAAGAACGCGAATGTGATTGCAGTGTGGAGAAGAACGGTGATGAACTTATGCCTCCTACATCACTGTAGTAGCATCAACGTTCTTTATTGTTGTTACTTGTTAGCATGTGCCCAACCACCACAGTCATCTCGTTCACGATTACCTTGTCTAACCGCGCATCCTGCACCACTCTCGATCTCTAACCCAGCACTATCATTGCCTCGTTGAGAATTAAGGTAAGATCGACCTTGGGGTTTTTAAAGCATGGCTCTCACTATCGCCATCGATCTGCAGGTTTTTAATCTCAAGGAGGGAGCTTCGTCTGCGTTGAGACGGACTCGATCGATCGCAGGATGCGATGGAACTCTTGACGAAGTTGATTAACTCGACTCACCCTTTGTTTAATTTGCGTTGGTAAGTTAAAAGAAAGATTAATTGATTCTTTAATTTTCACACGTAGCAAACTGGATTGCAAATTACGTACTGTTAGGGGAAGTCTTATTGAGTCTGACCAGAAAGCCCAACATATAAACCAGATTGGGACACTATCCCAAAATCAATTGCATTAGGTGGAGTAGCCCGTTCATTTATATGTTGGGTTTAGAATTACCCCACTTTCGACGTGAGATTTCATAAGTGTCCCAACCAATCCCCTCTCACTTGTGAATCCATTACAAGTCTAGCCCGGTTGAAATTGAGACCCCCACGCAACGGGTTCGACTAACCCGTCATCGATACATATGTGGAGTCCATCTCAATCTTCGGTTCAACCGGTCCACCCGCTGAACCCGGTTCTGATATCATTTTGTTATAACGAGAATGATAACAGATGAAGAAAGACACAGAGATTTAACGTGGTTCGGCAACGGTGTGTTACCTACGTCCACGGGCAGAGAAATATGGAGCTTTATTATGTAGGCAAACAAGAAACTAGGTTACAAATTGTTAGATTTCATGAATATATATAGTGTCTAATGAAACTCTGGTCAGACAATGGGCATAAACCCAAAACAAATAATAAGCCCAATTCAAGGCATATTAACAAATCTCCATCTTGATTTGAATCCTCTCAGATGTATCAACCACATTGCAGCGCTAGACGTATCAAATGCAATGTCATGCCAGATGCACCAGATGCGCTTCAATGCCGGATGTGCCAGAATCTTCTCTCAGAAACAGATGCACCATGACAAGTGCCAGACATTTCTCTGTCTCAGATTTGTCCTCACAAGAGGACTCAGATTGCCTCGTAGGGCAGCTCAACAGTTGGTGATATTAAACAAGTCCAAACAGTGTTGGAACTTGCTCTCCGGAACTGGCTTGGTGAACATATCAGCATGATTATCAGATATTCTCACCTTCTTCACTCCGATTCTCTTCTCAGCTTGCCAGTGTACTGACTCACCTCCAGAAACAACACCATTGTAGTTGGATGGAACACCATCCTCCCCCTCCTCGACCACATGCAAAACATATCCCACCAGATCATTATACTTGTATATCTCGCAGACCCCTTGATGTCAACCTTTCTTGGCTGATCTAGAGCAATACTCCGATGTACAACTCCACATGTTCCTGTGTCTAGGGGTATATTCTTTGTCTCACCAGTATTTGACTCGATCAGTAGTATCCGTATGTGATGATTGGTCAGTGACCAACTCAGGTGCATGAGTCTCTATTGGAGTGAAATTCAACTCCACCTCCTCAGCAACAGTCTCCCTAACCTTGACTGAAACAACATCTACAACACATGTGACTGCTGAACCTTGTAGGGCATACAAAGTTTCCTTTCCCTGCTCGACTTCATGCAAAACAACATTAGAGCCTTTAAACACGCGCAACTTTCCACCATAACCTATGTATCTGAAACCCTTGTCGTCTAACACGGTTAGGGATATCAGATTCTTCGTCATAGATGGCACATGTTTGACTTCCTCCAATGTGCGAATCTTCTCATTGTTTGTCCAAAGCCTGACTGAGCCGATCCCAACAACCTTGCAGATGACATCGTTTCCTATAGAAACATTGCCCTTGTCTACACATCTATATGTTGTAAACAACTCTCTTCTAGGACGTACGTGACAGGACGCACCCGAGTCAAGAAACCACACATCATGATCTGTGCGATTACCTGCTAGTAGAACAATATCTTCCTCAGAAGTATTTCCACCATGAACTACTGATGTAGATCCAGATTTCTGCTCTTGTTGCCTCTTCTTAGGACATTCATTCTTCCAATAACCTTTCTCCTTATAGTAGTTACAGACGTCGTCTGGTTTAGCGCCTGATTTGCGACCTTGCTTCTTGCCCCTTCTACCATCAGAATTGCCTCCGCTGGCCATAAGCCCGGAAGCCTGATTGTTTGTAACCGACATGGTTGGTTGTGAAGCGACGATCTAACCTCTTCCAGCGTGATGGTATCCTTCCCAACGATGATCGACTGAACGAAGTTCTCGTATGTGTGTGTGGGGGGGGGGGGTAGGGATACCAGCAGAATTAGGGCAGCATCTTCGTCCTCCACCTTAACATCAATATTACGCAATTCAAGTAATAGCGTGTTAAGTTGATCAAGATGATCTCTGAGTTGTGTACCTTCCTGCATACGCAGCTAGGGATGGCAACGGGGCGGGTTCGGGGCGGGAATACCCTCCCCGTCCCCGTCCCCGTTTGCAAAAAGTCCCCCCGTCCCCGTTCGGGGATCAAAAATGGCCCCCGTCCCCATCCCCGCGTAATTTTCCCCGTTTGCATTCCCCGCGGGTTTCCCCGTCGGGTTCCCCATTTAAAACTTATGATTTCCCTCATTTAATAAAAAATTATAAGATATTATTAAAGTTATGTAAAAATATGATATAAATATTACATATAATATCTCATAAATGTAAATTATAAGGTAAAAGTTTAAAAATAAAATTATTTTAAAATTAGGTAAGATATAAGTAAAAACGGGGATTTCATACTCCCCATCGGGGATCCCCGCGGGGTTCCCCAACGGGGACGGGGCGGGGCGGGGATCGGGTTGGGGACTACTATCCCCGTCCCCATCCCCGTCCCCGCGCGGGGAATCACTTTGACACCCATCCCCGTCCCCGTCCCCATTTAATTTCCCCATCCCCGTCCCCGCAGCGGGGATTCCCCGCGGGGATCGGGGAGTCCCCGCCCCATTGCCATCCCTATACGCAGCCCAAACAACCGTTGTTTCAGAAGCAACTTGTTTGTCAGAGACTTTGTCATGTACAAACTCTCCAACTTCAGCCACAAGCCGCCAGCAGTTTCCTGATCGATCAGCAACCTCTATTATGACATCGTCTGCGAGACACAACATGATCGTCAAATGAGTCTTCTCCTCTAGAAGGCCGTACTCAGTGATGGTTGTATCTGCTCCCTTCTTGTCGGCGGTTAACGGTGCCCATAAACCTTGTTGCTTTAGCAAAGCTCGCGTCTTTATCTGCCACAGACTGAAAGAGTTTCTTCCAGTAATCGAGGTTGGATATCGAAGTTACATTTTCGATTTGGTGATTCAGGCGTTATTTTTTTTCATCTTTTTCGATTGATCTAGTTATGGTACGTACGAGTTGTGTCTAGTCGGAATCAAGGTTGTGTATTTTAGACAACTCCGATTTCACTATTTCAAGAGGTATACATTTCCCTAGAATCTCATCTTCACTTCCCACAAGCGATCGGTTCATATTGTACCTTCCTACTAACGATGCTACTTTCAGTAGTGTCGCCTTCCTTTTCTTTCTTGATTTTGTTTGCTTAAATCTCTCTTTTTCTTCGACCTCTCGATTTATCAAACAACAGTTTGTCTCATATTTCAAAATCTTAAATTTTTCAAAAAAAAAAACACTTATATTTACATTATATTCATATTCAAACAACCTCATGTATATTCATATATATATACTTATGACATAATATTCATTATATAAGTTTTTCTTTCCAAATTAAAATTATAAATATATATTCCCTTCAAGCATATAGATTACACAAACCCTCAAGACCAATACATATAATCTTAATCTGTGTTTGATTGGAATTACTCTTAATTTGATGGATTCATAAAACTACGTTGTCAATTCCATGGAAAACGAGGTCATTGAGGCAATCAAGATCCTTGCTCAAGAACCCGAAGATATTACTACTGTATGAGACGAGGTGCACACTGGACATCTCCGACTCAGTGTTCAGTGCACACCTCGCCTCATCGAGAAGCAAGATCTTCAGGTTCATGAGCAAGGCTCTCGTTTTAATCTATGTAAAAAAAAATACATAAAATATAACATGTTCTCTGTATGAGTTGAAGAGATGAAAACTGAACAACCGGAAGAACAACAAGACCAAGAAATGAAGAAAGCCTCTAGTAAGCTTCAAGAAGGGATGTTCCCTGAAGGGGCTCGATGTCGTTTCTCGACGTATTCTGATGGGAACCAACCACCTCTGCCTTTGCATTCTCCTTCCGACCACCCTGATGAATTTACCTGGAGGCAAAATAAGACCATATAGATTTCAAAAAGCCTAAGGCTTCACATTCAAGTGAGATAGTCTACCTTGCGAACGACGACATAGTCTCCAACCGCAAGGCTCAGTTCCTTCTCAGACTCGGAAACAAAAGCATGAATTGCCTGCAAGTAGTAGATGAAAACATCAATCCACATAACAAACAAATCTTCATGTAAGCATCCATGGTTTACGAGTTACGCACTTCAGCGAAGAAATAGGCTGTTGATTTCCCTGGAGAGTTTCCTGGTTGCGACGAAGGAGGACTCACACTTTGTGGCTTTTCTGATACCAACTGTGACAAACCAAAACAGATGAGAGAGTGATCTAAGTTCATGTCATTGCAAACTGATCATTTTAAGCTCACCTCGGTTTCAACATTACGAAGAACAGCAGCTACTTTAACATGGTAATTCTTCTCTCCTTCAACCAATACAACGAGCCTTTGAAAGGTCTGCGCTTCCTGTTCAGACTCCACGCAAGCGAGTGCCTCAGCTGCTTCTTTACCAAGAACAGCCACATTGGATTGGAGCTCCTGCATTTTGGTTACAGCTGCCTGCAGCTTTGCGACATTCTCCTGCGATGGAGACTCCACAACACGAGTATTCCTCCTCGTAACCTCTGCTGCCTGTTTGCTTCAATTCAATGATCAATCCATAAAAAAAGGACTTATTATAAATCTGATAGCCAACAAGAGTCAAGATGAGAATAAGTAGCTAGTCTCCTTTACCTGTGCATCCGCATCCTGTTTCATTCGGGCATAGCGTTGTGCAAGGTGACGCGCATCATCCAGAGTAGTGTTGGTGATCATCGGTCTCAAGGGCTCCAATACCTGAGATGTCATAAGCCTATTTAGATCGTCTAGCTCCTTTTCTATCTGCTTCCGAGCATCGCCATATGTTGAAACAGCCTTTGCCAATGAGTCATCTTCATTGCTTTCGGAACCATACTTGCCACAATCCTCACACAGCTTGGTTTCTATCATCCATAAAATTAACACAAGGTACACAAAATCTTTATATATGATATTTGTTATCTGATATCTAATATCCGTTACCTGCTTCGATTTTCTTGGAGGCAATGGCTGTAAATGTCTCTACTGCTTTAACCATCTCTTTCTGAAAATCCTGCAAGAAAAATACACACATTTTAATTCGTTGGAGAAATTATTGATCCAAAGCCTCAAAAAAAAAACAGCAAAAATATATCAAAAGAAGCTCCTCCTACCCTTTTTGATCTAGTAGACCTAGACAATTTGTCGACTTGCTGATTTATTTGCACCACGTCTTCATCACACATTACGTCTGAGCCTTCGCTGCCATTCCCGCTCATGTGCTTCTTGACCGCCTGAATTTCGTGCAGTTAGAACAAATGATGACAGAAATCCATAAACCATCCTTACTTTACTAAGCCTTATGTATTGACTAATTATATTGAGAGACACTTCATCAGCTCCTTATGAGCGATCAACACATCTCGTCAAACGAATTGAAAAAATCCTGTTATTTGTCAAAATATATATACAGATCATGCCACTTCAAGATCCATATCCATTTTTCGCGATATCCCGAAAACATTGAATTCATTCAATTCAAATTTGTAATGTTCCACAAACCAATCAATTCCAGAATGAATCAAATATAATGGAAGTTTTTCGATCAAGATTGTGGGAAATGGAGAAATCCTCACCAGTTGTTGTTTGGCGACTTGATCGCGAAACTTGCCGGCTTGTCGCCTCAAGGCATCCATTTCACGTTTCTTCACAGGCGGGAGGAAATTTCCGTGGGAACAAACAAGCGAAATGATCTCTATCAGTCGTTAATCGTTAATTGTTTATTAATCAATCAAGTTTCCTTTTTTTTTTGGGTGTGTGTTTGTTATCTTAATAAGAAATTTAACTTGTTTATGGAAAAATGCTACCTTAACTACGGGGTAATTTTATAGTACGAAGTGCATTGAAATGCAAATCAAGGATAGCACTCGAATGGAGAAGATGGCGATAATTTATTAAAAAATGAATCATATGTATTTAAGGGTGGTAAGTGGTAACGTTTGGTGCAAAACGGTTTATCTGGTGTGTGGCTCTTCCCAACTGGATCACATGCCCGGAAAAAAATAATCTAAACAATGGTTATTTTGTACAAAATGAACTAAATAAGGGTGATTTTGTGTAATTTCATGAATTTGTTGTCAGAGAATGGTCAAATTATAACACTATGCTCACCCAAAAAAAAATTATAACAGTATTGAATTTGAATGGATATAACAATACGAGCATGTATCCAATTATCCCTTAAAATGACATGTTTATTCATTTTTATTTCTTAAAAAATGAACAGAATGAAGAATGAAGTCCATTTATTTGTCTATCAAAACTCTTTATTATATGTATATATACTTATTTGTCTGAAGTTTTTGTCATATACTATTATATCTCAAATGAGTAATTTAATATATCTATTTATCCCCGATGTAATTTAATATATTAATTTATCTCAATTGAGTCATTTAATATATCCATCTATCTTTTTTAATCAATAAATTTTGTTTTAAACAATTTGTGTTAAAATACACAAAACAATGGCTTACACATAAGCCTGTTATCAACACGATTATACCCAATATAATTAGTGTCTTAATAAAGGTAAAGTCACTCGAATTGTCTCATATCCGATATCCATCCGAATGCGAGATGATCTAAAACAGAAATGACCCTATCCGGCCCGAATACCAGTCACACGTAGGCCGTAGCGGAGCCCTCGAAGAAAGGGCCAAGGGGATCCTTTTCAAACAATATTCAGCAGCAAGGAAGCATCGCATTCACAGATTCACAATCACATGTGCTGGCAACCTTTGAAACCATCCGATTCCTCCCGACTCCCTCCCACGTCCTTCCAATCAACTCCCGCCCATCTCACTCAAATCATTTCCTTTTCCTTTTCTTATCCCCAATTTGATTTCGGAAATTAATTTCCATTTCAAAATTCCCCTTTTTTTGTGGCAAGTGCAGCCTCTCTGACCAGCCCACAATCCACATTTACCCAAATTGCAATCCCTGATGAACATCAATCAAGACTCAAAGAGTAACGTATTCATACCTGCCCCTCCAATAAATTAAAACAATTTCAATTAAATACCCTCCCCACTCAATCACTGTATCTACCCCTTGTGTCATCTGTGACCTTTTCCCTTTCCAATTTCACATATAAAAATTCAGAGGAATCACAGGGAGGCTGTGACAAAGAAAGCACTTTGGTGTTGGTGGGTGGTTTTTTCAATCTTTCAAAGATTATGTTTAAAACCCTAAGTTGGGATTTTTAGCTTTTCCCTTGATTTCTACTTTTTGATTTTCTGTGTCTTGTTTGCGACTCGCTTTAGCAAAATCATCGGAATTCAATCATGCCGTCTGGTGCGAGGAAGAGAAAAGCTTCCAAGAAAAAGGGGAAAAATGGTGAAGCCCACAACAACAGCAGTACAAGTAGTAGCAGCAACAGCTCTTCCACCCACTCTCAAGGTAACATCTTTCAAATCACCTTCTTTTTCTTGAGCAATTCATAGCTTCTTTCTGTGCTTGATATAGTGGGCTTTTGAGAGATCAAGATTTGATTTTTTTTAATTGGATTTGGTATCTTGGTCTGATAAACTTGTTGTTCCTATATGGATCAAATCATGTCAGGAAGTGAGGATCCTAGATCCTTAGATGATAGGGAAAGTGACAGTGGTGAAGTTGAGAGGGAGGAGGAAGAGAAGGAAGAAGCTATAGGGGAAGTAAAGGTTGTTGATTATAGTAAGGGATTGTCAGACGAAATTGCTGAAATCACACAGGAGGAAGCAAAAAATGAAAAGGTTGAAACTTTGGGTGTGGAGTTTGGTGCTGTTGATGTAGCAAAGGAGACTCCAATTGGTGTTCCTAGCAATGGTAGTTTACAAGATAAAGAAGTTACAGTTGAAGAAGTGAAGTCAATGGTTACAATCTCGGAATTGAAGGCCCTTGATGATAGTTCTGTGTTGGAGACGAAACTGAAGGAGGAAATCCCCAACCAAGATCCAATTGCAGTTGAATTGGTGAAGGATGCAGATGTTGGTTTGGGGGGTTCAGTGGCATCTGAGTTGATTGAGAATGCTGATTTAACCTTGCAAAATTCGGTGAAAGAGAATTTTCCTTCAACTTCGAAAGACCTGCAATTGGAGAAAACTGAAAGCAAGATTGTTTCCAAGGATGAAGATAAATCGGTAGTTACTCCACCTGTTGATTTCAAAGCTTTGGATTCCGGGAAACAACTTGAGGAGCAATTAGTTGCTCCAGCTGTAACTGCAACAACTCAGGCAGCTGAAAGTGTCAAAAACAAGGAGACTCTTGAGCTGTCAGATAACCAGGCAGGCATAACAGTTGTGAGTGCCACGCCTGAGGTGGAGACTCAGACGCGGTCAGTCGACCAGGTTTGTTGTTACTTGTTGCTGAAAATTTCATACATTGTTTGTCACTTTAGAATCCATCCATAGTTTCTTACATTGTAATTTTCTTTCTCAGAATTTGATAGGTTCCAATCCCCTCCCAGTACGAAGAACGTCCTGGATGGGTTGCTGTGGACTCTTTGAGCTGTTTTCGGGTGCCAATAGATAGATCAAAAGTGAGTTTAACTTTGGTGTTTCAAATGTCTCCACATTGTCATGTCTTGTCTACTTCATTCGTGTTCTTTACTTCTTTAGTTCCAGAATAATCAAACCAAAGAGTAATTGTCTCTTTCAGTCCTATCCAATGTGGGGTCATTTACCAGCCGCGGCCTGATTGTGCTGGGCATGGATCACACCCTGGCATAAAGACATTGTCTTGTTCTTTTGTTTTATGTTAAGAAATTTTATTTGAATTAGAATTCCATAATTTTAAATTTCAATTGGGGTTTTACTTTGAAGGTTTCTGATTTTGAAAATTGATTGGATTGGTCAGGATGTAGATTTGTTGTATACATGTTATAGGTATTAAGATTATAAGACCTAGCAATTTATGAATAGGTGATTAATAAATAAATAAATAAAATTCAAGTCTCATGAGTTATTTATAAATAAACAACATTTGTTTCCTATGACATATATCTTGGATGGTGTCATTAAGAACTACTACTAACTTGAATGAATCTGGGATTTTTTTTTGTCAGCGGATGTAATGATCAGAAAGAGTTTTGTGCTGAGGATTGAAGCTTGCGCAAGATCACAATAAAATGTGGCATCAAAGTAAACAACGATACAAGTACAAAACATATGGTTCTATCTTTGGATCTTCTGATGAGAATGATCTAGCATTGTAGAGCAGAAGTTTGTTTCCAAAATCTGATTTTGCTTTAAGGGTATAGAATACTGAGTGTTTTCCTTATGTGGTTAGTGTGCAACTTTACACAGATTGTTTCGTTTTACATGTTTTCAAAGAGCCTTGTTATCTGTTTCGATGGATGTAGCTTCTGCAATTTTAGATGTCATGCTTGCAAGTTGATACATTTTACTTTCAGAGAGGAAGAGTTCAAGTCAGTTAACTGCATTTGTCGAGTTTTAGACATCAACGGATGGGATTAAGTAATTGAGTCTATTATAAAACAGCCATTACTCTGTAAACTAGTTTACCGAGCAGGCTGATAAATATAATTTTAGAGAAAACTTCATAAATTCATAACTTATTTTCTTAAATCATGCAAAACCACTGTTTATTTGGATGTAGCAATACTGCAATACACACATTTGCTGTAGCAGGCAAGGTGTAGCTTTGTGGGTAACCCAAGCAAATAACTGATGATTAGAAAGAAACACATAATTAAACCCAACTTCAAGTTGTAAAAAATGATTTTTTAAAAAAATGGTTGTTTTTAGCAAAATTTAACCAAAAACAACAGGCGGTATAATGAGCTAATTTTTACAATAACAGATGACAAGTGTGTGGGTTTGTGCAACATGAAAGTGCCATACGTCCAAACCTGCAATTGAAACTATTGTACCATACGTCCATACCTGCAAAATGAAAGTGCAACACAAACTGGAAACACAGACCACCAAAAAGGAAAATCTATACCAAGCAAGCAAATCTCAGCCGAAAGATGGTGATTAATAATTAAAATCTTCACTGATAAATCAGTAACAATAACTTCATCATGGATTTGCATTGGCTTGGCAGTGGTCCCTAACAAAAACTACAATTGTGAACAATTAAAGGAACATTTCAAAGTTCCAACATAACTATAAATAAATCAATATCAGGATCAGAAATGAGTGTCAATCAGCAATATGCATCTATTGATACATCTAAGACTGGGGCGACAAAACTGCAATCATCATATCCAACAAGATCTTGTAAAGAACAAATGGAAATACAATCAAAGCAAAAACTAAAGGGGTAGTGTGATATGTAAGCAAAATTTTAAAGTAACAGAAAGCTTATGACAATTAGCTAACTGTGTCGCAATGCCTGCTTTGAATTAAATCTTTGCCCGTAAAACGAAATGCCCAGACACTATAAAAGTCAGAGCATTAGATACCATAGGCAATTGAAATCAATACGCTAAAACCGAAACAAAAATATCAAATTTCAGAATTGAATTGAAGATCAGATGGTAGTGCATGTTAAAATTCCTCATTTGGAATCAGTTTAGCTGGATAGGTATCCTCATTTCTTCTCCAATTAAACCCTAAAAACATAAAATTATGATTTTTCTGGATCAGACACTGACTGTCAATCATCACAATGCATCAAAGATAGATATAGGACTGGGGCGACAACGAAATATCATCAAATCCCTGGATGATGATTTAGGAAATACGACGAAAACAAGCAATCGGTATATTTGAAACATAAAGAATATGACTTTCTCACTTGAGATGACATCAGATTCTTCAAACAGATCTACTAGAGCAAGCAACGTATCTGAATCATACAGAGATTCGATCAACACCAGAAAACGCCGCAGGAGCAGGAGCAAAATAACAAAAACAGGAGCTTCGAAAATCTCTTGGGCAATTCTCAATTAATAGAGAAGAATCAAACAGGTGATTGGGGGACGCGATAGCGAAACTATGTTTAACTCCTGTTGTGTGCCGCCTCTCATCCTCCGAGAGGGCCAATAGTTTTATAGCGAGTAGTGGCGCTGTGTTGATTAGGGTTTTTCCTCTTCAAGCGAGTTACTAGGGTTTAAGGGGCAATGAAGGTAGAGAACGGACGAGATTGATTTGTTGGACGGTCAAGATTGAGGGGTCATTTTTTGATATTTATATATCAAATTTTTAGCATATCAGTTCCAATTTTTTATATCTAGCGATTGATACATATTGATCTAACCCTGTTCATATCCTCGATTCATTATGTTAAGACCCAAATTGATATACTGATTTTTAGGTCGTTAGTACTTTATATCATACACTTATTTTCTTCATATTGATAAAAGTTATTTAATTTACCCAAAACCTTTTATTTTCTTCATATTGATAAAAGTTATTTAATTAGTATTACCATGTAATATATTGATAAAGTTATTATCTTTTAAAAATATGTTCATATATAACGAAAATAGGTAAAATCTTATCTTATATAATAGTATTTAAAATTAGTTAACATCTTCTAAAAATATATCCATATATAATCAAATTGGGTCAAATTTTATCTTATAAATATATAGATATGTTGATTAAATAGAGTTAGAATATGATTTTATCCATGAAATAATAGGTAAAATCTTCTCTTATATAATAGTATTTAAAATTAGTTAATATATTCTAAAAATATATAATTTGGTCAAATTTTATCTTAGGCTTATAGATATATTGATTAAATAGAGTTAGAATAAAATTTTATCTTATTCATATATTGATTTTATATATTGATTAACTAGAGTTAGAATAAAATTTTATCTTATTCATGTATTGATTAAATAGAGTTAGAATAAAATATTATCTTATCCATATATTGATTATTTCAAAAATTTGTGATTTGTTCACAAGACTAATATCTATATCTAAGGAAATTGGATCAAATTTTATCTTATGCATATATAGATATATTGATTAAATAGAGTTAAAATAAAATTTTATCTTATACATATATTGATTAGGGGTGGAATTGGTACAATACCAATTAGTTTTTGTCGTTACCACGTACCAACCAATTATAATTGGTAATCCTAAAATCTAAACCATTACCAACCACCGAAGGAGTTGTACCAACTTAATTGGTTACCAATTAATTTGGTTGGTACGTGTTGGTAATGGTATTTTACCATGTTTTGGGTTTTGATGAAAAAAGTATAAAAATAATCAAAGACAATACAACTTAAATAAAATCTAAAATTTATAAGTAGCAACAACATAAATACTTAAATTGTTCCTACATTTACACACAAAAGCAATATAAATACTTAAATAGTCCCGATAATATTCAAAATAACATGTCCACTAGCTTCCGAATAAAATATATTTAGGTTTTAGTCTGAAGTCTGAACTAAAGCCGAGCTAGTATTCTTCCCTTTATGAATTTTTTTTTTTATAAAAATAACAAATATAAAAAGAAATCAAGTTAATAGGTAATACTAGTATCAAAAACAAAATAACAAATAAAAAAGAAATAGGAAATATGGATTACTTATTAACTTGAATAACAAACCAAGTCTTAGAACCCAAAAAAAAATCTGTAATCTTAAAACAATTAAAATATAATAAAAAAAATACCTAAATGTAAATTGGTAGTAGTTGGTTGGTAATTACCGTATCAACCAATTGCAAATCGGTTGGTAATGGTAATCCCGACTTTTCCATTTCGATTACCATTACCGTACCGACTTCTGACAATTGGTTCGGTATACCGAACCAATTAAATTGGTTATCAATAATATAATTGGTTCGGTTGGTACGTGTTGGTATGGTTTTCGTGGGAAATTTTCCCCAGCTCTAATATTGATTATTTCAAAATTTTATGATTAGTTTATACGACTACGAGTCTACAATTAAGGAGAAGTCGTCATGTGTCTCATGCGACTTCTCCTTTATTATATATAATAACTAGCTAGTATTATTACCCGCGATCTTCGTGACTTTTTTTATATCATAATAATTATATAATTATATAAATATTATTTTGTAAATTAACACACTCGATATATCTTTTTGTCTATCATAATAATTATATAAATATTACTTTTTACTTTTTAATTCATATATATATATATATATATTTATGAATACTTAATGATAAAATTCAATCGACAGGTCAGATTAAGGGCATGTAATTGCAAATTTGTATGATGTAATTTAATTATTCTTTTACCAAAAATTTTCATAAAACAAAATTATTTTATCGCTAAACAAAGCATGATGTATAATGGATCTAATATTTGTATAATTTTGCTTTATAAACTAATTGGTATGTGGGCAATATTTGCATAAATTTGATTTATAAATTGATTGTTTGTTAAAGATAAGCACTTGTTGATTTGAATTATTTCTATTGTTTAATGTGATTGTTTAAAGATAAACAAAATTATTTGGTACGTACGTATGTGAGCAATATTTGCATAAATTTGGTTTAAAAATTAATTATTTGTTAAAGATAAACACTTATTGATTTGAATTATCTCTATTGAACCAATATGATTGTTTAATAATTTAATAGAATATATATAAACTAATTCTCTCTATATATAATTTAATCAATTTTCATTAGTGATAAAAACAATCTAACCTTTTTTCATATAAATTAATCTAATCTAGAATTTTTTCTAAATAAAATATTTATAAAATAACTTAAGGTAAAATGATACTACCTCCGTTCCATAATACATGGGCTTTTCCTTTTTGACACGTTTTTTAAGGAGCGAAAAACTCAATGAAATATTATTTTTTTAATCAAATTTTTTATATCATTTGATACTTATTACTAATAAGTATCAAATTATATAAAAAATTTAATTAAAAAAATAATATTTCATATAGTTTTTCACTCCTTAAAAAGCGTGCCGAAAACTAAAAACCCATGTATTTTGGAACGGAGGGAGTAAGACAATTGGGATTGATTACTCATTTTCATTTTCTGAATTTCAGTATTTGAGTTTTAACACTAAAAAATAAACAGTGAAAACGGTTGGGGCCTAAAAGAAGAAGAAAACAATTTAAAAAATAATAATTATGAAGCATAAATAAAGGTGTTACACACTCGCATCATAACAGAACATAAACAGGAAATTAAATAGGAATAATGGGAATATATAATCAAATTATGAACGATGGCATATCGATAATTACAACATGGTAATACCATGAGATTCTGTTTATCTTCACCAAAAAAAAAATGAGATTCTGTTTATGTTGGAACATAAACAGAAAATTATACCTGTTTATCTTTTTGAGCCATGTCATTAATAAGTCAATATAATTTTGTCATCTCAATTAATGATCTCACTTATTTTTTATAAATATTCAGCGTTGTCTTTAAATTAGATAGAAAACTTATCTTTTTATATCAAATAATCTATCCAATATAACCTTATATCTTAATTAGAGTTTCTTTTTTTTTTATAAATATTCAACCTTATATCTTAATTAGGTAGTAAACTTATCTTTTTAGGTAAATAATCTATCTAATATTATGCATGCCGGCAATTTGGGATGAGTATGCATGTTGTCAACCTTTTAAAAAAAACGTACCATGCGTCAAATTTGATGACAAAATTTTAGAAAAGAAATATATGTATAATCCTGTATAAAATATAAATGTATCATGCCATGCCTAATCCTATATAAAATATATATGTACCATACGACGCAGTTAGTTGTTATTTGACATATATAAATATAATCATATATAATATATCTATATAAAATATATATAATTATGGTCCATGATGAATTTTTGTATTAAAAAAAAGCACAAGGAATTTTGGTAATAATTATATATTGAATTATAAATAGTTTTATACATTTATTAATGATATTAGTAGCTAAGTACCTTTCGCTCAAAAAAAAAAAAAAAGTAGCTACGTACCTAGCTATGTATATAAATCTTAAGGTTAATTCAATAGTTATATGAATAATGGGAATACATAAAACATTAAATTAATTTGTATAATCGAATAGTGTTTATCTTTTTGTTAGTGATATATAAAACAAATCTAACCTTTTTCATATAAATTAATCTAATTTAAATTTTTTTCTAGATAAAATATCTATAAAACAATTTAAGTAAAATGATAAGATTTGTAAGATATGGTGTTGAATATTTATAATAAAAATTAATTTAATCATTAATTAAAATGGACACATAGGATGACACATGTATAAATAGATGGGGTTATCGTCTAACGTGGCTTAGATTTATTGGATCATCATTAATTGACGTGGCCAAAACCCGTCCCATATCGCACCAGAAAATGACACATAAGCGAATTTGACGAGAGCCCGCCACATAGGATTTCCACGTCTCTATTTTAGTATTATATATTGATATTGATTGATTGATATATTGATATTGATATTGATATTGATATTGATATATTGATATTGATGATAATAGATAAGGTATACATATTATCGGGTTGGGAGGGATCTGCACATAATGGTCGTGTCCTTTTTGATGTTATTTCTAGACCACATGGGTTTAAAGATCCCTACAGGTAAACATTAAACAAATTACAAAATGTTAAATTGTTTAGTCAAACAATCTTATCTTAATATTATGAAATTATGTATAGGAGGTTATACACAGTTTGCGTATATACATAAATTGTGAGGGTTTTCTAGCTCTATTTAGAGGTCATTATTATTATCATCTCAAAAAATGGGGGACGACCAACCAGAATATGTAAAGGAATACTTCGACATAAAACATGTCAAAACACTGTCAATATTAATGAAATGCAATGAATGAATTGAGGATGACAAACACAAAATTTCTTGTCATCTAGCATTAAGATTGATAGAATCGACCCTCGCCCATAAATTGGGAATAGAGAAATTGTCATGCTATTTTTATAATCATCACATATAAGCCTTTAATTCAAACATATATAAGCCTTTAATTGGGAATAGAGAAATTGGGAATAGAGAAATTGTCATGTGCTAACCACTAAAAAAAGGCAAGCCTTTAATTCGATCAAATATTAACATGGTCACGACTCACGACTATACATATATAAGTTCTAAAACCCAGCAAAAAGGTCACAACAACCACATTTGTTCACCCACACCCATACGGTACGTACGGGTTGATTGTATATTTGTTCACACAAACAACCACACACTACCAAAAGAAAAGCCTTTTCAATCATAGCAAAAGGTTTTCAATCATAGCAAAAGGTTCTAAAAACGCAACAGCTAAAAGTTTCAACGTACAACCAAATTGATCCCCTATGTGATCCCGATTGCATATCTGCTCACAAAAAAAACCACTACCAAGTACCAATCAATTCAAAATAAAATCCTTCAATACTAACATGGCGTTGACTTTGACAAAAAGTTTGATCTAAAACTTAGCAAAAAGTTCAATTCCAACAGCCATGCATACTTTGATCACCGGATGAGTCAATTTGCACGCTTAAAGACTTTGAATTGGCATGTGAAGCACTGTTTGAGATGGAAAGATTTGTCAAGTTTAGGACCGAAACCGAGTCTGGGTGTGTATTCGTCGAATTAGCATCGAATACTTCCCTCCCTTCTAGCTTCAACCCGCTCTCTCTTGCCAGCTCCTCTATGTCCCATTTGTCATATGGGTGCCTCGTAAAATGCATTATATGTATCTCACCATGTAACACCCCCGTCCTACATCGGATGTAATAAGGATGTAAAGAGTGATTCGGAGTGATTCGGAGTGATTTATAAGTGATTCAAAGTCTACCCATGTCGCAAAAGCTCTTTCTTTTAATCCTTCAAGTGAGGATAACGGAACTGAGATGAAATGAACATCGATCTTAATATAAATTTCATCTTACTTGATTTCAATCGGAGGGCACCCTACGTGTGTAAAGTTGAATACAATCCGATCGTAATCTTGCTTGTACAAAGCAGGATGGCTACTCATCTTTGTACAGTCAACGCCATCTATGAATCTAGCACTGAATCGTCTCAGTCTATCGATGTTCTTACGAGCAGCATCTCCAAACATATCTACCAACTGAGCAGGATATAATGAGTTTTATGTGTGTATATATAGTTACATATAATGAGTTTTATATGTATAAATGAAAATTGCTTTGATTACAAGTCTTAAATCATGAGATGAGATTTGCTTACCCTTATAATGAAAAGTGGTCGCCACGAGGTTCGGGGCATACACATACCGACTAGCCAGTGCTGTTGAGAACGATAGATCTCCATCCCTAACCACTAATATCCTCTTTGATGTATAATAAACTCAAACTCTCTGATTCTTATATCTAAAAAGGAATTGATTCTTGTATCTAAAAAGGAACTTTACCATACAATACCCATCTTAAGAAAAATAATAATATTTTTATTTATTGGCCAACGATGTGGCTCTTTTAATGATGAAATTAAAGTATTAAATCAACTGATACTTTGAATTATTATATATAAATTACTTAGGGCCTCTTTGACTTGGTTAAGGTTTATCAAATTTATGGAAACGGAAAAGAAATTAATGTAATTTATTTATATTGTTTTATGAATCAAGTAGTTCGGAGTTAATTGATTACTCCGTACCTTTTAGTAGAATAGTTGAGTCATATGTCATAATGAGCAACCATAGCCAAAGGTGAGTAGCTATACCCGTACTGTAGGATAATTAGATGCGCATTCAAACAACACCCCTAAAAAAAAGACAAGCATTTAATTCGATGAAATACTAACCTGGTCACGAATCACGGCTATACATATATAAGTTCTAAAACCCAGCAAAAAGTTCACCCACTTCCTACTGTACGTACTGGTTGATTGTATATTTTCTCACACAAACAACCACACACCACCAAAAGAAAAGCTCTTTCAATCCCAGCCAAAGTTTCTAAAAACCCAGTAGCTAAAAGTTTCAACGTACAACCAAATTTATCCCTATGTGAGCCCGATTGCATTTCTTCTCACAAAAAAAAAACACTACCAAGTACAAATCAATTCAAAAGAAAATCCTTCAATACTAACATAGCCACGACTTTGACAAAAAGTTCGATAAAAAACTTAGAAAAAAGTTCAATTCCAACAATCACGAGTACTTTGATCACCGGATGAGTCAATTTGCATGCTTAGAGACTTTGAATCGGTATGTGAAGCATTGCTTGAGATGGAAAGATTTGTCAAGTTTATGACCGAAACTCAGTCTGGGTGTGTATCCGTCGGATTAGCAACGAATGCTTCCGGCTTCATCCCGCTCTCTCTTGATAGCTTCTCTAAGTCCCATTTGTCATATGGGTACCTCGTAAAATGCCTTATATGTAACACCCCCCGTTCCACATCGGATATAATAAGGATGTACGAAGTGATTTAGAGTGATTTATAAGTTATTCAATGCCTACCCATGTCACAAGAGTTCTTTCTTTTCAGGCTTCAAGTGAGGACAACAGATCTAAAATGAAATGAACATCGTTCTTCAATGATTTCAGTCGGAGGGCATCCCGCTTGTGTAAAGTTGAATACAATCCAATCGCAATCTTGCTTGCACAAAGCAGTATGGTTACTCATATTTGTACAATCAACGCTATCTATGAATCTAGCACTGGATCGTCTCAGTCTATCGATATTCTTATGAGAAGCATCTCATATATATATATAGAGGATGTTTTTTTTTCTTTTTTCTTTTTTTGATTAGGTAAAAATTCGAAGGTCAGACAGGCCTAACTCATCGAGAGGCCGACCGGAGTCGGCAGACGGCGAACCGTCTAACAGAACAACCAAAAAACAGAAAAACAAATAACATGCATAATGAATCAAACAGAAATAAACTCTACAATAAACGTTCCAAGAAGACCAAACACCCGAGAAGCTGAGGAAGCCACCGAAGAACGCAGCCAAGCACCACCGAACAGTAGCACCGCGGGCCAGTAGTACGGCAGGACACTAACTCCTGTGGGTAGTGCAGACGAACTCCAAGGAAAACTCTATCCCGAATACGGAGTCGCCTTTGAGCGCACCACCTCGACCCCAGCCAGACCCGACTACAGACTCCACGCCCCCCAACCAAGCAGAAGATCTCCTAGAAACATCGGAAGCAGAGCCGCAAACTGCTCGAACAAAACGCCAACAAGCTTTCACCTGCAAAAGTATCGACAAGCCCTTGCGGGATTTTCTCAAACCCTTTCGGGTGGTTATACTCAAATTCCTTTCGGGACAATATCAAGAACCCGAATCGGATTCTTGATAAAACCCAAAAAGATGAGGGCAAAAATTATTATGAAAACAACTATGCATAATCATAATAATAATGAAACAAATTATAAAACTAGGCAAATCAATTTTTCCCTATCTACTGCCCAAACGTGGCGTGCAAGGGATTCCAAAACCAGCACAGGGATGACGTGTGCGGCAGAGGAAAATGAAACTTGCACACCACGGAGAACCAAGCAGTAGGATAGACGCGGCTGAAAAAAATGTCGCCGGCAGCCTAGAACGAAGGCGGCGACGATGACGAAACAGGCCGGGACAGAGCAGGGGAGTTGGGAACAACCACAGGTGGCGGCAAACGGAGCAACCTCCGGCGCCGGGAAACGAGGAAGGCCAAAAGCCCACACCCAACAAATAGAAGTCAAAGCCAAAGGAGCAAGACAACCAGATCGACATCGAGAGAGCGGAATTTCTCGAATCAACCAACGAAGAGAAGGTTGGAGATAGAAAATGCAAGATTATCATCTCCAATTAAACCAAATTGGAGGATTGGACGGGTGGATTTTCCATTGAAAGATTTGGTACAAAGGTTTCAAGTTAAATTTGGGGCTAATTGTTGCAAAATTCTAGAGAGAAGGTCTCTACCTTCTCTCTAGAATTGGTTTCACATATCATAATTGTTGTTGTCTAGAGGATGGTTCTTTTGTAAACATTCTTTATGATACAATTTGTAAACAAATCTGAGCCTTTGAATTGAGTGAAATGGATGGACCATATTTAATCCCATTTCTGATTTTTTTATTTAAAAAACGTGGGACCCACACCCAATTACCCATCCACCCTCGTAGCCCTGTGCGTGTGGTCCAACCGTACAAGCACTATTTTTTTAATTCAACAAATCCGAACAACGTGGTTACGTGGGTGATTAAAAAAAAAGTGGGGGATTTCTCATGCAGAGGAGAAATACCAGAGTATATATCATACTCCGTAGCATATAAATTAGTATATGTATGGCATCTGTGCATATGGTATTTTATACTGCATAATTTTGCCATTTTTAAAATTTAGGTATTTTTTGGGTCAAATTTAATAAAATAATACATGCATAATTTTCTTAAAAAACACTCGTCAAATAATGCACAATTTATATATATAACTGTTTCAAACCTCCTCGTATATATGAATAGTGTTTGTTATTTTACCAAATAATGTACAAGTTTATTGATTATTATTTTAACATTAAAAAATCAATAAATATGTAAATAAGCGCCTTCTTGCATACGAATAATCTCTATAATTTAACCGAATAATCTCTCAAATTTAACCGAATAATCTCTATAATTTAACCAAATAGTCTCTCAAATTTAAAAAGTTATTTCTACAAATGAATAATAGTTTCCAACGAATAATCGTTCATATACATATGAATAATATTAATTACCCTTCATATATGTTAGTTGCGTATAACAATTGGATATTATTCATATGTATATAGATGATTATTCATGTGTATATAAACGATTATTCATATCATATGTGTACAAATGATTATTCGCATGCATATAAACGATTATTCATATGCGTATAAACGATTATTCGTATATATGTATACAAATGATTATTCGTATCTACTCATGATATTGATTATCTTTAGTGGTGAAAGTAAATTTATTTGTTTCATTAAACTGTGTTGGATATATGATATTATTCATACGTATATGAGTTATTATTCACATAATCACATGTATAAAAGAATATTCGTATACATAGAAGCGATATTTATATTGATATAAGTTCTTATTCATATGTATTTAAGCGATTATTCGTATATATAAAAGTTATTATTCTATTATTCATATGTATATGAGCAATTATTCGTAAGTTATTCATATTTATCAAATATCACTTTGTTTGCGACAATGGGCGACACAAATATGAGTTTATTCGTATATATAATCTCAATAATAAAAAAATATATATTATACCACGATTTTTTTTTGTCAGCTGTTATTCAACGTTTTTTTTTATACAAATTATACCACGATTCTGTTTGTGCATTAGAATATGATAATAGGCTACTCTTTCCATTTTTTTTAATAAAAAAAAAATCAAATTAGATGAGTCCCACAAATCAACAACTACTGTAAATAAACAAAATGGCAGTTACTTGGCGCAGGTGATTGCACGCGCAAACGAGAGAGAGTATTTGGGATTTAGGTAGTTTTCACCCTTTTTCAATTAAAAAATAAATTAGAAAAATGAGTTTAATCTACACCCTCCATCTCAAATTATTAAAGGTCCATATTTGTTCACAAATTACATCCTAAGAGGTGTTTTCACCGGAACCACCCTCTCTATATATATATATAATGAGTTGAGATTTGTTTGATTAAAATACATATAATGAGTTTTAATACATTCTCATCCAATATATTCTCAGCAGTATAGTTACATATAATGAGTTTTATATGTACAAATGAAAATTGTTTGATTAAAAGTCTTAAATAATGAGATGAGATTTGCTTACTCTCATAATGAAAAGTGGCCCCCACGAGGTTCGGGGCATACACAAACCGACTAGCCAGAGTTGTTGAGATCGACAGATCTCCATCCCCAACCACTAATATCTTGTTTGATGTATAATAAACTCAAATCGTCTGATTCTTGTATCTAAAAAGGAATTTTACCATACAATACTCATCTTAGGAAAAATAATATTATTTTTATTTATTGGCCAACAATGTGGCCCTTTTGATGATGAAATTAAAGTATTAAATCAACGGATACATTGAGTAATTATATATAAATTACTTAGGGCCTCTTTGACTTGGTTAAAGTTTATCAAATTTATGGAAAGGGTAAAGAAATTAATGTAATTTATTTATATTGTTTTATGAATCAAGTAGCTCGGAGTTAAATTATTACTCCATACCTTTTAGTAGAATAGTTGAGTCATGTGTCATAAAGAGCAACCATAGCCAAAGGTGAGTTGTTATGCCCGTACTGTAGGATAATTAGATGCGAAATGGAATTGTAGAAAACAATTTTCTAACATCTAATTTGAGATCTCATGCATGAATCGATATGAACAATATAAAAGGGAAAACTCATACCTTTCTGGTGCGGAACTTTGATTCGGAATCACCTTTGGAGAAGAGAGCCTCAAACGCAACTCCTCTACTTTGTCCACACGAGCACGAGATTGGATCTCCTTGTCTCCGTTTGCTAGAATAAACGCTCGAAGGATTGCAACTCACACCCTACGGGTTAGGGAGGCTATCGATTTTGGTGAGAGAAGATTAGAGACACAATGCTAAAAAATTAGGTTAAGACTTATTTTCAATAAGTCTCCTTATATAGTGTACAAACTTATTCTTAATAAGTTACCTTTATCTTTTATCTTTTATCCATAACATCTTTCCATAACGATACTATATCAACAAAAATAACTTATAATTACCATTAATCAATTATCCAATTCCTAATACTCTTTTGTGTGTGGCCTTATATGACCCAAATAAAATAGCAATAGATTAAATCCAATTTAATATATAAATATCCATTTTAGTCATATTATATCATTAGTATTTTACACATCAATTAAATGACACAAATTTCTTCAATCTCCCACTTGTCCTTAAGTGGATGTGCAATTTCAATTCCTTTTGTCACTCAATGTCCAATTCGATGATATGATAGCATCTTATATTATCCATATCAATTCAAATTATTTCTCAATCCCGAGCTTGAACTGTCAAATAAATAAATGATTACTTATAAATCCATTTGAGCATGGTCATGCATTTTACAACTCTTACTCTTTGAGTGGCAAGAACACTATTCCTACTAAGATATTCACATATCTAGGATAAGAGGATTTCTCCAATCTTGTATGACTATAGCTCCCACTTAAATTTTAGCAACCCGGATCATTGCCTTTATGATTGCTTTTTATGGATCAGTGTTTGACAATGTCAAAGACTACCAATCATCAAGTGAGAAAGATATCACACTCATGTCCGATGAATCTACTAATATATTTTAACCTTAAATTCTTCAACTTATTTGAAAAATCGGAAGGCATGTCTGCCTAACAAGTATCAACCATATTTGCTATGCAATTGATTAGACATCTCCATGTCACTATAGCCCGTGAAACTTGGCGCTATCAATCAACATGCACAATAACCTATATTAAATCATTTATGACCCGTTTAATGATTCGGGCTACGATAAAACATAATTCATAATATCAGTTCACTTAATAGGGTTTCAACCACCATGACTTTTACATCGATCCTATTTGATCATTATAAATTATTAGGACATTTTATACAATTTTAAACCATAATTGAATAATAGTGAAACTTTATTTCGAACAAACATGATTCAAATATGTTTCAACAACCTTGATCATCTATCTAAGATCTCAAAACATCAAAACCCAAAGTCATTCATCAATGGACTTGAGTCCCTTAGCCCCAGTGTGACTATCATACTTGAGCCTGGGGAGGGGTTTAGTCAACGGATCTACAATGTTATCATCCGTGTGTATTTTGCACAGCTTCACATCACCTTACTAGACCTAGTCTCACATGATGTGAAACTTCTTGAGTATGTGTTTGGATTTGGTATTAGAGTTAGGTTTTTTGGAATGAGCAATGAAATTTGTTTTCACAATAGATGTTAATGACTCCAACCCTTTTGGGAACCACACCGAACTCATCAATGATCTTCTTTATCCAGAACTTCCTTAGCAGCATCCAATGCTACAATGTACTCAACCTCTGTTGTAGAATCAACTGCTTTAAGCTCCTCTAGCTCCCAGCTCCTCCAACAAGAACAAAGATGTATCCGGATTGAGATCGAAAGTCATCTCTATTTGTTTAGAAGCTCGCATCAGTATATGCTTCAACGATCAACTCATCATGTCCTCCATACACCAATAACTTGTCTTTAGTCCTGCTTAAGTACTTGGTGTTGTTCTTGATTTCACTCCAGTGTGCTTCACCTGAACTTGATTGATGTCTGTTGCATACACTCAAAGTGAATGCCACATCTGGACGAGTACATATTATGTCATACATAATAGATCCTATTGTTGATGCATAAGGAATCTCATTGATTCTATCTAGCTCAGTAGATGTTATAGGACACTACTTCTTGCTTAGATATAGACCATGTCCTCCATTGGAAAAAAATCCCTTTTTTTAATCTTTCATGTTGAACTTGTCCAAAACCTTATCTATATAAGTTCCAGGACTTAGTCCAATGAATCTCTTGGATCTATCCCTATAGATCTTGATGCCTAAAATATACCCGGCCTCTCCAAGGTCTTTCATTGAGAAGTGCTTCTTGAGCCAGTCTTTTACAGACTCGAGCATTTGAATGTCATTCCCAATAAGTAGTATGTCATCCACATACAAAACCAAGAAAACAATTTTGCTCCCACTAAACTTTTTGTGAACACAAGGTTCTTCTTCACATTTGATGAATTCAAACTATTTGATCACTTTATCAAATCGAAGGTTCCAACTCCCTGATGCTTGCTTAAGTCCATAAACGAACCTCTTAAGCTTGCATACCTTCCTAGGATTTTGTGGATCTTCAAAACCCTGCAGGTTGTGTCATGTACACACCCTCTTCGAAGTATCTGTTTAGAATGCGGTCTTGACATCCATTTACTAGAACTCATCATCATAAACGAGTTGCAACTGCTAGGAGTATCCGAATAGGTCTAATCACAACGATGGGAGATAACGTTTCATCATAGTCAATGTAAAGACCGAAAATTTTAATTATGATTAATTAAGATTTAATTAATTTCCGAGGGATAATTCGATCAATTATCCTTCTTTTGACGATTTTGAAAACCCAGAAAAAATAAAAAATAAAAAAAATAAAAATTTATGACATATTTTATATGAAAAGAGGATTACAATTCCAATCTATTAGAATTCGTATGATAATTTTCCGAGAAATATTAGTGAGGCAAAAGCCTTGTCATCCGTTTATTTCGGTAATTTTTGTAACTTGTCGCGACATTTCGGGACGTTGTTTTAACATTAAATTGCTGCCCAAACCACCCCATTTCAGCCCTTTATATGATCAAATATGAGCCATATGTTTTTGCATTAAACAAATAGAAGCCATGTTGGATGAATGACTTGTTCCTATTTGGCCACTATTCTACCTAAACCTTACCAACTCCTTGACCAACCTTCTGGCCTCATTCAGCCACTTCACACGCCAAAAATCAGAGAGAAAAGAAGAAGGAAAGAAAGAAAAAGAAAGAGAGAAAGAAAGAGAGAGCAAGTTGCCCTAGCAACCTTTCCAACTTCAAACCACCATAACTCCCTCCTCACTCAAGCTTTTTGGCTGATTCTTGAAGCCAAATATCCACAAAAGAGATGCCTTTCCAACCATAGTGAGTTCACAAAAATCCAGTCCCATTAAGCCACCCGTTGAGCCCCGTTTCCGAGCCAGCTGTGCTGAGCCCTTTGTGTTCTTGAGGTTTTCAAGTGTGTTTGGGTGAGTCTTGGTTTCCTCCCCTTCAAATCTGATTTTATACTTGTTTTACAACTAATTTTGAAGGTTTTTGTCTAAGAATTCCTTTTATGTTTTGGTTTGGATTTGTCAAAAATGCTAGGTGTTTGGCGCAAGGTCCCGGGAAGCTTGGAGGGGTAATTTGGTCTTTTTCGAGAGAGGCTTCGAGGGTAATCTCTCATCCACCTTCCCCTCTATAGGTTAGGATCCTTATGTGTAAATTAGGGCTTAGGAAGTGAAGCCTCTATGTGTTTTTGGTTGCGTTTTGTAGCAAACGTCACAACAACAAAATGGATATATGTGCCTCTGTAATTTGGACTTTAATTCCAATCCAACGGTCCGATTCGACTGAAATCGTAATATGATGTTCATGGGAATGTTATCTAACTGTCCTTCAAAAATTAGGGCGATCCAACGGTTGGATCAAGAGTTATTATAATTTTAGCAACCAGTGTTTATAATGAATCGGTTAGAAAACTTGGTTAAGGGAATGCTAAGAATATGGCTAAATATGTGATGGCATAACCGAAACTTAGAGCATATAAAATACAGAAATGAAGTATACCCATAACTTGGCTTATGATCCGATAAGAAGAAAATCAATTATGTGATAATACGATATATATTATAACTGGTTAAGTCCGGATCACTTAACCAAAGTGCGTAATCTATAGAATCGTGAACCTTATGTGGATGTATGTTGATTATTAGGTTGGGTACATTGCATTAGAATACCACCTAATGAAAGCTTAATGAAATTAATAGGCTCTTGTTGATTGGATCCTTGGTTGTGCACTTTATTGCTTGCTTATTCTCCGGACTCCAGGTAAGTCCCCTGGACTTACTCATGATGGATTTATGTGATACTCTTTGTCTTATCGAGAGTCTTCATGCATCACGCGACCTAGTAACATGTTTAGGAATATAAACTGGTAATATGACGTAGGATGAACTTAGTAATTCCAATAATTCATATGTATGCTATGTGTCTATGGTAGGACGGCCGTCAAAATCTGAATAAATGACTTATACTCGATGGAACAAGAATGAAATGATGAGAGGCTTATGATGAGAAAGAATGAGTATGTTTGAGAAGGATGAGTACGTTTGAGAAGATATTATGATGATGATGATGATTATGACGATGATACGGGCCCTTGTGTGTTTATTTCGCATTATATATATCTATACACTTGCTTATGTGTTACATTTTAACATTCATGTAGTTTAAGTATGCCTCTTTATATGGCATTGAGTGTGTATATTTCCGATGATTGACCCCGATTTATTTCTTGTTTTTAGATTCAGGTACCCCTTACCCGATATGGCTTACTTATGTGGATGGTTGTCGGGACAGACCTTTTGGACGATTAGAGTGAGGGAGGCGCTTGACATTCGTACTCTTTTGCTCATAAGTTTTATCGTTTTGACCCGGCGTGGCCGTGGCATTTTGTTGTATTTATGATTTCCGCTTTTGTTTCTGTTCAAAACGTTTTCGCGATAACCTAGGACAGGTAAAGCCTCCAAACGGGCTTACGATCTTTTCGGGGTTTGCAATCCCCATCTTTTGACAACTAAATCTTCCGCTTAAATGAACCTAATAATAACTCGTACTCGGTCGTAAGATCCAAAGCTCACGGAAGAAGATCAAACTTCTTCTATAACGTTCCCCGATAATCTAGTATTCCGAACCTTATTTACCTTCTAAGTAGGTTTATGGAGGTTAATTCGGGTACTTAAATTTCGGGTCGTTACAGTCAATACCATGAATCTTTTTAAATCCCTTTGCTACGAGTCTCAATTTGAATAGATTTACCTTTTCATTCTTGTCTGTTTTGAGTTTGTAAACCCATTTGCACCTAGTAGATACTATCCCTTCTGGTGGATCTATCAAGTCCCATACTTGATTTTCAGACATAGAATCCGTTTCGGAAACCATGACACCATGCCATTTTTCGGAGTCTAAACCCATTGGCTTGCTTATATGTAGTAGACTCATTGATCGATTTCTAACATCAGAATGTCCATACTTGCAGTCAAAATGAAATCAACAAATCTATTAGGCAACGATATTTGCCTATCCAATCTACGTGTGGGTTGAGGAACTAGAGGTTGTACCACAACAATTTGTGGACTAGTAGGGGTGGGTTCTTATAACTCCCCTGCCTTCGGTTTGTTGCCTCTCTCAAACTTCTTCGAGATCAACATTTCTCCCACTTGACTTTTTGGAAACAAACTCTTTTTCCATAAAGACACTATCCCTAGCAACAAACATTTTGTGCTCATTAAGATTGTAGAAGTAGTACCCTTTAGTTTCCTTATGGTACCCTACAAATTAAGAAGCACTTATCTGATTTGGTTGCGAGCTTATCTGCTAGTAAACATTTTACATACGCTTCGCATCCTCAAACCTTGGGAAAAGACAAACTTAGAACTCTTCTAGTCCATAACTCATATGGTTTGTTTTCTATAGCCTTAGATGGAGTCCTGTTTAATGTGAAGTTGTGAACATCACGGGTGTGAGAGTATAGCCTAGAAAGATATTGAAAAATTAGCAAAACTCATCATTAATCAGACCATGTCCAACAAGGTCATATTTCTCCTTTTAGAGACACTGTTAATTTGTGGTGTTCTGGGTGGAGTTAATTGTGGGACAATCTCACGACTCTTAAAATGATGATCAAACCCTTGAGTCCTTGACTCAAATATTTATCACCACGATCATATTGTATTGCCTTAATTTTCTTGCGAGGTTGGTTTTCAACTTCATTTTGAAACTCCCTGGACTTTTCAAAAGGATTCAGATTTATGCTTCATTCAGTAAATACAACTGTGTCTACTTAAATTATTAGTAAAAATTATGAAGTATTTGTACCCACCTCTAGCTTCTGTGCTCATAGGCTCACATACATTTGTATGTATTAGTGTCAAGAACTCAGTTGCCCATTCACTTACCCTAGTAGAAGGTGACCTTTCATTTTAATCTATAAATTATAGTTGGCTTCTAGCAAAAAATTATAATTACCTAAATTATTCAAATTATAAATCTTCATTTTAATCCTATTAAATCATTAGTATTTTACACATCAAGCCCGCAAATTTAACCATGCGGGTTGGGTGGGCCGGGCTAGTTGGCCCATATTTGCTCAGGTTTACACGTACCCCTGTTTCCATCATTTTAGCTTCCAGCTTTGATGTTTTTGGTTTTTTTTTGTGTTTCCGTTCTTCATTTATTTTACGTTTTTTTCTTCGCATGATCTACTCGGGTTGTTAGTGTTTTTGCTCGCATGAGACATGTATTACTACTACAAGGAGCAAACCACGCAATGTTACTAGAGGTGGCAAAATCTAACTCAACCCGAGAACCTAACCCGACGAAACCCGAAAACATATTTTCATGCACAAACCAAACCCAAACCCGATCTTGATCCATTTTGACTCGGTACGTGAATGGACATGAACATAGGCGTGCTTCTATGCCTTCTTGGATCATCATTTGAGGCATAACTTAGACGGAGAGGCGGTAACGGCCCCTGTGATAATATTCCAAGACACATTACCCGTATAGGTTGTCATCCAAGCCCACCTGAAATTGGTGAACTCTCTCTTCCTTAACTGCGCTCCTTTGATAACTCGCCCAATCACACTTGCACTAACCACACAAACAACCACGAACTTAGACATAATTAGCCAATAGCTCATCCCAAATGTCTGCAAGTCGAGACTCTGGTGTATGAGGCAATGGATTGGCAGTTTTGAGCACGACGAGCCAACCCATCCCAACGATGTAGCTGTTGGATGCAGAGACCATTCCCAAATCCCAATACAGAACAACGCTGTCTTATGAGGAGCCATTTGATATTTGCAAGGAGACAAGGCTCTGGAATGGCTGAGGCCAGGAATTCCTGGTGTTAATGAAGGGTTTCCTACCCCATCTCTTATCTTTAAATTACTTCCTTACCTTTAAGTTGCCACGACGATGAGAGAATTGATTGCAGCTCAAGCCTGTGAAAGCGCACCTTGCTTAGTTGTTCCCGACTGCAGATGCACTTGCCTTGTGTCCAGCCATTTAAACTCGACATCTTGTAGTTTGTCGCAATTTGTGAGCTGCAACTCCTCTAACTTTGTCACATTCGAAAGATCACGAATGCATGACAAGGGGCCACAGTTAGCTAAGATTTGCCAATGAGAAAGCAGGAGCTTCTTTGGGACCTATATTATGTCTTTATAAGTAATTCAGCGACATCGTTATTACAAAACTACAAGGGACACTTATAGTAAAACTAAGAGTACTCATTGTTTTCTAAAACTTCCACTGTTCTGATTTCTAATAAAAGAAGACAAAACAGTTAGAATTACCATAAAACAGTTCATGATACTTTGCAACAAATCAACAATTTGCATATATCAATAGCTTGGAATTGCTCCCTGTCTCAGTCACAGATTTAACACACTTTAAACAGCAACTGTTCTAGATATAAAAATCAATGAATGCAAAAAAATAAATACCAAGTATAAATTACTTAGCTGACGATATATAGTTGTTTCAGAATTGCCTAAACGTGAGATTGAGCCGCCCAAGGCGAAGACCTGTCTCCTCGAGCAAAGACTTGGGAGCAGTACGTGGGATGACAGACTGAATGCCGTGAAAAATATGTCTAGATGGACCGCCAAATATCAGAACATCTCCTGATTCAAGAACCATCTTCTTAGCCTTGCTTATATCCTTGACATCCCCATAGAGGAACTCTGCTGCGTCTCCCAGTGATATTGAGACAATTGGTAGTCCCTTGGCAAGAGATCCTCCACTCTCATCACGGTCCTGTATTTTGGAAAGATTTAAAACATGAATTAGTTATCATATCATACATCATTCTAAACAGAGGTGAAAATGTTATATCACACTGTTTAAAGCCAAAAAAAAGGTCTTCAGAGTTCAAACCATACAATCTTATTTAACAAAATATTTCACTGAATCCAGGTATTACTCCCTACTGGATGGGCCGATGGTCCTGAAGATGACATTTATTCATTCCAAAAGAAGTGTCCTTTCTCAGTCCATTATGTTCAAACAAAAAGACCTTATGGTCAAGAGTAAGACGAGAACAAGCAAACTACCACTGTATGTATAAACTACCACTGTATGTATATATGGGTGCTAAAAGTACAACAAAAATGAAGCTTATCCCCATGCCGAATTCTCTCCATTACAAAGGAAAATAGATTAGCAAAGAAAGAAATGAAAGACAATTGCCAATAATTTTGTATTGAATTATAACAAGATCATTGTAAAGAAATAGACCTGATGATAACCAAGTTGACCATGTGCGGTGTAAAACTGGACAATACAAATATCTGGGGAAATCATTGGAAGTATGGCTTCCACATTGCTTCCTACATATTTCCTCTCAGTGTGAGCTTGGGCAGAAATCATTGATCTCCTAACCATGGCAAGGAACTTGTGTGGTATGTTAGGTGCCAGAGAGTTATCAAATTGTCTTCTTTTGCTATATTTGCTTGATTGAGGATCCCAATCCAGACCTAAGCACATGAGCATGCGTCGCCTATTTGGCCAGTAGAAACCCCCTGGTCCGATACCTACGTTTCTACACTCCCTCACAATTGAGACCTGGAAGGAAGATGAAAAAAGGAAATGCAAGAAAAAACACAAAAAAAAAAACAATACCTCTACTTGTCTGAATTGAAACAAATTAATGACATGTTTACAACTCCAAGTATTAGCCAAAAGAATATAAATATATATACACCTGTTCATCTTGGGAAAGGTACCCCTTCAGTAACACCATTCCTTTTCTAAGAACCATTTCAGAGCCCTGTTCCTTGTACTCTTTAGAGAGAACTTTCTTCGAGGAGGGGGGTACATTTCCTCCCGGACAAAGATCAAATGGCATTGGAGGACATGAATCAAAATTGGAATAGGAGTTGGGATTATTAGCTTTGGAATTTGCAGATGAAGAATGATTCCTCCCTCCCTGTGAATAAGAATATTCATGGTATATCAGAGGGGACTAAAGGCCAGAATGCTATTTGACAAAAATAAACCAATCTCTTGTATCATATCTACCTTTCTAAGCGCCATCAGCGGCCGAAATCCAGAATTGTTAAAACAATCTGATACAGCACATGCAAACATAATCCGACATAACGTTACACTTACCAAGTAACACACACACAATACGAGTATACGATTACATCCAAGGGAATTTCCTTACCAAAATACAAGGTTGAATGAGTAATTGAGCCATTCCTTTCCAAGGTCATCAATCTCCTCATATTTGTACCATGTATTCTCATCAAACCACTACAAAATCAAACATCAGTATCAATTGATAATCTTAACCTAAATTAGTACAAAGACAAATCAAACTCTGACAAATTAGCAACCCATAGAGAAACTCATATGCAAATACTTGTGATTGACGATAGGCAATAGGTTAATTATACAGCAATGAAGGGAAACAGTTTTGCCCTCATTATGCCTCTTATTTTCTTCCAAGTTACACCCTTGAAAGAAATCGCGCGCTTTAGCAAACTGTGGCAGCAGAAGACGAGCAAGCTCTGAGCTCTGCCCATGTAAGTTTCTTTCTGTCTTCCTATTTGTCGTGCCCACAAATAGCATTGTGATATCGATTTCACTATTCATTAATCACGAGATTTGACTCCCATTAAAGTGTCATTGAAAAATTAAGCAATTACTTCTTTTTACATATCAAGTTGTGTTTTTTCTTCTTTTTTTCCTCTGAATGGAAGGTGGTCGACATAAGGCATACACAAACCAGCTGGCTAATGCAGTAGATAAAGTCTAACCCTCTCGTTCTTATATTTAAGAATTAACATATAGTATCCATCTTAAGAAAAAAATTAATTAGCTAGACTCATAATTAATATTCAGCCATATCATTTTCCTCTGAATGGAAGGTGGTTGTACGTATGTGTAATCAAGCTATTATGTCACGGTAGTAAGTAGTAACATCATGAATAAATAAACAATATTGTTTTGTAAATTATTTATATATATACTCCGATCGATTTGTATATTTGATGTGGGTGGAATAATAGTACAAACTAAATCAAGGGGTTTAGATATATAAAAAAGCTGTAAAAATCATAAGTAGTGTACAGGAGAGTGTCTTATTTTTTCCCTTGGGTTTCTATTGCAAGACACAAATGTGTAAGTTTGGATTTTTTTTGTTTTAAAAGGAAGACATTCAAAGTGAGGGTCTCCTTTGTGGATGGCCTAAGAGGGCTTGTTTCCTTGTCATTCTGTGCTTTGTTTTGTGAAAGACAACTGACTTATTTACTTGTTAATGATGCACCCTGCATCTTATTCTATACTGAGGTTGTCGGGTAAATAATAATGGCTTCGAAAGCCAAGGTCCACGATCTAAGAGCTAGGTGCCGAAAGGTCAGTTCTTTTTTCCGTTTACCAATTTTCATGAATTGTTTACCTGAGCTGGAAAAAGTATTGATAGCAAGAACTAGTTCCGTTCTCAACTGTAATCTTTCGGAATTTCTATAACTACCTTGAGTATCTAGCTTTGAATATACTGTTACTGTTATACTTTTACTGTATTGACTAGTTTGTTTGTTTTTCCCCTGAATTTAACTCTTTGAGATGTCTTCAAATTGGACCTCACTAAATGCAGATTATGGACAAATAAGTCACTGTTCTTTCAAGATTTTCAACCCACCAATGGGAAAATACATGAAAATGGGGTAACCCATCAAAATTCAATATTATCAGAAGCTAACAAGGATAAATCATCATACATTAATATAAATTAGATTTGAACAATCAAAAGACAACATATTATACAAAATCTCTATACAGTATAAGAAATTATTAGATTAGCACTTGGGATGGAGAAAAGATGCCGAAGAATTTCAACAATTACTACTGGCACTGCAAAGCTACTTTTGTTTTTTCAAAGGTGCTGTAAAAACAGTGGTGTAATAGGAGCAGAGGCCTTTCTAAGCGTATAGTTAAAGTTCAACAATCCTACAATGCCATTTTTTGGTTGTAAAAAACAAAGGGGTCGTTTGGTATTGATATCTAGATATCAAGATATCAGACATCGATATCGGTAACAAGTATATCGATATCGATATACTGATATCCTTGTTTGTTATATTGTAGGCTATCAAACATGAATGAAATCTCAAACAAAGCAAGATAAATTTCAGCCAAACAACAACCAAAATAACACACAAAATCGCACAGCAACTGGGCAAAAAACACACAGAATGACAGCAAACGCACAGCCAAACAACAACCAAAAAATCGCACAGCAACAGGGCAGAAAATCGCACAAATTTTCTTTTTTTTTTTCTAGGGCACACAAATTTATGATTTCACCCAATAAACAGATAACAAGCAGAGCCAAAATCGCACAAAATTCCAGCCAATTTCCAGATTACACAACTTAAACCCAAAAATCGCACAGCCCGCATGGAGGTCTCGGATACCGATGACCGCGATTGAGTGAGGCGCAAGCATAAATGGGCTACTAGAGGGCTTGACAACGTGCTTCGGTTGCAATTCAGGGAGATGTCATTAGCTGCTCTTGTTGAGAGTCGAACTCAAGACCTCCCGCTTACTAACCAACTGAGCTAGAGACATTCTGTTCATCCGGAACCGACCCACAAAACCAGCACAAATCCCATTTTAATATACCGATTTTTTGGCCGGTATAGCCTGATATCACCGCTCTCTCCTGGTTGCTCCCTCCTGCTTGTGCCTAGCAACTTCTGTTAATGTTCTGTTTCTATTGTAAAAATAGAGGTAACAATATTTGCTTGTTTGCTATATATAGTATGACCAGCCTATTAGCTTAATGGGACTACCTCAAATGGGCTTATAGTGTTAAAAGAGCTTTATTAGAGCTAATAGTTGTTCATATTTAGCTTGTTTAGAAAAGAATTGGGCTGACCTTAAATTTGGACTCGAATTTTAAAATGTATTCATACTCGACTTGTTTAGTAAATAGAGAATATCAGATGAACGTTATTCGAGCAAAGAAAAGTTATCTTCACTAATAACTCAATAACTAAGGAAAATGTTCGAGGTTGAGTCAAACCAAGCCTCAAATTGAATTGATCTTAAAAATGTTTTTATGCTCTACTTATTTAGCAAATGAACGAGCCCAAATTGAGTAATTTTCGAGCCAAGTTCGAACTACTCAGTTTATATAACAACCCTTACTCGGTTTAAAACCAAGTGAGAATATAAATTGACGTGACAGGAAAAATGTTATTATGAGCTTCAACTTTACTTGTATTGTTATTTTGGACAAACCCTTTTGTTGAAAAGTCCATTCGATTTTACCCTAAGCCTTGCTCATCAGTAATCTTGAGATTTAAGGCAATTACTCCTCAATTGGTGTTTGGTTATATTACCTTAACGTGTTAATAATATGAAAATTTGACAATGTAAACGAAATAATATTTATCATGTTACATATATTTCCAATGAATTGATTTTTCTTGCCAATAACTTGTCATAAAGTCCCAAAATATTATACCAAACATTGCCTAAGCACCTGACTATGATAGTAAGCCAATGCTATGCTCCATAGAGATGGGTTTCCATTGAACATTGTTTGATAAATGTACGAACCTCCCAACTAGAGTGTTGTTCTATAGTTGTATGCATTAGTAATTGTAAACAATGCCAACATTCATTGTGCAGAAAACGATAATTTCAATCGTTAGACGAAACCCAAAAGCAAGAGATTGCGAGACACATTAACTCAACTCAAGCAAGCATCAATATATGAAGTTCAAAATACGGGTTTCCTTTATTATGCAAAGGTTTAATGCATTTGGGAAAACAAAATAATTATGTTGGGCGTGTCTAACAAGAAGCAACAACAATCCTGTCCTTGACGAAATCCTTCGTTAAGGATTAGATACGGCTAAATTTTCACAAACATACAATGTCAATATATCGGAGGGGTAAAGATGCTTAAGGGAGTGTGCGTTGATACAGGGGTAAAGCTCCCAAGGCTTCGCGCTCAGCAGCCTCCTTCTTTACCTGAAAACACAAAATAAATCATTTCCTTCAAGGGCTTGTTTTTTTATCAGTGTTTCAGCCCTCTCCTTTAACGGTTAAGAAAATAAATCCAAGCTAAATGTGATGTGATTTTGACATGAGCACACCACGCCACAACTTGACGAGCCATAAGAAGTACCACAGAATAGAGCACTTACAAGAGCCAGCATTTCTTGAAGGTAGCTCCTAAACGGTGTCTGCATAGCCTGTAAAAGAGTAGACACATATAAGACCTCCTCTCATTCAGGTTATAGATAAGGCATGCATATATAATATAAAGAATAGAAGGAAAAAACATATATGAGAATAGTTATCTGACCAACATTTTACCATATAACATTTCTGCAACGGTTTCATATAATGTTAAAGTGGTGCCATCTACATTCCTTCAACATCTGTATTTAAAGTATTGCAATCCAGAAACTACTACTACTTTCATGATTGAGTATAAGGGCAAGAAGAAAAAAAGATAATGGTACAGAATCCTTATCCTCATCACAGACCAGTATTTCCCATTCCTAGTTGAGTGGATGTTTCATATAATTCTCATGGAAATGAATCCCTCATATTCTCAATAACTGTAGTATAGTGTAGCTCCTCACACCCGAACCACATTCTCTACGATAAGGATCAATCAAGTAGTTACTAGGTAGTTCCTATTTTTTTTAAATATGTATCTGACTAGTTAGATACTTAAGAGTAGCTGCAGTGTATATCTCTAACCAATTTACTCAATCCTGTAATCATTTATATGGGTGTTCCATGTTCAGTGAAAATATCACAGATCGAAACCAATTTATCAATTGCTCAAACTCTAAACCGTAAGCTGAAATAAAAAAAAAACACTGCAAAGCACAAGCTCCCTGACCTTCTTCCCTCCCTACTCTAACTTGAGGCTAAAACTCAATCATGATCTCAACCCATCAAAACATTGAAGACACTCTAAATTCTCAAGAAGCAACACAAGGAAACACAAAATTCCATCTGCAGCACTGAAAACTAAGTGCATATACTTATAAAATCTTCAGATAAACTGGGCCACGCTCTACCATCCACACAACCTTCATTATCATTGAGACTCATCTAATGTATAACCATAATCACAAAGTAAATGCATTTTCACCTCAGCTACTGTACAAATAATCCAAGGCAGTACTTTATGAAATGAAGAAACCAATGGGGGGGAAAAAAAACTCTCGGATGCCAGCAGTAACCAAACAGGTTGAAATTGTTTGGAGGATAAAGTGATAAACAAACAATTACAATCACATATATCTAACAAAATCATCAGCTTTCATCAAATAATTTCCAGCTATGTGTATATATATTAACGTAGAAGTAAAAAAAAAAATCCTAGATCATACTATATCACATACAAAAAAAGCTACGGGACCATGTTACCATATTACATCACTAAAACAATTATATTACGTCCTCTAATGATATTATAAATTTGGAACAGAATCCTATAAACTCATCACAGACAAGTATAATTTTACAAAAACGATATTACAAAAATCATATTATGTACTCCAAAGAACTTGAGTAACCAAGGGCTTGGAACACTAAAAACTAATCATCACATTTCTGCAGCGGTTTCATACAATGCCTTCTACATTTCATCCTTGAACATATTTATTTATGGCAATACAATCTAGATAATAAAAATACTTTCATTGAAGACAAGGACAAGAAGAAGAAAAAAATATTAGAACAGATTTCTATAAACCCATAACACACAAGTATTTCCCCTTTCTAATTGAGTAGATTTTTCGTCTAATACTCATGGAAATAAATCTTTATATAAATCTCTGACTAATTTACTCAATCTTGTAACCATTTATGGGTGTTTAAAGTGCAATGGAAATATCAAAAATTGAAACCAATTGATCAATTGCTAAGCCTAAACTCTGTGCTGAAACGAAAAAACATTGCCAAGCACAAGCTCCCCTACCTTCTTCCCGGTTCGAAAATGAGACTGCAACTCGATGATGATTTCAAATCATCAACACCGCAAAACAGTGAAGACTTCCATAGTACATTGAGCACAATCATTTATAAATGAGCATAGGCCAAATTGCTCATACATCTCCACCTTAGAAAGACACTCTAATGTCTCATTGATCAACACATAATGAAGCAAAAATACAATCTCGTCTGAAGGACAGCAATTCAAGTGCATATACTATTATACTCGTAAAATCTTGAGAAATTTAGTCAAGAGCTACCACCCACAAAGTCAATTCATTTTCACCACAGTCACTGTACAAATAATCCAAAGCAGCGCTTTGTGAAAGGAAGAAATCAATCGCAAAAATCTTCTATCAAATACTAGCAGAAACCAAGCAGGATGAAATTGAATCGAGGATTAAAAAAACAAAGACATTTCTAACGAAATTATCAGATTGCATCAAACAGTTTTCAGTTACGATCAACACCTAAAAGATCAAAACAAACAAAGCGAGAGATCAAACCTGGAGATCCTCAGGGAGATACTCGTGCTTCATGGAGAGGTCCATGGCACGCTTGAGGCGCTGGTTCCGAGCATCCACAATCTCACGAGGAAGCCGATTCATGGCCTCCTGGATATCGAGGTCCTCCTTCGGATCATACAAATCGTCGAATCTGAGACCTAATTTCCATCAAAATAACCATCGGAAACCTTAATCAATAACAAGTTCCACAAATCAGTCAACAGAGACACATAACAATTGGGGATTTGAGGAGAGAGAGAGAGATAGAAACCAAATCTGCGGAGACGGTGGTCAAGGGATTTCTTGTGCATAGCTGCAAGTGGATTCTTCTTGGGATCGACCACCCACTTCACCAAAGATGCCATTTTTCGCTGTGAATCTCCGATCTCACTCCCGCTTGCAGATGCAAAGAAGGCCGACTGACGATTCAAGAGAGCTAAAATCTCTTTCCTCAGTTTCTGCAGGTTCCCGGAACCCTCGTCCGAACAAGATTATCTACCGTCACTACATTATTTTTTACATCTAATTTTTTTAATATAAAAATTACATTAATAATGCTCCCTCGTCTCAAAATTTAAGTCATTTTAGCATTACTAGTTTTAATAAAACATTAACCCATCAATCAACATCGTCATTCCACTAACTTTTTTCATTAATTTGTTTGTTTTTAAATACCCACTATATTTTTTAACCAATCAAAATCAATACAAATCATTACGGAGTACTATCTCCTACCTAGAGAACCTAAAACGACATGTATTTTGATACAACTAAATTAGTCTAAAACGACTTGTTTTTCGAGACGGAGGGAGTATTAAACATCGATTTTAATAGTTTTTTTATAGGTTTTTTTTATAAAAAGTGTGTATTAAAAAAATTATAAAATTATAAAGTACTATTTTACAAAATTTAATTATACACAATTTTAAAACATAGATTGATAATTAATAAAAAAATAAAATAAAAGGTATAATATTAGTAGATGATGTATGAAGTGGAAAAAAAAAAAGTTGGATAAACAATAGGTGATTATCATTGCTTCGAGACTAAAAAACATACTGTATTTAAGAAGCATAAAACTTGTTTATGATAATGAATTCACAGGATGAGTTTTATTGTTGATTTTTATAGTTTTCAGCACCCTGATAAAATTCCTAGATCCGTCCCTGGTTTGATTGTATCTCCTTTGATCGGAATGATTCTTGTACCTTTGACCATTTGTTATTTTTTTTCCATGATAAATATTCATTTTGTCGATTTATAACCTCTTGATACACCAGAGGTAGTTATAAGAGGGAAAATAAAAATACATCAGGTACTTGGCGGATCGAAATACTTTGATCGGTCTCTGTATCAAGTTTGTTTTACCATTGAATTGATTCCTTTTTTTGGTGCAAATTGAATTGTTTCCTAATAAAAAAAACACTTTAAACATTAAAAAAATCCACTTTCAAATTTATTTAAAATAGAGCACCGGAGGAAAATCGGAGCAAATCATCTGCCCTATTTCCCCGCCCCAAATCCCTGTCTCACGTAAATATTTGGCCTCCAAATTAAAATTAAAAAAATTAAAAATATATATATTTAGCTTCTACATACTTATTATAACATATTTGAAAAAAAAAATCTTAAAAAATCAACCTACAAAAATTATAATAATTCAAAAGAGATATACAGATATTTTTAAGTTTTAAAAAGTTGTTGTTTTACTATATATTTTTAAAAAAAAATTATAATTCGATTTTTTAAGATTTTTTTTCCAAATATGTTATAATAAGTATGCAAAAACTAAATATATTTTTTAATTTTAATTTGGAGGCCAAATATTTACGTGGGACGGGGATTTGGGGCGGGGAAATGGGGCAGACGATTTACTCCGGAGGAAAACTGGGAAACTACACTGTTTAACCTTTCTTTGTACTAGTTTATACTGAAACGTGATGTGTGATATATCTCACTCTTGAATTTATAAATAAAGAGCGGCCATATTCAGGGTTCGAACTGGGGACTTTTGGATACTACCCGCAAGTCCTTTTCAGTGAGCCATTCCGGAATGGTTAATATATATCTCACTCACACACCCGATGAATCCGTTCATTTTCCCATTCATCCTTGCTCTTTCTCCCTTGTTTTCTTTCCTTCTTCTGACACCATTTTATTATATCTTCTTGATTTCCAGCGCAGCAAATGTGCTTGAATTTCATTGTTTGTGATATCTATGCTTCCTCGGCTTTTCGTTTTTCACTTCTGCCGCCTTATAACTAGGTGTTTTGATGAAAACTCGACATAGTTTCATGACATGATTCGGCTTTTCTCCCGGTGTTTCCACAATAGTTGGCTCGAACCCGTTTCCCTGTTATTACAGGAGACTTCAAGTTTAAGATCGATCAGACAGTGCAAACAGCTCCATGCAAATCTGTTATCCTCTGGCTTCATTTACCAGACATATTTGGCAAACACCCTCTTGAATTTGTACTCAAGATTTGATCATTTAGATGGTGCACGCCTAGTGTTCGATGAAATGCCTAGCCGAAATGTTGTATCTTGGACTACTCTAATTTCAGCATACGTCCATCAAGGGCACTTTGGGCTTGCACTTGGGTTGTTCAAGGAGATGCTAGGGACCCGTGAGATACCCAATGAGTTCACCCTCTCAGTTGCCGTTAAGGCGTGTTCTAATTTTGGAGTTTTTGAGTTGGGTTTGCAAATCCATGGGCTGATTGTCCATTTGGGGTTTGAAAATGATAAATATGCTGGGAGCTCTCTTGTGGATATGTACTCCAAATCAGGGGACTGTCTGAATGATGCTTGCCGTGTTTTTAGCGGATTATATTTCAGGGACATTGTTGTATGGAATGTTATGATATCCACATTTGCTAAAGTGGGTGACTGTTCTAAAGTCTCTGAGCTGCTTTTTGAGATGAGAAATGCTAGTGGGCTGAATCCAAATGATTTTACCATTACAAGTTTGCTCAAGTGTTGTGGTTCACTCAAGCAAGTAGAACAAATTCACGGTCTTGCAGTAAAAAATGGGATTGAATTCGACAATGTTGTTGCTGGTGCATTGGTAGATACCTACTGTAAACATGGCCATTTGGATTCAGGTAGAAAGCATTTACATTCGACACAGAAGAAGGATAGTTTTATCTGGAGCTCAATAATCTCGGGTTATGCCCGGAATGGTCTAGTTGATGAAGCTATTATGTTGTTCAAAGACATGTGCAGGCAAGACATATTACCTGA
Organism: Persicaria tinctoria; assembly: GCA_037127255.1. Classification (NCBI taxonomy): domain Eukaryota; kingdom Viridiplantae; phylum Streptophyta; class Magnoliopsida; order Caryophyllales; family Polygonaceae; genus Persicaria; species Persicaria tinctoria. The sequence goes on along the minus strand of JBANSL010000016.1, from coordinate 6,527,051 downwards.
TCAGCATGCCCTTTCAGGTGCCTTGAAGGCGTGTGCAGAGACTGGGGATCTCCAAATGGGAGTACAACTTCATACTCAGACGGTAAAATGTGGCTATCAAAGCAATTGCATTGTTGCTAGTGTCCTCTTGACACTCTATGCTAATTGTAGTCTAGCTGCTGAATCTAAGTTGCTGTTTGACCGAATATATGAGAAAGATTTAGTTGCCTGGAACTCAATGCTACTCTTTTATGCAGAAATGGAGGACAGTTCTGCCTCTGCTTCCATTATATTGTTCCGAGAGTTCTGCCAAACAGCTATGTTGAAACCCGATGGAGCTACCTTTATCGCTCTTCTCAAATCTTGTCGAAGTGATCAAGACCTTATAGCAGGTGCTCAGATTCATGCAAGAATAGTGAAGTCGAGCCATAAGTGTAATACTGTCATAGGCAATGCAATAATCCACATGTACATCGAGTGCTCTGGCGTTGATGATGCATATAAAGCTTTCGATGAGATAGATGACAAGGATGATATTTCCTGGAGTTCTATGATTTCAAGTTACCAGCAACATGGGTTTGAGTTGGAAGTACTAAGTTTGTGTAAAGGGATGTTGGAACAAGGAATCCGTTTAACTACTTACAGTCTACCGTCAACTGTCGCAGCTTGTTCCAGACTTGCAGCTGTTCATATGGGTAGACAACTTCATTCCCTACTTGTTAAATCCGGTCTTCATGGAGATGTTTATGTTGGAAGCTCTTTCGTAGATATGTATGCAAAATGTGGAGACATGGAGGATGCTCGGAATATTTTTGCTGAACAACAACATCTGAATGAAGTTGCATTCAACGCGTTGATCTGTGGATTCGCACAGCATGGCAACACACAGGAGGCCATTTCAGCATTCCATGAGATGGAAAAGAAGAGAGTAGCTCCAAATCAAGTAACCTTCTTGGCTCTTTTCACGGCCTGCAGCCACGGAGGTAGTTTGGAAGAGAGCTTGCACTTCTTTCACATGATGATTCAAAGATACAACATCAACCCAGAAACCGAGCATTACTCTTGCTTAGTTGATGTATTTGGTCGCGCTGGGAGGCTCGAGGAAGCTCTTCGGATCATTGAACTCAATAGTGGTCCTTCTGCATGGAGAACGCTACTGAGTGCTTGTAAGAATCATGATGACATAGGCTTTGCAGAACTATCAGCAGAGAAGTTGATCAAGATTGATCCCAGAGACCATGCGCCATACGTTCTTATGTCCAATCTGTTTTCAGGAGGAGAGAAATGGCAGGAAGCTTTTAGGGTGAGGAAGCAAATGGAGTATGCCGGTATCAAGAAGGATCCTGGGAGTAGCTGGTAGATATCATTATATCAAGTGATGAAGAAGTGCACAAGTGCTTTTTATTGAAACGGGACAAAAATTTGATGCTCTGAGCATTTTATATCAGCACCTGAACAACAAAGGCGCCTGTCAAATTGCAGCTGGTGTTCATTGCTGGCAATTCGATTGTTAGGAAGATGAATTGTTTGGAAATATGACAATACTTGTTCACATGTACACTGTAATCTAGAAAGCAATCAATGGAGAAAGCTGGCACTGGCTCATGTTGATGTCAAGGAAGGGGAAGGGACTCTAGATGACTATGCTGTGATGGAAAGATTCACTCTCTTCATTGTGAAAGTGATCAAGATAAAGCTCGTGGCATTGAAAAGGCAGGCGATAGGATGAAGGAATATGAGGAAACCATAGAACCTTACGAAAACAAGGAGGTACTGCATCTCTTACAGCCTACCTTTTTTCTTCTTGTTTTACTTTCGAGGACCGAAAGCAATTAGGAAAAAATCTACACTATCAATAGTCCGACGACATCCTTTGGGATGATGCAATGGTAGGTGGTGCAAATTAAAGCGAGGTAATAATATTTGCTTTTTTGCTCTATGTTCATGTTCAGTATAACCAGCCTATTAGCTTAGTGAAACTACCTCAAATGGAGTTTTAGTGTCAAGATAGCTTTGTCAAGATAGCTTTCTTAAGAGTGATTGACTTAAGAGCTTCATCCCACATCGGTGATAATCTCAACCAAGACACTCAGTTAAACCATATGACTATTAATTCCCAAGCTGTGATGAGTAAATGCAAACGTGATGGTTGGGTATTTCACTACTGGTCTGACAGAATTCAGAATCAAGCATTTGGGAGCTTTTGTTTTATTTTGGAGCAGACCCTTTTGTTGAAATTTTTATTTGATTGTCAAAAGCTCCCCAAGATGGCAATACAAACAATGGGGTTTATGTTGAACATTGATTGATAAATGTGTGAAAATTTCTGGCCAATAACAATGAATGGAACAAAACTCTCAACTATACGAGTGTTTTTGAAATGGTATATTACTATATTGTATGCAGTAGTAATTGTGTAAACAAAACAAACCTTCAATATGCAGAAAAACAATAATATTAATCGCTTAGATGAAACCCAAAAGCAAGAGATTGCCGAACATGTTTGACTTCAACTAGAGCAACATATGAAGATCAAAATACGAGTTTCCTTTATTATGCAAAGGATTAATGCATTTGGAAAAAAACAAAATCATTACGTTGGGCACATCTAACAACTAGCAACAGCAACTGTGTTGTATGCCCACCTCGCAGTCTCTCTGCTTTGCTTGAAGAAATCCTCAAGGATGAGATTCGGCTAATTTTTCACAACGATAAAAATGTCAACTTATCGGAGGGGTCAAAAAATGCTCAAGGCAGTGTGCGTTGATACAGGGGTAAAGCTCCCAAGGCTTCACGCTCAGCAGACTCCTTCTTTACCTGTAAAACGTACACAAAATAAATCATTTTCTTCAAAAACTCGTTTCTCTGTCATTGTACACGGGACTGAGAGGCAGTGTTTCAGTCCTCCAATTTTTAATGGGTAAGAAAATACATCCAAGCTAAATGTGATATGGATTTAACATATGAGCACAGCACATCACAAGTTGACGACAATAAAAAAGAGATCAGGCAACACAGGAACATAACTGTTTCAATTTTAAATCGATAAGGAAAAATATGTTTAGATACATAATGGTAATAATTGCCAATATCAGACTGCTGGAGTACATTACTAGGGAATCGTAAGATAGTTTCCCCCTCTTAACAAATATCATTCGGTGCTTGAGATTATTAATGCATATGTCACTGACCCGATATATGATATTAATAAAAGGCATCATGGTACAGGTACATAAACTATTCAAGTTGCAGTACATAGATCATAATACAAGGCCATCCAAGCAAAGATTATTTTGAGTAATATGGCTAGACAAGAAATTCATGTAGATAGAAGGCACATACCAATTACCTTGACACATCCCACTCAACTATCCTAAAACAAAAATAAATAAAAGAAACCCAACAGTGAATTTATTGAACACTTTGCAAATAAAGCACTTACAAAAGCCAGCATTTCTTGAAGGTAGCTCCTAAAAGGTGTCTGCATAGCCTGTGGAAGAGTAGACAAGTATAAGACCTCCTTTCATTCAGGTTAAAGAGCAGGCATGTAAATATAATATAACGAAGAAAAAAACCTAGATCATACTATATCACAACAAGAATAGTTGTGACAATGTTACCATATTACAACAATGATATCATGCCCTATAACGAATATGAATAACAGTCCTTTTAGAGGAACCAAGGGCTCTAAAACACTAAAAAATATTCATAACATTTCCGTAACAATTTCATAAAATTGGCCAGCAGTAGCACTGTCTATATTCCTTCCTTCAACATCATTCTTTATGGGTTTACCATCCAGCAAAGCAAATACAACTACTTTCATTGAAGATAAGGATAGGTAGAAAAATATATTAGAATAGAATCCTATAAACTCATCACCAACAAGAAGTATTGCCCCTTCCCAGCTGAGTGGATATTCCACGTAATATATAAATATACATTGAAATAAATCTCTTACACAAGATCTCAACAACTGAAGCAAACTGTAGTCTCCACACACCTGAACAACATTCTCTATGATAGGAATCAATCAAGTAATTACTAGGGTGTTCCTATAATTTAGCAGTTATTTGCAAATTAGTTTCTTAACATGTATCTAATTAGTTAGAGTTTCTACAGTGTACGTCTCTGACTAATTTACTCAATTTTGTAGCCATTTATATGGGAGTTTGATGTTCAATAAAATATCACAAATTGAAACCCACTGACCAATTGCTAAAACTCTAAAATCTAAACTCTATGCTGAAACGAAAAAACATTGCCAAACACAAGCTCCCCTACCTTGTTCCCGGCTCTAAATTGAGACTGCAACTCAATGGTGATCTCAAATTATCAACACGACAAAACACTGAAGACTTCCATAGTACATTGAGCACAATCAAATAGAAATGAGCATAGGTAAACTTGCTCATACTGTCATACATTTCCATCTTAGTAAGACACCCTAATGTGTCATTAATCAATACAGATTGAAGTAAACATACAATCTCATCCGCAGGACAGCAATTCAAGTGCATATACTTATAAAATCTTCAGATATTTGGATAACAGCTACCATCCACAAATGTATAACCATAATCACAAAGTCAATCGCAAAAGTATTCCCTCAAATGCCAGCAGAAACCGAGCAGAATTAAAACCGAGTCGAAGACTTGAAAAAAAAAAAACGACAGACATATCTAACGAAATCATTAGATTGCATCAAACGGTTTTCAGCTACGATCAACACCTAAAGATCAAAACAAACAAGGTGAGAGATCAAACCTGTAGATGATCGGGGAGATCCTCGTGTTTCATGGAGAGGTCCATGGCACGCTTGAGGCGCTGGTTCCGAGCATCCACAATCTCACGAGGAAGCCGATTCAAGGCCTCCTTGATATCGACGTCTTCCTTCGGATCATGCAAATCGTCGAATCTGAGACCTAATTTCCATCAAAATAACACATTCCACAAATCAGCCACAAGAACCACATAACGATTGGAGATTTGAGGAGCGAGAGGGATAGAGACCGCATCTGCGTAGACGGCGATCGAGCGTTTTCTTGTGCATAGCTGCAAGGGGATTCTTCTTGGGATCGACCAACCACTTCACCAAAGATGCCATTTTCGGCTGAGATTCTCCTCTCTCTCTCTCGCCCGCTCGCTTGCAAATGCAAAAATGGCCGATTGACGATTTCCAACAGGGCTAAAATCTCTTTCCTCCGTTTCTGCGGGTTCCCGGAACGGCGGAACCCTCGTCTTGAACAAGTAGTTGGGCCAACAAATTGGGCTTGTTGTGATTTTGGGCTTTCGTCGCATAGAGGCCCAATAGAATCTCTTTCCTTCGTCACTCGCAGAGAATGGAGAAATCCCATTGACTGGAAGGAGCGAAAACACAGTGCCAACAGTGGGAACTGGAAGAGAAAAAAGCAGAGAGAAAAGGTGTGAGGGAAAGTTCTTTGAAACAAACAAACACATGGCAAGTAGTCAAATTGAACCAAAACCCCCAAATTGAAAAACCCTTTACAGTTCCTTCTTTATGCAATCCGTCTACTGAAGTTTCCATTGGCAATTTCAAATCTTGAAAGATATCACAAGATATTGGCGGAGTTGTTCTTGCTGCTCAATCTGGGTTCGGCACCCCAAAGGAGCTAAAGAGTCACTTACAGGAGCAGATAGTAGTCCAGAAGCTTACATTAATCTCAATTTCCCACTCTTTCTCCATCCGTAGCTCGTCACCGACAAGTTTGCCCTGATTTGGGATAATAAAGTAGACAAATTTCGCGGTGCTCTTCTGTCTTCCGTTTCGCGATTGATTCTTGCAGGTACTGGAAATTGATTTTAAATCTGCGGATGAACTGAACTGCTTGGAGTTATAGATTGGGATTTTCTTGTGACGATTTGTTAGAAAGAGAATTGCTTTTCAGTTCTTACTGGGCAGCTTGTTTGATGAGTTTAAGTGTGAGGTTGAAGCTTTTATGGCGCTTTAAAGGGTTGGATCACTTTGGAGAGAGTTGTATCTTTGTTTGGTGGGCGGCTTAGCAAAGTTATAATGGACCTCACTTAGTCTCAAATCCGTGTTTAGGTGAATGTCTTTACTAGCTGTGCCTATGTTGTCAAATTTTGGTTGATTTGGTTGTTCATTGAGGTGTTGCCCTTCAAGGAGCACATAGCTTTAGAAGTTGCTTATGACTGTGATGCATCTTTTACTATGTTCATCATGTCTTTCTTGTTGCAACTCAAGTACTGATTATAGTCACAATTCAGTGAATGCGATATTAAAGAAAGTGATGCTAGCAAGATAGCATTGCTTGTGTAGTTAATGTGGTTTCTACTTTCTTGAGAGGACTTCTTGGTTGCAAATTTTCAATGTTCTGATTGAGATATGTGAAAAAGATTTCTAGAAATCACGAGCAAGAAAATTATCCTTATACACCTAAAGAGAGACGTTGGTTTTCTTTGTAGGTCGAAGCAACATCTATTATATTGCTTTTGGAGAATTTTGTGGGACCTGTGCAAAAGTTATCTCTTAGAGAAGAGCTCATTCATTGGAGACTGATTATAAGTTTCTCTTTGTGCTTAAATGAAGCTGATATGTTGGGATGAAAGCAACTGACGCTTGGCAGTTAAGTGTGCAGATTTTACCAATGCCTCGTCATCGTCACCATGCTAAGAGACCTGTGTGGATCATAGTAATGATTTGCCTGGTTAGCCTGTTTCTAATATGTGGTTATATACTTCCACCTCAAAGCCACACTGCTTGCTATCTATTTTCTAATAGAGGTTGCAAAGCTTTTACTGACTGGATCCCACCTCTGACCATAAGAGAATTCACTGATCAGGAAGTGGCATCTCAAGTTGTAATTAATGAGATCTTAAATATGCCACTTCATCGCGCACAAACTCCCAAAATTGCCTTCATGTTCTTAACTCTGGGTACTTTGCCATTTGAAAAGCTATGGGATTTGTTTTTCAATGTAAGTATCTTTACTTGGTTTACCTTCATCTTTTGTTCTTATATTACCTTTTCCTTCCCATCTGACACAGGCAGTATGTTCCTTGAGAGCAGTTTATTCTAATTGGGAATTATCTAAGCTTATGCTATTGCCTTTGTGTAATAAATGAGCCCTTCTTTTCATGTGAAAATGACCATATTGCATCATTCCTATTAGATTTAGCTCCAAAGTCCAATTAACATGATTTTTTTTTGGGGGGGGAGGGGGGGAATACCCCAGAAATTACAGGAGAGTGTGACTTGGACAAGTAGAACAAGGATATTATCTTAAGACATCTTTCGTGATCCTTTATCTGGTTTTTGTTGCACTAAATTTTGATTCCCTCTATTAGATTCAATATTGTAATAAAAGTTACAGAAGCACGATATGTGAAGATTCGTCGTTTCTATATTTTTCCAGTGTCTTGTTTTACACAGGGGTTGGATTGGAAATAAATCTGGAGATTCGTGTCTTTTTATTTGCTGTGATATTGTGAAGAAAATTAATGATTCTATGGTAGGAATAATACAACTAATTATAGCCTGATATTATTGAACTTGGGTATACCTGAATTGCTGAAAATGTATACTCTTGCACATGTCATTTTCTTTTTTACTTGATTTTTAGTGCTCAAGCTAATGTAGAGTAGAACATGAACCTATTTGCTCGTCAGACACCAATGAAGAATACATATTATGTTTATATGCTTTCTGGTGACAGTTACCATTTCTTTTGTAATGAGCTCTGTTTTTGCTGTTATTTTTGCTATCCTTGACTTATGGAACTTTTCATATGCTTTTTGGCAGGGTCATGAGGAAAAATTTACTGTTTATATACATGCATCAAAGGAAAAACCTGTACATCAGAGTCGTTACTTCATTAATAGTGATATTCGCAGTGATAAGGTCATATTTTTTGCAAGAATGCTTTTGTCTATAAATAGTGAATGCTGTTTATTCCCTATATACTTGTCAACCATTATTGATCTGCATCCGAAGAAAATTACTGTTAGTACTCTTCTTTTAGAAATGAGCTGTGTAATTGCCTTACAAAGGAACAATTGTAGGTTCGTGAAATGGGAATAGAATATCTGAGCTTTTCCTTATGTGTAATGACGTAGTAAACCACTAGCAAGTTAAGAATGCGAACCCGTGTTCTCTGCTTCTGCAGGTAGTATGGGGTGATATCTCGATGGTTGATGCGGAGAGACGGCTGTTGGCTAATGCTTTAAGGGATCCTGATAATGAGCATTTTGTTTTGCTTTCTGACAGGTTAGTAAATTTCAGTCTTATTTCCTTTTCTGCCAGAAACTCTTGCTTAAATTTGTCCACTTATTTTGTATTTTCTTTTCATTTTTCAGTTGTGTACCATTACACGATTTTGACTATGTCTACCATTACCTGTTGTATTCTAATGTCAGCTATATTGACAGGTCAGTCCATTTTCCTTCATCAGTTAAGATGTAATTTTGTTCACATGGTCTTTCTTTGCTCTGTTGCAGTAGTTTCATCTGGCAAGTCACAAATGTTCAAATGTCCCAAGTTTTATTGTTGACATGACATCATCGAGATTTGTAGTCAACTAATGCAGATTGTATGTATTTTATTTCTCCTGATTTATTCTTCCTTTTGCTTTCAGCTTCATTGACCCTGGTCCACATGGAAATGCCAGGTATTCTGAACATATGCTGCCTGAAATTGAAGTAAAACACTTTAGAAAGGGTGCACAGGTAAGAAACAAACACTAGATGAACTCCAGAAAGCTTAGCAGTTAGCACCATATGTTGTGATTCCAGAATATGTATTGACAAGCCCCCCCTCCTCTCCCTTTTAACCTAGCTCTCATCCGAGTCCCAGACTAACATCCATTTTAATACGATGTTTGATTGATTTAACTTCGTTGAACCTCTATGAAGAATACCTAGACATGAAAAGGGTTTACTACTTTCGGGAAATGCATATTAACAGATGCAGATTAATTGCCCGATCATGATGTATTATGCTTTTTTTTTTCCAGTGGTTCACTATGAAGCGTCAGCATGCTATGATAACTATTGCTGACAATTTATACTACCGCAAATTTCGAGATTATTGCCGGGTGAGCTCTGTTCTGGTACCTTACTGAATTGTGCACTTTTTACTGGACTTTAACTTGTGATTAGCTGTTTTCCCTGCGATCTCGTTAATTTTGGCCCTTCATTTCTCCAACAATAGATAAAGGATAAATCAAATCAGTAAGTTGATCTTTGCCCGTGCAACACACAGTTATAAGGTTTTAGAAATGGACATCCTGATGAGTGGAAAATTAATCTTAGCTATGTGAACATATCATATATCTTATTTGATGTTAGTATTATGATAATCAATCGAATCAAAAAAACTATTATGATAATCAAAATGACTTTTCAAGTTCACATTAATTGATCCAATGACTTGTGCTATGGTTAAATGTTATGTTTGGAGGCCATCTGCAGGATGCATGTTATTCTTTTCTTACTGAAGTGCATTAAAAACCGCAGTTGATTTGGTTATGCTTTTGTGCATTGCAAGATGAAAAATGACCAAAACCGCATAGGTCTTGTCACAATTTTCGGCTAAATAGTCGCATTACAATACCGTTAAGACAGATTTATTCTAGATATCTTTTGTAGGCATCAGCTTTTTTTTTAATGACGTTTTCTTACAGTCCGGCCTTATAAAGATGCATCAGAAATTAGTGTATTGCTATGGTTGATGCTATAAAAATAGCAAGGCCTTCCTCGGAAAGAGAACCTGTATATATTGATTCAAACTCTTGATTAACAGCCAGGACTGGAGGGTCACAATTGCTATTCTGATGAGCATTACTTGCCAACGTTCTTCAGCGTAAGCATAACTGATATTGTGCAAACAACCACTTTCCAAGAACAATTCTGATTTAATTGCTCTTACCCCATTTTCACAAATGTGCACATTATGTTGTCCAGATGATTGATCCTGCAGGCATTGCAAATTGGTCCGTCACACATGTTGATTGGTCTGAGCATAAATGGCACCCGAAGGCATACAGGACCAAAGATGTTAGCTATGAGCTTCTGCATAATATTACAGTGTGTTTGCATTCTCTCGCCTTGATTTTCTATTGCTTGTCGTTTATTTTGCACAGCAACCTTCTCCGTTGTGTAGTAAACAAACATAACACATTCTTTACTGCATTAACATTTTGCAGTCTATCGACGTGATTGTGCATGTTACCAGTGAACGACAAGTAAGCTTGTTCTTGTCGCTTGCTCTTGACATCGCTATTTTGAAGTTTCCAGGTTGTTTAAAGCCTTTTGTTATTTCTGTTCTGCTGCAGAGTGAAGAACAGATAAGCCCTTGCCTATGGAACGGATTGAAGCGTCCTTGCTACTTATTCGCCAGGAAGTTCTACCCTGAAACTCTCGATACAATGATGCAACTCTTCTCCAACTACACGAACGTTTGAACCACGCACACCCAGAGATTCTATTCGTATTGTCTGGATGGCGTATTTTCTGAGGCTCATTGCAATCTGCCGCGACATTGCTGGGTCTTGTAATTTTTTGGGGGGCACTGAATCACAAACTTGGGATTCAATCTGTTGTGCTGCTGTGAATTCTACCTTCCCCATGACGGGATACTCTTTAGTACATAGATAACTCATTAATGATCCAACAGCTTGGACAACGGTTAAGGGCGTGTTTGGTAAAAGTTGCTCAATGTAAGATTAGTGCTATACATATTGTGTAACGAGATTTTTGCTACTACCATCAGGTGGGTTTGAGTTCCGACTTCATCATCAAGCGCGCTCCTAGTGTTGTTCGGGTGAGGAATGGGTTAAGATCAACACTGATGGTGCCTTCAACCAGAACAATGGGACTGTTACGGCTGGCAGTGGCATAAGAGATGGCAATGGTGCTCTGGGTTTGTTCACTTTATTGGGTCATGTTCAGTGGTGGTGCCGGTGGCCGAGCTCTGGGGTATTCTTGAAGGAACTGGAGGCGGACTTCAAAACAACTATCGATCTTCTTAATAAACCGTTCAAAGCTCATTTGTTCTTCAGCCTCAGACCTCGGGTTTCTGATGTTTAGTAGTTCGAGTCTAGACGTTGAGTCTTATTGTTTATGCTTTTTAGTCTTCCTACCTGATTTCTATTGCTTCCTTTTCTATTGTCTGTCTTGTCTCCATGTGATTTATACGACTTATTGTTTTGGGTCTATCAGAAACACTCTCTCGACTTGTTTGGGAAAGAATGCGCACATCCTGACCCCCCAGACCCTGCTTTATCGCGGGACATACTGGGTGGTTGTTATTGTTGGCCCAGCTACGTCATTTCTTCCGACCATAAATAAGTATTGATGTGTTCGGTTCCATTTTAAAATAGGATATCTTGTATAGCCTTATTATAATTAGCCAATTAGGAATGTTATACGAGTAAATCGAGCTCGGCCCAATAAAAAAAAGTTGGATCAAGCTCGACTCGATAAAAAGTCGAGTACAAGTATATTTTCAAGCTTGATTCAAAGTTAGTTTGACTCGATTCAAATTCGAATAGTTCGAATTTTGTGGAATTTACATAATTTCTTTTCAAGTTTATTATGTCAAAAGCAAGTAAGGTTGCTTATTATTCGACCATAAATATGGCTCGACCTTGTTTATTTACCAAACCGGTTAAAAATCAGCGCAATTTTAAACTCAAATCCAAATTTAGACTCAGCTCGATTTGAACGAGTAATATTCAACTCGCTCGACTTGAATAACCATCTTACTTATAAATTATAATAGGCCTAAGGTGGGTTATCTTGATCTAACCTAACCTTGATCCGACCCGACTCATTTCTTGATACTATGGTTTTGTCATTAAGTGGGCTGGCAGGGGAGTTGACCGGACGAATGATTGAAGGTAGGAGGTTGACTTTGTCTTCTACATCGTGTAAGATGGTAAACTGGTAACATCTATTTGGATTTGGGTGTCACCCCAAATTTCTCAAGTATCTCCATTTCGATCTTCTTTGTCCCCTTTTCTTGTCTAGCCATGGGAAATCTATTTTTATTTTTTTTTTATTAGATAAGAATTCGGTTGGAAAAACCTAATCGATAACATGGAAAATCTATTTCTTTTTCATTCCCCATAATTACTTTTATTTTATTTTAATTTGCTACGTAACTAATATTCCAAATCAAAACTTCTTCCACGGAAACAGAGATTTTAATAATAAAAATATTGTCAAACCAAACGAAGGTTGAGTTGAATCTTATGATGATACTTAATAATAAAAAAAATGCCAAAATTATATAAAATTTTCATTTTTCTTAAAAAATTAATAAAAGTTGATCCGTATAGAGATTTTAATTTCTTAAAAAACGTGATCAAAAAAATTCAAGCGACTTAAATTAGGACTTATAATGCATAATATTGCATTATAATATAATATTGTACATTGTAAGTTATAATTAATGGTCATATAAATGGCCCCAATTAAAGAGAGTAGTAAATTTATGAATTTTCTATCTTTTGTCTCGAGAGCATAGGTTAAGTATGTTGAGTTGGGAAAAGATTTGTATTAGGTTCCATGATTTAACTAATTTAAAAATATTTTTTTTAGGATTCTATCACCTAATTTATTTTAGGTTTTTCTTTCATAATTAAATAGGCTAGTCTAACATATGTCCATAGGATATAGTACAAACTCATAAAATTTAAGATGACAAGTGTTACAAGGGAATCAAGAAAAGCATAAATCTCATTTCAAAGGTGAAAAGTGAATATATGCCAAAAAAAAAAAAAAATTTAATAAAATACAAGGAAACAACCTGAAATAAATCATCTCAAAAACATGAAAGGGCACAAAAGATGATTTATTCTTTATTCGGATGTATGTATTAAAAAAATCATGAAAAGCTCATGGGGCTTGGAGGATCATTCAAAGTTGCTATCACTCCTTCAATTTTCATCTTCACTGTGTCCCTCTCCTCTTCCTCCACCTGATTAATGAAAACCCAACAATTAATTAATATAAGCTTATAAGACCCAAGTGAGCAAATCTAAATAGCTAAAATCCATGTACTGTTGATTCCTTGTAATTCCAATGCAATTTTTAGGTTCCCTTTATTGATATATGTATTGTGATTGTCTGAGGTTAAATTAGGTTTATAGATTAACAGGACCACAAAATCATTCACCATAAGTTTGGAATCTAGTTAAGCTAGATAGCTTGGCTTGAAAGTGACCTTTACTCACATGGCAAATGTTAATTAATCAGGTTCATTTTAATATATACTACAAAGTTTTTAATGTGTTATGGAAGCATGATTTCAAAACATGAATAGGAGAAACGTCACTTTTATAGATGGAAGTGATTACTTTTGCTGTTTAGCTTTATAATTAGCGTATATTTTGGACTTTTGTGTGTGTGTATGTTTCTTTTAAATTGTTTAGTAATTTCTTTGTTTTTTAGATTTTTTTTCCCAAAAAAGACATGAATGCTAAATATCAAGATATGAATGCTAAGATAAATTTCTTCAAATAATTACCAATCACAAATTTGTTTAATAGTTATATTGTTAAATATCAAGAGATTGAAGTTTTAAATCCTCTTAACAATGTAAAATATGTAGCTTAAGTATGAAAAAGGAGAATGGTTCTAAATAATACAAAATTTTTAGAAAGAATATGCTCATATTTTTATTAAAAAAATAATACTCCGTATGGTTTTAAAATTTGGTCAAAATTCCAACTAAAATACTCCATTTGTCAATTAAAACATGACATTTTACTATTCGTGGACGTTTTTTTAGATGTTAAAAACTATATAAAATATTAATTTTTTCAATTATTTTTAAAAATAATTTTATACTTATTACAAAAAATTATAAAAATAAATATAAAAAATATTAATATTTTATATAGTTTCGTGTATAAATAATAAACGATAAGTTTTAATTAACAGAGGAAGTCGTAAGTACTAATGTGGCAATCAAAAATTATCTGTTTCAATTAGTCGATACGTTGACTTAACAACTGACCAAATTTTTGGATTTTTAAGTGCTTTTTTTTTTCTTTTGTCGTTACATCAACATTTTGATCGAAATTTAAACTGAATTTTAATTTCTAAAGTTTATATATTTTTTTTGAAGATGATACTTCATATTATTTGAAATTAATTCTTCTAGGTAAAATCTACCTAGACTTAGATTAGATTATACGGAGTAGTACAATATAAAATTCCATAAAGATGTAAAATTAAAAAGAGCGGAGTAAAAGAAAATATTCATCCAGCTGGCCTTGATTATACATTGTGGCCCCCACAAATCCCAAGAGATATGTGAGGGACTATAAGTTTCGTTTAAATATGTTGTCCAATTAAGTGTTGTAAACTTGTAATTGGTAATCGACCAAGAGCGGTCACGATCCCGTGGAGTTGAACTCCGTGGAGTTAGAAGGATTACCCAATAGGAATGCATCGACCCTAAAAAATAAATTAAAAAATAACTAAATGCATTTAAATCTAAACCATTTATTTAGAATTAAGTGGTTAGTATTTAACCAACTTCACATGGAGTTATTTTAGCAACTCCATGGGATCCAAAGTGGACCAAGAGACTATTTTCACGTATCGAGTCATAATTAAGTCATATGGACCCTACTATTTATGAAATTTGAAAGCGAAACCTCAAATGTTAATTAATTTATAAATTAATTTAGCTAGTGTGTTAAATATGCGACTTTCGAGGTTAATAATTTAGTAAAGCCTACCTTAATTGTGCAAGACTTTTTCCCCTAGTTATACTACAAAACAAAAAAAAATACATTTTCAACTAAGGTTTAGGATTGAATGTATCCATTTGGTACTAACATACGTGTATTAGATATGGGTATATGTATCACTCATACACCTATCTGTGTTTGATAAATTAGTGTATGGATATCAAAGTGATATATCTAAATTTCTCTTCTTCCTTTACATTTTTTCCTAATTCCGTATACCTATTAAACTAGGGATATGGAAACACACGTTGAAACATTTCTTTTCCTTACTCCTCTTTCAAATCCTTTCTTCTCCCTCCCCAATTCGCACTACCAACAAACGCTAAAACCCCGAATCCTCTTTCAAATCCTTTGGTCGGAGGGGGTCTGGTGGTTGCGGGTTCGTGGGCATAGGGTCAATGGGTGTTGGAGGGTGGCACAAGTTGGGGGTGGGAGGGCGTCGGGCGACTGGGTGTCGTCGGAGGTCGGGCTGGGGCTGGGTGGGTGTTGGGGAGTGAGCGGCGTTAGAGAGACAATCTGCGTTCTGGTCTGAACTCCACATAGCTCATTTTCTGAAACCCATATTCTCATATACTACCAACATAGCAAACAGATATCGGATATCAGATTTGATACACATACCATGATATCGATATCTCATACCCATATCTGATATACGTATGTGGATACCAAACGGGTCCTAAACCTGTTTTTTTCTCAACTTATTGAGTATAGTTCTGCTTAAATCATCTTGTTATAGAGTTTTTTTCTGCTTGTTTTAATGCACCTGTTTTCTGTTTTACTGTATGGGTAGGCAGTTTTCATCTGCTGACCTTTTGGTCTCTCAAAAATCAGGCTAACTTGATCTCGATTCTCGAATCCTTACTTAATAAAAAAACATTTTCTTTAAAATAAATAATCCGTCTTTCCGCTAAATAAACCCTAAAATACTTTAAAAAATATAGCCATCGTTTAAATATAATGATTTTTTTGGTCTTTGAGGAAGTTGATAACAAGAAAGAAAAAAGACACCTAGATTCATATATTCTTCTTTTGTTATAACGAGAAACTCACATTTAGTAACAAATTAAATCCCGGGTACGTAATTCAGCTGGTAAGAGCCACACACTAGATAAACTAGCTTGCGTTGATCGGCTCGACGCACTAATAGCTAGAAAGCCTAGAAAGTAAGACAAATCTTGAATTTTTTTTTTTATCAAAGGAAAGGAACAGTGACATGAATCGAACCGTAACCTCCTTATACTCCCCATTACTCCACATCACTAGGCTACCCCGACTGGGCCTAACTCATGTCTTACATCCAAGTAAATAAGTAATGAAGTTTTTAAGGTAACGTCTTTTATATTTCGAGAGGGGCTATTTTTTAAAGCCGGGCGTCTATTGTACGGTAATAGAGCACCTAGGCGTAGTCGAGCTCTTAAGTCGCAAGGCAAGCACTTTTTTCCCTTCATTTTTTGAATAATTAATTAATCTCATAGTATATAGTAGTATGTAGTATGAAATTTATTAATCACAAGTAATTTTTTTGTCTAATACTAATACTAGATATGCATATGACATATATGTATATATAGCAATATAGGTGCCTTAAAGTCTATCCGACTTGTTGCGTACCTACCTACTACTATGCGAACCTTAAGTTGTTTTTTTTAATACAAGAAAAACTTCGAAAACCCAGTTAACAGACTGCTAACTTTGGTCGACATATCAGTAAACAGACACAAACCTTTAAGTCATGACCACTCACACTTGCATTTTCACACAAAAACATGTTTAAAAAATGGCAATAAATTAAAAACAAGGCGGAGGTCGAGGAAGAAGTGTTTTTTTGAAAGAAAACTAACCTCAATCAAGAGAGTTTTCAAAAGCCTCCCGACAAAGGCGGTGATATTGGCCGTTATGATTTTGAGCTTCAACGATTCAAACACCTCGCACAACCTCACCATCGTGTCCGCTCTCTTACTGCACGAGAGGCTTACCGCCATCGTCTTCTCTCCCATATACGAAATCCTCAACTGCACCGATACCAATAAGTTACAAACATATATTATTAGGAACATTAGACAAAATCAAATGAAATGATCCTCCGCCGTTTGATGATTTGCTTTTGAATTTATTAATTCAGGTTTATTTATTTATAGTAGTACTATATATTAGTTTTTTGAGCTCAATTCTTATTATATGATCACCAGATTATTTGTAGATGTGACAGAACTAATTATAAAATAGTGTCTATATCTGATAAGCAAGCTATTTTTAAATCACAATTTTAATTTGCACGGGCAAGTTGCTTATTAATCAATGGAAAATTAGCATTAAATACCTTTAATTATAAGGAGTATACTTTACATGCGACTAATATCTGTGATGTATTTGTTTGTGTTATTTTTAGAATATTTCAAAGTTTGGGTGTTTGGTTGCAATTTCCCTAAATTAAATGATAGATTAGGTAATTTTAGGTAGTCAGGTGTCACCTCTATGTCCTCCAACGGGGAGGATCTACAGGAGGAACCTGATCCGGACTGGTAATGGGAGTAGTGGTCGAGCTGATCAGGAGATGCAGTTTTCGTCTTCTTCGATTTCGACCAGGTGTTGGAGGCGCCGAAGATGAAGTTCCCTGCATTGTTATTCGATGTACCGGATTCCAGCTCCACAATCTCTGATTGAATCCTCCTCTCCTCCTGCTGTAGTTCCTGAATGTAGCTAATCGCGTCTTTGATTATCGACGCTTTGTCCATCTAGAAACAAGAGCGGATATCAATCATCAGAGCTACGCAATTTCACTGAAAATGAAGCTATCGGCGAAGAAGCTAGCTAGGGATTTTTTCTCAAATTAGGGAATTGGAGCATCAAATTGATCACTCAATTGAACGATTTAACAACAGATGACCGAGAAATTAATTAGCATTTCCAAGTGATCTAACCTTGGAGATGTTAGGGACAACAGATCGGAGAGCGAAGAGCCTGTCATTGAGCTTCTTCCGGCGGTTCCTCTCGGAGACGATGTTCTTCGCCGCCGTGGAAGGCGACGCTAACTCTCCGCCGTCCGGCGAACTCGAATCGTAGTACGCCGACAACGCCTCGTCCAATCCCCAGCTGCTCTCCCACAAAAACACTCCAAAATCAATCGCATTTCCAAATCGCAAAACGAACAACAAAAATCAAGCGAAATACACAATTCGCTGGGGAGAAATTAATTCGAACCTGCAGTCGAGCTCCTCGTTTTGGAGGAACATGTTGGTCTCCCAGTAGAGCTTGTACTCGTCCCCAATGTTATCCATCGCTGCTCCGAATTCGACGGAGAACGAGCGAGCCTAAGAGAGATTTTTTTGTAGTTTGATTTGTACTTTTTTTCCTTCGATGGTTGTGGTTGAAGCGCTTTAATTTGTGTGTGATTTGATTTTCGTCCTCCAAAAACTGGGCTCTGGTCCTCTGGATTTGGGAATCGGGTTGGGTTATTTATACTCGGGGCGATGGTACGGCAGCACCAGGAGGGATTTTTTTTTATTATTTTATTTTTGTTATTTAATAGCACGTGATGGACGTTCATGTTTAAATCATGGCAAGGTCTGTTCTACCAGGCCGCGTTGGAGTCAACTCGGGATTTCAACGTGTTCTTTTCATTACTGTATTAAGTTATTTTTGAAGAATTATTTTTTTAACCCCTGCTGCACATTTTAAACAAAAATCCATCTTTTTTAAACAAAAATTACAATCTAAAAGTCCATCTATTTTGGCACGGAGAGAGTATAAATTAAAACAATTATAGTTTTTTTTTTATAAACTAATACTCCGTAAGTAGCAAATATTTATATAGTTCATCGTAATTATTTTCTTTGTATTTTCATCTGAAATGATTCTCTAGATTAATTTATACTATAATGCTAATTACTCTATTTATTCAATTTAAAAGACATCCTTTTTAGGTATTTTTTTTAACAAACAATAGACAATTTCTTAAATACTCCGTATTTTTTAAGTAGTGAATTATAATAATTCCTACTCTGTATTTGTTTATCGTTAGACTTAAAAAAATCATCTGCTTGGTTAAAATGTGTAAAAAGCTAGTGTGATGATAAAAATTTTAACATGTGAATATTGGTGATTTTATTTTTTTCATTTAGAAAATAATTCGGCTCACTGGACAGTTAGTTCAATGAACTGATGGTATTCTTGTGAATGAGGTTTATAAGACCTGGATGATTTTGTAGGGATGGGTTGGAACAAGAGAGGGAAAAGTGGGCAATGTTATGAGCATAACCTTTTATTCTTTTTTGTCCGATAACTTTGTATTTTTTAGTCAGTTGAAAACATCATCTCAACTCATTCAGACAAAAGATGCGTACAACTCGATTTCTCAGAACATGTTTTAAACAGGAGAAACTGAAATTATTGTTATTGTCATTTGATAACTTCATAGTTTTGGCTTTTATGCATGGTATTACTACCTCCGTTCCATAATACATGGGCTTTTCTTTTTTGACACGTTTTTTAAGGAGCGAAAAACTCTATGAAATATTATTTTTTTAATCTAATTTTTTATATCATTTGATACTTATTACTAATAAGTATCGAATTATATAAAAATTTTAATTAAAAAAATAATATTTCATAGAGTTTTTCGCTCCTTAAAAAGCGTGCCGAAAACTAAAAACCCATGTATTTTGGAACGGAGGGAGTAAAGTTTTTCATATTTTTATCCTGGTAATTGGTAAATATGGGCTTTAGGTTTTTAGCATGGAAGTTCGTGATCTTTTTTTTTTCTTTTTTGAGTATAGGTTAACAAGCTCAATTAGAAAAAATTCTTCAAATTTAAATTATTTTAGCTTTTATCTTTGCACCCCATTCTCCTGATTTAGGGGTTAAATATGAACGTTAAATTTTTCTGGGCTAAAAATATGAACTGCAACTCTAATTTCTCTATAGCGGCCCACCTTGGTGTGAACTTGGAAGATCCACAATACAAAAACTTAAAACAAATGTGAACAAATAAGCAAATGTATAATTATTTTCCTCACAAGTCACAATACAAAAACCAAAAACGAACAATTCAACCTAAGCTTGCAATAAAGTCACTACACATACAAGATGCACTTCATCAAACAACCTCTAAATGCTAACAAAAACGAGATGAGTTGACAATCTGACATGAAAAACACTAGATATCATAATTCGAGGGAGGGAGTAATGTTTAGCTCATTTAAATAAGATTTATTTTAGATCGAGGGAGTAAATATTAGAAATCATTTCCTATTAAAAACACACAGAACAGAATACACGAACAGTACTACTGAAATCTTAGCCTCCATTGTTAAAAATTGCATCGTTGATCTTTAAGCTCCGCGGCAAAAGAAGTATGGTCGGAGACACATAGGAAGGAGGATGAACGCTCCCAAGTGGTGCTCACATAATCATCATGAGAATATATTCACCGTTGAGAATTGAGATTCATAGTTGGATAATCGGATTGCACTTCCTTGATTTTGATCTTTTTTGGCCAGGTTCCAAAATCTTCTTTGGACAGATTCCAAAACAGAACAACACTGCAATCATAGATAATATGACTGACAGTCAAATGTCAAATTAGTCCAAAGCCAAAATGGAAAACAACGTGTGGAAACAGGAAACTAACATTTAAAAGGCTGTTTTCATGACAGATAAGTTACTGTGTTCATATTTGGTCCAGATTCCCAACTCTGTCTTGAGTCAACAGGCTTGATCGATCATGAGCAGCAAATTACAGCCTGCACAAATGGTATAATAAATGAGTGTAATTCCGCAACAGGCTTGATTGATCATGAGCAAATCATCTTGCCTTTGGCAAATTGCAATCCGTCCCATTAACAACTGCAAAAGACAATACTTGCAAGCAAGGGAAAGGGTGATAAGGATTAGTCCGTGAGTTGGACTTTAGGGTTTCAGCAAGTGTTTTCATGTAAGCCATGAGTAATTTACCATGGAAACTGTTAGGGGCTAATGCAAGTGGAAGCCCAGCTTTTACAGCAGTATTCAGCCTCGAATCAACTCAGCTAGTGCTCTCACTTCCTTGTAGGACTTGGTCACCTAGAGATTGCATTTGCCAAGAGCAAGGCATAAGGACCCATTTCTTAATCAACGAACTAGACGCAGAAAAACCTCTAAGCAGCACTTGTATTTGCTGAATTTGTTACTTCTCCGGCGCACAATATTTAGGAAAATGACTTGGATATGGAATGACAGTGCGTACCTAGAACAGCACATGCTTCCTGAAAGTTAATGCCAAGGCAAGTGTAAATCAGTACCATGACTACCATCAACAACAACGAAGTGGATGGATATGGAATGATGGTGCATACATGGAACAGCACATGCTTCTTTTGCAGGATCTGATTGGCAGACATGAGTTTTGAGCATTGGGCAATTCAGTTTATACACGATCTTTAGAAAGACCATAAAACATTTCCTTGGTTAATTTACTGGCTTCAGTGAGATCTCCAACTGAACAAAGTGCTTCTACTTTTGAATAGAAAGCATCAAAGTCAAGTGGGTCAAGTAGATTTCCCGAGCTACTGCAAAAATTGGCCTCCTCCTTTACTTTGTGCAGACTTTCCGTGCTGTCATCCAGACCCATCTCATGGGTAAAAGTTAATGGCTTAACACTTACTTCACTGGGCATGTTAACCTCCTGAGCCAGGCCCTGTTTCTGATTCTGTTTGCTAGAGAAAACACTCCTTTTATAGGGGAAAAGTATAGCTCCGATTTCATTGAGAATGATAACGGCTTCCTGAATATTTCCTTGCTCACACAATTGGACAAGGAAACTATATATTGACTCACTCCCAACCTCAGCATCAATTCTATTGATCAGTTTGACACTTGTATCTGTTTGAAGCATCTCTCTCAAAATTGTCCTGGCCTCTTCCATTCGTCCCTTGGTATATAGCCCTCTTATCAAATACAGAAAACCCAAGAAATCAGGGGAGTTTTCCTTTCCTCTGACATCAGTGAAAAACTGAAGAGCCCCTTCCATATCACCCCGACGACAAAAGCCATCAATTACAGCACTAATAGTGAATTCATCCGGCGTAAGTGACCGTTTTTCCAGATCCTCTAGAAGCTTCTTGGATTCATCAGCATCGCCTATCTTACAATATCCATTGATCAGCACGTTATAAATGTGTGTAGTGGGGTTTAAATCCTTGAGAACCATCCTCTCAAATATTTGTCTAGCATCCAAAAGGTAGCCTTCCCTAACCAAAGCATCAATCATTGTCCCATAAGTCACCGCGGTAGCAACTATATTGCCCCTCTCCAATGAATCAAACAACCTAAAGGCTTCAACAAGACAACCCTGTCGACACAGCCCATTCAGTATCATATTATATGTCACCACATTGAGAAGTACTCCCTTCTTTCTTGCTAGACTACATAGAACCAACGCTTTATCGACAAAACCCTCTTTACAAAGCCCGTCAATTATAGCCGAGTAGTCAACGACATCCATCACAGGCATGCTATCTACGGCACCCACGACAAATGTATACACATCCAAGGCCCTGCCTTGCCTGGAAAGGTCCACCAAAACGTCAATTGGAAAACTGACAAACAGATCTTGCTCCTTCAACTTATTAACAAGCACAAGGGCACCATTCACATCATTGTTCACACACAAGTATTGAACAAGCTTGGACCCCAGCTCATATTCAGCTAAACTATGCTGTTTCAGATAGGCAGCCATAAGAGGCCCCGTTTTCAGGCACCTAGAGTCGCTCAAAACCTCGGTCATGATTCTGTAGAGAAACCTGGCTCTAGGCACCATTTACAACAGTGGAACGGCACGGATACAAACTACCTAAAATTAGCATTTGCTCGACATCTGGATATCTGACAGACATACAAAGAAAGACCGATTGCTGACGGAAGGCACGACTCAAACCCTAGCAATTTCGAAAGGTTATCAGATTACAGGGAGAAAGAAGATCAAATTAAGGATAATCAATATATTCAAGCAAGAAGAGAGAAAGAGTTCGAACCAGAAATCAGTCCCTCAGCTCGAATCACGGCGAGATTCCAGAAATCAACAGGCGTTGATTCCAACGACAAATCCAACCGAAGCGCACACAAAAATTCGAACAACACACAGGATCCGGAATTGTTGAGCCCTAAAAATCAAATTCGGCATAGAAGAAATTAAAACCCTCCAAATCTGAACACTTGAGGAAATCAAAGCCGGCACTGGAGCGGCCTCGGGTGGGTTGAGCTTTGGAATGAAGGATAGAACAATACAGGTGAAATGATTTGGGGCAGACCGGGTTGTTTGGACCGGTCCCGCCTAGAACCGGCGGCCAGAGATTTTCGAAAGCGCGGGAAGCGGACCGGAGTTGGACCCTAATTTACGATTCAGGGTGTCCCGGTTTTGTGGGACTTGAAACCGGTTAGAACGAACCGCCACTGAAACTGCACGGACCAAGGCAATGAGAAACATTATACACCCCTTAATGTCGGGTAGAGCGTGCTCACCCGAATTCTTTCCTAATCAAAAAAAAAAATTATACATCCCTTAATTAAAAGTTTAAAACTATATAAAATATTAACTTTTTAAATAATTTTTTAAAATAATTTCATATTTATTATTTTTAAATATGAATTTATAAAAACAAATGTGTAAAAAATGAATAGATTTGTGAATATAACAAAAAAAATTATGAAAAGTTTGAAGTGGGTGGTTGTTAAAAATTCAATTAAATAAATAATTAAACTAAAATCTTATATTTACTTCATTTAAAATGCTACTAGTATAATATTAAAATAAAAAATTTCAAAAAACTACATGTATTAACAAATAGAAACAGTAGCTAAGGTTGTGTTTGGTAAAAGGGTAGCTGATAGGATAGCTGATAGATTATTTGTGTTAAATATAGATTAATAAGCTAATATGGTGTTTGGGAAACCTAGCGGTTAGGATAGATGATGGAAACTTGTGAATAAAAAATCATAAGCTTCGAAAAGTTTGGACGAGTAGCTAATAAAAAACTATGATTCCAAAAGCTAAAATAAAATCTTATATTTATTTCATTTAAAACTACATGATATCAAAATCACAAGTTTTGAAAAGCTATTGTTGTGCCAAACAGAGCCTTAGATATTTTAATTTTCTTTTAAATATGGTTTTCGTACTCTCCAATAACCTTGATAGTCATGGAGGCAGACGACATAATAAGGGACACAAAGGAGGCACTTGCTGCGGCAGAAAGCTATAGAGAGGTGACAACTGCACTCCGCCTGGATCAATCCAGTAGCAACGGCGGAAGGAGGTGGTGCAAGCCAAGCGAGGGGACTTTGAAGATTAACTACGACGCGAGTCTGCCCCCTAATCAGGTGCCAGCGATAGGTGTGGTGTGCCGAGATCAGCGGGGAGAGCTTATTTTCGCAGGCCAGAGGGAGATTGAACATACAAGATTAGTTGAAGTGGCCGAGGCGGAGAGTGTGCGCTAGGCAGTGCAGTTAGCTAAGGAGAGAGGATTGCGGCATATTATGATCGAGTCGAATTGTCTAGCGCTAGTAACAAAGCTTCGGAATGGGTGCCAAGGAAAGGGCGTTCTGTTTAACCTTATTTCTGACATTTTAGATTTGTCGTCTTATTTTCAGTCCATTGGTTGGTCTTATGTTAGTAGATTAGGGAATAGGGCGGCACATGATTTAGCAACCGTGAGACCTATTAGTCACTCGTTGTTTTTTTCTTTACAGTCGCTACCAGACTCTGTGGCTTTGGGTTTGATTAATGAAATGGAATGACCTGATGGTCTTGTTCTAAAAAAAAAAAAAAAAAAACCTTGATAGGAAGAACAACGTTTCAATCAGTTTTGGGCTTTGTGGGGATAGGAGCAAGCTTTTGGGCTTGGTTGGGCTAGAACTCCTAGAAGCCCTTATTGATCTCTAGCTTTAAGAAAGTGATTATGGAATGTTTACCAAATCTATAAAAACAAACCTCTTAAGATAGAAAAGCCGATACTAATCATGTTGGGGAATAAAAAGATTTTGATGCATCCGACGAAGCAATTGCTTCGTCGAAGGTCTTTGAGTGCGATTGAGTCATTTGAGTGCTTTCCAAGGTTCGATGTGCTTCTAGGGTTTTCGTTTTCTGACTCGTTCTCATCAACGTTAGTCTTCGATTAGTCTGGCCTTCGCATTTTTGGACTTCATTGGTTGATTTAGTTGATATGCTTATCGGGTTTGCTCTTAATTTATTTCTAAAAATCTTAAATAGGATCAGTGCAAAAAGATTTGCTTGTGCAAATTGCACAATTTTTTAATTTTCAAGTCAACATTTCCAATTGTGATTCTCGAACTTTTTTTGCATGATCCGTCCATTGTAATTTTTTTCTAAATGGATGACGGTGGTGGAGCAACAAAGTCTACTAGGTGACCTCGGCATTATCGGAGGGGTAAGCCTTGTAATTCAAAGAATCAAAGTCGTAAGCACATATATACAATATAAAAAGCAGCACTTCTTTTACAAGTTTTGTAAAAGATTAGAAATTTTATATTGTGTTGTTTTGTTCAAAGTTGGGGCAAAGTGGGTGGATGCATGATATGATATCCCTTTCTTCATCCCTTCAAGATTTGAGTATTCCGGGAATGGGAGAAAGGGAGCAATTATTCCGGTGTTCTCACTATATTTATATATTTAGATCTTCAAGAAAAGGAGTAATTACCCGACGAAATTCAATATCTCACCTCCTTGCAAGCTCTATATATTAAGAGAGGTGAGAAAAGTGAGATCACACTGTTTTTAATCAACTTTTGAAATACGGAGTATAAAATAAGTTTCAAATCAGTATTTTTTTTTACAACATTTCAATTATTTTAAATTTTTTAAATTTATATTAGGTCTCATTTGGTTAGTCAGATAAAAATCCAGAAAGTTTAAAAACCCATAAAATATGATATATTTCCGTATTTGATTGACATAAACACACGGAAAATTCAACTTCTAATGAATTTCCATTACTCCAAATTGTCCCTGTCGTATCTATATTTACTCAAATCAAATCTTGCATTACAGCCCCAAACTGTCCAACTATAAAAACCAAATAATTAATCTGGCTATATATGTGGAGTACTTGTGCTGTTATGTGCAAACATTTTTTTGATACATCACCGGTACTTGACGATTCATGAGCCTCGTGATTGGGTGTCTAATAGGAGGGACTCCCCATTTATTAAAACGCTGCTTGGTGTTCGATATCGATTGAAAGCCTTGATTGGGCGTCATGATGATTTATAGAAATTAGAAAGTTATCATAGGTTACCATCTATCTATCTATATATATATATATATATATATATATATATATATATATATATATATATATATAGAGGGAGTGGTTTTCTTATGCACACCCCTTAGGGTGTATCTTGTGCACAAATATAAACCATTGATAAAGAGAGAATGAAGGACCATGATTAAAAGTAATTTTTTTTTTCTTTTTAATTTGTGGGCCTTCCTTGCCAAAAAACACTTATTCTCTCCCACTCTCTCACGTGCATCTCACCTTCCCACCCATCCCCATTCTCTTTTTTTTTAAAAAAAAAAAACTGTTTTTTACACAATTCATTCACCCAACATATATATAATTTTTTTTAAACAACCCTAAATTCGTTTATCTTCAAAATTCGTCAATTCAACCGAATAATTTTTTACATTCTATCAAATAATGTTATTTTATCTTTTTCCATCCAGCTTGGATTAAAATTTACCGATTTTACTGAATAATTAATCACATTCTACTGAATAATGTTTTGTTTTTCTTTCCAAATAATATTTCATATTCCACTGAATAATGCTTTAAAATTAACCGAATAATGTTTCATATTTCATAAACCCCAAATTTATAAAAAAAAATACTACCAATTTCTATGAATAATTATTCAGTATCACCGAATAATATTCAATATCTCACCGAATAACTGAAATTTCACCGAATAATTACCAACTAATTAACACTACCAACCAAAATTCGACTCATTCAACTGAATAATGAACGAATAATAACTAATTTCATTCGAACGGAGGTCCCATTTAACACCATTGCCCATCTCCGGCCACCATCAACACCTGCAGACCACCACCAACCATCGAAGAGTCCAAACCCGTCTCCGCAACAACACCGACGAACCCACGCAGCCCTCACCCGACAGCCCATCCTCCCACTTCTTCGCAGCACCCACGCAGCCCTCCTTGCCCTCACATCGCAACCACCACAACCGCCCTTCCTCTAGCTTTTCCGACCACCACTGCCCACCTCCGGCGTACGTACCCAACTGCCCCCGCCGTCCACATCCACGCCACTCATCCCAAAGGGCGAGAGGGCTTGGATCTGGTAAAGGGTGATAGGGCGAGGGGGGCTTGGATCTGAGCAAGAGGGCTCGCCTTCGCCGTCGCCCTCGATTCGAGAAGGAGGGTTGAGGAGGATTCCGCCATATCAGGGTCGAGGAGGAGGGCGCCGCCAGCCTTAGGGGGGCTTGGATCTGAGCAAGATGGCTCGCCTTCTCCGTCACCCTCGATTCGAGAAGGAGGCCGGGTCGAGGAGGATTCCGCCATAGCAGGGTCGAGGAGGAGGGCGCCGCCAGCCTTCTTCTTCGTCGTCGTCCGTATGAGATTCGCCAACATCGCCACCACGTCCGTCCGAACATCGCCACCACGCCACCACGTCGTCGCCCTCCCTCAGTCATCCTCCCTCCCATCCTCGCCTCCATCGCCACCACCGCCAATATCTGCGGCTAGTCGATTGAAGAAGAAGGCGGATTGTGGCCCTTCGATTGAAGACGAAATCGGATTCGATTCCAAATCCTTCGAATTGTTGCTAGTGATTGGAAGAAGAATAAGAAGATCGGCCAATCTATGTAGGGAGAAGGCAAATTGGGGCTGCGGTTCCACCAGACGCTCAAATGAAGAAGAAGAAAATAAATTGGAAGGTAGGGTTTCTTTCCACACACATACACGCGCTAGAAAGAGGAGCGTACAGACGGGTTTTCACACCTTGTGGGTGGGACCCACAATAATTTAATTAATAAAAATGGAAAAAATCCTTTCAATCTTATCCATCCATTCACAATCGATCAATGGCTGAGAACTGTGCACAAAGTACACCCTAAGGGGTGTGCACAAGTTACCCATTCTCTCTCTCTCTCTATATATATATAATGGGTATAAAGTGTACACCTCTTAGGGTGTACTTTGTGCACGATTCTTGACCATTGATTTGGGGTAAGCGGATGGCTGAGATTAAAAGGCTTTTTTTCTTCTTTTTTTTAATATAAAAAACTGTGGGGCCCGCGCACTAAGTAAAAAAGCCGCACTTACTCTTTTTTTTTTTGATTAGGTAAAAATTCGATGGTCAGACAGGCTTGACTCATCGAGAGGCCGACCGAAGTCGGCAGACGGCGAATCGTCTAAACGAGCAACCTAGAAGCAGAAAAACAAATAACAGGCGTAAAGACCAAACAGAAATAAACTCTACAACAAACGTTCCAAGAAGACCAAACACCCGAAGAGCTGAGGAAACCACCGAAGAACGCAGCCAAGCACCACCGAACAGTAGCACCACGGGCCAGTAATACAGCAGGACACTAACGCCTGTGGGTAGTGCAGACGAGCTCCAAGGAAAACACTGTCCCGAATACGGAGTCGCCTTTGAGCGCACAACCACGACCCCAGCCAAACCCGACTACAGACTTCACACCTCCCCAACCAAGCAGAAGATCTCCTAAAAACATCGGAAGCAGAGCCGCAAACTGCTCGAACAAAACGCCAACAAGCTTTCACCTGCAAAAGTAATCGACAAGCCTTTGCAGAATTTTCTCAAACCCTTTCGGGTGGTTATACTCAAAACTCTTTCGGGACAATATCAAAAACCCGAATCGGGTTCTTGATAAAACCCAAAGGACACATTGGATTGTACATAAATATATATAAAAATAAGGAAATTATATATATAAATATATAACAACCGGATTTTTATATATAAATATATAAAATTAAAGTTTAGGCTTGGAGAGCAAGGCAAAAGGACACTTGCTCGCCAAGGATGTCTGACACCCTGCAGACGTGCACGGCACAGAAGGACCTCCGTGCACGGCAAGGGAAAGTACGGACGATGCTGCCGGATGGGCGAAGACGGGGGAGACGCCGGCAGGAGGGGGGAAATGGACAAGTGAATTGGGGATTGGAAGGAACAATTTCAATATTAGGGTGTCGGATTTTGGATTGAAATAAGATTGGGTGTGAATTGATTTGGGGCTCCGGGGTATATTGGAGGCAGGTGGGGCTAAAACCCACCATGGATGTAGCGGTGGCACCGGACGACAAGGGCGGGACCCGAGCAACGGCCCCGGAGGACGGGTTGGGGGTGGGAACCAGGCGACCGAGGCAGCCACCAAGATCCAAACTTGGGATTAGGAAGAAGGAAGACCGAAATTGGGGGAAGATTGTGGGCAAACGCAAACGCTGCATAGGGGGGTTGGTGAACGCCTCAGAGGGGGGGTTGGTGGATGGCGATGGCGCTGTCGGATGGGAAAGAGGGTGGGGGCAGGCAGAGGACGACCATGGCCGGGGAGGAAGACAAGCGCACTAAATTAGTATCCTTGAACCGAAGGATACCACAGTGCAAAGGATCCAAGAAACATGGTTGGGGGGTGATAGAATAGTCAAAATCTGCAAAAATTGGGGGAGAAAACACAGAAATGGATAGAAGATTTGAGTTATGAGAGAGGAGTTTAGGCTATGATTTTCACAACTCTTTTTTGATCAAGATGATTTTTCACAACTCTAGAGAGAAGGCAGAGGCCTTCTCTCTAGATTATTCTCGAAGAGGTCAATAATTCGCACTTACTCTCTTTGTTTCATGTGTGTGGGCGCGTGTGGTGTTTATGTGAATAAAACCCTAATCCCTAATTGCTTCTTCTACATTTTTTTTGGCCGGTATTTGATTCTGGGCGGAGGCGAAAAGCTTCTTGAATGATACAAATCAACAATACGGAGGCAAATCGGAGGCGTGAGAGCCAGCCTCGCCTCCATCGACCGGTAATTGATACTGGGCGGAGGCGAAAAGCTTCATGAATGCCGGTTTCAGATCTGGCGCACCAGGCGGAGGCAAATCGGAGGCGAGGCGGATGCGAAGCGGAGGCAAATCTGGTGCACCAGGCGACGACGGTGATTGCAAGAGAGGTTGAAGCCGGCGTCGAATCCAGGAGCACAGGAGGGCGGCGACGATTGCGAGGCTACAGGGACATCGAGGGCGAAGAGGAAGGCCGGCGGTGGTTGCTGTGAGTGTCGCCATGAACGCAGGCCCTAGAGATCGATTTGGAGGAACTACTGGACTCCGGCAAAGGGAGGCGAGAGAGAAGTGGAGAGAAGCAAGGTGGTTGTGCCGGATCTGGCTGGGCAGTACTGTGCGGTGGTCGGATTTGGACTCGCGGTGGTCTGCAGGTGGCGATGGTGGCCTGCGGGTGTGCTGGCCGATGGAGGCGAGGCTGGCTCTCACTCCACTGGTCATACTCCATTTCCTTCAATTCGAATCCGAGCACGGCGGTAGATCTGGTCGATGGAGACGATGGGGCTAGGTCGGCGGTGGCGATGGAGGCGGTTCTCCGACTCCCTGTTCACTATTAGTCTTCAATTTGAGTTTTATTTTTGGGATTCAACTAATTTGCTCATTATTTCTTCCTGTTTTAGAGATTATTCATTGTGTGTTTATTAGATTATTCGGAGATATAAGGGTATTTTTTCCGAGTTTGTTAGATTATTCAGTGTTTTTTGTTAGATTATTCGGTGAAATGTGAGACATTATTCGGTGAGATAAGTAGCACTATTCGTATTATTCGGTGAGATATGTAGCATTATTCGTTTTAATTGTAAGTATTGTTTAGAGACTTGAGGTATCTTAGCATATTTATTGTTCGGTAGTATAAGACAAATTATTCAATGGAATTAGTAATTTTTTATAAGAAATAAATGAAAAAAGATAACTGAACATTATTCGGTAGGATGCGAAACATTATTCGGTGGAATTGTCAAATTTTTAAAACGAATTAAATAAAGCATTTATTTTCAACCAGAAAAAAAACCATTTTTGTCACAAATATTTTAGATATTAAAAAAAAAAGAAAAAAAAAGAAATGATGGAGGGTGGAGGACACGCACCAAATGAAAGGGGTAGTTTTTGTTATGTCACATGGGTCCCACTATATTAAAAAGAAAAAACCAAAAATTCCTTTTAATCCTAGCCTTCCATCTTCCACCAATTAAAGGCCTAGATTTGTGCACTAGATACACTCTAAGGACACAAGGGAACCACTCCATATATATATATATATATATATACTTTATTTGGACGTATTTGCAAAATAGTCGCGTATTTGGACAATTTAGCAAAATAGCCCCTATATACTAATTCTCAAAAAAAAAAAATCCCCTGATCATTTCCCCCAATCCCATTGTCTCTCTCTTCAATCTCTCTCTCCGCTCCCCGGCGATGGAGCTCTCTCTCCGCTCCCCGGCGATGGAGCTCTTCAATCTCTCTCTCCGCTCCCCGGAGATGGAGCTCTCGATGCGAATCAGAGAGCGAGGGAGAACCGGTGGCTTCGGCTAGCGATGCGAAGCAGATGGCGAGGGAGCGAACGACGACGTCCAGATCCGGACTGGAGGTCGAGCGAGGTGGCGCGAGCGAGCGATTGCTCAGATCCGGCTTGGAGCGAGGTCGAGCGGCTGGAGATCGGCGTTCTGGACTTTCAGATCCGACGAGCGGCGCGAGGGAGAACCGGTGGCGTCGGCTATCGATGTGAAGCAGAGGGCGAGGGAGCGCGAGCGAGGGATCGAAGACGACGTCCAGATCCGGACTGAAGGTCGCGCGAACGAGGCGGCTCAGATCCGGCCTGGAGCGAGGTCGAGCGGGTGGAGATCTGCGTTTTGGAGTTTCAGATCCGGCGACCGCGTGAAGGTCCGAAGGAAGGGGATGAACTTTTATGTTAAATTACAAAAATTACCCTGTGAATATTAGAAATTAAAAAAATTAGCTATATTTTATTATGTGTTCCATAATCTACTATATTTTTATTTTTATTTTTGCACAACAAAATGTTATATTTGCACAAGCATAACATACGGTTATATTTGCACGCCAAAATATATCGATGCGAAGAAAGAAAAAAAAACTAGACTTGGGTCATATTTGCACAACTTACGGTTAAATTTGCACAACGTACTTTTATATTTGCACGACAAAATGTTAAGTAAAATAAAATTATATTTGCACAACTTATGGTTAAATTTGCACAACATACTCTTATATTTGCACGACAAAATGTTTAAAAAAAATAAAAATAAAAAACTAGACTTGGGTCATATTTGCACAACTTACTCTTATTTTTGCTCAATAATAGGTTATTTTTTGCACAACAATCGAGACTTGTGAAATTGTTCTCAACATGATTTTATTTTCTCTCAATATTATTTTAAGAGTTGCACGACTCTGTTTTAAGAGTTGCACGACTCCGTTTTACGAGTTGCACGACTCTGTTGCAAGAGTTGCACGACTCTGTTTTAAGAGTTGCATGACTCTGTTGTAAGAGTTGCACGACTCTTATTTTAAGAGTTGCACGACTCTATTTGCACAACTTACGGTTAAGTTTGCACAACGTACTCTTATATTTGCACATCAATGTTAAAATTCAAAAAGTGTTGACACGGGAAAAAAAATGTAATTTTAGTTTGAATGTGCAATTTTAGAACTTAAATGTTCAATTGTAAAATACAGTTGTGCAATTATAAAATACAATTGTGCAAATTTTCAAAATTTTATTTATTGACAATATACTACACTTTTCTTAAAGTAAAACTAATCTAATGATGGTGTATAAATAATATAAATGACGATGCAAGAATAATAATTTTACAATTGTGCAATTGTAAAATACTAGGGGTGGGCACGGGACGGGACGGGACGGGATTGAGCCGGGACGGGACTCGTCCCGCGAAATTTTTACGGGACGGGATTGACACTTTTTTTTCGGGACGGGATTATGTCTGGACGGGACGGGATCGGGACGGGATGGGCCTTGTCCCGCAAATAAAAATAATAAAATATTATATAAATTTGCAAATTGAAAAATGCTTTCATAATTCATTAATTTGTATAATATATTGAATACAGTATTCTTCTCAACTATATTATATATTATTATTATTATTATTATTATACTATTATTAATTCATACAATAATTGTATAATTAATTATAATGTTCAACATATTTGGCTAGATCAGGACGGAAATGGATTGAGACAAGATTCACCAGATACTGTCTCATTATCGATTGATAGTTGGGAAGAATACCGTATTTAGCTATTTGCCTCTTGTAGCTCTAAATGGGTATAATAATAATAATAATAATAATAATTTTAATAATAATAATAATAATAATGCCACGTTATAATTAAAATATATATATATATATATATATATATATATATATTATTACTTATTTTTATTGTTATTATTATAAAATAATTATACTTTACAAGAAAAAAATATAATATGATATAATAATAATATAATAATCTAATATAATAATAATAATAATATTTTTATTATAAAGCAATATTATCATTAAATTATATTATAATATTATATATTATTATTATTATTATAATCAATTATTATTATAAATTGAAAATTATTATTATAATTATAAATAATATTTGCTCAAATAATAATAATAATATTATTATTATTATAAATGGAAGATTATAATTATAATTATAATTATAATATTTGCTCAAAATAATAATACTAATAATATATTGTTATTCTATAATATATTATTATTATTATTATTATTATTATTATTATTATTATTATTATTATTATTATAATATGCGGGACGGGATTTGCGGGATCCCACCGGGATCGTCCCGCATTTCGTCCCGCATAATTTTTGCGGGACGGGATTCGCTATTTTGTCATAAATCCCATCGGGATCGGGACGGGACCGGAACGGGATCGGGATTTGCGGGATTTGTGCCCACCCCTATAAAATACAGTTGTGGAATAAGACTCTAAATTGAATAAATAGATCTAGGTGGAGTCGAACCACCAACCTCCGGAACAACAATATGTCCAGATGCTCTTTCCTATTTGAGCTTATAGATCTTAACGCTAGGATATGATTATAAAATGCAAAAATAAGATTATAAAATGCACATATAGTATTTATTTGTGCACTATTTTCTGGAATAATATTAATTTGTGCGCAAAAATATTGGAATAATAATAAAATGACGGTGCAAGAATAATAATTTAGATTTATAGAGTTGCTCAACATGATCTTATTTTTGCTCAATAATAGATTATTTTTGCACAACAATCGAGACTTGTAAAATTGTTCTCAACATGATTTTATTTTCTCTCAATTTTATTTTAAAAGTTGCACGACTCTGTTTTAAAAGTTGCACGACTCTGTTGTATGGATAAAATTACTAACGTGCCCTTATTAAAAGATACTCCCCTACCCCTCATTTGTATATTTGCTGAACGTCCAAAAACAAGCCATAACACCAGTAGCAAAGGAGCAAAAGCATATCTGAATACAACACATTTGCCATGGCATTACAAGAAGACCCACATGCCACAAAGGAGCAAAAGCACATTTGAATGCAATGCATTATCCATATAAAAAGGCAATGTAAGTACACATCTCGAAATCTAAGCACTTCTAATTAACATCTAACTGAAATACATCACAATCTAAAATGAGGAGACCAAGGAATCAACACATCTGATTGAAATACATTACAAATTTACAAGTCTCGGGTAAGATCATCCTCCTCCAGCTCCTTGTCTTTCATGGCTTCCTCCTCCAGCTCCTTGGAAGACTTCATTGTTTAAGGAGTAGGTGTTTAGCAAGTAGGCTGACCTTGACAATTACCTCTTGGTTGATTTTGGTCATCACCTGCACCAATTTCATGTTTCTCTGTAAGATCACCTAAAAAATACACATTAAAGATAATAGAAGATATTCTGTCAAAGTCCAATTGAACTATTGAAGTGTCCTTGGTCAGCAAAGTTGTAAATCCACATTAAAGATAACAACACCAGCCAGCAATCACGAACAACAACATCAATACACCGAACACAGCAGCGCCGAGATGACTTTAAGCAAACAAGTATTGTTTATATCGCTACAATCACATGAATTGAGCAAACCATTGTGGTTACAGCTGCATCAGGTGGAACATCACAGACAAGATAATCACTCAAGGGTGAACCACACTACAAGGGTGTTAACTAAGTACAAGGGTCAGTGGTTACTCGAAAAATAGTTTCAGAAGTCTTAAACACAGATCAGTTCAGCAAAACCACACTACAACCCATCTGACACACCACATATGATAAAATAAGACTAAGAAAACCCATGCTGAGATCTACTTTAACATCTATGAACCATTGAAGATCTGGAAAAATTACTTGATTAATGGCACAAAGGGGGTAACACTTGTACTAACTCTTAGCTCGAGTTGTGCAACTCTAAGCTCGAGTTGTGCAACTCTAAGGAAAACATTCGGAAGCAAAGATCGATCTAATTGGAAAGTAATTGACCCAATCTTGTCTATTGGAAAGTAAAGTCCTGAGGTTCAGACCCAAGCTCCACTTCAACTACTACTAAACGTTACAAACTAAGATATAATCTGCCTCCGTTAACAGTAAAACACTATGCGCTGAGTATACAATTGGACAAACTACGCAGAGAACAGGTTACTATTTCAACCAACTTATCCAACAGTTAAAAAAGTAACAAGAGGAGTATTCAGTTAATATGACCAGTTACACATCAAGGCAAGTTCTCCTAGTATCAGGCATCCTCCTACTTGAGCATAAAAAACCAGTAATGACAATTAAAGGAACAAGAGGAGTATTGAGAAATTTTTTAGAACATTAAAAAAGCTAAATGTCATATACAGTTTTTCAGATTTGATGTTGCAATCTTAAATCATCATATCTCCTTCAATACTTGGCCAAATGCAACCATTCAAAGCTCAAAATGCTCTAACTTGAAGCTAGTTTCTAGAAATCTAAGCTATCAGCAACAGTTCAGCTCATGAACTTCCCAGAAATTGCAGCAAGTAACCTGCTCTCAATATTTTAGGAATTTCTGCTGATATCACACAAATGAATCGGAGAAGGGTTACCTGTGGGTCGATTTAGGTAGATTCTAGATTCCAACAGAGGTGGATTCTATATCTAAGTGGAGTGCTGATTTCATATAATGTCTATTTTCTAATTCTTGACCATAAACAATGTTTGTTTTCCAAAGGGCAATACCAACTGCAATGTCTTCTAATGCACATCCTAGGTTCCACAAGTTCAAGCCACAGACTGCTGAACTGAAATTTTCCTTAGCAATGAAGAAATCTAGCAATGAGGTTATATGTTGGAATCCTACTAGTAAATAGAGAAGGGGAATGAAACGTTTGATTCACATTCTGAACCTATACACAGTGAGTACAAAGATCACACAGATCAATTGAAGTAGCCAGTGGTGATGTTAAGTTGAAACTATACCGAGATCTGAGGTGATGAAGAAGAGCCGCTCCCTCGACCTCCGTCTGCTCGACCTTGCTCGCTCACTCGACCTCACTCAGCTCGATCTCAGAGGATGCACTCACTCCAGCGATCGCTCGCTCGACCTCCGAGTTTGCTCCTCCTCCGTCCATGGCGACTCTTCAATGGCAAAAGGAAGAATTTGTCAAATTGGGGAATAAAAAACCAAATTTGTGAAATTGACAGTGAATTGGACAGATCTGATGCAAAAACCTCTAACGATTGATCTACTCGCGGAGGAAGATGGACGGAGATCTCAGATCCAAAGCTGTCTCGCGAGGGCCGGAGCGCGAGGGCGAGGGCGACAGATCTGATTTTCGACCGGGAGGAGCGGATTCGGATCCAGGAGCCGGAGCGCATCCGGCGCTCGCTCCGCCGCTCGCTCGAACATCGTCGTTGTCGTTCAACTGCGACTTCCAGCAACATCGTCCTCCAATGGTGGCGAGGCTCTTCCAGCAAGATCGAGAGAGCGAGACAGGAGAGAGGTCCGGGGAGAGAGGAGAGAGAGCGTCTTCGTACGAAATTGTTTATATTTAGGAAAAATGTCCCAAAACGCGGATATTTTGTAAAATAAGCTAATTTTCGTGGCTATTTTGCAAAACCATATATGCCCAACATTCTTATCCAATTAAACACCACCCACTAATTTGGATAACTTTGAATTTATATTACCTCACATTACCACTAACCAATTAACATCACTACCATTTTTATATATTATACATCCACCTAATTCTTATCTTACATATCCTATAAAAATAAAATAGTAGTAGGTAATAATGTGGTATCAACAAGCAAACATTTTGATTAGCTCCCCCGGAATTAATTAGTTATTGCTTTCCCTAACACGCAACTAAGCAATTGGGAATTGCCCTCCGAACAGTCTTCATCCTTAACTTTATATATCCGCACCCTTTGGATCTCTTCTTTTCAAACACTCTTCACTTAATTAACAATGGCTGATGCTGCTGCTTTGGCCTCCATTGCAAAATCTGCCCTCCAACTCTTCACCTCCCTTGCCAAAGATGAGTTCCTCCTCCTCTGGAATTCCCAGAAAGATCTAGGAAGGCTTCAAGCTACCATTAAAACCCTCACCTACATCCACCAAGATACCCAGCTGGAACGAGGTTTCAATGAAGATGATGCCGTGCAGGACTGTCTGTCCAGGATGAGGAACGTCATGTACGATGCTGAAGACTTTTTCGACACATTGGCTGCTCGAATCCTGCACAAGAGGACCATGTCGGGCAGTCCATTCACCAAAGAGGTACGCCTGTTCTTCTCCGATGCAAATCAGTTGGGTCTCATTTATAAGACCGCTCATGCGGTTAAGGAGATTAGGGAATCTGTAGATGGCATTAAGAATGATATGGAAATATATGGTCTTATAAGGCAACAACCTCCTGACAATGTAGTTCAACCATTTGTGAGGCCAAAAACTCATTCTTTTGTGCACGAGGATGATGTGATTGGAAGAGATGAGGATAGGGATCGTATAATCAGTATGTTACTCCCTCTGAATATAGGAGAGACATCCGAGACCCGAACCCCTTCTGTTATCGCAATTGTTGGGTTTGGGGGATTGGGGAAAACCACTTTGGCTAAATATGTGTATAATCATGAGAGAGTGAAACAAGGTTTTGATGTGCACCTTTGGGCTTGTATAAATTACCTTTCAGATCTAGAACAAGTGTTGAGTGAAATCATAGCACCGAAAGAGGGAAGGCAATCTGACCTTGGTTTAGAGAAGTTGCAGGAGAAGTTAAGAGAGAGAATTCATGGGAGAAAATTTTTACTGGTTCTGGATGATGTTTGGGATGAAAACTCTGAAAATTGGCTGAAATTAGAATGCATCCTCGGTTGTGGAAAGGCTGGTAGTAAGGTTTTGACAACAACTAGATCTATAAAAGTTGTCGAATGTCTAGATGCGTCAAAGCCCAACCATTGTCTTGATCTAGATGTGCTGTCAGAGGAGAGTGCATGGTCTTTGTTCGTGAAACATACATTTTGTAACAAGGATGAACTTGGTGAGGATCTAGAATTAGAGCCCTTAGGTAAGAAGATTGTACATAGGTGTGGAAATGTTCCGCTTGCAATAGCTGTTGTTGGGAGCCTTTTACGCCATAAAGAAAAAAGTGGGAAAATATGGTCTGATTTTTTGGAGAATGATCTTACAAGGGCTATTTCAAAGAGTGGGGATAAGAATCAGGGGAGTATCAAAAGTGTTTTGATGGTTAGCTATAATGATCTTCTTCCAAATTTGAAGCTTTGTTTTGCTTATTGTTCTCTCTTCCCTAAAGACTGCTGCTTTGATAAAGATGATCTAGTTCGTTTATGGATAGCTCAAGGTTTTGTTAAGCCTTGTGCTGCCAATGAGCAAAGCTTGGAGACAGTGGGAGAGGAATACTTTTTCCACTTGGTTGAAAGATGTTTTTTCCAGGAGGTGAAAAAGAAGGAGTACTTTTCCCGTTCAGATGATGCAAATGACCACTACGGGCATACTGCTAAAATGCATGATCTATTACATGATGTGGCAATAGATGTGGCTAGAAGAGAGAGTGTTTTTATTAATAAGGCTTCTATGGTCAATAAGGGTGAAAGAGACAATCTTCGTCACATCTCTATTAGTTGGGAGCTTGATAATTCTTTTGACTATTGGAGTCTGGTTTCTGATCCAAAGACAGTGAGAACCCTTATAATTCAGCCTCCTAGAGAACGATTCAATAAAGACCATCTAAACATGTCGCTGGAAAGATTCCAAATGCTAAGAGCATTGAACTTGTCTTATATGAGACTTGATAGCATATCAAAGTCTTTAGGAGAATTGATCCACCTGAGATATCTTGACCTATCTCACAATCGTAAGCTTAAACAACTCCCAAATTCAATTTGTAAGCTTAACCGTTTGATGATTTTGGTACTTGTGGGTTGCGAACTCCTTGAAGACCTGCCTCCAAAAATAGACAAGTTGGTAAGCTTAAGACAACTCTATATACATGGATGCAACAGCTTGGGGCCTTCACCAGCAGGATTGATAGCTTTGACCTCCCTTGTTAAGTTGGATAGACTTATTGTACATCCTTCCATGGGAGGTTTAAGATACTTGCAAGGCCTTGATAATTTGCAGGGGATTTTGACAATCGAACTTCCACTTCCTGGAAAGGGATGGCTAGATCCCAAAAAAGATGCACGGAAAGCAAACATGTCGGAGAAGACCAAACTCAGTGGGATGATTCTAAAGTGGAAGGATGCTCATCATGATGATTATGGTTGGTGGGAGAAGGATCATGATCACCAGAATTCGTCAAAAGATGAAGCCAAAGCAGTGTTGGATGCGCTTGAGCCGCACAAAAATCTTGAATATTTGAAGATTTTAAACTATGAGGGTGAGATGCTTTCAAGCTGGGTTGGCATACTTAAGTATGTCACCGAGCTCCGTCTTCGTGGTTGTTGTCAATTGGAGTACTTGGAGGATGAAATAAGAGGTGATTCATATTTCCCCTCTTTAAAACTCATTGAACTTGATACTCTTCCCAAGCTGAAAGGTTGGTGGCGACAAGAACTAGTTGAGCCGACAAAACGTCCTCGCCTTCAAAAAGTTTCAACGGTTCGTATACGTTGTTGTCCAAAGCTTAAAGGACGAGTGCCTCTGTTTGAGGAAGTTGAAGAGTTAACTCTTCAATCAGTTGATATGGAATTAGTAACAGAGTTGCTGATGGAGAACAACCTGAAGACTTTAGAGCTTTCTAGTATTGAAGGTCTAGCGTCCTTGCCGGAGAGATGGTTACATCACCTTACTCGTCTGCAGGAATTAAGGGTCAGGAGTCATGGTGACCTCAAGTACTACTGGGTATCTTGTCGGGGATTGGCACGTCTAACCGCCCTCAAAGTTTTGATTTTAGACAATGGTGAAATATCGGAAATTGGAGATGATGATGATGAAGTGTTGAGATTGAGTGAAGCAGGGTCGATCCCATGGAAAGCCTTGAAGGGACTTGAAAAATTGTCAGTCCCGGGTCGGGACGAGAACTTGATAGAGTGACTGCGGTATCTCACGTCTCTTAAAAGTTTAGAATTTTCAAATTGGTTAGACGAGGAAATGGAAGGTAGTCGTTTGCAATCGTCATTCAAAGCCTTGCCAAATCTTCCCAAACTCGATATTGGGTTCGGTGACAGGATAGCTCTCTTGCCTAAAGCCATTCAATACCTTCCTTCCTTGCAAGATTTGACTATTCGGAATTGCAAGGTGTTATATTTGGGATGGAAATCCCTTTTATGTATGAAGCTTGTCCGGTTGGAGTTCTTTTATGTGAAGAAAGTGATCGATGTTGATCACAAGGCGCAACAACAAACTCCACTACGCACTCTCAAAATATGGGGTGGGGTAAGTATTCCTAATTCCTAATCATCTTCATTTTAAATATGACGTCAATATAATTAATTTGTTTTCATTCCATTTACCTTATAGGAAACTGAATGGGTAGACGATCTACCTTGGATTTCCCTTTCTTCACTTAGCTACTTGGGACTTTGTAGAATACGAGGAATGGAGCAAATACCCGACGGGATCCAACATCTCATCTCCTTGCAACGCCTATCTATTTGGGATTGCTATGAAGTGAGATCACTCCCGATTTGGATTCCCGAACTCACCTCTCTCGGAACCCTTACAATTACGAATTGCTCAGCGGAATTGGAAAGGAGATGCGAAAAAGAAAGGGGGGAGGATTGGCCTCTCATTAGCCACCTTCCTGACATAGATATAACGGCAAATAGGTAATTGACCCCATAAATATAATTACCAAGTACTGAATACTCATTGATTGATCCGCTGAATCGTTCATTTATCTGTAATTTAGCAACCGGGGCGGAGCGGTTAATGAATTGAAGGATGAAAATGAAGGAGGGGGAAGCAGGAAGAAGGAGGGATGGGGGTGTGGACTCTCTCTCTCCAAATTCCACTTTTAACTGCCATCTCATTCATTTTCTTCTCCAACCAAATCTTGCCACCTGTCATGGCATTTGCTTCATTGTATCAGTACTGATGAAAATTAAAGGTAATCAATTTAGTGGTCCAAAATCTTAGAAGGGTCATTTTGTATTGTGCATAAAGGACTTGATTTGCTTGTTTTACTGATCAATTTCTTGTTATATTGATCAGTTTGGAAACTGCAGTACAAGTACCATCAAAACAAGTGAAAGCGTGTTCAGCAATGAAGGCCATCAAAACAAGGCTTCGAAATAGAACGGAGGATGACTTTTTTACGGACACTACGATTGTCTACATTGAGAATTTCATTCTTATTGTATATATATACTTGATGGCTTTATCTCTTTGAATGTAGAGTTCAATTCAAGTTTTTTTTTTTTAAATAAATTTTATAGAAGGGTTTAGGCATAATGTCCCCCTTTCGATTGTACGTTACTTTTGTAACTAATGAATTAGGCGTGGGGATGAGCCTCCCGACATGATCGGGTTCCAAACCCCCAAAAAAATCTTTTAGTCGTTTTTTTTTTGCCCGAAGGCACTGTGCAGATCCTCGTTTAAGAGTTCTGCTGACTGGTTCATGAAGATACTCAGGGTCGGAAACACTAATTAAGCTGCAAAATGAGCTCCTGAAAAGCCAGATACTGCTAAGAAACACGATTACCATTCTGGAGCTTCACACAGAGTATAGGAATAAAAAAATTTAGTCAATCATTCGCTCCATCAAAACCAAAATCAAAACAAGTAGATACTGTGACAAAATCAAAACACACGGAAGAAGCTAGAGTAATGAGGAAGCATACCTTCCATCAAGGCTTGCATGCTACAGAGTGACATGCATGTTTTTCTCATGTACCTTGGAGAACATGTCCTCCATTTTTTCACCAAGCTCATTTGCCAATTCAAGTTAACCACAATTCTAATCTTGTCTTGCTTTGCTTCTCGGATAATATCATTCACAGTTTTCAACTGTCCCTTGAACATTTTGCAAACTCCCCTTTTTAATAATCGATCACTTGCATTCAGTGGCGGAGCTGGGGGTGTTCGGGGAGCACCCCCTGGCTCGGAAAAAAAATACAAAAAAAAAATAATTTTTTTTCCATATATTTAGTATTTTTAAGGTAATATAATACCTTTAAATGATATTTTAAATAAAAGTGATATCTAGCTCAAGTGGTAAGAAGAGGAAGGTGGAAAGTAAGGAGAATCAAAAGGTGGGTTCAAATCCCACTTTCTTAACTTTTTTATTTGTTTCTTCTTAATTTCTCTTTATATTTTTTTTTCTATTAACCATTTCATTAAAAATGTCATATTTATGTTAAATTATATATTAAACCCTTTCTTTCAATATTGGTTTAAAAATAATTCTTCATCATTTTTCTCTATATTTTTTTTTCTTTCAATATTGGTTTAAAAATAATTCTTCATCATTTTTCTCTATTTTTGTTTGTGTTTTTCTATTTTTTTGGTTACTCTCAACTATTTAAATACAAAAAATATATCATTATAAATAACAATTTTAGTGTTTTTTCAATATTTTTTTTACAAAATCTTCTTATCAAATATACACCAAAAAAAATATTTTACGGAATTTTTTTTAGCACCCCCTACCCGAAATCCTGGCTCGGCCACTTCTTGCATTTTATATTGAGTTTGATGGATTTTGCTTGACCAGCAATGGTAGAATTTCAACATGCAGTGTTTTCTGACCGGACTATTAACACCTCTAAATCATCATTATATTAAAGGGGCGATGTCGATGGGCCATTGTAATTACTAATTAGACAACGCTAATTAGATAATATAAGCTTAATGATTGGTATAATACTTAAGTGAAAACTAATGTGCATAGTTATAGTTTAAACTATATTCAGTACTATCAAATTATATTTAACCACTACTACCTCCGTTCCATAATACATGGGCTTTTCCTTTTTGACACGTTTTTTAAGGAGCGAAAAACTCTATGAAATATTATTTTTTTAATCAAATTTTTTATATCATTTGATACTTATTACTAATAAGTATCAAATTATATAAAAAATTTAATTAAAAAAATAATATTTCATATAGTTTTTCGCTCCTTAAAAAACGTGCCGAAAACTAAAAACCCATGTATTTTGGAACGGAGGGAGTATTAGAATTATTTTATACTATATATGATTAAATTATGCCCACAAGATAATATGTTTAGTTTCCATAATTAGATAATTTCCTAGTTTTTAGTCTTAGGGAGTAAAAATACATTAATATATAATATATATTCGTTATATCGTCCATAAGATGAATAAGTAATAAATATATCTATTATATTATATATTTTTTTTACAGTAGACAATAAATTAGATGTACTAACGACATCCATGATCATCTCGCAAGATGATGTTCTGGAACTCACAACAACAAGCACTCAAAATAAAATTAAATTAAACTGAGATTTAGCAATAAAATCAGTTGCACCATTGACCTCTCTATAGCAATGCTGAAATGTGACGCTCTCAAGATTTCTTCTTAATGAATGGATCTCTTGGACTATTTGAGCGACCTCGATCCCATAGTATATTGTTCGCATGATTGATTTCATCGATGATGATAGCACAATCACTTTCAACTATAAGTCTTCGAATCTCCATCTCCGCTGCCGGTCTTATAGCTGTATATACAGCAAAAGCTTCTGCTGAAATGACAGAACTCATCCTAACGTTACATTTATGTATCCGAATAACTTGACCTTCATTATTCCTCACAGCATAACCGATATGTGGTTGAGTATCACTTTTCACCGAAGTATCTACAATCTACATTGATCTTAACTACATCTATTGGATGACATTTCCAAATCATTTTATCAGGAGGCCTAACACGTTTAGGTAATTTCATTTTAACTTGACCTTTACTCCAGCAAGAGATATTATCAATAGCTCGAGTTAACGCATAGATCACACATGTATCAGAAGTATTGCGAAAAATAATTCTATTTCTGAGCTCCCAAATTGAATGTCATAAATGACACAAATCTATAAAATCGAGATTAAGAGCCCTAGTATTTAGAATATTCTCTTGAACATCACTTGTTAAATTTGGTATAATAAAACATTTTTTCAACTTAATACCCAGATTTTGAATAAGGGATTTTGTAATCTGACAATTAAACAATAAATGATTTGTATCTTCTATATCAGAATTACAAAGCGAACATTAACGGGA
Source organism: Persicaria tinctoria (assembly GCA_037127255.1). Lineage (NCBI taxonomy): Eukaryota > Viridiplantae > Streptophyta > Magnoliopsida > Caryophyllales > Polygonaceae > Persicaria > Persicaria tinctoria. The sequence continues at coordinate 6,482,495 of JBANSL010000016.1, read as the reverse complement.
GACAAACATGTGTCGATCGGGTTACATTGATTTATTATTATTATTATTATTGCGGTTCTAAGGCCGGGATCCACCAACTTAATACAAAAGCTTAAGATGTTATGTAGAGTTTCACCCTTCCTTATAAGTATAACCCATCATTTTTAGTTTTTTTATAATCAATGTGGGAGGGACACTCTCATACCAAACCTCTCAACAAGATTTATATATTTTTTTAATTAAGACTCGTGTATTTAATAATAGGATTCGAACGGATACGCATATACCTGTAAAAATAAAAGATTATAAATATACAAGATCTCGCGCATATATGGGTAGAACTGGATATTTTCGCAAGTATAAATAATGGTTTTTCTATCCTATGTCCCAATCAGTGGCGGAGCCAGAAAATTTTCGGAGGGGGGGCACCGTTAGAAATGTACGATATTGTTTTGGATTAAATTTACATGAAGAATTATATATAATACGATAATTAATGATGTTATTTTAAGATAAAATATCACCGGTTTATGATAAAACGCTATTATTATTATTTTGCGCCTAAAAAAAATTCAAGTATGAGCTCAATTTCAAATATAGGTTCTAATCGAGTTTGACTTGTTTCTAAATGAGCTAAATATAATCAAATATTAATACTAGACTTGTTTGGCTCAAATAAAAACCCTAGTTAAGTATAATTTATTGTACTCAGAACATATAATATATGTGTAATCAGATATAAAAATTTTAAATTTGCGTAACTTTTTATCTAATTGTCGGAATAATTAGTATAACCTCTCATTTCAAAGCTCTCGAGATAAAGTATAGTATATAAATGTTAATTTAAGTAAAATATAATAACATTATAGCCTATTGAAATAAAATTAAAGTGATTAATATGCCCTGAATTTTTAAATATTCATAACTTTTTACTCAGATGTCGGATTAAGGCGTATTATATATCAAAACGAAACTACCGACGAGGAGAATATACCTAGGTAGTTCGTAGCGTGAGATAGGGGGCACGTGCCCCCCTAGTCCCCCCCTCAGCTCCGCCCCTGATCCCAATGGCACATAATAAAATTCTTCTTTTAGAAAAAAAAAATATCATTAATTAAAATGCATTAGCTAAATTTTAAATTAGATTCCTAGAGTGGTTTACTTTTGGTAGAGTAAATAATATATTTTTATAAATTAAAATTGAGAAACATATATTTTTTTTCAATGACTGTGATTCGTTGAAATATATTCCTAAATTCTCAACAAACTTGTGTCCAAAAACATTGCATATGCAAAACAAGAAACTGTGTACGTTTGAGAGAACATGCAAGTGGAACCCATATATATATGAAATTAATAATAGGATCCAATCCAACATGTTAAATCAAATTACAGTAAAAATCCATAAATCTTATTCTATTATAATTATTTCAATTTTAATTTTAGGTCATATATCCTCGTAAAAATTTGCGGACGTACTTTTTCATATTTCTTAAATGTCTTTCTAATTTTGCTCAAAAAAAAAAATGTCTTTCTAATTTATAACATTAGGGGATATGTTAATTAAGACACGAAATTGAAAAAGATTTTATATCAAATAAAATATGACTATAAGAAATAATATTTAAAAAGTTTAACTAATTTAATTTGAGAAAATCATTTTTAATCAAGTTTCTTAATCTATATCTTTAAACTTAATTATAACCTAGGTTAGAAAAACTGTTTTAAAAAATATTGACCGTTATTGAAAGATATAATAAATCTACTGCATTGAATATAATTATACAAGGCATCGTTTGGTTACACTTTCACTTCTCGGGAAGCATAAATTCTTAGGAATTGGTTTTCAATATATGTGTTTGGTACAATTTTTTTAAACTAAAAAACACATGAGTTAGAATTCCCATGAATTGGAATTCCTACAAAATGAAAGAATTCGGGTGGGTAAGATCTACTTCCCCCTCTTCTTCCCCAAACCTTTTATTTATTTTATTCTTTTTTCATAAAGAAAATCTCTAATTTATCCATATTAATAAGATGAATTTATTTATATATAAAGGTTATAAAAGTAATTTAAAATCAAATGTTGTCAAATATCTGTGTTCGATCAACCAAACAAAATACAGTAATTAAGTTCATATGAATTTATTTGCAAACAAATATATTTTCCTAATTCCCGAGAAGTAGAATTAATGAAATTCCATTTCTTGTGAAATAAGTTCTCAGGAGTTGAAATTCCTATATTTAACCAAACGAGCACTAATATTTTACCACCCAAACTTAATAAGAGTTTGTTTAACATGATTAATTATGGGTTTCTTTATAAAAAAAATTGTCGAAAAAAACTTCTTTATGTTGTTCAAAGAAACATACATATTATATTAATATGGATGTCAAATTTTAACACATAATTTCTTGATAAGCAGTGATCCGTCCTTATTGACCAAGTTAACAAATTAATGTTGGTATGCCAAATGAACCTCATTTTATATACATAGTTTTTTTTTTTAAAAAAAAAAAACGTGTTAAAAGCTCAAACAATATCTATTTCCGAACAAAAATATAATATTATTTTTTCGTTTTTTAAAAACTTTAATGAAAAGCACTCGAAATATAATTATTGGGGATGGTTTTAGTAAAATCTATAGTGTAATTCGATGCAAATTGCAGCAAATATGCAATGCTGCCCAGCCCTATGGGCACTGGGACCCACCCCTTTTATTTAGTTCCAGCTAGTGATGATGCTATGTGTGTGATAAAACGACATGTTTTGATTGTTGTTAACGCGTTTTGATATTTTACCTGTTGGGTGAAAATCAATTACAATTTTTACATCAGTTTTTGTTACATATGATATGATATAGTTAGTAGACTAGTAGTGGTAAGCTGTAAAGCCAACACCGTGGGCGGTGGTAAGAGCAACTGCCACGGTAAGCTAAATTTGTAAGCTAAAAATTCAAATATAGCATGTGAAAAAGGGAATATTCCATAAATTTTTGGATGCATATTTAATCGGGTGCCACCATATGCTAAATTTGAATGTGGTAAAATTTTCTAATGGCTACTCTTTTATTTCATTTTGAAATTTCAAACGTCTAAAATAATTTAAGTGGTATGTATTACTACTTGTGATGCATAAAATCCGCATCATATATAGTGGTTGAAGGAGATCGATCTTGATCCTCGACTCCACCCGAACCGTAGCCTGCAAAACAAGAACAACAAACGAGGTCGGGGCGGGGCTTGTCTCCCCCGGAGGACCCTCCGACGCTCAAGTCAGTCCTTGTTCATCTTCAATTTGAATCAATCTCCTCATATTTATACTAGCCGAGTATTAAATAATAGAAACCGTTACGATATTAAATAAAAGAAACCGTTACCGTATTTAATTCGGTCAACGCTCTTAATGCACGAAACCGCTATCGTAATCAATAGGCGAAACGGTAGCATCAATGCCGTATTGAATACTCGAATTTATTGATAAAAGACCAGAATACCCTTTTTCTATGATGATGGGATTTTTCGTATCTCACTACTAAATATATTATGTACTTTCATCACTCAGAAATACCCTCCAACCTCCACAATTATCAAATTTCATCACACCATTCTTCAATGAATTACTATCAAAATTTCACCACCATTATCAAATTTGTGTAATTTTTTTTATTGTTGGGTTTGAAATAGTATTTCATAAATATGTATTAAAGTAATTTATTTCGATTATATTTAATATTAGGCTCATATGAAAAAACTTTTTACGAGTAATATAATGATATAGATTTTATAATTATAAAAAATAAATGTAATCAAATTTAAGACTAAAACTTAATTGTCAATAAAATTAATTGGGGTATAGTTGAAATAAGAAAAATATTAAGGGGTAAACATGGAATAAATTAGGAAAACAATAAAAAAAGAAATCCGTATAGCATTTCCATCCGAAGGCCATATATAGCAGATTCACACAACAAATGGTAAAAAAAAATTATGGGGAGATGAGATATAGGGTATGGTGGGAGTGATTGATAAGGTATAAATAGGGTATTTGGATGTTTTACCTTACCATGGTAGTTGGTCTAAAATGAGAGATTACGCCCGTGTTGTTAGGTGAAAAGCCCCAAAAGCCGAAAGGTTAAAAAAAGTGTATGAAAACAAAACCACCAAACTCCACAATTTATCCATTCCCTTATAATATGGATGCTTTTTTGACACATCCAACGACTTTGTTTTAACCACCTCTCTTCTTCACCATCACTGCCCTTTTTTTCCTCCTATTTTTTCTTTTCCTAAGTTTAATCAATGTTGATGATTAAATAATGTTTTGTTTTATTTTTGAAATCAATGTGATGTGACCCGCCTTAACTAACTCTTTAGAAACAAAATCTCTAGTCAATAATGAAAAGAAGCCGCAGATTATGAGAAGGTAGATTTAGGCGCCTTGTTGATTGAGGTTATTGTAGCAGTGTTTGTAGTTTTTAAAGATCTCTGGTTTAAGTAAGATTAACGTTGTTCTTTGGTTGTGGGTTTCTGCTTCCGTCTCTTCAATGTTGAGATGTTACATTAGTTTTTTTACCCTCTTATGTTCTCGACATTTACGGTTTTTTTTTTTTTGCTTTTTATTTACCAAATAAAGGTGTTATATGACATTTCAAACTCTTGTCTTTTTATATAAAAAAAATGAAAAGGGTATTATTTTCAAATCATATTACTCTGTGTGAACTTATATTAAAATAACATATTGCCTAATAACTATTTTCCATACACTTTTAAGACGTGTTTATGTTATTTTATCATTTAAGAATGCATGTGATGTTGCAGTGATCAAGCCGGCCGGTGTGACACACACGTACTAGCTAGCTCACTTGATTACAATCCTACAACTTATCCTTTGCCAAGAGGACTCAAGCTTTCTTTGCATCATGGTGAACCTTACTCTAATCCTAAAAGTTACAAGAGAATAGGGGGTCGACTAGAGACGGGGTATGAGTGTATGACTCAATTTTGTATAGGGGATTGATTGGAGATTGCATTAGTGTAAATCTTACAAGATCAGCATTTCCTATGTTGTACAACACTTTTCTCAGTTCACGAATTGTTAAATCACACGGATGGGCTTGAGATTCATTTTCTAAGCAATGTGAGACACTCCCAAATCATGTTCTCCACACATCCCCCTCAAGTGCAACTGCCTACGAATCAATGCCTTAAGGCCGGCTAGCCAATTAGACCAGGAATTCAAACCACACCGCACCTTAGCCGAACCTTGGCTCTGATACCATGTTAAATCACACGGTGGGTCATCCGACGTGGGGGGGCTACGCACGCCAAGCGCACACGCGCCAACCAAGCCGAGCACACAAGCCGAGTGGGGTTTCATCCTAAAACCAATTGGTGTTAGGTGGGGTAGCCCACCTGCTTATATGCAAGGCTTGAATTTATTTTCTAAGCAATGTGAGACACTCCCAAATCATGTTCTCCACATGAATGCTCCCGAGTTCCTCACTTCAATGTTGTGTTACATGTATTAAAATACCCCAAGCACCATTAGAGCTGATTTCTTTTGTCCAACAACATCATCTCTCTATATCACAACTTTTAAATATGCACCAAGTCAATTCACAACAAGGTCCTTATTTGGTTATTGTGTATATATGTCATTGATAGATTCACTCATCTCATGGAAGACAAAGAAGCAACTCATAGTGTCCAAGTCCACAACAAAACCCGAGTACAGGAAAATGTCTTATTCAACCAATGAGATTGTATGGCTTAAAGACTTATTTCATGATTAATTTGAAGAAAAAACATCCTCTCCACTATGATAACAAGGTTGCACAAACATCGATCTTGCAACCAATCCTGTGTTCCATGGAAGAAAAAATATCTTCGCCATTTTATGACAGAAAAAAAAAACAAGAAGAGTTCTTACAAACTCATCATGCGTCTATCTCTCTTCAACTAGTTGACATTATGACCAAACCTCTCGATGAGGCACAAAACAGAGATCTTTCTCTCGATTTGGAATGGTTTTTTAACTTAGTATCATACTATCGTACCCTTAAGAATCAAACGATATTTTATTGCTACTAAACACCATCATTGCTTCGATTTTTTGCCTCTTAATAACACGATTTTCTTGAGCGCATTCCTAGCACACTTTGTTTTTAACAATCCTCCATCCGCGTAATCAAAGCAGTTCCCATATAGTTGGTTAACGTTCTACTCACAATGTTAGAACTCAAATGAAAAAAAAATAAACCTACACGTACAATTTAGTCGAAGCTTGACAATTCAAGATTATTAGAGGTGTACTTTTTGAAGTGCAATATGCACAAAATATTAATTTCTGATTATGTTGTATGATTTTCCTTTTTAATCAATTATCCTCCTTTTTGTAAGTGTTTGGAGAACTGAGTCCTTGACGGATCTCAGAGGCCTACTCCTGTATATATATCAATGGGTGAAAACCCTGAGGGTACAATGGTAATTGTACATGTATAAATAATATATTTCTAACATCCTCCCTTAGTCGCAGCTAGAGGTGAGCGAATAGCAAGACTGGAACGAAAAGAAGTAAAAAGAGGAGTAGGTAAGCCTTTTGTGAAAATGTCCGCATACTGGTGTGCGGAAGGGACATGAAGAACTCGGACCTGGCCTAGGGCGACCTTCTCTTTGACAAAATGAATGTCAATTTCGATATGCTTCGTCCGCTGGTGCTGAACTGGGTTCGACGACAGGTAAACAGCGGAGACATTGTCGCAGTAGACCAGTGTAGCCGATCGAAGGGGAACCCGGAGTTCGCAGAGAAGGTTGCGGAGCCAGCAGGTCTCAGCGACGGCGTTGGCAACACCACGATACTCAGCCTCGGCACTCGAGCGGGAGATGGTGGCCTGACGCTTGGAGGACCACGATACCAGATTGTCGCCCAGGTACACTGCGAAACCAGATGTGGAGCGCCGAGTTTCAGGACAACCTGCCCAGTCAGCGTCAGAGTAGGCGGTGAGGGAGTCAAACCTGCTGCGAGCGAGATGTACACCCATGTCAGAGGTGCCCTTGATGTACCGGATTATCCTCTTGAGCGCCTGAAGATGGTGCTCGCGGGGATCATGCATGTATAAGCAGATCTGCTGTACGGCGAAGGCAATGTCCGGTCTGGTGAATGTCAAATACTGGAGAGCACCGGCCAGACTGCGGTAGGCTGTAGGATCCTCAACCTTAGGACTGGAGGCAGCGTCGGTCTTGGACTTGCAGTCGACAGGGGTGGTGGCGGGTTTGCAAGACGTCATGCCGGCTTTGTCGACGATCTCAAGAGCGTACTTCTGCTGATGAAGGAACAAGGTAGTAGGAGTGCGTGACACAGAGACCCCAAGGAAGTATCTCAGGGAACCGAGATCAGTCATGGCGAACTCTGATTGCAGCAGGGCCATCAGCCTAGACAGGAGCGATGTAGAGGAAGCGGTGAGCACGATGTCATCAACGTACAGGAGAAGATAGGCGGTGTCAGACCCTGAGGGGAACACAAAAAGGGAGTGATCAGACTGGCTGCCCTGAAAGCCAATGCCAGTGAGGTACGTGGCGAACCGCTGATACCAGGCGCCTCGCGCCTGTTTCAACCCATAGAGAGACTTCCGGAGAAGGCAGACATGAGATGGGCAGGTGCGATCATAGAAGCCTGGCGGCTGATGCATATACACAGTCTCCTGAAGGTTGCCGTGAAGGAAGGCATTCTTGACGTCAAACTGATGGATAGGCCAATCCTTAGTAAGAGCGATGCTCAGAACTGTGCGGATGGTAGCCGGTTTGACGACCGGGCTGAAAGTCTCATCACAGTCAACCCCAACCTCCTGCGACTTGCCGTTGACCATTAGTCGAGCCTTGTGTCGCTCTAGAGTTCCGTCTGACCTGTACTTATGCTTGAACAACCACATGCAATTAATGATATTAGTGTCCCGAGGCCTTGGAACGAGGTCCCACGTGCCGTTTTTAATAAGAGCACTAAACTCATCCATCATGGCGGCTTGCCAGTTCGGGTCCTGTAAGGCCTTGTGGGGTGATTTTGGGAGAGGAGATATGTCGGGGGACGGAGTGAGAAGGTTGTATTTGGGGTTAGGTTTGAAGATCCCGGACTGCGACCGGGTCTTCATGGAATGGGCGGGGGGTGCAAGCGGAGGTTGGTGGTTAAGTGGGGTTGCCTGCGGGGGGGGGGGGGGGGGGAGAGTGGGGCGGGGGTGCGGCGGGCGCTGCCGGGGGGGGTGTACCCGCCGCAAGGGGTGCTGCAGGATAGGTAGGGGGGTGCGACGGCCACTGCCAGGGGGGTGTACCCGCCGCATGTGTTGCGGCGCCCGCCGCAGGTTGCGGCGCCAGCTGCCAAACGATTTGGGCAGGGGGTTTGGGCGGGGGGTTGATTCCGGATGATGCTTGTTGAAATAGGTGGCGTAGGAGGGGTGGGAATTCGTCAGAAGTGGGTGGTGTGGGTGGGTTGGGGACAGCAGGGGTGGGTGGTGTGGCGAAGGGGAAGGTCTGTTCGTCGAAAATCACATGGCGCGAAGTGACAACCCGATTGGTATCCAAGCGAAGACAACGGTAGCCTCGATGGTGTGGGGAGATGCCCAAGAACACACATTTAATGGATCGTGGGGATAGCTTGTGAGGGGCGGTGACACTCATGTTGGGAAAACAGAGACATCCAAACACTCTAATGTGATCGTAAGAGGGGTAGCGCTTGTAGAGTGCCAAGGTTGGGATGGAGTTGCCAATTGCTTTGGAGGGAAGTATATTGTGGAGATAGGTGGCCATGTGAAGTGCCTCAACCCAAAAGGAGAGGGGGAGAGAGGCGTGATGTAGGAGTGTTCGAGTTTTGTCATTGAGGGTGCGGAAGATGCGTTCCGCTTTGCCATTTTGTGGAGAGGTTTGAGGACAAGAGAAGCGGAGGGCTATCCCCTGTTGTTGACAAAAGGAGCGGACGACAATGTTGTCAAACTCGCCTCCCATGTCGCACTGAATAGCCTTGACAGGCAAATTGAATTGAGTGCGGACAAATGTGTGAAAGTTTAGAATATGACTTTGTGTTTCCGATTTGTGGCGTAGGGGAAAAACCCAAACAAAATTGGTGAAATCATCAAGGACAACCAAATAGTATCGAAAACCACTAGCACTTGGAATAGAAGATGTCCACAAGTCACAATGTATAATATCAAATGGTGCAAATGTATGGGAATGGGAGAGACTAAAGGGTAGTCTTTTGCTCTTGGTAATTTGACATGAAGAACAAATGACGGAGGCCTTATGACAAGAAATAAAACGGTTTGAACGGAGAGTGTCCAGGACATGATCGCCAGGGTGTCCTAGACGAGCATGCCAGACGTCCGGACGGAGGGTGATGTTGGCAGAGGGGGCGGCAAGAGGTGTCTGACTGGCTGCGGTGGTTACTGGGTATAGGTCTCATGAGCTATTGCACCGCATTACTGGGGTGCCCGTACGTAAATCCGTCACAAGAAAACCAAACGGGTCAAATTGAATCGCCACGTGATTATCGATGGTGAATTGGCGAACGGAGATAAGGTTTTTGACAATGGCAGGGGCAAGGAGCACATTATTGAGTTTCAAAGGACAGTCAGTGGGTAGGGTAGCAGGGCCCGAACCAACAATTGGAATACGATTTCCGTTCCCGACATAAACCGAAGGCAAAGTGCTAGAATTAAAAACAGTTTGTAGGTTACCTGGATTGTTCGTCATGTGAGAAGAGGCCCCGGTATCCATATACCAATTTCCGTCCGGCTGCTGAAGACCCAAAGGGGTCGTGGGTTGCGACAACGACGCCGCTGGTTGTGTTGTAGACAGCGCCTGCGGTGGAGGGTGGGGAACCGAGTAGCAGTAGGGTTGCTGCAGGTAGGGTAGCGGGTAGCCGGCCCAGGGCCGAGGCCAGTACGGCGAAGGGCTAGGCCGGGTGTCCTCCCTGGATAGCATGTTGGGAGCGACCAGGAAAGGCGACAACGGGGAATTGATTGTGTCGGTCATGGCGAGGGGTTGGGACAAGAGAGAGGCGGCGGCGGCTAACTAGGGTGTGGCGGCTAGGGTTGGCGGCGGCGGTGGCGGAATAAGGGGGTGGAGGAGGGGCTGCGGCGGCTAGGGCTACTGGACGGCGGCGGCGGCTTAGGAGCGGCGGCGGCGTAGCGGCGGCGGCGGATCGTTTATGTGAAACGAAAAAAATTAGGGTTTCACACACGGCTTGATACCATGTAAGTGTTTGGAGAACTGAGTCCTTGACGGATCTCAGAGGCCTACTCCTGTATATATATCAATGGGTGAAAACCCTGAGGGTACAATGGTAACTGTACATGTATAAATAATATATTGCTAACACTTTTAACTTTTAAATCGGTGGGTGAAGATAGAAACATGAGAGAGAAAGAGGAGAGAGAAACTCTCAACAAAGAAAACCCTAACACCACGATCCACCGCCGCCAGCCACAGTATGACGCCCCAAACCACCGAACCACTGAAAACCCTAACCCAGATTCTCTTTGCCGCCGCCATCGACGCCGCCAGAAGAGCGCAGATCAGCCCATATACAAAATCGCAACTCCAAGTTGCCCGATAGTGCGAATCCTCCTAAAAGAAACGTCTCAAGAACGAAGCTTCAAAGTTGGGAAAATTGGTGACGAAGATAGAAATTTAAGATGTGTTGCGATCGGGAATGGCAAGCCTAATCCTCTCACATCAAGATTCAGAGGGAAACGGGATCGAAATGACGAAGCAATTGAGAAAAGAATGGCGATTTCCAAAGACTATCTGAAAAGCGACGTTCGTTGGCGGTGGCCCTGGTGGTCTGGTGGCGGGTTTCCCCCTCCTTGGTGGCCGGGGACTGTTGGGTGCGGTGGTGGCTCCTTGGTGCCGGCTGCTTGGACTGTTCCAAGTTCCTGGTTCTGGGCTCCCAGGTTTCCTCTCTCCCTTGTACTCTACTACTTCTTTAGAGCGATTTGCACTCTCCTTCCCGTTCCTTCAATTGAGCTTTGGCTATACAAAACACTTGAAATCTGTTGTGAATCTGAGAATTATTTAGACGATTTGGCCCCTTATTTTCACTTCTGGGTGATTTGCATTCTCTCTATTATTTGGGTCTGTCTTTTTGTGAATGATGAATTGATGATTCCAGAAAAACTCTCTCGTTTGAACCTGCGGGATCCTGTTTTCAGTCCCAATTATGAAATTTACTTTGAACAAATAATCCAAACTGACCAAAATCGAAAACCACAACGACGTGGCAAACATGAGCTCTTGACTCTCGGGTCAAAGACGATCACAGGGGAATCTAAGCTGGAGTATGTAACAACTGTCTTTATTGCTTCTTCCTTGACCTTTGTGAAAAGGAAGTCTAGACATTGTATGGATTTATGCACCTATGACTATTTGGAAAATTATCTACTAAAGATCTATTATAGAAATGGATTTAGAGAAAAATGGCACTTTGCGATCTCTTTATCTCTTTCCCCCTTTGATATGTTAGGCTATAAACACATACAAGCTGGTGATTATTGGTGGTTGGTTGTTCCTTCCTCCTCTCATAATAGAATTAGACTAGGACTTCAAGAACCTAGCATGAACCTGCTGCGAAATCACAATCGAAAAAATGGAAAAAAGATAAGTATGACTAAATGCTTTTATGCATTCTTGTGCAATTATGGTGTTGCTGAATTTGGTTTTTTTGAGGCTAAGAATTCTTGGACTTGTGAATCTCTTTCTTGTGATAATCATTCTCTGTTCAAGTCTTGGTGCTTCTTGATTATTGCCAAGTTTGACATTAATTTTGAGCTCATGCGGGATTATTGCTTTGAACAAATGGTTATTTCGAACAAGAACAAAAATTTAGATCAGAATGAATCCAAAACAATCGAATTTGAGACAATTGACTTTGAAATGAATTCTTGCGACATGTCTAGGAACACTTGGATCAAATTGAAGTTTGCTTTTTTTCTTTTGGCTTGGTGGACAAAAACATTTAAGAAAATTTTGCTCTTATTCTTAGGTTGCTGTAGTTTTCTAATGTATTATGGCTATCGATGGCCTTTGTGTGTCTACTTGTTCTTCGTTTGGAGATGTACTTGGTTCTCCGAATTTCTGTGCTCTTTGGCTGATTTTTGCAGGGTTGTCTTAATGAGAAGCAAGGAAGGTCGAAATGAATCAATTCTGATTCCCCAAAGAAAGGATCAAGCACAACCTGGAACCATGTTTGAACAACTGAAAATTGAACAAGAAAAGAACAAAGAAAGTCGAACAATAAGTAGAACATCAAGAGGGCTAGTGGGGCGGCCTTCTCGACACAGCTTGTTGGATTTGGCTGATTGTCCGCCACTTTTGAACCATCTTGTGCTCTTGCACACTGTTGAACCATACACTTGTCGATCTAATGAACCTATAATTCACATTGACTTGAGTTTAGCCATATGTTTAAAACAATTACTTCATGGATGGTCAAGAAACCAACACCGAAAGTCCATTATTGAACAGTTACGAACCCAAAGAACTACGAAATCACTACTTGTAATCAATTGTTTTAAATGAAGATTTGCTCATGGAATGTTTGTGGAATAATGCGAAGAAACCTTTGGAACGAGATTGACTTAATGAGTAAATTGGAAAACATTACGATACTAGCCTTGCTTGAAACTAAGACAGATAGATGCCCACAAGAGAAAAAATAGAAAAATGCTGGTTTTGACTCAATGGCTTGGATACCGGCGGTAGGTAGGTCAGGTGGATTAGGCATTTTCTGGAAAGAATATCAACTAAAACAAGGAACCCTCGAAATCTTGGATACAGGAAATAGATTCATATCACTCAAATTTACAAACACATCTAATGACTTTGTGTTTGTCATTTGTTTTGTCTATGCCCCAGCAAGGGCGAACGAAAAAGATAGCTTTTGGGATGCTTTATCAACGTATGTAGTTAATCTTCCCTTCCCATGCATCATCATGGGAGATTTGAATGAAATTCAAGGGCCCGAGGACAAATCGGGAGGTGCTACACCGAACCAAAACAGGTTTACGAGACTTAATGAATTCAAGAGTAAGTGTGCATTGTTTGAAATCCCTTCAGCTGGAAACGAATTCACCTGGCGAAAGAAACGAATAGGTATCGACAATACCTACGAAAAGCTTGATAGGACTCTTGTTCAATCTCAGATCATTGAATGGTACCCATCCCTAGCCACAACGAACCATGCTTTCACAACGTCAGACCATTGTCCGATCTCAATTGAACTCAAAATAGAGAATCTAATCAAAGGAAGACCATTCAAATTTGAGAACATTTGGCTTCAAAGAGAGGACTATCGATATATTGTCACACAAGCATGGAGAACTAACATACCAGGCTCAAATATGTATAAAGTGTTGAAAAAAACGAAAGTCCTTAAGAACCTGACTAAAGATTGGAGTAAAAATGTATTTGGAAATATCTTCAGGCAACTCAAGGAAGTGGAAAGAGATTTGATTACTATTCAAACAGAAAATTCCAAGTCACCAACAGATCGAAATAATGGCAAACAGACAAGATTATTATTGAAGAGGGAGAGACTTCTAGGTTATCATAAGAAGTATTGGGGGAAAAGAGCCAAAGTAAAGCATCTAAATCTGAATGACACGAACTCAAGATATTTTCACAAAATAGCAACAGGAAAAAGAAACAGAAAAATCATCAGGGAAATAACAACCACGGAAGGGATGGTTATAAAAGGGGAAGAAAGCATATCAAAAGAAATAAAAAGTGACTTCCAAGCAAGATTTCGCAAAGAGAATGTGCAACATGATATGATAAGAGAATACCTTAACTTCATCGACACGGAGATAACACAAATGGACAATGAAATGTTGACACAACAGGTAACCAACTCAGAAATAAAAGAAACCGTCTTTGCACTTGGAAAACAGAAATCACCAGGACCAGACGGAATGACATCAGAATTCTATCAAACATATTGGTCCATTGTTGGACCCTCTATCACAAGGGCGGTGAAAGGTTTCTTTCATTCTGGAAGAATTCTTAAGCAAATAAACCAAACTTTTATTACATTAATCCCGAAATGTGATAACCCAAGAACAACGAGTCATTATAGACCCATAAGCCTATGCAATGTCATTTACAAAATCATAGCAAAGATTATAGCAGAGAGATTGAAAAAAGTTCTCGGTAAAATTATACACCCATTGCAAGGAGCCTTTGTTTCTGACCGAGATATCCAAGATAATATTCTAATAGCACATGAGATCTTTCACTCATTCAAATCAAGAAAAGGAAAAGAGGGTTGGATTGCTATGAAACTCGATATGGAAAAGGCCTACGATAGAGTTGACTGGGACTTCTTATTCACGGTCCTTGAAAAATTTGGATTTTGTCAGACGTTCATATCTTGGATAAGACAATGTGTGACAACTGTGTCATTTTCGGTCCTTGTGAATGACATCCCTACAGACACCTTCCAACCGCAAAGAGGAATCCGACAAGGAGATCCCATCTCACCCCATCTGTTCATCATCTCAGCTGAAATACTGGCAAGAAAACTTCAACATCAATGTGAATTAAATGGCACCAGTGTTGGATTTGAACCCATTAGACATGGACCCCGAATCCCATTCATGTCCTTTGCTGATGACATCATGATTTTTGGAAAAGCGTCCGAAGAATCATGTACCCAAATAAAGATAATCATTTATGAGTATTGTACTATCTCTAGTCAAAAGGTAAATTTTCATAAGTCTGCCTTCCAAACCACATCTGGAGTTACAGATCCACAGAAACAAAATATACAAAGAATACTTCAAATCCCCAACCAACAAACTTTGGACAAGTATTTAGGTTGTCCGATCATAAACGGGAGAATAAATAGACAAACATTTGAGGACACATTAGGTAAAACAACTAAGCAACTGACGAAATGGAAAGGAAATTTGCTTTCTCAACAAGGACGTTCAGTCCTAATTAAAGCGAACCTAGCCACCAAACCAAATTATGTAATGCAAAGCTTCATGCTCCCAGCACAAATTCACCAAGAACTGGATCAAATAAATCACACATTTCTCTGGAACAAAGACAGACACTACAAACCACTAGTTGGATGGGATAAAATTTGCAGACCAAAAGCTTTTGGAGGGCTCGGAATAAGGAAATCAAAAGATATGAACAAAGCACTACAAATGAAACTACTTTGGAAAATATTAGCTGAACCGCATAACATTTGGGTTAAGCTGGTTAAAGCAAAGTACATGAAAGAAAAGACACTCTGGGAATACAAAAAGAAACCAGGAGCATCATGGCTGTGGAACAAATTAATGAACATTAAACAAGAATTCTGCAAAGGACTATGTTGGCAAGTTGGAAATGGACACTCTATTCGATTCTGGGAGGATTGTTGGGTAGGAGACTTTCCCTTGAAGCATCATATTTTACTAGGACAATCTTTTGACAACACACAACGGGTAGAAAATTTCATTACGCCAAACCGAACATGGAATCTACAAGAGTTACGACAAAAACCACCGCCTAATATAATTGACCAAATCGAATCGACTAGGATCCCAACAAATGCGATTCATGACAGATTATACTGGAAAAGCAGTAGGAATGGATGGTTCTCTACTGCTAGTGCCATGGCACTTATTACAAGAACCCAACAAAGGCCGACACTAGACTACGATTGGATTTGAAAAATCGATGCATTACCAAAAGTCAGGGCCGTCCAATGAATTTTGGAGGCCCGGTTCATAAGTTTACTAAAGACAATTTTTTTATAAAATAAAATTAATGCTATCATCGTATATCAACATATTAAATTATTTGTATTGTATTTTTTGTCTTTTAAGTAAACTTTAAGTTATTAAAAAATTTGTTTTAACTTTGTGGATGCTTATTTTAGATAAATTATTTTTGATCTTCTTTTTTTTAGAAAAGAAGAGTTTTAGTTTTGAAAAATATAAATTAGAGGCCTTTTGAGTAATTATTGTGAAATTGGATATATGGATATACTTTGATCAAAATTACATAATTTATTTAAATCAAATATAATATTATTCTTGGTGGTTCAATTTATCTCAAAATCTTATATAAGAGGGTTTTACTAAAAAAATTTATAAAAGACGGTTTGTTAAAAACAAATTAATTTAATCATATATAAATTTTTTAATTTAATCATCTCTCATGTTAGAAAATTTACATTAATTTTATTAAAATTTAAGTAATTTAGTAAATTTACTACATCCAGGAAAAAAATATTGACTACATTCTTTCTTGTTTGGTGTGGGAATTTATTAAAGATTCAACATTAATGACTAATACATACTCCTAATGAATATAATGTAAAAAAAGGAAGGAACTATAAAAAAAAATCAAATTTCTCTTTTGATTTCTTGTTTGGCGTGGATAAACTATTTTTTGATCTTCGAGTTTTTTAGAAAAGAAGAGTTCTATTAAAGATTCATCATTAATGACATACTGGTAATGAATATAATGTAAAAAAGGAAGTAACTATCAAAAAAATCAAAAGAGAAAAAATGGGGCCACGGAATGAAACTGGCAGGATTCAAACTCATGTCGAATGAACAAATCACACGGTCTGCCGCCCTACCCAACCAGTATGGCAAGATGCAACTTTTGATATTTTGTGAAACATTTTATTATATATACTAAAATTATTAAAATGAGGCCCCGTAAAATCGGAGGCCCTGTGCGAGCGCACACTTCGCACATGCCCAGGGCCGGCCCTGCCAAAAGTAAAGAACTTTATTTGGAAACTTATGGTTAATGGATTACCAACTAAACAGAGACTGGCCAATAGAGGGGTTGTAGTTCCCCAAACTTGTGAGCTTTGTAACCAAGCAACAGAAGACGCAAAACATTTATTTTTGGAATGTCCGTGCACCACAAACCTCGTACAAAAAACTGATACGAAAATAAGGAATGATATATATACAAAAAACCAACAAGCAATATCATTCGAACAGAAGGTCTATGAAATATTCGAGAAACTTAATAAAAAGGACCGAGCGAAACTTGCGACCACTTGGTGGTGTGTCTGGATATTTCGAAATAATGTAGTATTTAATGACCCTAATATAATAACAGAAACAAGATGGGAAGAATATGTAAAATTGCAAATTCGCAATTGGGATGAAGCCAAAAAGAGGGAAGTCAAGACTCCACAATATAAGGACAGAAAGACGACAAGACCAAGAAGAAAAAAGAACATTCGATGGGAACCCCCACCAACAGGGGTTATGAAAATAAATTTCGATGGATCTTGGGTGACAAAGACGGATGCAATTGCTTGCTATGTTATTAGAGATTGCAGGGGCACAGTGATGGATGCAGATGCTCTTCAGTGCAGAGTGGAGTCTGCTTTGGCTTCAGAGGCGGTGGCGCTCCATGCTGGTGTTCAACGTGCAAAAGAGCTTGGATTCTCGCATGTTCAAGTTGAAGGGGACAACATCACCCTCATCAATGCTCTTCAGAATGCTCGGAGTTGTCTGTGGGAGATCGACATGCTGGTTGCTGATACACTGATGGTGGCCCAGGCTTTTCGGTCCATCTCCTTCAAACACATTTTTAGGGATATCAACGTTGTTGCTGATGGTGGTGCCAGGATTCATCGTTCGGCCCCTTCGACTCCGTTGGCGGACCAGTCGTAGTTGTTGGTTGGCGGACCAGTCGTAGCTGACGCCTCCCAAATTATTGCTTCTTCAAAAAAAAAAATCGGTGGGTGAAGATGGGATTTTCAAGAAAGAAAGTCAATTCTGTAATTATTTTTTAAAATGAAAAAACAAAACAAAATTATTTTCCACATAACTTCTCTATTATCCAGTGTCTTATAATGTGCATAAGATAATACTCCGTAATACTTTAATACCAATTACAAGTTGATGTAGTGATTATGGAGCTACATCTCATACTAAGAGGTTCGAAATTCGAATCCCCTTAGAAACGTGAAGCCGCTTGTAGTGAGAGAATCAACCTCTTAAATAAGTCATACAGTACCCGATTCAGATATAAAGCGATTGAGTCGATTGAAGTGGACTAAGATAAAAAAAAAAAGATAGTAATACTTTATCTAATTTAAAAATGGTTTGAATTGAGTGTTCCGAAGAAAAAAAAAATATTTCTCAATTATATTTCTTACCAGTATCTTGAGATACATAATAAAAAAAAAAAAAAACCGTTTTTCAATAAGAGTTGAAATCCAGATCTCACAAAATATGGATATAGGTGCAAATCTCGCTGAAGCACCTAATTAATAAGTTAAGTTGGGATATAAAGGTGATTAACTTCCCAATGTGACTCGTGAGCCCATGCATGTCAACTCCCCCCATCAAATTCCATATATTAATAGTCTTTTATTGGAAAACAAAAAACCTAAAAATAAATAATCTTTTAAAAAAATATTTAAAAATTAACTAAATCAATCAATGTTGTGAAATCTTTACAATTTAAAAAATTAAAACTAAACCGAACCTAAGTTATAAAAAACTGATAAATATAAGAGACTATATACACCACAAATTATCGTCATTTTGGATGTTGTTTAACGTCGAATTAGATGTTGCACAACGTTGGATTGGACGTTATTGAGTAGAAAATTTATCGACATTGCTCAATAGCCAGTGGAAGATCGGATCGGGTGCAACGTTGAATCATACATTGCTCCTACGGACCAAATCGGACACAGAACATCCAAAAAAAAAGAGTTGTACACCGTTCTTTGGACCTTTTTTTTATGCGTGTACTTGTGTTTTTTTAATAAAATATTTATCTTAGCAATGTCAGATCTGACGTTGCTAGCTCGGTCTGACTCGTTCCTCCGACTTGCCATCTAGCAACGTCGACAACTTCTACACTTAACAACGTTCAATCCGACATCACACAATATCAATTTCGACGTTAATTAGCGACATATTACAGAACAGATTTACGGTATATATAACAACACACCCATAAACCCATAAATGTGGTTTCACAAGACAGATGCATAAATGAGGCCACTGCACAACGGACAAATTGAGATCACGTATCTAATTCCCGGAAGAAGACAAACCCCAAAACTCCATTTTCCACAACTTTTTTTTCTAACTAATTGTGACAAATGACACAAATTTTGGGCTAGTTACACAATATAGTATTATCTTTCAAAATTATTGTATATAGCTCAACCGTTTCATAGTTTGCAAAATTACCTCAAACCCATTTTTATGACAAATAATTTTCCCATCAATAAAATGTCTATACACCATACATATTATTAGTAACTTTGAATTGGTAAATAAAGAGCGGTCATTCCGGGATTCGAACCGGGGACCTATGAGTATTACCCACAAGTCCTTTTCGGTGAGCCATTCCGGAATGGTTATATTATTAGTAACTTGTTGAAACCACAATTTAGTATTGATACACATTACTATTTTTCTGATCAGAAATTACCTTTATCTATGTATATTATGAAGTATTTTTCATCGAGGGAATTTAGTTGAGCTTAGTTTTCACAATTCATCCCATTATTGAGGCTATCTATCATCTAAAGCATATGTCTCCATCCTCTTATGCCCCCCCTCACAAGAAACAAAACAATATTTTAATTTATTATTTAATTTTAGATTCTTTTTATTTTTAGAAAATAGGAGCTTGAGTTTTCCAAAAAAAAAAAAAAGGAGCTTGTGAATGAGGATAGAAGAGGGCCAATAATTGGAACATAAGATTGGGTTTGCTACTATCCGTGCAAATTCCTTATAGCAACATAATGTAATATTTCCTGCAATATTGTTTTAATTATTAATTCCATATTCATTTATTTATAATAAAATAGATTTGATATTTAACCATTTAATTATCTTTGTTTACCAAGAGAGTTTATAATTAGGAGATGTGTGCAATACATATTGTTATAGGGTATGTTTGACAGTTGACACCAGTAGCTAACTTTTCGAAACTTTTTGTTTCGATATTATATAATTTGAAGTAAAATAAATATAATATTTTAGTTTCATTAACTTTTGAAATTGAAACTTCACAACAACTACTTACCTAAGTTTTTCAAAGGTTCTGGTTTTCAATTCACAAGTTTTCTTCAGTTACATTAATAACTATGTTTACTAAACGTATTAACATATATTTGACACAAATAATCAACCAATTTCAACTATTCAATCAACGCTACCCCATAAACTATCATTTTACTGCTGTTGTTGATTTCAATTCCAATATTAGCACACTTGCAAAAGTTTTGGCTATTTTTAGCTAACTACCTCAAAATTGTGGCTATTTTAGCTATTAGCCCACAACCTTTTGGATTTATTAAAAAAAAACAATAATTTATAAATAATTTAAGTCTACAGTGTGGAGTCTGACCCCTCCATGTTCCCTTTCCTTGTCCGGGAGCAGTGGCTGTGGCGCCCTTTACCTCTCCTTCCCTCCCTCCCTCCATCGTTAATAAACCCTAACTACCCTCTCACTCTCACTCTCCCCACTCCCTCTTATCCCCCACTAATACTCCATTAATCCCCTTTCTCTATCTCCCTCTCTTTCTTTCTCCTGTTATTAATGGTGGCTGATTTGGTTCAACAGGGACTGAAATCCAAGAACCCCCCAACTCCTATTTGGGCATTCTCTAACTCTTGATTTTCTGATCCTTTCCTTAAAGGGTGTACTTCTTCCTCCGGGTCACTGTGTAAGTAGGGTCTTTGCCTTTCTTACTTATCTTGTTGCTGGGTCTGGGTATGAATGTGATCTTGTTCTTGATTTGCTTTTTCTCTTCTTTTGTTTCTACCGGGGTCTTGCTAATGATAACTGCTTTCGCCTTTGCTTGATTCCTTTCTTGATGCCTTACATTTCTACATTAATTTAAAGTTGGATTTGGGATTTTTGCTTTTGCTTTCCTTTTTAACCTTTAGTTATATAAAAATGAAATAAAAAATTAGAGGGGTTTCAATTTAGATGAAAAATTGCTGGATCCAAGAAGGTTCAGGATGTAATCTGGAAGCTTCAGATTTGAACAGCCCCAAAATACATTTACTTAGCTGACATTTTTTTGGGGAAGAGGTTCTTCAGTTTCTTCGGAGTCTATTGAATATTGATCTGTGTTGCTGCTGATGGCCTTGGATCTTGATTGCTAATTGAACAGATCATTGCAAGTGCAGCTCATCCACAGCTGAGCAGTGAACAATGATGAGCATTAAATTTGG
The DNA here is from genome assembly GCA_037127255.1 of Persicaria tinctoria. NCBI lineage: Eukaryota > Viridiplantae > Streptophyta > Magnoliopsida > Caryophyllales > Polygonaceae > Persicaria > Persicaria tinctoria. The sequence goes on along the minus strand of JBANSL010000016.1, from coordinate 6,461,292 downwards.
GCTGATTGGGTTTTCTCTGTTGGTGTCAATTGCTCATTTGGTGGCCGGTGGAAGACCGGAGGTTTACATAGTCACTCTTGAGGAGGATCCTGTGATAAGCTATAAAGGCGGATTGGAGGGTCTCGAAGCCACAGCTTCTGATTCGGATGAAAAGATTGATCTGACCCGGTAATTTTATTTTCCATTTTGTCACAGATTTGTTTCTAGATTTCATCTGGGAGTTGTTCTTTGAATTGCAATTAAATTGTCATACTGCAAGTCATTACACGTGTGGATAAGCTGAAACTAAACTCTAATTTATTGAAAGACTTGAGATAAACTTATTTAGATCATACTATTAAGCTTACTTTTTCGATTGTGTCTCATGCCAGTGATTCTGTCAAAGCATATGCTCAGCACCTAGAAAACAAGCATGATATGCTTCTCGGGCTTCTGTTTCAGCGTGGTACTTATGAGAAACTGTACAGCTACAAACACCTGATAAACGCCTTTTCGGTTCATCTATCACCTGAGCAGGTGAAACTTTATCGATCACTTCAAGCGTTCATAATGTTTTTTTCTAGTTGATCTCTTGTTTTGTGTTGCTTTCTATCATTGCACTCCTCATGTAAACGCAATTTGTAGTAGGCAGAAGAACTTGCCAAAGCACCCGGAGTGAAGTCTGTGGAGAGGGATTGGAAAGTGAGAAGACTTACGACGCATACACCAGAGTTCTTGGGTCTGCCTACAGAAGTGTGGCCAACAGGAGGTGGTCATGACAAGGCAGGGGAGGATATTGTGATTGGTTTCATTGACTCGGGTATATTTCCCCTGCATCCTAGTTTTGCTGCGCATGAATCGGATCCGTATGAACCTCTTCAGAAGTATAGGGGAAAGTGTGAAGTTGATCCCGATACAAAGAGGAACTTCTGTAATGGGAAAATCATTGGCGCCCAACATTTTGCAAAGGCTGCGATAGCAGCTGGAGCATTCAATCCTTCTATAGATTATGCTTCTCCCTTGGATGGCGATGGACATGGAAGGTTAGACCTTCAGTATTTTTATTTTTGTAATTTTATTTTGAGTAAGTAATTTATAAACTAACTCATGTTTGATGACGATTGGTTTTAGGAACTAACTCATGTTTGTCCTAAACCTCATTTACGTGTTGATGATCTCAAAGTTTCTGAGATGATTCCATCTCCCCGCAATTTGTTTGTTTGTTTGGAAAGAAGAATTATGTTCCCCCTAGTCCCAATATAATGTCTTTGGGGATAGGATATCTTTTGAAACAATCACCTAGTGCATTTTATTCATTGCAAGAGTGTTTGCTAATCATGCATGAATCTGGCAGTCACACAGCTGCTATTGCTGCTGGAAATAATGGAATCCGTGTTAGATTGCATGGATATGAATTTGGAAAAGCAAGTGGAATGGCTCCTCGTGCCAGGTCAGCTCTATTAACCTTTGTTCTTGTTGTTGGCTTAGAACAATATTTTACTCTTGAAGGCTGAACAACACACCGTCCCCTCGTTTTGCCAATTTGCAGAATTGCTGTCTACAAGGCACTGTACCGACTTTTTGGAGGCTATGTGTCTGATGTAATGGCTGCAATTGAGCAGGTAACTAGAGATTACTGTTACTGATTGCTTTCTTCTAATCTCAACGAATAATGAGATGAAAGATTCCCAACTTACGAGAATCATATCCTCTATCCTCTCATCTTTTCGGCATCCATTAGATTGCTTAATTGAACAAAATGGAAATTTTCATTTTCTTTCTGTAAATTAGTGAGGGTTTGTCTGTCAAGAGCGTCGATACTCATTTCCTTCTTCCTTACCAGGCTGTGCATGATGGTGTTGATATAATCAATCTCTCAGTTGGACCAAACAGTCCGCCAGCAACCACAAAAACTACCTTTCTGAACCCATTTGATGCTACACTACTTTCTGTTGTCAAAGCGGGCGTCTTTGTTGCACAAGCAGCTGGAAATGGTGGTCCTTACCCTAAGACTATGCTATCCTACAGCCCATGGATAACTTCTGTTGCAGCTGCAATAGATGATCGCAGATACAAGAACCATCTGGTCCTGGGAAATGGGAAAGTGCTACCTGGAATAGGTTTATCACGTAAGTTTTCTTTCTGATTAGTTCGGTTTTATCAGTTTACTTTTGTAGCTCCCAGTATTCTAGTCTTGTATTTCGTAATTCCGGCATTCAACCCAAGTTTCTAGAGAATTGCAATATGCTCCATTGGCTGCTTTATGTGATTTTTCCTGACAAGAAGAAGATATTTCTTCTTTTTGATTCATAGGAAGGATAAGAGAGATCCTGGTTCATAGGGCCCTATTTTAGTTGAAAGCACAGGGCCCCCAAATTCCATTGGATGGCCCTGATGGGATGTGTGCATTATATTCATGTGGGCTATACAGATTTATAATCTTAGCCAATGTTATGATATTATTCGTACAAAGCACTGTTCTACCAAGTAATAGTGAGATTGCTGCATTGACTTTTTTGTAACTCAATTATCATAAATTGTTGAAGTAAAAGCAGATAGAGAAATCTACAGCATATATACACAACTTGAGACAGCATCACCATTACAACCTCTCTAGACGGTTTTTTCTGACAATGGATGTATTTTGCTGTAATTTATTACTTGTTGAAGCTTTCACATTTTGGTATGACAGTGTATGTCCAAATCTTGACATTGTGATTTTAGTGTTTGTACCAAATATCTTTTTGGTTTTAAAAAGGAGCCCCATATTGGTTTCAGATATAACTTGTCGGGATCTATGTATGCGTTATCCCTCCGCCTTTTAGGAGCTGTATCCAGCCTCTGCCTTTGACACTGACTGGATCCATCAGTTGTTTTAGGACAACTTATGCAAACATTTGTGACTTCTGAGAGTTTCTATTTCAAAATTTTCTATAGATGTATTGTTTTTTATTTATGTTTGTATGATCTTTTCCAGTTTGATGACCCTTGCTTAATGGATTCTCTTGCAGCCTCCACTCATTTGAATAATTCGTACACTCTCGTGGCTGCAAATGATGTCCTTCTGGGCCCATCAAGTATGCGATTCAGCCCTTCAGATTGTCAGAGACCCGAAGTTCTGAACAAAAACTTGGTTGAGGGCAACATTCTTCTCTGTGGCTATTCCTTCAACTTTGTTGTTGGCACAGCATCAATCAAGAAAGTCTCCGAAACAGCCAGGAGTCTCGGGGCTGCTGGTTTTGTACTTGCTGTGGAAAATGTTACTCCTGGGACTAAGTTTGATCCTGTCCCTAGTGGTGTCCCTGGGATCCTTATCACCGACGTCAGCAGATCACTGGTACTCGCTATGGCTCTCCAAGCCTCAACGATTCTAATTCCTTGTTTATACTGTTTTTACATCGATTATTTAGTTTGTTCTGCATCTCTGCTTGTAGGACCTGATAGACTACTACAACACTACTACCGTTCGTGATTGGACTAGTAGAGTAAAGAGCTTCAATGGCAAAGGTAGAATCGGCGATGGGCTGATGCCTGAGCTCCACAAATCAGCCCCAGAAGTAGCACTGTTCTCTGCAAGAGGGCCAAACATAAAAGACTATAGTTTCCAAGATGCGGATCTTCTGAAGCCCGATATCTTGGCTCCTGGTGCTCTTATTTGGGCTGCTTGGTCTCCAAATGGAACAGATGAACCAAATTACTTGGGTAAGAGGCTCTCCAGCTCAATCATCATGTTATATATCTTTGATAGACGCAACCGAGATTTTTCAACCTTGCTTTCAGTGTCTTGGAAGTAATTTGATTGAAGGATTTCATTAAACATTACTCACATTTTTCACACTTCATGGATAAAAACGGTATATCTTATTTTGTTGCAGGCGAACATTTTGCTATGATATCAGGAACAAGCATGGCTGCACCGCATATCGCAGGGATAGCTGCCTTGATCAAGCAGAAGCACCCACTCTGGAGCCCGGCTGCCATTAAATCAGCCCTGATGACGACAGCATCCACACTGGACCGAGCAGGGAGGCCTCTTCAGGCACAACAGTACTCTGGATCCCAGGAGATAACTCTGGTCGCTGCCACGCCTTTTGACTATGGAAGCGGTCACGTCAACCCCAGAGCTGCTCTGGATCCAGGTCTCGTATTCGATGCAGGTATATCGTCAAATTCCCTTAGCTTAGCATGCTAAAACGAGTATCTAATCGGTTTGGTATTCCGTTTTCCTCCAGTAGCTCAATACATGATCTTTGATTATGAATTCAGGTTACTCAGACTACCTCAGTTTCTTGTGCACTACTCCCGGAATCGATCCCCATGAGATACACAGTTACACAGGAGTGCCGTGCAACTACACTCTGGGCAATCCGGCGAACCTCAATAGCCCATCAGTCACCATCTCACACCTCGTCAGGACCAGAACCGTGACAAGGACTGTCACGAATGTAGCCGGGGAAGAAACCTACGTCCTCACAGCGAGAATGTCACCGTCCATCGCCATAGAAGTGAGCCCTCCAGCGATGACCCTTCTACCCGGGGCATCAAGGAAGTTCACTGTGACCCTCACTGTTCGTTCGGTGACAGGGTCCTACAGCTTCGGGCAAGTCATAATGAAGGGAAGCCGAGGACACAAAGTAAGGATCCCCGTGGTGGCCATGGGTTGCAACCGATAGGTGGCTTATCCTGCAAGATCATCCGAGCGATGATCGATGAAACTATGATATTCTTTATGTCGCGGAGAGGGAATAAGAGATGGGTTAGGGCTTAGATAAAACATCATATGCTAGCTAGATTGATATATGTATATGGTAGCGAAGTGGAATGCTACGTGAGGCAAAAAAGCGTCGCTAAAGTTACACGAGGGGAAAAAGCGTCGCTATTTTTCGCCCGCCATGTATTAAGTTTTGCTAATAGGGTTGGGTAAGGTGTAATATGGTGTTGATGTTTGTGTTGTATTCCATATGCTTTCATTGGATTTATGTAACATAACCTTCTGCTCTGATTTCCATTTCATGGTTGGGGACGAATTTCGGAGATTAAGCTACTCTGTTTGGTAAAAGTGTAGCTGATGGGGTAGTTGAAACAAATGAATTGTTTATGTTAAATATAGTACTATTTAATAAGCGAACTGTTAAAAGTAGCATAATGAAAATTTGTGAATAGAAAATCAAAAGCTTTGAAAAGATTGAGTGAATGACAGTAGAAAAGTTATTGTTTCAAAAACTAAATAAATTAAAATCTTATAGTTATTTCATTTAAAACTATATAATATAAAATTCATAAGCTTCGAAAATCTAGGTTATGTGTCAAACTTACCAAGGCAGCTGATGGAGGATGTGCAATTTCAATGTATACAAGTAATCCAACTCATTTTCGCGTTGATAGCAGCAGCATTGATTAATTTTGTATGAATGAAGCAAGGCCAACTCATGCAATTTCCAGGTAAAAATCACTATTTATCGTGTAACTTAAGTTTGTTTTTTCCCATTTGATTTGGATGAGTAATACCGAAATAATTAGGGGTTCTAGTCAATGATCTAAAAAACGTTTGACGAGTGCTCGATGGTAGGGTAGTGTCAAGAGTTTAGGTAGGATCTAGGCGGGTTTCTTGATAAGTTGTTAGGCGGATCTTGATAGCTTAGTCTGATCTTGATGACCTTAATCTTTTTAAGGCAGGGTTAGATCAAGGGTTTAGTTGGAACTTAGCTCGTCCTTAACGGGGTTAGATTAAGGGTTTAGTTGGAATCTGGGTTTGAGATAAGCTGGGTTTGAGTGTATGGTGTACATATTTAATACGGGGCTTGAGAGGGGCCAAACTCACATCATAAAAGTTGCAACTCACATGGTTGACATATCTTTCTAAGATGATATGATATGTTAAAGGTCAGAGGTTCGATCCCCTTGACAACAACCCGCTTGTTGGGCCTGAGATGGGCCTATACTGGACACAAACTTGAGTCTGAGATGGGTTGGGTTGGAGTGTATGATATGCATACCTAATGCGGGGCCTGAGGGGTGTGCCTGAGATGGGCCAAACTCGCATCAGGCTGCGTTTTCGGTTGTTTCTTGGTGGTCCTAGTCTGAGTTGGGGCTCTGGCATTCGGTGTCGGGTCTGGCTGAGGTCGTGGCGGTGTGCATCGAGGTGACTCCGAGTTTCAGAAATTTCCTTGAAGGTTAGTCTTTATCGCCCACAGAGACTTCTGATGTACCGTTGGCCAGCGGTGTCATCGCTTGGCGGTGCTTGGCTCCGGGTTTAGTCTAAGTTGTCCCCTGCTGTTTTGGCTTAGACTCGTTTGTTCGACTAGGCAGTTGGGTTGCCGCTTTTTGTATTGCACCATTTTTATTTTATATTGTATATTTGACGGCGAGGAGTCGGGTTTGTCTGATTGTCAAATTATTACCTAATTAATAAAAAAAAAAGTTAATGGATTGAATTTGGAGCCACGGAGCAATGTAAAAAGTTGGATGAAGAAGGTGATTAATGGTATCATTAGTGGGTATGAGGTGTGAGTAATAGGGAGATGAATGGATTCCTGCCCTGCTACGTCTTACATTATTAATTAACAATAATAACAAGTAAATGAAGGGTGGGAGGGATTAATTGGAAGTGTACGTAAAGGCGACGGCAACGTGATCAGTCTTCGTCTTCGATAGTTTTTGGCATTTGCATGTGCCTTCATTTCCGATCAAGGCTATTTTCGTAATTTCACGTAGGATCAATGTGCTCTTATGGTAATTTCCAGTTTCCAGTTTGACCCTTAATACGTATGTATACCAACTGTTTTCTTTTAGCATTAATTCCCAATCCATATGTCAATTGTGATATGCAACGGATACTATTTAATTAATTACAAAACCTAATTGTACGCGTTGATTGTATTTTTTTTAAAATATAAAAACTAAAAAAAATATTTATATTCTCTAAGCAAATGGGTCCTCCTTACATCGGATTGCAGGTCAATAACCCTGAAAATTGTTACTAAAGATGAAGTGAAATTAAAAATGAGGCATTTATCAATGCAAATAATAATACTAAGCACCATAATTAATCATTCAAAGTCACATAAATATTTATTAATGTGCCTTGAATCATCGTTGATCGACTAGGCGACAACGCATCAAGAGGCCTGGGGCGGAGCTCCCCACCCCCTAGATTTCCGATCAGCGAACCAGGGGTCTAAGGGGTGGCGTGCCCCTGGTAGGGGGTTAGGGGGACAGTGTCACTCCGCCTTTACGGTATGCGATGTTTATTGTAAACGGGTCTATCGTCTGTCTGTTTTGGGCTTTCAATGCATTGTCTATTTAGGGTTTCATGAGTCTCTTCATATACTCATAAAACCCGACCCTCTAATACAAATCTGGTTCTCTTCCCGTGAACGTAGCTAACGCATTTTGGCTGAACCACGTAAATTTCTGTGTCTTTCTCCACTATTATCATTCTCGTTATAACAATATTAATGAGAATTTTTTACACTAAACATTTTGGTTTTTTTATCATAGGTAAAAATAATCATTTATAGTAAAAATATGTTCTTTTGGGCCTATTCGATTTGAGGCCCTAGATGACCGCTCCTTGGACTCGGCCTAAGAATCGACATGATAGGTTGAATGAGAAATTCCTTGCAAATTTCTAAAGATCTTCAATCATTTCCCTTGAATTTGTAAATAAAGAGCGGTCATATCCGAGGTTCGAACTGGGGACCCTTGAATACTACCCGTAAGTCCTTTCCAATGAGTCATTCCGGAATGGTTATCTTCAATCATTTCCCATGTTCGCCTCTTTTATGTTCGTTTTATGGGTATTATGTGAAAAATGTAATTTGACTTGAAAACTTGAAGCTAAACTTAAAAATTTAGAGCTAGTTAATTAGTTAAATGCATGTTTTTAATGAAATTCATTTTTTGGGGAGTGTACATAAGTGGTGTACTTAGTTCGGTGGAGGTAGCTAGATGAAGTAAATGAAGACAAGGTTGCTTTATGTTCATTTCTAACACAAACATAAGCAACGTACCAAGTACCATTGTTTTTTTTTTATAAATATTAATAATAATTTGTGTGTGTTAATTAGGTTGTGTAATAGTTCCTTTATAAGGAGTACATTTTAAAAAATTCACAAAAACCGAACTCAAATGGTGAATAGTTTTTAAATTAATTCCCTTGTACGAGTTTCTTTGTTTTAAATGGTGAATAGTTTTTAAAGTAATTTCCCATTTGCACATCAAACAACATTAAAGTTATCTAAAAATTCGATGGTGTAATAATTGAACCATTTTTTTTTACATAAAATAACCCCACCTTTGTAGATAATTGCCAAAATTAATCTAAACTTTAAAGATTTCAGAAATATTGAAATAATAGCAACAAATGCGACATGGATTCATTGCGAATAATAGTCCAAACAAAACTAACTAACCCATCGTATCTAGTTTTGTCACTCTATGATGATGATGATACCACTGTAATTGGGAGCGAAATTCCTTGTCGGGTAAGTTCCAATCTGCACGAAAGGCGACGAATGTTTAGATCATTTTAAAACTCGTCTAATATCACTTACCAGTCGAAATAAATGTTAGTGATAATGTTACCCGAGTTTCACTTGCAAGACTAGAACTTGTTTTAAGTGCATATCATGAGGAATTCGAACAACCGCTTTAAATTCTCCAGTACCTGTCTCCGTCTTCAACTACCGAAGTCGGCAACCACCCAATACCCCTCCCAACTCTCCAGCACGTACCCACTCCGACTCTGACCACCGAAGTCGACAACTAGCACCCTTCCCGGTCCTCGATCCAACACCCCTCTAACTCGACAATTTTTTTGTCATTTTCGAAAGTCGGTGTACGTAGATATACCATTTATCAACACTAGGAGTTAATGACAATTTCGTACCATTATTTTTAACAAATCATTTCACAAAAAAAAAAAAAAAAAAAAAGAGGTGAGAAGTCACGTGAAAGCAGAAGGGGAGGCCGGGGAAAGGGATCGGCTTTGGATGTTTGCTATGACACTTCTTCGGCTTTCCTGCTTATTCCTCTCCTCCTTAGACCTTAATTTCCTAATTATATCATTATTTTATTTCCTCTAATTTCCTTTTTATAAATCATACTGCCTCGGATCTAAAATGTTTGATGTTTTAGGCAGAAATATAAAATTTAAGAAATATTTTATTTACATTTAAACACCCTATTAAATAATTTTCTCTATACAATCACATTTATTATGCACAAATTTGATTGATTAAAATAAAAACAAAAAGTACAATTTAATTTGAAAACAGTAAAAAAAGTTATTACTTTTAAAATATCAAACATTGTTGATAAAAAAAAAATCACCCAAATTATCAAATATTTTATATCGGAGGGAGTATATATAGACCGTGTTCTCCCTTCTCATTAATTAATTGAATAAATATTATGTTACACTAATACAAATATTAATTATGTTACTCATTTAAGTTATGTAAGTATAAGTAATACTACGGTGCACAGTGGCGGAGCCAGAAAATTTCCAGAGGGGGGGGGGGCACAGTACGATATAGTTTTGGATTAAAGTGACGTAAAGAGTTATATATAATACGATAATAAATGATGTTATTTTAAGATAAAACAATATCATTTTATTCGCACATAAAATAAGAAATATAAATATATAAATGAAATATTCGAAAAAAATGAACTAAATAAATATAGAAAACGCAATATAATAAACATTAAGTTAAGACTATGGTTGTCATATATATGAGCTAAGTAGCTCAAATTTTGCTCGAGTTTTGCTCAATAAAATACGCTCGAGCATCATTTACAAATGAGTTAATTATGAGAACATTTTTATGATTGATTCGAAGCTGACCTCGGCTCAATTGAAACTAAAATAGCACGAATTTTGTGAAATTTACAGATTTTCTTTTAATTTACTATGTCATGAACAAGTAATGTTGCATAATACTTGGGAAAAAGACTCAACTCGATCAAGCTTGTTCATTTACTAAACAAGTCGAGTACGAGCTCAAGTTTAAATATATGTTCGACTCGAGCTTGACTTGTTTCTAAATGAGCTAATTAAATATAATGAAACAATATTAGACTTGTTTGACTCGAATAACAACCCTAATTAATATAGAGTATAACTTGTTGCACTCATACATATAATAATGTATAACCAGATATAAAATTTTTAAACTTGTGTAACTTTTTATTTGATTGTCGAAATGATTAGTATAACCTCGCATTTCGAAACTCTCGAGATGAATTATAGTATGTAAATGTTAATTTAAGTAAAATATAAAAGCATTATAGTCTATTGAAACAAAATTAAAGTGATTAATATACCCTTAATTTTAAAACATTCATAACTTTTTACTCAGATGTCAGATTAAGGCGTATTATATATCAAAACGAAGCTATCGACGAGAAGAATACACCTAGGTAGTTCGTCAAATGAGAGAGGGGGCACGTTCCCCCCTATCCCCCCCTTAGCTCCGCCCCTGACGGTGCAGTAATACTACGGTGCACTGTATTCTTTTTATTTACATCATATTGATCGATATACTGATCATATTTACATCATATTCATATTCAAACAACTTAATATATATTATATATTCACAATAATAAAACATACTCTGTAATATTCATATAAACAGAGGCGGAGCTAGGGGGTCCTAGGGGGTCACGTGACCCTCCCCCCCCCCCCCCTCTCATCCGACAAATTACCTAGGTGCATTCTCCTCGTTGATAGCTTCCTTTTGATATATAATGCGACCTAATCCGACATCTGAGTAAAAAGTTATGAATGTTTGAAAATTACAACAGTATTAATCACTTTAGTTTTATTTCAATATACTATAATATTTTAATATTTTACTTAAATTGACATTCACATATTATAATTCATCTCGAGAGCTTCGAAACCATAGGTTATATTACTTATTTTGAGAATATGGTAAGAAGTTACGTAAGTTTAAATTTTTTATATCTAGTTATACATTATTACATGTTAATAATGCAATGTTTATTTATTGAGTTTTATATCTTTATTTTTCGTTTTTTATCCTTATTTTCGCTTTATATATTTGTAGTATTTTCGAAACCATAGGTTGACACTCGTTTCTACTATTGAACACGTTGTGTTTTACGATTTTTTTTCGATCTTATTGTCGACTACTATGGTGACCCCCGTTCAAAACTTTTCTGGGTCCGCCCTGCATATAAATATAACACCCTAAAAAAAACTATTCCGTACTTTATCTATATCCGTTAACTGATTATAATTATAGTTAAATATTGATGGAGAAAATTAAAAATATAATGCACATATAACAAAGTTTGATATGGGACGTGATGAGTTCATGGTGATGGTAAAATATGGGAAAGCATCAAGTGTATAAATGTGAAATTAATACTGAAGTTAGGGGTAATTTAAAAAAATCAGTTCCCAAGGTTCCATTAATTGCATTTAACATACCATAGAATAGAATCTTCCGTTCTTCTCAAATTCTACCCCTTGCTTACAAATTAAACAACCATTTTTTACTGTATGTACCTACACATGTATTCTTCCATTTTTAATCTAATTTTTTTTTTCTCCAATTTTGAAATATGCTTTACAAGTTACAATTAATAATTAGTTCATTACTGTACAATTAATTAAGATTCGAGGTTTATTTCTTTTATTGTATTCCTTGCACATCGTGCATTCATGAATAGAATTTACCTTCAATTCAAAAATATAAAAATATAAAAAAAATGTCACATAAGTCTATCATGCATATATACTTTGTTCTATTCGATTTTTTAAAAAATAAAATAAATTTGACCAGAAATTTCATATGAAAACACATCCATATTATTTTTGGTTAATAGAGTGATAGTTTGTATATGAAATTGTTAATTTTAAAGTTCATATTATTTTTTGTTCAAGGTTGATACTTGGTAATTTTTTTTTTGTTATTTTTCTTTTAAAAAATGAAAATAAAAGACATTTTTTTCTTCAACTCTAAAAAATGTTGCAGATTTGAATATTTTTTTTTTTTTTGCTTTTCAAGTTTGGAGAATAGAATGGTGAATGTATGAGACAAAAAAAATGCCTAAAATTATCTAAAAAACTCTAAAATGTACTGTAGAAGATGTTGGAATGTTTTTAACAATATATTATATATATTTTTGAAAAATAATATATACGTATATATCCAAAAACTAGCTACCAGTTATTATGAAAGAGTGTTGGTAACAATCCAAACACATTAATTCTTTATTTTTTTCCCTTCAAAAATTAAAGTTGTCTTCATCTCCTATAGATGGTCAAGAGTCAAACAAACCCGTACGTTGTCTCCCCAATCATTAAAAGTTTAAAACATATTTTCTCTTAGCTTATTTTTGTTAATTAATACTGTATTACGTAAATGTTATATATAGGTGGTGACCAAATTAATTTATATATATGAAATTAATTATAAAAGTTGCTATATATTTTTTCTACTTGATTTGGTCGGCCAAAATAATTTTCTCTTAGGGTCAACAACATCACCATGTATACTGGCATGGATAACTAATAGGGTTAAAATTGTGGTCGTGTGTTGTTAATTAAATCTTGTAATTTATTATGTGAATAGTAATTAAATCTTGCAATCCGCTAATTGAGTAAGAAAAAGTAACGTTAGTCCAAAATACATAAAGACAATGAGTTGCCCATTACAAGTCCATCATATCAGGAGATATGACATTGTTTGTCCAAATTAAAGCTTAGTTTCTAACTTAGAATCTTCTTCAATTTAATTGTTGTAATGATACGTGTTATATTATATATGGTTAGCTCTGGTCCGGCGCGCAGAAATGAGAGTCATGTCAGATTTATTTTTGTTTTGATTAAGGTCGAGATCCACCAACACAAAAGCTTTAGCTATTGTATTGGAACTTCATCTTAGATCATATGATCTATATATATATATTCAATCAACACACTAGCTTTTGTTGGCGGTGTGGATGAGCGAGCCATTTAAAAGCTAACTATTTATTCGTTTCTTGGGATTCACTAAGGAGATTATACCTGATAGGATGCAGTGGAGGAGTGTTATCCGAATTGATGAACAAGAGTTGCGTGCAACGTACGTTTCCATTGTTCTTTCCAGCTAACATCCCTTGCATTCGCGCATCCTTATATTCTTTCTTTTTATTCCTTTTTGTATTGTTTGTCTGTGTGACTTCTTGTCCATAATGGCTTGTCCTGAATCACTGGGAAACATTCTCTCAACATACTCGAAGAAATGGTGTGGATAACTTCCTTCAGACCCTGCTAATTAGAGCGTGATATATTGAGATTGTTGTTACTGTTGTATTCATTAATTTCTTGTTACCGATGGAAGGATAATGTTATTGAGCAATTTATAAGTAAAACCACTCTTTGAAAGATCATTGATTTTAAGGCATTGTCTGATTCCAGCTCTAGTATTGTGATCAGAGCAGAATCTACCCAAAATTATGATTAAAAAAATTTATAATAGATCATATTGAAGACCAACGGTACCCTCAACAATATATAGTTAATTGGAATGTTAATTAATGTCAAACAAATTGGTAAGCTAGCTTGTGTTATTCAAAATTTAATTTTGTTATTAATTAATTAACTTATTTACAGTTCACAAAAGATGGAACCAAAAAGAGACGAATTTTGCAATGCACTAATCAACAAAGTTTAGCATGTTGTATATATTAGTTGATAAGATGAGATGCAATATATATAGTTAATTGTCACTCGGATAAATAATTAATTAAGGAAAAAATAGAACATTGTCATGCTCTAATATATATATATATAAAGCGAAAATCAGGAAAAAGGTCTGCTATTCAACGGACATATCTTATACAAGTCTCTTTCTGATCCTTAAAATTAGAGAGTTTTGCATTTCTACACCAACCCTCCCCTCATTCCCCTCTTCATTTACCACACTACTCTTGTTTATTTTGCCTAATCAACTCTTACTATATATACTGATTTTAATTCCCATTTCTTGATTCTTATATATGGGTGAATGAAAAATAATATCCCATATTTAGAAAATAAATTATAGTAGTAAAATTAGGTAAAGTATACTTAATTATATAAATAAGCTTGTGTAATATATATATACCTTTGATTCAAAAAATAAAATAAAAACAAAAAAATGTGTGAGTTAATTACTTCAATTCCTTCTGTAGAGAACTTGTAAATGTAACTCTTGGACATTGGCTAACAGCTAATACAAACATTTAATCAGCTAATTAACATTCAACTACACAGCTAATACATTACATTTAAAATATATAATATACGATCTTGTATTAAAATAACATGAAAAATTCCTATATTTCAGTACCATCGATCTCCTCGGCATCTTCGTACGTACTCAGCTGCTTCGTTTTCTCAAACCTTGAAATTCACACCTCTCTCTCTCTCTGAATTTGGGAGTTAAATTAGGGTTTCTTCATCCTTTGCCTGCCTTCACCGTCACGGATTGATTTCTTCTTCTTCCACATCTCTCTCACAAACAGGAGAGAGACAGAGAGAGGAACACCATCTTCCTCCATCTTCTTCTTGCTAGCTCTTCAAGGTACGCCTCCTTTTTTCGAGCTTTCGGTATGTCGTCGTCACCCCATCATTCCTTGTTTTCCACTCCTCCATCCATCGCTGTCCTTATAATCTCATCAGCTTCTACTTCAATTCAGCAGCTCCTTATAACTCTTGTGGAATCAGTTCCAAACCTCCATATATCTCTCTCTTAAATTTCTTAACCCTAGCTAGTTAATTAGCTAGATCTTTATTTTGTAGCTAGAAAAAGGCTTGTTAATAGTTTGATTCATCTCTGAGTTCATGTTTCTTATCGATCGAAACTCGAATCTGAATCAAACAAACCCTATAACTAGCTAACTGTTAGATCAATGACCATGGTATGTATATATATGTAGATTATTATTTTTTTGATTAATTTCCTTGGTTTGTGATGTTCATAAGTTTGATTATATAGCTCTTAATCATTGTTAAGTACTCTCTCTTTTAGGTTGCAGTTTGGGTAAGGAGAAGAAGAAATGATGCATGGAGGGAATGGACAGCTGTCGGTCCCACCGGGGTTCAGGTTTCATCCTACAGATGAGGAGCTTCTTTACTACTACCTCAAGAAGAAGATCTCCTATGAGGCCATCGATCTCGATGTCATCCGTGAAGTCGATCTCAACAAGCTCGAGCCTTGGGATATTAGAGGTCAGATCGATCCATCCATCTCGATCAGGCTCTAAATCTATCATATACATACGTACATACATACACACATATATACTATATGCATAGCACCTGATAGGAGTATTGATTCTTGTGGTTTATTGATTATTTTTTTCTGTTCATTTTGTTGGAATGTGCAGAGAAATGCAGAATTGGGACAGGTCCGCAGAATGACTGGTACTTCTTCAGCCACAAGGACAAGAAGTACCCAACCGGAACCCGAACAAACCGAGCCACTGCAGCCGGTTTCTGGAAGGCCACAGGGAGGGACAAGCCCATATTCCTTGGCAATGGCAAGAGGATTGGGATGAGGAAAACCTTGGTCTTTTACACTGGCCGTGCCCCTCACGGTCAGAAGACCGAATGGATCATGCACGAGTATCGCCTTGATGACGATTCCTACTCCGACCTTCGGGTACTTACAGCACCCGATCCAGATATAGAGTGGCTTTGGTCAATTGATATCAAAAAGTTTTAATTTCTAAGTCTCTAATCTTCAAATTGTTGTTTCAGCAAGAAGATGGGTGGGTTGTCTGCAGAGTGTTCAAGAAGAAGAGCCACATCAGAGGCTTCCAGGCGCCAGGAATCGAAGAAGACGAAGGCCAGGAAGAGTACACTCATCACCATGGAAGGCCATCCCTAGGAAGCAGCATCAGCAGCTCTCATAACACTTTCATGGCCAAACAACACCTGATTCAGCAGCAATCCATGTATGGTTACCCCTCCTATGATGGGTCAATGAACCTCCCTCATCTGTCGAGCCCCGACTCAGCCGCCTTGCCACCGCACGTGCAGCCCCTTCCACCGGTGACATCAACCTTCCTTGCTCCGATGTCATTGAACCCTGTCAATCTCGAGTGCTCTCAGAACTTGCTGAGGCTCACACCTGCAGGACCGGCGTTGACCCAACCGGGTTCTGAGCACCAGAAGTTCGGTGGTGACTGGCTTTTCTTGGACAAGCTGCTGACCAACTACCAGACATTGGATCACCAGAACAAAGGGAGTCACCACCACCAAGTGCCGCCACAACATGCCATCAATGTCGATGTTTCTGCACACCACCACCAGCACCAGAAGTTCCCATTCCAATACCTTGGTTGTGAACCAGATCTGCTGAAATACTCAAAGTAGCTATAGCTAAGGTAAACTAGAACAAACTCGGAAAGTTTGTGTTACAGCTTATCAGTTGTAAGGCTCCTTTTGCCTGTATTTCATGTTTTAATTTTGTTGTGTTCTATGACTCTAAGCCTGTTATATACAATTTCAATTTCTTCAAGTTTTCGTTTATTTATTATTCATTTGAGTAAGCTTAAGTGCTTAACATATAGTATGTGTGTCTCTATTTGCATAAATCTGTGATTGCATTGCAACAGTACCAATTCGAAGAAAAGAAAAAGGTTCAAATATATGTTACATTTGAGAATTGAGATGACTGATTATACAAACTGAACAATGACTACGTGAGCTATACCGAATTCTGTCACAGAAACTATTGTAATTTATCATGCTACAAGACCAAAAAACCAAGGCTACTCACAAGAATGTTGCGAAATACGAATGCTCAATTAGCAAAATCAATGAGGGAGAAGGATGATGGTACCATGTATCTCTAGAGGAGAAGGTGGGGAGCGGATCTCCAAACAGGTTCCATGGATTCGTTCCAATAGCATTTGTTGTCCGAACATTTAATTGCAAATACAGAACAAGGGATGAATTTTGCCAGCATTGCTGCATATGGAGTTATTGTAGTAAGCTGTGCATTGAAGAAAGTGACCAGATGACAAAATTCAATGTATGAATGTCATAAAAACAAACATTTCTATGTCCTTATGTTAGACTCTATCAGTGTAATTAGGCTTGAAATCCCGAATAGCGAGGAAACATACCGAGTTCCTATCTGTGGCACTGCTAGCTATTAATGTTGCTTGGTTCTGAAACAAGCCAACAAGGGCTCACTCAATCCACTCTTCAAAGATTTTGGATCATTTCCTGTATGATTTGATCATGCATTTCCATATAGGGGATTAAAAGGATTCAGAAACGCAGTAACACAAACCAAATGATAGTTACAATGAACACTTTTAGACTTAGGGATCTGTCATAACTCATATACCTGTACAGTACTATCATTTGGTTTCCATCTTTTCCTTTACATAAAATTGTATTATGACAGCAAATTCCCAATGAACACTAAAGATCATCCCAAGAATGTTTTATCATATATGCAAAATGGAGTTTCCACTTCCTCACAAATAATTGATTATTTGAGCGGAGCCTGAAAGTGGAAGAAGATATTTACAATCCTATTGTGTGACTTGAGAGAGCTCATGAATGCAAATACATAAAAATCAAAATCAACACAGCAACTGAAAAAAAAAGATAGCAAATTTTCCAGGATTTCAAATTGGAATACAAAATTCATCCAATTTGCGCGCACGCAACAGGTAGAATGACGAGAAAAAAACCGCAAAGAAGAAAATTAGTACTCGATCAGGATATGGCGTTCTGTAGGAGGAGCGTCAGCGTGATTGGCAGCCTCAACAATGGCGATATCCAAACCCTACCAAGTGGAATTAAAAGGGAGAAAGCCTTTAATCGTGAAATTCGTTTGTCGCACAAGATCAATAGAAGGAGGGGAGCGAGAAAACCTTGAAATCGCTGTTGACTACTTGACTTTGGCGAGGCTGACGGTGGTGGAGTCTTTGAGACGTTGAGAGCGCCATAAGGCCGTCGAAAGCTGGTAACGAGAGTGATAGAGCAATGGCGATGGAGACTGGAGAGACGGAGACGATGATCGTCTCTTTTGCCCCCCACTGGTTCTGAAATCGGAGAAATCTGTGAGTGTTGGTGTTCGTCTCACACCGACGATGGCCGCTCCTAATTCCGAACTGCTTCGCGCTCAATTCAGATTCATAACAACTTACAGTACCAATTTTAATTTATTTTTTTCTATAAATTACATTTTTTTAGATGATCACTTAACACACTGCCTAAGCCCTCGAGATCGACGAATCGGCATAACCGTCATAATAAAATACAAGGAAAACATACAACACAACAAAAATGTTGCAACCGGCTCGAAACACGACTTACTAAAAGACGATAATACCCATTCGAAAATGAAGATAAATGGACATACGAATAACAAAATCAAGCACCACCATAATGACATCGCGAATAACAACTTACCAATAATATACCAATGAAAATACATTCGATTTTTTTATAGCTATAGTTGTTGTTTTTTTTAAATCGAAAGAAATTTTACAATTGGAGTATTCCAATTGTCAAATTTCTTTCTCCAAAATACTCTCACCATATAAGATAAATGAATAGGGTAAACCCCTCATTCATTGAATAATTGATTAATGTGTGGAATATATTTTTGGCAATAAATATCAAGGATGGAAACTGAATCATAATATATATTTTTTTGGTTGGATGAATCATAACATACGAAAATCAATATAAATAGCATGGATTAGCCCCAACTTATGCAGAAGCTATCAAGCACCAAACAAGCATCCAACCATGGCAAAGTTCTCTTACAATGCTCTCATACTCATCTTTGTTCTCTCTCTTACAGGTAATTTCTATGCTACTAGTTTGAATTTTGATTCATATTTCATATATATTGGTATATGTTATTTTTTTCGATTTTTTGTAATGGTTAATTTTCCGCGGAAGTAAAACATAGAACAATATTTTACATATATTATATACCTTATTTCTTTGTTGAAAATTTGGAATGTTTGATTTGTTGTAAACAGTTGTAGAATTGGTTGAGAAGACGAATGCAATATGCGTGGTGGATTCGAAGCATTGTGTGTTAGCAAAATGCAAAAAAACGTGCTTCGTGCAATATAGGGCTTTGGGTCGATGTCTCGATATACCGGGTGCCCCGGGCTCCAGGCATAAATCGGCATGTTATTGCACCGGAGGCAGCAAATGCTAAAAAAATATTATATTAAATTAAAATTATTTTATGTTCCTTCCAGTTAATTCATATACCCAATTTATGTATGGGTTAAATGCAATCAAATCTTTCTGAGAATAAATCTATTAAAGTGCATGTATTTCAATTATTTGTTGATGAAAAGTGATTATATTTTTTTCCTCATTTTTTTTTTGTTTATCTTAGTTTTTTTTTATCATATATACGTAAAATAGCTTAAGAATCTTTTCTGGGAAAATTTTCCCAGTTTTAAATTATTTTCTACTTTTAATAAATAATTTCCTAAAATTCACTATTTTTTAGGTAACTTAAAAAGAAAATCTTTTCTAATTAAGGTTCTTAATCTATAGAGAAACGGTATACTAAAAATATAGGGGGGGAAAAAACCAAGCACCCCCCATAAGGGTTTTCTATGTCCGTCTGTGTTCTAAAAAACTCCGTCAATGGTCGTCTTGGCGTTGACTAAACCCTTGACCTCACCCAACCACACTGGCCGACGACAAGACCCGACTAAACCACCAAGATTTACCAAGCAACCTATCAAGAAACCTGTCTAAACCCATGATTTTACCCTATCGCTAAGCCGAGCACCCAACTAGCTTTTTCCGAAACTTGGGTCCGCCACATTGCATTATACCCATGAACAGCTAGACGTCAAGGGTATCCATTATATGGAGTTTGTTAAAGTGAACAAAATATGAAAGCGAAAAAATACAAGGGCTCACTGTCCAGTCAACAATGACCAATAACATATTCAGTCACCCAGCACATTACTTGAATCTTCATGACATGCAACAAGCTCAATTGCTCATAGAGATTGATATCCAATTGGTTAAATTCCTTGTAATAAAAAGGTACAATAGGATTACAGCTTCTATTTTGAATATATAAAGTCCAAGTGTTCAACATTCATGCTCGGATTATCCAACATGCTGAAAGAAAAGAAATGGAACATCAACTTGCATAGGAACAGGAGATCAACATGATCGAGATCTTAAAGAAAACATAGCTACAAGCCTAAGACTGAGCAACCCAAAACAACAAAGGCTATAGATCTTCAAACCAGTCAAGATGGGTTGATTGTGTAGACTTGTTCGTTATCCTCCTAGCCAGAAACTGCTTAGCTTGCTATTCAAGGCGGGTTCTTATGTACAAACGGTGTTGCCCTTTAGACTGCATAACATTCCCATTGCTCCCGCGCTTGACAACCAGGTGGAATAGCCTGCAAAATTTGTTCACATTAGCAGAATCGAAACAGATGTGTGTCTCGCGCCTCGTGTCTTCGCGTATTTCGTTTTAGAAAACAACAATTAGCAAATATCATATAATCATTCATGCCAAGCAGCGGGGAGGAAAACAATCTAGAAACAGAAGCTGAAAAATGAACCATAGAGAAGCAACCAGCGACTGCAGTACATTGAGGACTTAGGAAAGAAAACATCCAAAATATTAAAATGGAGATCAGATGTTTAGCCAGGTGAAAAGATGCTATTCAGTTTTAGAGATTTATAGTATTCTGATATACAAATAAATGCACGTCCTTTCCAATGATGTCAGTTTACAGTTGTATATCAAAAGTCTCTCGTGTTCGCTTCATTCATTGTTGGCAAATGGAACTTGTAGATATCATACTCATCCAAGAGACTAGGGAGGTTGAGGAACATGGAATTAGTGCTATGGAGAGCATGAGGAAAATGTTAAGCATAACTGTCTTGAATATCACTATCCCAAGGAGGTGTCTAAACACAAGTCATTAGAAGGGTACTGTCATGTGGGTAGATTACAAGACAGGGGATTGCTGTAATTCTCTGCAATCAGAATGAAGAGCTCACATATAACCTATGAAATAAACACAACAAATTTTCAGGGTAATAATTGAGTGGTAAATACACAACCATCTACCATCTACAACAAATTTTTAGGGTAATAATTAGGCCTTTTCGGGAAAGAATTTAGGGTAATAATTAGGCCTTTTAGGGAAAGAATTATTGCCAAGGTGGACACTAGAAACAGATGAGATAGTTATTAACGTACACTTTATTTTATTGCATGACCAACAGCTCCCTAGCTGCCACAAAATTTCTTTTTGTTGAATGATGATGGTAACTAGAGGTTGTATTTTTTTGGTATAAGCTTTGAGGACAAAGCTTTTATAAGGGGTAGGTAATGTCATGTATAGGTTATATAGGTGTTATTACGCATACCCTATTAGTGTAATTGTAAAAGAAATCAATGAAACAAATGAAATCCAATGATCTCTTTCTCCCTTATCCCTTACTATCTCTTCCCTTACTTGCTTTCCCTTTACTGTGTATGGGAACATCACTTTTTTCCATTTCGATTTCATGTTCCTAATCAGGGACATAACAAGGTCTTTCATATAATTCAGATCATTGTATGAGTTTGAGTGGAAGTGCTTGACCAAACCTGTTAATTGTTGACAGGATCAAGTGTTGCACAGTGCATATTCTTTTCTTTTGCAAAGTACTTTAATATTTTTCCTTTTTGTTTGAAGATGAGAAAACCAAGGGAGGATTAACAATGAACTTGTAAACTTCTCGAGATATCTCTATTTTTTCCAAAAAAAACTTACGGAGCAAAGAGAACAAGCCATGCGGCAAGATTTCACTCCTCGTTGTCAGATTTTGATGTTTTATCGTTGCATTGAGCGTGCATTTCCATCTCTACTTCCTTTGGAACTGGCTCTGGAAAGCCATTGCCTGCAATACAATTTACATAAATGAGTAAACTACGCACAAACAAAACTCCAAACATGCGTTTTGAGTGAGATCAAAACAAGAGAAAAAGCAAATATCAAACACTAAGCAATAGCCCAAGGTTAGAAATGCCCAATCATAATCTCTAATGATTCATGTGAAAAATGAAAAGGGTTGAACTAGAACCAATTTCTCAATGAACTTCATTTGTCACAGTGCTTAGGTCAAGTTAATATCTCAATCAAACTTCCACAGGATAAGCAACTCAATCGAAAAAAGCAGGAAAATACATGTAATCTCTTAATCACTTAAATTAAACAATGACAACTTCATGGCACTAGCTAAGACACAAATGCTTTTAATAGCACAAAAAGGATATCAATGTTTAGTCAGCTATCACACAATAGAACTAAGTCAGATTGAGAAACAAAGGATGGTATATATTACAATTTTGATATCTAAGACAAGTCAGTAATCTTGATAAGAGCAATTACTATGCCTAACTACCTCCCTAAGATCGAAATATATCACCCTTGACCCCTTTTTCCCTGAAAGGAGACATCTTTGATCATTTACAGCAACAACTAAGGCCACCCAAAAATGAAGGCAGCATCATCAACAGACTGTGGTGTTGCAATTATTCATAACCTCCATCTAATAGGAATTAATGCCAATCCTACAAGGAACCACCAATTCATTTCAATCTCAACCCCTCCCATGGTAAGCCAATTTGATAATCAAGGCCTCGACCTAAGCCAATTTGACAACAGGCTATGCACAATTCCAAATCAATATGTAAGATTCACAAATTTTTAAGAAAGAACGAAAGAGGGCGAGCGAAAAAACCGTTAAGAAAGTAGGAAGAAGAAGGCCAGCCACAATCGGAGGTGAAAGCGAGACTCTCCTCCTCAATCAACGGATTGGCCAGCTTCCGAACAATCTGAACGATGTTGGAAGAGCGAGGCTTGGGAGGGACCCAATAGGACGATCCAGGGCGGAAGACGAGCCACGCAGGGGCGGATCGTTGAACAATGATGCTTTGAATCGCATCGTCAAGCCTCGTGAGGCCTAAGGCCTCGACGTCGGCGCCATCGCCGGAGGCGGAGTCGAGATCGATCTCGATCAGTTGCGCCCTGGGGCCGTTCGTGGATCTGTACCTGCGCGCTAATTCGGCGATCGATAGGGAAATTGGGGACGAGGATCGGGCGAATAAGGAAGGGAATCTGCCTAGGGTTAGGGTCCGAGAGAGGGATCGTGCCATGGAATTGAAGAGGAATCGAGGTGGAGAAAATGGAGGGGAGGGTTTCAGTGATAGGTGGGGATTTAAAGAAGGGGAGAGGATGAGGAGATGAAAATTCGGAAAGGGTGAATTCGACAGGAAGCTTTTACCTAAATACTTCTCGTAACACACAGAATACGGATTTACTGTGTCTGCGAACTTGGTTTTGGTATGTTGGTTTTGCAGTCACTTTTTACTTTTACTGTTTTACATCCGTAGAAATTTCGGATACTCTATAAATATCACATTGTTATGGTAATTTCTACATAATGATGTAAAATTACCTCTAGGCTCAAAACATGTTCATATCTGGCTCATTTAGAAAATAAATGACCTCGAGCTGAGCTTTTCACGAGCATTAAACAGCTCTACTTGCTTAAAATATAATAGTTTGAATAAAATTTTGAAAATTTCATAAAAATCGAGCGAGTTAAGCTTTGAACCGAGCATAAAAATGTGTTTATACTTAGCTTGTTTAGAAAATAAACAAGCTGGAACTAAGGTTTTATCGAGTCAATCCTGAACCGAGCTTGAACTACTCGGCTTATATATAACTCTAAATGGATTATTTGAAATGATTTTTTTTCAGACTGAAAAATTATAAATAAAATTAATAGACATACTACATAAAATATTATTTCCTCTGTATTTTTTTTTTATTGAAATGGTGGAATTAAATCCTCATATTGAAAACTATATATATAGCATTACTCACTTGATTAAACTGCTCGTAAATTATGCCCCCAAAAAAACCTAAATTAATAACTCAATACTAGGTAGTAATTGTGGCTAAAAAGCTAATATTATTATTTTTCCTTAATTAGAATAACAAGCTAAAATCAGATTGTTAAGCAAATGCTATGAATTGTTTAAAATATGTGAGTTTATTAAGATGGTTTGTTTTTAAGTAAGTACTTCCTCAATAAATTAAATCTTCCATTTATCCCATTCAAAACATGTTTTCCAATTTCCATCGAGCAATAACAAATGATGCAACTTTTGCCGAATTCTTCTAACCTGTCCCACTAAATGAAAACAAAATCTGAGTGACTGTTTTGTTTGTAGAGTATAAAATCTAGTAGAGCAACTGTTCGATGTCTTCGATTCCTAAACATGACCACTCTCTATTTACCAAAACAAAGTATAAAATCTAGTAGAGCAACTGAATTCATTACATAAATGACAGTGCAAATCGGGTTGTAACTTGCAAGGGTGTGTGGTCAGATGAATGGAGCCACATCCACATTCGATCCGATCCATCCATCCATCCATCAGTCACCCCATCTTATCTGATATTCATTTTGCTTACCGGGTCTGGTGGAACGGACCGAACGGACTCACCAATCACTTAGCAATTTATCAGCCATGTCTCTGTAGCTGACTTTCTTCTTCTTTCCTGGAACTGGATCCAGGTTTGGGTTTGGGTTTGGATGTGGAGCCGGTTCGGGTTTTGGATCCGACATAACCTTCTCTTTTCCCTTAGATAGACTTGGGGTCTCAGCCCTCGTCACTCCCAGACTCGGAATCATATCCATTAACAAGGCCTGAATAGGATCATCAACCATAACTTCCAGGTTCTGTGAATCCTTCTTCTCATTACCACCGTCTGGCTTGCTACATCCGGGGATACCGACATCATAAAGACGTGCACTCGGCCGCCATTCATCCTCATCTCTGGTGATTTGCTCTTCAGCCTTTTCCACTTCATTTTTTGGGGTCAAATCCAAATCTTCAACCATATCAAGCTCCTTGGTTTGAGCACATTTCTCCTCCAAGGATGTCGTTGGATGATTTTCATGGTTCCAGGTCGATTCAATCTCCTCTTTATCTCCATTTTCATCATCAGAGAAAGAGGTGTCAAGTTCACCAGCACCTATTTTAGCAGGCCTGTTTGCAATCCTTGGCCTTGTCCTTCGTGGTTGAATGATGTCGGTTTTTCTTTTTCTTGTGCCTGCACCTGCAGGCCTCCCTCTTTTCTTTACAGGATTTCCACTAGGAAGAAGACTGCGTTGATAATTCTTATCAGGAACTGGTGACGGCGGTTTTTCTTCCTTTATGGGAGCACCAGATGTGTCGCTATCTTCCTCATCAGAGCTGCAGAAACAATATTACAATGTCAGCACAAAAAGAATAAACTGTTGCGCACAATTTGAAGACCTTTTGGAGAAAAAGAATTAACTATTTGGAAAAACACTTGAAAGAATCAACATCAACAATGTCCTTGAAATATAAAATTCAACTCACTGCACTCCGAGGGTTGACTCTTCCAAAACTTCAGGTTTCAAGCTATATGGAACCTCTGGTAACTTATGGTCCTCAATCAAGCAGTCTTCAAACCATTGGGATCGGACAATGAGCAATCTCTTTTTATACAGCGCACGTTTCTCCTCTTCTGAGAAACTACAGAGAATGTACATCATCACTTAAGTACGTTGCCAATGAAGTTTTTGGACAGTGTAAATGGCAGGCAAAAATCAACTGGTGTGGCCATGTTTGGAAAAAAAAAAAGAAGAAAAAAAGGTTGAAGCACTAATAACAAAATAAGCATATTACCTTCCTAACAAGCTTTGAAAATCTAAATTATATCCTGGAGCCAAAAGAACCACGACATGGGTGGCCCGAGAAAGGTTTTCACTCACTCGGCCTCCACCAACAGAAAGCTCTGCTTTCATCCGCCGCAGTGAAAGTTTTAGAACATCTTCCCAGTCCTTGGAGCTTCAGTGTGAAAGTAATCAGAATTAAGTAGTTTTCTGAGGAGAACAGGAGAAATTCATTCTGGGATGATAGTTGGATACGGATCTTACGCATATGGTACTATGATATGGAAGTATATGCGGCAACCATGAAAACGAGCCCATTTATTGCTCGGGCAGTACTTCCTCTTGTAGTAGTCAATCTTCTTCACATCCTCACATTCATTCACACTGACTATATTCTGGTATTGAGTTCAAACATTGAAACAAATTGAATAATCATAAGAAGCCTGAAATATTCTTAACAAAGACAGCATTTCTACCTAAATTATCTCAACTAAAACAGAAACTCCTGAATTTTCCCAATGTCAAGTTAGCATAGTCGATTAAAACACTTGCCAGCTCAGATACAAGGAAATCAAACCCTTTATTATGGAGAATTAACCAATCACGTGTACTGAGCAAATAACACAAAGGATTCTGAGGTAATGTAATTTGACGTAGCCAACATGCTGATAAGGTATAACAAGGCTTTTTTTTTTTTTTGCAGTCTAAACAGGCTCTTAATGAAACAAGAAATTCTTACCTGCTTGAATTCATCAACATTAAGATCACAAAAGTAGGAATCTGAAAATTCATCAATCTCATCTTGTAATCTTTTCCTCGACGAGTCAGAAAGAAACAAGAAATACCTGTCAGGTCACATAATAACTCATTATATTTGTAATAAAATCAAAACATATATTAGAACAAGCAAGTAGTGAGCAAGAAGTTACAAACTTTGGTTGTAAGCGAATTAGTTTATTCTGAGAGCAACAATCCAAAAACCAAGAGGAGTGGATAACATCGCCGTGGCGTTTTGCAGCCTCGTATTTAATGCCTAGCAAATTTTTGCAAGAAAAACTAACTCCCATGAGAAATACGCAAAACAAATAACATTTCTCAAGTATTCAGCTACTCAAGCATGCAAAATAATGAGGCTAGAGAAGCATACCTTTGCCCTCAGCGGCAATACAGTGAGTAACAGAATCACTTAGATTCATGGAGAAAGTGCCTCCATTTTCAATCACCATTTTATGCAGTGAATCCAAGGAAAAGTTAGGCGGCACATTCGCAAAGTCTACAGAAGTTAAGAAGCCATTTTTTGGAAGTGGTACAGAAAATCTTATTTTTACTTCGTTGCATCAGAATGTGCATCTTAAGATAAGTCAAGGAACTAGTCAGCAATCAGCTTAGTCACACCTATATGTTGTAGCAACAACAAAAAATGACACCCAAATAGCATATAAATAGGTGCAATTTCACAATTTGGCAGATAACTAAGAACATGATTTAGTATCTTTACCCAAAAAATAAGTGCTTCTCGATTCTCATTAAATGTTACAGTAAAATACTTATTTCTATCACTAAGGTGTTGCTAAGGAACTTATACTACTATATAATGTGTGCACACTAAATGAAGCCTCATAATATATTGCAACAGCAACTTTATGATGCGCATAGCTCCTCCAGACTCTTCTATTTTGGCGTAACTATGAATCCTCAACACTACGTTAAGCCAAGAGGAAAAACAATGACTGGTAAATATACACATTAAACCCAGACAAACTGTGAACTTATGTATATTTCAAAATAAGAAAGCAAATTTCAATGCAGCATCAGAAGGATACAAAATACCAAGTTTGAAAATATTGAAGTTTCACCCTTCACACTGGAAACATCAGTCTGAACAAATTGTGAAGGAACAAGTGAAATTTTATTTTTGTCTCCCCTTTTTGAGGGTTTCTGGCGCTTTGGTTTCTCATCTTGCACACCTTCATGATCCACCCTTTGTGTTGTACCATTGCTTGAATCCACCAATTCGACAAAAGCTTTAAAAAAGAGAAGAAGGAGCAAAGAGAAAAGAATTTATATTCAGTGTAAAATTAGTGATTAATCATCAAACTTGGTGTGAGAAAGGAAAAGTTCAAGCCAAGAACATTACATTGTATGTCAAGGCATTCATGCCATGGTTTATCATATCTAACCCTGTCAATGCGGGGAAATCTCAAGCTATATGGAGCAGCAAACACCTAGTGAACAGAAAAGACATTTCCGAAGTCTTGAACCCACAAAATAAATAGTAGTAACGAGAACTGTGTGAAAACATAATTTCTCACGACAACATGATAATGAAAAAACTATTTCAAAATCATGAAGATAAATTATTCTATAGACATAAATATCAAAGCTCACCTCAGACCTCATTGTCCGAATATCACTGGTGATGGAGAGAATTACTGATCTAAAACACATATTCAGCAAGAAAATGGTTTTAAACCTTGTTAATGTGAATGAAAATAATAAAAAGATAGAGAGATATGTTCTAACTTTTCAGGGTTTTCAATCCAAACATCTGGTCTCTCTTTTGAATTGTTAGTAACTTGATAAAAGCTCGGCGCTGCCTTTTTCGGATATTCATACTTCCTGAAAAATTCACAGCTCAAGATCAGCAATCAACATAACTGAAAGCTCAAGATTGACAAAACATCACTTTCTAGGTCCTGTGCTGTTGTTCAATTTGTTATAGGTAAGGGCCAAACAAAATCATATACACTATATTCTTGGATTAATATATAGTTGGAGTTATCTTAGCTCATTTCAATAAAATGGGATTATCATTTGAAGAAAAAAAACGCCTAGTATCAAGGATAGCACGTATCAACGTCAAGCTATAGGTAGCAAATACATGTTTCTAAGATATTTGGGAATAATTTCCAAATTTGTCTTACAGGAAGTTGGTATAAAAACCGCAGACACAGAACATGTTTCTCCGTGTTTTCTTAGAACTATGGCACAAGGAGCCCATTAACATCTTTCAAAGCTTATGTCACCACGCATTCTGGGAAGTTATATAGCAACATGAATAAATCTAGAGATGGGCTTGCTTTATGGATACTGTTATAAAAATCCTCTAAATAGGTTAGCTTCATAAGGTACTTTATCCAGATATTGTTAAGCCCCTCTCAGAAGTAATACCACACATCAGAAGACACAAAATATTATTCTACAGTTGTACCTGAAATATGGTTTTAGCTTGGAAACCAATTCATCAAGCTCATCGTCTGAAAGTCCAGTACCCACCCTGCAGAAGGATATAAACCTGGAAATTTTCCGGGAGAGGAGACTTGATTAGATTTGTCTCTGAAATTGCTCGACATATAACAATTACTAACCTTATCCAAAGAGTTTACCCAGCTAGTGCAGCATTCGCATGATGACTGATGAGAAATTCACTATGTTGTAAAGTCTGCCTTATCATTTGGCATTTGCAGTTGCTCAAATTCTAAGTTACTAAGAGTTTAAAGTTCAGCACACTAGTAGTAATGCATGTTAGATCAATAGATCTTAGTGGAGAAAATGTATAACATCCTCATGTCCTTCAAATTCTATTCTAGGATGAGCATTCATGCAAAGTATAAAAAATCTAATGACAAATACGTGCCTACTTTTGTTGTCTTCAAATAATGTTCACATTATGAGTTGAAGCAAAATAGAAGTTAAATATTAGTTGTATGTTTGAAGGCTACATACTTCCTCGGGTACATGTTTGGAGCAGGTTTCTCTGCAAGCCCCACCAAAAACTGAGCTACCTATTATCATTCAGAAACAATTGCCGCTCAGAATATGAATGAGAGAAATAAAGTTGGAGAAGTAACATCAATGGAAATATCACCTCTCCTCCACGACGTCCAGAGCCATAGTAACCACCTGCAGAAATGTATACATGCACCTATTTACAAATGGAATTTTATGGGGTAAAAATGATCAGCTTTCAAAGAGAAAACCTGACCTATGATGAGAACATCTAAGTCAGATCCAGCACGAATGTAGTCAGGTTTTAACTTCAGCCACTTTCCACTTCGATCACTTGGATCCCATTTTGAACCAAGGTCTTTCAGGACAACACCCTCTTCCCTATAAAAATATCAAATGATATGTTTAATAACAGTTTCCACCATACTACTGAGTCAGCAATCCACTTAATTGTTACATTTCGAAGTTTGGTATGGTATCATTGCAAAATTAAATAAATAAAGATAATCAAAAAGGTTTGATGGTTCTGATGAAATGCATTTTTTACATTCACGCAACTTCTACTTAAACACAGTTTTGCAGATTAGTAAACCTGTTCCCACATTTGTAGTAAGTTCACAACTAAATATTCATATGACAGGACGGTCTAACACAAACAAACTAATATGTATAGCCATCAGCTAAATTACCAGTTGACATAATTAACTTGATATAAACGTTTTAACTAATGTCCACAAAAATCATGCAGTTGGAGTTAATGCTTGCAAAGAAATGGATAAGCTCAAAACTTAACCTTTATACATTTTTGTACATCAACGCTCTACATAAACAATGCTAAGCATGTTCATCAATACATACAAAGAAAAGGCTGAACAGAATCTTGCAATTCAGAGATCGGGGCTAGTATAAAGCACTTCTCAAAAGAAAAAATAAATATAATGTCAAATGTACGATAAATTAAATGGGAATAGAAATGAGCAGTTGAAATTATATATGTTGGATGAGACAGTCACATGAAACTTTTTCTACATAAATAAAATTTGAAGAACACCGAAAATTCAACCATGTATCCACTGTAAATAAAATGTATTAATATCAGAAGTAAGATATAGGCTCACCGATTTTCTATGGTCTCTTTAAAGAACCTCTCAACATCACTCACACTACGAGCTAAGAGCGACCAACATGGCTCCCCTGTATAAGGAAAACAGCACATAAAAAGGCAGAAATTGCAGCCAGGATATCTGATTTGAGAAGAAACTGAATTTAGGATATACCAAAAGGTCGATCAATGTTAAGACCACCATTTGGTACTAAAATCTCCAAACGGTTCTTCAGAGGCTTCACAACCTTCTGAAGAAGCTCGTGCCGTTCCTTCAAGCTTAGATGAATAACACTAGTGTCCCCATCATAGAGAATGTCAAATGCAACATCTAGTCAATTCCAATGTAAGGAACTTTACCATTGTGCATTATGTGGTAGTCTTGTAGAAGATGGAACGAAGATTGATCGTCTATGAAATGAAACATTCAAAACATATCTGATAAAGTGATGAATGGATACAACATAGCTGCACCATGGAAAAGGGAGAAAAATAAAAGGATCAGAAGAGACGAGAACACAATTCAAGTTAATTAAATTAATAACAGAGAGTATATATTGAAACCTGGCGATCGCTATCAAGACCCTCCCTTGCAGCCTTTGCTGAGAACGTAAAGAAAACACATCTTATATTGACTACAGAAAAATACAATTCAAAGCAAATAGGCATGATGAGCACCAAACCTATCTCCTGATTTGATCCGAACTCAGCAAAGCGATTGGCTGATTTGTCCCAAACCAACATTTCACCATCAAGAATGCACCTGATATTGTTTTAATAAAGAAAATAACCAAAAAGATTAAGAATGAATATATGATTGAAAATGAGAAATTTTTTCCATTTAACTAAGTGCCACTTGATTATTACAAAAGGTAATACCTCTGTTGAAAAATGTGTCTTTTTGAGATTTTAACTTTGTTAGAAAATACTTGTTGGTATAGATTTTGTAGAAAATGAATAATGGGGAGATAAAAGGTTCATAATTGAATATTGCACATGTTAACTCTTTTTCATGCCAATTCTCATCAATCTTTCGCTTAAAGGAGTTTCATAACTAAAAAGTAGCAAAATCTAAGAAGGCTTTAGTATAAAACTGGAAATTAAATCATTACTAATAGTGATATTTTTGTTTAATTGATAACATTCTTAAAACTACGTCAAAACTCACAACAACTAGTACCACGCATAGAGAAAGACTTGCATTTAATTTCCAGACAGAAGCAAACAAATTTTTTTGGAAAATCCATACATAGAGAAATCTTTGTGGGTGTAAGCCCAAAACATGTGATAGAAATTATGCTCATGCACTTTCTTCTGTGGCATAAAGCCTACCTCTTTAGTACAAATATTCTATAGTCAAACCACTATGAACAACAGCCCATTGTATCCTGGTTGGAATAGAATCTCATGGATCAAGGTGTACACACACTTTCCCTAACTACGTCAAGAGAGTGTTTCCGAGTGACATACCCTAATAACATTATATTTCATACTACGGAGATAAAAACCTATTTCAGCACTAAAAATCTGACCATAGCTGCAAGGTTTTGGCTAAACAAAAACAAGAAAATACTTGAAGATGAAAATAAATAACCTACCTATCAACTAATATATTTTCCATAATTATATTTGACATTGCATGACCATATTCAGGGTGATCGATGAAGTTCCTGCATACAAAATACAATAAAATGTAAATAAACACAATGAAAACCTTGTGTGGAAGAATGTAACCATAAACTGCAAATTCAGCTTCTTTTAGTTCCTCTACCTCGAAGATACATAATAATACGGAGTATTAAGCAACACCTTGCAAAAGTTATTTTTTTGACCTTCTGTTCATTGTGTAACTACCAACTATGATGATCGTCCACTAAAAAAGGGTAATTGACCAGACTTAGCAAAGAAACGAAAGAATGGCTTCTGTTATGACCTTGTTATCCCACTACCTTGAAAAAAAATGTATATCTGATCCGTTCTTGTGAATTTGGATACGGTCCCCATCAAATTTGCA
The DNA here is from genome assembly GCA_037127255.1 of Persicaria tinctoria. NCBI lineage: Eukaryota > Viridiplantae > Streptophyta > Magnoliopsida > Caryophyllales > Polygonaceae > Persicaria > Persicaria tinctoria. The sequence goes on along the minus strand of JBANSL010000016.1, from coordinate 6,428,727 downwards.
CTCAACAACTACCTCTTTCCCATGCAGCTTCAATGGAAAAACAATTCAGTCACATTCCAATCAAATGATCAAAGTTTAAACATATTTTCGAAACAGATGAATGAAGAACAAGCATACGGAATAGCAGCAAGTTAAGTTTCTATCTTCTAAATGCATCACATCATTAGCGACAGACCTTTTTCCATGCAGAAGCTGCATTGCCAACTCTCATAGCTAATTGGGGACGAACAGCTTTTCCAACTTCAATGTCCTACAGAAGTTACAATAACAAATTTCTCACCAGCTAAAAGCCTAAAACACATCAGGAAAACATCATGCAATATAGAGCTACTAAAACTATACATGCATACAGCAACAATATATCTAGAACTCTGGATAGAACCATAGAAACGAAAACACTTGAAGCTATTTTGGCAGTTTTGTCCAAAAAAACAATGGACTTCCCATCTAAGTATCATCCATCCTAACATGAAACTAGAAATATGTAATGAGACCTGACGTTTGTGCCGTTGACTTCTATCACTCAACTTCTCACAAACTAGCCTCAAGTCACATGTGACATTAAACAAATCTTCAGCATCTGGATGAAATTCATGAAAGATACTCTTTTCACTCACTCCCAACTTCAGATCTACAAAGAAAGAGAACAGAACATCAAGGTTAAATAATGAATAAACCATAATCTCCCTAGAAAAGAGATTAATCAAATAAAACCTTTAAGTATTATCATGATAATCCACTTCATTTCCTGTGAGTTGGTTTTCCTGATTAGTTCCCCAAGAATTGATGTCTTTTCTGCCCTGTTATGTCATAAAATGTCAAAGGTGAAAATTTTGGGTTAGTACAAGAATCTCGGAAAGTGTCTGCATAAATTAACCATACTCCCTCCCATAAAAAATAATAATAAAGTTTCAAAAAGATCTAGTTTACATAAACCCCACTGCTCCCAAACAATTACCAGCATTGCATGAAAATATTCATATTAGCTACCAGCTTACATCAGCTTATCTTTTTAAAGGGAAAAAAATGAAGTTATGGTACATCATAGCTACTTCTCTTTGGCTTATTGTATTTCCCCTGATCTTCACCCATCCGTTTTGCTGAGAGCAAAATGAAGTATATTGTTTTAACTTTCTTTCAACAGTATTGGAATTACCTATTTTCACTAGAAGCCAAGCGATCAAGCAACTCATTCAGCTCCTTGATTGTTAGGCCACCAGATGCCATCCCCTGTCTGCGTTGCAGAATCTATGACAGATGACAACGAATGAAGAGAGAGCAATCAGATGACCTTAATAAAGCCAATATTTCTGATACCTGTCCATTACAACTCCTCATTCCAATCCAATACCTTGAGTCACACCCCTCAATCAAATTCGTTCCAACATTGTCATCGTAATACCAAAATTCACCTATAAGCAACCTATCATCCTAAATTACCGGGAAAAAAACACACCTTTCAAAGGAAAACAATTTGCATCCTAATGGCAGAAGCGATCATGCCATCAATCAGGAAAAATACCTCGGCGGCAACGTTAGGGAAGTTGCCGGCATTAGCGCCGGTCTTGGCGCCGCCTTTACGCCAATTGATTAGACGAACGGCATCGGGAGAATCACGAGACATGCCAACGGCGTCGATAAGGCAGGTGGCGAGGACTGACTCCTTGAGACCGTAAGAGCCCCTCTCCCTGTCAAGCCAAGGTAGGAGGAGGCGAATGGCGGCGAAGTAGTCCCTGGGCTTGCAGAAATGGTCGAGGAACTTGCGGAATTTGGAGCGCTTTTGCGCCGACGACTTGCTCCGCTGCATCCAGCTGAAGAGGCTACTCATTACGCTGAATTTGACGTCGTCGCACATGTTTTTTTTCCCAGCTCGACTCCTCTTCTCCCGATGCCGGACGGCTGTGTTACTAATGGTAGTGACGGCGGCGGAAGTGATCGTCACTCGTCGGTGGTTGATTTGACAACGGAGATAGAAGTTTTAGAGAAATCGCCGGGGAAGTGTACAGAGGAAGCTACGAGTTTGAAGGGTTTGGTTTTGAATGAATGCGGTGCACGAGCAATTTTTCTTTTTTCTTTTTTTTTATACAAGCCAAATATTTGGGGTAGGTCAATCCAACAACGTCATTTAGGACGAGGTCGTCATTCGCTGAGCAGATCTCCGACCTATAAAGTTCTCCCGAAGATCGAGATGGACAAGGTGATCAACCACTCGGTTAGTCGGTTGCCCTCTGTGCACATGTGACTATGTGAGAGGGGGAGATGATGCACGAGCAGAGAGATGTATGGTAGTATGTTACACATTTACAGTATAAATCTATATTTTAAAAAAATCTTTATAAATCCTTACTAGTTTAGATGCTAACAATTTCGAATGATTATAATGAACACAGTTATAATTATAATCACTTTAAAAATATTTGTATATACAATAATATTAAGAATGTGTTTAAAATATTACTCCATATAATTTTTTTTTAAAAATGTCTTCTAAATTGTATTAACCGGAGAAACTGTTGGAGATGGTCTTAGTCTATGTCCTCAACTTGTTAATTTTAGATTTGCTGAGATTCGTCCTATTGTTTTATACATGATATTTGTTGTATTGCGCCTTTTCTTATTTTCTATTTTGTGTTCGACGGTTTTTCGTTTGCCGACTTATCAGCCTATTGACTTTATAAAAAAACCCGGAAACCGGATCAATGCGGAGTATTGAAAAGCCAGTGTCTGAGATGAAATTCCAGGGTAAAACGAGGGGCATTTTGGTCAATAAAGAAGTGGAAAAAACTCAACAACGCAGCTGTAGCCCGTAGACAGACAGAGAGTTGGGGAAGGCGAAGACCCTTGAAGCCGGTGTTGTGTTTGCACAGTTCACCTCTCCCACAAATCACACTCAAATCACATCATATCTGCTATTTGCGTTGAATTTGTTCGGTGATTTTTCATTTATTTTTTCTTCCCTGACTTATTGGCATACCCTTCGCTCTCAATTCACTGTCGTCTCCCGTCGGTGCGCTCTGTTATTGCCCCAATTTACGCATTCAGTGTGAAATATGGCAGCTGAAGTCTCTAATTCTCTTCTAATTCGATTGGCTTGTTCTTGGAATCCCCGCATTTGACAAAAGAGTGGTGCTTTTTTCCACTTTAACTGTTCGTCTCCCTGGTACCGTACAATCTGTTTCTCTTTCTTGTACAAATTGTTAACTGGAATTTGCAAGTTTCCTGATCTGGGCGTTCACGGGGGTTTTCTTGTTTCCCGCTAGATTTGGGTCCGGATCTACTGATTTGATTCCTGTTTTGTTCTTGCTGGGTACTAGTGAGTTTTGTTTTGGATTTATAGTTTCTTTTGCCCGAGATTGTGGGTGCTTAAGGGGTATGATTGATTTTCTGAAACCAGCGAGCGTGATTTCCAGGATCTTTTGAAGATAGAGTACTGAGAATGGTTTAGTGTTGTTAATTGGTGTGTGCCTGGGTTGAATGCTGACTGTTTCTCACAGCTGCCCTTTTTCTGTCTAATTGGATCAAGAGTGTAGGAAGGTCCTGAGGTAGATATATTGATCCTCTGTGGCGTTGTTGAATTTGAGGTTGCCTTCTTTATCGTCTGCTGTTCAATGTATCCATGGTTTCGATTCTTTGTATGACACGGTTGACTAGTTAGTACCGTCCTTGTCAACTATGGATCCAGGTGAGGATGAAACAGTTATTGTTTTTCAGAGGAAACTTGTTAACTCGGTGTCATGTTAGGGAGAAGGGTCTCTCTAGATTAAGGTGCGAGGCGATGTAGCTCCCTTTCCTCCCTTTTAGCGATTTATCATTTCTTGAATGAATCACGGGTTTCATACTCTTTCAAGTGAACTATGAAGTTTTCTGGAAGCTTTTGTGCATTTTATACCAGCCTTGATACTTCTCACTTCATTCTTCAATGTTGCTGATGTGTTCTCCTTTTTTTTTTTTTTTTTACACTTTGCTAATGGGAAAGTCCCGGTTAGTATAAAAACGCATAGCTTAATTATGTTCAACTTATTGATGGGAACCTTTTGTATGAGCCCTTAATAACCCTTTCTTTTAACATCCACAATTTGTAGCTATAGTCACTGCCCTGTGAGTGCATTGCGTGTACGAACCAGACCAGCCTGATGGGTTCTCGCCTCCAATCGCATCAGCTCAGCAATGGCCTGTATGTATCAGGAAGGCCAGAACAGAATAAGGAAAGGCAACCTACCATGAGCTCTACTGCTGTGCCATATACTGGTGGTGATATAAAAAAGTCTGGTGAACTTGGGAAAATGTTTGACATCCATGGAGATGGCACAAGGTCTAGGAAATCTGGCCCCATCAATAGTGCTCCTTCAAGAACTGGATCCTTTGGTGGGGCTGGATCTAAATCAGGACAAATTATGACAAATTCGGCAAACCGGGCTTCTGCTGGTTCAACTTCTATGAAGAAATCGAGTTCTGGTCCACTTAATAAGCATGGTGAACCACTGAAAAAGTCGTCTGGTCCTCAATCCGGAACAGCTGTATCTCGCCAAAACTCTGGCCCTCTTCCTCCTGTTCTTCCAACAACAGGCCTGATAACATCCGGCCCCATTTCTTCAGGTCCATTGAATTCTGCAGGTGCGCCTAGGAAAGTATCTGGCCCTCTTGATGCAACTGGGTCAGCCAAAATTCACTCAGCGTCCAATGTCCACAATCAAGCTGTCACAAAACTTAGGCAAGAGGATGATTATTCTTTTCACAAAAGCTTCCCAAAACTGATCATCTGGTTAATGGGTCTACTCTTCCTGATGGGCTTTATTGCTGGTGGTTTTATCGTAGGAGCTGTCCACAATCCTATTCTTCTTATTGTTGTTGTCATTCTTTTTAGTTCTGTTGCTGGGATCTTTGCATGGAACCGTTTTTGGGGAAGACGCGCTGTCAATGGTTTTGTTGCTCAATATCCGGATGCTGAGCTTCGAACTGCAAGGGATGGTCAGTTTGTTAAGGTCACCGGGGTATGTATGATTTTCTGATCACTGATTAATGCTGTCTCTAACCTTTCCTGAGTCCTAAATATGAAAGAATTCAAATGTTACAATTTCTTGCTAGCATTACAATCTATTTGTTTTTAAGAATATTTTTTTTGTTTATCGTTTATTTTCTTTAATGAATTAGAGTTATCTGGCATTGAATGCTGAACTACAATGTAGTTGGCTTCACATTTGTTTCAAGCTTCTAATGTGAACTCTGCTAGGATTTCCATCAGTTAAAAATAACTGCCATGAGATTTTTGCTTGAGCAGCTTGAATATGGAATTTTCACATTAATCATGAAGATCTGGGACATATTATCTGAACAGGAAAAAATTAGGGAAGAATGGAAGCATTTTAGGACGAAACATCAGCAGATGTAGTATTTCTGGAATTGTGAACCTCTCCAAAAGAAATTTGCAGTCTTGCTCTCCCTATTAAATAGATGTTTGCTCAGAACTAAATATGATTAACCATCATTGATAATGCTGTGTTACGTTAAAATCTTTACACCATGGCCTATCTTCTTTCATGTCAAATTCATGTTGTGCTTGTGTGCTGTTGATCGTTTAACATTGTTGACCGAACCTTTTTGTTTAATTTCTTCTCCTTTTGAAGGTGGTTACCTGTGGAAATGTGCCTCTAGAGTCATCTTTCCAAAAGGTCCCTAGATGTGTGTACACATCTACGAGCTTATATGAGTACCGAGGATGGGGTTCAAAACCAGCTAATCCTAGTCATCGTCTGTTTACCTGGGGACGCCGGTCACTTGAGGTGATAAACATTTGATTTTATTCTCTGCAATAGATGAACTGTTTAGTGTTATCCATTTAGGGATAGTGTCCACCGGTCACTTGGTTTGGTAAGCTATGAATGTATTATAAACCGTATTGATAAGGTCTCAAAAAAATATGTAATGTTTAGGCTAATATGCATTGTTTTGTAGGCAACTTTCCGCAATATGTTAGTACTTAAACTTGTGGAACTTGACTTAGTTTAATGATATGATTGATGATTGATTGATATCGCCCTTTGTTTCAAAAGAAAAATGATCACTGGGAAGGTATAATGTGCTCATATGGAAGTTCTATTAAAGTAAATTACATATGACCAAACACGTGATGATTTTACGGCCTACATTCTCTACACGCTAATTGCAGTAATTATTCTTTTTAGTGGCTAGGTTTTTAAATTTCAAGAACTCTTCACATTTTTGGCAGAATTATGTCCATTGCGCTGTTATGTGAGCATGTGCTTAAGTGCTTTCAACTTCAAGTAATGATACTTGGATTATTTGATCTCTCCCTCTCCTTTTCCTCTTTGATTAGGAGAGTTTGATTGGAATGGGTTAGTTAGGCCGTTAGGGGGTGGTGGGGGGTTCAAGGTTTTCGATTGATGCTAAAGAGGCTTGCCTGTATGCACACCTTGGCTGGTCCCTCTGCCAATCCAAACAGATGACGGCTTGACACTCTGAATGCCTCAACTGGATATGTCAAATAATATTATAACCCTTTGTTATTAAATTCTGACCCGGAGCCTAGCAAGCTCCATGCGAGGTACTATGTTTCTTATCATTAGACGATTGTGAGTCTTTGTTGGGGTTAGAATGTAGTTCTTGGCTGTTCCAAGAGGTATCATATGGAATCAGTTGAAATAGAGTGCTGTTGCTTGTAGGAAACAAAATCGTCATCTGTTGCCATGCTACTTTAGTTGCTACTGAGACTGCACTAACGAGGTGAATACTTTGCAGAGGCATGCTGTTGATTTTTACATTTCTGATTTCCAATCTGGACTGAGAGCACTTGTGAAGACTGGTTATGGTGCTCGAGTGACTCCCTACGTGGATGAATCAGTTGTCGACATCAACTCATCAAACAATGATGTGTCTCCAGAATTCCTTAGGTGGCTAACTGAGAGGAACCTTTCTAGTGATGATTGTAAATTGCGCTTGAAGGAAGGGTAAGTGTTCTTTAGCCTTCTTTCGAATTTCTCTCTTCAAACATGCTATTGTCCATTCCCCCTACCCCATCGTATCTATTTTTAGAACGTTATTTCACATTGCCAAATCATCTATTCTATCTATATCAGCGATGATTTAGACGTGCAATTCTTATGAATCTTTATAATTTGCTGCTTTAATTCAGTTGAAGTGGATATACACGATGACTCGTAATACAAGCATTCCTAATGATTTAGACGTGGCAGCTAGTACATTCTTCGTTCGTTTCCTTCTAAGTGACGAGTTTATTTACTCATCGTTTATATCATTTCCTTACCATATGCTATTGTTCTTGTAATGATAATCTCAAAAACCATGAAATATTGATCTAAAACACTTCAAAGGAGAAAGCGAAGGAAGTATACAAGTGGAAATGACCTCCCTTTTATTACTTGCCTTCACATTCTCTTTTGGCTTCGTAAGCCATATTCGAAGCTGAGTTTTCTTTGTTTCTTGATATTCAAATTTGTTCAGGTACATCAAAGAAGGCAGCACGGTGAGTGTGATGGGAGTAGTAAAACGAAACGACAGCGTACTAATGATCGTGCCACCACCGGAACCGATCCCAACCGGTTGCCAGTGGTCAAAATGTATCCTTCCATCCAGCCTCGAGGGCATTGTCTTGAGATGTGAAGACTCTTCAAAGACTGATGCTATTCCCGTCTGAGTCAAAACCAGAAGGAACGTAAAGGCCTCTCGGGATCTCCTATTTTGATCCACGAGAGACGCTGCTGCTGCTGCTGGTGTCGTAGGTTTAATCCGATGAAAACATAGTCGTTCATCCTTGTTCATTATGCACCCTTCCTTTTTCAGTGTATAGTTCATATGATTCATTTTCCCCCTTCGTTCGGGTCAATGTGGTCGGTTGCGATGCTTAATGAACCTCGAGAAATGCTCGATAGCGACGACGAGCATCTGGATGATGTCCTATATGTGGTGTTTCTGAGTAATTTGGCTGGTTGGGAGATCAATAAAACCTTGCATAGATTATTTTTTGTGGCATCTGTACAATGCTTGAAAGGTTTATACTTTGTAGTGTACTACCTAAAAGAGAACGAATCAGAGAAAAAAGGTCACTTCCCAATTTAATACCCTAATAAGGATGTAGGGTCATGGATTCCCTGCCGACGACTCTACACACTACATTTGGGGTGTCATCTTTATCGGTTATTTTTTTATTAGGCTTATAACAAGGTTTCGAGAGAGCTTTTATGGAGATGCTTAGCAGAGAAGGGAGTGTCGGGGACGTATATCAGAGATATGTACGAGGGTTCTCTGACTAGTGTGAGAACACCGTGTGGCGATTCAAAGTACTTTCAGGTTCGAGTAGGGTTTCATCAGGGTTCAGCTCTAAGTTCGTTATTGTTCACCCTAGTTATGGATGCACTTACCAACCCACTTCAAGAAGAGGTTTCCTTGAGTATTTTGTTCGCAGATGGCATTGTGCTTGTGGACAACTCTAGATCTGGATTGGCTAGCAGGCTTGAAAGATGGAGAAGTGTGTTGGAGTCAAAGGGTTTTAGATTGAGTAGGACCAAGACCGAGTATGTCCAGTTCAGTTTTGAAGAGGGAAACGCAGGGACTTCGGTTTTATTGGGGTGAGGGTGGGGGTAGGGGGGGGAGATCTAGTTTCCGGAAAAGAGTTTTTCAAGTACCTTGGCTCGTTCGTTCAAAGCAATGGGGGTATAGACAGGGACATCGATCATCGAATCTAAGCGGAATGGCTAAGATGGAGAAGAGGTGACAGAAAAGCTATGGCAAAACTAAAAGGGAAATTCCAAAATGGTTGTCAGACCGACTGTTCTGTATGGCTCAGAGTGTTGGCTGACAACTAAAGCTCAAGAACATAAGTTGTCAGTGGCTGAGATTATAATGTTGCACTGGATGAGTGGACACACGAGACTTGACAAAATCAGAAATGGAGACATCAAGAGCAAGGTTGGAATTGTGAGTATAGTTGACAGACTGCGGGAGTGTAGATTGCGTTGGTTTGGGCACGTGTGTAGGAGACCATCTTCGGCTCCGTTTCGCAGGTGTGAGAGTTTGGTTCTTGGAGATATCCGTAGAGGGAGAGGGAGACCAAATAAGAGTTGGATGGATGTTATTCGTCAGGATCTCAATCTTATAAACCTGTCTGAAGATTTGACTTCAGACAGGGACCACTGGAGGCCGGTGCGTTCGGACTACGGATGGATAGTGTTTTGGGCTTTGATGTTTTGTCTTTTTGCCCTTGCTTCACTTTTATCTTTTCCCTGCTTCGTTTATGATTCTGCTTCCGTTCTATGAGTCATGCTTTCTTGTAATTCTAGTATCCTATCGTTCTGGGTCTTTCGGAAACACACTCGCAACTTGTTCGGGGAAAGAATGCGTACAACCTGACCCCCTAGATTCGGGATATACTGGGTTGTTGTTGTTTTTTTTTATTATTATTATTATTAGGAAAAAATTCGAGGTCATGCAAACATGAACCTCGAAGGTCGATAAGTCGGAAGACGGGAAACCGTCTAAACAAACACAAAATACAAAGATGGTGCCATATACAAGCAATAACACTCTACAAAAGCGAAACTAATAACAACCAAACCGAAAGGATGCAGACGTAGACGAAAGACGAAAGTCAAACACTCCCCGACGGCAACACATCAAGAGACCCCTTGTGGGCAGTGAAGACGAATCTCCAAGGAAACAGCCTTCCGGAAAAAGAAGACACCTCGATACACACTCTCACGGCCCCAGCCTCTCTTGACTCCGACTACCAGAACCCCATCACACGGAAAGAAAGTCCAGTCCCGCCAAACGCAGAGCCACACACCGCCTGAATCGAATATAAGGGAAGAAAAAAGATTAAAGCTAGGCATGGCCACAGGTCCGACCCGGTGGGTTGACGGGTTCGATCCATCGGATTAAGGGTCGGGGATTCTACCCGAATCTTAACCCGAGAATCCCATGGGTCTACAAGTTTAGGTCATCCGGTGAGTTTAAGGATCAACCCGTTGGGTCGGGACACGTGGTGTAAAGGGTTGAACCCGTCGAGTTGGGTCTGGGTTGGGTCACTTTTTTTTTTTTAAAAGGGTATGATTTTCATAAGAAGAAAAAAATGTTCCGTTTACATATTTGTTGGAAATTCGAAAAATGAATAAAAACTTCGGTTAAATTGAGTGAGAAAAAAAGGATGAAGAATTTGAATCGGTTTACCAATTGCCTACGTATCCTCCCGGAAAAGAGGAATCAAAGTCCACGTACGTAGTTCTTTTACCTATATTCTGAACCCTGCTTACTTACACATCGAACCCTCCATCAGTGACTTCGCCATCCACAGAGCTCCTAACTGAATCTGACTCGAATCCATCGTCGGCCTCGACCTCGATGGACAAGATGTTCTTCTGAATTCTCACGTCCGTCTTCTTCTAATCGACGAGGCAAACTTGGGCTTCGAGGTTCTCGAGGAGCAATCTTGATCTCTTCTCGGTTATGTTGGGATAAATAGTCATCCCACATTGATTGTGGATGGTATAACAAACCAAAATATAAGGTTGGAGAAGCCCCTACACAATGGCTTAAGCTTTTGTGTAAAATGGTGATTCCGACCTTATAACCAAAAACAAAATTAAACCCGACACGACTCCCGTTTTCATACGACCCGACCGGGATTCTCGGAATCTCACATGGTATCAGAGCAGGTCCGAGTCGGGGTCGGTTTTTCTGGCTTCGGGATAGGCTAAAAGAGAATGAGATGTCGAATCCCGTTGTAAAAACCCGGGCGAGCTATAAAGAGATTGAGAGTCTCGGCCCGGGAGAAGATTTAAAAAGAAAAAAAAAATTGTTCAAGTGTCAACCCGATCCAGGCGGGTTGCACTTGAGGGGGCGTGTTGGGATAAATAGTCACCCCACATAGATTGTGGATGGTATAACAAACCAAAATATAAGGTTGGAGAAGCCCCTACACAATGACTTAAGCTTTTGTGTAAAGTGGTGGATCCCGACCTTATAACCAAAAACAAAATTAAACCCGACACGACTCTCGTTTTCATACGACCCGACCGGGATTCTCGGAATCTCACAGAATTTAACCTCCTCAGCTGAATAACTGCTTGATTGCGACGATGGAGTAAAGGGCTCCAAGTATCCGCCAGACGATCACTTGTAGGCTGCGGAAGTGCAGAGTTGGAAATCTTTGTCTTTCGACCCAGCTCCACCATTCTAATATCGAAATTTTCCTCTTCATCAATACGAAATTCAAAGTTAGTAGACAAATATTCATCAAGCTCGGAGTGGAGGCTCGACAACAAGCATGTGGGCCCCACAACAGCTACCCCAACGTTCAATTTTTTTTTAAATAGGCTCGACTCGAACTCGAACCCACCAACCCGACGTACCCGACCATCCGTCAAGCCGGACTCGACATGTCACTCACTCATGGCCACGTCTAATTAAAGCGCGAATAAAAATATTGACAATAGCTTGCAGTATGTTACAAATTACACATTTGGGACGTGTTTGGCTGGGGGGTGGGAGGGGATGGAAGAGGCGGGAGTGGACTTTGGGAATCGTGCCCGCATTTTTTGCAACGGGATGGAGGTAGATGGAGGTGGGATTGAAACACCAAAAAACTAGGTGGGATTGGAACCTAGAAAATGGAGGATTGAGGAGATGGGGATGGAAATGTCTCAAATTTGCCCCCATCATCTTCAACCTTCCTCCCTCTCTCCTCCCCCCTACCACCACCACTAACCCTCACCTAAGTCCTCCTTCTCTGATGCCCTTGCCGACCGACCACCGACGCCGTCGCCCACCCCCGCCGCTGATTGAACGTGCTTCCCAAGAGCGAATTTGCCGACGACAGATCGATACACTAATAAAAAAAAGGTATATATATTATGAAAAAGATGGGTAGCGTTGGTGGCTCCCGGGATTTGAGCTCCGAGTACCTTCGTCGGCGACCTGCCCCGGTTCAAAGCCCTCTTCAATTGCGGCGACAAAAGTGCGACGAGGAGAGGCGTGGGCAACGGGAGGAGCGAGAGGTTGAAGGCAAATCAGAGGAAGGGTGAGGGCGAAGAGATGAGAAGCCATGGAAGGAGAAAGAACAGCTGCCATGGGAGCTCGGGAGCAAAAGGGGTCGACGATCAGTTTGAAATCTTTATCCCCAAATTGAACAGGAAGCAGGAGAAATGAAAGAGGAGACAATTAGTGGGGGGCAAATGTGTCTTTTTGGGTGCCTTCATCCCCGAATACTTTAACACACAACCAAACACGAACAAGATTAAACTGACTTTAAATCTCCACCCCGTCCACCCCAAAATTCCATCTCCATCCCTTCCATCCCAAAATTCATCCCCATCCCGTTGCCAAACACGGCATTGATGATCATTGAATTACTTATTCGGATCAAATAATGTGCAAATTTAACATCGTTCTATTTTCGTATACAAAAATCCAAAACCCTATAACTAAGTATTATATATTCAGATAAAATATATGAATTGAAGTATATTATATATTCAGATAAAATATATGAATTGAAGTATTTAAGTTAAACTTAAATCTAGTAGAGTAATTAGAAATGTATGAATTTGAGTGCTCGTTTGGTTTGATGTGGGAATTGAAATTCTTAAGAATTTACTTCATGGGAATTGAATTCCCATCAAGTTCATGGGAATTCTGAAAATACATTTGAATGATTTTTTTATTCTAAGGAATTAAATGAAGGAATTGAAAATTTTCAAATTAAAAAGGGTGGAATTGAACTCACTTAGGGAGAACTAGGTAAGAGAACTTCCTTCAAATTAGAGAAATTTTCTGAGAATTCCTGGGTTTTTCAATTTTAAAATTATCAACCAAACACATATTTTTCCCTACTTCATGGGATTTTCTACTTCCTGGGTTTTTTAATTCCTAACCAAACGAGCACTTAGTCGAGTTTCGAACTTTAAAAGCTTCAAATATGTTAAAAAAAAAACTAATTTGAAGAATTAAGTTTAAACTAATCTCAAATATATCTATAAAAAATGTACATTCTAGAAATATTATCATAAACAAACTGAATTTCAAACTTAAAGAATTTTGTGAGATTCCAATCATCAGTTTGTAATAAAATACAGTATTATTATTTATTGTTTATGTACTCTTCTCAAATCATCAATTGTATCATTGTATGCATACACTGAGTACTGATGTAAAGGAAGGTCAAGACAAAAAGGGTTGATGATTTCTTTATTTAAAAAATAAAAATAAAATCAATGAAGATAAATGAATATGGAGAATGAGGTTGTGGCCATGTCCAGCATAACCTATCCACATCAACCTTCTTCTGGAACTTATAACAATCTTCAAAATATCTATTTCTTGATATTTACTTTACCCTGTTTTATTCCTTCAACCCCAAACGCTATCAAAAAAGTTTTCACTGATAAAACAAGATAACTGCATTTTAATTTTTGTTATTGATTAATATTATAGTAATTGATTTGGCTAAGATCTGATGAAATTGTCGATATAAGCCATTAATTTGTATTTGAATGACTTAAAATTTACTGGCCGTCTTGCAGTAGTCAAGGACGGAGCCAGAAATCTTTAAGCAGGGAGCACGATTATATATATAAAATTTTGTGAATTTTTTTTTTGTGTACAACAATTAAGAAGATTTAAAAAAAAAAAACTAAAAAAACACTGAATTTTTTTTAATGATATTTTTTTTCGTGCCAAGGGGCTGCTCTAACACTCCCGAGTGGCCAAGCACCCCCATGTCCCAGCTCCGCCCCTGCCCTCTTGCATTTTCTAAAGCATATGCTATTCTGAATTTACATGATAAAGTAAACCCATACAAATATTGATTCCATTTAGGGGTAAGGATTCCATTTATAGAGCTTTCGAGCCTCATCAAAATACAGTGCAGTGACGGCTATAGGATTTTGTAGAAAGAAGAGCAAAATCTTTGTTTATGAGGGAAAAAATCAACATATATGTAGAAATATTTTTAAAAAAATTGAAAGAAAATCATAAATTATGCCTCATATTAGTCATATATGACATTTTTTAGTGTAAAAACATAAGTATTAAAAATATTTTTTTTTTTTCTTACCAAAATAAACGCTATTTCTATACTTTTTAAAATTTTATCTTAATTTTAAAAAAATACTTTTTTTTTTGTTTCCGTCGAAGAGTCACCCCTCTGCAGCCGCCCCCTATCAAAATACATTGTAACAAAACTAGTGCATTAATCAAATTCGAGATGGGTATTAGATTACGAAGAGATGGTTTTAGGGCTCGTTTGGTTAGACGTGGGAAGTATAGTTCCCGGGAAGTTAACTTCCTAGGAATTCAATTCCCGTAAATTGAAAATCATGGGAATTCAGAAATTGTGTTTGGTTTTAGATTTTGGATTATAGGAATTGAAATAAGAAAATAGAACTTTCCTATTAAAAAGGGTGGAATTGGAACTTACCTAGGGGGAACTAGGTAAGTGCACTTCCTACAAAATGGAGGAATTGAAATTCTCAGGAATTCAACTTCCTGCATTTTTCTGTAACAAAAAAATCAACCAAACGCTGGTATTTTCTCCAATTCCTGGGAATTACTACTTCCTAGGTCTTTAGAACGTCAACCAAACGAGCTCTTACATTGGTAATATAGCTAAATTAAAATCTAAAGACATTGAAAAAACTCTCTCATGTGAGCGTCGCCATCAACAAGATTAAAAAGATTGTGTTACACAAAGGAAAGGGATGAGAATGCAATCTAATAAGACCTTGTTTGGCTTTTTCTAATCAAGTAAGCCAAGCATTTGTTTGAACCAAAATAGCACAACGTTTGGTATCTTACCGCCACCAAAATCCCCTTTATATTTATTTTAAAAAATGGCCAAATGGGTTTTAAAAATCAATTTAAATGTCCCCTAACTTAATGGTCTTCGTCTCGTCTGAATTTCACTGTTTAGATAGTTTGGTTAGCCTGCTGTTGCATATTTTATTTCTATTTTATGTTTTTTGTTGTATTGTATCACGATGTTTAATCTGTATTTTCGTTTGTCGATTCATTGGTCTCGATATATAAAAAAAGGGTCTTATTCATAGAACAAGATACTAAATTGAGAAAAATTCTCTTGCTAAAAAAAATTATAAAGTCTAAAAATCTAATTAAAAGAAAAGTTAAACCAATTAAAATTTGAAATATAATTAATACTCCGTATAAATTTAGTCCCAAAAATCGATAAAAAAAATAAATGAAATGGACGAAGTACTTGTTCCACCTAGATACACGTGAAAGAGCGGAAAGCCAACGGAAAAAGTGTGCAGCCACGTCATCACCAAGAATCCAGGACACCCAATGGCGAGCTGCCACATAGGCAGATAAGAAAACCTTTTTGTCCGTGTGTGTAAAAATGGTAGGATTAGAGATTTAGAGGCAGAAAGAAAAAGATTAATCGAGAGGAGATAAAAAAAAGGATTATGTTTTGACGCTGCAGGTGGTATGGGTTTTGGGTGTGGAGAAGGAGACTTTGTAAAAGATCCAACGAAAACAGCGTCATATACCATGCTTGGACACCAATGGGTCTACAGTTTGTGATAATTACCATATTGCCCCTGATTACAAGTTCATTATCTTATCCTCTCTAATCCTACCACAATCTCCTTTGTTGATTACTTAGCCACACACATTGTTACCATATCTTGAATGTCCTTTTTATTTACTATATATGGTTTTTAAATCTGCAAACTAAATGAACTTATAAAAAAATTATCTGATAGAGTTTAAGGACGAAAAAACAAAATAAATGATAGAAAACATTTCAATTATGAAGATTTCAATGCCTGTATAATTGGGCTTCTCTCAAATGGGGGAGCTTGTAGGTGTGGTGAGTCTATTCAACTTTAAGAAAACCAATGAGATGATGAATTGACAAAAATCTGAAAATTAAGTTTATTGACAAATAGTTTACATCTATTATTTTTCAATAAAGATGTATAAGATAAATCAAACCCTGAATTTTAAACATGAAGAATTTGATGTTTGACTACCTATAATTTTAAAACGAGAGCTCGTTTGTGTCAATTTTCATGTAACAAAATCAAAAATACGACGAAGTTAACAAAACCAAAACCCGTGATCGAGTTTAATGAGAAAGAATTGAAGACCTTAGGTAAAGTCTACTTTCCCACAAGATGGTTTGAATATCTAACCCTAAATTGCCAATATGACTTTCAACTCCCGACTAACTATACTAACTCCTTATAAATAAATAGCGATGCTATATGAATTGAGTAGCCGAAGATCAAATTATACTTGGTTTGACTTGAAACTTGATTACTATGTCATATATACATTTTAAAGCTCGATTTCAAATCAAGATTCGACTAGTTACTAAACCGTATTTAGCAATCATAACTCAGATCCTTTTATCTTAAACAACAGCCCTACAAATAAACAGACCAAGGAGGGCATGACGGTAAATGAATTTGGATCAAATAATTGATAGTTGTATTGAGAAAGATTGAAGAAAACACAGTGAATGGTAAGAGATGATAGTATAAAAAACAGTGGTCCATTCCCCAAATTGGATGAATGCAAACAGTGTCCCTTTGCTCTGTTTTTCTCGTCCTCATCACACACTTCATTCATTCACTCTCTCTCTCTCTTTCTCTCTGCCTCCTTCACCTCTCCCCTTATCCACCTCGTGACCTGCAAATCTGTAGGTTTTATACAGACATCTCCTTCTATTAAAGGTCTTACTTTTATCCCCCATTTTTTCTGCTCATCCACCTCTGAACTGTTCTTAGTCCTTTTTCTTACCTCCCAATTACCTCCCTCCTTTTCTGAATTCAGGTCTCAAAATTTCAGCTTCTTTTTGAGGCATCTGTGTGTCTGTACCTACAGAGTGCAATTTTCAGCCAAGTCCCCATCTGGGGTTTTGGTCAATTTACCTGCAATCTAACAGGGTTTAGGGTTTAAACCTGACCTTCATTTTTGTAGCCTTCAAAGCTTTCCAATTTAGCTGCTATGGCGTATAATTCAGCCATTTGAATAGTTACATAGAATCCAAAGATGAGTTCTTGCCTAGCCGGAGCCGGCAGGAACACTGCCACTGCCGCCGCTGCGGCTGCCACTACCACCTTTGGGTTTGA
Organism: Persicaria tinctoria; assembly: GCA_037127255.1. NCBI lineage: Eukaryota > Viridiplantae > Streptophyta > Magnoliopsida > Caryophyllales > Polygonaceae > Persicaria > Persicaria tinctoria. The sequence continues at coordinate 6,411,604 of JBANSL010000016.1, read as the reverse complement.
CCATGAGTTTGAGTTTCTCAAATCTGCATCTGCTTCAGTCAGAGCTTCTCCTCACTCTTCCTCATCTTCCACCTCTTCATCTTGTTTTACTTCCTCTTCCCCCAATTCCACCATCTCTGAATCAAGCAACTCTCTCTCACCGCCGCTCTCCATCTGCACTAGAAAGCCCCGGACTCCCCGGAAACGCCCCAACCAGACCTACAGCGAAGCGGCGGCGCTCCTCTCCACCGCGTACCCGAACATATTCTCCCCTAAGCATCTCGCCAAGCCGCCTTCGTTCAAGTTCGCGAAACCGGTTGATTCCGCTGGCTGGTTGAATTCCGCCATCGAAGAGGAGCTTCTCCTGCCGCTGTCTGTCCCTGAAAAGCCGCTCGAGCCTAGATTTGGATTGGTTACGAGTAGCAGCTGTAGCAATTACAGCGATTCTTCGAGCGAGAAGCCATGCCAGAGCCCGATGGAGGAGAACGGGGTCCGAGAAGATGGCGATTTTGACACCGAGTCGATCCTCGATGAGGAAATTGAAGGTGGAATTGACAGCATCATGGGGAATTTGACGGTGAAAAGCGACAATGTTGATCATAATCTCGCTAATCAACAACAGCAGACGACCAATTTCTGCTACGGGATCCCTATGGGGTTAGGGTTAGGGCTAATGAGCGGCCGATTCGATTTCGGCTTCGGAATGACCAGAGGAGTGAAGGCGTTCCGCGATTCACCGTACGCCGGATACGGCGGAGCCGGCGAATGGTGGCGCTTCCCGACGATGACAACGGTGGACGTCGGCGCGATATCGCCGAGGCTGGAGAAGAAGCCAGCGGTCGAGAAGAAGAAGAGTGTCAACACTACCATCGCCAGCAAGAAGAAGAAACTTCCGGAGGAGAAGCAAAAGGAAGGAGCGGGAGCAGCGGAGGCGGAGGAGATGCCGGCGCCGAGCAGCTCAGATTGCCGGATTCAATTGAAGCTAAACTACGATGATGTCCTGAGTGCTTGGTCAGACCGTGGCTCTCCGTACTCCGACGATTCTCCGACGCCGGAGTTTTCTGGAAGGGACGCCTTGGTACGTTTGACTTCTGAATCATCACACATTTGTTTAATCATGTTTGAATATTCATCTTACGTAGTTTAAATATCACTCAGTTACTCCGTAATTAATACTTCATCCGTTGAACAAAACTTGACGTTTTACTATTCATATACGCTTTTTTAGAAGCTAAAAACTATATAAAACATTGACTTTTGAAATAATTTTTTTTAACAATTTCGTAGTTATTATTAATAAGTACAAACTTGTTAAAAAAAATTTTTAAAAAAATGAATATTTTATATAGTTTTTATCATTCTAAAAAAGCGTGCGTGAATAGTAAACGATAAGTTTTGTTGAACGGATGGAGTAATTTAATAGTACTACTCTCTAACAAAAATATTTAATTTAATATTCGCGCTTTTTAAATACTTAATCTTGGCCAACTTTTAACTCAATAAGCTAAAAATTATATTAAAAAATTATTTTTTTATATAATTTAATATTTATTACTAATAAAATTATATAAAATATTATTTTTTATATAATTTAATAGTAGTATTTAGTATATATATTACAGTTTTAATTATTTAAAATTTTAAATATGTGTAAAAAAATCAATCTATTAGTAAACGGATATAGTATTATAAAAAATTATACTAAAATATCAAGTATGTTATTGATTTTTTAAATGATTTTTACTTATAATTAATACATATAAAATAAAATTTATTAAAATTTAAAATTTTATAAAAAAATTAGTTTTTTAAAATATATATGTAAATAGTAAAATACAAAATAACGGTAAAAGTAGTATACAGTATATACTATACTCATATTCCCGTATTTATGGACCAAGCATATTCTTATTTACTTTATATATATTAAAATAATCTTTTGAATTTGTGCTCTATATAGGTTAAACAAAATATATTGAGAAAAAATAGTCAGAATTAGATGCTTAAACCCTAAAAAAACAAATAAAAATATAGCTAAAATGAGTTAAACTAAGAAAATATTTTAAAAAAAATTAAAATTAATTTTTTTCTACCTCAAACTAACAAAAATAAATTAAAATTAAAAAAATAGATTAAAAGAATAATTTTTTTTTTTTTTGTGAGAGAGGACATAGGAAGGAACATAATCGAGGACCTAAAAAATCAACATTTTTTCAGTTTTCAGGGTAAAATCACATAAGTATGTATTTAGAACTATGAGAATGTTTCAACATTTTTGTTGAAAACTTGCATTACATTTAATAGAAAGGGACTACCAAATGCATTTTTCTTTAGGTCATTCTCATGGGCTTCCTCTTTTATTAAAGGGCTCCTCTTTTATCTCCTTTGCCAAGTTGACTTGTAAAAGGACCCCTTGAAATGGAATCAGTACATTTTTATCTCACTAAAAAGAAGATTTTCATGTGGGTTTTTCTCTCATAGACATGTTAGTTTGAAGCATATTTCATGTGATCAATGTACAACAGGCGAGGTTGGCGCAGATCGATCTCATCGGGGAGACCGGAGGGGTAAGAGAAGCCAGCGTTCAACGGTACAAGGAGAAGCGACGAACCAGGCTATTCTCTAAGAAGATCAGGTACCAAGTGAGGAAGGTTAACGCGGATCAACGCCCTAGAATGAAGGTATACGATAACACGCTATGATCAACCTCTCGCTACATCTGAATGTATGTCTCTTTAAGCATATATGATACCGTTTAGGGCGTTATGGTCTCTATCCGCGGCATCACAGTTGATTTCTATATATATACTTTGTCGCGAAACAATGAACAACAACTTGGCTTTGATGCTTTGTTGCAGGGGAGATTCGTTAGAGGTACCGAGTCAGGTGCAGGCGTGCAACCGTAGAGAGAGAGAGAGATCAAGAGTTGTTTTTTTGGCAGAGATTGTGAGGCTCTTCTTAGCTAAAAACTTGCTTATGAGATAGCTAGGAACTATACAAAGCAAGAAAGGAAGTAGCAATGTATTAGTCCTTTTTGCTTTTTGTTTTGATTTTTGTTTACAGGATTTGTGTTAAAATTTGTTTGCATTCTCCCTTTTTGATCTACAATTTCAAAGTTGAATGTGATGAATTTCTGTTTTTGTAGTTATTTAGTTACAAAACACTTCATTAATTCCCAAAAATCTTATATCAAATTGCTAATAGCCCATTGGGAGAGAAATCGACTGATTTACCTCCACATACACTGGCTTGCTATGCGCACGGTTTCGTATCGCTAAACAAATATCTTGCAATGACTATCATTTTTGTCGACACCGACTTCCTGTGCCGGCAAGCTTATTTTAGGCCAAAAAATCTTACTAACAGCAGAATCCGGTGAATGGTTTGTAGAATTTTTAAAATGTAAAAACAAAAAGAAAAAAAAAACATACATGTAATTTTTAAACAACCACATAATTAATCACTTTGGATTAAAAAATTTATTTAAGAGCATCGGATGGTTAAAAGAAGACCAACTCGTAATGAATTGCCAAATAATTCAAGACTAGGTGGTAGTGAATTGAAAGTCTCGTCTCTTTGAATGGTCCTCCTCGAGCCACAATTTACATAAATCTCCCCTAATAAGAGCATATTTATTAGTGACCCCATCTCGAGCTCATAATTTACTTTTCAACTGTCACATCAGCTTACGAGCCTCAATTCGGCCACCTTTTCAGCAAATTATCCGTGAGTCCTATCGAAGTTCATAAGTTCATAAATGTGTAATTTTTTTTTGAAAAAAAACATATACAAAATATGTGTCTATGGGTAGATAAAAATAAATTACATTCAAAAATACATTTTTTTTAAATACAAAATAAGCCAAAAATCAATTTTAAAAAGTGAAATACAAGTTTTTGGAAAAAAAAAATTAAAAGTGGCCCACCTAATGTACTCGTGAGCCTTGCTTTATGGGGCTCATCTGCGGGAGTGATTTTTTGGAGCTCACTACCACCTCATCTTCTATCTTCATTTTTCTTTTTATTTTTTGCTTATGTGGTTTATTGGTGAGCATTCTCTAAGCAAAATATATTCAGAAGATGAGAAGAACCTAATCATTTATGGATAACTTTATAAGATGAACCAAATTGAATATGTGGTGATGTTAAAAGGCACTAACAAATAGGAGATTTTTTGGACCACATCAACCAACACCCACTGTATTCTAATTTCTAAAGGCTTCCTACGCATCATATTATCATATATTGTAAATAAGATTTTTTTTTTATAACAAGCAAAATTCATGTGTTTTCTTGTTTAAAAAATAAATAAAAACAGTCGACGGATATATATATATGCTACTGTACTTAATATTTTGTGTGGGCTCGTTGCTGAAGCGTGTAACAATTATGGGCCACAATGAGCTATTGGGCCTCGTAATTAACCCAAGCCCATGGCTACCCTTAGGTGGAAAAGGACTTTGATCTACCATTTTTTTTTGGGTTCGGTTTGGATTGGTGATCCCTGTTTTTTTTTCCATATCAAGAATGAAGATAAGAATTTGAGTGATGTCTGACGACAAATATGTAACTTGTTGCACTCTTAATATATAATAATGTATAATAAAATAATATTTTTTTTAAATTGCGTAACTTTTTATCGAATTGTCAAAATATTTAGTACAACCTCTCGTTTCAAAGCTCTAGCATATGAATGTTAATTCAAGAAAAATATAAAAATATTATAATCTATTGAAATAAAATTAAATTGATTGATATACATTCAATTTTTAAATATTTATATTTTTTAATTTAGATGTTAGATTATGACGTATGGGTAGGATTCAAGTGAGAATAGTATATACCGATGAGAAGAAAAGAAGGGATCTCATTGGTCGAATTTATTAAAATAATAATTAAAAAAATTGGGCCTGATTTTAGCCTCACGCGCTTGTTGCCCCCGCCGTCTTCTTCCTCTCACAACTTCCGACTGCCGTAGCCATCCACCAGCCAGCAACTTCCGTCTTCGATGGAGACTCCGTCTTCCATAGCCACTGCCTCCCGCTCTCCCGCGCATCTTCCCGGCGAGGCTGGCTCGCCGCCATCCGCTCTAACGGCGACCTCGGGAGCGCGAGCAGTGGACGCGGAGTTCTCGATCTCAGTCTAAACGAGTCACCGATTCCGGAGGAGCAGAGCACGCGGTGTGGGGCTCCAGGGGCGGACGACGATTCCCGGCCTCCCCCTCGCAGCTGTTCGATTCCTGGCGGCGCTTCTCGGCCTAGCAGTGATTCTTCAAGGCCGTCGCCGGGGAAGGCGTCTGATTTCAGCCGGAAGGTGTTGGAGAAGTGGAGCCCTAGGGTGAAGATCCAGCTTCTGGCTCTTCGACTCGTGAAGATGACGATCTCCGCTGGGAGGCCTTTCATCCGGTCCTCTGTCACGCCCTCGCCGATTTCGACCGGCTTCCTCCATTCCTCTGCCACTTTCGACTTCGTCGAGTTGCTGGACCAGTTATCTCAGATCGAGATCAACGGGCTTGGTCGAGCAGAGCAGCTGCCAGCGTTGAAGGCGGCGATTGAGTCAATGCCGACAGTGGAGATAATGGAAGAGCAGGTGAGCACATAATCGCACTTGCGCTGAAGCGCTTCGTTGTCGGCGAGGAACTTGCGCTGAGATCTGCCGAATCTCTTGCTCCTAGATCCGTGCTCCTTGCCGACGTCCTTCTTCAACATCCCCGCTGAGATCATTTTTACTTGTTTGCTTCAACTTGATCCAGTAACATAAGAATCAAGATTGTATGAGGTGTATGGTCCGTATGGACATGAGGGAATTTGAAATAGTTTTGGAATGTTGAAGTAGAAGACAATGAGTTTGTTAATTGGAATTGTAATAAATAAATTACAGCAAAACTGACATAAGTAGGAAATTGAGTTTGGTTCAGTAGAAGACAATGAGTTTCGGTGACTAAATTGAGTTTGGTTCACTGACTAAATAGAGGTTGGTTCAGTCACTAGGTGTGGTTCACTGGGTTTGGTTCACTGGATTTGGTTCACTTGGTGCGGTTCACTGGATTTGGTTCACTGGGTGTGGTTCACTGGATTTGGTTCACTGGGTGTAGTTCACTAGGTATGGTTCACTAGCTTTGGGTCACCGGGTGTGGTTCAACAATAATTAATAAATTACGGTGGGTTCAGTGCCTAAATAGAGGTTGGTTCAGTGACTAAATAGTGGTTGGTTCAGTGTCTAAATAGGTTGGTTCAGTGTCTAAATAGAGGTTGGTTCAGTGACTATTTAGAGGTTGGTTCAGTGGCTAAATAGAAGTTGGTTCAATGTCTAAATAGAGGTTGGTTCAGTGACTAAATAGATGTTGGTTCAGTGACTAAATAGAGATGGTTTAGTGACAAAATATATAGGTTCATGAACTACTTCTTCGTAACTTCTTTATTGCTTGATGAACCACTTCTTGATAACTTGATAAACCACTTTTTATAGGCTCATGAACCACTTCTTTATAGCTTAATGAATCACTTCTTCATAACTTGATGAACCACTTCTCTATAGCTTGATGAACCACTTCTTCATAACTTTTTTATAGCTTGATGAACCACTTCTTGATAACTTGATGAACCACTTCTTGATAACTTGACGAACAACTTCTTTATAGCTTCATGAACCACTTCATGGTTTAGTGACCGAATAGAGAGTGGTTCAGTGACTCAATAGATGGTGGTTCAGTGACCGAATAGAGAATGGTTCAGTGACTCAATAGAGGGTGGTTCATCAAATAAAGAGAAGTGATTCATAAAATAAATAGTATTGGTTCATAAAATAAATAGTATTGGTCCATGAACCATTTTATTTTAAAAATAAATAAATAATTAATTCAAAATAAACAATAAAAGAAAATAAAAGAAGAATGAAAATTTTACAATTATTAAATAGTAGTGGTTCATGAAATAAAGAGTAGTGATTCATGAAATAAATAGTATTGGTTCATGAACCATTTTATTTTAAAAACAAACAAACAAATAATTAAAAAATAAACATTAAAAGAAAATAAAAGAAGAATGATTTTTTTTATTATGAAATATATATCAATATGTATCTTAATGTATAGTTAATAAATTTACGTGAAAACATTTTAATTATAATTAGAAAAATATATATATTAAAAGTTGTAAAATCAATTTTGAGGCATTTCTTTAACTAATAAATATTAGTAGATGCCCTTATTGACAAAAGATACTAACTGGTACAATGGTTAAGGTGCTGTACCGCTGTGTAGGCGTGTAGCTTTGATTGGTCACAGGTTCAAACCCTAGCGCGCCCGCAACTATCCGGATTTTTAATTATTTGGCTAGGCGCGCGCTGGGCCTGGTTTGTGGACGCGTTTTTTTTGACATAAATTTATATTATTTTAATCCGTTTGGACCAATCAAATCACCCTATGGCGTATTATATATTAAAATGACGCTATTATTAACGAGGAGAATACACTCAGATAATTCGTCAAATAAGAAAGAGGCACGTAACCCTCGTGGCTCCGCCACCGAAGGTGAAGACCTCGTCCGAAAGGCCCCCCTTGGCTCCGAAGGTGAAGACCTCGTCCGAATCCAAGTCCCACCCGCTAAGAATTTAATCAAATTTAAAAATGATAAGTTTTGATATGTGGATTGGTTGGAACCTCGAATCGACGGGTTGGATCGGGCCTTGTGACGCTGGAATCGTTATAATATCTAGCACGTCGGAGAACCCGGTGCTCTCCCTCTTTCGGCCCCTTTGACAGCTCTATCCCACGAACACAACCCCCTGACCGGCCCCCCTCCCGCCCCCCCCCCTCTCTCTCCCCTACCAGTCGGTCTTCCTCTCTTTCTCGTTTCTCCCTCCTTTTTCTCCAATCCCAATCCCTAACCCAAACCTTCTCTCCTCCCTAATAATTCATCTCCGATTTCACCTCCACCTTCCCCATCTCCGAATTTTGAACCCTAGATCATCCGTTACCGGTAATTCTATCGGTCACATCTAGGGTTCTTGATCACCGTTAATCCTGATATATATATTTTTCTCATTGTCATTTGGAGGTTTTGATTTGCGATCGGCACCCTACGAGAGGAGAACATAGATTCCGATATCCCCGGTGCCGGATTTGGCGCAATTTGAGCTGCTGACTCCAGATTGTCGGTTGATTCGGCCGGCGATCGACGAGCTTTGCTGGTTAGCGTTACGAGTTTAGTAGTCACATGGTAGATTTGTAGGATATAGAGAGATATATAGAGAGCGAGTTTTTAGAGAGGGGGCAGCAATAAGGAAGCACTGGGGGCGAATCAGTCTCGGCAGAGCCGGGCACAGGCCGGCTTAGGGTCGTGGTTACTGCGTTCCAATGTCTCCAAACCACACACTCTAGAGTACCTTGCTCAGATGGACTTTGTGAGCCGCCACACTGCGTCGTCCTCTGATACGACTTCTTCTATCCCTGCTACTTCTGCTCCTTCTCCTTCTTCCTCCTCGGCTCATGTCCAGGAGGAGCCCGAGTACTTGGCCCGATACTTGGTGGTCAAGCATTCATGGCGAGGCCGGTACAAAAGGATTCTGTGCTTGTCCAGTGCAACGATCATCACCCTTGATCCGTCTTCTCTTGTGGTGACGAACTCGTATGAAGTCAGCAATGATTTTGAGGGTGCGGCTCCGATCCTGGGGCGTGATGAGAATTCGACGGAGTTCACTTTGAATGTCAGGACTGATGGGAAGGGCAAATACAAGGGGATGAAGTTTTCATCCAAGTACAGGGCGAGTATACTGACTGAGTTGCATAGGATTTGGGGGAACAGGGTGGCAGGTCCCGTGGTTGAGTTTTCCGTGCTTCATCTGCGGAGGCGAAATGCTGAGTGGATTCCTTGTGTAAGTTATCTATTGTTTTCTTTGTTTTTATTTGAAGTCTACAGCTTTGCTTTATTTGAAGGTCAGGATACATGGAAATCCGATGAAGATGAGCTCATTCCCTTGAGAATTAAAAGTTTGGTATTTGATGCCTCATAATCTTTTCAGAAACTTGTTTAAGAAGTACAGAAATCAGAACTAAGCTAATTTCTAGAATTCCAAGAGTTTCTTGATTGCCAGAATAAACTGTCATATCACATTTATGTAATTAGAAAAGACTTCAGCTAGTTTTTTGGTTGCCAGAATAAACTTGGATATCATGCTGATGTAATCAGTGAAATATTCTATTGGAACTTGGAAGGATGCGGGCTATGTATGCCCGTTTTTTTTCGAAGTACTAAACTGGAAGTTAACATATCATAGCCTGGCACTATCCTTGATAGCGGCTGGATATTGTTCCGAGGGAGAGATTATGTTCTGTGTTTGGTTTAGTCTGGAATGTGATGAGAAAAAGAACTTTAAATAGATGTTTTTTTAAATACAGAATCTAGTATTCAATAATAAAAAAGTACGTACTAGAGCTCAAAATTTTACATCTGCATAATTACAGTCAATGGAAGCACATAAGCAATATTTTTAGTTTTTATTTTACTGCAAGGGAAGGGTTCATGAAAAAGGTTCAGAGTCCAGAATATTGCCCACCGTGCTCACCATCCTTGAAGAGGCATGCCATGTTTAACTTTGATTAAAATAAATGGCACATTACAAGATGGTAAAGATTTGACAGCCAATTAGTTGCAACTGAAATCCTAACGGTGAATCATTCTTGTCATTGAAGTAGAGTTGGAAGCTTGGAAAAATAAGTCCAACTTTATGCTATGTGGAAATAGATCCTGCAGTATAGAAGATTCTATCTCAATTTCTGTAGGAAATGATTTGTCATGCTTCCTTTGGAAGCATGTTTTCTTACTTCTTGGTATATAGGATTCTATCTCAAGTATTAGAGAAAGATGATATTTGTTTAGGTTCCTTGTGGAAGCATGTCTTGTTTGGATTGGGGTCATCAATGTGTTTCTTTATTTTGGAAGGCTTCTTAGTTGTTTCTTTACTATGTTATCTCATTTTACATCCTCTCTTTAGAATGCACCAAAGAGGCATGTAGAATGTCTCAGAAAGGCACTGTTTCTTGGAGTTTGTTTTCTGCATCTACCCGTGCTATAATTTTTAAATCGTTGCTGCATTTTCTGTTGGTATGTGCAGAAAATGAAGATCACTTCTATTGGAGTTGAACTCATTGAATTAAAATCAGGAGACCTTCGCTGGTCCTTGAATTTTAGAGATATGAGCTCCCCTGCAATAATTCATCTAGCTGATGCTTATGGGAGGAAAAGTACCGAAGGTGGAGGTTTTGTTCTTTGCCCACTGTATGGTAGAAAGTCCAAAGCTTTCCAAGCTGCTTCAGGAACATCAAACGCTGCCATAGTTTCACATTTGGTATGGCTTGCTTTATAGATGGCTTGTTATGACTTATGAGCTGTTGGTCAGGAACATACTTTCTAAATTGTCAGATGTTGTGCCTGAGAAGAAGCTTGGTCTTCTATCTCGTAATCATGGTTATACTCTGTGTTTACACAATTTTTTTGGTAAAATATCCGTCTTCTCATTTCCTGCAGACTAAAGTTGCTAGATCAATGGTAGGGGTGTCACTGGTTGTAGATAATTCTCAATCACTGACGATCGCTGAATACATCAAGCAAAGGGGTACTTATTTTATAATACCCATGCAATCCGTTATTGGTGTCACTTTCATATTTTTGTTTCTTTTTCTTTTGATACCTACCTAAAAGAAGCTAGGAAACTGCAGCTAAAGAGGCAGTAGGAGCTGATGAAACTCCTTTAGGGCGTTGGTCTGTAACAAGACTGCGGACTGCTGCTCATGGAACAACAGATCTTCCAAGTTTGAGTTTGGGAATCGGGCCAAGAGGAGGGCTCGGAGAGCAGGGTGATGCCGTATCTCGTGAATTAATTCTTACAAAAGTTTCACTCGTTGAGAGGCGTCCAGAAAATTATGAGGTATGATGCTTCATAATGAAAATATGCATGACAGATCTGCTTTATTATTATGTTCAGTACTAATGCCTCTCATGCTGTATGCCAACCCCTTCCCCTGCCAACTTGCAGATCAGATAAAACCTGAAACTAAATAGGAAGCAAATGGGCCCATCAATATTAGCAAATTTAGGGGGTCCATGATGCAGTCCAATCTTTGTCCATTGTCAGGTTCAGTTTCAGCCTGCCCTTGGTTATGCAGTGCTATTTTCTCCCGTCCTGCCCATAGCACCAGAATCAGTGACTCTGGCCTCTTATGTCGGTTTTCTGATAATTGACTTTTCCAAGAATATTTCAAGTTTAAATAATCAAGATGATCCAGTTGCACTTGCAGTTGCAATCACAAAATCCCAACTGATTGACAAATCAACTGGCTAAATTTAAAATTGACACGCCCCTCTTTCAATATTGTGCCATTTCTGGCAAATTTTATAATGTGTCTCCCATATTATCGCTCAATATATGCAAATTCAATCCCAATTGAGCTGCTCTTGCCTCTTGGTATTATATACAAACCAGGTGCATTCCTCATTTTACAACAGTGCATCTTCTCACGATTAGTTTCTCTTTGCTAGTAATGGGCAGTGAAAGTACTACTTTACTGTATCATATATGCTACTGCTAGTGTAATGCGAGAAGGAGAACATAGGTAGGTGTTTAGGAAGTAATTTTCAGCTTCGAGTTTTCCCAGAATTTCCGTTTCCTGCTCTTTGGCAGTACATGTTTTCTGATCTCAGTGGATGATAGCATGCCATTGCTAATCGCTGTACTTAAGTTTCATAACTTGCTTAGTACATGTTTTCTGCTCTCAGTGGATGATAGCATGCCATTGCTAATTGCTGTACTTAAGTTTCATAACTTGCTTGCAGGCTGTTATAATTCGTCCAATTTCTTCTGTTAGTACTTTAGTTCGATTTGCTGAGGAGCCACAGATGTTTGCAATTGAATTTAATGATGGATGTCCCATTCAGGTGAGGTCTAGTGAGTTGTAAAGATTATTGGTTAACTGTTCTTCAGTGACTTATATTGTAAGTTGGCTTCAGGTCTATGCAAGCACCTCTCGTGACAGCTTACTTGCCGCAGTTCGTGATGTAATACAAACTGAAGTAAGTTGATGGTTTTTTCTCTTGAGTAAAATTTTTGGTTTATATTGATCAATTATGTCTAATTTTTAATTAGGGCATACTTGATATGTAGCAGCTATTTGTCTCTTAATTGTTAAGAAGTAATCTTGTTTTGGCTTCTCTCCTTGCAGGGTCAATGTGCTGTACCTGTATTGCCAAGATTAACAATGCCTGGGCACCGTATTGATCCGCCTTGTGGGAGAGTTTGTTTACTAATGCGCCAAAATCCTTCAGCACAACAGCATACTGTTGCTGACTTGGAAATTGCATCCATGCATTTGAAGCACCTAGCAGCCGCTGCAAAAGATGCTGTATCCGAAGGTGGCTCAATTCCTGGATCAAGGGCTAAGTTATGGCGCAGAATAAGGGAATTTAATGCTTGTATTGCTTATGGTGGAGTACCCCCTCATATTGAAGTACCTGAAGTGACTTTGATGGCCTTAATTACTATGCTTCCTGCTACACCAAATCTTCCTCCAGATGCCCCTCCTTTGCCCCCACCATCGCCCAAAGCAGCAGCAACTGTGACAGGGTTCGTTGGTTGTTTACGTAGATTGTTGGCTTCAAGAAGTGCGGCATCTCATGTAATGTCATTTCCTGCAGCAGTGGGAAGAATAATGGGTCTGCTTAGAAATGGTTCTGAGGGTGTCGCTGCTGAAGTTGCTGGGCTTGTTGCAGTACTCATAGGTGGTGGTCCTGGAGATGCAAATATACTCTCTGATACAAAAGGAGAGTGGCATGCCACAATTATGCACACGAAGTCTGTTTTGTTTGCCCATCATAACTATGTTACCATCCTTGTTAACAGGTTGAAGCCAATGTCAGTTTCACCGTTGCTGTCTATGTCAGTTGTAGAGGTATTGGAAGCAATGATCTGTGATCCACATGGGGAAACTACGCAATATACAGTTTTTGTTGAATTGTTACGTCAAGTTGCTGGATTACGACGTCGCCTGTTTGCCCTGTTTGCACATCCTGCTCAGACTGTGAGGGAAACTGTTGCTGTGATTATGCGTACTATTGCCGAAGAAGATGCAGTTGCAGCAGAGTTCATGCGTGATGCAGCTTTGCGAGATGGCGCTCTATTGAGGCATTTGTTGCATGCGTTTTTCCTTCCTGCGGGTGAACGGCGAGAAGTTAGCCGACAGCTTGTGGCCCTTTGGGCAGATTCATATCAGCCAGCCCTTGATTTACTGTCAAGAGTTCTGCCCCCTGGACTTGTAGCTTATCTTCATACACGCTCTGATGGTGTTGAAGATGCACAAAATCTATATAACCAAGATGATGCGTTAACCAGTAAAAGAGAGAGGCGATTGCTTCAGCATAGAAAGGCCCGGTTTATAAAGCCTGCTGCAACATCAGATCCTTCTTCACCAAATATGAATAATGATACACTGGGTGACCCTGCCAGGAAGGTTACTTTCAGCTCCTCTAAAATTCCAGAAAATAATCAGAAGCCTGGCTCTCTTGCCCATCCAAGACAAGTTGTCAATCCAGCCATGTCTCAGTCTGTTGAAAACATGCCAGGTGAAATGTCTTCAGCTGCGGCTACACAATCTGATTACTTGGTTGCTGCTGCTTCCTCTGATGTACAGTCAACTATCGGAGGTGAGGTAGTGGAATCTGTGGCTTCTAATATGGCTGACCCAGATGCCAATTTGGTAGGTCTTCAGAATGGCAATATTCCTGCCCCTGCACAGGTTGTAGTGGAAAACACTCCAGTTGGATCTGGTAGGTTATTGCTCAACTGGTCAGAGTTTTGGCGTGCTTTTATCCTTGATCATAATCGTGCTGATCTTATCTGGAATGAGCGTACCAGGCAGGAGTTAAGGGGGGCCCTGCAGGCAGAGGTTCATAAACTGGATGTTGAGAAGGAGCGTACTCAAGATATTGGCCATGATGGTGCTGAGTTGGAGGCAATGTCTGGGCAAGATAGCGTGCCTCAGTCTCAGATTTCATGGAATTATTCTGAGTTTTCTGTTAGCTATCCTAGCTTGTCTAAGGAAGTTTGTGTGGGTCAATATTATCTTCGCCTGCTTCTTGAGAGCGGATATAGTGCCAGGGCACAAGATTTTCCTCTTCGTGATCCAGTTGCTTTTTTCAGAGCTTTGTATCATAAGTTTTTGTGTGACGCAGATGTAGGATTAACTGTTGATGGTGCTGTGCCTGATGAAACGGGTGCTTCTGATGATTGGTGTGATATGGGGAGATTAGATGGGTTTGGGGGTGGTGGAGGCTCTTCAGTTAGAGAACTTTGCGCAAGGGCTATGGCTATCGTTTATGAACAGCATAACAATACAATCGGACCTTTTGAAGGCACAGCTCACATCACTGTTCTTTTGGACAGAACTGGTGATCGAGCCTTGAGGCATCGCTTGCTTCTACTTTTAAAGGTAATCTCTTTTTGACTCTTAGTAGCACATGACCTGCTATGGAAATTCTTGTTGCTTGACATCATTGACGTTTGTTGTTCACAAGTGCTTGCTTATTTATTCACTGGTATGTAAGCTCTAATGCTCTAAAAGCCTTTAGACTAGTGAAAATTAGACAAAGAGAGTAATAACATCTCTTTAAGATGTTTGGTAGGAAAGTACTCACAAAAAATGAGCATTTGTTGACTTCCCTAATTGAGAAGCAATCCCTTTGTAGAACTACAAGACTAGTATATTCATTTAAGTTTAGAAGACATGCAAGTACATCTGGAATTGTCTTTCATGCTTAATAGCAGCGCATCACCATTCAAATTTTTAGGGCATACTCTGTATTTCTTATAGACTAAAGTTTAGTTTGATTTCCAAAATAGAGATGGGAAATCAGAAAAGATTAGTTGTCAGCAACTATTACCAAACTCCCCAGTTTGATTGCATTTGGTAAAGGATAAGGCCTCCTGAAAGCACCAGCTGATGAACTCACATGACTGTAGTTTGTCCGACAATTCATGGTTTGAGCCATTCCAAAGTGCTTTAAGAATTAACCCGTTAGTTTGTTCTTATGTTGTGAAGGAGTCTAGGCCCTCGTGTAAGTGTTTAATTATGTTTTTTTTTGGGTATTTCGTGATTTACTTTATGTTGTTACTTAAAATGTAATGTTACATATTTTATATTTCTGCAGGTTCTGATGAAAATTCTATCAAATATAGAGGCTTGTGTTTTGGTTGGTGGGTGTGTCTTGGCCGTAGATCTGTTGACAACTGTTCACGAGGCTTCAGAAAGAACTGCAATTCCTTTGCAGTCGAACCTTATTGCTGCAACTGCATTCATGGAACCTCTCAAGGAATGGATTCTCATTGACAAGGATGGGGTACAGGTTGGGCCAATGGAGAAGGATGCTGTTAGAAGATTATGGTCCAAAAAAAGTATTGATTGGAGCACTAGGTGCAAAACAGCTGGAATGAGCGACTGGAAAAAGTTGCGTGATATTCGTGAACTCCGTTGGGCACTGTCTTCCCGTGTTCCAGTTCTTACTCCAACACAAGTAAGAGTCTTTTCTGCGATGTTACAACTTACAACTCTTCTCATTAACTGACTCCTCTTAGTATAGTATTAGTTTGACTGGGGAGTTAATATATTTTTGTTTAAGTTCAATGTTTTTGTAGCCCTATAGGAGGGTGTGATGCAACATATCCATCATTTTACAACCCATGGCCAATATGAGGATTGAAATGAGGAATGAAACTAAATTTCTATGGAAATGAGAGTGCACGAGTTTGGGATGAAATTATGACTATTGAATAACAAATTAAAAGTTGACTAAATTTGTTTACTTGAATCTTTTCCATTTTGATGATTTTAAACCAGACGGGCCCTGATTCCCTGAATACTTCCACCATCAACAGCTACAATTACTTTTTGCTTTCTAGGAAGAAAAGAAAAAAGATACACGAGTTAATGTTTTATCTCTCCTCTAAATGGTTGGAGATTAGAATCATTTGGCAAGCTTATGGAATCATCCTGAGCTGACTAAAAGAAAGGCAATCTGTTTTTGAACTTAGCAATGCATCATTAACAAGCCTGAGTCTTGGAATGTACATATTGACAACGATGATGGGACCCCGAAAATTTGACAACTAATGTTGATGGACTATAGTATTTTCACTTTCAAATTAATGGATCCTTGGATGTAGATTTTTGACTTTTTATTGAAGTTGACAAGTGCTTTATTAAGCCCATGATGTATGCTTTGCTTAGTAAATACCTGAATCCATTTGATTTTTCATTTTACATTTTTACAAGTGACAATCTCATGTTACTGTCTAGTATTTTATGGTTGTTTTATCTAATTTTCCCTTTTTCTATTATTATTGTTCTTGCAAGGTTGGCGAAGTGGCATTGACCATACTACATAGCATGGTTGCTGCTAGATCAGACCTAGACGATGCTGGGGAGATAGTTACCCCTACTCCTAGGGTGAAAAGGATATTATCTAGTCCACGCTGCCTTCCACATATTGCTCAGGTACCATTTAGGAGTGATAATCTTTCTTGGGTGTTGTCTCAGTATGGGTTCTAGTCTTAAAAAAGAAATAACAAGGGAGTGTACTCTATTAGGGAGCTTCGTCTGTCACTAAAATTCATTAGTACTACAGTATTATTCTTCTATGTTGTTTTCCATTAATAGTTTCTCAAGTTGGTCTTCAAATGTTATACAATGTAAGATGGGAGAATAGTAGCCACATTGTTCATATATTTTCCTGTTAAATTTGGTGATAGTGGTTGGCTTAATTGCTTCTGTGCTACTTTGCTTATATATTCTTATTGCTCTGGAAAGGAAATCTGTCTCTATCCTGCTTTTCTGCACACATAGCTCTGTTTTTCTGCTGGAGTGAAGTGTGAACTAAAGGTTTCACAACTGAGAAATCTAGTGGCCAGTTGCATTTTGTTTTGTTTTCACCTTTTTTCATACTATGCAAGTAAAAATGGTCCCTTTCACCAATAAATCGTTATCTCATCCATACTTGTGTGCTAGTGGATATAGCGATTTTAGTTTGCTCTACTAACCTACCAAATCTGAAACAAGAAAGTTTAAATAACTCTGGATCTTGCTTTTTTGCAATTACATATCATATCTAGGCTATGCTTTCTGGAGAACCAAGTGTAGTGGAGGCTGCTGCTGCATTGCTAAAAGCAGTTGTTACGAGAAATCCCAAAGCAATGGTGCGACTATACAGCACCGGAGCATTTTATTTTGCTCTTGCATATCCTGGCTCTAATCTGCTATCTATAGCACACCTTTTCTCTGTGACACATGTACATCAAGCATTTCATGGTGGTGAAGAAGCAGCAGTTTCTTCTTCTCTGCCATTGGCAAAGCGTAGTGTTTTGGGAGGGCTCCTTCCTGAGTCTTTGCTTTATGTGTTGGAGCGTAGTGGCCCTGCTGCGTTCGCTGCTGCTATGGTGTCTGATTCTGATACTCCTGAAATTATATGGACTCACAAAATGCGAGCAGAGAATCTTATCCGCCAAGTAAGTAACTAATTGAATGTAGTCTTCGAATTCGTTCTAGCTGTGTCGTATTATTAGAAGTGACATCATTATAATGATGGAAGTAAAATTCAAAAGGATTACAGAAACATGAATTACTCAGATTTAGCCGCAAACAAGGCACAAATTACTTAAGAAGCTTATGGAAACCCCAGGAACCCACAACCAGACTTCCACCAAGTCCTCCAGCAGAGAAACTCTCTCTGGTTCCAAGGCAACAAGCCTTGCAAGCTCTTAGCAAAATAAAATGATTCCTGCTAGCGGTGGGTTATTCCCTTATTTATAGGTGATATAGAAGTTAAGATCACCAAGGTGGCAAGGTGACTTTAGATTAAATCCCCTCATTGCCTAACTGACAATCGCAGAAGCATTGAATCTATCACTGGTCCCTCCATCCCATATCCATTCCTGCTTACAAAATAATGGCCTAGAGGTTTTGTATTTCCAGAAGAATTCACATCATTGAAATGATTTGACTTTTTTCTATTCAAACCAGGTTTTGCAGCATCTTGGTGATTTTCCGCAGAAATTGGCACAGCATTGTCATGTACTGTATGAATATGCTCCTATGCCACCAGTTACTTATACTGAACTTCGAGATGAAATGTGGTGTCATCGTTATTACCTTCGCAATTTGTGTGATGAGATACGCTTCCCAAATTGGCCTATTGTTGAACATGTTGAGTTTCTCCAGTCATTGTTGGCTATGTGGCGTGAGGAACTTACACGAAGACCGATGGATCTTTCCGAAGAAGGAGCCTGCAAGATATTAGAGATATCAATTGATGAGTTATCTCTAGATAATTCTATCCCTGCTGATACTCCTGAGAATCCTGCTAGCCTATCCAAGCAGATTGAGAACATTGATGAAGAAAAGCTTAAGCGTCAGTATAGAAAACTCGCAATGAAATATCACCCTGACAAGAATCCTGAAGGCAGGGAAAGATTTCTTGCCGTGCAGAAGGCTTATGAGCGTCTGCAGGTATGCTTTATTTCCATATTTGTTCTGTCTAAAAATAATTTAAGTGACAAAGGTTCTCTCAGTGTTCTGCCTCTCGATTATCCTTTTCCTCCCTCTGAATGTCTTGTTGTCAGTTTCCTAGCTTAGTTGGTAAGGGAGAGTTAAATGAGTGTCAGATTCCTTATTTCAAATCTCTCGACTAGTTCGGGGAAAGGGTGCGTGCGTCCTGACTCCTGACCCCCGACGCTTCCTGATTGCGGGAAACGCTGGGATGTTTTTTCTATTAATGGAGGACTTTGAGGTCCTCTTTTCAAATCAAAGGGATAATGGATTTCGTGGCCCTTATATACAATATTTGACTAATTAGAAATTCAAAATTCTGTTTTGAGTATGATATCATTTCGGCTTGATTTATTTATGCATCTGTTTGCAGGCTTCTATGCAAGGGCTGCAAGGTCCCCAGCCATGGCGCTTGTTGCTTTTGTTGAAGGGACAGTGTATTTTGTACAGACGACATGGAAATATTCTGGAGCCATTTAAGTATGCTGGCTATCCCATGTTGCTCAATGCCATCACTGTCGACCAGGATGATAATAATTTTCTGTCTTCTGATAGAGCACCTCTTCTTGTTGCTGCTTCAGAGCTCACTTGGCTCACGTATACCTTCTCTGTCATTATCCATCTTACTTTTTCAATATTTACCGGATAAGTTCTTTGAGAGGCTATTTTATTTCCCCCCTTTTTGCCTCTAGGTGTGCATCTTCCAAGTTAAACGGTGAAGAGCTTGTGCGAGATGGCGGTGTACAGCTACTTGCAACCCTTCTTTCCCGTTGCATGTGTGTGGTTCAGCCCACAACTCCTGCAAATGAACCATCTGCAGTAATTGTTTCTAATGTGATGTGCACCTTTTCTGTTTTGGCTCAATTTGAGAGTGCAAGGGTGGAGATGCTTGAATTTTCTGGCCTAGTTGAAGACATTGTACATTGCACTGAATTTGAGCAAGCTCCTGCAGCCGTTGATGCTGCACTTCAGACAATTGCTCATCTTTGCGTGTCCCCACATTTGCAAGATGCATTACTAAAGGCAGGGGCATTGTGGTATGTAATTTATTTTCAAATCCGAAATCATGTTTCTGTTTGAGTTGCCATCATGTAGACTTCCTTGTCCTGGATGGTGCGTTGATTCCACCTATTTATTTGTGCTTGACATACTGTAACACATGCCATATAGTAAGTTGCTCTTTGAGTTCTATAATTCTGTTGTGTGGAATAAAATTTCGTTTTCAATGGGACCTTTTGTGAGCTTGTATTTGTTCTCATTCTACTGTATTCTTCTGCTTCTTATGTTATCTTTTCATTTTATGCATTTAATAATAATATACCAGTTTGCTTGCCATTTAATAATTTTACTTGAGCATGCTAATCATATAAAGTTAAGAATGTGATTTACATGAAGCTTATTTAGAGGAAAAACACTTCGAACATTCAAGCTAAATCTTTTGTTGGCATTTCTAAATGTTTCTTGTGAACATGCTGATGAATAAAGCTTTTTGGTTTAATGCAATAAATGTTTGTGAATGCAATGACAAATGCTATTCCCTGAACCTCGTAGAATCTCCATATCCTACGCAAATGCATTTCCTGGTTTTATGGATATGAGATATGTTTGTTGTAAATATTTACTAATATGCTGATAATCATCTTCTTAAGCTGTTTGGTGAGTTGTATTTCTGACAATGATTGAATGGCTAGTCGACTAAGTTGATTTGAACTTTCTTCACTTTTGTCTTTGTGGTTAAACCACTTGCTATTGCTGTTGCAAGTATAAGCTGTGTATTTAAATATTTTTTTTGAATATCGGCATTCTAATTTGCTTTGTAATAGTTATCCTGAAGAAGTCATTCACTGTAAAAGAAATAGTTCACTTATGCTGAGTCTTTGTTCTCCTTTCCAGTTATGAGTCCATTCTGATGAGCCAATACCTAATTTTGCACAGGTACCTTTTGCCATTATTGCTTCAGTATGACTCCACAGCGGAGGAATCTGATGTGACAGAAGCACATGGCGTTGGTGTTAGTGTCCAGATTGCAAAAAATACGCATGCATTACGAGCATCTGTAGCTTTATCAAGATTAAGTGGTTTATGTACAGATGGGACTACAGCACCATATAATAAAGCTGCAGCTGATTCACTGCGAGCATTGCTGACTCCAAAACTTTCCAGTATGTTGAGAGACCAGCACCACAAGGACCTCTTGTCCAAGTTAAACACAAATTTGGAGTCACCAGAGGTGATTGTTGTTTCTGTTCATATTGGTTATCAATTTCCTAAATACGTATTTTCTCTACTTGTTCATATGTTCGTAACTTTATTATTAGTTAGTTGTATTTTTAGTCAACCATACATCATATCTTGTCTATTTTTTTGAAATTGATCACTGGATGATTTTACATTTTTGAATTTCCCTTTTTCATCTTCACATAAGAAACTTCAAGGAGAGACTACATTTATTCTTAAGATTTCCTTCTGGTAGTTTCATTTACTCTCATAGAACAAACCGAAAACAATTCAGGCGGGGTTGTGATTGTCTAGACTTGTACAAAGTAGATTCTAATATCATTTGACATTAACAGTCCAGAAGTGCATAATCATTCATGTTAAAGCCTTTTATTTTTAACATAAACCATCAAATTTGACCCTATAATTTGAATTCTTCTTTTCCATCATAGGTTATCTTATCTTAGTAACCTTCTTGGCTTCTTCATGTTGCTTTCCATGTATTTTTATACTCCTTGCTCTTTTTTGAGACATCTTAGAGAAAACAATCTTATTACTTCTATGTTAGATGTTCGTTGTTCTGATCCAAAAAGCACAATATATCTGCACTTCAGTTGTCCAAACCATCTTAATCAAAATTTCCTTGTTTTCTTCCATAAAATAGGCATTTTATCTTTACGTCCTGTTGGTAAAAATTAATGTAGTTTGATCTTTAAAAGCATGTATGTCCTAAAGCCCGAGTACCCATGGACTTGGATTCTTGTTGTAGTTATCAAGCATAACTTCCTTTCTGTACTTGGTGCTTGATGATTGCTGGATATTCTTGAAAGACATCGATTTTTGTTCATGTCATGCAAAGTAAACGTTGTCAATCAAGCAACTGTTAAGGCTTTATTGAGTTATCGATGGCAAGCATAAACTTGTTGATTACGTAGTAAAAAAATGGATATTATGTTACCTCATAGCCATACTGATCTGAACCCATTAAATTTTAGGATCCTGAGTTTGTATATTTCGCTCAACTACCTGCACTTATATCAAACTTGGTGCAAGAGGAATATTAATGTTTATTGAGTTAAGTCAAGCTGCCTTTGAGTGTGGAAAAATCAGAGCAGAGACTGAGATTATATGACTCAGAAGTTGTCTTATGAAAGGGTGTTAAATTGATGAGTCATCGGGAATTTGGGAAAGGAGGTGTCTGTCTTCTTGGTTCAATTGGATTTAGGTTTATCTGTTAGGTTATATTATTTGCTTGCTGAAATAATAATATAGAACTGTACTTTTTAATTCACTCTGCATCTAATTCTGTTTTAAAAAATTAAATGAGCATTGGAGTATGCATGTTACTCATTGGTTGTTTTAAATTCCAGATCATATGGAATTCCTCAACCCGTTCAGAATTGATAAAGTTCATTGACGAGCAGCGTGCTAGCCTAGGGCCTGATGGTTCATATGATATCAAGGACTCACATTCCTTTACATATAACGCGCTCATAAAGGAGTTATATGTTGGCAATGTTTACTTGCGAGTTTACAATGACCAACCAGATTTTGAAATCAGTGAAGCGGAAGCTTTCTGTGTTGCTCTAGTTGAATTTATATCTCGGCTTGTACATGGAGAGCGTTGCACTGACCCTGTTGTTCAGAAAAGCGAAAATTTGAATGTTTCCGTCAATGGAACATCTGAACTAGTGGAAGAAGTGGCAGGTGAATTGGATGAACAGAATCATGATCCTGGTGATTCATTGTCATCTTCAGATGGGAAGAGTCCTGAGAAGGATGTACCTGAACTCATTAAGAACGTTCAACATGCTTTGATTTCTCTTCAGGTACTATGCATGTTTGCTGATTTATGAGATTTCATCGTGCTTACATTGTCTGATCTTTGCATTCTATTTTGCAGAATCTGCTGACTAGCAGTCCAACTACGGCTTCTGTATTTTCTACCAAGGAGAGGCTTTTGCCAATTTTTGAGTGCTTTTCTGTGCCTGCTGCAACTGAGACTGAGATTCCTCAACTTTGCCTGAGTGTGTTGTCACTTTTGACTGCCTATGCTCCATGCTTGGAGGCCATGGTTTCTGATGGATCTAGTCTCCTACTCTTACTACAGTTACTTCATTGCTCTCCTGGCTGCCGTGAAGGAGCTCTGCATGTTCTTTATGCCTTGGCTAGCACAGCAGAACTTGCGTGGGCAGCTGCCAAACATGGGGGAGTTGTTTATATACTTGAGCTGCTTCTACCCTTGCAAGGTAAAAAGCATGCTTCTTTGTGTTGAATATTCAGTAAGTTCTTGATGTTTGATGATAAAATCTTTTTGCACAGGGGATATCCCGTTTCAGCAGAGAGCTTCAGCTGCTTCATTGTTAGGTAAGCTTGTTGGGCAGCCCATGCATGGGCCTCGTGTGGCCATAACATTAGGAAGATTCCTTCCAGATGGTCTTGTATCAGTTATTAGAGATGGTCCTGGTGAAGCTGTTGTAGCTGCCCTTGATCAGACAACAGAGACACCAGAACTTGTATGGACTCCAGCAATGGCCACTTCTTTGTCTGCACAAGTTGCTACCATGGCAGCAGACCTGTACAGGGAACAGATCAAGGGTCGTGTTGTTGATTGGGATGTTCCAGAACAGGCATCTGGCCAGCAGGATATGAGAGATGAACCACAGGTAGCTTGATCTGTTCTAACACGTATTGTGATTTTGTTTTTATGAATTGTGGTCTTTAACCAAACATTTATACTCCTATAGGTTGGAGGGATCTATGTCCGGCTTTTCTTGAAGGACCCCAAGTTTCCACTTAGAAATCCCAAGAGATTTTTAGAAGGGCTTTTAGATCAATATGTTTCTTCAGTTGCTGCGACACATTATGATACTCAAGCTGCTGATCCCGAGCTCCCTCTGCTTTTATCTGCTGCACTCGTGTCATTGTTGCGAGTTCATCCTGCACTGGCTGATCATGTGGGTTATCTTGGATATGTACCAAAGCTTGTGGCTTCTATGGCCTATGAAGGAAGGAGAGAGACAATGTCAACTGAGGATGGGAAAAATGATGGCCAAGCAGATACAAATGATGATACTGAAGATGGGTCAGCGGAAACTATTAAACAAACTCCACGAGAACGCATCCGTCTTAGTTGTTTACGGGTGCTGCATCAGCTTGCAGCAAGTACAACGTGTGCTGAAGCAATGGCTGCTACCAGTGTTGGCACTCCTCAAGTAAGCTATTGTCTAGTTTTCATTGCCTTCTGTTGCAGTTTCTTTTGTCTTTGTTGATCAAGGTTTCATCTCCAGTAGCTATTTATTCGCTCTTATTATGACCTCTCTCTGCTTATCCGTTTGTTTATTTGTTTTTGTTTGTGCCATCAACGATTTGGGGGGGACTTTAATCTTCACTCTGTCTATGGCTTTTTAATACATTATCCTTCCATGTGTTATCCTTGAGGCATTTAGAGATCATAAATACATGGGATTCTGAATATTGTTAATACGTGCAAAATTTTAGCAGGACCCATCAATCTCAATTTCAGCAGTATTACTTTCAATGCCGGATTTGTAGGTTTGCAGAATTCTATTTTGCATTTAGCTTGTTGACAAACTATGTGCCAAGGGCATTTGAAGGGGGCCTATCTAAAGATTTTATGTCTCACTAGTTGGGGAACGCCTCAGTTAAAAACTTCTAATCATTCTTCTAGCCTTCATGTATTTATTTTTAACAGATTTATAGTTTTCTTGAGAATAAACGGATTTGTTTTAAAATTCCTTCTATATTGCAGCTGAGTTTTATGTTCTCTAAACTCTTCTTGGGATGGATAATTAATTTGAATGTATATCCCTGCTTTGATATTGTTTGTCAATATTGACGGCATTCTTTATCATTTTCTCACAATTCCAATATATTATTAGGTTGTTCCACTTTTAATGAAAGCTATCGGATGGCAAGGAGGAAGCATATTGGCACTTGAGACTCTGAAACGAGTTGTGGCTGCTGGTAATCGTGCTCGGGATGCACTTGTAGCGCAGGGTCTCAAGTAAGCTGGACTCACTCCAAATCAATATGAAAATTATTTAACTTGGTCATACGTAATGTATACATTATACCTTGATCTGTTTGTCTTAGCGAGATGCTACTTTTTTTTTTAGGGTTGGCCTGGTCGATGTTCTTCTAGGCCTTCTTGACTGGAGAGCCGGGGGCCGAAATGGGCTTTGCTCACAAATGAAGTGGAATGAATCTGAAGCATCAATCGGCCGGGTGTTGGCAATTGAGGTGAAATTCATTTCTACAATGTTTATGTTTTTATGGCATCATTGTGGTGTATGCAGCTGATATTATGGAAAAGGGCAGAATCATTCTTGTGTAGCTTTGTGGATCTTATCCTTCTGATTTGAATTGGTGTTGGTAATGACAAGGTTATTTATAGGGCTTTTCTTGAACCTTTCAAGTTTTAGGAGCAGGGAGGTCTATGGACTTCCTGCCATTTTTTAAGCATTTGTTTACATCTAAAAAGGTTTGGTGTTTCATTGAAAGAAAACTAAATTTATGGTTGTTTTTTTGCAATCTTTTTTTTTCCACAGGTGCTTTTGTGAAAACTCCCCTATTTTAAGGATGGTTGTTTGTAATTTACCCTTTAAATTATGCTAGATTGTCTGCCTGATGATGTGTACAATGCTCTTGTAGTTACTTACCAACTAACTGCTCTTTGTATCCGGTGGTTCAGGTTTTGCACGCATTCGCAACAGAAGGGGCACACTGCACTAGAGTACGCGAGATACTGGATTCTTCTGAGGTAACTTGGATTTCATCTTAAACCCTCTCAGTTTATACTGGATTGTTGTGGTGATAGTTATCTTGATCCTCTCTCTCCTTGAAATTTTTCGCCTTGTTGGCCAATTCTACAGGTTTGGAGCGCTTACAAAGATCAGAAACACGACCTGTTTCTCCCATCAAGTGCCCAATCTGCTGCTGGAGTTGCTGGCCTAATTGAGAGCTCCTCATCAAGACTAACTTACGCACTTCCCGCCCCAACACCATCATCGTCAAGATCACAGCCTCCCACAAATGGAGCACAGAACCCATTCATATAGCTACTGACTAATCAAAGATTTTCGGCAGAGCCGCGAGCACATTATCTATCATGCCTGATGTATAGCACTCTGTACAGCGTGCCCTTTTCCCCCATTGTCCTTTTCTCTGTTCTGCATATTTGCAACACCAGTTTTGCAGGCTTTCAAGGAAAAAATCAGCTCTTTTTTTTAAAAAAAAAACTTTCTTTTGAGTTCCTTGTACAGTGGACCTCTACACATTGTATATGTTTATGGCTTTATGAAGTGCTCATTTTCTTAAATAGAAGCTTAATGGTAATTTTACAACTGCGTCTGAGCAATTTTTACAACGCTTTCAGTAATAGGTCTTGTTACTTGATCTTGGATTTGCAATGTTGATTCTTTCATCTTCTCTAATCAGTGTGTATATGTAGAGTAATATAATTATGTGTGTTAATACGTTGTCTTGTTTCCATGTGATTTATGTGGCTTATCGTTTTGGGTCTATTGGAAACACTCTCTCGACTTGTTCAGGGAATGAGTGCGTATATCTTGACTCCCCATGCCCTACTTTATCGGGATATACTGGGTTGTTGTTGTTGTTGTTGTGTGCGTGCCACTTGGATTGAATGGAATCGATGTTCTAGATGCAGTGGTTCAAATAATTACTATGTAAATAAAAAAAATTCAAATAATCACAGTTGGTCAGGATTAATTGCTTAGTTTAAGCTTTAACCAAAACGTCCAACGTATAAATTTCCAATGACTGATTATCAAGTTGAACATAAAGTATTGTTAAGAAAGGAACCACAAAGGTTGCTAATAAAAGCAAAGTAACACAAGACCAATCGAATGGATATGTCATTTACCAAGTAATCAAACCACGACCAAAAAATCTACTTACCCATTTTGACAGTCTTACACGTTTGATTTCCTTTTTTTAACCTATACTTTTAAATATTTAATTAAAATACACCCACTATAAATAAATAAAATGTGTAAAAAAACCTCAATAAGAGCATCCGCAAAAACAAGTTTTAAAGTTAAATTGGCGAGGTTTTAGTTCTTCTTCGCTACCCCATCATCTTAAGAAAAATCACCATAATAGAATTGAAATGCAATAAAGAGAATATGCTAAAAAACATAAAGTTGTAAGGGAGCTTACGAAGTTTAAGCCAAACTTATCGAGGTGTAAGATTATAGGCATTTAAGACAATATAACTATATTCTAAATTGACAATCTTAAAATATTTTTTCTAACCTATATCTTGAAAGTTTAGTTAAACATTTACAAATACAAATTATCTCATATATTTATATTGATTTTTTATTTATTTTAGAATTTATCTATTTCAATTTAGGATGACTAATCTATACTCTAAAATCACAATAAGATAAATCGATCTTAAAAAATACTCCTTTTGTTTCATAATTAAAGTTATCTTACTTTTCAGCACACATGTTAAGGAAATAAAAACTCTATAAAATATTTTTTTTTATAGTTTGATACTTAATACTGTACTAACCAGTATGAAATTATTAAAACAAAAATTATTTTATAGAGTTTTTACCTCTTTAAAATGTGTGTATGATGACAAACGGCATTTAATTTGAAGTGGAGGGAGAAAACCCGATTAACCTGAAACCCATTAAGATCCGAACCCGTTATAACCGAAACCCGAAATAACCCGAGCTTTAAGCTACAATCTAGTAATTTTTTTAAAATGAATATTGAAATAATGAAAACCCGAGACAATCGAAACCCGAATAACCGAAACCCGATACAACCGAAACCCGAACCCGACCCAACCAGTTGACCAAATTATTAGACATTACCTAAAACCCGAAACCCGACTAACCGAACTCAAACCCGACCCGCCCGATTGTCACCTCTGTAGGTTTTCTTCCAAAGTACAGTAATTGTTTTTTAAAAAATAGTTAGGGGACCCCACCACTGGACCTTAAATATTTGGTTTCATGATCGAATCTCACCCCCGGCGGCCTCTCCCATCTCTCCAAGCTTTATACAGACAAGCTCCCATGGCAGCTGCGCTAAACACCATCTCCGCAATCAAACTCTCCAATGCCAGAAACCAGCCCAAGCTTCAAACTCCTCCTCTTCGCCCTCATCTCTCTCTATCTCTTACCAGTGAGCTTCCCCCTTTTCAACATTTTTGAGCTTTGCTCTTCGTGATTCAGAATGTGTGTTGCTCCAGTAAATTGGATTGTAGCTGATCGGTTTTATCTCTCTCTCTCTCTCTCTCTTTATATTCAGGGAGAAGATTGACGATTAGAGCGACGGAGATCGACACTAGCGAAGGTGAAAGGTCTTCTACCACTTAATAAATTTGATTTGATTGCGAAAGTTGGATTCTTTCTTCTTCTTTTTCTTCTTCCCTATTTTGATACATGATGTTGATGAGGAAATTAGGGATTTGATGAATCTGTTTCTCTGCCAGGTAAGGCGCCATCTAAAGCTGGTTCTAGTTTAAATCAGCTGCTCGGGATAAAAGGCGCTGCTCAAGAAACGGTGCGTTTTGCTGTTTTTAGATTTCAAACATGAAGATTTATTTGACAGTTGGAATTGGAAAGATCAAGATTCATGTTGCAGTTGCCTATAGGAAATCATCAATAGGAATTAGGTTATACAGTACATTAGTACTAACTAACCATGAATCTTAATACTGATTTAGTATATGTTAGTGGATAAAATTGTTCAGTTACTTCAGTGTTTATGTCATCTTGGATGTGTTTTCTGGTGTGATTGAAGAAGAAAAAACAGAAATGACTTGTTAGCTGTTAACATCATCTTAGAGTGGGATAAGCAGGTTAAACACCAAACACCACTTCATGAACTAAAATGCTTAATGCTGTCTAACCAAACAGGCTCTAAGTTGGTATCCTCTTAATGATACAGGAGAAATGGAAAATCCGCCTTCAACTTACAAAGCCGGTTACTTGGCCTCCATTAGTCTGGGGAGTGGTTTGTGGTGCTGCTGCATCAGGTATCCTCTAGCCTTTTCAATCAGCGCCTTCACTTTGGAAAATGTCATCACATGGCTGAGCATTGAAGAAATTATTCAGACTGTTTGATGACAGAAAGTGTTGTTGATCTCTGAAAAAAATTGGTTATATAATACATTGAGAAAGTCTCTGATTGCCATCTTTGGAGATGTCACCTGAATAGAACTGTCACGAGTTGATTTTTGCGAATGATGCAGGTAACTTCCACTGGACTTCAGATGATGTGGCTAAATCAGTTGTGTGCATGCTGATGGCAGGACCATTTCTGACAGGCTATACACAGGTAAGTTCTATGAAACAAGGAAATATGAAATCTTCATCAAGGTGTCACTTTATGATTCAAATGTGAGCTTATTTGATTTATGTGTTATTACTTCTATTCATTTACTTCCTAGACAATGAATGACTGGTATGATCGAGATATTGATGCAATTAACGAGCCCTATCGTCCAATCCCATCAGGAGCGATATCTGAGAATGAGGTATGATGCACTGCATATTAAACAGCGCATTCTTTATCAAATGAAATGAAACCATTCAATTTTGTCAATTTGGAAAATAATTGTAGGTGGTTTCTCAAATATGGTTGCTGCTACTAGGAGGTGTTGGCCTTGCTGGTTTGTTGGATATGTGGGTGTGTTTCATGCTAAAAAGGAAGTTATACTATTACTTTAAAAGGAATGTGCATTACTTATCACCTGTTTTCTTGTCATTTTTCTCGCCTTTAGGCAGGGCACGACATTCCCACAATCTTTTATCTCGCTCTAGTGGGTTCCTTCATCTCATACATATATTCTGCCCCGCCTTTAAAGGTGAAGATCCCTCCTTTTAATTGATTTTTACCTGGTATAAATACCTAGAGAGTATTTTTTAACAGTATGGTTGTTATTGCAGCTTAAACAAAACGGATGGATTGGAAATTTCGCTCTTGGAATAACCTACATCGGTTTTCCATGGTCCAGCATCTCTTTATTCCATTAATCATCTCTATATTCTTTCTATTTTTTCATTTTTAGGTGGTTACATAGCTAGCAAATGGGTAATCTAGTGCTTGGTAGCTAAATTTTGAGTAAAATTGATAGCTATCTGCTCATGGCAAGTTAATGTGTCGTCCCCGAGCATAGCTCAATGGTTGGAAGGACAAGAGGATGTATGTCACCTGTACCAGCAGTCGCAAGTGTGCTAGTACAATTCCTATAGAATTGACCCCTTTGTGAGCACGGATTGACAACTCTTGTTCCCTTTTCGACTGAGACGCATCCTGTAAATAACTGTTTTAATGTTGGCTAGGAGAATAGTACTTGGTGATTTAAACCAATGGTTAAACAAAAGAGTAATAGTATCATTTTTCCCTCCGTAGCTCTCTTACATCACTTGCTCACAGTATATGATCTTGAATCAATCCCTCTTGGCAGGTGGGCTGGACAAGCTTTATTTGGCTCTCTGACATCTAATGTAATTGTTCTTACAATCGTATATAGCATAGCCGGGGTGAGTCTCCATTCAAACTGGACAATGAAACTCCTGTTATACATCTTAATAGACTCCCTAAGACTTGACTCTATTTCTTGTTTCCTGTGGTAGCTTGGTATCGCTATTGTGAATGATTTCAAGAGCATTGAAGGTGATAGAGCATTGGGTCTACAGGTTCGTCTCTATTTGTACAAGGATCTTCCTTGCTTCTGCTAGAAATGATGCCTATTAACTCTCTTTGCAGTCAATTCCTGCTGCTTTCGGCGTTGAAGCTGCTAAATGGATATGCGTGGGCGCCATTGACGTCACTCAATTATTGATAGCAGGTATCTCAGCAACCCTTGTGGCCTTTTCATTTGTAAGAACTACACTGTAAATGTGCATTGGTATCATTTCCAGGCTATCTTTTAGGAGCAGATAAGCCGTATCACGCCCTTGCCCTCCTCGGTTTGATACTGCCTCAGGTTCACTTCCAGGTCTGAACACATTAACTAACCATTTACGAATGGCATCTCTTGTTCATCTTTCATGCAAGACATTACATCGTTCAGGTGTATCATGTGGCAGGTTAAGTACATACTGAAGGATCCGGCCAAGTACGATGTTAGATATCAGGTGAACTCATTACACATTTCCACCAAATGATCTTCTGTGTTAGTAAATGCTCTTCTGTGCTATAACTTGTGCATCTTTGGTTCATGTTGCAGGCCTGTGCACAGCCGTTTCTCGTGCTAGGTATTCTGATCACGGCACTAGCTGTTCGCCCCTAATCAGGTCCATGAACGTGACATCCGAATCCACGCAGCCCCAGCAAGGGGTAGCACTGATGGTGAACTTGCAGCAGCCCTTCAACACAGCCAAAGCTGGTACCTCAAAACTAGGAATTGCTCAGTAACTGTAACTAGTCAGAACTGTATCTGTATGCACTCTCAAGCTGATGGGTTGTAGTTTTGTAGAATTGTAGGTGAGTCCTATTTTGCATTTCATTTCATATATATGAATTACAGTACTTGTTAGGCCTTTGTTGTTGTTACTTGTTAGTGCCTAATAGAGAGTTTGTTAGTGCATTAGTTAGATTAGCTTCAGCTAGCTGGCCTAGTTTACTGTTGTATAAAGGCTAGCATTAGCAAGGTGTTGTAATTTTCTACTCTGGTTTTATTCATTTAATAACGAAGGATGTATGTATCTTCTTCTTTAAGTACTGATTGGAGATTTTGATTCTGTATCAGTTGTGAAATCTCAACATATGCAACTTATAATACACAATTATAAAAAGAACAGTACTAGCAGTTACTAATGATAATGATATTACAGTTATGGAATTTGTCTCCACCACATCGTACTCGATTATCATTAATGGGGCACCGGAGGGTTTCTTCAGAGGTAGGAGAGGGCTCAGACAGGGTGACCCGCTCTCCCCCTACCTTTTTGTTATTTGTATGGAGATGTTGAAGGAAGCAGTTCAGAACCTGAATTTCAACTTCCATCCTAAATGTAAGGACCTTCAGCTTGTTCATCTAGCATTTGCCGACGACCTTTTGTTATTCTGTCGTGCTGATGAGGGGTCAGTGCAAATTCTGAAGGATTGTCTTGATCGATTTTTTGCTGCTTCTGGGCTTAGGATGAACTTAGCGAAATGTACTCTTTTTGTGAGTGGGGCTGATACGGCTACTACTCAGGCCCTGGAAAATCAGATTGAGTTTCAGAAGGGGGTGCTACCGGTTAAATATCTAGGGATACCGTTGCACTCGAGAAGAATAGTTGTTTCAAAATACTCAGAGCTGATTCAGAAAGTGTCGGGATACATAAGAAACTGGGCTGCTAGAAAACTCTCCTATGCTGGGAGGCTTCAACTCCTAAAGTCTGTCCTTTATGGGGTTCTTACGTATTGGGGAGGTCTAGTCTTGTTTCCAGCTGGAGTTATTCACCTCCTCAATGCCCTATGCCAGAGTTTCCTATGGAGTGGAGCGGAGGCGGCAAGAAGGTATGTGGTGGCTTGGGAGGATGTCACAAGGCCATTTGAAGAGGGTGGGCTGGCGGTCCGGGACATCCTTGTGTGGAACAAGAGCAATCTATCCAAGTTGGTGAAAGAGTTAGCTCTAGAGAGACGGAGTCTTTGGAGCAGATGGGTCGATGAGAACCACCTTAAGGGGTCCAACTTCTGGGATGTCAGGCCTCGAGCGCATGATTCATGGGTCTGGAAGAATATTCTGAACGTCAGAGATGAGCTCAGAGAGGGATTGAGGGTCGTGGGTGCTGCTCATCAGGAGTAAGTGACCCAGCAAGTAGGTGAGCTTATGACAAGCGATGTATACAATCTGCTTAGGCACCGTGGGACTCACGTGGACTAGGGGCCGATCTTATGGAAAGGGATACAGTGCCGGAGATGGTCCTTCATAGTATGGGTTGCAGCTAAGAAACGACTTCAGACGGGACGGATTGTGAAGCACTGGAAAGGATAGGAGGCGGCGGCTTGTCCATTATGCCATACACAGGAAGAGTTTGAGGAACATTTGTGGTTTATGTGCCCAGTTGTATGTGAAGCAAATGAGATTGTGTGGACGTGGGCTGAGCTACCAAGTAGGGGTGATGACATTGAGGGTTGGTTAAGCTGGTTTGCAGCTGAGAGGACTTCGATAAGGAAGGGGCTGATTTATCAAGCGAAATTACCAATCTTTGTAGCGTTCATTTACTTCACTTGGAAAGCTAGACAACTGACTCAGGGTTCTATCCCTGATGAAGGATGCAAACATGGGAAACAAAAGATTAAACAGATAATGCAATATCTAAGGGTATACATAAGCAAATCCCACCATGCTTTCTTGCTTAAAGAACATTTATATATGCATTGCTGCATTTTTGATATTTTAGAGTTCAGACTAGATATCTCTATGCCTTGGTTGAACATTGCAATATTTAAAGGGACTGCGTCTGTTCTAATGGGATACAAATCTTTGTTAAGCATATGCTTACTTGATCAAATCCCTTTTAAGGGCCCTAGACAATTTCCAAAAGCAACTCTTTCACGATCAACTGCTAATGAAGCTTTTCCACTGGTAATCCAATTTTGGATAGTTTCTAAATCCAACAATACTTTGGAGGTTGATATTCTGAATGTTGGGATGTACAAGTTGACTAATCTTCTATTTCAATCACTGATAGGAAAAAAGTTCCGAAAGTTTCTATATTATCAAATTCCCGATGAGGATCCCACCAAATCAATACATAAAAAACTTTTTGGTTTAAGGACTCAGTATCCTAGTCCTTTTACCATCGACAATCATATATGAAGATGTGCTTTTGGAATTGTAGGGGAATAGGGAAAACAACGTTCTGGACGGAAATTGACTCAATGTGTAAAAATGAATATATACAAATCACGGCACTAGCGGAAACTAAGACGGAAAATATTCCGGACGACAAAATGTGGAGAAATATTGGTTTTGATGAAGGGGTTTGGTCGCCGGCTATCGGGCGATCCGGTGGTATTAGAGTCTTGTGGAAATCTCACCAGCTACTAGATTTCAATATCTCCATTGCTGTCCACTTTCCGCGCATTATCGGCCTAAGATTGGATAGCCTGCTTGCTGGGTTTCCAATCTTAGCCCTATTTGTCTATGCACCGCCCACACCAAGTGAGAAAGTTCCTTTTGGGGAACTATTAAAAACGATTATCAACGACGCAACTATTCCGTGCATTGTTCTGGGAGATCTTAATGAGATCCTGTGCAGTGCTGATAAGCTTGGCGGTGCCTCCCTTCGGACATCCAGGTTTTCCCGACTTATCTCGTTCAAAAACGAATGCTCACTACTAGACCTTCCCACCTTTGGCAACCCTTTCACGTGGAGGAAAAACCCGGGGGAGAATTTTAACATTCGTGAAAAGCTTGACCGGGTGCTTGTACATCAGCCGGTCATCGAAGCTTTTCCTAACCTGATCACATATAATGGAGCCTTCTCCACCTCGGACCATTGTCCAATTTCTATCTCTTTTGAAGTTAATCCTAGTTTCAAAGCCCCACCTTTTAAATTCGAAAATGCTTGGTTACTTCGGAAAGATTTCCGTAACGTAGTTAAACAATCTTGGAGGGCTACTTGCCCTGGCTCTGCCATGTTCCAATTAATGTTCAAACAAAAAATCCTGAAAAGAAAGGCAAAAGAATGGAATAAAACGAGTTTTGGGAACATATTCCGGCAATTAAAAGAGGTGGAGTCTGAGCTGCTACATATTCAATCCTCGGGTTCCGGGGTAGGTTCTCAAACTAATCTAAGCAAGGAAAAGCGCCTGATCACCAAAAAAGAGAAGCTCCTAATATTTCAAAAATCGTTTTGGAGCCAAAGAGCTAAAACCAAACACCTCAAACTATCGGATTCTAACACCGCATATTTTCACCGAGTGGCGACAGGCCGTAGGCATAGGAAACAGATTCGCAACATCGTCTCTTCCGCTGGCACGTTTGCTGTGGGCGAAGAGAATGTTAGGAATGAGATCAAAAAGGATTTTGTGAACAGATTTAAGAAAGAACCAATAGACGACAGGCTCCTCGGCGAGTTGCTAGACCTAATTCAGCCTTCCATCTCGTCGGAGGAAAACAACTTCCTTACAAAACTCCCATCCAACACGGAAATCAAATCTGCAGTTTTTAACTTAGGGAGGAATAAATCACCGGGTCCGGATGGCTTCACTGCTGAATTCTATAAAAAATATTGGGATATCATAGGTAAATCTGTAATCTGTGCGGTCAAAGGATTTTTCCGTTCTGGAAAAATGCTTAAACAAATAAACCATACCTTTATCTCCCTCCTCCCTAAAAGAGACGATCCCACGACCACCAATCACTACCGCCCTATCAGTTTATGTTCCAATGTGTACAAAATTATTTCCAAAATCTTAACTGACAGAATGAAAAAGGTCATTGGTAAACTTATTCATCCTCTTCAGGGTGCCTTTGTATCAGACAGGGCTATTCAAGATAACGTTCTGATAGCTCATGAAATCTTCCACTCCTATAAAAATCGAAGAGGCCGGGAAGGATGGCTAGCAATAAAACTAGATATAGAAAAAGCATACGATAGAGTCCACTGGAACTTTATTCAAAAGGTGCTTCAAAGGTTTGGTTTTCACGACACATTCATCTCCTGGATAATGGAATGTATTACGTCGGTTTCTTTCTCGGTATTAGTCAACAGTGGGCCTACGGATCTGATTTATCCATCCCGGGGTCTTCGCCAAGGGGATCCGCTATCTCCTTTCCTCTTTATTTTAGGGGCTGAGATTCTGGCCCGGAAGTTGGCTGCTGAAGCTAGCCTAGACAAAACACAAATTGGGTTCCCGATTGGACATAACGGCCCTTAGATTCCGTTTCTTTCCTTTGCCGATGATATAATAATTTTCTCAAAAGGTAGTTTGGATGCAGGACGCATAGTGAAGGCGATTGTTGATTCATACTGCAAAGGGTCGGGCCAACAGATCAACTATCATAAATCTAGTTTCCAAGCTACGAAAGGTATCCCGAACCACAGGATCCTCGAACTACGCACCTGCCTCGATATCCCTAATGAAAATTCAATAGAAAAGTATTTAGGTTGTCCCATTATCAATGGAAGAGTTACTAAAAGCACGTTCGAAGAGATCATCTGTAAATCGAAACAACAATTGACAAAATGGAGGGCTAATGCCCTCTCCCAACAAGGTCGTGCCACTTTGATCAACTCCAACCTGTCCGCTAAACCGTTATATGCTATGCAAAATTTTATGCTCCCTGCGGCTGTGCACAAAGAACTCGACCAGATAAACCACTCTTTCTTTTGGAATAAGGATCTCCAGTACCGGCCACTGATTAGCTGGGACAGGATCTGTAAACCGAAGCAGTGTGGGGGGTTGGGAATTCGAAAATCTAGCGACATGAACGTCGCTCTCCAAATGAAGCTGTTGTGGAAAATTTTGGCCGAACCGGGTAATGTTTGGGTGTCAGTGATTAGACATAAATACCTGCGTTCTGTCAGTATTTTTGATTACAAAAACAGAGGATCTAGCTCTTGGCAGTGGTCTAAGTTGTCTGCTCTAATTGATAAGTTTAAAGAGGGGCTTATTTGGTCAGTTGGAGATGGGCGAGCTATTAAGTTTTGGACGGACAATTGGATCTCAACCTCGCCTCTATCACAGAGGGAAGAATGCCCTCAAAGTTACAATCAAGACGAAACTGTTAGTGATTATATTCTGGGGGGTAAGTGGTGGACAGAAAAGCTTCAAGAGGCTCTCCCAATTGATATAGTAAATGAGGTCCAAGATATCCCCTTACCTACCTCGACTATGCAAGACCGCTTATACTGGTGGCCGGACAGGGAAGGTTGGTTTACTACTGCTAGTGCATATAAATTGATTACAGCTCAGACAGCTCCGCTTCCAGACCGTAATGCCTGGATTTGGAAGATTAACACACCTCCGAAAGTTAAAAACTTCCTTTGGAAGATCGCTCAAGATGGCCTCCCAACCGCTTCCAGGCTATCCAACAGGGGTGCTTCGGTCCCACCTACATGCTCTATGTGTAATGCGGCACTTGAGGACGAGGTCCATCTGTTTCTGGAGTGTTCCTTCATCCAAGGGATACACCAGCTTCTGCCTCAAGACCGGCAACAAATTGCCTGCCTGATTGCACAGTCCCGGGATATTAAGCCCATCCTATCTACCCTTGGGAAGAGCCTTCCTTCTCCCGCTCTAACCAACCTCGCTTTCTCGTGGTGGACGACATGGTGTGTCAGGAACAAACATCTGTTTCAACAAACTACAATCCCGCAAAAATATATTGTCTTACGACTGATCAAATCCCATATAGACAACTGGAATAAGACATCGGTTAATGAGGCTGACTTTGAGGAAGACTTTCGCCCGCTTCGACAGTATCATGTCAAAAAACAAAGTAAGAATCAAAAAACAATTTCCTGGCGGAAGCCTCCCCTGGGCACTTTCAAACTAAACTTCGATGGTTCAACACTTTCTAACAGCGAAAGCTCAGCAGGTGCCATTATTAGGGACTGGGTTGGTCACCCGATTTCAGTCCATCACCAACGCCTGGGCAAGCAAAATCCACTCAAAGCAGAAGCCTTAGCTCTTAAACTAGGGATCCAACAGGTGCGACAACTACATATAGGAAATATCCAGATTGAAGGCGACAGCAAGATTATCATCGATCACTTACATAGGAAATCCAAATGTCCATGGGAGATCGAACTAATATTGTCGGATGTTCAAGTCATGCTATCGACTATGGAAGAAGTAGATTTCTTCCATGTTCCTCGCATGGGCAATAGAGTGGCGGATAAGGTTGCACACCTTAGCCACTCTGTCCGAGGAGTCGATATTAAAAACGATCCAGGTCTCATTGACCTCATCCGCAAGGATGCTGTCGGGTAGGGTCATCCCACCCGAATTCTTTCCTTATCAAAAAAAAAAAAAAAGCTAGAAATGGGGTTGTCTTCAACCGGGACACTTGTAACCCATCAAATTGATCAGATTATGGAGGCTTGCAAAACCAGATTGTCTATTATGTAATTTATGTGTACACGCAAACCACATCGAGAGAAGAAATGGTTAGATAGGATCTTGAGGTAGACTATTAGCTTGGGGTATAGAGTTTTTGATTGTTAGAGACGGGGTATGACTCACTTTTGTATAGAGGATTGGTTGGAAAAATATGGCGATAGTGCCATCTTATTGATTGACCTTTCGGTTCGGTCTACTTTTGTAACTATTACACCCTCTTATATATATTTACCTTTTCAAGATATTATAGTACTAATAGTTGTGATTTCAACCTCTCGATTTATCCAATACTAGTGATTAGGGGTGTTATTCGAGCTGAACTTGGTAGGTTCAAGCTTGGTTCGCTTGTTAAACGAGCTCGAGCCGAGGCAGACCCAATTTTTGAACGAGTTTTTTTTTTTTTTATCAAGCTTGGTATGTTTAGGAAATAAACGAGTTCAAGCCGAGTTTTTTTTCAAGATAAGCGGTTCTAATTTGTCATAACATATTAACGTATAGGGAAATTTAGAAATTCCATAAAATTTGAGCTATTTGAGCTTAAATTAAACACGCCGAACTTTCAACCGAACTTAAAATCCCGTTCAAGCTCGGATTGTTTAGGTAAATGAACAAGTTCAAGTCGAGTTTTTTTCGATTCGAGTCGAACTCGAGTTATTCAGTTCATATAACAATCCACTGTCAAATCCCAACTTTATTTGAAAATATTAATAATAAATATGAAATTATTTTTTAAAATTGATAGTATTTTTTATTTTTTATAATTCTTATATTAAAAAAAAAAACGTATATTTTTCTTTTCTGTTAGGTGAAAATGTAAAATTTCCTCAACGGCTCAACGCGGGCAATCCTGAAACCCTAATGAGCTCAAAGAAGCCTCCCGGGCAACGCCGCAGGCTACTATATAAACCCAACCCTCAACGCTTTACCCAAATCTCTCTGTATCGCCGGCATCGTCCCTCAACTCATCCCGCCTTCTATAAACCCTAGCCCCCAATTCGGCTTGTTCGCATCATTAATCCACTCACTTTTGCCATCGCTACCTCTGCAAACCTCCATCTAATCTGCGATTCCTCCTTATATCATCATCATTCCAACCTCATATGTTTCACTTCTAACAGATTTCATCTACAGCGGTAAACAGGGCCTGAAACTAGTTTGATCAGAGTCTAAACCCAAGGCCTAGGTGTCAATTCTACAAGTAAAGGTCATGTCGATTATGAAAGATAAGATCTGTTTTTTTAGGCATTTAGCTGAGATTTGTTTGTTTTGGTTTGGTACTTCATTTTCCTTTCTGCTTTGATTGTTTGTTCTTCGAAAATCCCCTAGATGATGATACATTAAAGAAAGCTATGGGTGAAAATCCAAATGATGCTTTTATGTCATAGTTACACTGATAGGGACTTCAAATTCATTGGTAAAATTGATACCAATTCGAGTATGAAAAGCTGGCAACTTTGCCGAGGTAATCAATGGCTTTCATACCGATTTCCTCCTTTCCTTGTTGCCTATAATCACCGGCAGGATTTGGATTATTTGGAACTGTTCAATTTCAGTCAATTCCTAGTTTTCCTCTTGCCTATATGCATACGCATAATCAAGTCCTATTCAATCTGATTTATTCATCCTTGTTTGTGTCAAAATATTTTCTTTGATAATTGGTGTTCGAAATAATTGGCAACTTTGCCGAGGTAATCAATGGCTTTCATACCGATTTCCTCCTTTCCTTGTTGCCTATAATCACTGTCAAGATGGATGTTTGGATCTGTTCGATCTCTATCAGTTCCTTTTTCCCTGTTGCCTACATGCATTATCAAAGCTTGTTCTTATTCTTAGTCAATCTGTTCAAATGATGTTGGCAACTTCGCCGAGGTAATCACTGGCTTGAATGCTGATTACCCGCTTTCATGTTGCCTATAATCTCGGGCAAGATTGTGACTTTTTGGATCTGTTCAGTTTCTCATTCAGTTCTGTGTTTCATGTTGCCTATATTCATGATTAAATCTTATTGGTCTTCCTCAGTCTTGCTAATCTATGCTTTTAATCGGATTTTTTCCATTGAGGCTAAACGGAGTTTGAAATGATGGCAACTTTGCCGAGGAAATCAAAGGTTTTCATACCGATTTCCTCCTTTCCTTGTTGCCTATAATCACCCGGCAAATTTTAACTAGTTGGATCTGTTCAGTTTTGTGCAGCAGTTCTTTGTTTTGGCCTGCCTGCATGCGTAAACAATGACTCGCTTACTGATTTTTTTCCATTCTTTTTGCTGCAATCTTGGGGAATGTTGCAACTCGTTCGGTCTTGTTGATGTCCTCACATTTTCATATGCTTTGTGTATTTTTGCACTTATTGTGTTGCTCAGCCAAATTGCTGAAGATGTTTTGAGCCACTGATTGAAGCAGGTTGCTGTTTAAAGTTCCCTTCTCCCAAAATAGAGTAGATTTTGCTGAATTGTATGAGATGAGAGAGTATATGAAATCGGCATTTTGACAAGGATGTGATAATATGAGCTGAGTGAGCCTCATGCTTTGGGTGATAATCTACATCTTGAACAATAGTGATTTTGATGCTGAGCTGATGGACGAGATTGATTCTGCAAGGTATGTAGTTTGGGGGTACTTCCCCAGAATTCAAGGGAACAACCCTTTTGGATTTCAATAACAGACCAAAATCAGTTGATAAGTTGTGCTTTGATAATTTTTTTACTTTCATGAATTACTGTATTGAGTACTATTTGTGATCACATAAGTTGTGAATTATATCACTCCCTATCTCTGCGATGTCCAGAATTGAAAACCATTGAGAGTGCTGTTCACCTTGAATTTTTGAAAATGTATCGATAGTATGGGTTCGTATGGGACGGTTTTAATAAACCGATTAAAATTATAAACAGGGTAAAAATTTATAAACTGTTGGTAAAAGTAGTTAAAATTTTATGAAAAAATATAAACTCTGTATGGGACAAAAAACAGTTTATTTGTAAAAAGTGGAGTTTATTTAGTTGTTATTAGGGGTATACTTGTCTTTTTGAACCAAATAAACCCCCAAAACCCAAAATAAGCTTCAAAAATAAGCTTATTTTTTAACCCCTCATTTTAACTATAAACTAGCTAAAATTAATTACCATACACAACTTATAATTTAAACTACCTACTTCTACTACTTTTTTAGTAATTAAAAATGCAACCATATATGTTATTAAATTCATGAATTCATTCCCTTGATATAGTGCGTGGTTAAACCAAACCGTAGAAATTTCATTAAGATTTGAAAACACAAACATACAAAACAACAATTGTGAATTTGTGATCTGTCTATACAGAAAGTCCACTTTCCAAACTACTCATGTCACCAGAACAAGGATTCAAACAATCAAACCCTGGCATAAAACCTTCAGATTCCAAACACTAGATATTTGCAGAGAAACTGGAACAACTATGCTTACCAATATAATATCTATAGGAATAAAGACTTAAAACATAGACTATAAGAAACATAGAATCTGCAAAAGCAAAAACATAGAATCTGCAAAAAAAACAAAACCAGAGGTGGATTGGGTATTAGAAAATTCAAAGACATGAACGAAACACTCCATAAGAAACTGCTTTAGAAGACCCTAGCAGAACTAAAGAATAATTGGGTCAAAATTATAAGATATAAATATCTGAAGGAAACCGTGTGGGCCGTGAAAGTTATGGGAAGATAATTTAATTGGGTTTCGACGACACCATTAATACGTAGGATCACCTAGGTTAGTTGATATAACACAACATGATAGTTGGTGACCATATTATAGAAGGTAAATGGTGGGAGGAAAGACTAAAGCAAAATCTAGACCAGAATAGTCTGAAGGGAAATATCATGGATATCCTTGTATACTAGTAAATCCATTTCCGAATAGGTTATACTGGTGACCATATAGGGAGGATGGTTCACTACGTCTAGTGCAATGAAAATTTTAACAAATCCAGATTGAACTACATACGATCCAAATATATGGATATGGATGTTGAATACTATCCAAAAAAAACACTAGCTAACAGAGGACTAGAGGAGTACAAATACCCACTACATGTTCTTTCTGTGGGGGACACGTAGAGGATGAGGCGCATTTATTTTTTGGACGTGAATCTACAAAATGATCTTGCTTACGAAACGAAGAAATTCTAGATATAGCAGGACCTATCTTATACAACAAGAGGTATTGGAATGATCATGAGCAATCTTGGTG
This sequence comes from Persicaria tinctoria, assembly GCA_037127255.1. Classification (NCBI taxonomy): domain Eukaryota; kingdom Viridiplantae; phylum Streptophyta; class Magnoliopsida; order Caryophyllales; family Polygonaceae; genus Persicaria; species Persicaria tinctoria. The sequence goes on along the minus strand of JBANSL010000016.1, from coordinate 6,369,516 downwards.
AAAAAATAAATAGAGAAGAGAAAGAAGCATTGATTATTAAATGAAGGGTTACATGGTTCTATAGGAACCAAATCACATTCCGTGAAAGTCATATGCCACCCACACAACAAATTGAAAAGCAAAAAAGGACGAGGACAAAATGGATGATGGTCTATCCATTGAAGAATCTTGGTGAAAGATAAGCATGAAAAATGTCAAATGGAGAAAACAAGAAATGGATTCATGAAAGCTAAATTTTGATGGTTCATCATCACCGGAAGAAGATATCATGGTAGGATACATTATTCGGGAGTGTAGAGGAAACCCTATTAACATAGGTCATAAAAGCATTGGAAGACAAATTCCCATAGTGGCAGAGACTCTTGCTTTGTGTGAGGGACTAATAAAAGCGCGTCAACTACAAATCCAAAAATTAGAGATTGAGGGAGACACACAAACTATTATAAAACGCTTGAAACTATAAGACAATTGCCCTTGACCAATACTAGAATTTGTAATAGGCGATATCAAAAGGATAATGTAATAATTTCAGGTAATTTTTTTTTCCTTTGTGCCTCCTGATTTGAAGCTAATAAAGTTATACCTTAGCTTTTTTGTTTGCGGAATATTGCACTGAATACATACAAAAACCATTCGTCCAGAGCGAGGAGTACGCCAAGGCGATCCCTTGTCGCCCTATTTATTCGTCTTATGTATGGAAAGACTATCCCAGCTCATCCTGACAGCTGTTGATGCGGGTATGTGGAAGCCAGTTCAGATTGGAGGTGTGGCTCTATCCCACTTATTCTTTGTTGATGACCTTTTATTATTCGGGGAGGCCAGTTTAGCCCAAGCTCGAGTAGTTGAGGGTTGTTTGAGCCAATTTTGTGCCGAGTCGGAGGAGAAGGTTAGCTTTGGTAAGAGTTCTGTCTTGTTTTCAAAGTGGTTGAGAGAGGATTTGGCGAAACAGATTAGTGACTCCCTAGGGATTCCGACAACATATCAGATCGACAAGCACCTCGACATGCCGATCATCATTGGTCATATAACTCGGGGGCAATATCAGTATTTAATTGACAAAGTGTCAGATAGGTTGCGGGGATGGCAATCTAAGACTCTTTCACTAGCAGGACGCACAACATTGGCTAGATTGGTGCTTACTAGCCTTCCGGTTTATGTTATGCAGTCCACTTTGCTTCCGCGAGGGGTTTGTGATGACATTGACAGACTAGTTCGTGGATTCATTTGGGGGTCCTCTGCTGGGAATCGCAAGGTCCACTTGCTGGCATGGGACGCTTTGTGTAACCCCAGTCAAGGAGGGAGGACTTGGCCTTCGAGGTATGCGATCGATGAACACATCCATTCTAGCCAAGCTTGGTTGGCGTTTGCTTTCGAAACCAGAGACGCTGTGATCGAGGGTTCTACGGGGCAAGTATCGTGATAGTCGGTGCGATGTAGACATGTTTAGAGACTTTCGGGTTCGGTATCACATTTGGAGGGGCCTCATTTATGGATCATCGCTTCTTCATGCTGGTGTTCGAGTGACTATCGGCAATGGGCAGAGCACTCTGTTTTGGGACCATTGTTGGGCTGCTGCTCGGTCGCTGATTGATTATGCACTGCAGCAGCCCCCGGATGATCTTCTTGGGTGCACAGTGGCGGAATTATGGACTCGGAATGGCTGGGATTGGGCTCGGTTGGAAGGGTTCTTAGGAGTAGAGGAGAGACTCTTGTTGGCTTCGAGGGCGGTTTCGTCGGAACCGTTGGATTCAGACAAGCTATTTTGGGGGTTTACCCCTTCTGGTGTGTTTTATGTCAAGTCGTCCCTCGAGTTGCTTCGAGAGGGGTCGACTAGTGGTGTGAGCTCTAGTGATGTATGATCTTTGATTTGGAGAGCGCCGATTCCGCAACGGGTCCGTTGTTTCTTATTCCTTGCGGGTCATCAGTGTTTCCTTTGTAACTATAACCGATTGAGACGAGCTCTGTATGATTCGGCAGCTTGTAGTTGGTGTGGGTTGGAAGAAACCTGTCTCCATGTACTTCGGGATTGCTATTTCGCTCGTGATGTGTGGAAAGAGCTGGATCGAGGGCATGTCCGAAGGCAATTTTTTTACTGCGAGTTACTGGTTTGGCTCCGCGGTAATCTCCAAGAAGACCTGCAGTGGTCCACTACCTTCGGTTACGCCCTCTGGTACCTATGGAAGGCTAGAAACCGAAGGGTTTTTTCGGCCGAAGCTATTCCACCTACAGTTGTGACCATGTGGGCGAGAGAAGCCGAAGGGTTTTTTCGGCCGAAGCTACTATGACCAGGGTCTGTAGGGGGCTATCGGTTCATAGCTCTACAGAGACTCTACCGGACAGAGCTTGGGTTCGCCTAGAGAGGGACTGGGTGAAACTGAATGTAGACGGCTGCTCGAGGGGTGATCCGGGCCTATCTAGCGGAGGTGGTGTCTTTCGGGGTTCGTGTGGGGAATTTTTGCAGACCTTCCTTTTCACCTTTGGTATATGTACAAGTGTACAACCTTCCGTGCCGAGTTGATGGCCATTTGGCATGGCTTAGTTCAAGCAGATGCTATGGGACTTCGAAAAATACATATTGAATACGACTCCTCTGTTGCAGTTGCGCTCCTAACTGAGGTTTTCCACACACTCATCCTGACCTATATCTCATTCGAGCATGCGAGGAGTTCTTGGCTAGACTACGTACGTTGGGAGACTAGGATTACGTACGTCCCCTGTCAAGCCAACCATGTAGCGGATAAGTTAGCTAATATGGCTTTATGTCAGTCTAATTCTTTTTGTGTTTTTCCCTATTGTTCCACCGCTTATAGACGGTTTGCTCGGTTGCAGATGTAACGCTGAATTCATAATTATATATTATAGGACACTAGTCCTCTTCATTGACCAAAAAAACTAGCCGAATTATTACTTTACTAAAAAAAAAAAATTGGGCCGGTTCTATACCAGAGGCTCGTGCAATTTAGGTTTTGAGACTTGAGAGAAACCAGGGCGCGTGCACAACCGTTAGATCCAGGCGCGTGAAATGACACCGTCCACGTCAATCTCTTCGGTAATCAAGAAATACTGCAATCTTATTGGTCCATTTGCCGTGGAGTTTCCGACGCGCGCCACGTGTACGTTTCTGTTTCCGAAAGGTCTTGTAGTTTCTGGACTACCGGCGAGCCCAAATTTCCTATTTATTTCTTCTGTTCCAAAAACACCGCACTCTCCATCAGAAAAAAAAAATCAAAAAAATATTCCAACTTTCAAACCGCCATGGATTCCAGGTTGAAGCTGGCGATCATCTGCGCGACGCTATTTGTCGCCGCATTGGAAGCTAAGAAGGCACTCGACCCCTACAAGGTACTGCTACGATTCAATTTGTTGCGAGTTTTGGGGGGAAAAGGTTTCTAATTTGTTGTGATCTTTGATGATTTCTTGCTCGGTTGCCGCTGTCGCAAATCTTTGATTTCTCTGTTTGATTTTCGTCTTTATCTGCATTGAGATTTCCTGCTTTCTTTTGATGGTTGAATTTGAAGAATCCGTGGGAATTGCTGCTGGCTTTTAGCTTTTAAGTGATTGAATGGCTAAGCTAAAAATGTACACAGATCGCCGTTTGATCCAAACTCTGAATTCATGTTCGCTTTATTTGGGGAGAAAAAGGATTTCTTTTTTACGAATTCTGTTGGGATTGGTCAAGGAGATCATGATTATCTACTATTTTATTTCTTCATGCTCATGCCTAAATGACCTGGCACTGATAAATTAACTCACTTTTCAGGTGCTTGGAGTTGATAAAACTGCCAGTCAACGTGAAATTCAGAAAGCATTCCACAAGTAAATTCCTAAATCCCACCTTTATATACAGAAACTGTGTTTATTGGTTTTGTTGCAAGTGTTTTAGATTGTTGTTCATTCATAGACAGCTAAACTTTGAAACAGTTGCAAGTGGATTAGTTTATTGGTTATTCATAATGTCTGGTTGTTGAACTAATACTGATCCTTCTGAAACAGATCAACTGAAAATGTCTGGTTTAGTTTATATGCTTGTACTTTAGTGACAAACTGACAATGCCTTAGCCTTTAGCTCGTTGTTATAAGCATCATTTGCTAATCAATGAGGGTTTCACTTACGATTAGTACTTATCACAGGCTCTCTTTGCAATATCATCCTGACAAGAACAAGAATAAAGGGGCCCAGGAGAAGTTTGCGGAGATAAATAATGGTAAGTTGAATACTGTAGCTTCGTTTCCTTGTATCTTGTTTCATATGGGTGTACATTGATTGCTGTGGTTCTATTTCGGTTCTGCACTGTGAAGTTCACTACAATCTTTATTGGCGAAAATCTTCAGACTAGGAATACATAGGTGAGTACAAAGCAAGTACATTCTTAAATGTTCAGCACATATTCTTTGTGCCTCAGCATAACATTTCTCAGTGATGTCACTGGCCCTTAATAGTTCTGGACATTGTAAACCGATCACCTTTATGTTGCATCTTGTAGATTGCGTTTCTTGATTTTGTCTTGGGTTCTTATGGAAAAACAGTCTGTATCTCCCTTTCTGCGGGAGTGAGTTACTTTTTTTTTCTCTAATTTGATTTTACACTGACTAGAGTCCTTATGTTTTCATAGCATACGAGATATTGTCTGATGAGGATAAAAGGAAGAATTATGATCTGTATGGGGATGACAAGGGAGGACCCTTCTTTGACGGGGGTCATGCAGGAGATTACAGTGGGAACATGGGTGGTGGACAGGGAAAATCTCACTCATTCTCCTTTTCCTTTGGCGGTCCTAGCGGTGGAAACTCTTTTGGTTCTGGCCTGAATGATATTTTCTCACAGTTTTTTGGTGGTGGCATGGGTGGTGGGTCTAATTTTGGTGGCTTTGGTGGTTCTGCTGGCTCTTCGTCTGGGTCTAAATTTGGTGGCTTTGGTGGTTCTACGGGCTCTCAATCTGGGCCAAAGACTTCTCCAAGGAATGTTCGCATTGTGACTTCGCAATTGTTTGAGAAAGAGATAAATAACAAGGGAATTACTTGGCTTTTGACTTCCTATACACCATCACTGAGCTTGAACCAACACCAAGAATCAATACTTGAGGAGATTGCTGCAGCATTAAAGGGGGCTTTGAAGGTGTTACTTTTTGCTCGACTTGTATGTTAATGATATGTGTTGTGTGCTATAAGCTAGGGTTAACGTTTTTGTTCCTTTCTTGCAGGTTGGCAAAGTAAATTGTGGCAGTGAATCTTCTTTTTGTAAGAACCATGGCATATCTCCTCGTAGAGGTCCGAGAATATTTGTATATTCATACATAAAGAGTGACAGTGGTTCCTTTGTGGAGTATGTTGATGACTGGGATACAAAAACACTGAAAAGCTTTTGCCAAGAACACATTCCAAGATTTTCACGACGAGTTGATTTTGATGAAGTTGACCTTCCGCTTGGTGCTGGGAAAGGATTGCCTGAAGTCATGCTTCTCTCATCAAAGAAAGATACTCCTATCATTTGGCGTGCTCTTAGTGGGCTGTACCGGAAGCGGTTTGTCTTCTATGATGCACAGGTATAAATCTGTTTTCTATAACTTGCCATTCATTCAACACTGATATGTTTCATATTTTTCCTGAAGCAACTGGATATTTTATGGAAAACCAACTTTATATTAGATGCTAGCATCAACAATGTTGCTGTAATATTTCTTATAAACTTGGCAATGAACTTATTGGCCATTAGAAGATGCTTGATTGCTTCAAGTCTATTCTGACATCTCAGAAGGTAGAGTTTGAAGAATAATATGTGAAGCATCTAACTGTAGCTGTTGTCTCAAGACTTGGATTGAAAATGAATTGAAAATTGGAAGTGTTTGTACTACAGGTCCATGATGTTTCTGATCCAAAGGTGAAGAAGCTGGGAGTCGATGCGCTTCCAGCTGTGATTGGTTGGCTATCAAATGGAGAAAAGCAAGTACTAAAAACAGGTATTGCAGTAAAGGATCTAGAATCAGCAGTACAAGATCTTAGTCGCTTATTGGATAGCTTTGAAAAGAAGAACAAGAAGGTGGTTGCTTCTCAGGCTAAGAGGCCTCAGACAGAACCGAATCAAATACCCATTCTGACCTCCTCAAACGCAGATGTCGTATGCAGCGATTCAACTCCTGTTTGCATAATTGGTGTTTTCAGGTCGTCTAAATCAAGGCAGAAGCTTGAATCCATCCTATCAAAGGTAAGGCTTTGTTGTAAGTTGATAGTTACATTAGCATATCTGGTGATATTAATATATTACATGTATTATTAGGATGTAACCTGCTATGTAAATAGTATGGGTTAGGATCGTATGAAATTGAACTTCATGGAGTTGATAAAATTACCCTAATAGAAATTTATCAGCCCTGAAAAATACATTAAAAAGGGGCTTAAAGTCATAGTCTCTAGCAAAAGCCATACTCAATAGTCAAATAGTGTCCTTGTCAGTGAACTTGTATATTGAATCAGAAGCAATGGTCTCACCCCTGAAATATTGCCAGACAAATGTTCTGATCATCTAGATGGGAGTAATTTTCAAAGCTTTTCCATACCCGTCTAGGAGATAAACCCATCAATTTTAATTCGAGTTAAATGATAGAACTTTCCGAGCTAATAGCTATGCACAACACTTCCAGTCTAATAAACTCTGCCTGCATATTGCTGTTGTTGCCGTTGCTTGATGTAGACTGACCTCATATTTCCCATTTCAGCTGTCCCAGATGACACTGTCAAGGAGACGCAGTCTCTCCTCCTCCATTACCAAGGACTCGGTATCCTACTCACTCCTAGATGCCACTAAGCAGCAAAACTTCCTAAACGCTTTCGACAAGTCGGCATTCAAATCGCAGAGTGAGTTCTTACTAGCCTACAAACCGCGAAGAGGGAAGTACGCAGTGCTGGTGGATGATTTCAGCTCAGAAGAAGTAGAGAAGTTTGTGGGCTCAGTTCTAAGTGGAGATGTACAATTCAGCAAGGCAAAGCAAAAGCCTGTAGTCAAGTAAAACCACAGAATCCAATTGGAGCTTGGTGTACATAATTAGAAAAACAGAAACCTTCAACAAGTGACCCACTGATCAAGTGATGATAGAGGGTGTTAGTGGCTACTTGTGAGTTGTAATGCCTAATATGATTTTGAGCTGAGACAAACAATAGTTACCTTCATTTTTTTTTTCTCACTTTGTACTGATTGTGAATGTTAAATGGCTATGTGAACATTTGAGAGCTGAAAACATCAGATTTCTCCAATTGACAAATGCATAGGCGGTGTGAAGGCTCGACGAGTTCTCTAACCCTGTCCTTGCTCCTCGAACCTCGCCATCGTCTAGGGCTCGGAGAAGTAAGCAATGTACCAAACAACACAACATAATATTAGTTTTGTTACACACATAAATATGTCACATACGTACCATCCATGGTTAAAAGAATTAATCAATGGTTCAAAGGAATAAGGAATGATTTAGGCTCCGTTTGGAAAAAATATTAGCTGATGGGCTAACCGAAGCTGATGGGGTAGCTGAAGCTGATAGATTATTTGTGTTAAATATATGTTGACAAACTAGTACTGTATGATACGGAGTATTTGGTAAACCTAACGGTTGGAGTAGCCGTTGAAATACTCTCCTTCCAAAAGCTAATTAAACTAAAATCTTATATTTATTTAATTATTTTATTTATAACTGTATAATATTAAAATCAAAAGGTTCAATAAGCTAGCTGATTTTATTTTTTTAACCAAGCTAAGCCTTAGTTGATTAATAATCGCGGAGAGGATCGGAGAGTGATGTATAAATTATTCAAATCTTATTAATGTAAGGGTATTAGGGAAAAGAATTTGAGGATTTGAAGAGTTAAATGCTCCCATGCAAGGGTTGTGAATTTTGAGCTGAATATCTTTTTCTTTGAAGAGTTGAATGCTTTCAAGCAAGTGTTGTGTGAATAGTTTCATTCATGTAAGTTGGTGTTGTGGATTTTGAGTTAGTAATTATCAAGGTGATAAAAAAAATATCAACTTTTTATTAATTTTTATATATTACTAATAAATACTCTGTATAAAATTATGTAAAAATAATATTTTATACAAAGTATATTTTTGATGTATTAAAAACGTGTAAAAAAATAAAAAAAACTTACATATTTTTTAATGGAGTGAGTATTTTAATTTGCGAAAATGTTATCTAATACACTAAATTCTATTTATACTTAATTAGGAAAAGGGAAAATTTAAGGATATATGTCCGAAATCAGCACATTTTAAGTAACGGTGTAACTTCTGTAACTAATCGGTAGACTTGTCTAGGTCATTCCATCATTCTCTCTCTACTATACAACTTTCAACTAATATTACCACATGCAACAATGATGCTGAGCGAGCTTGCTCGTTGCCGTAGCGGGATCCGGATCTGCAATCATCACTGCTTGCCTACTATAATTTTCATGTTTTTTTTTTAAATTTAAAGTTATCTTATTGTAATTTTAAGTTTTAAGCATTTTTTTTTACTGGCGACCCTCTGTGTAGGGTTTATCAAGCCATCTTTCGATGGCTTCAAGATCGCTTAGTCGATCTACTTCTTACCTACTGTAAAAAAAAAACAAAAAAAAAACTAATATTGAACTTCAGGTTCTCGTCCAATATAATTCTCTCGAACGCACACTTCCCGAAATATTTTTCTTTAAAAGAAAAGGGAAAAAGAGGAGAAAATGGCATAAATTCAACTAATATACTCCCTTCTAATTTAAAATATATGTTATTTAAAATGGTTTAACTTTTTAGCATATATTTTGACGAGCTAAAATATATATAAAATATCATTATTATTTTTTATTAATTTAATACGAGTATGTATTAATAATAAGTAATAAAAAGGTCAATATTTTACACTAATTTTTTTAAAAAATACGTGTTGAATACAGTAATAATTAAACAAAGTGAGTATGAGAATAAGTAGACTAGTAAGTTGAGTGAAGAATATCCGGCGATTAAAATTAATTTATTCTCAGCTAATTGCAATTGTTAAATGTAATCGAGTAATGAGTAATCCCCATGACTTGAGCCAACGGGTTTATGAATTGTGGAAGCTGGGGACTGGTTTTGTGTTAACACCAAAAGTAATTAGCCACCTAATCTAAACACAAAATTAATAACTTAATACTCCGTAATAGTAAAATACAATACGGAGTACGTACTTAAATCGGTGATTCACATAGCACAAGATAGTTTACCATAAAAGGACAAACAAGAAAAGTACAAACGTATGGCAGCCCCTGTTTTGGGTTGCACTTGGACTTGGTGTGTTACGGACTCTGGTTTTCAGTGTTTGAATGATTTCGGTCCCGTTTCCATTTATGGATTACGGAGTAAGCCAAGTTGCAAACTTGCAATGCACAATTTAAAATCCCATTGCTCCACAAATCTAAAATCCCGTATTATTTTAATGTATTATTTTTATTAAAAAATGCTATGTATATCATCATTTTAGGTATTTTAAACTTTCCCTTACAAAAATCCCTTTATAATGGTTATTATGCATAGAGTTACAACATACGGAGTATTATCCTCCGTCACGATATCAAGAATCATCTTTGCTTGTAAAAGATTCTAATAGCTGTCTACTAGACTACTACTTCTTCCGTTTCAAAATAACTGTCTTTTTAATCCATAGTATAATTTTATCAAAAATACATACTCCATATCTTTTTAAATTTAATTATTACACTTAAATTATTTTTTACATCTAATCATTACTCTAATTTTTACATCACCATTACTCTTCTTAAAAATTAAAAAAAAAATACTTTAATACCAAAGTCTAATCATTACACTTGATTTATTTTTTTACATCTAATCATTATACTTAACCTACTTAACTTACCTTTTAACATCTACTGTAATCATTATACTTAATCTACTTCTTAATTCCCGTACATAGTCCTAAAAAGACATGTATTTTGAGACGGAGGGAGTATTTTTTTTAAAAAAAAGATACTACAAGTCCGACACACTAGCGTCGGATAAATCGAGAGACCAAACATATGGCAACAAACTAGCCAAATCATAAATATCCAAGCTCTACACGAACAAAGCCACGACAAGTCAGACAAAGGAGGAAGTCGAAGAAGACTCCGGGATAAGCGTGTGAATGGTGAGAACACGGGGAAACTGATAAGCTTCCACAATGTCTCGTTATCGGACAGACTAGAGCAGAAATACGAGAAAGTGACGTCACCTGGGAAAGTGTGGACCGACGACGTTCCCCACCTAGATTAGAAATCTTCGAAAGTCACGAACACTGCCACGATCCTCTTGATCCGTAAGCACGCGAAATTAACTAGATATATACCGAAGTAAAAAAAATTTTAAAAAAGAATGAATAAAAATAACAACACAATCAAGACTTTACTTCCTACATGCAAGGCGTGTTTCTAGACAAAAGGCGAAGAAGCACCACCACTCTCAAAACGACTCGTTTCATCGCTGGACCCAGACGGCAAACCACCAGCGGTAAAACCAGAAACCGCCTATTGCGTTTCCTTTTTATCTTTCCAGATATTTAAAATAAAATAAAATCGAGCTTTATAATCCCACTCATCCCGTCACATTGACACCACTCCACTGCACACAGATACATTCCCAGTTCTCACAAACCAAGAACCCGAACCGCCGTAGCTTTCCCTTCCTCTCGAGCTTCTCCATTCCTCCAATGGATACTCAAATCGGAGCTCTCGACGCCTGCAAGCCGGCCACCGGCGACATCTGCCGCCCTACCGGCAACGTCAGCGTCGGCGCCATCCAATCCTCGCCGGTGCCGCTAACTCCTGCAGTTTCCGCGTCGGAATCGACGCTCGGCCGACACATCGCTCGCCGACTCGTCGAGATCGGTGTCAGCGACGTCTTCTCCGTTCCCGGCGACTTCAACCTCACTCTGCTTGACCACCTCATAGCCGAGCCGGGGCTCAACCTTATCGGCTGCTGCAACGAGCTCAACGCTGGATACGCTGCCGACGGATACGCTAGGCGCCGCGGCGTCGGTGCTTGTGTCGTCACTTTCACTGTCGGAGGTCTTAGTGTGATCAACGCCATCGCTGGGGCCTACAGTGAAAACCTACCGCTTATCTGCATCGTTGGAGGCCCGAACTCGAACGATTACGGTACTAACCGGATCCTGCATCACACCATCGGATTGCCTGATTTCAGCCAGGAGCTTCGCTGTTTTCAAACCGTTACCTGTTATCAGGTAAATCGATTCAACTTCCAGTTCTTGATCTCTTTCTTGATTTTTTGGGAGCATCTAGGGTTAGCTTTTTGATCCATTTCTCCGTTGATTTTGGATGTTTAGGCCGTGGTGAATAATCTGGAAGATGCGCACGAACTGATCGACACTGCGATCTCCACTGCTTTGAAGGAGAGCAAGCCTGTTTACATAAGCGTCGGCTGCAATTTGGCTGCCATTCCTCATCCAACTTTCTCCAGGGAGCCCGTTAAGTTCTCTATTGCTCCAAGGTATCGTTGTTAAAATCTTCAATTCCCTTGCAGATTTACCACATTCAATCATCTCCTTGTAAAGAAAAAGTGTTTGCTCACATGGTGGATATGATTATCTTTAAAATTGCACAAGACACTGCAAATAAACAAATACTAGTAGATGAAAGTAATTGACGTGGCACCTTTGTTTTCTCTCCTAAAAATTATCCATCCTGTTATGGGGAATTGAGTTGAGTTTGTGATAATTAATTACATATACTCGGAAATATGCTCAAGAATGTCTGTCACAATCTAGAGTTTGGATTTTGAATCTGAATCCGAGACTTGATTTTGTTTAGTTAGGATCCAGATTAACATTTCTTGAATCCCCATATCATAACAGGATAAGCAACCAACAGGGCCTTGAAGCAGCTGTGGAGGCAGCAGCTGATTTCCTTAACAAGGCTGTGAAGCCTGTGATGGTTGGTGGGCCGAAGTTGCGAGTAGCAAAGGCTTCTGAAGCCTTTGTTGAATTGGCTAATGCCAGTGGCTACCCTGTGGCTATGATGCCCTCTGCAAAAGGGATGGTCCCAGAGCATTATCCGCGCTTCATTGGAACTTACTGGGGTGCAGTAAGCACTGCTTTCTGTGCTGAGATTGTTGAATCTGCAGATGCATATATATTCGTTGGACCGATCTTCAACGACTACAGCTCAGTCGGGTACTCTTTGCTGCTCAAAAAGGAGAAGGTAATCATCGTTCAGCCAGATCGAGTGGTGATTGGCAACGGCCCAGCTTTCGGGTGTGTTCTGATGAAAGAATTTCTGAGGGACTTGGCTAAGAGGATTAAGAACAACCCTACTGCTCACGAGAACTATAAAAGGATATTTGTACCCGAGGGGAAACCTCTCAAGTGCCAGCCTAAAGAGCCCTTGAGGGTGAATGTCCTGTTCCAGCATGTACAGAACATGATAACAAGTGACAGTGCTGTGATTGCTGAGACAGGAGACTCTTGGTTCAACTGCCAGAAACTGAAGTTGCCAGAGGGTTGTGGGTAAGTTATCTGCACAGCTTCATTTTGAAGGTTAGACTCGTTCTGGGTTTGGGTGGCTAGTCTTAATGTGTAATGCGTTTTGCAGATACGAATTTCAAATGCAGTATGGATCAATCGGTTGGTCTGTAGGTGCAACACTTGGCTATGCTCAAGCTGCTAAGGATAAGAGGGTTATTTCTTTCATTGGCGATGGGAGTTTCCAGGTAAAATAGCACTTGTTCAGTTATTCTACCATATTAATCCAATGGGATTGCTAGTAGAAATACTGAGCTCTGTTAATATTATCATTCGAGGGTAATTTTTAAAATTCTTGTACAATGTATGTTTACTCTCTATTTATTTGCAACTTGCAAGTGTTGCCCATGAACAGCTACATCTAACAAACTTTAGTTGATAGCTTAACTTTATTACTGATGCAACGTGGACTAATTAGGAGCTTGACATTTGTTGCAAGGATGATGGTACACAATAAGCCCAGTTTGGCGTGTGTGATTATGTGGACCTTGCATATTGTTTATGCATATCATCTGACTACATAGGTTTATTTTGCTAGTAGGAATAAGATTCTTAGTGTAAAAGAAACTTGATTGCCATGTAGGCTTGGTGTGCCTCTCTTTCTAGTTCATTCAATTGCCTAAATACTGTGGACTTCATCTGTGTGTAGAGTAAGGAAGAATACATCATAGACTCATAGTTGATACAATTGCATAATCACAACTTGTGTAACCCTGCTGGTTTGCAGGTCACTGCACAAGATATATCAACAATGCTGCGTTGTGGGCAAAACGCCATCATCTTCCTGATCAACAATGGAGGGTACACCATTGAAGTTGAAATCCATGATGGCCCATACAATGTCATAAAGAACTGGAATTACACTGGACTCGTTGAAGCCATCCACAACAAACAGGGCAAGTGCTGGACTTGCAAGGTAAGTAAATAGCAGAAGCAACTCCCGTCTGAATGACAAACATGGAAAAACAGTCTTTGGATTGGATGGTTGAACAAAAATCTTCGCATTGCAATTGCAGGTTAAATGTGAAGAGGAGCTCATCGAAGCAATCCAAACGGCAACTGGAACCATGAAGGATAGCCTGTGCTTCATAGAAGTGATCGTGCATAAGGACGATACGAGCAAAGAGCTGCTCGAATGGGGATCGAGGGTCTCTGCCGCCAACAGTCGCCCTCCCAACCCTCAGTGATCTTCACGTTGCAGCAACAAATGTTGATTACTGTAGAATTGAGTTTACTTGTTGAACAATAAATTGGGTTTCTGCCGCCTTTGAGCTTTTGAGTAAGTGACGACGCAGGCGTTAATTGCCGGAGTTATGAATGTGTACATAGCCAGTGGCTGTATTGTAGAGACTTCCTTTTCAATAAGCATTAAAAAATTTGCTTGCATTGCTTTGTAGTATTTGAGATCAGCGATCGACTTATCTTTCAAAGTGAAGAAGGAAAAAGAACTATCCATTTAGGCAATGGCCAATGTGTGTACCTTACTTACCTACACCCTGACTTTGAATTACCAGAAATGCCTACTAAAATACCAAATTCATTATCAAGATAGTCTTTCAGTTGATGTATATCTCGACGATTACAGATATATACGAGTTTCGATTTCTTCCGATATATCAAAATTCATTATCGAAAAATGGCACTACCTTGAAATGTGTGATCATGAAAACTCTTTTGACTCTAAATATGAATTTCTTTATGCATTTTTTCAGCCCTACTCGCAATTCATTTTTCTTTGTTCTTGGGGTTTCTTTTTAGAGTTAGGGCTTTGACATTTGGTATCGGGTATGATCGGAGTCGAGACGATGTATATATCGAAGCGATTTTGAGTTACGGAAATTTACTTAAAGATCGTTTTCGCTTTCCTCAGAGGCTCCTGATGTATCGCTGGTCAATGATGTTACTATTTGGAGGTGCTTGACGTCGACTCTTAGTCTATGTTATTCCCAGTGGCGGAACTCAATAGAGGCGGGAGGTGGCCATGGTTCCGGGCGGAAAAAAATTAATGTTATATGTAATATATTTTTATGATGTGTAAATTGTAAAATAGTATTTTAACAACAAATTACTCTAGTTTAGTTGGTAAATGATGGATATTTTAAACAACAAGTTGGGGGTTCAAATCTCAATAACTCCTTTTTGAAATAATGTTTTTTAAAATTATTATATACTTGGTATAAAACAAACCCGAATATATTTTTTACCCCCCTCGACCAGATATCTTAGGTTTCGCCATTGGTTATTCCCATCACGTTTGGATTAGGTTCGCTTATTCGATTGTGTTTATGTGTTTTCCACCGTTTGTACTAATGTTTGTTAGGCCATTCAAGCTCTAAAAAGGAAAATGCAAAAGATTATCGATTTTGGTCTATTTCCAACAGTTAACAGCAAAAGTTAATTCATCAACATACAACCATGGTCAAAGATGGTAAGATTACTAAAATCCTTTATGACGCTTTTGAGACCCATTTGTTGAACAAACAATGGCAAGCACAATCTAAAGTCCAGGCCCAAATAGGTTAGTATTCTCTGGCCCAAAGTAGGTATTTGGGCTTCTCGAGACTCAAACCTGTTAGAGATGCCAAAGTTACAAACGAATGATTCGGGACACCGTTTTAGGATGAAATCTCATTGTAGCACACTAGCACATGTATGGTACCAATGTTCTAAAAGGCGCTAGGCGGCTGCTAGGCGGTGGGTGACTGCCTAGCGCCTAGGCGGACTTAGAAAAAACTTGATTATTTCCTTATATTTTAACGTATACCGCATATCAGTAACTCTTGTAATGTAATAATAATTCATAATATCACTTATAAACCCAAATTTGGTTAACTAGCACTAAAGTAAATAAACACAAAAAGTACGCATCCGAATAATGATTCTAAACCTCCTAAAATCTAAAGCAATAGGTTTTACTCAATGGCAAATACATTCCGACTTGGGTGATAAAAAAAAACCTAAGTCGAATAATCACGTGTCTAAAAGCTTAAATTGAATCATCGTTGGGTTAGGCAGTCCTAGGCGGCGCCTAGACGGGACTAGGCGGCACCTAGGTGGGACTAGGCGGTGCATAGACGGATTTTCACCTAGAAGACCGCCTAGACTTAAAAATTCCCAGGTGCCCTCCCGCCTAGCGTCCAGGCGCGATTTTTAAAACACTGATGAGTACCACTATACATAGTTTACATACAATTTGGGAAGATCATAAAAATGCGTAAACTCCGGTGATCCGATGGAGACATTTGGGGTGTTGCAGGCCAATTGGTGGCACCAGGGCCCATGTCTAGTACGACTCTTGTATAATGTTTTGTTTTAGTCAGGAGGATTCATTCAAGATATTGTCCCGTTGTATTTGCGGATGTCGAACCCATATTTATGTGTGTTTCAGGCACACCCAATCCACAGAGTTAAATCACGTGTAAGATGATTCGGATTGTTTGTCCTTAATCACCGATGACCGATCCGATGAGAGTTTTTCTTTGAATTATGCTACCAAGCTTACACATTTTTTTTAGCTACTATTCTTCCTCCGTCATATATAGTTTCCATCCGGTTATTAAAGCATACAATAAATTAATTTTAAAGTCCCTTTTATTAGGTTTTGTATTGTCAAAATTTCGCCGGTAGAAAAAAAATGACTTGCAAGTTCATAACAAACATACCCATAATTCCCTATGAATTTTTTTTATTAGTTAAGAATATGAGATACCAGATAAAAAAAATTGATAACTCAATAGACAATTCACAAATGAACTATCCGTCAACATATGACACATACATAACACAAATCAACACAGATAAAATAAAAACCCAAACAAACTATAAAATTATTAAGCTCTGTTTCTACATGTAAGAATAACGAAAATTTGTTTATTTCTTCCTAATAAAAAATTAATGACACAATGCAAAAGTTTAAAGAACAGAAAAGAAAGAGGTGCATGATGAAAAAGCAAAGGAAAGTTTGAAGACTATATAGTTTAGAAATGTGTTGATTGTATATAGATTGGAATGCGTGATTGTCGAATCGTCTACACATGGCATTTTTCAGCAAGTTTCTTTGTTCACATTTACATTAAATATATCGAATTATATTCAAACCGATGACATATATATTACATGTTATATATATATATTATAATACCTTACTAGGTACACTAATTAATTAATAATTTAATTACCATCATTCTAGAAATAGGGTGTGGATCCACCGGAGCACGCACCGCTTCCGCCTTGGACCGGCGACCCAAAGCAGCAGGCCTCCTCCACCCAAACTCCGCCATGGTAAGGCGGGGAAGGGCCCACCGCCTCGCCCCCAAAGCAATTAGGAGGAGGAGGAGGAGGAGGAGGAGCAAGATTATCCATGGCGGAGTCGGAGGAGGAGAGGAGGAGGAGGTGGTGGAAGCGGATCTGGGAGCGGAGGAAGTGGACGTAGTGGATGGCGTGGTCGAGCACCGACACCGTGTCGAGCTTGGCGGCCCCGGGGACCAGGCTCTGCAGCGTCTTCAGCCGGTGGCTTATCCTGTGCCTCCTCTCCCTCGCAGCCACGCTCTGCGGGTCCGTCGACAGCCTCACTCCCCCCTTCCCCGCCGCCGCCGCCGCCGCCGTCTTCTTCTTCTTCTTGTTCTTGGTACTGCGGATGACGTCATCAGCGGCCTGATCAAGATGATGATGATGATGATCATCTTCTTGCTTGAGTATTAATGGCGGATGATACTGATTATGATCATGAAATTGAGAGTAGTATTGATTGTATGAGTAAGAGGAGTTCATGATTTGATGATCGATTGATCTCCTTCGTCTTCTAGGGTTTTCTTTTTCCCTTTTGTTTTTTATTTGGCAGGTTAAATTTGTTCTTCATCGTCATCAGATTTGGCTATTTATAGACGCCGATCGATATAGCGTACAGGTGGAGCGGTGGTTTTCTGTTTTCTTTTGCTTTTGTTTTTCTTTTCTTTTCTTTTTTTCCTTGTTTGAATACTGTATATAGGTTTGGAGCGGTGGTCCTTCGACGGTCTCACTCCTAATCTATACAACTATTACCGTTTTCGTACCACATTCACGTGGTTATCACGGCACGGTTACTGCCATGTCGGTTATGATAAGTATGATTACTATTGTCGTACCATTTGCTAGCCCTAAAAAATAGTGAATTCTATCTTGGTTCATCCCCGTAAAAATTACGTACGACGACTCTCATCTCGTCCCGTCACCCCTAAAAAAATGAGATGTATAAATAAAGAAAAGGGAGAGAAATTTTGAAATACGCCATCGGATCCAAGCCCTCCCACCATTTAGGTACTCTAAGGCCTCGTTTGGTTAGTCAGTTAAAAACACAGGAAGTTAAAAAACCCAGAAAGTAGGATATATTTCTGTGTTTGGTTGACAGAATGATACAGAAATTTAACCTCCCGAGAGTTTCAATTCCTACAAATCGTAAGAAGTTCACTTACCTAGGCCCTAGGGGGATTAATTTGGTAACTTCAACTTCCACCCTTTTTTAACATGGATTTTATTTTCCTCTTTATATTACTAAAACCAAAATTCAATCAAACAACTTTTTATAATTCATAGGAAATGCATTTCACGGGAATTCAATTCATGAGAAGCAAGTTTCCGGAAATTGTACTTCCCGCATTCAACCAAACGAGCCCTAAATAAAGATAATATCAAATATCCGAAGACCGCATCCTAAAAGATCAAATATACCTGAATCCGAAGATTGCATCCTAGAAGATCCCATGTAATCATGTATAGTAAGAGGATACTCGCAGTTATTTTGGAAAAAGAAATTTTTGACTTTCTAAATCGCATTAATCAGGATGATTTAATTTGAGGTCAAAATCTGAGAAGGCAACAATGCAAAAAAATGATTGTGTGATGTCCCCAAATGGGTGATCCAATCTTTGTCAAGAGGATTTTAGTGTCTCTCTCCACGCAATCTCTCCTCTTTTTTATTTTTCAAATTATTTTTCAATATAATTGACTAATTAAACAAAGATTCTCTAGTCTCTTTTTCTTTTAATGTAAATGGAATGTTTGGTTTTTTAATAAATTTATACGCCAAAAGAATGATAAATAGACTTATTGTTATAAAACAATTAGAAAAACATGCAATACTGCTAACAGAAACAAAACTTCAACAACCACCCATGGACAATTACTGGAAAAAACCGGGATTCGATAAAATGCACTTCTGTCCTTCTAATGGGCTTGTTGAGGGTCTCTGGCTCTCTGCCTTCTTTGGAAGGACTCCCAACTTCAAAACGAAACATTTGAGGTGATAAGCTCAGATAACAGAACAATAAAAGCAATATATCAAAACAACATGCTAAACATAGAAATCACAATTTTCTTTGTATACGCCCCGCGGCCCCGACCATTGAAGGTGAAAAACGAGAGTTCTGGAATACGTTATTAGCTCAAGTAAAAAATATCAATGGTCAACCAATATTGGTGATTTAAATGAGATCCTTGAACCAAGTGACAAGTTGGGTGGGAATCCACCGTCCTCATGAAGATTCACAAGAATCAAGGAGTTGATCACAACTCATAACCTAATTGATACACCAACTTTTGGAAATAAATATACATGGAGGAAGAGGCCCCATGGAAGTGACAATATCTTTAAAAAGTTGGATCGAGCATTAGTCATCCATAGTCTACTACAGTATTTCCCGAATCTATGTACAAAAAATTATGCTTTTATCAAATCAGATCATCCCCAAATCACGTTAGACCTAATGGATAATCAGAGATCTAAGCTTCAACCTTTCAAATTTGAAATGGCCTGGATTAAAAGACCAGATTTTGAAGCTCTTGTTCGCGGTGCTTGGCGGGTTGACCCCCCAGGTTCTCACAT
Organism: Persicaria tinctoria; assembly: GCA_037127255.1. Lineage (NCBI taxonomy): Eukaryota > Viridiplantae > Streptophyta > Magnoliopsida > Caryophyllales > Polygonaceae > Persicaria > Persicaria tinctoria. Next base: position 6,350,127 of record JBANSL010000016.1, on the reverse strand, counting down.
GTATAAACTAACCAAGAAACTTGAAGAAGTTAAAAAGAAGAGCAAATCATGGAGCAAAGTAACATTCGCAAATATATTCAGGCAAATAAACTTGGTCGAGGAAGAATTACAAGATCTGCTAATAGGATTTGTAATTCTTACAACCACAACTTAGACAACAAAATAAGAAGGTTATCTGCTAAACATGTCGCACTATTAAGCTATCAACAAAAATACTAGGGACAAAGATCGAAAAGGAACCATATTAAATCAGTAGATGCCAACACAAAATACTTTCTCATAATAGCGACGGGAAGAAGAAACAGAAACATCATAACAATATATATATACAACGGCTTGACTCAGCCTCACAAATGAAAAAGATATTCGAGAAGTCATTAAAAATGACTTTATTGGTAGATTCACACAAGACCTAAGACAACGAGTACCCAACAACTTGCTTAATCTCATTGGTAACGAAGTAACAAGCGAGGATAATGAATGGCTAACAAGACCAATCTCAAACTCAGAAATTAAAAATGCAGTATTTAGCTAGCAAACGATAAATCTCCTAGCCCTGATGGTTTCCCAACTGGCTTTTACAAAAAATACTGGCACATTATTGAACCCTTTTGTTATTAAGGCTGTGAAGAGTTTCTTCCTTAGCGGAAGAATCTTGAAATAGACAAACCATACCTGTATAGCATTAATACCAAAATGTGATAACCCTACAAAAACATCTCAATATAGGCCAATTGGTCTATGCTCAACAACATATAAAATCATTGCAAAAATTCCGGCAGGCATACTAAAAAAATGTATACCCAAGATCATTAACCCTCTACAAAGCGCCTTCTCATCAGGGCGATCCATACAGGATAACATCCTCATAGAAAACGAAATTTTCCATTCCTTCTCTAAGAAAAAAGGGAAAATGGGATAGATGACACTCAAATTATACATGGAAAAATCTTTTGACCTTGTGGACTGGGAATTTTTACTATCAGTAATGACTAAATTCGGGTTTTTTGATCGTTTTGCGGGCTGGATAAAAGAGTGCATAACTACGGTTACGTACTCGGTTCTAGTTAAAAACGAACCAACATAATTATTTACACCACAGAGAGGTCTCCGTCAGGGAGATCCGCTGTCACCCTATCTGTTCTTGATCCTATCAGAAATTCTAGCCAGAGGGTTGCAGTCCGAATCTGCCAAGCCGAAAAGCCACCTTGGAATCAAGATGACAAGAAGTGGAACCAAGATACCGCACTTAGCCTTTGATGATGACATTGTTATTTTTGCCTCATCTACTAAAACGGCATGTGACCAAATCAATAAGGTCCTTAGGGAGTTCTCTTCTCTTTCGGGTCAAAGAGTTAATAGGCATAAATCAAACTTTCAAGCCTCTCATAACACTACAACATTTCAAAAAACACTATTCACAACGAATTAGAAATTCAGTATACAACAAATTTAGGAAATTATCTAGGATGCCCAATTATATGTGGCCGCACAACCAAAGACGATTTTAAGGAGTTACTAAGCACTACTAAGGTCCAACTGAATAAATGGAAGGCTAACTGTCTCTCGCAAGCGGGTCGATGTACATTAATTAAAACAACTCTTTCAGCAAAACCACTACACCTAATGTAGTGCTTCCTACTACCCAAATCAGTACATGTGAAATTAATATAAATTTCTTATGGAAGAAAGGTCTTTCGCATAAACCGCTTATAAGCTGGTTTGTGATCTGTAAAACAAAGGAAAATGGGGGTTTGGGCCTTCGTAAATCGGAGGATATGAATCAAGCATTACAATTGAAACTGCTTTGGAAAATACATGCGGAGCCTCGCAACCCATGGGTTTCCATAATATCTGAAAAATACCTGAAAGGGCAAAACATACTACAATACCACAAGAAAAGTGGCACCTCTTGGCAATGGACCCAACTAACCAAATTAATCCCGCTTTTAAAGGAAGGAATCCGATGGTCGATTGGTAATGGTGAAAATATTAATTTCTGGACTGACAACTGGATCGGGGACACCGGCCCCCTCATTAACATAATATCTGACGTTCAACAAATAAACATTAATACCAAAATTCAGCAGTTTATGAAAAACGACAAGACATGAGATCCAGGAAAACTGCGCGACGCGGTAAAAGACACTATACCCAATGAAATAATAGAATCGATCCTCACATTCCCGATACCCAAGCATATACATATTGACATATTGTACTGGAAATGGAGCCGTAATGGATGGTTCTCTACTAACTCAGCAATTGAAATGATTAGCGCTGGGAAAAATCATCAAAGGTCTAATATAAGCTGGATTTGGCATTTGGATGCCCCATCTAAAATAAAAACTTTGATTTGGAAGATCACCAAGAACGGAGTACCCACATCGGTTAGATTGACATCTCGTGGATTTGGTGTTCCAACTACTTGTCCACAATGTGACTCAAACTATGAAGATCTCACTCATCTACTATGGGCATGCTCGGTCTCGCGAGATGTGGTTACTTGGATGGATCCATCTCTATTTGTCACTATAAACAATAGCTTCACACAAGGAACTGACCTAAATGACGCCATCCAGCAAATCAAAAATAAAATAGGTCTAGATCGTTTCACCAAGCTTGCCTTTACTTGGTGGAGCATATGGTACTTTTGTAACAAATCACTGTTTGATAGCATCAAACCTGACCCAAGAAGTATCTTATCCTTCGCAAAAGAAAAAATATTAATGTGGAAGTCGACAAAAAACCTAGATGACTGTGCTGAGATCCAACACAAAAGGAATCAACATTCATCAACAAGACCTGGACAAATAAGGAGGAAGGCCAAATGGGTTCCTCTGAAACCTGGGAATTACAAATTAAATTTCGACGGTGCTCTGTCATCAACTGGACACGGATCTTGCGGATTTATCATCAGAAACTGTAAAGGTGATCCACTATATTATGGGGTCGGGCCTTCTCCTATCTCCTCTGTTTCAGGCTCTGAAGGCTTGGGTCTTTGGAGGGGTTTACAGGCAGCCCAAATGCTGAACATAACAAGACTAGAGATCGAAGGAGACAACCTTACCATCATTAACAGCCTCAAAGTCGAAGGGCAGCCAACGGGTGACTCTGAAATGATTGTCTCCGATAGTCTAGTCACGCTTGGCTTCTTCAATTCCATAGTGATTCGTCATGTCTATCGGAAAGCTAACCGTGTTGCAGACCGTTTATCGCACCTAGACGTTGCTTTCCATAGCCCATTGGCTCCTGGCGATTCTACGCTTCGTGATTTCATCCATTCGGATGCTCTAATTAGCTCATAGGACTTGTCCTATCTGCCAAATTCTTTTCGTTTCAAACAAAATAAAAAAAAATATGCAAAATAAAATAAAACAGAAATACTCCTTATCAATGGCGGAGTCATAAAGTTTTTAGTGGGGGCACGATTATATATGGGCGGCGTCGTTTTAGATTAAAGCAGCATACCGATCTCTATATAATACGCTAATAAATGAAGTTATTTTAAGATAATATGATTTTGATTTTTTTTTTATTAGGTAAAAATTCGAGGCCCGACATACCTGGACCTCGAAGGCCGACAATTCGGCAGACGGAAAACCGTCATAAATAAGCAGAAATACAAAGAAGGTGCAAAATACAGGCAAAGACGCTCTACAAAGCGAAACTAAGCGCAACTAAACTGAAAGAGATGAGGACGTAGACGACAAACGAAGCCAAGCACTACCCAGCAGCAGCACCGCAGGCTAGCGATACATCAGGAGTCACCTGTGGGCAGTGAAGACGAACCTCCAAGGAAACAGCCTTCCAGGAAAAGGAGACGCCTCGATACACATTGTCACGACCCCAGCCTGACCCGACATCGAACAGCCAGAACCCCATCCACCGAACAAGAAGACCAGTCACGCCTAAAGCAAAGCCCCACACCGCCTGAACCGAGAGCACCAGAAACCCTAGCAGGAAAATATCAATCCCAACTAGGAAATTATTTAATTACTCATATAAAAGGAGACATATGAGTAATAGATTATTATTATTATATATATAAATATATTTATATATATACTTTTAATTTATTAATATCATAATTAATATTTATTTATTTATTTTTTCCTTTGAAGTTTAAGGGCTGCCTTTGGGCCCAAGGAAATTCCTTAAGCCCAAAGCATAAGCCAAATGGGCCCAAATCAAGCACCAACAGAACTCCAATCAGGCAAGGAAAACCCGAGGACCAAGAAGGTAGGAGATGGCCGAATGGAAGGACGACGACGCAGGAGAAGCGGACACCGGCGTTGGCGCAGGCAAGCCCACCAGAGGAAGATGGCGCTGGAACCACAACCCCCAAACCCAGATCCAGCAAGGGGAGTCGAGCAAACAGGCCAAGAGAAGGCCAGAGACGAAACTGGACTTTGATAGAAACCTAAGGGAGAGCATTTGAAGGGAAGAGCCGCCGAGGGCAGCCGGAGGGGTCACCAGAAACGTCGGTGCCGACACCGAGCAGCCTAAACGGAGGGACTCACATGGCCAACCAATAAGGCAAGCGGCGACAGTGGATAGGTGTGAAAGGAACACCCAAAAAACCAAACTAAGGAAGAGGGAGGGGTGGAATAACACAAAACAGACAAATCAATATGAGATTTGGGGAAGAAAACATCAATAAGTAAAAACCCCCAAACAATTTGGGGTTTTGGATGAAGATCAAAGGCTGATTAATGAACCAAGGGAAAATCCGATTGCGGATTACACCCAAAAGCACAGTGAAGATGGTGGCGACGGCGCCACTAGGACAGTGGGCGGCGACCGATAGGCTGAAACCGGTGTTAGACGGCTTAAGACGTGGTTGGAACCCCTCACGCACAGAGAAGACAAGAGGGGAAGGGTGGTTGGCGACAGCGGACGCCGGAGTTAGGGAAGGTGATGGCGGAGTAGGTCGGGGCTCCCGGAGGAGGTGTATGGGCTTTCGAAGGAGATGTATGAGCTCCCGGAGGAGGGTTACCACTTACCGGTGTGGGTGTTGTACGGAGAGCGTTTCTTATTGACTTATATGATTTCGATTTATGATAAAACTATGTTATTTTTGCCATTAAAAATAAATAAATATAAATTATTACATGAAATAGCTGAAGAAGAAAAAACTAACAAAATAAAAATAGGAAATGCAATACAATAAACATTGAGTCAATATTTAACTTGTTTTGTTTTTAACATATAATAGTGTATAACCAGATATAAAATATTTAAACTTGTGTAACTTCTTAACAAATTCTCAAAATAAGTAATATAACCTATTGTTTCGAAGTTCTCGAGATGAATTATAATATGAGAATGCCAATTTAAATAAAATATAAAAATATTTTATTTTATTAAAATAAAAATAAAGTGAATAATACACCTACAATTTTAACACTTTCATAATTTTTTACTCGGATGTCGGATTATGATTTATTATATATAAAACGAAGCTATAGATAAGAGAATACACATGGGTAATTTGTAGGATGAGAGAGGGAGCACATGCCCCATGCCCCCTTGAAGGCTTCAAATCACCTATTCCCAAATATGTCCCCCCTCCTATCTTCCAACTCCCACCCCCTCATAAGCCTCGGCTAAAAAGAAAAAGAAAAAGAAAAAGAAAATATAAAAAAAAAAATTAGATTAAAAAAATTAAAAAATAGAGAGGTTTTGTGAGATGGTACAGGAAAGGGGGACAACGTCGGGGACAGAATATTCGGACGCCCCCTTGACTCCGTCTCTGCTCCTAACACGCATGAGACCAACTCAAGCAAAAGTCGAAACATCAAATATAGTTCATTTGTTTTGATAGATAAATTAAAAAAATATTATTATTTCTCCAACTATTTTTTTAATGAAACATAATATAAAATACCTGATAGGCTTGTGGATTGAGATCGACACTGATCAAACCATCATTAATACAAGCATCAAACATCAAAATTTTCAAGCAAAATTTAAAAAACCCAATTTCTATATATGTCAATTTCACCAAAAATCAATAAAATTTTGACATTATATGGAATAACAAACATTTGTTGTGATAGATCGATGCAGATTTCGATAAAAAAAAACGTATTAAACACAAGTAGTCTAGATATGAAAAGAATGGATGAGGATGAAGGAGGATGGTTGTGTCTCGGACCAATTTATAATTATTTTATAAAAAAAAAATTAAAAAGACATTGAGTGCAATTATTTAAAGTTTGTCTTGTCAATAGATAAATCTCGTGTTACAAATAGACTTTATGAACCAAAATTGGTAAGTCTATTACCAAAATTGGTAAGTCTATTCTCAATGCAATTGCATAGGTTGTATAAGGCTCACCACAAACTTAGCTTTTACGGTTGCACACTTGCGCGGACATATCACATATGCTATGTTTGATAAAAAAAAAAAAAAGTAATGGCGAAACCTGAATTATACATCTAGAGGTAAAAAAAATATTTTGAACAATTTTTTTTATTGTTTTTATATCATTTTCACATGCAACAATTTTAGAATATATTGTTCTAAAAAGTTGATCTCGAGATCGAGCTGAACCCTTAATTTGTACATTGAAATACTACTCATTTACAAACTAAGCTAAAGAAATCAATTAGTTGTTAAAATGCTCTTTTACTACTAAATAAAATAATAAATTTTTTAGATATAACATTAAATTTTTCTGTCTAGCGGCTGCCCCCAAAGAGTTCCACCACTGACAAAATGGTAACTAATAGGATAGTTGAAGTTGATTAGATAACTGAAGGTGACAAGTTATTTGTTTTAAATACATACTAGCTATATGTTAACAAGTTTATAGTATTTATTAAACGTATATGTTATGATAACTCATGAAAACTTATGAACATAAAACCAAAAACTTTGAAAAGTTTGAATAACTATATGCTGAAAAGCTCTAATCTCGGACTTCATATGGTTTGAAAAAGCTCTTGTTATTTACACCCATAATTTTACTACCTACACCCAAAATCAAAGTTTTTTTTAAAATAAACCCTACGCCTCTTGAGTCATAGGTGTGTGACTCAAGAGGCGCAACTGATTTTTCCTATATACAAACCCTGTCCCTCTTGAGTCACACGTCTGTGACTCAAGAGGCGTAGGGTTTATTTAAAAAAAAATAAAAATTTAAATGTTGCGTGTAAATAGTAAAAAATTTGGGTGTAAATAACATCACCCGAAATCAGCTAATTGAGTGGCACCATTAATGTAACGTGGAACTATAAATTTTGGTTTGACACAGACAAACTGATATCGTATATTCGTATATGTTGTATATATAACGTTTGTCGGCACCAATTTGGGTGTAAATAACATCACCCGAAACGGAGTATCGTTTTTTCTCACCTATGTTTTCCTTAAATATTTTCATTTAATTTTTTTCATTTTTATCCGTAAAATATAGATTGATAATTTATTAATGGAAATAATAGTTGTTCTTGTAGAAAATTTAAAACCTATATTTTTGGGTATAGGTTAGAGAAATAAATTTGTGCTCCATTTGTGTCAAAATTTAAGTCCCATGATTTTTCAAAAATAACGAAACTAGAAAATATTAAATTATATTTAAAAATAATTAAAATTTTGATATATATTTGCATTGTAAACGGTTTAAAATTTTTAAATATTTTTGTTTTAACTTCAATAACTTTCTAAATCTTTTTCCTTTTCCTTTTTGAGGAGGGTACTCTGAGCAATGGGTACCTTGAAGGACTTGAAAAAACACTTTCTTATTTTAGAGAATAGAACAAGATTTGCATAAAAATTTCTATTTTTTTCTGTCAATATTTCTATTTTGGCAAATAATATAAGAAAGATAATTTATTAGATTAAAAAAATTAGAATAAAAAAATTTAAAATATGAAACATGTAACAGAGGCTCTAACTGCATATGGCCTTTATTGATATAGAAAAGGTCTACGACAGAGTTTAATTTCGAGAGAGCTTCTTTGGAGATGCTTGGCATAAAAGGGAGTGTCTGGGTCGTATATCAGAGTATTTTGAGGTTCGAGGGGGGCTTCACCAGGGCTCTGCGCTTAGTCCGCTTCTATTCACTTTAGTTATGGATACTCTGTCTGCTTCTCTCCAAGAGGAGGTACCTTGGTGCATGCTGTTTGCCGACGATATTGTTCTAGTGGGCGTCTCTAGTTCGGGGTTGGCTCGCAGACTAGAATACTGGAGAGAAGTGTTGGAGTCTAAGGGTTTCAGAATGAGTAGGACCAAGACCGAGTATATGCAGTTCAGCTTTGGAGAGGCCAGAGTCCCTGAGACACCCGTTCGATTAGGGGAGGATCTTGTCCCAAGGAAGGAGCATTTCAAGTACCTTGGCTCGTACGTCCAAAGCGATGGGGGTATCGACAAGGATATTGAGCATAGAGTCCAGGCAGGGTGGATGAGATGGAGGAGAGCATCTGGGATTCTCTGTGACAAGAAAGTCCCGGTTAAGCTGAAAGAGAAATTTTATAAGGTGGTTGTCAGACCGATCTTGTTGTATGGCGTGGAGTGTTGGCCTAGTACTAAAGCTCAAGAACAGAAGTTGGCAGTGTCTGAGATGAGAATGCCGAGATGGATGAGTGGGCACACGAGGCTAGACAGAATCATGAATTTGGACATTCGAAGCAAGGTCGGAGTTGTGAGTATCGTTGACAAACTACGGGAGTCCAGATTGCGGTGGTTTGGGCACGTTCGTAGGAGGCAAATATTAGCGCCTTCCCGTAGGTGCGAGAGCTTGGAGCTTGGAGCTTTGTGCTTTGTGCAGAGGGAGAGGTAGACCGAAGAAGAGCTGGATGGAGGTTATTCGACAGGATCTCAATGCGATGAACCTCTCGGAGGATATGACTTCGGATATGGACCACTGGAGGAGATGCATTCAGGCTTCGGATGTTTAGAATCCCTCGGATGGGTGCTGGGTCATTTTCTTTTGCTTCCTTTCTACCTCTCTTTCTGCTTTCTATCTGTTTTCTGTCGGTTATCTTCATATCTGTTTTCCGTCTATCGACTGTCTATTACCTAATCTCCTACTAGGTGCCCTGGCAGGGACGGAAGGAGGGGTGGACTGAGCTTTGCTGCGGCCCACCCCATTTGCAAAATAGAATATATACTATGTAGTTGTAGTGAAGGACACAAAATATTGATTGTCTTGTTGGTAGAGGAGTTGCACCACACGCCGCAGGTGAAGGGTTTAATTCTCTTCAGTAGCCCATTATTGATTACTTTTTCCCCATTCCTAGTTACTTTTTTTTCCCTTCTCTTCAAGAGCCCATCTGCCCATTGCTAATTACTTTAATTTTCTCCCATTTCCAGTAACTTTTTTTCCTTTCTATCAAATAATATGTTCACCTCATTGTGCCAATTTTATAGCTTTCACTTAAAAATTTACAAAATAATTTTTTTTAATATATATATGTACCCAATAAATTATATACGAGATAGTAAATCTAATTCTATCAATTTTCATCACTATATTTCTCTAATTGCCATTCCTTTTTTTTTTCAAAATAATTTTTCTTCATGGCATAAGGAAATCCAGCACACCCCGACTTCCATTCCTGGTTCCGTCCCTGTGCCGGGACGTGCTTCCTTTGCTCTATTGTTTTGGTTCTTCCGGAAACACTCTCTCGACTAGTTCGGGGAAAGAGTTCGTACATCCCGACCTCTCAGGCCCCGCTTTATTACGGGATATACTGGGTTGTTGTTGTTGTATACAGTGTCTGCTACAGTTTTGAAAACAATAAAAATATCTATTGCCACGGTTTTAAAAATCTTAGGAAAATAACCCGACTACGGTTTCACAAACCTTATAAGATGTCAAATTATTTCTCTTTTCGATTACCAGTCGAATATGGGGTAAAGATTGGAAAAAAAAAATATGGCCCACGATTTGAAAGTTGTGATAGTATGAGATTTTTTAAACCTATTTTATTAGTTTTATTTAGTATAATATTCTTACGATTTTTGAAATTAGCACCGACATTATGAGATTTTCACCGTATCGATAGTAACCAAATAAAAATTAAAACAAGTTGTACTAATAAAATTAATGGGTGGGTCAGCAGGAGATTGAAAGTCGGCATTGGAGTTGAATTCTCCAAATTTGAAGAAGGGGCCCTGCCTTTCTTATTTCGATCGGTTCTAAAATCTGTCGATGAAACCCAAATCAAATCATTGTCGACCGCACTCTCAGTTAGTAAACTTTGTACTGTAGGGGGTAAAGAAAGAATTTATTAGTAAAAAATGGAGTTTTTTGTTTTTTAATTATTAGGTAAGAATTCGGTTGGAAATCTTAACCGATAGCATCCCGACGGATGAAATTTAAAAGATCTGGATGAGACTCCAGTGCCAACCCGTTAACAGGACAACCAAGATATGCAACTTTGTCAGCCACCCTATTACCCTCACGGGGCACATGGGAGAAGGAGATATCCTGAAAGGCCCGCAACAGACCTTTGATATTTCCCATAATCAATTCAATTTCCTAGGGGCAAGGGTCTTTTGATTTAAGATGATCTATGACAATCTGAGAATCCTCTTCGATAATGAGCTTTTGATAATTGTTTTCCTGTGCAACAATAATTCCTTATCTGAGAGCGATCGTCTCCGCCATAAGTGGGGAAATAGCACCTATTTCCTTATAGCCTAGTTTAACAGCATCTCCCACCCAGTTCCTTATTATAAATCCTATACTAGCTCCTCCAGATCCACTTACAGCTCCATCAAAATTTAATTTCAGATAACCATTCACCGACTTCCTCCATTTGACATTCTTTCTGCTTAGTTTATGACCCGAGGAAAGTCAGACGTCATTACTTCATCATCTATTTCATCCGTTACTACCCTTCTCCAATTTTCCATGACAGCTTTCAGGAAAGATTGTACCTCCATTTGGGAAGGTTCCTTAAGGTTTCTAAATACTACTTGGTTTCTGTAATACCAGATAGACCACCATTTTATTGCCATTTCCTCCTTTTCCTTTTTATTCAAGCACTGACCTAGACTTTCCATTATAGTCTTGTCGTTCCTATTTTGATAAGAGAGGTTGTTGATCACTTTTGCACATTTTCCAGTTTTTAAGAGTGGGCTTGTTCCAAAAGGACAGTTTGTGAATAAGTGGACCTCATCTTCCCCATACGAATTACAAAAACCGCAAACATTCGGAATCGATGCTTCTCTTCTGCTTAATCTATCCCTAGTAGGCAATCCATTCTGAGAAATTTTCCAGAGAAAATTCTTGATTTTAGGCAACGTGTTCACCTTCCAAATCCAATTGCAAGGGTTGTCATCAAAAGCCTCATTGTTTGATAAGAGATTGACAGCACTAGATGTCGTAAACCATCCTTGTTTGTCCATCCTCCAATACAACCGGTCCAACATCTAGTGGACGGGAAGAGGTATATCCATTATTCGTTTTACCCAATCAGTATCCAGAAATTCTTTCAGTTTTTCTTCCCACCATTTCCCATTCAATATGAAGCTGCTAACACGGGCGTCAACATCAGTAATCTGTGTGGAATTAACCATATTAATGAGAGGTTTTAAAGAAATCCAAGGGTCCTTCCAGAACCTAACATTTCTACCATTCCCAATAGACCAAATTAGTATGTCTTTAAATTTATCGATTAGTGAAGCAGTATTTCTCCATTGCCAAGATGAGTTTTTAACCCTTTCATAATTTAAGATGTCATTCTCTCGTAAATACTTATGCCGAATAAAGTTTACCCATATATTATCTAGTTCTGCAAGAGCTTTCCACAATAATTTCATCTGGAGTGCCTCATTCATCACCCGAGCTTTTCTAATACCCAACCCACCTTTCCTCTTTGGTTTACATATTTTATCCCAGCTTATAAGCGGTTTATATTGAAGATCTTTATTTCAGAAAAAGTTCCTGTTTATCTGGTCCAATTCTTAATGCAAGGATGATGGGAGCATAAAACTCTGCATTGCATACAACGGTTTAGCCGTTAAATTAGAGTTAATGAGAACTGATCTACCTTGTTGAGAGAGGGAGTTTGCTTTTCATTTTGCTAATTGATTTTTAGATTTACTTATTATGTCTTCAAAAGTCGTTCTGTTGACTCTTCCATTAATAATGGGACACCCTAGGTATTTTTCCAATACCCTAGTATGAGGAGTTTGTAAAGAATTTTGTAGTAGCTGAATTCTTGAGCTGGGAACACCCCTTGTTGTCTGAAACGTTGATTTGTGAAAATTCACCTTTTGTCCTGATAGTTTACAATATTCATCTATTACTTCTTTAACTTTCTGACTAGCGCTCAACGATGCTTTAGCAAAAATGATAATATCATCTGCAAAGGCAAGAAAATGAACCCGTGGACCATTATACCCAAAGTTAAATCCTATTTTACTCATTGGCATTAAGGATTCTTGATGTAATCTTCTTGCTAGAACTTCCGCTCCCAAAATAAATAAGAATGGGGAAATAGGGTCACCCTGACGAATACCCCTAGACGGGACAAACAACTTCATAGGTGAGCTATTCACAAGGACAGAGAAGGAGACTGTCGAAATACATTCTTTGATCCAACCTACGAAAGTTGGGTGGAAGCCAAATCTTTGCAATACTTCTATCGTAAAGTCCCAATTTAACCGATCATATGCTTTTTCCATATCCAATTTGATAGCCATCCAACCTTCTACTCCCTTTTGTGTTTTAAAAGAATGAAAAATTTCATGAGCTATCAAAACATTATCCTGAATAGCTCTATCTGCTACAAATGCTCCTTGTAGGGGATGAATTATTTTCCCTATAACTTTTTTTAGTCTTTCAGTAAGTATTTTTGATATAATTTTATAAAGAGTTGTACACAAACTAATTGGTCTATAGTTACTGGTTGTACTAGGGTTATCAACCTTAGGAAGTAATGAGATAAATGTATGATTTATTTGTCGAAGAATCCTTTCAGAAAGAAAGAAACTTTTCACTGCTCTAATTACGGATGGACCCACAATGTCCCAGAAGTTCTTATAAAATTCTGCAGTAAATCCGTCGGGCCCCGGAGACTTATTTTTTCCCAAGCTAAATACCGCATTTTTCACTTCACTATTGAGGACAGGTTTTATGAGTTCACAATTATCTGCATCGCTTATTTCTGGTGTTATCAAATCTAACTGGCTACTCCCCACAGAATGGATTCTACTTTCTTTCCTAAAACGTTTTTCAAAGTCATGATGAATCTCGTTTTTGATGTTTTCTTCACCTATTGTGTGAGTACCATCTTCGGATATAATATGTCTGATTACTTTCTGTTTCTTTGCCCTGATGCTATTTTGTGAAAATACCCTAAATTAGTATCGACCAGTTTTATATGCTTGGTTTTCGCCCTTTGGCTCCAATATGTTTTATAAAATTTTATTAAAGCTTCTTTTTTCCTTAATAAATTTCTTTGTTTAGATGATGTGATAGCATCAGACCCGTGACTAAGATTTCCTTGAATTTGAATGAGTTCTTCTTCTACCTCCCTTAATTGTCTAAAAATATTCCCAAAAGTTTCCTGATTCCAAGCTTTAATTTTTGCTTTCAGGACCTTAGTTTTGAAGACTAATTGATACATCGCGGAACCTCCACAGTTAGTTCGCCATGCTTGTTTAACTATGTTTCTCAAATCTTTTCTTTTTAACCACATGTTCTCAAATTTAAATGGAGCAGCCGGAGGAATGTTTCCTACACTAAGATTTACAGTAATTGGACAATGATCAGAGGACGAGAATGCATGATGGGTAATGTGAATACTCGGAAATTGTACAAGGATCTCATTTTAGACTAGAGCTCTATCAAGTCGTTCATGAATGTTATCAAGTCCATCTTTCTTTTTTCTCCATGAAAATCATGGAGTTTATTTAATTATTATTAAGAATATTATAATAATTTTAAATCAAATAAAAAATATAAAAAATTATGTGAAAACCTACAAATATTAGCTTTTTCTTACCCATAAATATTAACTGCAATTTTTATGTTTTTAAGTCTTTTAATTTAACAATTTTAAAACCGTTTATTTGGTTCCATACACACCCATAGTTGTCCATTGTGGTTACTGGTTAACCAAGGATATTCTTTAAAATATATATATATGATATCACGTACTCAAAAGGTGAAATCGCTCACCCCAGACGCCTCTCACCCCTTCGGCTCGACGGAGATTGTAAAAAGAGGTAAATCATGGTAACTCAATCGGTAAAAAGGTCCTGGGCAATGGCGGCCGCAGGAATTGCTGAAGGTGAGGGGGGCGAAATTTTTTGTTGGGAACTTTTTTTTCTCGTTATATATAATAAAGAAATTTTTTAAAAATATATTGAAAAAAACCATAAATTGTGGTATATAAATATGATATTTTATTATAAAAATTTATACAATAATTTAATAATTTATATATATGTGTGTGTATCATGGTGAAGATTTTTAATAATTTAATAATTTATATGATATTTTTTTTAAATATTGCAAGAAAATTATAAATATTTTAAAGAATTTGTCATTGGTAAATAAAAAAAATTGACAGGGTTGAAAAGTATGACAAATAACTCATAAATTGTGGTTTAAATTAAACATATATGACATTAATAGTAAAAAAAAATCATAGGAATAAAAATTAGAAGATTTTTTAAAAATATATGTGTAACATATATAATAAATTATCTTATGAAAATATTAAAAGAAAATTATAAAATTTGATTTAAAAATGACATTTATAGTAAGGAAAACGTGGTAGGATTAAAAAGTAGTGCAAAAATGGAGGAATGAGATTTGAACCCATGACCGGCCTCTTGCATCATTTATAGTTTCTTCCAACTTTTTACCAACTAAGCTACACAAGTTTTGTGTTCTCTTTCACATTTTTTTATTTAATATTTTTTTTAAATACTACGAAATTCCGTCGCCGAATGGTGGGGCGATTGCCCCCTCTGTGGCCGCCACCGGTCTTGGGAGGCTGGGGCCTGGTACCAGCACTCACTGTGTACAAGGAGCCCTTCATTTGCCGTCACTGCATACAAGGAGCCCTTCATTTGCCGCTAGTGAGACTCGATCATTAGTCCATACTTCAAATATCACACTTTCTATATATGGATGCATGGTTCCAGGTTTTGATAAAATGGACGATCTCGATCATTTATTGCCACCACCGTATGGAAGATATAAAGGATATGTCCATCACTAACCCTTAATTTGCGGAAACGCTATATGAAACGAGCTGAGAAACCGGCCTCAACCTAACATGTGTTCAATATTAAATAGATGTATGGCATTAAAAAAAGTAACGAATAGATCTTTATTCTGTTCAATATAAATAACGGATCATAGATTTGTTCATATGTTTTTGTTTTTTAAAAACTTTAAAATTATACATGTAGAGAGGTTGGTTCCGGTATACAACTCCTATTGTGTATATGTGTCTTATCGTGTGTACACATAAATTATTTGTCTATTTACTCATGATTGTTCACACATGATTATTTGTTTATAATTATGTAATTATTCATTTGTACAATGAGTGTAAAAAATGTAAATTTTATTCTAAAGAATAATCGTCCAATACCACCGAATAATTTTATTCTAATAAATAATCTCCAATACCAATATCAACAAATAATCAAAAGTCACTAACATTGTCACGATCAACAAGGCGTCCAAGATTGTGACTTTATCTAGCTGAAACTAAACACATTTGCACCATATGGAGTAGTATATCTCCTTATTTTATCTTATTTCTCTAAGTTTATTATGTTTTGTTTATGACCAATAGTGTAATAACAAGTGTATTGTCATGTGCTATACATGTGCCTACCTTACTATATAAGGTCACTTGTCCTCTCAACGATGTAATAGGGTTTTGGGGATTCCCCCAACTGAAATCAAGGCTAAGCCGCCAATGGCTTTTTGCATTTATTCTCCTTCCCAAAATACCATCTTTTTGGCTTGATTTGGCTGTAAGCAGCAAGGTTCAGGTAGCCTCAGCAACTACACTTCATATGGTACCAGAGCTGTAAGGATTCGATCCTCTCTTGGCACTCAGATTGTGTGTCATTCATGTTCAACACCGGTGACAACTCAAGCACAGAAGTGAGGGAAATTGACGACAATATGGCCTTGCAAGGTAACTTGAACGATCCTTTGTATTTGTCAAATTCTGATCACCTTGGAGCCCAGTTAGTGTCGATTTTGTTTGATGGAACAAATCACATGACCTGGAGCAGCGGCGTTACAATGGCTTTAGGGGAAAAATGCAAGTTGGGTTTTATAAATGGATCTTGTGTCAAACCGGCTAATGAGTCTTCTGATTTGCAAAGATGGATTAGAGCGGATTTCATGGTTAGATGTTGGTTGTTGAACTCAATGGCTAAGAATATTGCTGAGAGTCTGATGTTTGTTAACTCTGCAAAGCAGTTGTGGGACTGAGATAGTGGAGAGGTTTAGTCAATCTAATGCTCCCATGATTTTTAAGATCAGAAAGAAGCTTGGAGAAGTGTCTCAAGGAAGTATGAACCTGGCAGACTTGTACAATACTTTGAAGAAGTATTGGGATGAATTACATGTGCTTGAAAGCATGCATGAATGTTCTTGTGGAGCTATTGCTAGATGCACATGTAATCTGGTAAAAAAGATTGTTGATATTGAGTCTATGAATCAGTTAATGCAGCTTTTGATGAGTCTGAATGACAACTATGAGGCTGCAAAGAATCAGATATTAGCCATGGATCCCTTGCCCTCCTTGAGCAGAGCTTATTACATCCTTCAGCAGATTGAAGGTGGAACTCAAGGCTCTTTAGGGACAGGGGGAGGCTCAGTGGAATCAAGTGCACTTGCTGCAAGTAAGCACGGTCAGAGCAATCAGATATCAAGATCAGTTGGGAATTAGACTTATAGGAAGGAATGGAAGGAGATGAGAAGGCTTCAAAAGCTGGAGAAACTTTGCACTCATTGCAATATGAGAGGGCATACTGTGGATCAATGCTTCCGGATACATGGATATCCAGATTGGTTTAAAACTGTGAAAGACAAGGAGAAAGGTAATCAATCTACTAGGGGTGCTATGAATGCAGATTCTCATATAGGAGGAAATATGAATAATGCTTGTGAGAACAACCCTCTAGATGATAATGTTTATGACAGAGGAGGATCAAATCAGATAGATACAACCATGGTGAATGCAGTTTGCCAAGAAATTATGAGGAAGATGAAGGGAAAGGCTACTCATGAGAACTCCTTTGCGAACTTTGCAGGTAAACTAGACATCTCTAATGTCAATACTGTTTCAACATCATGTCCATCTGTGGAATGGATTGTGGATACTGGGGCTAGTGACCATATGGTCCCTGATTCTTCATACCTTTATAACAAGGTTATGCTTTCAAAGCCTTACATTAACAGAGAATATGAAATTGAGTAATGTCCTGCTTGTACCTGACTTCAAACACATACTCTTATATGTTGGAAAGCTACTTGATGAGCATGATTTGGTTGCTTACTTCACTCGAAACTCTTGTTATGTACAGGACCCTGGGAGTAAGAAGGTGGTACTGTATGGAGAGAGAAGGGATGGATTATACAAAATTCTCTCAGAAGGTCAAGCTGTTCAGTTCAAGAAGAAGTCTGATGCAGATGGGAGTGCAGTTGGCAATAAGTTTATATTTCAAAAGTCTTGTAACAAAGTCAGTGTTGACTTGAATGTTGTGCATGCTAGACTGAGACACAGTTCTATTTCAAAGTTGAGACATCTGAAGTTGTTTAATCAGAATATTTTGAATGAATTGCAGTGTGAGACATGTGATATGTCCAAACTTCATAGATTGTCATTCACAAGAAGTGAAAGTTTAGCTGACAGCCTTTTTGCCTTAGTTCATATGGACCTTTGGGGACCTTATAAATCTCCTACATATAATGGCTTCAGTTATTTTTTAACCATTCTAGATGACTTCTCTAGAGTGACATGGACCTTCCTTTTGAAGGATAAAGTGCAGGTTCCTCAAACTATCTTTGACTTCCTTGCTTATGTCAGAAATCAGTTTGGAAGGCATGTGAAATGTGTCCGAACTGACAATGGTACAAAATTTGTACAAAGGAAATAAGCAGAGTTTTTTGCTAAAGAAGGGATTCTCCATCAAAAGTATGTGCCTTACACACCTCAACAAAATGGAAGAGTTGAGAGGAAGCACATACATTTGATCGATACAACTAGGGCATTGAGAGTTCATGTCGGGTTACCTATCAGGTTTTGGGGAGAATGTGTGCTCACTACCACACGTTTGATCAACAAATTACCAAGTTCTATCTTGGAGTGGAAAACTCCATATGAAAAGCCGTTTCAGAAGCATGCTAAATATGATGAATTGAGAGTATTTGGTTGTCTTTGTTATGCTCATGTTTATGTGATTGAAAAAGATAAGCTAGGGCCTAAGGCAAGAAGATGTGTGTTCATGGGATATCCTCATGGACAAAAGGCTTATAAACTTTGGGACATAGATAGTAAATCTATGTTCATAAGCAGAGATGTCAAGTTCAGAGAGGATGTGTTTCCTTTTAAACTTGATAAGGTTACAATGAATGAGATTGATCATTTGGAACCTTATAACTCTTTACCACTAGTGAATCTAGTTGATGATTATGCTGATCAGTATAATCCACAGAACCTAACTACAGTTGCAGATGATTCTGTTGGTTCCACACATGATCAGCATGTGGTGGAAACCTCTAGTCAGGAAGTTCAATTCTCTCCATAAACTTTTGCGGAATTTCTTCAAGATCCAGTGGAATTCCCTCCTCTCAGAAGGTCCACTCGAGCAAGCTTGAGGCCTAGGCTCCTA
Source organism: Persicaria tinctoria (assembly GCA_037127255.1). NCBI lineage: Eukaryota > Viridiplantae > Streptophyta > Magnoliopsida > Caryophyllales > Polygonaceae > Persicaria > Persicaria tinctoria. Next base: position 6,331,289 of record JBANSL010000016.1, on the reverse strand, counting down.
GATGATTTTGTCTGTCCAACAATTGGATTTCAACAGTCCTTGTCTCAGTCGTTTTTGGCAAGTTGCTTGGGACAAATTGTCTCCAATAATTCACAATATGTGAACACTTTTGCCTTGATGAGCTCAATTCATGAGCCTAACTATTATTCACAGGCTGCTAAAGATCCTAGATGGATGCATGCCATGAATCACGAATTAAAAGCCCTGATGGACAACCATAGATGGAGTGTAACTGATTTGCCTCCAGGGAAGAAAGCAATTGGAAGTAGGTGGGTCTATAAGATCAAATATAGACCAGATGGAACTGTTGAAAGGTTCAAGGCCAGATTAGTGGCAAAAGGCTATAATCAAGTCAAGGGAAAAGACTACAAACACACATTCTCTCCGGTTGCAAAGTTTACCACAGTGAGAGTTCTTTTGGCAGTTGCTACAGCAAAAGGCTAGGTTGGCCTCTTCACCAACTGGATATATAAATAATGCTTTTTTGCATGGCGTCTTAGATGAAGAAGTATATATGTTGCCTCCAGAAGGATTCAATCTTGGTAATCCAGGGCAAGTATGCAAACTGCATAAGTCAATCTATAGCTTGAAGCAAGCTTCTAGGCAATGGAATGTTGAATTAAGTAAATTTCTTCATCATCTTGGCTTTACTAAATCTGGTGAAGATTACTCTCTCTTTGTCAAACAAGTACCAGCTGGAGTAGTTGTAGCTCTTGTTTATGTAGATGACCTCTTATTAACTAGTGATGATGAGCGTGTTATACTTGAGACTAAGCAAGCTCTTGATCATGCTTTCACTACCAAAGATCTTGGGAAAGCAAGATACTTTCTGGGGCTGGAAATCTACAGGGATGACAGGGGTATCCTTCTACATCAAAGAAAATATGTGGTGGATATTTTAAGAGATTGCGGGCTTATTGAATGTAAACCATCTCCATTTTCTCTTCCAAGAGGATTAAAACTCTCCACAGATTCAGGGGACATGTTACAAGATAAAGAGTCCTACAGGAGACTAATTGGGAAACTCTTGTTTCTCACTTTGACAAGGCCTGATATAGGTTATGCAGTTCAACATCTTAGTCAATTTATGACTCAACCACGAGTCCCTCACTATGAAGCAACTTTACATGTAGTGAGGTATTTGAAAGGAACTCTATATGTGGGACTCCATTACTCTAGCCAGTCTTTATTCACCATCACATGGTATTGTGATGCCGATTGGGGAGCATGCCAGTTTACTGCTCGATCCCTTACTGGATATGCTGTATTTCTAGGAAGGTCACTTGTATCTTGGAAAACAAAAAAAACAGCATACGGTCTCTAAATCAATTGCTGAAGCAGAGTATAGAAGCATGTCTATGATAACTATACCACTTTGAGGGACGAATTAAACCAAAATCAGAAGAAATTGGTCAAAAGAGTGAAGAACGAGTCAAACAGGTCACAAAAAACCTATTTTTGATTGATCCGCGAGCCTATTTTTATAAAAGAGCCCATTTTTGTCTATAGGTTTTTACAACCTATTTTGCATATGTCTTATAAGCATATTCTCAAAATAGCTCTTTGGCTGGGGTTTTCAATTTTGATATCATTTGTTTGACATTGTAGTTTGATTTGATTTTCTTTTAGTATTTTTGTTATGTGTATGCAATTTAATGTTTGTAAATTTCTTTTTGTTTCATTGGAGACTTCCATTTTCTAATCCCAAAGTCTAATGCATCGAAAGACCGGATAAACTGGTATATTGGCAAACCATCATGAGAAGTAAACATACAACTATGAGAATGCAATCAATCACTACAAATCAGCATCAAGAAGCGGGAGAGGAGACGCATGAATATCGGAAGTGGTCACAGACGAGAGAAACAACACAAAAATGAATCCTGAAGAAAAATTGTGAACGTCTAAGATTTGGACTCCCTTCCCCGGCCCAAAGAGAAACCAATAAAAGAAAAAAGATGTGAACGTTAGGATGAGAAGTACTAAGTGTATAGTAACCATTCGATATAGCTATGGGCACAGTAGTATATAGCTGTATCATATCAAAGCAAATAGTACAAAGAAACTTTGAGGAATCAAAAGATTTCCATTAAAAGAAGAGCTTTCGTTGTTTCTTTTTATTGCATATGTCCTTTGCTTTCTATTCTTCCTTTGCCCCTACCCAGATGTATGTCTAGCCTGTACTTACCAACATTAATACGTACACGTATACTATATAATTAGCTTTCTATAATTTTTTTGAAAAATTCAAAATATTGTATAGATGTTTGATATTAATACACGGTGATAGAGTCCTGTTGTACCGCTGCTCCGAGGTGTCACTGCTTGGTGGTGCTTGACTTCGTTCTTCGGCGGCTTCCTCAGTCTTCATGGAGTACTTGGTCTTCTTGAGTCGTCTTGTTATAAAGTTTATTTCTGTTTGTTTCATTTCGCCTGTTATTTATAATTCTGTATTTTAGGTTGTATGTTTGACGGTTCGCCGTCTGCCGACTTTGTCGGCCTCTCAATGAGTCAGGTCTGTCCGACCTTCGAATTCTTACCTAATAAAAAATAAAATAAAAAAATACACGGCGTCTCAACGTCGTGTGAGTCGTCGCGCTCTCCCGTTTCCTCGACATTCGTGGCTCACCGTAGATCTTCCTCGTCTCCTCCACTCGCTGATGGGTTATTTGGGGGTTTCTTTCATTTTGGTTGATTTGTGTGATTTAGTTTGTTGTATTCGTCTGTCGATTCGTCGATCTATTGATTTATCAGACTGGTTCTCAAATTCTTACCTAATCAAAAAAAAAAATTGAGGTCGAGAAAACGACGAAGGAACAAACCATTATGTTTTAAAAAAACAATTAATTAATTAAAACACCCCCAAAAAAAAAACAGAATCATCTGAATATATGGAAGGAGCAAAAAAAAAAGAACGGATAAACCATTGTCTTTCGATTTCGCGATTTACCTTCATTTCAAAAAAAGAAGAAGAGGGGGATAAGAGATAAAGGGGAAAAGGCAACCTTATCCGCCAAACCACTTCACCTGATGCAATGCTTCATGCTACCCAAAAAAATCCATTCAGAACTAGATAGAATAAACATAAACTTCCTCTGCAATAAAGGTCCCAAACATAAGGCTCTTATGCTCGTTCGAAATATGCAAATATAAAGATAATGGGGGTCTAGGCATTCGAAACTCGGAAGATATGAATAAATCTTTGCAACTCAAACTGTTATGGAAAATTTTAGTTGAAACATATATAACCCCCGGGTAACAATAATTAAAAAAAATACCTAAAACACAATGACATACTTCAATACAAAAAAAAGGGGAACACCTCTTGGCAGTGGTCTCAATTGATCAAGCTAATACCCCTATTTAAGGAAGGAATCAGGTGGTCTATTGGTAGCGGGGAAAACATAAAGTTCTTGACTGATCATTGGGTTGGTGATGCTCCTTCTATTACCATGGCATCAAGTCCCCAATTAACTGATCCTGAAACCACAGTGCCCCAATTCTTGAAAGATGATAAAACCTGAGACCATGAAAAACTAAGCGATATAACACAAAACATCCTTCCTAAGGAAATAATAAATATCATAACAATGATGCCAATACCTAAGAATATCCATCTGGATAGACTATACTGGAAATAGAGCAAAAACGGCTGGTATTCAACGTGCTCCGCCATAGACATGATCAACACTATGAAACACCACCAAAAAACAGATATGAGATGGCTTTGGGATCTTGATATCCCACCAAAAATTAAGACATTCCTTTGGAAAGTTACGAAAAATGGTATTGCCACCTCTGTCAAACTAGCCTCCTGTTGTTTAGGTATACCCACCAACTGTCCACATTGTGACTCTTGCTATGAAGATTTACGTCACCTATTATGGAGTTGCCTCATCACACGAGACACCATAATCTCGTTTGACTCAGCATTATTTATAAAGCTTAACAATTGCTTTAGTGGAGGAGGGGATATTAACCAAACAATTAGGGATATTAGAGACGAAATAGGAATGAATATATTTGCAAAATTAGCCTTCGTCTGGTAGGCTGTTTGGTATTTTCGTAACAAAACATTGCTGTATTTGATAATGTACGACCTGACACTAGATGCATCTCGTCTTTTATTAAAGGTCAAATATACATGTGTAAATCTACCAAAAATATCGATGAATCTGATGAACCCCACCTTCCGAGAATACAAACCCAAACCTCTGCATCTCAAAAACGAAAAAAAAAAAACAAAATGGAAACCTCCAAAACCTGGAACGTATAAACTTAATTTTGATGGAGCTTTCTCAGCTACAGCCAAAAGCTCCTATGGATTTATAATTCCAGATTTTAAGGGAACCCCAATTTATTTCGGTTCTGGCTCGTGTCCCATTTCGTCTGTTACTGGCTCGGAATGCTACGGGCTTTGGAAAGGAATCATAATAGCAAAAGAACTTAACATAACAAACCTAGAAATTGAGGGTGATAACCTCACCATTATAAATTGTCTGAAAGGTATTGTAAAACATACTAGAAACTCTGAAATGATTGTCTCGGACAGTCTAATTTCGCTAGGCTTCTTTGGTTCCATCGAGATTCATCATGTCTATAGGGAGGCAAATCAAGTTGCGGACCGTTTAGCGCACCTTAATTTTGCTTTTCGCAGCACTACGGCCTCTGACAATTCTATGTTATGCAGTCTCATCCGTATTTTTGACGTGTAGGGTTATGCCCTAAAGCCAAATTATTTCCGGTTAGGGGGGAGGCAGAAATAATACAGATAATTAATAAGCCTAAAATTAAGGGAGGTTGGAGACAGACTAAACGAGGAAGGCGGCAGTGATGAAGATGGTTCCTTTTTGTGAATGACCATTCTTCATTTCTTTCTATGTTTAGTCACACCCTAATTAAAGTAATTAGTCATTTTCCCTCCTTCCTCCCTACTTTCCTTCTCTTTTCCTTTTCTTTCATTCTAATTAATCAATCCAAATTTCATTTTTTTTTTATTAAGTAAAAATTCGAGTTCAGACTTGTCTGAAGCTCGAGAGATTGACGATTCGGCAGACGGAATATCCATCAACATACAAAATAGTAAGCAACACAAATCAACATAGATGAAAGAAAAATCCAATAATCCATAAAAACCGTCATCCAACAAAAGATGAAATGAATTTTGAATCTTTCCAAATATAAGTGATTAGTTTTTAAAAACAAAAGATTTAAAAAAGAGAAAATTGTAGGTAAACGAATTTCCTTCAAATTGGAAGAATTTAACTTCATGTGAAGTTGAATTCCTGAATTTTTCAGTTTTTAAAAATATAAACCACACGGTCCACGCATATGAATTTCTCCAATTTCCTAGGAATTTCTACTTCCTGGCCTGGGTTTTTTACATATCAACCAAATACACTCTAAACGTACTTAAATGTTTACTAATAGAGTGATATTTAACATTTTATTAATATTTTTCACACATAAATATACAAGATTGTGGATTATTTTTTTGGAAATAAGACAACCCGAATTCGAAGCAACTCAATACCCAAAATGTCAAGAATCGGAATCCAGTTGAACACAAAATAACCCAAACACGAACTCGAAACAATAATTTATTTTTCCACACATAAAATTATAGATTTTGATCTGAACTTGACTAAATGACACCCATCTAAAAACTACTCATAACATGAACCCAATTCAACCCAAACTTATTAAACCTAATTAAGTGAATTAACAATGACTCAACCTAGTAATAATCCGAATCCGAAGTGACTCAACTCAAATCCGGTCATTTGCTAGCTCAATTTGAACCTGGTAGCAGAAGAGAACTAGAAAAAGAAACTACATGTAAAACCAAATATCATAAAGTGTGTGCCCACCACTGGCATGGGTGGACATTATCGGGCCATCGTCCATCCCGGTCCAAAAAAAAAAAAAAGTATATGGTAGCCCAATTCAGGTTATATACACTTCATTTATGAATATATGAGTTATAAATCAATCTTTATTCAAATCTCATTGAAAGCATTTTTTTTATTTATTTTTTTCAATCCAATTTTCACTATTTTAAAATTCTTATATAATTTAATAAGTATTTCATAATTAAGCAATAAGAATTTGTTTTTAATTTTAAGATATTAAAAAGTAATTTTAATATTGGATTGGGACATAGGATAAGATTCATGTTTTAGAAAAAAAATCTTTAATTAAAATACATTATCCAAATTTCAAATTAGATTCATAGGGTCGCTTGTTTTTGGTAGGGTATATTTTCCAATTAGTATTTGGCATAGGATAGAAATGTCGTTTTAATATATTCTTTTAATATTTTTTTTTTTAAAAATTAGTCCTTATAAAAATAATCCAAAAAAAATGTCACTCTGAAAAAAAAAATTGATCCGCCCCTGTCAACTTCCAAAGTTAATAAACATTTTTTAAACTAAAAAACAACATGTTAACACTAACTTATCAGGTCGGTAGAATATCTATTTTCTAAAATATACACTTGTTTATGTTTTGGCAGAATATGAAACCGGTTACTCTCTCAGTTTCAAAATAAATGTCGTTGGACTTTTATGCACGTTTTTGAAGGAGTTAAAAACTCTAAAAATAATTTTTTTTATGATTTTTTATATATAAATTGATACTTATTAGTAATAAGTACGAAATTATTAAAAATTGATTAAAAAACTAATATTTTATAAAGTTTTTATCTCCTTAAAAAACATACACTAAAAGACAAACGACACTTATGAACGGAGAGTACAGTACTCCATCCGTTCAAAATTATAAGTCCTTTTAGGTATTTGCTTATATATTAAGGAAAGCACAAAATTATTACTTTTATACCCATTATTAATTACCTACAACCACTAACAACCAATAACATTTCATAAAACAAGTAAAAAAAATACTTTTCTTTTCTCCCAATGTCTAGAAAACCTAAAAGGACTTATATTTTTAAACAAAATTTTAAGTCTAAAAAGACTTATATTTTTTAACGGATAGAGTATTATTTTAGGAAAGATGAAAAGGGCATGAAATTAATAAGACAAAAAACCGAAGAAGTGAAGAACCAGGTCAAGCAAATTAGGGTTCTCCGGATTTCTCGTGTTGCTTCTTCAAATTGTTCTCCTCCGATCACACATCAGTCACCAATCCATCATTTAAAAGACTCAACCAGTCATGTATATCAGTGACAGCAGCTAGTGACGCCATTGATAAGCAACTCACTATAACTCCGAAAAGTCCCAAACCCCAACAATGTATACAAAGATCAATCAATTAGCACATAAGATTCCGTGCTTTTGGGTCTGTTCGATATCTTTCGTCAGTGATAGCTACCTGCAAAGATTTTCCAATTTTTTCTTCTTGACTTTGTAACTAGCTAGGTGAGTTGACCGTTTAACCAGAAGCTCGAAATCCTTATCGACAAACAAGCTAGATTAAAAAAAGACGACGAAACGAGGAGGATAAAGTGATCGAGTGCCCAAATTTTGCAGAGGAGATGACAGAAAGAAACACTGCAGTGCTGACCATATATGAATATGGCAGGAGGGATTAGGTTGGAAAATTCAGAGGGAAGAAGACACCAGTATAAACACCACAAGTGCATATGGATTTTTAGCTGTTCTGTTCGGATCCACCGTCACAAAACACTCCCTTTCTCCTTATCCTTCTCACAAAATTACACCCTTTACTATTTGTAAAACCATGCCCTTGTATTCTCCTCCCAATCCCCTTAATTAAAGGGAAAACGAAAAGAAAATTGCTTAAAATTTGAAAAAGAAAAAAGAAAATATAAGGGTGGGATTTGTGAGAAGGCACGTGGAGACATGGAGAAAAGAGGGACAGTAGATCCGCTTTGCCCCTGCCGATGTAAAAAACGACTTTTATTAATCAATAAAGGAGAAATTTATAGACTTTCACTAGTATATGAGTATGACTAATGTAACAATCTCTCGACATGTAACACAATATTTTATAGTGAGAAATAAAAGTAATTTTATTTTTGCCACAATCTCTCATAATAACACAGCAAAAGGCAATTACTAAAATTTAGTATATTTCCTCACAAGTCCTATTAAAAAAAGTGAATTTTCTAGTGCGACATAAAGGTGAAAAAGTTTTTTTTTTTAATTTTCTATTTTTTTCCATGAATGTAAAACGGTATAGTTAAACATTTAAAAGCATATCATTACTTTGCAAATTTATCCAAATAAAATAATATAATCACTTAAATAAATTTATTAAAGTAGCATAAGTTATACTTCAAAACCATTCGTTTTTGTATTTATAACAAAAATTGAAAGACGGAAACCTTCTTACACTCTTTGTCACTGACTCGAAGTATTGAATAAATTAATAAATCATATCACAATGAGTTTTTTTTAAGTATAAATTTTAGTAAATGTAAATATAATTAATACAATAAATAATATCTTAATTATATATAAAACGTAGTTTTTTGGGGCAAGTAGGGCCCCAAGGCTACCGCTCCTTGGGTCTAACCCAAAGGAGGTTGCTTCTTAAATTTGTGTTAGAAGTTAGAAGGTAAAATTCGACATTATAATATATAAAGAAAAAAAAATTAATCGAGATGACTATTACTGCTGATTTGGATGAACTTGGGAATTAAATTCTAATTCATGAGAAATTAAATTCTCGGGAATTGAATTTACTACTCCGTATCATTTAAGAAAACATGTTTGGATAAGTTTAACTTTCTGTAAATTAAAATACCACGTGTTGTTTGGTTGAATATGAACTTTCATAAGAATTTGTATAAAATTACTTTTTATAACCCTTATTAATAAAAACTATTTATTAAAATTATGGGCAAATACGTAATTTGTGATTTAAAAAAAAAGATTTTATTTTTTAGATAAATAAAAAAGGGCAGATTTCAAGTCAACCACCCTCTACACAGTAATTTCAATATATAACTCCATTTTGATGGAATTGGAATTCCCAGTAATTCTATTTTCTGGGTTTTTAAAAACAAAATTCTAATCCAAACATACGTATGTATTAAAATCTACTTCCTGGATGTTTTCAATTTCTGAGTTTTTTTAATGTAATCCAAACGAACACTTAATTCATACGACTCAACCAGAATTTAAATGGTCAAGTTTTTTTTTATGATGAGGAACCCACTTTCGGTGATAGACCTCTAGCATGTGATCTAACCGACAAGAGTCACGTATCAGCTTACCAGGTAAATCAGTTTGCGCCGACTGGCTCGACCCAATAGTAAAGAGCAAGACAAACTTTAAATTTTCTTCCGAAAAAAGGGGCGGAAGTATTGATCAAATCCGAGACACATATCACCCAATTACTCCACACAAGTAGACCACCCGCCTGAGACAATGGTCAAGTATTTTCAAGTCAAACAAAAACAAAAATTATAATATGCATTGGATGTTCCTTGTAACTTGTAAGCCCACAGCATACCTTAGGCAATAAGGTAAGGTAAAGTGTACGTATGGTCTCCAACGTTTGGAATTTGGACACTGTTCTAAATATTTTTTTGATCTCCATCAAATTTCAAACTCTGTCCAAATGGTTTCGTCAAAATAAATAAATAAAAATCGGATCAAAAAAAAAAAATTACGGTAATTGTTGTCACCAAAGCTATCTGATTACGATGTAAATAGATAAGGTGGTGTTTGAAAAATACAAAGTATTTAAATTAAGGATGTGTTATTGTGTTTAGATTATCCGAAGTATTAATTATAGTGCAATTATTTTAGTTCGATTTGTATGATTATTTTATCGGATTTTTCGCCTGGTAACCCTGAGGTCTTACATATTTCACGTGGTACCCAACTTTTTTACATATTTCGTCAAATAATCCTGAGGTTTTGTTTTTTTTCGCCAAATAACCCTGAGGTTTTGTTTTTTTCGCCAAATAACCTTGTATCCCAAATTATCCCAAATTCACGTTTTTTTTTGTTTTTTTATAATTCCTTTATTAAATAACATTTAAAAAAAATAAAAAAATAAAACTACCTACTTGGTGATTTTGGGAGATTGACCATGGCAAAGAACGAGTACAAATCGGAAAAATAAACAAATCCAGATTTGTACTGTATTCTTGGGTGGTGGTGTTTGTTTTAGTTGTAGTTCTTGTTGCACTTGTTAGACTTAGTTGGTGATTTTAGCTTATGTATTGGTTGTATCAAGTACGCCCACTTTGCAAAAAAAAAAAAAGAATTTTACATCTATCAAACTTCAAAACCTACCATTTGTATGTGTTTTCATTCTAGCAAACAATAAGAAAACTTGCATCATTAGATACTTAACAGAAGCAATGATTTCTCAACATCTTAAATCAATACGAAATCAACCATCCGCTGCAAAATGGGCTAATGCCAGACAATATTTAGTAGGAAATCTACACAACCAAGTCAAAAGAAGGCAATCCAAATCAGCCTTAACACAAGAAAGACACAACCAAGTAAAAAGAAAGCAATTCAAATCTCAACTTTAACATAAGAAAGGCACCCATGATACGAACAACTATTGACTTCCTGGATTCCACGGGGCTGAGCACATCACATCTTGGAACTATTGACTTTCTGGATTTGTTTATTTTTCCGATTTGTACTTGTTCTTTGCCATGGTCAATCTCCCAAAATCACCAAGTAGGTAGTTTTATTTTTTATTTTATTTTTTTAAAATGTTATTTAATAAAGGAATTATAAAAAAACCAAAAAAAACGTGAATTTGGGATAATTTGGGATACAAGGTTATTTGGCGAAAAAAACAAAACCTCAGGGTTATTTGGCGAAAAAATGGCGAAAAAAAACAAAACCTCAGGGTTATTTGGCGAAATATGTAAAAAAGTTGAGTACCACGCGAAATATGCAAGACCTCAGGGTTACCGGGCGAAAAATCCGTTATTTTATTAAATTACCATTTTAACTCGATTTTTACGATATTTTCAATTGTGTAGTCAAAAACTCGCATAAACCGAGGTAAAATAATTACATTGGAATTAAAATGCAATTAAATTCAAACACACCCTAAATGGAAGCCAGAAGGTGAGAGAAAGATATACAAATATTAAATACGAGGCATAATCCTCTATGTCCATCCGTGAGACTCTATATAAACACATCGGTTATTAGAGCCGATGCTACAACTTTGAAATCGAGCTAAAATCCAAAAAACACTAGAACTTGACATAAAAAAAAATATCGAAATAAAATATGACAAGCTCTACATTATTAATACACTTAAAAACAAAATGTTGTTGAAAAGTTAAAATGATCATTTCCCAATTTCAATCATTTTTATGTTTTTAGATAAATTGACATCGTAGCAGATAGATTGACACTTGGTTGTGTATAGTCTATCCTAATCAATTTCTTGTTAAAAAAACCGCATATATTACACATGGACAATATAACTTCCACCACATAAAATTTTGAATCATGCAGTTGATGCTCAATGAAGGCTTGATTTGGGCCCAATGGTCCAGCCTCCTCTGTATTGAATGTTTGGGCCCACAATTGTGGGCCTTTTGGGCCGCTCATCTTCTCTTAGAGTCATTTTTTTCCTTTTTTTTTTTCAAGTATAGGGATTTGCGAAATCCCTTCCAGCTGGATCGGGATTTGGGATTTTGGGGTGTCCGGATTTCCGCAGCTGAGCTGAGAGAGAGAGATGAGCTCATCGGAGAGCGGGAACATCAACGATGAATCCGATTGCCACGTCAGGCCCGGCGGCATGGTTGTCCAGAGGAGGGAGACCTCCGACGACGCCATAGGCGGCGGCCCTTTGATCAAGCTCAAGGTCTCCTACGGCTCTTCTCACTATGACGTTTCCGTTCCTTCCCGCTCCACTTTTGGTATTTTCTTCTCCGGCTGTTTATACTCTTTAGCCCCAATCTGTCTCCCTCACTCCTGATGGAGTAGCTCGATCGTATGGTGTAGCGCGTTTCCGGATCCGATTGCAATTTTGTTTTTACCTGCTTGTTCCCGCGTAGAGAAGCTTAATTGATTGATGTCCTTTCCCTAGGTTTTTAATTGAACTCTTGCTTGCTTGTTGATGTTTGTTCTAGTGTTCTGGGGATGAATTGAACTCTTTTCCGTGTCGGTTTCGCTTTCTGTCTGCGGATTCCTGTGCTTTTTGCAGTTTAGCTTTACTGTTGAGCTTGATTGGTGTTTTCTTGGTTGATTCATCCTCACGATCACGAGTTTCCCTTTTATTGAGTTTAATTAGGTGTTCTAAAGTCGCTGGTGTATATTGCAGTAAACCCTAAGTTAAACTTGAATTTGTAGGTGTACACCTGATGATTATTATATGGAATAATTCGTGGTTCTGCTTGCTTTGCTTATGTTGAACGAGCATTGACCAATACTGATTGTGGATGATTGCTTTGCTGATTGTGATATCATGTGCTTTGGTTTGATAAAATAGGACATCTGAAGGAAATTCTTGCTCAACAGACAGGGTTAGACCCTGCGGATCAGAGAGTCTTCTTCCGAGGAAGGGAGAAGGATGATGATGAGATTTTGCAAGCGGCTGGCTTAAAGGACTTGTCAAAGCTGTTGCTTATGGAGCAGCCAGCAAGCAAAGAGCGAAAGATGGAAGAGATGAAGCTAAGGGAAGACACACTGAAGGCCTGTGAAGCTGTAGCTGCAGTCCGCGTGGAAGTTGACAAGCTCTATCAAAAGGTGGCTGCTCATGTGGCTCAATTTGATTGCATTTATATGCTTAGAAAGCAATATGGGAGGGTTTCGACTTATGTTTTTTCACTGGTTATAGGTTGCTGCCTTGGAAGCTGCTGTTCACAGTGGTAACAAGGTAGATGAGCAGGAATTTATTGTCTTAACGGAGCTTCTTATGAGGCAGTTACTCAAATTGGATTGTATTGAGGCTGAAGGCGAAGCAAAGTTGCAGCGAAAGAATGAGGTGAGTGTTGATTCAGTATTTTCTTTTTTACTGACATGCAACTTTGGGATTCTTGAATCATGACTTGTTCTTGTATGAAGGACCTAGCTCTGGTTTTTTGGTGAATTTGTTGATTGGTTTACTTGCTGAAATGATGTAGTTGAGCTACCAATATGCTTACTTCTGTGCCATTGAGCAACTTCTACCAGTTTAAATTTGATTTATTTTTCCTTGTTTCAAACCATCCGAGTCATTATATTTGCATATTTCTGTTGCAGGTTCGCCGTGTCCAAGGCTATGTGGACACTCTGGATGCACTGAAGGCTAGAAACTCGATTCCATCAAGTTATAGTAACTCGGTCTCAGTGAGTACACAGTGGGAGACATTTGATTCTGGTGTTGGAAGCCTGACCCCTCCTTCAGCACCAGCGCAAGCAAAACAAGACTGGGAACGGTTTGAATAGCTTATATTTTCTGTTTCATGTAATATTTTGCATAGAAAACATTATGTACTTGATTAAGGTAACATTTTTTTACCCAGAGGAGGTTCCCATATATCCAGACTTCTTGTGTGTAAAGAAACAGTTGCGATCTTGTGAATTGTGATCCCATCACTTTTGGTATTGAATTTTACAAATAGAAATGCCTAGTGATGACCTATATAAAAACCCCATTGCCGTTATGAAGTTACCCTCTGTTCATTTCAGTGTGCATGAATTCATTCATTAAGAATGAAGTATCAGACATCAGGAATGTTACTTTCGTCTTTGAAGTAGTTATTGCCATTCTGTATTGATTTCTCCCTCTCCCCTTGTCCTGCTAGAGCATAAGCTTCCTCCCCATGGGCTGCATCGTCCCCGATGAGAAGCTCCTCATCCGACATCCTGAGAGGCATGATGAGTCTTATGCCAAGGAGGATGATTGATGTCGCTATGACATTCCATCCTACTACGAAGAGTGCACCGGCCAGCTGTTTGAGAATCTGTACACCATGGCCGTAAAATGCTCCTTTGAAATTCGGGTTTGGCAAGAACATGCTGGACAGATCTGGGTGCGCAAAGAGCCCTGTGAGAGCTCCACCCAGTGTCCCGGCAACCGCGTGGGTGTGCAAGACACCAAGTGTGTCGTCAACCTTATTTAGCAGCGGGATCTTCTTGCTCAGGACCATCATGGTATACCAGGGGACTGTCCCTGAAACCATTCCCATTACCAGTGCTGCCCAGCCTTGAACAAGACCTGTAAGATCTCAATCAAGTGTCAACATTTGCGCATGGAGCGACATTTTTTTCGTGTGGTGCAGGAGTCTTACCAGCACCGGGGGTGATGCAGACTAAGCCGGTTATCATTCCCTGGATGGCTCCTATAACAGATGGCTTCTTGAAGAACAACACGTCCCAACAAGTCCACACGAGCAGGCTCGTGGCTGTGCAGATATGGGTGTTGAGAACTGCCACCGAGGAGTCCACATTAGCGGAAAAGGGATCGCCTCCATTGAATCCCGACCAGCCCATCCACAGGATCCCCGCCCCAACAAGTGCCAACAGAAGATTGTTCGGAGGGAACTCATCCCTCTCTTCCTTCAGCCGCGGCCCAACCTGTCACAATTTCAAGCCTTTCATTTCATTTCAATTCTGCTAAAGTCTCTAAAACCAATTGACAATAAGAGGAGTACCCAGTAAGCTGCAGTGAAGCCTGCAGCCCCAGAAGCCAAGTGGACAACATACCCACCGGAGTAGTCCATGATGCCCCACTGGAAGAGGAACCCGCCACCCCATATACTAAACGCTCCGACACTATAAGAGAATGTGATCCAGATCGGTACAAAGACCATCCACGCTCTAATGCTCATCCTAGCAAGCACAGAGCCAGCAAGGAGGATGACCGTCACAGCTGCAAACGCGTACTGGAAGAACACCATCGTAGCCATGGGATACATAAGCTGAGCAGCCGGAGTCTCCACCAAGACATTGTGGTACTCATGGCGGTAGTGGGTGGCCGGGAGTGTAGCCTGCGTTATGAGGAAGTCTTGAGAGGTGGCCAGCCCTGCTCTCCCCCAGAAGGGCAGGAGCCGGTGCCCAAACGACATCTTGTACGCCCACAGGACCCAACATGGCATGACGGCAGCGAAGGCATAGAGGGCCATGAAGGCGGAGTTCAAGGCCCACTTCTTCTTGACTAGTCCTGCGTAGAGGATCACTAAACCCGGCATCCCTTGCATCCCGACTAGAGTAGCCGAGATCATCTGCCACGCATTGTCTCCCTTGTTTAGCCATAACGGCGTGTTTAAGGATGTGTTGCTGTTGAGGTAAGCATCCATTTTTTGCAAGATTGTAGTGAGCTTTAAACAGGTATATAGAGAGAGAGGTTAGATCCCATGTAAGCAGTGTTTTTGAGGTGATACCGAGAACACGAAGCTGTAACATGGTGTGTTGTACTTATTGGGTAGGTGGGTGCCTTGAAGATTCAATGGTGGATGTTTTCCTGCAAGGATCTATCAAGGATATGGACACAAATGTTGAATCATTTGCCAAAGATGAATGAGAATCTTCTTTGATTCTTCATGATAAGAGGAAGTCAATCACCCAAGTCAAGAGGAAGAACAAAAGGGGCATTGATGTATGTGGAAAAAATTGAGCAAAAAAAACAAAATATCAAAGCTGGCCTGTGGACTTTAAAGAACCACTGAACTGATGGGAGCCTGAGAAGTGTTGTGGTTCTCATAAACACTCTCAATTCTTCTACCTTTTTTGACCAATAAACTTTCATGATCTCTTGACAGATGCTGAAGTGCTGGAGTATCACAAATTAAAAGGCCGAATTGAGAAATTGTTTCTCTAAATAACATGGATGAACCTTATAATCTATTTTAAAAATGGTTAAATAGGGTGAATCTAGAAAAAATATTTCTCATATCAGAATGCTTCACACGTTCACTTATATCCTAGGGGTATATGATAGAAAATCCGAAATGCAATTAGGATTTGTTTGGTAACCATGATTATACAAAGATGAGGCTAAACAAGTGATCGATGAACAACAACAACATTTCCAGTTTATCTCTTCTGCGTAGGGTTTGAGAGCCAAGTTGTAGGCACTCTTTCTCTGACTATGTCAAGAGAGTGTTTCCGAGTGGCCCAAGTACACACAGACACAATGTCTAGCCCTCTCTGACATGAATATGCTCCTCCACTTCATCCTATCCTATCTTATCCGTTCTCATTCAAGTTCAATAGGTAGACATAACCGCCCCCATCACTCATTTGCTACTATATCTATAATCAAAAGTTGCATATGATCATATAGTAAAAACTCATAGGCCCATCTTGAGTTTAGGCCCAGTCATGAAGAAGCTTGTAAAGGGACACCTTAATCTTGGAATGGAGATTAGTGTAAACATGTTAGGCTATGGGCTATATTGTGTGAATAACTAAAGGATAGATTGCCAATAAAAAGTGAATGTAAGTTATGTAACATTGAAGGTATCGACTCTAGCCCCGTAACAAAAATGAGTTCGATTTTCGCTACTTTGACTCATTTTATTTTTTGACTTTGCCGGTAAACCCTGAGGCCTGAGCACGCGACCCAACTTGCACCGACCGACTCAACCTACTGGTAGGGAGTAAGGTAAACCTTGATTTCCATCCAAGGAAAGGGGTGGAGGTAGAGATCGAACCCAGAACCTCCTTCTTACCCCCTTACTCCACACCACTTGCACTAGGCCACCCTGACTGGGACACTTTGACTCATATTTGTTGCAAATGATAAGAACATCTGCAATAGTTTTTCTAAAAAAATTCCAAAATGAGAAAATTAAAATCAGTTTCGATTTTAATTCCAACATTTTTTTGGAATATGGGGACACTTTTTTCTTCTTCTTCTTTTACCTTATTTTTTGGAATGAGAGGGATTATGTTGGACAAACAAAATAAAAATTCTTCAAAAATCCAAATACCAAAACTGAAGTCATTGGAGATACTCTTATACTTTCTTTGTGACTTGCCTAGCTTTGAAATTACAATATTATTTGAATTTTTACGAGTTTTTTTGTTGTGCAAAATGATGTTTTATGGTGGACTAATGTCGATATTAGTATTACATAGAGTGAAAATTGGAGCTGAGAAGTAGTTGTGAGCTCAAAGTTAGTTTTGGTTGTTACAGAAGGGCATTTCTGTAATTTCACTTAGCAAGTTGTTACACCTCTAAACCGATTTGTAATGTGGTTAAGAGGCGGGAGTTGGTTCCTTCCCTCTCACTTGAACATTTTCTCCGTTTCTGAATTGAGAGTTTTCCTCTCTTGTTCCACATGAATTTGTTCTTCCTTTGTTCCATTTTTGTTTGAATTTGTTCAATTTGCTTAAGATCAAATTGTTCCAAATGGTATCAGAGCAAGCGATCGCTTGATCACCTGTGGTGTTGCTCATTTTTTTTGGGGGGAAAAAGCTGAGATCCAGCCAGATCTGTGGTGTGTGACGCCATGGTTGGACGAGGACGAGGTGTTGATGGACAGACACCTGGAGGCGATGCAAGTGGCGGTGGACGAGGAACCTTTGTGTCTGTTACTCCTCCTGCTGTACGCGGATGGAATATGAATGGCATCCAATTCGGAGACATGATGCAAGGCATGGTTGGAGCACATGTCAATCCGTATTTTCTTTCGAATTCGGATCATCCAGGTATGGTCCTTGTTTCTACACACTTTAATGGAGCTAATTTTGCGAGCTGGAGTCGTAGTGTTAAGATGGCCTTAGGAGCGAAAGCTAAGCTTGGATTTATAACTGGTAGCTGTGTGAAACCACCAGAAAATAGTGAAGAGTTTATACAGTGGGCTAGAGCGGATTCGATGGTGAGATGCTGGCTAATAAACTCGATGACTAGTGAGGTTGCAGAAGGATTGATGTATGTTGAAACAGCGAGAGAGCTTTGGGATGAGATTAGAGAGAGATTCTATGAATCTAATGATCCACTTGTTTATCAATTGAGACGAGATCTTGCTAACCTGAAGCAGGACAATATGTCTGTAGGCGCATATTTTGTGAAATTAAAGAAAATCCGGGACGAATTACAGCTGCTGGATTCAATTCCTAACTGTACATATGGAGGAATTGCTCAGTGTTCTTGTGCAGTAGTGAAGAGAATGTTAGAAAGGGAAGAAAGAGCAAAGGTGATGCAATTTTTGATGGACCTCAATGATGTTTATGAGCAACTTAGAAGCAATGTATTGTCAAATGAGCCATTTCCTAGTATTCATAAGGCTTACCAAATGGCTATACAGATTGAGCGCTCAAAGGGAGTTACTGGTGTCCCTCAGAGTGATTTAGGTGCCTTAGCAGTATCTAGATTTTCTCAGAGTCAGTTTGATGTTGATATCAATGCTGTTAACAGATTCAGATCTGGTGATCAGTCTAGGCAATATGATCAATCTAGACAGTATGATCAGTCTAGGCAATTTGATCAGCTTAGGAGAGATTATAAGAAAGCAAAGTCGGAAAGAAAGTGTGATCATTGTGGTGAGCGTGGGCACACCAAGGATTATTGTTTTAAGCTTGTTGGTTACCCTGAGTGGTTTAGGGGACCAAAGGAAGATGACAAGTTCAAAGGGTCAGGCTCCGGGAAATTTGCTGCTCAAATGGAATTTCCTCAGCAAGAAAGTCCATTTGATCATTCAATTACTGACCCCAAGCCAGATCAGGCAATTGTGAATGCTGTTTTTCAGGAAGTTCTCAAAATGATGAAAGGGAAAACTCCTGTTGAGAGTGTAGACAGTTCATCCAATCAGGCTATGGTCCACTTTGCAGGTACTTTAAGTGCATCTTTTCTCATTGGAGTGGATAAAGCTCAAAGTGATGTGTGGATAGTGGATTCTGGAGCCACTGATCACATAGCATTTGATAGAGCTATTTTTTTTGAAGTTCATAGTTTTGATAGTCCTATTAATCTTGGCCTTCCTGATGGGAAATGCATTTCAGTGTGTCAATTTGGCACTGTAGGAATTACCAATGATCTGTGCTTGCATAATGTGTTATTAGTACCTGAATTTAGACATAATCTGTTGTCTGTGTCTAAGAGTGTAAATGATAAGACTCTGAGATTCAGTTTTGATGCCATGGTGTGCTGGTTACAGGACCTTTCAACTAAGAGTGTGATAGATACTGGCAGTATGGATAGAGGTCTGTAAGTGTTGAAGTCTTGGAGCCATCAAGGAGACAAGATAAGGGCCTCTAGCCAAGCTGTGCTTCATGAAGAATGTAATACAGTTAGTATGGATTGTAATAAGCTGTAGTTGTTGCATGCCAGATTAGGTCATATGGGCCTTTCTAAACTCAAACACATTTCTTATTGTAAGAAGGTTGATTTCAGTACCTTTGATTTGTGATATTTGTGCTATGACTAAGGCACACAAGTTAAGCTTTGATAGGAGCACATCATTGGCTGCTGGTCTGTTTCACCTAGTACACATGGATGTTTGGGGTCCCTATAAAACTCCATCCATGTGTGGTGCCAGATACTTTTTGACCATCTTAGATGATCATTCCAGGTGTACTTGGGTGTTTTTCATGCAAGATAAATTGCAAGTCTTGAGGATTATTACAGGTTTTGTCAATATGGTTGACAATCAGTTTCAGTCATCTATTAGAGTGATTAGGACTGACAATGGGACTGAGTTTACTCAAAAGGGATGCCTTGAATTGTTCAGTTCTAGAGGTATTATACACCAAAGATCAGCTCCTGGTGTTCATGAGCAAAATGGAAGGGTTGAAAGAAAACATAGACATCTACTTGAAACAGCTAGGGCCCTTAGGCTACATGCTGGTCTTCCAATCAAGTTTTGGGGAGACTGTGTCTTAAGCACTACTCATCTCATAAATAAAATGCCATCTTCAGTACTGGGTTGGAAATCACCCTTTGAAATATTGTACAAAACTGCTCCAAGATATGATCTGTTGAGAGTAATAGGTTGCCTTTGCTATGCTGTGCAACCTAATGACTACAGAGATAAGCTTGGGACTACTGCTAGAAGGTGTGTTTTCTTGGGCTACCCACATGGCCAGAAAGCTTATAAACTGTTTGATTTGCAGTTGAAAACAGTGATCATTAGTAGGCATGTCAAGTTTGAGGAACACACCTTTCCCTTCAAATCTCAGAGCCAGCTCTCACCTACCATCTCTCCTCTTGCTCACAGTGATATAGATGATGCCTCTATCTACTTTGATCAACAACCTCACACCACTTCCCCTCATATGTCTCCTCTTACCTCACCATCTCCATCACCTCCATCTATGACAGATTCCAATGATCCTCTTATTCATTCTCCATCTCCTCCTCCAGTTCAGCAAGTTGACAACTCTCCATCTCCTGATAATGCTCGTGTGGTTCTAAGAAGAAATGTCAACAGACCAGTGCATCTTCAAGACTACATTTGCACAAATCTGCCCCATAGAGGTGACCCTCAATCCTTGTAACGGCCCAGAATTATGATTTCCGGGTTACGTTTCAAGGGATAAAACCCTTTGTTCGGATCTTGCAATCCAGGTACGGGTCGAGGTTTCAAACTCATTTTAAAATTTGTAAAAAGAGGGATTTCAAACCCTAAACACCTCGAAGGGCCGTTGTGTACCCTTAACCTGTCTTAATACTATGTCGCGAAATTCAATTCAAATGAAAGTAAAGCGGAAGCAAAGTTAAGGTACAAAGTGTCACGGCAGAGCCGGGTCAAAACCAAAACGTAAGCGAATGATTACCATTTATAATGAGTTATAGAATTAGCCAGGTTCTTCGATTCGCAAAAAGGAAATCCCCGTCATATAGACATCGAGCACTCAAATCTGCAGAAAATACCTTTAAAGAAGAACGGGGAAAGGAGTCAGGTCGAGCCACTCATCCGGGACCGGCAGTCCTCGCTGAGGCTACATAGTATGTGCTATACCTAATAAAGATGCTCTAATGCAGTACGAAAGTCAAACACACTAGCATGCTCCTACTCATAGTAATGTGTAAAAATACAGTAAAGGGCCCAAGACAATGCCAAGTGGCATATCCCTCTCCTACCTCCACCCCCTTCCGATAGGGCGGAGACTGGCCAGCTCGTGAATGCATTCCATCATAATCGGGGGGCACGCATGCCTAACCCGCTCCACAATAAAGCCCGCAGGCATCTCATAATATAAGGAAGTTCATGACTCGAGTGACTCAGGGTACCCGATGAGGCTGGGCTACCCTATAACCCTAGCAAAGACTCTAGGACTATCACAGATAACGGCCGTTCTGTTTCAAACGCATAAAGTAAACAAATGCTCATTCAATTAGTGCAACCTAAGCAGGATACTACATGACATGCTTTTATGCATATGCAACACCTAACATAAAATGCAACAACATGCATGAATGTCCAAGCTGAGTAAGCCCCCTAGGGAACTTACCTGAAGATGCAGAACAGCAGGATAATACAAGCAAGGGCCCAATGCAAGTCCAAGCAATCCAAAAGCGATACACACCTATCATCAAGCCACTTCCGTAAGCTACCAGACTAACATTCACACACACGAAACCCAAGTTCTCAACATCCTTAAACCCAATCGACGCTAAAACCATTTTCCAAAACCTTTCCGCTACTATCAACATTAACCAAAATCATTTACTTCCAATCAATCCCATTGATAAAATCGTACCAACCATATTTTCCAAACTCTTAAATCCCAAATTAGGTCAACTCATATTCAAAGTAATTGCTCAAATCATACTTGGCCAAATTCTGACATTTATCATTTAAATCCTCAACAAATTCCCAAAATCTTATTATTAACACAATCCCGGCATGTTTATTTTTAAAATCATTATATAAATAAATTCTGACATTTAAACTTTTATAAATAACCCAACAATTCCTAATTATCTATTATATATAAATATCAAAACCTAATAACTAAATTGATCTCATAAACATTTCCCAATAAATCAGATTTGTAATAACTTGACATAACACTTTAAATCCCCAACACATTTTGCCAATAATATTTAAAAACGATATTTTGGAGATAAATTAAATAACAATAAAATATATAACGGAATTTATGGAATAACAAGCAACACATAACATTGCCAAACAATGCCTGGCCGGCCCAAAGGAAAGAAACAAAAAGGGAACCCGGATCCAAGAAACAAAGGCCCAAAACCCACATTCTAAATTTCGAATCCAGCAAAAAATCACAACCCAACTCCTTATAAAAACATGAACCGGTTTTCTTTACAAAATAAAGTGAACCGAACCCCTTATTTTAAAACAGAAAACCGGACCAAATCAAAATCACTGGTCATCACCCTCTTCTTTGGAACCTCTGCGCGAAAAGGGAGGAAATGAAGGGAAGGGAGGAGCCGGCCGGGGGCGATGGCTCCGGACCTCATTCCCGACACCCATGGACACGGAATTGGTCAAAGAAAGGAGAGGGAGAGGGAGAGGTTCTCACCGAGGGGTCTCGAAAGTTCGCCGGAAATAGGTTCGTCGGGGTTGAATCGGGCTCGCCGGAGGCTCGAGCTGTTCGTGCTGGGCCTAGGAGGGATTTCAGAGTCAAAAGGTGGGACCTTTACAAGGTTTCGAATCGGAAATCGAAGGATTGAAGATTTACCGGGCGTGTCACGCGAAGACAAGGGAGGAGGCTCGGCGGCGGTCGGCGCCGGCGGTGTCCGGGGAGCTCCTGGGTTCGTTTGGCCGCCTGAGGACGTCGGGGAAGAAGGCGAAGAACCTCCTGGGTGCTGCTCGATGGAAAGGAGGAGGGAGAACGAGCTGGAGGTGTGTGGGGCTTGGGTTTCTTCTCCGGCAAAACAGGGGAGGAGGAGAGGGGCTGCGGCTTGGCTTCACTGGGGACGAACGACGACGTCGACGCCGCTGCTGAGACTCGTCGGACATCCGAGGGGGGGCTTCTGGTGGTGGTGCTCGTAGGAAGAGACGAAGGTGAAGCTGCTGCTCGGACTCGGAGGACTCGAAGAAGGCGGAGCTGTGCACTCGGCTCATTGGATTTTCGAAAACAGAGGGAGGGCTGCGTTCTTGGTGTGAGCTGTGGGTTTTGGATTGCTGGGAGCTCAAACTTGAAAAGGAGAGGGGAAGTGTGCAGTAGGCAAACATGAAACAAGAGGAAGGGGCTTATGCTCTTATTGCTACTACCGAACAAAACAAAAGGGGAAGAAGGAGCTTTGACCATTTGCCTAAAATGGGGTAGCAAAGGTTTAAGAGAAAGGGGATAAGATTTATCACAATTGTATAACCTTAAGATGAGTTGGAATTGGATGAAATTTGGTGAAATAAGATGGGATCTTTGTTTAAAAGTTCAAAATTAGACCGGAATTCGCTTTAAAATTTTAAAGTTCAATTTATTAAATTTAGGATGAGTTTTTCTTTTGAATTCCGCTTAACAAATTCATTTTGATTTTCCTTTTTCCGTGAATTTAGAATTTAAAATCCCGAGCCTTTACATCATCCACCTCTAAAAACAAGTCTCGTCCCCGAGACTAAAATCAAAACAAAGTAGGGGATGAAGTTTCAAATTGATGAGTCCAAGGACCATGTCCAAGGATCTTGTAATCATCTCGGTTGCGTCTTCCGGGATTCTCACAACATCCTAGTCACGGTCGTGACATCTCCAACTGGCCTTGACAAGTATGCAATAAGCGCCCCTATCACATCCTTGCTTCGACCTTTCGGAAGTACCACGACTCAAAAAGTTCTACAATGTCATCACTAGGTCTTAGCAAGCATCCTACAAGCGCCCTCATAAAATGCTTGTATCCACTTCGTGAAGTATCATAGACTTGCTCGGGTTTGAAAAGTTCCTAAAGGGATTCCGTAATTGAAAATAAAGATTAGCCTCAAAATTCTCGATATCGTTCATTCTTTTTTCAACCAAAGTTGGTCCTTTTTCAAAACCGTTCAAAACCTTCAAATATGACGTTTAACCAGCAACTTTACACCAGAACAAGTCAAATCCTTTCAAGCAAAATTTTGTCAAAATTCTCCAAAACCAAATCAGTTTCCCGCATAACAATCAATCAAATTCAAAATCTCGGAGGTGGAATCATCCACCTCTAAGGGCTAATCCCATATTCTCTTCCTAGTTTCCAAATCATGCAACATCATTCACAACTCAACAAGTACCATAACCAAAGTCTCATCAACTCTTACATAAGCATAATACCATAAGTCATCTCACACATGACAAGTCCCACATCATATCATAGTCACAACCATCACATAACCGTTTAACATAACCATAAACATGCCAACAAGTCTCAAGTAACAAAGGAACAACAACCCTCAACATACTACAAATCATAAGGTATATCTACATCATACTGAAGGCATCACAAGTGCATAATCGAATGCTCATCACGTAAGCACACGTGTCCAGAAATCAACGGATTAGATGTTATGGGGTTAGTCACAACAAGGGATCTCATTTAACGCAGAAATTCACCTAGTCGTCCTATCCAATTTCCATCCAGCATTATCATAACAGATTTATCACATCAAACATTTGTATTTACAAGGTTAGCCACAACGGAATTTCATCATAAGTCAATGAAACAAAACTAATCATAACCACATCAATACAAACAAGGTCATGCTATTAAGATTCAGAAAAAGGGATATCAAGCATTATATAAATCACCAAAATGTCAGCATGCTCTGAAGACATCACCTCAACTCATCACAATATCGAATGACAATCATTTAGAAATCATGCACAATTATCTCATATATACTAATCATGATCATGCTTCAAGTCATATTCATCATTTACATAACCAATAATCATGCTTGTCAACCATATAGTACATCTCATGCTTACTATCACATGATAAAACATCATGCTTCCACATAATAGCACATCATTATCCCATAGTTCATACTCATCATTATTTCATATGTCATATCACAGCACGTCCCATCATGCTTCTAACTAATATAACAGGATATCAAGGTATTAATATATCATGGTAACACTTGCCACTACCAACTAGATTTTAATATTGCTCATCAACATGAAATTCCATATCAGGTTCATCATGGTCACTATCTAACATCATGCCACCAGATATAAATAAATCACAAAATCAAGAAAATTCTCACGTCATACCAGTCAAAATAAAATACAATCCCCACTCGCCCATCTCCACTCTCAAGCCAAGACTAATCATCTTCTAGACTCACCAACGTCAACTCAGACAAAAATTCTACAAACAAATCCCTATTCATCTCGATGCTCAAATCTCGCCCATCCTTCTGTCAAGCACTACCACACCATCCACCCCTAAGAACTCACTCCTATCTCTAACCTCGCGCCCGAGTACCTGCTTACACTATGTCCTCAACATCCTCAAAGGCCGTTTCTTACACTTCTCACACTTCCCAAGGTTTCACAAGCATCTTGCCCTGCTAATCACACATCTCCTCTAGAAATTCCTTGATCACCACTTAGCCAGCCTATTCCTAAACATACCCCCACCTAGGATTCACCTAGAAAGTTCATCGGGACCACCAAGGATTTCCTCTTATAGATCCCAACTCAACCGGTCTTACCTAACCCAACATCCCTCTCTTCATGACTTATCTCGCAATACCATCGATCATTCTAACCCCTCAAATTCTCCCGCCATTCTCCGACCACTCTACAAGAGAATCTTACCCACATATTCAAAGGAGAGGCAATCAGGAACATCATCACACACACAAGGTATACATCATATCAACTAGCATTTATAGCGTCATGGGTTCATCATCAATTATTGCAACTATGTCAACAAGTCTCAATTTACCAGCATGCTTAATAATTATTGCAAAGCATCCTATACGAGCATAGTCAATTTAATCTAGCAAGTTTCATCATAACCTTATCAGATAATAATTCAGGTTCTCAGCAATTGCAGTTCACATTTTATAGGCAAGGAATTTAGATCATGTTTCGCAACTCAGAGTATCAACACATCAAGGCATCATGACACATTAGAACTATAAAGCATCAAATCATATCATCATAGGCAACAGACAATCAGACAGCAATCATCACCAGTCAGCACATCAACACGTAATTCTCATCGCCAGGTCAGTGCAATATCATCAACAAATTCAGAAGGGTTAGCAATTCGAATGGAGGACACTCCTGCCTACAAGTCATATCGTACTTGGTAGCCGCAGTCCTCGAAACGTACCTGCCCCACCAACACCGTCGATCCTGAGGCTTGTGGGTTATGGGCCCATGTCTCCGCCACATTGCTCTATCTCGATCAAACTTCCTTTCTTCTTCTTGTGCGGTCACTCATTCAATGTATCACGGGGGAGCTCAAGTTAGTGGAGATAGGGGAGCGACAAGGGCGAACAACCCAAGATTCCTTTCAGAGGCAAACACGGATCAACACTAAAGACGACAAATAAGAGACAAGACTCCGACCCGAGAATAGCAACGATACCCTTATGAAAGTCTATTAGGTTGCAATTGTGACAATCAGACACAAATTCATCATGGGGCATATCAATCATATTAATCCACACTAACATGTACCTATCTCACAGAGAACGACATGCATATTCATTCCAAAGGACACAATCAAGTTCTACATTAATGCATGTGAGACGAACTAACAGTTCATTATCCCATGAAAGCAGAGGTGCCTAGTGCCTACTAATTTCAAGCAAATTATGCAAAGCCAATAATGGTCATGCGGGGTTTAACGAGGATGACAAGTATCATGTATATGAAAAATGAATGAGCATGGTATACACGTCAACAAATGAGGTCAAACATAGCATGACGAGGTACATCATAAAATCAAACTAAACGTTATTCGAGGATACATAAGAGCAGAATGAGAATTATCACATCTAATAACAAGGATCATATAATAGGTTGAGAATGACGTGTAATCATATGACGAGATATATTTAGAAGCACAAGTAATACATGATACTAGCGATACATGATAAGGCATGATCATAGCCAAGAATCATTTAAGGGAGTTCATCATAATGTCCGTGAAAATAAGAGGGATCACCACAGAGTAACAAATGGAACATCACGACGATAGATCATAATCATGCTAGGAATGAACTGTCGTAGGGCACATAAAACGGTACGATAGTCATCAATCGTAGAAAATGTACAACACGTGATCATTTGGCAGTCATATTGGAATCATAAGCCCTACATGATACTAGTAACACATATCGAGCATTAATACAGTCAAGGTAATTCGATTAGATTCATTCTAGCATTCATGAGTCATACGTATGTGAAGACATGATATAGCGTGGTGTGTGATCATGCGAGGTGCCAAGTCATACATGTATGCAAGCACGAGAGGATATCATGGAGCAATAGAGGAACACTACCGAGCGACAATATGTAAGCATTCTACGATTAACCATAACGGAAAGCAAATCAATCGTCGAATCCAACATCAATTAACTTGCATGAGTAAGACATGTTATGGCAATAGAAAGAGGGAAGAACCACACTATCAGGAACCTAGCTCGAGAGAGAATCAGCAATAATGTAGGCAGGATATAATTCACACGAGTCACAACCAGGGATCCTACATGATACTAAAGGCTCAACATAACATACGATGCATGCATACACTAATCATGAAGACATGCAAGAATTCAATTCAATCACATTCCAACAGTACAGAAGCATGAGGAAGGTTTTTACGATGAATAACACGAGTCCAAGTATTGAGCAATATGACTAGAGTACGAGAACATGAGTTCAAATCAACACATAACACGATAAGGCATGCATTCATCAAGACTCAATTAAACCACATATTCTCCATCCAACGCAAGTAATCACACAACACTTCAAATTGCAAAGCAACCGACGTTAATTAACCTGACAAATACAGAACATATGGGCATACTATAGATTCTTGTCACAAAAGGATAATAAACATCAAGGCGTCATCAGCTAGCGTGCTGAAGAGATAATTTACAGGCATTCATACGAAGAAGAGTTTATCACGCTATCATGGACCTAACCAAGGAGAAAACAACTATCATGTAGGTTCATATCATATGGTCCATGCTTCAAATCAATCATACAGGCAATACAATAGGCCAAGTGGACATGCTATGACAACATATAATCATGATGGAAAACAAGGCATAACATGAGTAGCCTTATACTAATATGATCATTTGCGAGGCGCACATGGAAGATTACAGAATCATGTCATGCAATTCAGAGAGAGTCACCATTACAACCGGACAGAGATCCCCAAGGGCAACCATTGACTTTTCCCAACCGACTTATCACCCCTCTTTCCCGTGTGACTCTGGTACGACTTTTGTGGTAGGAAAACACTGGTTAATCATCATAAAAATCACGAAAGACAGCCTCATAAACACCTTACTCTCGACTCAAAATGACATCAAGAACTACCTTTCAATACTCACTCAAACCACCTTTATATCCATACATGTTTCCGACACAATGTGTTTGCCGACCCGATTCCCCGTGGAAGACACTGACATCTGGGAGGAAGACTCGATAGAACATAGTTGAAGGGCCGTTTCACACAAGCTGGACTTGACCATATAGAAATAAAGGTACTCCCGCTATCCCGTTTGCACAAGTAAGTCAATACACATTTCATAGTTAGGGCATCCAAATCAAATCTCTAGCATAGCAAGCATTCAGCACATAATCAGTTAATAAAACACCTAATGATCTCCTTGGAGTCTCCTAACCCATCTGTAAAGAACAAGCTGATATTTTGTCTACCGTTCCCAACTACACCCAATAGGGGTGGTCTAGCGCCTTTATTACCCACTCGTGTCCCCGTTTGGTCGGTTTTCCTCTTTTATTACAAGTCAAGTTCATTACTTAGTCCAATTTCAGTTAGGCATCTTAAGTTCATTTTGCCCCTTTAAAACACTTTCAAATCATTTGAAATTCATGGGCGGTTTTCCAAAACATACACTCGACCCTTGTGTACCCGAATTGCACAACCTCGCTCTGATACCATTTTTGTAACGGCCCAGAATTATGATTTCCGGGTTACGTTTCAAGGGATAAAACCCCTTGTTCGGATCTTGCAATCCAGGTACGGGTCGAGGTTTCAAACTCATTTTAAAATTTGTAAAAAGAGGGATTTCAAACCCTAAACACCTCGAAGGGCCGTTGTGTACCCTTAACCTGTCTTAATACTATGTCGCGAAATTCAATTCAAATGAAAGTAAAGCGGAAGCAAAGTTAAGGTACAAAGTGTCACGGCAGAGCCGGGTCAAAACCAAAACGTAAGCGAATGATTACCATTTATAATGAGTTATAGAATTAGCCAGGTTCTTCGATTCGCAAAAAGGAAATCCCCGTCATATAGACATCGAGCACTCAAATCTGCAGAAAATACCTTTAAAGAAGAACGGGGAAAGGAGTCAGGTCGAGCCACTCATCCGGGACCGGCAGTCCTCGCTGAGGCTACATAGTATGTGCTATACCTAATAAAGATGCTCTAATGCAGTACGAAAGTCAAACACACTAGCATGCTCCTACTCATAGTAATGTGTAAAAATACAGTAAAGGGCCCAAGACAATGCCAAGTGGCATATCCCTCTCCTACCTCCACCCCCTTCCGATAGGGCGGAGACTGGCCAGCTCGTGAATGCATTCCATCATAATCGGGGGGCACGCATGCCTAACCCGCTCCACAATAAAGCCCGCAGGCATCTCATAATATAAGGAAGTTCATGACTCGAGTGACTCAGGGTACCCGATGAGGCTGGGCTACCCTATAACCCTAGCAAAGACTCTAGGACTATCACAGATAACGGCCGTTCTGTTTCAAACGCATAAAGTAAACAAATGCTCATTCAATTAGTGCAACCTAAGCAGGATACTACATGGCATGCTTTTATGCATATGCAACACCTAACATAAAATGCAACAACAGGCATGAATGTCCAAGCTGAGTAAGCCCCCTAGGGAACTTACCTAAAGATGCAGAACAGCAGGATAATACAAGCAAGGGCCCAATGCAAGTCCAAGCAATCCAAAAGCGATACACACCTATCATCAAGCCACTTCCGTAAGCTACCAGACTAACATTCACACACACGAAACCCAAGTTCTCAACAGCCTTAAACCCAATCGACGCTAAAACCATTTTCCAAAACCTTTCCGCTACTATCAACATTAACCAAAATCATTTACTTCCAATCAATCCCATTGATAAAATCGTACCAACCATATTTTCCAAACTCTTAAATCCCAAATTAGGTCAACTCATATTCAAAGTAATTGCTCAAATCATACTTGGCCAAATTCTGACATTTATCATTTAAATCCTCAACAAATTCCCAAAATCTTATTATTAACACAATCCCGGCATGTTTATTTTTAAAATCATTATATAAATAAATTCTGACATTTAAACTTTTATAAATAACCCAACAATTCCTAATTATCTATTATATATAAATATCAAAACCTAATAACTAAATTGATCTCATAAACATTTCCCAATAAATCAGATTTGTAATAACTTGACATAACACTTTAAATCCCCAACACATTTTGCCAATAATATTTAAAAACGATATTTTGGAGATAAATTAAATAACAATAAAATATATAACGGAATTTATGGAATAACAAGCAACACATAACATTGCCAAACAATGCCTGGTCGGCCCAAAGGAAAGAAACAAAAAGGGAACCCGGATCCAAGAAACAAAGGCCCAAAACCCACATTCTAAATTTCGAATCCAGCAAAAAATCACAACCCAACTCCTTATAAAAACATGAACCGGTTTTCTTTACAAAATAAAGTGAACCGAACCCCTTATTTTAAAACAGAAAACCGGACCAAATCAAAATCATTGTTCATCACCCTCTTCTTTGGAACCTCTGCGCGAAAAGGGAGGAAATGAAGGGAAGGGAGGAGCCGGCCGGGGGCGATGGCTCCGGACCTCATTCCCGACACCCATGGACACGGAATTGGTCAAAGAAAGGAGAGGGAGAGGGAGAGGTTCTCACCGAGGGGTCTCGAAAGTTCGCCGGAAATAGGTTCGTCGGGGTTGAATCGGGCTCGCCGGAGGCTCGAGCTGTTCGTGCTGGGCCTAGGAGGGATTTCAGAGTCAAAAGGTGGGACCTTTACAAGGTTTCGAATCGGAAATCGAAGGATTGAAGATTTACCGGGCGTGTCACGCGAAGACAAGGGAGGAGGCTCGGCGGCGGTCGGCGCCGGCGGTGTCCGGGGAGCTCCTGGGTTCGTTTGGCCGCCTGAGGACGTCGGGGAAGAAGGCGAAGAACCTCCTGGGTGCTGCTCGATGGAAAGGAGGAGGGAGAACGAGCTGGAGGTGTGTGGGGCTTGGGTTT
This sequence comes from Persicaria tinctoria, assembly GCA_037127255.1. NCBI lineage: Eukaryota > Viridiplantae > Streptophyta > Magnoliopsida > Caryophyllales > Polygonaceae > Persicaria > Persicaria tinctoria. The sequence continues at coordinate 6,300,039 of JBANSL010000016.1, read as the reverse complement.
CTTCTCCGGCAAAACAGGGGAGGAGGAGAGGGGCTGCGGCTTGGCTTCACTGGGGACGAACGACGACGTCGACGCCGCTGCTGAGACTCGTCGGACATCCGAGGGGGGGCTTCTGGTGGTGGTGCTCGTAGGAAGAGACGAAGGTGAAGCTGCTGCTCGGACTCGGAGGACTCGAAGAAGGCGGAGCTGTGCACTCGGCTCATTGGATTTTCGAAAACAGAGGGAGGGCTGCGTTCTTGGTGTGAGCTGTGGGTTTTGGATTGCTGGGAGCTCAAACTTGAAAAGGAGAGGGGAAGTGTGCAGTAGGCAAACATGAAACAAGAGGAAGGGGCTTATGCTCTTATTGCTACTACCGAACAAAACAAAAGGGGAAGAAGGAGCTTTGACCATTTGCCTAAAATGGGGTAGCAAAGGTTTAAGAGAAAGGGGATAAGATTTATCACAATTGTATAACCTTAAGATGAGTTGGAATTGGATGAAATTTGGTGAAATAAGATGGGATCTTTGTTTAAAAGTTCAAAATTAGACCGGAATTCGCTTTAAAATTTTAAAGTTCAATTTATTAAATTTAGGATGAGTTTTTCTTTTGAATTCCGCTTAACAAATTCATTTTGATTTTCCTTTTTCCGTGAATTTAGAATTTAAAATCCCGAGCCTTTACAATCCTCTCCATCATCTGAGACATTCAATGTTTTTTCTGTCATGAACCTAGCTCACTTATCCCCCTCTTATATCCACTCCTATGTTCATGTTTGTGATACTTTTGAGCCTAACTCTTACTCTCAAGCCAAAGGAATTCCAGAATGGGAACAAGCCATGGCAGCTGAGTTAAAAGCTCTAGTTGATAATCATACTTGGGTGGTGACAGATTTACCTTTTGGTAAGAAGGCCATTGTTTGTAGATGGATCTTCAAAATTAAATTTAGACTAGATGGAGCAATAGAGAGATACAAAGCTAGGTTAGTTGCAAAGGGATATAACCAGATCAAGGACAAAGATTACAAGCAAACTTTCTCACCAGTGGCAAAGTTAGCTACTGTCAGAGTTATGTTGGCTCTAGCTGCATCCAGAGGTTGGGTCTTACACCAGCTAGATGTCAACAATGCTTTCCTTCATGGATTTCTAGAGGAAGAGGTGTACATGAGTCCACCCCCAGGTTTCAAGGTTCCAGTTGGTCAGGTGTGCAGGCTTAAGAGATCTTTATATGGTCTCAAACAAGCAAGTCGTCAGTGGAATCATGAATTGACTAAATTCATGATCAAGCTTGGATATGTTCAATCATCTTATGATTTCTCTTTATTTGCCAAGAGCACCAGTGAACATATGACAGTTGCACTTGTCTATGTTGATGGCATGCTATTGATGGGCAGTTCTGCTTCTGAAATCATCTCCACCAAAGCTGCTCTTCACAGTGCATTTACAATTAAGGATTTAGGAGTAGCTAGATATTTTTTGGGGATGGAGATAACTAGATCATCTTCTGGAATCCTTCTCAATCAAAGGAAATATGTTCTAGATATTCTCAGAGATGCTCATATGGAGGGGTGCAAACCATCAGACTTTCCTATGCAACATGGGATCAAGCTTTCTTCCAATATTGGTGACCCCATTCCCAATCCTGAGGATTATAGACGTCTGGTTGGAAGATTGCTGTACCTTACCCTCATAAGACCTGATATTTCCTTTACTGTCCAACAGCTAAGTCAGTACTTACAATCTCCTCTCAAGCCTCACTGGGATGTCATGATCCATCTTCTCAGATATCTTAAAGGGAGCTTCAACCTGGTACTGTCCTATCCTGCTAAATCCTCTCTTCACATTAATGCTTACAGTGATGCTGATTGGGGCAACTGCATTGATACTGGCAGATCTCTATCTGGTTACTGTGTTTTCCTAGGCTCATCTTTGATCTCTTGGAAAACAAAGAAGCAAAGAGTGGTCTCCAAATCTTCCACTGAGAGTGAGTACAGGAGTATGTCCATGGCTGCCAGTGAACTTGTTTGGATGCAGGGATTATTATCTGATATGGGTATTGCTGTGCCATTGCCCATCACTCTACATTGTGATAATAAATCTGCTCAGCAACTAGCACTAAATCTTGTCTTCCATGAGCGTACAAAGCATGTTAGAATTGATGCACACTTCATTCGAGAGATGGTTCAGCAAGGTTTCATCCATACTCATCATGTTGCCTCTGCCCTTCAACTAGCTGACATTCTTACCAAAGGCCTTGGGGCTAAACAGCACTCCTTTCTTTGTGCCAAGCTGGGACTTGTTCTTCCATCCACAGCCCCAGCTTGAGGGGGGTATGTCGATATTAGTATTACATAGAGTGAAAATTGGAGCTGAGAAGTAGCTGTGAGCTCAAAGTCAGTTTTAGTTGTTACAGAAGGGCATTTATGTAATTTCACTTAGCAAGTTGTTACACCTCTAAACCGATTTGTAATGTGGTTAAGAGGCGGGAGTTGGTTCCTTCCCTCTCACTTGAACATTTTCTCCGTTTCTGAATTGAGAGTTTTCCTCTCTTGTTCCACATGAATCTGTTCTTCCTTTGTTCCATTTTTGTTTGAATTTGTTCAATTTGCTTAAGATCAAATTGTTCCAAAACTAATGACAGATTGTATCTAATCTAACCACTTAATGCTTCAAAAATTGGGAAAAAAAAAACTATTCCCTCTATTTGAAAATAAAAATCAATCATGTGAATTATTCATTCATTCATGAAATTACCCTCCTCAATAATATACATAATCTTTGTGCCATAAATTTAATTACTAAACATGCTCCTAACATTGCATAAGTGTGGAGTTACATGTGTGATCTAGTTGCTATAATTAAGTGGTATAGGATGGATTATACAAGTGTGGAGTTGGTAAAAATGAAGGAAAACTTAATCCCAAGAAACATATAAGCCAAAATGTGACAAAAGAGCAAGGACAAAAATGGATACAGAGGGCCTCATGTTTTGGGAGTTATCTGCGGGTGTATGTATGTGTGTTTTGAAGACTTCAACCCTGCAAATGTGAAGAGCCCTTGGCCTTGGGAGGGCCTCAAATTACCCCTTTTTGGAACCACTTGTTTTGGCCTCTTCTATCTGCATGTTTCATTTTTCCAAAGCTTTATTATTTAATTACCATTATATATATTTGTAAAATGTGCTTTCAACTCTCTAAAACCCCGGCCAATTTCAACAATATTGAAAAGTATTTATCACACACAAAAACAAATAAGGATCTAATTTTGGTTGAGACATGGATTTATAGTTTTATACACCTTACCTATTACATTCATGTTCACACTAACCATAGCTAGTTTGTTTTTAAGGAAATGTAATGGTTAATTAATTAAGAGAGTAAATCTAGTTTATGTTTAATTTATATTTCATTTATTAAAATTTTAATCATTATATATACTTATTAATTCTCTCATTTTTTTTTATACAAAGTACGTTAAAAATTGCTTTACTTCCCCTAATCTCACTGCCTAATTTTAGTCGGTCGGGGTCACCTGTCCCTTTAGGGACAGGCCCCGTGCCTTGGCCTTCCCACCCCCAAAATCCAAAAAAAAAAAAAATTAAAATTTGTAAAAAGAAAAATAGTAAAAGGTGGAGTTTTGTGAGGAAGGACAGGGAGACAGTGAAGAGTTCAGGACAGTTGATCCGCACCCAATTTTAGTATTGGATTCATATCAGTATATCACCCATCATCCTTTTATATAAACTCAAAAAAGAAAAATTATTCACTCTAATTAACTTCTTAATTACCTATAAGATATGGTTAATTCATTTTCTTTTCATTTCTCACCCTTCTAACAAATGTGCCCCAAATAACAAACCTCCTGCAACATCATAGGCCTAGTGAGGTTCTATTATGACTTATATATATATATAATCGACATGAGTCATGTACCTCGATCACTAGACTTCTAGCGCATGTTGGCTCGTACCCACCTCGTCGGATCAACCTCCTTGGTTCATCAAATTGATTGAGCAGTCGCATTGATGTGCTTTTCAAGTTGATTGCAATTTGCAAGCTTCAGTTAGGGTTCGGTATGTTTGGAACAATATGTAGTTTTTTGGAGCTCATGATTTTGATATTATATAGTTTTAAATAAAATAAATGTAATATTTTAGTTTAATTACCTTTTGAAATAGTAACTTTTCATCTGCTACTCATCAAAGTTTTTCAGAGTTTATGGTTTTTTATTCACAAGTTTTGATCAGCTATCCTAACAACTAGGTTTTCCAAATACCATACTAGCTTATTAACCTATATTTAACACAAATAATCCATCAGCTTCAGTTATTCAATCAACTACCCTTTTACCAAATATAGCCTTGCTTAATCGACATTTTTCACACCACAAAGAGATCGACAAATTTAAAGTACAAGACAATAAATCACAAGTGCACACTAATACTTAAATTTTTGCAATTCATCACATCTAAGATCATACAAATTACAAACATTAAACATATAACTAGAACAATGCAAGTACCTAATCAAGATCTCACTGAGAATCATCTCCTGCAATTCATATAGTGAGATCCAGGGTACTTACTCGATCTCGATCCTCTCATATATATTACAACCTTAATTCACCTCCCATTTCCTTCACCTTCCTCGGCTTCGAAACGGGTGATGAGTGCACCCACAATGCCAGACCACTCTCAGTTTCCCCATCAATTGTTCCCATTGTCGGTGGCTTGAGTGATAGATTCAGATCAAGATCACCCGAACCCAACTCCGACTTCTTCCTCTTCAATGCACTCCTTCCATTGACAACGCTAGTCATGCTCTCTGAATCATGAGAACTAGTATGGGTTCGGCCTTGGCTTGACTCCGCGGTTTGAGTTATAAATTCCTGGTATCTCGGTCTACACTGGAAATGACCATTAGGACTATTGACATCCATGTCATAGCTTCGGTTAAGTGATGAATTCGTAGGGTTGGCATTGTTTTTGGTAGCTAAGCTTGCTGGCTTGCCGTTTATGGTGAAGTGGTGATCCGAATACTCGATTTGGGTGCAATTCGGATTGCATCTCCCTGGTGGAAACTCTCCATATCTTCATTATGTGTGTAGAAATTAACCAATTAGGGCTCTATATATCATCAATTAACAAGATTGAGTGTATATCAATGTCATGTTACATATATATGTACCTGAAATTATAAGTACTAGGGGCTTGGTTATAATTACTATACCCATGAAGCACAGGAAGCTGGGTAAGGTTGTAGAGGTTGCGATCGCCACCGCCTTCTAGAAGATGCACTTGGTTGCACATCACTGTTAGACATCACACAAATCAATCATCAAAACCCTAGCTAGGCCATGTGATTGAAATTAAATGGTTAATTAAATTGAATCAAGAGGAAATTTAATTCATATGTTTGTTAGTCATCATGTAAACCCTAGCTACCTTGTCCCGGTTCATCGGTCGACTTCTTGCTCCTGTGCATCTGAAAACCAATTCAAACACACACCCAACTGAGCAATTATGCATTTGAATCAATCAAACAAAAAGGTAATCATATGATTCATATGTAATAGCTGAAACTTTTGTGATAGAAGGGTGAATCCCGAACATATCAGTTACCTGTAGATGGCTCTTTACATGAGCTATGCTTAATCCTTTGATGTTCATAAGCTGAAGAACCAGCTTCGGCGTTGCTCCTAATTAATTCCAAAAAAAAAAAAAAATGAATCTCAATGAAACAGGAAATTTTTTAAGAGTTAAATAGAG